>JAVLUX010000034.1:13067500-14347500 GCA_032164185.1 Moxostoma hubbsi
GTTTTGTCTGGACGGACGATGAGGTTGCTTTATTACTACATGTCTTGAGCAGCACAAACACAGTCCTGCAGTCCGCCATTAGTTTTGAATGTCTCGCGCGTTGTTTTATTTTTAGTACTCGCGCATGCCTGTAGACTGAACACGTAATACGCGTGTGCATGACGTCATCATTTTCACAAATTCATGTTTTTGTATGTTTACACAAAGACGATAATGGCCCCAAACCGCCGTTATCGTGTAAACGAACAGCCAAAATGCATAAAAAGTTTTCAGTTTTTAGTTGAAAATGTTGTCATGTAAACGGCCCCTAAAGTTTTTGAAAACGATACCGTTATCATCTCCGTGTAAACAGACAAAAACACGAATTTCATGTGCACGCGTATTACGTGTTCAGTCTATAGGCTTGCGCGCATGTACTCAAAACAATGCTCAAGCCATTCAAAACTACAATGGCGGACTACAGGAATGTGTTTGTGCTGCTCAAGATTTTGAGTTTATTGACACTTGTCCAGCAAATTAATTGTAGTAATAAAGCAACCTCGTTGTCCGTCCAGACAAAATTGCTCGATGCTTTCGCCATCTTCGTTGTTTGCATTCAACGCTCTGTGGAAAAATGCTTATGTGCGCAGGGGCGCAGTGCTTCTTTACAAAATGAAATTGCCAACTACTAGCCTGGCATGCATAATACAGCATTTTTAGTCGTTTTCGCGGATCCGTGTGAACAGGCATCATTTTGACAACGTTGTCAATTGTATGCAAAACCTCTCAAAAACGCAAAGGAAAAACTTTTTAGTTTTTAGTACATCGTTGTCGTGTATATGTACCCTAAGTCTCCATATGTATTCAGTTAAATCTCAGACTTTTATTGTTCAATTATCATACTAGGATGTATCACTATTTAAATTTGAATAATTGAGCATTAATACATTCATTTTATTTATAATGTCAAATTCTGTTGCATTCTGCATTTTATAGTTAATTCAGATTTGTTGATTGGATTCTTCGATTCCATCTGTGTTTTTTTTGTATCGTGGTAATCATAGCACCCTATTATTGTATGTGCTTGCCAGGATTTTTCAATGGTTGCCAAGGTGTTGTTTTTAAAACTTTGTTATGTGGTTGCTAGGCTGTTCTGGAGGGTTGCCTGTCGTTTGCTTTTTGGCCAAAGTCATAAGAAGAGCCCACCCATCTAGATTCATGCTGACCTTCATGAAGAAATATTAAATCTGTCGATCTCTGTGAAGTGATCTAGACTGTCGACCTTTGTGAAGAGATCTAGATTCATTTTGACCTTCATGAAGAAAACATGACTCTGCCGACCTATATAAAGAGATCTAGATTTATTTTGAATTTCATGAAGAAGTCTGTACCCTGGCATTCATAGAATTGGACATTCTGATGACATCCATGAAAAAATCTGGATTTTAGAGACTGTTGACTTCTGTGAAGACATCCAGATTCATTTTGGCCTTCATAAAGAAATCTAGACTCTTTCAACCTCTTTGAAAAAATCTAGACTCACGTTGACATTATGAAAATATCTAGAATCTGTCGATATCTGTGAAGAGATCTGGAGTCAAGTGACCTTCATGAAGAAATCTTGACTTTTTCAACCTCTTTGAAAAAAATCTGTATTTTACACTGTTGATTTCTGTAAAGACATCCAGATTCATGTTGACCTTCATAAAGAAATCATGGCTCTGTCGACCTCTGTGAGAAGACCCAGGTTTATGTTTACCTTTATGAAGAAATATAGACTCTGTCAACCTCTTTAAAGAAATAATCTAGATTCATTTTGAATTTTGTGAAGAAATCTAGACTCTGGAATCTGTGAAAAGATGTAAAGTCCGATGAAATTCCTGAAAAGAGTTTTCTTGCTTCTTTTGAATTTTTGGACCGTTATTTTTAGATACATTTGATTAGGCTGTTGGGAAGATGAATTAACCTATGCTCCATCCACTAATGGTATTTCATTACTTCGACTTCTGATTGGATGTAAGACCTGTTGTTTAATTTGAATTACATGTTTTCAAAGCATACAGGGACAGCCACAATGGAAATATAGACTCTGTCAACCTCTTTAAAGAAATAATCTAGATTCATTTTGAATTTTGTGAAGAAATCTAGACTCTGGAATCTGTGAAAAGATGTAAAGTCCGATGAAATTCCTGAAAAGAGTTTTCTTGCTTCTTTTGAATTTTTGGACCGTTATTTTTAGATACATTTGATTAGGCTGTTGGGAAGATGAATTAACCTATGCTCCATCCACTAATGGTATTTCATTACTTCGACTTCTGATTGGATGTAAGACCTGTTGTTTAATTTGAATTACATGTTTTCAAAGCATACAGGGACAGCCACAATGGAGAATAAACTATTTGTCATTTTTGTTATTCAGTGTGTTCCATTTTAGTTTGAGGAGAACACTGCTGTAGAGCAGTTCTGGAGGAACTCTGGAAGCTCTCACTGCTTTTAAAGGTTATGAGGTTAATTGGCTGATGAAATACATTTATGCTCTTCATTGCACCATTATTTCTCATTCTGAGTGGATCGATAGGGGCCACTGTCATCAACACAGAGCACTGACCAACGGTTAGCCTGACTCATTAATGGATTTAGCCAATGAAAGTGTGCACTCAAATAATTTAGCAAAACACGAAATACAGAAATCAAGTTTTTTATTTAGTTATTTTGTTCTAGTCCTTTCAAAGAGCTAAGCAAATGTACCATGGTATTAATACTGTAAACTCAGAAGCAAGTTTTATTTAAAAACATGTTTTTTATTATTAATTATTAAACAAAACCTGATTCAAATACACTGATATATATGCAAAAAGACCTAAACCTGGCATGAAGCCCAACAGTTTGGCAGGTCCCATCAAGCTTGGGTTGGGTACCAGACCCCTATGGAGCATGGATCTGTGTTTGAGTTTCACTTTGAGGGTTTGTGAATATTTTTAGTGACGTGTGATATGTACTTATTTGGATTTTTGTTTTCTCTGTAGAGGATTTGTGTATGACAGCCGGAATAATCTACAGATGCGAGGGCTAGTGGTACTACTCGTGTCAAAAGCAGCAGGTCCCAGCAGTAGCACCAGTGACCCCATACAAGACAGTATGATTAGCGGCATCTACTCCAGGTAAAGACACCTCTCTTTTCATTCTTTCTTTCTCTCTCTATCTCCCCATCTCATCTTCTCTCTCAGGGTCATGAGGCTTTAACAGCTTGTAGCTCTAGTCATTAGTAAGAAATGATTGCCACCACACACAGGCCAGACATCTGGCTCAGAGAGAGAGTGGAAATAATGTATTTGGGATGGATGGAGTGATGCCAGAGAGAAAGATGTTTGAATATAATGAAAGCATGAGAGAAGATGAGAAGTGTGTGTGTGTGTGTGTATGTGTGTGTGTGTGGCCCCAAAAAGTATTTGGACACTGAAGGTACACTTTTAAATGTCTAAAAGGTATTGCATTGGATAATAAAATGTCAAATTGAGTAACGTCTGCAAACCAATTTTGCTTGTCTAAGAACTAACTTAGAAAACCTAAGAAAAGACTAAGAACTAATTAACCATGGTCCTGTTCCAATAATGTTTGACTACAAGAAATTATCTAAATACGAATTATCTATTGGTGCTTTATAATAGAAACCCAATGCTTTTTGATAATTTTGCTTTAAATGTGTGCTTGTGCTATCATTCTTTAAAATATATGGCATGTTTTTTTTTTTTTATATTTTGTTATATAAAGCCATGAGATTCATACATTTTAAAAGTAAAGAGTCCAGATATTTTTTGTGGCCTCTGTACATGTGAGTGCTCGCTTATGTGTGTTGTTGGTGGGAAAGTTGTAGAGATTACATATTCTTGGCTATTGTCTGGGCATCTAGTTAAGAGAAGGTTTATGTCCTGACACCTTCAAGCTACAGTCTGAAATATGTTTTACATTTTTAGGAATGGTGTGCAATGAGAGGTGTCTCAGTGATGCCTAAGGTTCATGTTTCGTACTGACCATACTGTCCATTTTGTCCCTTGCTAATGCTATTTTGACAGTTCTGAGAATGTCACGTTAAAAACAGTTTTTTCTAAAACTGAGTAAGTTTAAAGGCATAGTTTACCCAAAAATTTTAATTCTGTAACCGTTTACTCAATATGACTTCCTTTTGTGAAACACAGGAGATGCAGATTTTCAGCCTCATCTTTTTCATTGCATCTTTTTTTTTTTTTTTTTACATACAATGAGAGTGAATTGTGACCGAGGCTAACACTCCACCTAACATTTCCTTATGTGTTCCATGAGAGAGACAAAAAAATCATATGGGATTAAAACAACATGAGTGTGAATAAATTATGAAAAATTTTCATTTTTGGGTGAAAAATCCCTTTAACGATTGCCTTCTCTCTAAAAGCAAAAGTGAAATAAATCTATATTAAATTTGCTTTTAAGTAGCATTGATTTTGTAGAGAACAAGGTTTATGGGAAAAGATCTATGTTAACCCATTTTCGCATTCATGTGTTTGTGTGTGTGTGTGTGTAATAGACAGATAATTGGAAACAGGATATGAAAGTGTGCATGCTAAATTAGTCCTGTTAAAGACAAAAAATTTACATGCACTCGTCAACCACTTCCATTCCTGTGTCTCTGAAGTACTCTTGCTCTAAACAGGCCGATTTGTGTGTGTAGATTCTTTGGCTGCAGTGCCAGGGAGTTACCAGAAGCGGCTGTTGTACTTGGCAGCGTGTGTGTGTGTGTGTGTCAGCTGTCTGAATGAACTCTTTCTCTCTTGCCGAGTGGGGAAAGAAAGTGTCAAAGCAAGTGAGAGCACTCATCGCCACACTCCTCTATTTTCTCCCTCGTTCTCTTGCTTGTACAACCCCTCGGCCGTTCCTGTATCTCGATCAGGAAGTGACCTCATAATTCCACTGCTAGAAGTTGGGTGTCATGGAAACAGGGTGGTGATGTAGTTGCCCTGAGATTTGTTAGACTTGAGGCTGACCCTACGTTGGTGTGAGTAAAAATGTTTGAGTTGAGCGATGGTGAATACCATACACAGAAATACACACATTTAACTCAAACATGTCTGCATTTGTTACTTCTTTATGAAACAAACATTTGTAACTCTAAATTATTTTCGATGAGCAGTGTTCGAAGCCATTCTAAGGCCACATCCACACTAATCTGTTTTTGTTTCGAAACGTGTTGAATTTGCTTTCGAAACAATTATGGAAACTCTCTTCGTAACTGCTTTGTAAATCGATGACATTAGACAACTGAAAACAGTTTTCAAATGAAAATTAATTAATGTGAAATGACAACTTACTAATCCTTTTGAAAAAGTTATTTGGAAAACAATGACGATGTTAGGATACTGAAAACAGAAATTTCAAACTTAAATGAAATCGGGTTCAATACAAGTTAAGCTCAATCGAAAGCATTTGTGATGGGTTAGTTGATTACCACAAAAATGTATTTCGAGTGGTTCCTCCTTTTGTTTAAAAAAAAAAAAAAGAAGCAATCTGGGTTACAATGAGGCACTTACAGTTGGAAATAAATGGGGCCAGTCTGTAATTAATTAATAGTTAATTAAAATGTCAGTTAAAAATATCAAGTAGGACATGCATATATATATAAAATATACATAAAATGTATATTTTATATTATTTTATTATATAAACGTATGTTATTCACAAATGTTACCAAGAACAGATTCAAAATAAGATAATTTCAATAAACTACACTTTTCTTTTATGGCTAAATTATTTAATTAACAATATGCATTAATAATAAAAAATAATTAAAATAAAAATAAGTTAACATTTGACTCTTGGAGCTTACACAGAAAACAATACAAACAGCATTAAGGTGATGCACAAATATAAACTCTGGGTCTACATTAAAAGGCTACATTTGTATTATTTTACATGTTATTATTCAGAAAAACCAAGTGGTGAAAGTTGGCTTTTTATAAAATGTTCTAAAATAGCTTTACACGTGTTCAGATATTTAACGCACATACCAGTCTGACAAGCATCTGAGTTTCACGTACTGCTTTGCATTTCCTTTTCACCATAAAAACAGATCCTTGTCCACTGGCACTACTCCAACAGGAACCGAATACAAATGGTAGTAGAAAGTAGTAGGGCTGCAACTAACGATTATTTTGATAATCGGTTAATCTAACGATTATTTGACTATTATTGCAATGATTGATCATTAGCTCTTAACCGATTATTCAGCTCGTGCCTGAATTAAATGGTTGTATTAAACATACTTACTAACAATAAAGAGGACAAAATCATCTTTTAAAAATATCTCTAAATGACATTTACTGAATTAAAGGGAAAAAATAATTTTATATAGTTTAATTCAGTGAAGAAATTCACTGCAAAACAGACTGTTGTTATCAAGTGCTTTTATCTTGTTTTCCATTTAAAATGGTCAAAAAATCCTTAAAAATCCTTTTGTATCTAAGTGTATTTTTTCGCTTGGTTATACTTCTGCAAGTGCAGTAAAGACAAAATATACTTATATTCAACATCTATTCTCTCAAAGCAAGTCTAAATATCTTATATTCATCTTCTCAGGTGAATGCATCTTTTTTTTTTTTTAAGGATTTTTAGATATTTAAAAATATTTGTATTTTTAATATATTCATCATTCTCTGATAACAATTTTTCCTTCTGCAGAATAGCTGCTAAAGAAAATGTATGTTGTTTTGAAGGAGTTTTTGATATTTATATTGGAAAAAACAAAAACAAAGAAAAAAATTATTTTGTTGCAGTGTATAATGGGGTGAAGACTACCCTCTCTCACCTTTCTTTTCACTTCAATCCATCTTTAGCTCACAAAAAACAAACTCTCTGAAAAAAGCTGCGAATTGCCAATTTTCTTCACGATTAGAGATGCACAGTGACCTATTATGATTCAATATGTTGCAAGCCATCACATTATAATCTAGCTGCATTAACCATGTGTGTTCGGGACAACCGTCCCCGTGACAGTGTGTGCATCAGCTGGATGCAGTTTCAGTCTCTCCCCCTTAGATCGAAGACTCATAGAAGAGGCACTGACCACAAAGAGAAATGCCAGTTTCGGAGTTTGTAGTTATTTAAATGATCTGCTTCCCTATTATTTGAACTTTAGTAAAGCTATTACGCATTAAATATAACTGAATTTAAGATGTAACGTCAGGGTGTTTCCTTTAAAGAGCTCCAGTTCCACTTATTCCACAATGAGAGTGCTTCTGTGTTTACTTATTTTTTATTTTTGCATTATAATTCCCTCATACTTTGTGATCTACATCACCTGAAGTTGTTTGGAAAGTTTAGAGCACGCCTGGAGTGTGATCTGTGTAATTCTTCCTCTCCTCAGTCAGGCGCGAGCTGCAGTGCTGCTCTCGTGTGCTCATCATTAGAGTTGTGATCTCATGTGATCTCATGCAATGTTAAATGAGATCAAACGTCTATTCGACAACTAATATTTTTGTTGACAATTTTTTATTATTGACGTTGCCGAAAACTTCGATTAATCGTGTCAGTTTTAGAAAGTAGAGTAGAATTCAGTAAGATTCCAAATAAGTATTGCCACAGTTTGTCTTTGCTTGAAAGTTTAGACATTTCCGGTGAAGCAAAGAATTGTGGGTTGTGAGAGCACATGAAGGATACACCTCATGTATCCTCCAAATTCCTGTGAAAGAAGGTCACATTAGAAGGCTGCATTCGAAGTGTACTACTTGATTTTCTGAAACGAGATGACATATGCGGCCGACAAATGCGACCTCTGGAAGACACAGACTTCGAAATGAGACACAGCCATAGACGCCATCATGTCTCTTTCTCTCATTCAACACTTAGCGACACACATCCACAGTGCCCCTCAGTGGACTCAATTGTAACTGCAAGATTTTGTGAAAGATCCAGAAGGAAAGTAAATAATAATTTAGCTTTGCCAATGGCAGGCAAATGCCCAGGAACATCAATTTGCAATATTCGAGTAGTGTTTTTAATAGTCGATTAGCTGGTGCAGAAAGAGTACTTGATTACTTGTGCACATCCCTACCTAATTGGATTGACCAAAATTAGACTTGTGAATGGGTGAATTCTGCCAAGTGTTTTAGACACTTTTTTTTAACCCACAATAATAACTTATCAAAGATACAAGTACATTTGTGGAAGTTGCATCAAAATCCACTTGGCTCAAAAATCACAGGGAGCATGTGTCATTTGAATGTTTTTATGAGATTAAAGCACGGTAATGCACAATTGCTTTATTCTCACATACCAGGCTCTCTCTTTCTCTCCTGGCTTCTTTTTCAACTCCCTATGTCTAGTTTTTTTTTTCTTTTTTGTCTTTTTTTCTGTTTTGTCTTTCTTTCCAACTTCCCCCCTTCCCCTCCCCCCTTCCATGACACCTTTCTCTCTCTCTTGTTCCTGGTTAGAGGTGTGTTTGATGGTGGTGATGGATGAATTGCTGTGCTGCTCTCCTCCTCCTTGACATGCAGCATTTGTAAAATGTCCCTTTCTTCAGTCACTCACACACAAGCACACACACGTGTGTGTGTGTGTGTGTGTGTGAGAGAGTACATGCACAAGTGCATCTGAGAGAGATGTCTGTTTGAATGATTGTTCGACACATTTTTTAAGGGGACAGTGTGGAACAGTCTGGAGAATGACATTGAGCACACTTGACTATGACCTAATGAGCTACATCAGTTTGCTGTGTTTTGTAGAGAGAGGAGGATACGATTGGTTGATGAGTTCCTGGATGTTTTACTGAAAATGTCAACCATAAAACCCTGTGTGTGTGGAAAAAAAAATAATGAAGCAAAATAATACAAAGACACTAAAGGGAACGTATTTCCATTGCATTGTCCTAGCTGATGGCATGCAACCACAAACATATAGGCTAGTGTGACCAGTGTAATCCGGTCGCGAACAAATGACTCCTATGGGCTGGTTCTTTTGATTAATTAAAAAGAGTTGCAAATCAGTCAGTTATGAGATGTGTTCAGTCTTATCTATACTGCCATTATTACAGAATGATCTCTGTAATAACTTGGTGTGTGTTTGTGTGTGTGTTTTTTGTGAAGGTTTGCACTCGATTCATAAAGAGTTTTGAAGCAGAACAATTGTTGGTCCTTCATTAAATCATCATCTGGCTGATATACTGTGTCACACACTTAACACACACACATCACACATTTAGTGATGCTTTTGGTCGACTGGCATCTTGACCTTTTAAGGTGATCTGCAGTGAGCATGCAGACATACACGCTCGACTGAGCTCCAGGGTTAAATTGGCAGTGAAAATGCAGCAGACAGAGAAAGGAGGCGTGCCAGTGGGCGGAACCCCTCTGCGCCATGGCATCGGTTGCTATGCAACTGAGTTCTGAACCTATTTATACTCCTTGTGCTGCCCCTCCCACTGACTTAAAAAAAAAAAAAAATGTGGACGGCATAGCTGCAGATTTGAGGGAAAATGAGATTTCGATTAAACTCATAAGGCCAAAACACTGCAATGGGTCCAAGGCTGAAGGAGACCGAGTATAAAAATAATTGACCAAAATAATTGTTTACAAATATTACCAATATTACTAAGGAGTGGTCAGATCGTCAGTTGACAACCACAGGGAAATAAGAAAGATATACACACACTTAAGACTTTTTCAAGGTCAGGAGAGCTTCAATCTCATATCTGTTTTTTAGAAAATGCTTTGAGCTTCCATTTAAAGTTAACGTATAATGTCGTTTGCAACCCATTTTACTTCTAAGTGAAACCGGATATTCAACTAGAAAATGTAGGGCGGGGCTAAATTGTATTCACCAGAAATGGATTGGATTGTGAAAATTGGGAGTTCCATAACAGAATAAAACCTGATGGTTGGATGTGAGGGTTTTAAAAGTAAAGTTAGACAAAAAGAAAGTCATTGTGGAGGAAGTTATTACACCGTGATGATATACATTTGTATTTTTTATATTTAGAATCTTGCACTGATGATCATGCTCTATCAACAGTCTTCATAGCATAACTCATTCTACTCATCCCTCATTTATTTAAAGAGGCCCTATTTTGCTTTTTGGGACTTCTTTTTACCTTTCCTTTAGTATGCAAAATAGTTGTCTGTGCATGTAAAATGTCTGCAAAGTTACAAAGCACAAAGTCCACACAAAAGGGAGCTATTCTCTCCCACAGACTACACTGCTCAAGAACTACAAGAAACGGCTGGATTGTAGTCCAGCCATTTCTTCCGTAAAGTATCGATGTCGCTATTTAACATATTTGCATATTGCCCACCTAAGGGCTACTTTGGCCCGCCCTCAAACAAATATAGTCATAGCCGAGGCCAGGATGAGTTGGGTTAGTGTTGTCACCATGTCGAGAAGAAGCCGTTTTCTTCACTACCAGAGCAAAACCTATAATTTTGGACTTCCAAATGTTGACGAATTGAAGTATCAGTGGTTAAAATGTATTTTTACCACTTTTCCTCAGCAGTACAACCACAACCAATGCCAGATTTTCAAGATGGTTACTCCTGAAAGAGGGTGCAGATCCCACTTTGTTGGGACAATTTGGTGCTTCAGTATCACAACCTGTAACTATGCTTGATTATTTGTGGATTTATCTGCTACCAAGAGTTCAAATGCAGAGTTTTGTGTTGTAGCTATGGTGTACACCCAGTGCACAGCTGTAGGTCTCTGCTAACCTGATAGCTAATGTTGTTGTGTTGAAATAGTTTTGCTAATCAGCTGTGGGCCCACTTTTACCTACAATTGTGTAGAATTATGCAGATTCTTACTATCATGAATAGTGATCAAGTGTGGAGATAGATTTCTTTTTACAAATGGTAATTTTACCTCTGCAATCCACAGTAGTGCTTGGCTAACTTGCTATGTAATGTTATAAATTTGGTATGGATTTACTATTCAGCTGTGGGACGGCTTTTACCTTAAACTGTATAATTAAATGGCCGATCTCAAGAGTCTTATTTAATTATATAATTACAAACTGTAATGTTACAGTCGCTAACCATGCTAGTCCATGGCAAACTTGCTCACTAACCGGGATTAAGCCTCTGTTCTCCATTCATAACTCGGGCGAAAAAAGTTCAGCAACACCCATTCCAGCAAAAGATGACTAACTTTGATGCACTACATGTCTTTTACTTGAAGCCTTGTTTGGTTTACAATAATCATCAGTGTACTTGTAAGAAAGCTACAAAATTAAAACTTACCACTGTGAAACATCCTGATCAAGTCGTGCTTCGAAGGTGGTTCTGGTCAATCGGCTTGTTCTTCCAAACGTTCATTATCAGACTCAAACTGGTAAGGCAAAAACCAATGCCATTGTTACCATAGTTACAATAGTGTTTACAGCTGCTCATGAAGCCTGAAACTCCGTTATAGTAAGTGGCGTTACATTTCCGACACACGCTCTATGCAGTTGACCATTCACAACAGACTAGGTCAGCTGACAAATCAGAGCAGACTGTGCTTTTGGGAAAGGGGGGCTTTAAAGAGACAGGACTGGGTCAGCGTTTGAGCCAGAGGATGAGAATAGGTTTAGTGTAAATGTACAGTATGAGAAAAATAATGTGTTTTTTAAACATTAAAGCATGCAAACTTATTCTAGTATACCCTCAAAATAAAAATATGAACCTGTAAATTAGCATAATATGGGCTCTTTTAAAAATCTCTTGTTACAGTAAGGCACTTACAATGGAAGTGAATGCGGCTAGTCCATAATCAATAAAATACACACTGTGTCTAAATATTGTCATAATACATGAACATTATGCTGTATGTGTTAACATGAATATAGTGTGATAAAAACTGTAATCTACATTAAATTATCATGATAAAGTCGTGTTCCTTTGTCACAGCAACAAAGTTGAAATACTTGATGTTTACATTTACATTTATGCGTTTGGCTTGCGCTTTTATCCAAAGCGAATTACAGTGCACTTATTACAGGGACAATTACCCCGAAGTGCCTTGCTCAAGGACACAATGGTGGTGGCCGTGTGGATCAAACCAGCAACCTTCTGATTAACAGTTATGTGCTTTAGCCCACTACACCACCACCACTCTATCATAAGATAGAGATATAACTCTACACTGATTATTTTTAATGTTTATGGACTGGCCCCATTCACTTCAATTGTAAGCCTTTAAGTGCAATTTCTGCTTTTTCTTTTTTTTTTAATAAACTAGGGACAAATTGAAAATATATATTTTTTTGTGACAATCAATATTAATCCAGAAATGCTGCTGTTTGAGTTTAAGATGGATAGAACACAAAATATCCCTTCAAAAAAAATAAACGTACATTTTTAATTTACATTTACTTTAAAGGAATATTATGGGTTAGGATAAATTAAGCTGTACTGACCGCATCTGTGACATTTTTCACACGTGTTTACCCCAATTTTTTTTCAGAAATAAAAATTTTCTCATACCTTAGTATAAAGCAAACAAGATAGTTGTGCATTTATACTGGAAGTCTATGGGGCAAGCATACAAAAGTTGCCCCATAGGCTTACATTGTAAATGTATTTCTTTGCACACTTTTTGTTTATTTTAACAGAACGAGCCTTTTTGTTTTACTTGGAAAATTCCATTATAATGAATTAAGTGTAAGATTGCCAATCTAAAATGAACTCTTCTGTTTACTTAAGCATTAAAATAAAAAAGAAAAGTTGAATCCTACAATACTTGACCTGAGACATTAGTTTTTTAAAGTATGTTTGAGTTTCTCCCAGTCATTCTCATCCATGTAAACCACATTCTAAGACCTGATCTCAGACCAGATTTTAACATTCAACAGCTTGCCCTGTGCTCATGTCAACCAAAGTGAAACTGACTGGGATCAGTGGCCCTAATCTAATAGGATGTGTGGAGAGGAGAGCTCTGCACAATAGGGATGATTGAGTCCTGGAGATGCTCCATTAAAGAACAACCTTTAATGGCAACAAGAATTATTGCAGTGCTTTGTAATTACCCAATCATTGACTAGCATGTGTGCATGTCTTGTAGAAGTGAACACAGTACTCCTCTCACACCAAAGTGAAGAGAATCTATTCATCAAAGATGCAGTTTCTTCATGCTCTCACCCTTTCTCGCTCTGAAGGAGGGGTAAGTGGTCATCAGATCTAACGTCTCTATTGAGTCTGGAAGGTAGTTATCGCTGGGACCTCAATGGTTCAAGCTGATTATGGTCCTAAACTTGGCAAATCAACATTTGATTATAACGTCTGTGTGATGACGTACTGATAATCTGACTTCTCTGATAATCAGTGGCAGTTGGTATTTTATGAAGAGTATTATGGTCACCAGGACACTTGAAACTCTCCCTGGGTTATTTGTTCTGCAAAAGAACATTTTGAGCTAAAATCACTCCCTTTCCTTATAAAGTGTGCTGCCTGTAGTATTTGAATGGTTTATAGGTCTGAGGCACTCTTAGAATCGTAATGGCTGTGCTTGAACTCCCGTAAGCTCCAAGCATACCAAATCCGATAACGAACATACATTTCCTGGCATACTAAATTTTGGACTGATTCATCCGGACATAATACATACATATGATCCCTGTGTTCTTTGTCATGATGTACTAATGAAAGCCATGAAAACAATTTGGAATCTCAGCAGATGCAGTATGTCTTTTAGATATTGTTTGCCTACTCTATATTGAATATTGAGTGTTCGGACAGCGTACTCATTTGACATACTGCTTTTTGCATAATGCATATCATGGAAGTATGTATATTCAGATGCAGGAAATATTTATTTTATGAATACCTTTTACTTTTCTTTTCAGTCAGCGTAACTTGGCTGAGATCACAGAGCTGATCCACACGGCGTTCCTGGTGCATCGTGGCATTGTAAATCTAAAGGAGTGGACAAACTCAGATGGCCCCCTCAAAGATATGCAGTTTGGCAATAAGATGGCTGTCCTGAGTGGCGATTTCCTGTTGGCGAATGCCTGCACGGGACTGGCCCAGCTCAACAACACCAAGGTACTGCATGCTTTTCCAGAGTCCAGAGAAAATAACTTTTGTAACATTTGTTAAATATCAAGGAGAATTTTCCCCCTTGGAATTAAAGGTGATGTGTGTAATTGTCAAGGTTCCCACGCGTCCTGGAAAACATGGAAAATTGCTGAAAGATTTTCCACACCTGGAAAATGAAAGTAAATTAAAAAAAAAGTCCTGGAAAATAATGAAGAAATTCCACATTGTCCCTTTGCTGAGACATTAGCAGCTGAAAGCACTATGTTCGGGAAGGCAGAGATTTTGAATCGTGATCTATTCTATTTTAGAAACCCCACTGCTGAATGCATCTCTGGTCATGTTCACGGCTCATGCCGCAGCTACCTGTAGATAATGCTATGCTCAAATGTTTCCAGTGAATGTTAACTGCCAAGCAGTGAGCTAGCCTTGTTAACTTGTAATTAATTTGGTAACTTGTTTTATATTTGGTAACTTGTTTATATTTTTTTAAGCCTATTTTTTTGGAACAGTTTCTGATTATATTGACCGTTGTTAGGGGTGTAAAATGCATCGCGAGGCATCAATCTGACAATTAAAATTTGATAGATCGATTATGGAATTTAACTTAATTATTCATATCATAATACCCAGTCTCTGATTATATGAGTGCTCATGATACAGACACGGTGCACACAAGATTGAGGGGGAAAAAATGTTGCGGAGTTTAGCCTTCTGTGTCATTATTTAAAACTATGAATCGTGAAAATCATTTGTTCCTAATTTTTATACGCCATATATGATTAAAGATAAAAGCTATTACCCTGCTTGATTTAAACATGCATTTTTAGCCTGCACATTACATATTTAATTTGTTTTTAACTATTGGAGCAAAAAATTATAACTTGACTGTACAGTATGTCCTCTCTCTCTCTCTCTCTCTCTCTCTCTCTCTCTCTCTCTCTCTCTCTCTCTCTCTCTCTGTGCGCTCTGTACAGTATGTGAATGTATTTTGGTGAGAGAGAGAGAGAAATATGAAACATATGTAGAATCGTAATCGAATTGTTATAAGAGCAAATTTTTAAGCCCCTAATAGTTGTTTACAGTGCATGGTGCCCACAGCTGTATGCACCGTGCTTACCACGAGTGCTTTTTCTGAAAAGTTTAAACTCTGTGACTTGGTGGCACTATCAAAGCATTGCTCTGTTTGTTTCAGTTGTCCGACTAAGCAATATTTGTTCAACCAGTTGCGTAATTTGGGGTGGGCATTGGGCAACCTATTTGCTGAACATCGGTAGACAGAATGTTTGGGAAAACCTGTTTGGAAAAATATATTATAATTCCATTTGGTACTGCTACTGCAATAGTATTTACACAACTGCATTAATGCACCTTTAAGAATATTGATGTTTAAAAAATATTCCACATTCAAAAAAAGTTAAGCTATGTCGATTGCATTTGCAGCATAATGTTGACTCGTTGCTCTTTGTGAAGCTTATATTCACTTACATTTATTCTTCTGTTAAAACGTGTATATTATTTGAGCTGTTAGGTTGTTAAATTGTAATTTTTGTGGTGGATTACTGCTCTAGACAAATTAACTTGTTATTTGTCACAGACGTTATGTCGTCATGGCAATGAAGTTGTAAAATTTACTAACTTTACACAGAATAAGTTAGTGATTTTATCACATTACAATCATGTTAACATGCATATTGTTTATATCTAGTTGAAATACTTTTGAAGGAGTATTTTAACATTTACGGATTGGACCCCATTCACTTCCATTGTAATTGCCTCACTGTAACTCAGATTTTTCCTTTTTTTAAGAAAAGGTGGGGGACTAAGTCGAAATACATTTTTGTGGTAATGAACACCAAATGCTGTTGATTGAGCTTAACTTTAACTTAACCCGGAATATTCCTTTTAAATTGTTAAATAGCACTTACACTAAATGTGACGGTCAATCTGCCCACTTCTAAATAATTTTGATCAAATAATCAATACACACACATAAACTTACACGTTTATCTAAATGAGGACATATTGTTCCATAGACTTTAATTGTTTGTATACAGCTAATTATAAACACTAATGACTAGTGCGATCCTTAACCCTATCTCTGAAATAAATATTATTTATTTGACTTGTAATCATTT
Source organism: Moxostoma hubbsi (assembly GCA_032164185.1). Taxonomy (NCBI): domain Eukaryota; kingdom Metazoa; phylum Chordata; class Actinopteri; order Cypriniformes; family Catostomidae; genus Moxostoma; species Moxostoma hubbsi. The sequence goes on from JAVLUX010000034.1 coordinate 13,083,642, forward strand.
ATTTAATTTATATAATTTTTTTACCAGTTGAAGACATCCCCATATGTCCCATATGTAAGGGAGGTTTTGCTCACTTCTTGGGACATATCTGTACCCAAGTAAACCTACACACACACACACACACACACACACACACACACACACACACACACACACACACACACACACTCTTCCGGCTTCCTGTTCAGACCTTTTTCTCTACGCTGTGTGTGTGTGTGTGTGTGTGTGTGTGTGTGTGTGTGTATCACCTCTTGCTAATTTCCATACACTCGCATACTCCCTCATTCTCTCTAGCTCTGTGTGTGTGCGTGAGCATATGTCTCCTACACCCCTCATTAAGTGTCAGTGTTCTCCTCCAGCTCTAATTAGAGTCGCAGTCAAAGCACCGTCTTAACTGCAAGCGGCCAGCAGCCCGACTGCCACTTTCCAGCACATGGTTATTGCATGTTTCTGCATCTTACAGCTTTATGAATGGTCTGTAAAGAGGGAAGATGATGATGTAATTCTGATAACTGCAAGAAATGTTATAGCAGTGATCTCAACTGGTGGGTCACAGGTCTGTTCTGTTCTGTGTGGATAGCAGGGAAAACATAAATGCAAAAATTACATTGCAACTAATTATATAGTTGTGCATAGAGAGGAAATTAAAATGAATAGGCTTATCAAATTTTAAAAGGGAGGAGAAAAAGCATATCTTCATATCATCCCATATCTTTTTTGTTATTGATGTCAAAAGCTGTACATTCAGTCAAACTCAATGGTATTTTGGTGCAAATTCATCTGTCACTTGGCAGATGCTAGCCTAGACAGGTTGTGTGCCATGCCCTCATTGTCGAAAACCATGAAGTAAGGTAAAAGGAAATTTGTCCCAGACTACATTAAATATGCGTTCACTTGCATTAAGGATAAACATGTTTTATGATGAACATTTTTGAGGTGAATTATTGGCTGGCGAGATTAATAGTATTATATACATTTTTATTTTATTTTAAGTATTTTAATTAATAGGTTTACTATTTACAATGTATTATTCTAGACCATTTTTGTGTACTTTTGTACAATATTTAAATTATATTTGTAATATTTTATCCTGATATCTTTTTAAATTTAAATTTGTATATTAAACTTGCATTATATTTGGGTCTCTATAATCCTGATGTCATTTATATATATATATATATATATATATATATATATATATATATATATATATATATTTATTATTATTATTATTATATGATTATTTGGGTCACCACTTTATATACAATGTAAAATCTGGTTCCTGAAGCCAAACCAGTTGAGAACCACCGCTTTAGAGGATATTGCTTGTCTTATCATTAAAAAAAAAACTAAATAAAAAGGGTTAATTTGCACTTAGAAACTCTAACATATCATTTCAAGCTCTCTCTCTCGCTCTCTCTCTCTCTCTCTCTCTCTCATAGACACACACACACTCTCACTAAGAGGCTGTATGCTGACAGGATCTGTCACCAAGTGCAGCTCTAGAATGCAGTTCTTCCCATAGAGGGAAAAAAAAAAAAAAAACACTTTTCCTTCTTGCGTATAGCCTCAGACACACATACATACTTACAGAGCTCATTTTAATGTGTGTTTGAGCGGTCATGAAAATTACTGATGGGGATTTAGATGATCAGCAAATTGTTATGACTGATGTATTGAACAGATTCCGTTTTTCTCAAGAGGAGCTCAGCGTTCAGTCAGCCAGACCTCTCTACAGTCATAACTGCACACCTGATAAGACCATATTCATGGTGGTGTGTGTGTCAGTCTGTAGGAAGATGGTGTACTAGAGTTGGTAGACGTGTTTGTATTGAGTGTTTTGTAGCACAGCCTGGTGGCAGAAAGTGGAAATTCTTCACCCGTTTAGAGGTCAAGGGAGCTTTGACTCAGATTTAGGTTAATTTTGAAAATTAGGCCTATAAACCAAGCAGTTTAGACACTGAATTCTGATTGAATGAGCCACGTTTAAAGCCTTTGTAAAATGCAGATAAAGGCACAACTGTGACCACACAGTCTATATTAAAATGACAAGTTTCTACGTTGATTGGTGACCATAAACAGCCAACAGTTATATTACTTAGCTGAAGAATTGTTTATTCCAATTATTATGATTAATAAATGTAACCGTGAAAATCACATAGCTGTTTCCACTGTTTTATGGAATCAATAAGCTACTCAAGGTCATTTTTACGTTGTATTAGTAAATCACAGTAACGTACAGCTTTTCCTGGTTTATTGCTTTAAGTCTGATCGTCTCCCAACACAGAATAAGCCCATTTGTTTATTAATTATTTAATAATCTTAAAGGGTTAGTTTAACCAAAAATTTAAATTCTGTCATTCACTCATTATCATGTTGTTCCAAATCTGTGTGACTTTCATGTGTCCCATTAAATACAAAAGGAGATGTTAAGCAGAATTAGACACTCAGTCACCATTCACTTTCATTCACCCTTTTCCCATGCATTGAAAGTGAATGGTGACTGAGGCTAACCTTATGCTTAACATTTCCTTTTCTGTTCCACAGAAGAAATATTTATATATATGTATGTATAGATACTGTATGTTAAATAATATAAGTGATGTTTTATTGTTTTCCTATAGAACACTTAAACTCATTGCTGACTTTGAGTCTGCCTCAGTTTCTGTAAAGTCACATAAAAATCACTCGACGTAATAATTAGGTTTCAGTGAACACTCACTAACTAAAAAAAGAGTATGAGTAAAATCCTTATCCTGTGAAACTGAATCTGTCGTGCAGTGAACTGTGATCAAAGCCACACACGCTCTGTTCTGATCCACTGAGCTAGTGATTGACTGACAGGTGGTCCAGCCAATCAGAGATTAGTCTCTTTTGCTGCACGTTCAGTATTGGACAGTGAGGCCTTAACACTTTCAAAGGTGTAGTAGAAAACTGATGGTGATATATTGTATTTACACATTTTGAAAGTGATTTAAAAAGTTTTTAGCAAAGTTTTACACTTGTTCTTGATATAACTGATATGAACCTAGCCAGAACCAAGCGAGCGCACCTTTGTCCTATCTACCATCTATGCAAATGAGGGTGAGGCCTTGTTGCATTAGTGCAGATAGCGGTTCAGTTAACTTGAGCGTATTAGTGGTGGAAATCAGACGTGCGCTTTCCGCGGCAGAGCGCTTTCCCCCTGATTGATCTGTATTATGTATCGTGGCCTTGAGTGTTATCCTGACTGTGTGTGTGTGTGTGTGTATGTGTGTGTGTGTGAGAGAGAGAGAGAGGGATTCTGGCTCGCCACAAGTATAAATGGTAAAGGGATCCGCGAGCGGCTGTCTCCTCTTTCTTCTCCTCACAGACCTGTCGGCGAAACACGACTCCGGCTGGATTTGGGAATGAGACGAGACGAAGGGAGGGCAGTTTATCTGATACTTTCCTAAAAAAGCCCCCCCACTTTATACACACACACGCACACATGCGCGCGCGCACACATAAACTTGTGCGAAAGACATAAACAAACACACAGATTAAATACACATGCAATCTCTCTCTCTCTCTCACACACATACACACAGTGTTTAATGTCTCCCCATGTGGAGTGTGTGAAGCCGCACATCTGGCTGCGCTATAGGGGCTCTCTGTCCTCTCTGGGCTCTGAGTAGAGGAGTCAAGTTCCTGCACTGTTTCCTCAAAGATCTAGTTTCTCAGAGGGCAGAGAGAAAGAGTGAGAAAAACAAAGTTTGAGAGAGAAAGTTTGGGGAATGGAGAAGAGTAACATAATATTAAATATGAGGAAAAGCTGAGTGTCTGGACTATAAGGGCTGGGCTATTCTAGTTCCACGGAGATTGCGCCTGTGGTCTTATGTTTCAGCAGGCAGGTCTTTTGGCAAAAGAGAATAACAGAGGGGAAAAAAGAGGTGGAGAATGCAGCCTTGGGTGACGGATGGAAGGGATAGGGAAGTGTGTGATTAGAAATAGGGAGCTGTCAGTGATTTACCCCTTACAAAGTGTTGTGGAGTTGCTGTAACAGAGGAGCACCCCCTTCGGGAGCACTATGGTTACTGCACAATCCAGATTGGACACTGGGCTTCCAGATGACCAAAGTAAATTCATTCATAGCCAGGATCCACAATTAACACTGGCCAGGTGCCAAATTGTAATTGGTAAATGGTCTGCACTTATATAGAACCTTTTTAACCTTAGTGGTATTCAAAGCGCTTTACACTGCGTCTCATTCACCCATTCACATTCACACACCGATTACAGCATGCAAGGCGCTAGCCTGCCATTGGGAGCAACTTGGAGTTCAGTGTCTTGCCCAAGGACACTTTGCCATGTGGACTCGTGTGGGCCGGGAATCGAACCACCAACCCTGCGATTAGTGGCCGACCCGCTCTACCACCTGAGCCACAGCCATCCCAACATCTATTTCTTCAATATAAACCATAGTTATCCCTTTTTAATAATTTATATTTTACATAAAAAAAAAACATTATTAGACTATATAATGCTGAAAAGACTATTAAAACTACTTATATACATCTGCTCATATACACCATTGAAAAATGCTGCTCAAAAGAACCCAGAAGCACGCTTAACTGCTGTGAGACATCACGGTAATTTTATATATAGAGCACAAGCTTTGGCTTTGGTAGACCACAAGAGGGTGATATAATATTTACCAATGTCGGTCGCGTAGTCGAAGGCACAGTCAAAAATAACTTGTGGATCGTGTACAAATGTTATGTTATGAAAGTGACATTGATGAGATTGCAGGTTAATGTATGAAACTGGTCTAACTGCACAAACTGAATGATCAAAAATTATTATGCAATTTCTCTGTATGTAGCCTTGGATAGGTTTCATGCTGTCAAATTATAAAAAGACGTACTTGTTACTGAATATACATTGTGTAGACTATATGAAAGATACATATACACAATATATCATCCAGTGATGGCTAGAGAAAATAACCTTTGTCCTTTTAATAATTTTTGTCGAATTTAATGGAAAAATATGGGAGTTGCGCTCTGCAGAATTTTGAGCAGCCTCCGGAGATGGCGAGCAGTGATGGCGGTGTGTGTGTGTACCTTCGTAGAATGTAATTCTTCTTAAATTTTAGAACATGCCATATCGTCCACGAGCTGCGTCCGATGTGCGATGCCCTTTACCCTGCTACTCACACTTTGTTTTCAAAGATATGTTGAGAAATATATTTTAAGAGGAAAAGACTATAGGGCAACAAGCAGCCCTATTTATATCTGAAAAAAATGCCAATATATATCGATGATCATCAAGACAATTTTCTGATTATTCATATGTTAAAAAGGCATCAACCCAAGCCTCAAAAAATGATGATGAAAAGATATATATATAAAAAAAGTGGTTGATAATAAGTACAGAAACAATATATTTAAAGTATATTGCATAATATTCATATATATATATATATATATATATATATATATATATATATATACACACACACACACACAAATATGTAAGTAGTTTGATAGTTATGGAAGTAGGCGGTTGTTGTTGGGCTCTTTTGCGGCCGTTTGTTTGCCCTGATTCGCTGATTGGTGGATCTTTGTCTTCAGGATAATGGATGGTGTAGTTTTTCACCAGGAATTCTGCTGTTTTAGTCATATTGGGAAAACTGTTTTAAGAGGTCTTGTATTCGTTTGTTATGTTGGAATCTTACCATCAGGATTCCCTTCCAAATTGTTGATTCAAAAAGCAGTACTGTATAATTTCATGACCACCATAAACTGCTGTGTGAGTGTGTGTTTTGGGTTACAAACTGGTAATTCCAAGGGTATTATGCTATAAATGTGGTTTGAGGACATATCAAGTATCCCCATAATTAAAATCACTTAAAAACATACTAACGATTTTTATTTTATAAAGTATAAAGTCTTGTTTTTTGTGAGGGTTAGGCTTAGGGGATAGAATCGATAGTTTGTACAGTATAAAATCATTATGTCTACGGAGAGTCCTCATATGGATAGCCGCACCAACGTAGGTGTGTGTGCATGTGTGATAGTCTGTAAGATTTAATAAATGTTTGTGGGTATCTTGTGTGTATTGGAGAACAACAGAGAAACTGAATCAATAAGCTTGTGCAGATGTGAGAGTCCTGATTAAACTCTGTATCCTCTGGATGTTGTATTGTTTTGACTGGCCATCTGTTTAATAACTGAAGTGTTGGTTATTCTATCTGTCCCTTGGATGCTCTTTGGACCACTAGAGTCCACTGGAAAAATTCTTCCCATATTCCCAAACAGCTCTTGTCCTAATAAATACTCATTTCAGAACAGATGGAGTTGCTCCTGTATCAACACTATTATTCTTAGAGACTTCATTTATGTTGTACAATTGTTGACAAGTGTTCTGTAAATATTGTCATTGTTTGTTGTAGGTGGTGGAGCTGATCTCCAGTGCTATCGGAGATGTGGTGCAGGGAATCTATCATGAGAGTTCCAGTTCTGCAGAGGTACAAATTTCAGCCCATTGCACTTACCACATATAGCCACAAGGGGTGCCCTGTAGGACACTAACTAACTAATTCAAATTCTGTATTAATTTGCCATGCTGATATGCAAAAGAATTGTTTATTCTGATTATTAATATTAATTAATTAAACTTTTTCATTAAAATAGTGTGTATTTTATGGTTTTGCTTAAGGCACTCAAGGTTGTGCATAATACTGATTTTAACACTGTTACGAGAGAGAGAACTCTTTGCTTATTGTTTTAATAAATATGGTTAAATATCTGTTGGATCTATAGAATGTAATATATATCATTGATGTGATTGTTATAGTTTCCTGAGTCATAATAATTGAGATGAGGACCAGAGGAATTTTTTTTAGCTTTTAATATTTAATATTCAAACTTTTCAAAACTGAACTAACATCTTCACAATCCAAACCTCTCCAAACACTGGGCAAAACAGACTGACTTGAAACATCTGCAAACAGCTCACATTGAATAATAAATGAAAAAGTTTTTTGTGTGAGCGAGGACAGAAAATGATGTACAGAAAGAGATTCAAGTTTCTTTTACCCTTTATAGAAGAGAGATTTCCGAGCAGATGTTTGCATCAACTCTCCTGATCCAGTTACACGCCCCCGCCTCCTCTTTTACCGCCATACTGCTATTTTTTGTTTACTCTCTCATTCTTCTGAAGTTGCCATCCTTAAAGGTTCCTGTCACATTTATCGCTTTTTTTGTTATAGTTTTGTTTTCATGATGGTTTGTTTTGTGAGAAATGTTCTAGTCCCTAATAGGCCTAATGTCACGGTCCCGTCACTCCTGTCAGTCTGGGTTTTTGTCTGACAGGACCGTGGCATCATTGTCCCATGTCTATCTTGTGTTTTGATGTCTGTCTTTGTGTGAGTACACCGTTTCGGTTGTATTCCCTGTCGTGCACTCTTCAGTCTGTCTTGTTTCATGTCAGGAGCACGGTGTCTGAATCCGGACTTCCTATCTGGTTCGGTTTCGGTCTGTATTGGGATCTGTACACACTCCATGTCTGTCTGTTATTGACGTGGGTGCATCACACTTATGTCATCTTGGCAATTAACTGACTGAAAATAACAGAAAAGATATTAAAAGAGACATGAAATGAGAAGGGGGTGTTAGGGTCTCATCTTTGGACATACAATACAGAGTGAGCCAAAAGGAAACTTTTACTTGCATAATAAGTATTGACTTATTATTACTTTATTGTGCACGTTCAAATGTAAAACCCAACTGAAGTTAAGTGTTAACATGTAAAAAACAATTGGTACTTTTACAGACTTATGACACCTTTTGTCATAAATCACAATGTCTATTAAAAACTGTTGCTTGTTTTAGTAATTTTTTAATAAAAATTTATAAAATCTCTTTTTGTATTTTGAAGGAAGGGAGTCTAACAGTTGCATCCTGGGAAGACCAGACATTCCTGTCACATGGTGCTTTGCTTGCCAAGAGTTGTAAGGCAGCGATGGAGCTTGCCAAACACTGTCCTGAAGCTCAAAATGTGGCTTTTCAGTACGGAAAACACCTCGCTCTGGGACACAAGGTGTGTACACACACCTGCATTGTGGGCTGAAGCTGTCTACCTATAGTCTACGTATGCCTGCTGACTTCATCTTAGCATATATTTCCTGGATAAATCTCATTGACTTATTTTCTCCTGTTTGAAAATGCTCATATATATGTGTGTGTGTGTGTGTGTGTGTGTGTGTGTGTGTGTTTGTGTTGTAGTTAAACTCTGATCTGCAGCCGTTTATGAAGAGTGCGTCAGAATCAGCTGTGTTTAGTTTGGACTCAGCTCCTGTATTATTCCACAAACAGATTGTAGGACCTGAGAGATGGCGGCACCAGCTACAACAGGTACATCACAGAGATACTGTGATACACCTTTAAGCTCAATCGACTGAATTTGTGGGCTAATGTTGATTGCCACAAAAATTATTTTCAACTTAATTCCCTCCTTTTTTTAAAAAAAGGAAAAAGCTAAAATCTGGATAACAGTGAGGCACTTACTATGGAAGTGAAGGGGACCAATCCATAACTGTTAAAATACTCACTGTTTCAAAAGTATAGCCTCAAGACGTAAACAATATGCATGTTAACATGATTTTAGTGTGATAGAATCACTTACTTTTTCTGTGTAAATTTATATTCAATTTTACTTCATTGCCATGACAATGTAATGCCAACAAACCCTAAAACCCCAAAATGACGATTTAACAGGGTTCCAACACATTCTGGAAAACCTTGAATTTTGCAATGCAGTTTTCCAATCATGGAAAAGTCATGGAAAATAAGAATAATACTTAAATGTCCTGGAAAATAACTATTTGTCCTGTAAATTATTTAATTTAGTATGCTAACAAGGTTTTTGTTACAGACGGTGGTAATCTCGTCAATGTAATCACAGCCAAATTTGTTTTTTGAGGAATAATTTGTATTTGATTTCATCAACGATTACAAATACGAGTCAAAGATGCATCATGACCAGGGCTGTCCTTAGGGCAGTGCAAACAGTGCGGCCACACCGGGCCCTGCGGTGATTGCTACCAAGTATGGACCCCCCCCCCATGTTGTGCATGGATGCCCAAAGAATAGCGTGTCCCTCCACGTGCTATGTCTACGTGGTAACCTGTTCAACAAGTCGTGTGATAAAATGCGCGGATTGGCGGTCTCAGACACGGAGGCAACTGAGCTTCGTCCTCTGCCACCCAGACCTAGAGTGCATTGAGAATTGGGCGTTCCAAATTGGGGAGAAAAAATAAAAGCATACTTCGAAAATATGACGAGAAAAAAATAATACTGCAAGTCAAGATATTAATAGTGCAAGATACAGCTAGAGAAAAATCTATTTATAAAAAAAACATATTATACAGTATATGGACTCATCAAATCCAAAAATTCAGTATGTGGGGAATTTCCCCGCTTGAGCTGCGTGTGTTGAATGCGCTGAACAGAGACAAAATTAATCACTTTAAAACTGATTAATTACCTCACTCAAAAACATCCTATTTAAACTAATAATAAGAACACTAATAAAAACAATAGGGGCTCTGCCACTTCGGGATTTGACCCTTTAGGATCACAATATTCATCATGACCTATTGTGTGTTTTTGCTTAAATATTACACCTGTTGGGCGCATAAAATGTCTTGAAAAGAGTGGGAACCCAATTTTAATGACTAAAAAGCTTAAATAATTCAAGTTTTAACAGAACAATTAATGTAAGTGCTTTTTTTGCATTGCAACATTATTTTCCTGACAATAAATCAAATATCATATAATGGGTGGATTTATTTGAATGCATATTTTTATATGGAGTTTTGTAATTCTCATTATTCTCAGTGGTGATACTCAACAGCTAAATACTGTAATACAGTAATTGTGTACTTTGTTACTGTACAAAAAATGTTATACAATGGTTTTTCATTTACATCAGCATAAATGGAGTATAAAATACTATTATGATACATAAATACTCACAATGCATCTAGCAGACTGGTTAAGCCAGTCTGTCTGCACATTTCGACCAGCTTTACTTTAATATAGTTGATAATCTTTCTGATTAGACAGTATGTATCATTAATTGGTGTGATTCAATAAGATTATAGCCTCTGCTGGCAAAAAAATGTTACGGTTCAGATTTAATTGTGTCAGCATGGCGTGCCCTGGATTCACATTTTTCTCCCTCTTCTTTCAGACCCAGAATATGGATAGACAGATTGATTACACAAAGGTGAGCATTTGCTATTTATTGATTAAGGGAGGGAAAACAAAGTAAAGAATAACAGACTTATTTTAGTGTGTTCAGAATTGTATGGATTCCTTTTTACATGTTGTCAATACAATATGATGTTTATCCACTGTAAACGCCAATAAAACAATTGATTATTTTCAAACACCAATGAATAAGTTGGATTGTCTATAGAATTCAAGAGATCGATCCTCCTGGTCAAACCACTAATCAAACGATCAAGCCACAATTCTTTTGATGAAATATTCATACGGTTATGACACAGATCAGTTTCCCAAGAGTCAGTCATGAAATCATTTCCAGGCTCCTAGTGTGTGAAAATAAAAAATACAAAACAGAGAAGTTAATTTATATTCAGGAAATAAAAGGGCAAAAGTTGAGGTGTTCTTTGTGCTTATTTGTTATAAATAGAGCTGTCGATCGATTACAAATTTGAACTAAATAAATAACATATGACAATTAATGAATTTAATTCATTGCATTTATCATTATTTGCTGAATAAAAGCCCCCATGTGAAGATAATTCAAAGACATTATATTATTGTGACAGACTTATGCTTTGAATAGACATAACAGAAAGTGGATTTAGAAGTCAGTGTATTGTTTATTTTATTTCCATCTCATTGAACATAAACCCATAAGATTGCTGTTGACTACTGTCAACAGCAATCTGTTTTGCAAACAAGTTTGTCAATCTGTCTTGTGTAGGCAAGGCAAGTTTATGTCATACACATTTCATACATAATGGTAATTCAAGTGCTTTACATAAGCATGATAAAGAAAAGGAAAAGTCAGTTGAGGGAATATAAAAAGGAAAGCACAAGAAATAAGAATAAATCAAAGTTGAATTACTATACTATAAAAGACTAACTGAAAAGGTAGACTTTGGGGGCCATACATACAGAACACGTTCTTGTATTCTTTCTGCAGCATTTTTAATTGTTTGTCTATGGACACATGCAGACAGATATCTTTGGTTGTTCTGTTGTGTCTCACACCATGAGTGCCGCATTTTAAGATGCCATGCAAAGTAAAAAGTAGTTAAACTTTTAAAGACGCTCTTCGAGACCATTGCATTCTGTTCCATTCTGTTGTTGTTGCAACAGTAGGAGCATTCCTTATGACCAAAATACAGGTCAGAGCATGATTGTGGTATTTTTTTTAAATGTGTTAAAATTATACATCGCACTACATTAACATATTAGATTGACAGTCGAAAAATATAACATCAATAAACACGCGTGTGTGTGCGTATGCGTGTAGGTGAATGAGATGGTAGGAGGTGTTTGTGTTTGTTGTTGATTTTCAAAATAAGAAGGAAAAAATATTGAAAAAAATAAAGTAGGGAAGACAGATGGAGGCAGTGATGGGGGGGGGGGGGGCAGGAAGAGGGGGATGGCACAAGGAGCTCGGGTCGCTGTGGAAACTGGATATTAGGGGATAGAATGGCAGGTTTATTTGTAGAGGAGACAGGGAGACGGTTTGACAGCAATATCACACGAGATTCTCCTTCAACAGGGCACAGACAGACATCTCACACCCACACACACATCACATATCTCTTATCAGCACATAAACGTGAGACATAAACCTCTCCAGTATACATTTACTGGTTTGTTTTTCTGCGTAAAAGTGCAGGGGTAAATCTCAGGGGTATGTCACAAGGTCACATCACTGTCTGGCATATGGAAAAAAATGCAATAAAGTTTTTAGTACTAAAAAGACAATAAAACCATGGCTAGACATTGACACACAGAAACAGCAAACAAACATCAGGGCATCAGGTACACAGCCAGTTGATGCCATTTTCTTAATTTCCATAGCCATGTCACTGACTCCGATTAAGCCTGGTTTATACTTTCATTTGGCACCATAGCTTGTCCTGCGCACAGCATTTAGACTTAACGCGCACTGCTGTTGCACTCTTCTCTAAAGGACAATCTGCAGTGCAGGGAAAATATCAGCTAATCATGCAAGAAACATCAGTGGAGTAGCTGAGCATTACATTTACCTAGCCAGGTATGATAATAATAGTTCATGTTTGCTGGTCGTATGAAAGAGTTGAACAAAACCAAATACGACTTACGACTTCCGAACCAGCAGTAAGCTATTTACACTGTCTGTGTGTGGTTAAACTCCAGCACTTAAGTTTACATTTAACATACTATTGTTCCCTTCTACAGTACTGTGCAAATGTCACAAGACAAATGTTTCTGTGAAGCATTTTATAAGACGGTTATTTATATTTTCAGCTTTAGTGTGTCAATAGGAAATATACATTTTAGACTCCTAAACATTTATTTTGCAAATAGAATAGAAGAACAGGGAGCACTACAACAGATGGCATGGTCCCCACAGAGCCCCCCACTAAATATTGAGTCAGTCTGGGATAACAAGAAGAGACCGAAGCAATTATGACAGCTGAAATAGAAGAACTGTGGCAAATTCTCCCGAGAAACTTGGAACATCCTATCTGCCAACAACCAAGAAAAACTGTATCCAGGTGTACCTAGGATAATTGGTGTTGTTTTGAAGGCAAAGGTGGTCACACAAAATAATGATTTAGCTTTTTTTATGTTTATTGGACTTTGTATGACATTAATTGATAAATAAAAATTATATATGCCATAATTTTTTAAGACATCCTCACAATTAAACATTATTCTATAGTGCCTTAATCTTTTGCACAGTACTATATTTTTAGAGCCTAGTCAAGATGACTTTTATATTTAAAATAATTGTAAGAACAATTTTAGTTACATTTAAACACGTTAATGAAAATGCTTTTATATTTACACAATATGAAATGAACAAGAGCTCTTCAATAATACACTTATGAGCCAAAACATTATGATGTCCTGCCTAAAATGCTGTTGGTCTTCTGCGTGCCACCAAAACAGTACAGACTCGCCGTGGCATGGACTCTACAAGACCCCAGAAGGTGTCCTGTGGTATCTGGCACCAAGACATTAGCAGCAGATCCTTTAAGCCCTGTAAGTTGTAAGTTCCAGCACATCCAACAGATGCTCAATTGGATTGAGATCTGGTGAATTTGGAGGCCAGGGCAACACCTTGAACTCATGTTCTTCACACCATTCTCGAACAATGTTTGCAGTGTGGCAGGGTGCATTATCCTGCTGAAAGAGGCCACTGCCATCAGGGAGTACCATTGCCATAAATGGGTGTACCTGGTCTGCTACTATGTTTAGGTAGGGGCGCATGTCAAGTTGATGTCCATATGAATGGCCAGACCCAGGGTTATGGGTTAGGTTAACCCAACAGAACATTGCCCAGAGCATCATATTCCCTCCTCTGGCTTGTCATGGTGCATCTTGGTGCCATCACTTCCCCAGAAAAACGATGCACATGTACACGGCTGTCCACATGATGTAAAAGAAACGGGTCTCATTGGACCAGGCAACCTTCTTCCACTGCTCCAAGGTTCGGTTCTGACACTAGTGTGCCCATTGTAGGCACTTTCGGCGGTGGACAGGGGTCATCATGGGCACTCTGATCAGTCTGCGTCTACACAGCCCCAAACGCAGCAGGGTGCGATGCACTGTGTGTTGTGACACATTCCTCTTGTAAGCATCATTAACATTTTCTGTGACTTATGCCACAGTAGACCTTCTGTCAGTTTGGACCAGAGTGGGATAGCCATCATTGCCCTTGAGCATCAAACACCCTGTCGCCGATTTGTGGTTTATCCCTCAGACCACTGTCGGTAGGTACTCACCACTGCTGACTGGGAGCGCCCCAGAAGCCTTGCCATTTCAGAGATGCTCTGACCCAGTCATCTGGCCATAAGAATTTGGCCCTTCTCAAAGTCGCTCAGGTCTTAACTCCTGCCCACTTCTCTTGTATCCACCACATTGACTATGAGAATTGTTTGATTGTCCGCTTACCACCTACTAATCTACCCAGACCTTGACATGTGCCTTTATTAGGAGACGAGCAACGTTATTCACTTCACCGGTGAGTGGTCATAATGTTTTGGCTCAGTATATATTAATGAAACCAAGTGTATTGTTTTTTTATTGAGTGTACAAAAGGAAGTGGATAAATAGGCTTACTTGTCTTTCTAAAGAAGAACATCTGAGGGGATTTTATGGGTTTTTGCCAAACAATGTGTATAAAGTGTTTAATGTATTTATATATTCAATTTAAACAGATATGCACTGCCATTCAAAGGTCTGGGGTCATTTGGCTGAAATGTTTCTCATGATTAAAACGCTTTTGATCTTGAAGTCTTATACTCAAATGTTTGAAATTAGTTTTGTAGACAAAAATATAATTGTGCCAACATATTTATGTAATTATTTTTTTGAAATGGATGACTTGGACCGAATAATAAAGAAAAGCAGCCAGTAAGTGACCAACATAGATGGGAACTCCTTCAATACCGTTTAAAATGCATACCAGAGTAATACCTCAAGTTGGTTGAGAAGAAGCCAAGAGTACATGTCTGCAAATTCAAGACAAAGGGTGGCTACTTTGAAGATGCTAAAATAGAAATAGTTTTGATTTATTTATTTTTTTATTCACAAATTAATTCCCATAGTTCCTTGTCTGTTATTCCATTGTTTTGATGACTTTTATTCAAAAATGTGTTTGAAAAAATAATAACAAGGAATGAGTAAGTGACCCCAATCTTTTGAATGGCAGTGTATATTAGAATAGTTCACCCAAAAAGGAATACTCTGTCATCATTTACTCACCCTCATTTTGTTCCAAACCTGTGCCATTTTCTTTCTTCCGTGGAATGCAAAAGCAGATGTTAGATGATTGGCAGCCTCAGTCACCATTTACTTTCATTGCATTCTATACAATTAATTATATACAATTACAAGTGAATGGTGACCAAGACTGTTAGTCCCTAAAATTTTTGCATTACATGTTTTGTTTTTTTATGAAAAGAAAAAACAAATCATACGAATTTGGAACAACGTAAGGGTGAGTAAATGATGACAAACATTTCTTTTTTCGGGCGAACTATCCCTTTCATCTGTAAATATGTTCATGTTTCTGTTTGATCAATATGATGGAGTGATATAAAAAAATTCTCCTCCTGCCTTACTTGTGTCTTCTGCAGCTCTGGGGCTTGATAAAGATGGAAAGAGGCGTGAGCCAAGCGCTAGATCTGTGCAGTTACCACGGCAACAAAGCTTTAGAGGCCATGAAGTGTTTCCCGCCCTCAGAGGCTCGGTCAGCACTGGAAAACATGGCCTGCGCCGTCACCAAGTTCTGAAGATGGTTTTTGAGCTGGACGTAGATGTAAATCCAATTCTATTTGATCCAGAAGCAGTTGATTCATGCTGAACCCGAGCCCCTCTTGGACTCTGATCATGGAGTTTTGAAGTTCTGACCTGCTCTATTTGAAGGACAGTGATACAGCTCTGCAGATGAATAAGATGACGCTGGTTTAGAACTGATGTATGTCTCAAATACAGATTTAAAGGGATGGTTCACCCAAAATGAAAAATCTATCATCATGTACTCAGCATTATGTTGTTCCAAACCCATTTGATTTGTTTTATCTTCCATGGAAAACAAAGATGATGTAAAGCAAAATGTTAGGGACTGACAGTAATTTTTTTTTTGTATAGTAAAAAGAGCATCATCAACATTCTTTAAAATTTAACCTTTTGTGTTCGACAGAAGAAAGTTAGTCAAACAGATTTGGAACAACATGAGGGTGATTAAATGATGACAGAATTTATGGCAGAATCACCCATTCATTTATGGGTGAACTATCCCATTAAGTGTGCAAGACATCTGCAAGAGGAAATAAAAGTCAGTGACTGCACAATCCAGTTTACATTCTATGTAAAAATCCTCATAGACACTCTGCATTTGGTCACCAAATCAGAGATATCTTTTAAAATAAAACATGCTTTCTGCAAGCTGTAATCTCCTTGCATATTTTTTTCTGTAGTCTCTCTTTATTTATTCAGAAACTTTCAGACTATCTGCCAAAAAATTCTCTGGGGTACCTAGCAGAGGTTAATATTTCTATAAAGCACTTAAAAAAGACAAAAAATGTTTTTTGATACGACTATGTTGATTCATGACAAGAGAGAAAACATATTGGTATTATAGGGGGCGTTATTAACCAAAATGCTTGTCCAAAAACCAATGGCAATGTGTGTGCTCTGAGTGTGTTTGTGTGTGTTGTGGGTGCCCGGGGTGCTCCAGCAGCATTGTTGGCAGTAATAATTCATGAGGTGAGTGTGTGACCTGAGTGAATGGGCAGGAAATGTTGCAGTATTGATCAGCTCGGCGAGAGAGCTGGCGCCAGCATGGGCAGCCTGCGGTTTCCCGGGAAATGAAACTACGACAAGGATGTTAGGCAGGGCGTAGGGGAGTGACGTTCACCACCAGTATGCACTGGGCCCCACACACACTCCTCTATTGCTTGAAGGACAGAGGGAAGAGAGACAGTAAAGGAAGAATATGCAGAAAAAGAGAGAAAGAGCAGGAACATCGGTAGTTCTTGGCTACCGACCATCTTAAAGACCCCATAAAATGGCTTGGCGAGAGCAGTATTTATATATTAAAATAGGAAGTTGGGCAGCAGCGATTAAAGGGCTTGTCCTTTCTTTTATAATATCTTATAGCCTTTAGTTAACGCTGCAGCTGTGTACAATTTACTACTTGCTGTGGTGAGGGGACATTCTCATTTTCAGTAAAATTACAAAAATGAGGATCGTCCCTGGGGGCAAGATGATGTCATTAATATTGTTGGTCTGTTTTCCTGCAAACAAAAGAATGTAGGTATTCAACGCATATATCTGCTAAAAGTTAAGCCTGGTCTTGTGAAAATTAAGTGACACTGGTGACATTTTTGCAACATGATAATAAGTGGTTCATTACATGTATCGCGGCAGTTCTACGCTGAAACATCCACTGTTTGCTGCTAAAAGCAAGTAAAATTCTCTCCTGAACAGATTAGATTTTTAAGGTTTAAGCATTATGGATTATTAAATGCACAAAACCTACCACCCTACCCTAAACCTACAAATAGTAACAAAAAGTAAACGTGAGATAAAAACAAAAGAGGTTTTAGATGAATAACAAAAAACAGCCGTACTCTAAAACTTAAATCTGACGATAGTGTCATAAAAGCAAATGGGAGTTTAAAAACACAGTTTCAGAAGCAACCGTTTTATTTTGTAGAGCTTCTATGACACTTTCAGGCTGCGTGTTGTCTCGCGTATTCTTCAGGACTCGTACCTCAGTCCTTTGCATCGCAAACACAATGTTCTATCATTTGAGATACAGCACTGTTGGATATGAAATGCAAACATTAAAATGTATCACCTTACAGCTCATACACTAGAGTAAAATTGTTTTTATGTAAAAATAAATAAATATATAAAGCATTTTGAGAGAAACAGGGCGAAATGTAAGTCTATATTTTGAGACGGAACAACATGCCTCTCCCTTTCGTCGTTGCCACCCTGCTTCTGAGGGCCATCCACCAGAGAAGGCTGCTTCCTCTACCAGACTCTTCGGTCAGAGTGGGGATATAGGGGATACCTCTCCTGGCCAGCCCACCCTTTCGCTCAAGAAAACATGGGGAAAAACATGACGGACTAAACCAACTGCTTGGTAAATGCTTAAGTGCCACTTACACTTTTGGCGGTTGCAAAGCCATCCTGTGGATTCTTTGTCCCGCTTCAGGTTTTCCATCTAACCGGTGAACAGAGGGTCAAGTGATGTCATCTGTGATTCCCAACTGCTCATTCACCACCCTTGCAGAGTGAGCAAGTGACAGACACAGTGGGTGTGACGTCAGGCCTTGGAAACAACAAAGTGATCAAAAGAGGAAAAGCGTCCAAAATAAAGAGGAATCGGACGTCCTCACTGTGAATGTGAAGGAAGTGTGGTGATAAGAGGGTAAGGTCCAGGTATACCAGCCATGAACGCTCGCCTCCTGTCTGGGGCACAAGGAGTGGCAGCTTCTATTGCGGCCTATAGCTTTCCTGGGCCTCAGCGTATAAGGGGAATGGCAGCTCTGCTTCCTGGTTTGTCGGCTGCAATGCGCGATCCAATCCCAGCGTCAAATCTAATTTACGCCGGGGGTGCGGGTCCTATAACACATCTAATTTGAGCCGGACCCTTTCCGCTCCATTCCTGTGACTTCTGCCATTAAAACATAGAGCACGTCTCTCTTGGGAAAGCTGGTTTCTATCGCCATGTGTGCACACTGGCGTCCTCGCAGGTCCAGGGAAGCTGAGCCACTGTGTTGTTGTATCGCCTTTAGTGTTTCACTAGAAAACTGCCACTATACGTACAATAAGCAACAAAAAAATAATTTAGCTAAATTTAGTTATAGTAACAATTTCATGAGACCAGGTTGTAAAAATGATTTCTGTCAACATTTAGGAGCACACAAACATGTAGATGACCACGAAGCAAACAGACATGGACTAAAAGCCACAAAACTCAAATTTTGATTTCATGGGGTCTTTAAAAACAAATGCTAGCAGTGGTTCCCAATCCTGTTCTTGAAGGCCCTCCAACACTACACATTTTGGATATCTCCCTAATCAAACACAACTGATTCAACTCGTCTGCTCGTTAGTGGAGACTCCAAGACCTGAATTGGGTGTGTCAGAAAAGAGAGATATACAAAATGTGCAGAGTTTGAAACCACTGTGCTTAAGCATACCTGCAACACACACACGTTTGCTGTCTATCTTTGGCTTGAGATGTTGGGCAGGATAGTACATTAACTCCACTTGGTAGGAGCGGGACAGCCCTCTGGTCATACATGAAAAATTCCTTTTGGCCTCGAGCAGACCTGTGAAAACTTGAGAGGACTGAAGACAGGACAAGCAGCTCTCTTCAACTGACACATCACCACCCTGTCAGAGGCAAAGTCTTGTGCTCTCTCATGCCCTGAGCAGAGTTAATTTGGACTTTATTATTAGAGTCACGACCCGACTTCGGATAAGCGGTTGAAGATGGATGGATTAGAGTCAATTATCAAAACAGATAAATGATATTGGGAATCGTTTGTGAACAGAGGTAATTTGGTCTGTGTGTAGAAGGAATTATAGGTTTAAGACATCTACACATCATTGGGATTTCAATGTGGAAGTTTGCCTATTTTGATTTGTTTCCAACATAGCAGACACTTTGGAAGCACAGAATTTAAGGAATAGTTAATCCAAAAATGAAAAGTCTGTCATCATTTATGTACTCATTTTGTTGTTTCAAACCTGTTGTGCTTTCTGCTGTGGAACACAGACGTAGATGTCAAGTAGAATGACAGCCTTGGTCACCATTCACTTTCATTGCATGGGAAAAACAATTCAATGAACGTGAATGGTGACTGAGGCCGCCATTCGGCGTAACATCTCATTTTGTGGACATTGAAAGAAAGTCATACAGGTTTGGAACAATATAAGTGTGAGTAAATGATGACAGAAATGTATGATTGGGTGAATTATCCCTTTAAACTCTAGACATTTTTCTTTGTGGATCTTTCAATAGACATAAATGATAGAAACAACACAAAGGTGGAGTGATGGTGGCGTAGTGGGCTAAAGCACTGAACTGGTAATCAGAAGGTTCTAGGTTTGATCCCCACAGCCACCACCATTGTGTCCTTGAGCAAGGCACTTAACTCCAGGTTGCTCCGGGGGGATTGTCCCTGTAATAAGTGCACTGGAAGTCACTTTGGATAAAAGCATCTGCCAAATGCATAAATGTAAATGTAAGATGCTGTTGGCTCAGATTCACCAAAGTCTAGCTTGAACTTTTGAGTTTTATTTTCCTTGTTTTAAACATATAGTTTATTTGTGTTTGTGTGTGTTATGGGGTTGGACAGCAGCCAATCGTAAGATAGACATACACAGATTTGCAGTGTGAATTTATAGCCGTCTGTATCATCACCCTGGAACATGATCCTGTCTCTGTTTTTGCGCATGGAATTTATTTTTGTGGTTTGGCAATTTGTGGTAATCTGACCTCCTGATGACATAGTGACTGGTCTTGCACAGGTAAGAGAGAGTAGTAGAGGACACCAGCTCCACTTCAGTCTAGCTCCAAGATATTACAACACTCATTTATTCCAAACAGACAGGAAACTCTCCTCCCCATTTGTGTTTTCATCCGTATTAGTTATTTATGGACAGACGGAAGCTGATCCAAGATCAGTTTTAAACATTTGTTCCATGTGCGATGAAAGTCAATTTTTTACACACTGTATAAGTGATCAAATAAACATAATGGTAATAGCCCTTTATAAGTAAACAGTTTTTCCTGAGACTGAGGTAGACTAATTTCCTGCCGTGTGCTTCACTTAATAGACTTTTAAAGTCCATCTGCTGTAGGATGATGGATGTCTTGTGCTCTGTCTCTCCAGCTACAGACAGATGTGTAATACACATCTTCGGCATTATATGTCATCATGTTTCCTGTTTTTGGTGCATTGCATCACTACAGGTGTCATGACAAACCTGAATGCCATTTTGATAATGCTTTCATAATGTCTCTACTGTTGGCAAACTTTAGAAATCCAATATTTCTCAGGTTTATTTTTGAAAGTAAATTTCTGTTGATGCATATACCTTAAAGTCTTTTATGACAACAAAACAGCTACTTTACACTATTATTGACCAGATAAAAATATACATTTATATATTTGTAATTATATAAAATTACAACATTTAAAATGCATGTGACGACCTACCCTGACCTGACATTTATGTAAATTACACGTGACCTTGGAACTTTCTTCGGTTTAAATTAAACTTTTTATAGTTCTAGAACCTTATATTAATGTACATTTGGGTTTTATTGTGTTTTCTTGCTTATACCATACATGTATTAAAAACGTATTTTTATATTGATATATTAATGTACATTTGGGTTTTATTGTGTTTTCTTGCTTATACCATACATGTATTAAAAACGTATTTTTATATTGATATATTAATGTACATTTGGGTTTTAATGGGTTTTCTTGCTTATACCATACATGTATTAAAAACATATTTTTATATTGATATATTAATGTACATTTGGGTTTTATTGTGTTTTCTTGCTTATACCATACATGTATTAAAAACATATTTTTATATTGATATATTAATGTACATTTGGGTTTTAATGGGTTTTCTTGCTTATACCATACATGTATTAAAAACATATTTTTATATTGATATATTAATGTACATTTGGGTTTTATTGTGTTTTCTTGCTTACCATACATTTATTAAAAACATATTTTTATATTGATATATTAATGTACATTTGGGTTTTATTGTGTTTTCTTGCTTATACCATACATGTATTAAAAACATATTTTTATATTGATATATTAATGTACATTTGGGTTTTATTGTGTTTTCTTGCTTATACCATACATGTATTAAAAACATATTTTATATTGATATATTAGTTTGAAAATAGGATTAACTAAATATATTCTCATTAAAATGTTTGAAACCAATACACAACCACAGCGAGAACACAGGTAGGCTAATTGTATTACTTTTGTATTGAAACCTTATTTAATTACTGAGATATGGCCCTTGAGACAAATAGCCCAGTCATTTTTTTAATGATGTTAAAGGGATAGTTCACCCAAAAATGAAAATTCTGTCATCAATTACTCACCATTGTGCCATCCAGATGCGTATGACTTACTTCTGCTGAACACAAACAGATTTATAGAAGAATATTTCATCTCTGTAGGTCCTTTCAGTGCAAGTGAATGGTGACCACTACTTTGAAACTCCAAAAATCACAAAGGCAGCATAAATGTAATCCATACGATTCCAATGGTTAATCTACATCTTCTGAAACGATGAAATCGCTTTGGGTGAGATCAATATTTCAATCCTTTTTTACTATAAACTCAACGTTCACTTTCAGAATGTGAAAATTTAGTGTTAAGATTTGAAGTAAAAAAGGACTTAAATATTTATCAGTTTCTCACTTACACTATCACATTGCTTCTTAAGATACTGATTTAATCACTGGAGTCATATGGATAACTTTTATGCTGCCTTTATAAGATTTTTGGACTTCCAAAGTTCTGTTCAACGTCCACTTCCTACCTAGTAAAGATATTCTTCTAAAATCTTTGTTTGTGTTTTGCAGAATATGGGATGGCATGAGGGTGAGTAAATGATAAGAGAATTTTCATCTTTGTATAAACTATTCATTTAACTAGATTTCCTTATCTGATATCTTGGCAGAAACCGGTTACCATCGTAATATTTTAGGTAGACAAAGCCCTAAACTTGATCCATGGATTTGTCCTACCTCTGTCAGATGGATGCGCTTTTTTCCTTTCATGAGAAAAAATTTGATGAGCACATCATTGAAATGATTTGCTAACGAGCAGCGGGAGACTCCCCGTTCCCTGCGCACGCGTGCGTCCCGACATCCAACATTCGCGCTAATTTCATCGCATGATGGATCAAACGTGGCACATTACCTGAATAATGGTCGGCGCTCCATCACACTCGCCCACACCTCAAAGAACCACGGCTCCATGACTTTATGCAGACATCACTAATGCAGTCATTTCTAATGTGCGTTACGGCACATTAGCCACATTGGGTGCAACTGATTAGTGTCTGAAGTGTGTGTGTGTACAGAGAGCAGGAGTGGCCTTATTTTAGCGAGTTGCCTCTAGTCGACAGTGTAAGATACTGTTTCATATGCTATATAAAGTCTTATCCTGTTTTTTAAGCAGACCTTCTGCTGAAGGCTCACAATGGGTAGCCTTTTTTTACATCATAAAAATATGTTTCACAGGACAATAACGCGACTTTACGCTGCAGTTCATCTCAAGTCCACTAGACGGCGACAGATAACACTAGATGAAATGTCCTGTCCTCAATACACAAACTATTAATATGGGCAAAACTATAATACGCATAAGTCAACTGATATCTTTAAATTCATGTTTTTTTACAGATCAAATGGGATGGGAAACTAAGTCAAGACATGTCAAAAACTCAATAGAATTAACAGCAACTTGCAATAGTCACATAGCTTAATCTTTTTTTTTTTTTTTTTTTTTTTTTTTTTTTTTTTAAGTACACATTTGGCTTTGAAAATAAATGTCTATACTTGTGGTTCTGTTACTAATCTATGGAGACTTGCGTCTTCAAAACGTAATTGGTAATGATTTGGATATTGAATGAATATTCTGGATTCAACACAAGTTAAGCTCAATCGCCACAAAAAAATAAAAAATACATAATATATATATATATATATCGACTGATGGCAAAAATGGAGGTTACAGTGAAGGACTTACAATGAAAGTGAATGGAGCCAATATTTGGAGCGTTTAAAGGCAGAAATGTGAAGCTTATAATTTTATTAAAACACTTGCATTAATTCTTCTATTAAAAAATGTTGTATTATTTGGGCTGTAAAGTTGTTTAAATGATCATTTTTACTGTCGTTTTAGGGTTTGTGTATCACACTAAAATCATATTAACACGCATATTGTTTTACAACTTGTGGCTATACTTTTGAAACGGTGAGTATTTTAATGTTTACAGATTGACCCCATTCACTTCCATTGTAAGTGCCTTAATGTAACCGAGACATTTTTTTTTTTTTTTTTTTTTTTTTAAGAAAAAGGCTGAGTCGAAATACATTTTTGTGGTAAATATACGCCACAAATGCTTTCGATTGAGCTTAACTTTCTGAACCCGGAATATTCCTTTAACATAAAGCATTGAAAACCAAACATAATTGTATTGTTAAAATAAAAAATAACACAATGTACTATAACACGTAAAAAAAAAAATTATGATTAAATTGTTAAAAGTTTTATTTTGGCTTTTTGCTTCTTTGTTTACATTAGGCTATACTGGTTTGTTTTTATTACAGTTATATAGCTACATTACACAGTGCAAAATGTCTTATATTTATATTATTAAAGTTGACTACAAATCAGCTATATACTGAAATTAAAATTTGTGCCGTCATGGGCGTATTATACGTGGATGAAAAAACACTCGTGTAATTCAGCCCCACAACTCGAGTGACCTCTCCAAATGACAGTATCACGAGAAGTCCCACGCCACAGCGCGCCCTCCGTGAGTCTTTCACGGCCACACGGCGCAGCAGCGCAAGGATTCACGCGGGGTGGGCTGGCAGGAGCCCACAGCAAACCCACAGTTGTGCGGAAATGACACAGTACCGTCACGTCACGCGAGAGGGCACTGACTAGAGAAAAAAAGCAGCGGAGAGAAACACGGACAGCAGTTACCGTGGACAAATCCACCAGATTTAAAGACGCGGCAATGGCTGTTACCTCTTAACAAACTGCTCACGGCTGCTTGGCGTCGCAAAGGTGAGTTTTATTTGTGCCGTGCAGGTAGTTTTAGCGTACCGTGTTGCACGAGACGGAGTGAAAACTCATCGGTTGATGTTTTTCTTGCCGCGTCACGCAAGAGGGAGAGTGTTGCGTACGGGGGAGGGAGGGGAAAACACGAGAGAGGAGGGCGGCACGAAATATACATAGTTACCTAAAGGCATACGTAAATCCACATTAGGGACGCAGAAGTAGCGCAGGAGAGAAACGATTGTCTGTATGTTTCTCCGGTTGTGATCCGTGGGCTTTCCAGTGGAAGAATGAGGAAGTGGTGCCGGTGGACGGGGATCGGTACGGTGAAGCAGCGCCTCTCCGGTGTCCTGGCGAGACTTAACGGTGCAAGACATGAACAAATAAACAGAGTGAAACATCTCTCACATAGAGACAATTATAAAACTCATTAATCCCTCACGATTTTCCCACGCTTTTAGTGACACTTGTGACCAGTATTGTTGACATTACTGTCATCCAAAAGGCCAAAGCCTTCCTCTTTGTAAAATACATGATCATTTAGTAATATTTTGTCAATATGTCAGTCATTTATTTCTACACTGTAAAATCGAATTAGTTGACCTTACTTATAACTTTTAAGACGATCTGTTTCTTTTTAAGTGAACTGCAGCCAGCTACCTGTTGCTCGTGCACACGCTCCACAGGGAGGCGAGCGAGCATCGACCAAAACAATAACGTAATGTACAAAGACACCGATTCCCATTATGCTGACAGATGAGGTAGTAAATTAAACAGTTATGATTGTTTTACTACAAACGTTGAGACTGTATATTATTTTTGACTCAGTTGGAACATGGCTAAAACCAAGTGTGGATATAGGTCTGACTATACGAGACTGTAGTTTGAATACATTTTCTTTGTATGATACATTGACTGCATTTAGCCTATGTCAGCATTAGCTAGCTAGACATCTTTATCAATAGCTGTTAGCTAAAAATGTTTTTGGCTTACTCTGAGTTTGTGGCGGAGTCGGTGCTGTGCTTTTAATACTAAATTAATTTGAAATGGATATGTTTGTAGACAAAGGTCTCAGCTAACGGACGATGTAAGGGAACAGGTTTTTATAAAAATGCTTATTTTTTTCTGAAAATTGACATTTATTCACTTAACTTGCATCTTACTGTTATTTGTGTCAACTCCATCAGACACACCAAAAAGCATGCCATTTTAATTTGATTCATCCAACAAGTGTAAAGTCTTTAATTATCTAATAATATAGTTCAGTAAAGGAGTTAAAGGATAAAATACATGTATGTATGTATGTATGTATGTGTGTATATATATATATATTTTTTTTTCATACTATTCTGAAAATTCTGACTGAGTTGACAAAATGTAATATTTTTCCGTCTTAACCATGTGTTGTACACTGTAGACATTTTTTCCCCCCCTCAGTTAAAGATGCCTCTATAATCTAATCTAAAATGTCAAAATTTATCCTACAATTTTGACAGAAATGATAATAATGAGAATGATAGAGTTGACAAGTTGAAGCTGTGAACACTGAATTTGTTTAAAATATGAAAAATATCAAACATACCAGACCACGTGGCCTACTGTTGCATCCACCATGAGCAGGAAGTGGGAAAGGGGTATGCAGTGTTAAAGCTGACCAGGACATTTTCTGTTTTATTCAGGATTAAAAAAAATAAAAAATCTAGGGCTGTAACGTCCCAGTCGATTAGTCGATTAATTGGTCGATAAGTTCTGGTTCGACCAAAATTCTGATTGGTCGATTTTTTTGCTGCGTTCATTTCATCAGTTTTGCCGCGGTCATTTCATCAGGTGGAAAGCTCTAATTGCTAATGGGGGTGTTTTCAGGACACCCCTGTTTCACAGGTAACAGTCTGTCTTCAGAATACCCCTTGTTTTCACTTTTTTTGGATTAGCCCAACCCACTGGAGAAGAGTGATAGATAGGCTATAGAAGGTTTGATGCTGAATATTATTTATTTAATTGTGAGAGAATTTAATAGTCTGTCCTCTTCTAACATGTCAACAACAAAGACATCGACAGTGTGGCAGCATTTTGTTAAAATTGATAACGGGAAAAAGGTTGAATGCAAAGTTTGCAAGCAACAGTTTGCCTTCCACAGCTCGACGACAAACATGACATAATCATCTAAAAGCGGTAAACTAACTTGTCTGCGTTAGGTTGCCCTGTCTGTTTTGCGTAAACTATATGAAAATATCAGAACTGGCATATTTGTTTTAGTGTAATAATCGTTTTAGGCGCACCCCTCCGCAATGACGGTAGCATCCCCCGGACACACCCAGACCACGCTGGATTTTAAGCCTCCTTTATCATCCAAACGGAAAAATAAAATCACTTTATTTAGTTTCGTTTAAAATTTGGCTGAATAACATGTTGTAGGTAGCCTACTTTACTTTTATGGTTCCCTTTTATTATTGTGCAAACTTTATTTTTTTAGATCAAATTTATTTCTAGTATTATTTATTGGATTTGGGCACTTTATTTTTTTTATTTTATTTGCCCACTGTTTGTGTTAGTTTTGAGCCTAAGATGCTTTATTTTTCAGTTATGCACTTTATTTCGTTTCCGCTCTTGATCTGGTTTGTTTAATAAATATTCTTTTTTTATTAAAGTGGACGTGCCTTTTGTGTTTATTAAGAGTAAAAGCTTTAAGTTAATAGTCTATTCGTGTGTGTCTCAGCCGCGAAGCTGAGCTCATGTTCAGCATGTTGTGCGAGGACATGCACAGAGCGGCTGAAATGACAGTTATAACTTCTTATTATAACATATGACAAAAAGAATTGTCTAAATTATGTTGCATATTCCTCAACAGTTCTTGTGATGATATCACTAGTTGACAACATAGCCTATGATTTCCGAAAATAGTACTATGATATTGCGCAGGTGCACGTGATGCAACGCTGTCAGAGCCGACAGACTCGTGTGTCAGACTCATTTCAGTGCAAAATAATTAGGTCAAAAACGATTTAATATACTGAAAATAGCCTACTAGTTTTTGTTATGTTTATTTCTAATTAATTTAGGCGGACAACAAGGCTACCAAGTACTGCGCAGCTAATTAATGTAACGTTTTTTTTCCTAACGACATTTTTAGTCGAAAATTTCAGGACTTCAGTCGACCAAGAGTTTCTTTGGTTGATTACAGCCCTAAAAAAAATCACAAAATGAGGACACAACTTTGATAGGCAGTTTTTTATGGAAAAAATAATTTAAAGTTTTCTTAGTGTATTGTTTGATATCTTACAGATTCCTACATTTCATTTGATATATATATATATATATATATGAACCTGTTGCATTTTTAAACACTTTGTTTAGGAGTTTAACATTGTGACCTCTTGCTGAGGACAGGTTAAGTTACATGTGCTTCCAAGTATAGAGCATGCATTTTAAAATAAATTCCTAAGTATACACATTTCCTTTAGATTTTACTTTTCCAGTATTTTTATTGTTATGAATTTATTGATTTTTAAAATAAAGATGACTTTTGAATGTAAGACATGTTTTGTCCGTTATCTCAAGAATCAGTGAGTTATAGCACATTTTATACAGTATAATGGAAACTGGAATCTCGATTAGCCATATGGCAAATTGGATTATTTTCAGTACCTCTTAATGCACATAAATCTGCACTTTTGTAAAGTACAATGGAGTAGAGAAGAATTACTTAAATTTAACAAGCTTCAAGTTAACCAGAGGTAACACTAATCACCTGAATGAAGACTTCACACAAATTACAACTATCAACCAGCTACAAAACAAAATTCATAAGAATTAAAACTGCATGCATTTTTAAATAACAATGATTATTTTTCTACACAAGTTCCCTTGATTTGACTAAACATACATAATTTATTCAAGCACAAGAGCTTATGGGTATTCCACACAGCTGCAATTTTGTACTTGATAATTTTGAGTTAGTAGTACTGGAAGCCAAAATATAAAGAACTTATATATTTAAGTTATGATTTCAAAATGTGACATTTCATGTACTGTTTATTTAGGACCACTTAAATGTTTTTATTACGGACAACTTTAGGGTTTAAAGAGTAACACTAACTTAAAACTAGTAAGAATAGTAAAACAATAAGATTGAATAAACTTTTTTTTTTTGTTTGTTTTACAATTTGAGGTAACTATTAGTATTTACAGGGTTAAGTTCAATTCCCTGAATAGCTAGTTATGAATTTAAAAAGTGGGGAAAAATGTTCTTACTGTGCAATTTAATTGGCAGCAGATTAGATTTGTGACTTAATTAATTTTCAAGTTATCTGTCATGGATCTTGTGTTTTTCTCTCAGGACATGAGCTCCTCTGGACAAGTGCCTGATAAAAGTATGTAAATAATAATACATGCTCAGATACTTTTCACTTTTCTTTGTCCTTTATGACCTTTCATTACACAACAATTTTCACTGTTTACTGACATGCATGTATCACCATAATAAACAGTCTTGAGTTGAATTATCCAATGTGTCACACAGAGGCATATTTTTTATTAAAAGTGTATGGATGAATAGTATATTATTGCTAAACATAATTTCCCTGTGCCCTTTGACCTCATTAAAACTGTGCAAGTGATTGAGATCGTGTATGTTTCTTGATTTAGTTATGTATACCTTTTTAATTTTTCTCCAAAAGTTAAAGTTGAGAAAGATGCAGATGTTTTTGAAAACACAGAGGGAAAGATGGAAAGCTTCTTTCAGCGTTTTACAAAACGGTCAGCCACACATACAGGTCCTGATGGTCTTACATCAGAGGTGGAACGTCCCAGTAGCAGGAAGAGAGTCAAGGTGACGACACAGGTGAGATTAAGTTCCTGTGTGTATGAAGTGGAACATCTATGATGTCACAGGCAAACTTCAGTTCCTCTACTGTTATAAGCTTGTATTTTGGAGATACTGTGAATTAGGCATCTAACCTCAGAAACTGTCCCTGTAATAGGTATAATGTCATACACTATGGATAAAAGCAATGGCTGAATGACAACTTACTATACATACACATAAATATATAGCATATATATATATTTAATATATTTAACATATTTAATTACATAACAGATGGAAACTGAAAACAATTAATGTATTACAAGTGTAATACTAATGTTAAATGCATTGAATACCATAGGAAAAACATATGGGCCATATACTAGGGGTAGTTACAATTTTTAAATAGTCAGTTCACATGGTCAAAGACACTAAGGTATACCTGGAGTATCAGATGATAAGATGACTTCAAGTAAAAATTTGTCAAAAAGTAGATGGCTGTGTAATTTGTGACCCACATTTGCATTTTAGGCATATTTAATGATATGCATAGACGTACTGTATATGCATGTTATTGCATTTTTTGTGAACTGTCCCTTAAATGAACACGTCAATCCTAATTATTTGGTTAAAAGTCCTAACCTTTATATGAATACAAACCATTCAAATAATCTGTTTATCTCTTATGCTTTCTATCTAGGCAGGTGAACATCTCCTAGATGACAGTTCAGATGATGGAAGCGGATCATACTCTCACGGCCACAGATTATCTCCTCAGGAGCAAACACCCATCTCTTCATACAGGAAACCACTCTACAGCATCACACATCGCATTTCTGAGCGTAAAGCCGTATGTAATCAGGAACAGCATGGAGTTCACAGTGAAGCCAGAGCAAGCCATAATGGTGTCCACTTCCAAAAACTGGGCAGTTCTGGAAAGTACCACATGTTTAAGGCCTCCCCCACTGTGGGGGTCACAGGATCTCCTGCAGCTTTGGATTCTCACCTCTACCCACTCATTGAGAAGATGTTCTTCCTTCTTAACACACTGAATTCCAGCATGACTCAGCTGCATAGTAAGGTGGATTTGCTCTCCTTGGAAGTTACGCGCATCAAAAAGCAGATGAAGCCCTCTGAGATAGTCATGGAATTCCAGCCTCCTCCTGAATACCAACTGACTGGTGATGAGCTGACCCAGTTGATGGAGCAAACATCCACTGCTGGTGAGCTGGGTTGCAGGCTGCTCGTGCAGCTTTTCCCAGAACTTTTCACAGCAAAGGAATGCACACACGGCTGCACAGCCTGCGGCCTGTCAACGAAAGGAACATTAGACTCATTGCACCTCCAGCTAATACGAAACTACGTGGAAGTCTGCTACCCACTGTTGAAAAATGAAAATGTCTGGCAGACGGAGTGTCTCCTGCAGATCAATGATTTCTTTAATCATTTCTGGGCTCAGAAGGACATGGAGAGCGGCCAGGTGTGTAGTAAACAGGTTATTGGGTTTGACATTGAACAGAATCACAGTTGCCATTTCATCAGTGAAGATGCCCAGGATGAAAGTCTTTCCCCCAACTCTGGAGAGAACAGCAATGATATTCATCCCAACAATGTCAACTCAGACATGGTGTTTGACCACCAGGAGTCTGTTGATGACTCTGAAGACTTAACCTCCCCAGAAGATCTTGTAATTTTCCTGTTAAATAGACTCTTTCCAGAGGTGTTTGAGGAGGGTAAGTTGCCAGAGGGCCACAATAGCATTGGAGAATTGATCATTGACTCAGACAGACTAGAGATTATAAGAAAATATATGGAGGCCAATTTCCCTGATGTCCCAGAGGACACTTGGCTGCAGTTGTGCGTACAGCGAATGGAGGAAGCATTAGAGAATGCTTCGGCCAATTGTAATGGTCGTGACATTAACCGAGATGACAACATTCCCATTGGTAAGATCACTGACCTATGTGATTATGAGAAAACAATTCGCAGGTCTAAGAAGTCATGGCTGGAGCCTGTAGATTTCGACAATCTGGAGATTCCTCCTCCAGACTTTGATGTTCCTCAGGATTATTTACTTACGAAGGGACAGCTAAAGAACAACTATGAATGCAGTTTATCCATTGGGAATTTTGCCTCCCGTCTCCTAGTTCTCATGTTCCCTGAGCTCTTCACTTTCGAGAATGCACGAAAACACTACAACTGCAGCGGATCTCTGGGGAAGAAACAGCTGGATCCCGTAAGGGTCAATCTCATCCGACATTACGTCCAGCTTCTGTACCCACAGGCTAGTAATGACCGTATCTGGACCCTTGAGTTTGTTGGAAAATTGGATGAGCGCTGTAGGCGACGGGATACTGACCAACGCCGCTCATACCAGCAACAACGGAAGTCCTATTCACCTGACCAAGAGCCTGACCCAAAAGACTTGCTAACTGCTGGCCAAATCAACCCTCTCACCTCAGATCGTTTGAAAGAGGATTTTGAAATTTTACCTTTACCCCTGGAGAAAAGCAGCAAAGACTTCTGCAAGATTCCTCTTGAGGACCTCTCCGTGTCCATCCCAGATTTCCCAGTGCCTTCTGACTACCTTCTCACAGACGCTGAAGTGAGGGAGATTGTACAACAGAGTTTGTCTGTTGGGAATTTTGCTGCCCGCCTTCTCGTCCGTCTCTTCCCAGAGCTTTTTACGCAGGAAAATTTACGGCTGCAGTACAACCACTCGGGGGCCTGCAACAAGAAACAGCTGGACCCTGCACGTCTTCGACTTATTCGGCATTATGTGGAGGCCGTTTACCCTGTTGACAAAATGGAGGAGGTGTGGCACTACGAATGTGTGCCAAGCATTGACGAGCGCTGCAGGCGCCCTAATCGCAAGAAATGTGACATTCTTAAGAAGGCAAAGAGATCAAATAGCACTGTGACTTATTCCTAACAATATTTCTTGCACAGTCATGTTTTCCTATATTTTACACAATATAGTTGTTATTTGCACAAGTCCATAAGCTGTAGCATATTAATGAATATTGTCCTTGTTTGAGGTCCAGTTGGAATCTTTAAGGCCTTAAACAAGATGGGTATGTAGGTGACAGAAAAGTTTGTGATTGAGGCCACTATTACCAGACAATGAAATATTAGTTTAACTATTTATATGCCAAAATATTATTGTTGTAATTATGTCTAAAAGCTATAGTAGCCTTAATCAACTTAAATGTAAACATTAAGATATTTAAAAACAATAGGTCACCTTAGTTTGTGTAGGGGCAGAGAAGATTGATATATATATATATATATTTGTTTTTAGTTGTAGGTAGCATTGTTGCAGCACTGGCTTTTCTAATTATCAACTTATTGAAGTATGTCCTGGCTTACAGGAAGTCAATCCTAATCATATGTACTACATGATAGCAACAGGTTACATGTTATATATATATATATATATATATATATATATATATATATATTTTTTTTTTTTTTTTAAATAAAAACTCGCTTCCTGGAAATAATGGGTGTCATGTTGGGCCTTATTTATATTTTGCTTCGAAAATATGGGGGGGTTGCAAGTGTGATACATTTACCCATGTTTCCATTGATCATGGTTTAAATAATGTGGGAGTTGTACTTGCTTCTTTTGCTTATATTGGGCAAAAGAAGCTTGTGTGTCTTGTCAGAGAAAACAATGGAAAACCTATAGAAAGGCAGATACATTAATTTGCTTATTTGTCAAAATACAGTCTTAGTATTTAAGTTACAAGTAAAGTCTCTATAGAGGACTGGGTCTGCTTTTGACAAGACTCTAATTTAGTATATTTTGCATATTCCACCATTGACCATCATAGCGAAGAAGAAAGAAGACGTTTCAAAAATGACGGTCTAAAAATGTCCATCCATCCATCCATCTTCTTCCGCTTATCCGGGGCCGGGTCGCGGGGGCAGCAGTCTAAGCAGAGATGCCCAGACTTCCCTCTCCCTAGACACTTCCTCCAGCTCTTCTGGGGGGACACCGAAGCGTTCCCAGGCCAGCCGGGAGACATAGTCTCTCCAACGTGTCCTAGGTCTTCCCCGGGGCCTCCTCCCAGTGGGACGTGCCCGGAACACCTCCCGGGGAAGGCGTCCAGGAGGCATTCGAAACAAATGCCCGAGCCACCTCAACTGACCCCTCTCGATGTGGAGGAGCAGCGGCTCTACTCTGAGCTCCTCCCGAGTGACCGAGCTTCTCACCCTATCTCTAAGGGATCGCCCAGCCACCCTGCGGAGAAAGCTCATTTCGGCCGCCTGTATCCGGGATCTTGTCCTTTCGGTCATGACCCAAAGCTCATGACCATAGGTGAGAGTAGGAACGTAGATTGACCGGTAAATAGAGAGCTTTGCCTTGCGGCTCAGCTCCTTCTTCACCACAACAGACCGGTACATCGACCGCATTACTGCAGAAGCTGCACCGATCCGTCTGTCAATCTCCCGTTCCATCCTTCCCTCACTCGTGAACAAAACCCCAAGATACTTAAACTCCTCCACTTGAGGAAGGATCTCCCCACCAACCTGAAGGGAGCAAGCCACCCTTTTCCGACTGAGGAAATTTTTAGACATGTCTAAAAATGTCAATTTCTTTAATCTGGGTCTGTAAGTGCCAGTGTATGCAAATTAAACAAAGTCAACAATCATCAATGATGGATCAGAAATCCACAAAATGTTCAGAAGTGAAAAGTGTTTACCATCTTGGAGTCTAGAAGACTCCAACCTGGTTTGGCCTCTCCATCTAAACCTTCATCCTTAATAGAGCTTTTACCTCACATTTTTTATCCCAAAAACTGTCTCTCACCACACAACATCCTAGACCTTATCCATTATCACAGTCTACCACAGCAGCGGTATTTCTGTGAATCTAGTTAAAAAAAAAAAAAAACAATGCATAGAGTATAACCACAACCACCACTAAACAATAAAATGTGTTTGAGTTCTATTTGTGACCTAAAACTGAAGATTATACAAATGTCTTCGAGTTGTATGAAAGAGTAATGAGAACTAGTGTCATGTGCAAAGAAAAGAACACACAGTTTTTGTTGGGCAGAGGATAAAACTTCATTAAATGATCAGTCTGCAGTTTCAGAAACAAACCGCTGGAGAGTGGAATCGAAAATACCCTTTTTGTCCCACTTTTTTACATTTCACCTTTCAAAACACATCGCAGAATTGGTATTCACTGCTTAAATATATCCTTTCTGGGAAGTTGTAGTTTTTTCCAGCTTCTTAGAATAACTCGCAGCTTTTCCTCATCTTTTGTCTCTCCAACCACCTTTTTTAAGATCACTCTCTTCATCAATACTGTGTCCATTTCCTTATCCTCACTTATGATCAGATCCAGTGTGTCACCCACTTTAACCTGTAGGGAGAAACACAGCTATTTTATTAAAGGGACAGTTCACCCAATAATGAAAATTCTCATATAATTTTCTCACCCTTATCCCATCCTAGATGCATATGACGTTCTTCTGCAGAACACAAAGATTTTTAAAAGAATACCTCAGCTCTGTAGGTCCTTAAATTTTAAGTGAATGGTGACCAGACAATATATGTCTTATAATATATATTTATATATATAATATATGTCTTCTGAAGCAATATGAAAAGTGTGGGTGAGAAACAGATCAATGTTTAAGTCCATTTTTACCATAAATCTCCACTTTCAAAAAGCGAAGGTCGAGATTTATAGTAAAATAGGTTTTAAATAATTAGCTGTTTCTCACCCAAAGTGATCGTATCACTTCAGAAGATATGGATTTAACCACATTAGAGTCTTATGGATTACTTTTGTATGTTTTTTTGTCTGGTCACCATTCACTTTCATTGTGAGGACCTACAGAGCTGAGATATTCTTCTAAAATTCTTTGTTTGTGTTCTGCAAAAGAAAGAAAGTCACATATCTGGGATGGCATGAGGGTGTGTAAATTATGAGAATTTTCATTTTTGGGTGAACTATCCTTAAGATTCCAGATCAGATCCATTTTTGGTTTATTCATAAAAGGAATACAATTTGTGTAAAATCTCCTAGGAGGGGTCATTATCCTCACATAAAGTAATTGCTGCAATTCAAAATCAAAAGTTCAGTCTGTAGGCAAACTTGCACTGCATCACAACTCAGGATAGTTCAGTTAATATAGTAATGGCAAGACTATAACACGGGTAGGATGAGTTACTTTATTGTGTAATTTCCAGAATTTTTTCAGCAAATTGATATTTCTGAACATAATTGTCTCTAAAACAGCCATAAGAGGGCGCTGACTTACTATTTTACTCTTCTTGGAGAGACTCTGACCATTCAGTCTCAGTTTGAGGCTATAGAAAGCATCCTCCACACCACTGTAAAAGATATAGATGGTGTTTCTTAGTCACTGCAATTTGCCAAAACATCAAGCTAAATAACACCCTTTTGTAACTCACTGGTTTGGACATGATGAATAGTTTCTCTGACTTACTGTCGTGCAATGTCCAATCCGGCCTTCAAAACAAGATCGAATCTTAGAGAATGCACAGTCCTTTCATGGTCTTTGTAGTCTTTAGGTAGACCTGGGTCATCTTGAAGCTCGTCCTCGTAATCACTAGCCTCTGCATCTACATCCTCCTCCTCTTCCTCCTGCTGCTGAACTGCAATATGCCTCCCTTTTTTTCTTGTGCTCTTGAGTCGGGTCTGGTGGAGTGGCAAGTTCTGCCGAGCTTCCCACGATTTTGGCCACATGGCTATCCGGTGCGTCTGGGGAGTGGCTGAACCCCACAGCTGACGAGCATGTAATGTCCTTGGGCACCACATGCTGATGCCGGAGCCGTGGCATGGCGTGAGTAGCTGCAGGGAGTTCAGTCTGCCCAGCTGCCGTAGGGCCAGAGCCTGCACTGACAGACTCTGCATGCTGTAACGCTGACACACACATACAGTGGACAAAGATAAGAGAATATTGTGTTTATGTATATCTACTTGAACATTCTGTTTATAGATAACACAAAGTGATGCTGAAAATGTGTTTATGTATTATAAGGTTACTGTCTAAAAAAGGCTTTTAGTGAGTAAAACTAGTTTGATGTGAACATATTGCACTAAAACGGACACACTCTTTGCTATAATTTTACCCTAAAGCATTTAAGGGATAGTTCACTCAAAAAGAAAAATTCTCTGAAAATATCCACTTTCACTTTAGAATGTGAAAGAATGTAAAAGTGGATATTTATAGTAAAAAGGACTATAGGCTATTGATCCATTTCTCACCTAAACTTATATCACTTCTGAAGACATAGATTTAACCACTTGGGTCATATGGATTACTTTTATGTTACCTTTATGTGATTTTTGGAGCTTGAAAGGTCTGGTCACCATTCACGTGCATTGAAAGCTGAGATATTTTTCTAAAAATCTTCGTTTGTGTTCTGCAGAAGAAAGAAAGTCATACATCTTTGTTTATTTACCTCATCATATCTGGGATAGCATGACGGTCAGTAAATGATGAGAATTTTTATTTTTGGGTGACTTCATTTCATTTTTACTCAAACTATGCCTTTGAGTACAACGTAATTTTAAAATGAATCTGAATATTGATTCTTGTTGTGTATCTATATTAAGTAAAGATATGGACTCGTGTAAGACCCGCAGTTGACAACATAGACAACCAATGGCATTGCTCTACGGTAAGGAGACATTTCATGCCTATATAAACTTCCTTTAGATCCAACCGACTTGTCCCTACACCGAACGAGAAAATAACTGTACGACTCTTTTTACGTGTAAGAATGAGATGACATACGACACACCAGAACTTAAGACAAACAGCAACTCGTAATGGGTTTTTAAATCAACATCCACACCATTGCTAACGACACTAATTCATGATTAAACCTGGCCATCAACAAATTAAAGACACAATTTGTATTTAACAAATATTTATAAATCACAAAAAGACGAATTTATACCTTTATGGTTTCCAAGATCTCTCACCGTTCTCGAACTGACCGACGTGCCCCAGTAAAAACAAATCAAACTGCTGATGCAGTGTAAGTATTATAGCGCCCTCTACCGTCGGGATGTATAATCATCAGGGCTTCATATCGGGTCTCAGTTGAGTCAGGTAACCTAATATTAATTTTGTGCCTACACAAACTAACTGGTTTTATTCAATTGAATATTTGTATTTAATCTAAATCAATCAATGTGATTGTCTAAAATGTGTTGTTTGTTAAAGGTTACCCCCCCTACCAACCCCCCTTCCAGTGCTTCAATGCTATTCTATTGCGTTTTAGTGGCGTTCGGCACTTTTGAAGAGATTTATACAAAACAAACGCCCGCCCAGTCAAACCCACTTGCACTTGTTTCTCTGGATTGGTGGCTGCTCTCAGACGTCTGGGGGCCAGAGGGTTTAAAACATCACATGAGAGCCTCCTTCTGTCAAAACCCACACAGTGGGTCGGAATACACTCAACGCAAGAACTCGACATTTCTATAAGCCATCTTCATCAACATGGCATGCTTTATTAGCACTTTCGTCTTTTGTTTCTTTGCGTTTTTAATGCAGACGCAGGGCACTTATGGCCCTTACGGACGGAACCAGTACCAGAATCAACTGTATGCGGACACGTTTCCTGTTCACCGGCTGAGATCGCATTTCACCCCCAGTATGCCTAGACAGGGCAACTCCATCAACTTTGGAGGTATAGAAAGAATTAAATTAATTATATTTCTGTAATTTGAGCTGTCTTATAAATTATAGGCAATAATAATAATAATAATAATAATAACACCAATAATAATAATTGTTTTGTTGTCGTTGAAACATATAATTAATTGTTTTAAAGCAATACAAAATGAAAAATACACTAGAAAAAATGTTAAAGGGTATATTTCGAGTTCAATACAAGTTAAGCTCAATCGAGAACATTTGTGGTGTAATGTTTATTAAAAAAAGACTTAAAATGGCTTCTTTTACTTTTTTAAATTTTTTTTTTTAAGAAAATGAGGAATGTGTCAAAATATTGTTTTGTAGTTATTAACATTAGGCCATGCCACAAATGCTGTTGACTGAACTTGTACGTAATCGGGAATATTCTTTTAACATAAAAATGTGCTTAACATCTAAATTAATTGGCTTAATTTAAGTTAAAAATGTTGTTTAGCATCACTGAATCAACCTGAATACATTAGGTTACACCAACAAAAGTAATTTTAAGGGTTAGATCAAGTAGAAATAGCTCCTTAAGGTAGCAACTATTACCAATTTTTACAGTGTAGTCCTGTTTAAAATCTAGTTACACAATTGGACTTGCCAGGATAATTAGCCTGTTATTATTAGTAAATGTGCTTAATGACGAATCAGAGACCTTTAGACTTCTAAATCCTTGCAAACAGTGGTTTTTATTGACTATTACATTACAGGAATAATTGAAATATCAAAGCTTTGTTTCCTCATTTTTTCTTCTTCTTTTATTAGATAACATTCTCTCATTCTCCAAATGATATCTTTCGATACATAATTTCCTTTTTTTAAATTTGGGTTTTATAGGTTGAAATCTGCAGGATTTGAAACACATCCTCTGAAGCACTGCTAAATTCAGGCTTTTCCCTTATACATGTCTTCCTGCATTATACATTTTACAGTTTTCCCTTATTCCTGAAAGAATAAATTACTTCTGGATATACCGAAACATTGTGTAACAGTTTCTCCATCAGGTTGACATGATAATGGCTGAGAAAACATAGTCTGAAGCTCGTGGTTTTCAACTGAGAACTTAAAATGAAGACTTTTAGTCTGGATAGCTCATGCTTTTGCTAACACTTAACAAAGTGTCATCACATAACCACAGCAATAATTGCTTTAAAAAGAAATGGCTTACTTTAACACTTCTCTCCCTTCCTCCCTTTCTGGAACTTTTCCTTTTCATATTCCACATGTGCTTCTTTCTGATGTTTGTTCATGTATGTTCTCCTCTCTCTGCATTCTCTCTCTCTCTCTCTCTCTCTCTCTCTCTCTCTCTCTCCCTTCATATCCTATGTATTTGTTTACCTGCACTTTCTTTCTCTGTGTCTTTCTCTAACCAAACAAAGCTCATGGCTTTAATCACAGGTTTTACGGCTATCATCATCATCACAACCCTCATCATCATCATCATCATCATCATCATCGCCGACCGCCCTGGAAGGGGCCTCCCTTTAACAACCACCATCCTGTCTTACCTGTCCGACCAATCTTACCTGTCCAACCTGTTGTGCCCACACCACCCAGAATGCTAGTGGTGTCATCTGCCCCAACAGTGCCCATACCACTCACCACGGTAGCCACCCTACCCCCACCACCTCCAACACAGACTACAACACCTTTAACACCTCCAACACAGACTTCAACCAGTCCACAGCCAGTCAGTACCCCCAGTGGCACAACTGTCCCTGCCGAACCAACCACTGATCCAGGTAGACACATCCCACCCCACGGGGCAGAAGACCAGTCTGGTCCTTTTCACTCCCTTTTAACAATCCTTATAAGTTCTCTCTCTCTTCCAGGGGAATAAATGAAAACCAAATGTTAACATTTACTCACGCTAATGTCATTCCAATCCCATATGACTTTCTTTCTTCTGGTTAACCCAAAGGTTAGGAGATATAAGGCAGAATTTTTGGGACTGACAACCTTAGTCACCATTCACTTTCATTGTATAGTAAAAAGATGCAATGAAAGTGAATGGTGACTGAGGCTGCCATTCTGCCTACAATATCCTGTTGTGTTACATCGAAGAAAGAAAGCCATATGGGTTTGGAACAATATGAGGGTGAGTAAATGGTGACTTTTCATATTTGGTTCAAAAACTCTTGTGGAATCAACATGTTTTTTTTTGTTTTGATTATAAAAATATACACAGTCATTAATGAGGTAATTTTACTAATGCCAATTTTATTGTCCACAGAAATGCAGCTTTAAACTTATTAAGCACAGATGGGATTAACTGTGCTTGTGTCTTTTGATTTTTCAGTCAAGGTGCTGTATTTCTATTTGAAGAGTCTCTCTTTGTCATAAACAGGCATACTTTTACATATTAATCTCCTTCAGTATCACACTTTGCACTTTATTTCAAGGTGCACTCAGTCATTTTTTCCTCATTAAAAAAGATTATCTCCTAAATATATGAATTGTAATTTTGCCATATTTGTAGGAAATCATGAACACTCACATTAAAATGAAGAATCCAGTCATATCAGTATCCGTATAAAAGTTGTTTTATTCTACATGGAGAGGGTCCGCACATGGGGCTGCCATGTTAGTATCACATGACCAGCCGAATACTTCTCGCTTAATCTCAGCATCCGTCCTGTTATTTGACACTTTCACTCATTGATTGAGGTTATCATGGCAGACTATGAATACTACATTTCTACAATGGCACCTAAAACTGAAAACGAACAAATTATTTTGCATCCAAGCTGCTAGGTGTCAGTGAAAGTCCGAGATGACACAAAGACAAAAGTCACTGAGTGCATCTTTAATTATTTGTCATGATAATGTATCACTCATATTAGATATTTACAAATGCGAAAATGGCAATGTGACGAGGAGGAGGGCGTGGCCGGGCTGTGAGGATGCACAGCCGGCGCTGAATTGCCCTAATAACCCGGGAGTGGGATCACTCGTCTTTATCCCTCTCCTGGCTTGTTAGGACAATTCAGTGCTGGCCGTGCATCTTCACGGCCCGGCACACGCCCTCCTCCTTGTCACAGGCAACAATGAAACTACATGTCTAATATCTTCCTCACAGCTCCTGCACAGCTTTGCAAGAGCCGCCCGCTGGACTTGGTCTTTATCATCGACAGTTCTCGTAGTGTTCGTCCTGCAGAGTTTGAGAAGGTCAAAATCTTCCTCTCTGAAATGGTCGACTCTCTCGAGATCGGATCAGATGCCACACGAGTTGCCCTGGTCAACTATGCCAGCACTGTCAACACTGAGTTCCTCCTGAAAAAGTACTCCAGCAAGGCTGAGGTCAAGCAAGCCTTCTCTCGTATTGATCCGCTGTCAACAGGAACCATGACTGGCCTGGCCATCAAAACCACCATGGAGCAGGTTTTTACAGAGGATGCAGGAGCCCGGCCACAAAAAAAGAACATCTCAAAGGTGGCTATCATTGTGACCGATGGAAGGCCGCAGGATAAAGTTGATGAGGTGGCAGCAGCAGCAAGGGCTTCTGGGATTGAAATATACGCCATTGGCGTGGATAGAGCAGAAATGCGGTCTCTTAAACTGATGGCTAGCCAGCCTCTGGATGAGCATGTGTTCTATGTGGAGACATACGGCGTGATTGAGAAACTCACATCCAAGTTCAGGGAGACACTCTGTGGTAAGAGAATAGAAAATCTCTCTGGTTGAGAAATAACAGTTCAGCTCTAGAATGAAATGAATCACTTGCTGTAGCTTATATGACTGGATCTTAAATAATCTAAACATAATTGTAAAATGCGTTTATAATAGGCCTACTTAATCACTAAGATAATCAAATGTTGTGGTTTTGGTGATTAAGCTGAATAGTAGTGAAATGATATGTGCTGATTTGGCAGGTTTCGACTCTTGTGCAATTGGGCACAACTGCGAACATATTTGTGTCAACAACAATGCTTCTTATTACTGCAAGTGCAGGGAGGGATATGTCCTCAACTCCGACAAGAAAACTTGCTCTAAACAGTCCAACGGTTTGTTTTAGTCATAGAAAATATGCATCTAAT
This sequence comes from Moxostoma hubbsi, assembly GCA_032164185.1. Taxonomy (NCBI): domain Eukaryota; kingdom Metazoa; phylum Chordata; class Actinopteri; order Cypriniformes; family Catostomidae; genus Moxostoma; species Moxostoma hubbsi. The sequence goes on from JAVLUX010000034.1 coordinate 13,125,780, forward strand.
TAGAAATAGTTGATGCATATCATAAAAAATTATAACTGATGCATTCAAAAAGATGACTGTGAAATGCATCCTTTGTGCATAGAAATAATTTTTGACTTATTTATCCTAAATAGCCAGATAAATAAGTAATTGGAATCAAATATTTTGAATAATGAAATCATTTGAATAAGTAATTTTTTATATGATGTGTGCTCTGGAATATGTATGGCTTGTCTTTAAAATTATAATTAGTGACAAACAATTATAATATTCATATTGATTGTGTGACTGACAATTCATAAAGCTTAGAGCTAAAGGAAATATCTTCACCATCAAGTAAAAACTACAGAAAACCTTTTTCTTTCAGAAGAGGCAAGAGGAAATCTGTCTGAGAATGCCTGCATGTGTGAGGCTCAGATCGCATTTCAGAAGAGGGTTCACAACAGCATTCAGGAGCTCAACAGCAGACATATCCTTTCAGTTAAACAACTATCTTCAACCACCCTGTCAGTCTGATAAACTCTGTATCCTTAAAGGGATAAATGAAAATCATTTATTTACTCACCCCATACCATCCCAAATGTGTATGATTTCTTTCTTCTTCTGGTGAACACAAACAAAGATTGCACTGTAAGTACATACAATGCAAGTGAATGTTGGGCAAATCTTTGAAGGCCAAAAAAATATTATAAAGGCAGCATAGAAGTAATCAATGTGACTCCAGTGGTTAAATCCATATCTTCAGAAGCGATATGATAGGTGTGGGTGAGGAAGAGATCAATATTTAAGTCATTTTTTGCTATAAATCTCTACTTTCACATTCTTGGTTTATTTTTGGCGATTCATATTCTTTATGCATATCACCACCTTTTGGGCAGAGAGGAAAATTTATAGTAAAAAAGGACTTAAAAATCAATCTGTTTCTCATTCACACCTATATCACTTCTGAAGGCATGGATTTAACCACTGGGGCCTGGTGAATTACTTTTATGCTGCCTTTATGTTCATTTTGGACCTTCAAAGATCTGGCTTGATCACTTGCATTGTATGGACTTACAGAGCTGAGATATTCTTCTAAAAATCTTTGTTTGTGTTCTGCAGAATAAATAAAGTGTTGGCATGAAGGTGAGTAAATGATGAAAGAAGTTTCATACTTGTGTGAACTATCTCTTTAAAGTGCCTTTTGTAATCCAAAGTTACATTGTCTTCACATAACACTGTGTAATATAGGTTTTGCTTGTATTACTGTAATGATTGCTAGGTGTTTAACAGATAGTAGCTTCTCATATTATGTCTATTAAAATAGTCTATTCAGTATATTAATTAAAATTAATATTAATATCAATGGCTCTTTGTTTCTGGGCATGTTCAGGAAACAAACCATTGGATATATATAACAACCCTGATTTTATTTTATTTTTATTTAATTTTTACCAGGCAAGTCATTTAAGAACAGAATTTGTATTTACAACAACAGCCTGGCAGTAATGATGTGTGCTGTTTTTTTCCTTAACTGTTTGTACTAGATGACATCACCAACAGAGTGCAGCAGTTTGATCATCGCCAGGTCTAGCGTGGAGGATGGGACTTCTAACTGCCAACTCGATTAAAAAAAACTGTATTTAATCTCTCTTAAGATACCTGCAATGTATTCAGAGCATTTGTCATCAGCAGCCATGTGACACACAACTTTTTGGTAATTTAATCTGTTAACTACATATTATTTTTGCAGTATATTGTGTTTACAATTGTATTAGAATGCATTATGTACTATTTCTGATTTATCAACAGTATATATATATATATATATATATATATAAAATTGACTTTGTTAACACTTGCACTCTCGTTAACTCTATGGTATGAATTTTAAAGGTGAAGAGCAGTGTTTAAGTGTTTTGCTGAGCTAATATCCTTTTTTGTTGGAAAAAATTTGGAGACAAAAACATGTACCTTGTCAAAGCTTGTTTTATACAGAAAAGGATTATGTAAAATGTTGTTCTTTATTTTAGATACCTAAATAAAAATATTCTTGGAAATTATTTTCTGTTTGATGTCACATTTTAAGGCTTACTTTACACAGTTACTTATCTACAGTATTTACTGATATAGGCTTTTGTATTACACTCTAAGAAAAAAAGATTCTATGTAAAACCTTAATGGATTCTATCACATAGAGCCCTTTATAAATGTTCTCTCTATTAGAACAACTGGGTTAGAACCCTATAGGGGTTTTGTTGCCAGGAAAAAAAATAAAAATAAAAAATCTACATAGAATCATTAACCTTTTTAAGAATGTAGTGAAAAGACACAACTATTATACATTTTCAATATGATAGGTGTCAAAGACTGTGCATATGATAAATTATTATGAATAGTAATATTAAATGCATATTATATTTATATTAAAAGCATATATTGGCTGTTTGACTTCAAGACAAGTAGTAGGCTAGGCCTATTTTCTTAGAAACACAGTTTTTAACTACACTTTTACTCCATTTAATTAATTGCGTAATAGCTTTACTAAAAATGTAATAAAAACAAATGGGTAATTTAAAGGTTTACTGAGTAACTTTTGTTTTTGTGTCATCTTGGATTTACACATAGTAAACACATAGCGGGTTGGATGCAGCATAATTTAAACTCAATAGCTTTCACTTTCAGATGCCATGCCATTTTAGAAATGTCACAGTCAATAATCACAGTCAGCCATAATTAGTTTAATCAATAAGTGAAATTGTCAAATAACAGGATGGATACTGAGATTAAGTGAGAACTATTCACCTGGTCATGTGATTCTAACATGGCAGCCCCCATGATTGGACCCTCTCCATGTAGAATAAAACAGCTTTTATAAGTTTAATTATATGACTGGAGTCTAGATTTTACCGAGTGCACCTTTAACAACTTTTACTTTTCTGCCATCATGTTATGAGTGAAGCTTTACTACAAATTATCGGACTACAAATACCATAACTGCGTGATTATACGGTATTTCCGGTTCTGGTTACCTAGAAACCAAGCAAACCGTTTTACAGGAGCAGCGTAAATACATGGAAAATAAACACATCGCTATTTCAAATGTCTTGAATAATCGCTTTCGTGTACAGTTCCTTAAAATAAAGGCAGTACACTAATCATCTAAAATATTTGGGACTAAAATATAATATTAGAGTCCAAAAGGCAAGGAAAATAGTTACAAAAACTCGGGGAAGCTAGTCAGCTAAGCTAAAGCAAATATGTTTATTTATCTCAGTAAAAAGGTAAGTTTAACATACTGCATGATCATTTCATGAATAAGAATATGTTTTATCTGCTGACTGAATGCGGTTGCGATCTATTTTGGTTTGCTATTTACCACTGTACAGTTACTTATCTTAAAATAATTTATTTATTGACAACGACAGCTGTTTCTGCATCCATTAATATTTGCTGATGGTATTGTATTTGTGTACTCAGATTGCCATTCCAAACAATATAGTTTTAAAATGTGTGTCCTGGAACAAAGATCAAGGTTTCATTGCCTGTGGAGGAGAAGATGGCCTTTTGAAAGTCCTCAAACTTGAGACTTACACAGGTGGGAACATAACACACAAACCTCTTTTGGGTCACAGAGATAAGTGCAGACAAATTCTAAGAAATTATAAGGAAATTTTGAAAAATCTCAATGATATTCAAGTGTTTTGTGACAGTATCCCGTGAATGGTGCTCAATAGAAAATGCTTGTCACATCATCACTTATGTTTAAATAGGACAATAGTATCAAGAACTGGAACTACCTGCATTTCTATATAGACATTTTTTTTTTCCTAATGGAATATTTTGAATGATTCTATACATTCATGTTTGAATTAAATCCAACAATCAACCAATTTATTATTACTGATTTTTTCTTCTTCTTAGATGATGCTAAATTAAAAGGTCTGGCTGCTCCCAGCAATCTGTCCATGAATCAGACACTGGAGGGCCACAGTGGTAAGAAAGATGAAATGTGTGACATCAGTCATGTACCTGTGCTTAGGTCTCTGTGTGTATTGTTTGTTTTGGTTTCTCTCTAAAGTTTGGTTGGCTATGCAGGTGCAGTGCAGGTTGTCACGTGGAATGAACAATACCAGAAACTCACCACCAGTGACCAAAATGGGCTTATCATTGTCTGGATGCTTTACAAAGGTACTCCATCCCATTCCAGAAATTATATATAATGAATTTAAGCTGATAAATGTGTGACTTTGTCTAACAGGTTCATGGTATGAGGAGATGATTAATAACAGGAATAAGTCTGTTGTGAGGAGCATGAGCTGGAGCGCTGATGGTCTAAAGATTTGTATCGTGTATGAGGATGGTGCTGTGATTGTGGGCTCAGTGGACGGTGAGCACACATATACTCCACTCTCTGTTATATATTGAAAATGCAGTGGGTTGTAACTAGAGGTTGACAGATATATTGTTTTTGCTGATTAATCGTGCCTATAGTTGCTTTTTTGGAACTATCGTTTATTGGCAAAAATCTAAGCTGATATTTGCTTATATATATATATATATTTTTATTCTTACAGTATAACAGCAGCCTCTAGAAGTGAAATGAAAACAATCACTGACACCTTGTCGGGATTGGTTGTATCTAAATCTTTTGATATTGATAATTGATAATCTTGCGATATTAATAATATTCATCAATATTTTTATCCTCATTTCAATGGATATTTTGTTATTTTGATTCGATGAATCAACAAGAGTTCTAAAATCAAGTGAGAGCATGCAAAGAAAAATGCGACTATACAGAAATGTGACCTGCGGCACACACATCGTGTCTTAAAATTTCTTGTGTACTAATTTAGGCTATTATTGGGATTTGGTTGCACAATAGGCTGAATCTGGAATTTTGTTCATTTTGGACACTTGTAGACTCTGTTTGTGCCTGTCGTAGTATGGAAAGACTAAGAACATTTTTAAAAAATTCTGTAAATCTACTTTAAAAGCTAGTGGACAATTAATCAGTTATTGATCTACTCAATCACCTTAGTTATCATATCTGCAAAATCCACTTTTGGTCGACCTCTAGTTGTAACAATGTAAAAGTTCAAATGTAATTTTAAAACTTTGTTTTAAAATAATTACTTATTTGTTTAAATTTGTCACATTTCTAAATCTTATTTTTTTTTTTTCAGGTTTAAATTAAAAAAATTCCAGATTTGTAATGTGGTTTCAGTCTGCACTTTTAATGCTGCAATCCTTCCAGGCATAACGTTCTGATCAGTATATTTTACAAGCCAAAAAAGCAAAAAACATTTCTGCTTTATTGGTTATATAGCTTTTTCATGCTTGATTACTTGTGCATGTGATTTGTTTATTTATGGTTTGTTTGGTTATATGTGTATGATTGTGTGATTTTGTAGGAAACAGGATCTGGGGTAAAGAACTGAAAGGAACTCAGCTGGCACATGTGGCCTGGTCTCCTGACAGTAAGATCCTGCTTTTTGGAATGGCCAATGGAGAGATCCACATCTTTGATAACCAGGGAAACTTCATTGTAAGTGCTGAGAGCATAAAAGTGTGTGATAACTAGTAACCTCTTTTACTAAATTTGTTAAGTAAGTTTTTGGCTCTGCGTCTTGAGGATGTGTGAAATTGTTTTCTTTTCAAGTGTGGGTGCCATTTAGATATTTTATCTATTTATTTATCCAGTCAGTTGGTACACTTCAAGCAAAAACACACCTTTTCTCTTTTTGTGTGTGTGAATTCACAGATGAAGATGACCATGAGTTGTTTGGCGAATGTAACAGGTGCCCTCAGTATAGCAGGTATGCATTGGTACCCAGGCACAGAGGGGTATCTGGAGCCAGACTGTCCCTGCTTGGCTGTTTGCTTCACCAATGGGCACTGCCAAGTGATGCGCCATGAGAGCGATGACAGTGAGCACACTTTATTTATTTTAAGTGTTTTTATTATAAATTTGTTCTAGAATTTGATGGACAGAGAGAGAGAAACAGAAGGAGAAAGGACAAATTGTAATTTCTTATTGATTGTGTGTCTGTCTTTGTGTGTGTAGATCCTGTGATTATCGAGACAGGCATGTGGCATGTTGCCAGTATCCAGTGGAATCACTGCGGCAGTGTTCTGGCTATAGCTGGATCACTCAGAAACAGTGGAGCTGAGAAAGATATAAACATTGTTCACTTCTACACGCCGTTCGGAGAGGTGAGGACAGATCACACACCCAACTCAAACCTCAAAGAAATAGTTCATAGTTTTTACTCTACATTTAATGAATTTCTTTATTCTGCTGAACACACAAAAAAATACATTTTGATGGAGATATGAGGTGTTTTGACATACAATTCAAAGGGGTCCAACACTTCCAAGCTCCACAAATTACCTCAAGGCAGTATAAAGGTAATCCTTACAACACAAGTGTTGTAATCCATGTCTTTTGAAGCAATCTGATTGTTTTTTTGTGAAAAACAGACCAAAATGTAACTCCTTTTTCACTATAAATCTTGGTATTTGCACTGTCCTTGGCACAATCGTGATTTGAAGCTCAATTACATCTAAACATGATAGTCAAGGAGTCTGCAGATGGCACGATTTTTTGACTTGCATTGTATGTACAGCCGTGGCCAAAAGTATTGGCAGTGACATACATTTTGTGTTTCACAAAGTTTTCTGCTTCAGTTGTTGTGGTGTTGATTCACATTGTTTCTATATTATTGTGCAGAGTGATCAGATGCATTTTAAATAATTGCAAATTGTGAAATCACTCTATCTTTCTTATTGGATTATAAGAGCAGGTTGATTGCTATAAAAAGAGTGAAGAAGTGCTTCCGATCATTGTGTTCTTGTTAGCAATGGTTACCTGTAAAGAAAGACGTGCAGCCATCCTCGATTTGCATCAAAATCCTGTGTCGTGCCAACAGTGAAACATCCTGAGACCATCCATGTCGAAGGGAGTGGGCTTTCTCACATTTCTGCCCAAAAACACTGCCTTGAATAAAGAATGGTATCAAAACGTCCTGCAAGAGCAACTTCTCCCAATGATCCAGGAACAATTTGGTGATGATCCGTGCATTTTCCAACATGATGGAGCACCATGTCACAAGGCAAGAGTGATAATGAAGTGGCTCGGAGATCATTACATTGAAATTTTTGATCAGAGTACAGACAACTCCCCCGGATCTTAATCCCATAGAGAACCATTGGTCAATTCTCAAAAGGCAAGTGGACAAGCAGAAGCTCAAAAATTGTGATCAACTCCGAGCACAATAGGGCAAGAATGGATCGCCATCAGTCAGGATTTGGCCCAGAAGCTGATATCCAGCATCAATTTGCATCTATCTGGCATAGAGCAAATTGCAGAGGTTATGAAGAATAAGAGTCAACACTGTAAATATTGACTCTTTGCATATATTTAATGTTTTTGCCAAAAAACTTATGAAACACTTATTGTTTTCCAGTATACCATAGAAACATGTGAAAAAATAATCTACAAATTCTGAAGCAGCAAACTTTGCAAAACACATAATGTATGTCACTACCAATACTTTTGGCCACGGCTGTGTTTATATCTCCATAAAACTACCTTTGTTTGTGTTCCACAGAAGAAAGAAAGATGGCAGTTTGAGGCACAAGGCTGAGTAAATAATGAGAGAATTATAATTTTTGGGTGAATTGTTCCTTCAATTCTAACCCTAAAAATGCTTTTTCGTTTTTTTAATAGAACAAAAAACAAAAAAAATTGTATTAATTAAACATTTTGTTCTTTTTTATCTATAATTTTCTGTTTTTCTGCACTTAAATGATCTCATATGATGTCCGATGTCATCATGTGTATAGCACTTGCGGACTCTGAAGGTACCGGGTAAGCAGATGACTGCTGTATCATGGGAAGGTAGAGGACTCAGAATCGGCCTGGCTGTAGATTCCTACATTTATTTTGCCAACATTCGGCCAGATTACAAGGTAATTAAGTTGTAAATGATGGCAATGAGATGTATCTGAAAAAATCCAACTGTAAACATACATGGAGACAATCAACTGTTGAGTAAGATTGTAAGTAACTGTTATAGGCCTTTTATTTAGATTTTAATGAAATGTAGTTTTAGTGTCTCTTTATTTACCTGATCTTATAAGAGTACTTATTAAGAAATATGAAATTTAGCTTTAGTTTCTCTTTATTTAACTTAACATTCAAGATAATTAATAAGAGATATTGTTGGAGTGACCATAGAAAACACTCTTTCCTCTCAGTTCTCTTTGATTTTCATATGAAATGATGTCCTTGTGTTTAGTGTCAGATCTATTCCTTCCCACATTAACGAAATGAGTGATAGATTCTTCTTTCATTAATAAATGGTATTTTCCTTCCTCTGTAGCTGGGTCCGTTTTCAGGGATGTCACAAGAATTTGGAACTGTAGTTAGTGTCAGTGTTTCCTTATAATCTCAATGAAGAGAAGGACATTGATATAATCTGAGAGATCTTATAAATGCAGTCAGAGAGCTAAGAAACCACATTTGTCTGGCAGCGAAGAAGGCTTAAACCACAGAGGGACAGTTGGGACTGAAGCATGTGTACCACAAGAACATGCTACAAGCTCACTGGAGATACAGCACTGCCAGTTTGGTGTGATAAACTGCAGATCACCATAATGTCAATGTATCTGCTTAAAAAAACAGGGTCTTTAGACAAGACGATAATCCCATCCAAACCTCATCAAACGTCAGAAATATTTGTTTACCAAAACTGACTTTTGGTAAATTTCAGTGAGTTTGTCTGATCTAATCTGACTATCTGTTCTTGTAGTGGGGTTACTGCAGTAACACGGTGGTGTATGCATACACGCGTCCTGATAGGCTGGAGTACAGCGTTGTGTTCTGGGACACCAAGAATAATGAGAAGTTTGTGAAATATGTCAAGAGCCTTATGTCCATTACTACCTGTGGAGATTTTTGCATCCTGGCCACCAAAGCGGACGACACACACCAACAGGTACGAAAACAGCAAATACTCTAGCAATCTCTGTTTCCCACACAAGAGATTTGTTTAGTCTGACTACATCCATCATAGATTCACATTGCATTATTTTGATTAAGAGATTTGATCTTGATTCACTGTCAACTGCTCTTCAGATCTGTGTCATGTAATTTGTGTTACTTCTTTTAAAGGTGAGAAGCAATCAAATGCTAAATGTGTATTATCACAATTTTATTATTTCATTAACAGGAGGAAAAAGAGACTGAAGCTGGATCTGCTACGGTAATGGAATGGCACCTCTCAAAACATGATGCAGTAAAAATATTTTCCAAATAATTTTTTGGGACACTGTATTTAGGAAGGCTAACTAGCTCTACACCATTCAGATACTTATATTTCGTATAACTAAACATTTTAAAGGGTTGGTTCGCCCAAAAAGGAAAATTCTCTCATTTTTTACTCACTCTCATACCATCCCAGATGTGTATGATGAGAAACAAAGTCATACACATCTTGGATGTGATGAGGGTGAGTAAATGATGTGAGAATTTTCATTCTTAGGTGAACTATTCCTTTAAGCAATACTGTTGCTCTGGACAGTCTACACTAGAAAAACACAGTCTACAGTAGAGTGTTAACTAATGCAAAATATTAGAATCTCATTGGTTCTTAACTTTGAGAAAGCCGTTCTTAAGGGCCAGATTCTACTGCTTTACCACAGGCATTTAATGAGGTGTCCAATAAAAACCGTTACTAAAAAACAAAGTAACGGTCTAGGAGGAGAAAGGTATTACGAACATCCGCAAAAGAAGCCTCGCAGATATTTCCTTAACACTGATTAGTTTACTGTACCCATGCAGTAAAGAGGTGTCTATCTGTTCTCTCTTCACAGTATGTCCTGGTGTTGTGCAACTCAATTGGAACCCCACAGGACTCTAAATACATTGACATTGGTGAGTAAAACAACACAGTAGATTCACTGATTCAATACGTAAGGGATAATGTACAAAAAGCCCAGACGCAAAGCTTTATTTGGCTACCTAATTAATAAATGTATGAACATGAAATATAGTATATTTGAGTTTAAATTATTTTATCATATGAGAAGAAAGAGACTGCAAAGTGATACAAGAGACATGAAACTAGCATAGTTATGTAGGAAATTGGCTGCCTGGGACAACAATTCCAGCCGTGTAGTACAAACATGTCTAATTTGCTGAATAATTTCTTATAGATATGGTCTGATTTGTCTTATTGGATGTTTTGAAGGTTTATTTGTAATATATTGAATTGTTCTCTCAGTTTGAGGACTGTTTCTTTGATGATAAGCAAGAAGACCGATTGTGGTTGTAAAGTTGAAGCCCTTCGTGTTTGATATAACACCAACACACACAGTGTAATAGTTGCGGTGGGAATCCCAGCTCCCTTCCTCTTGCTCTCACAGGCCTCCTGCTAAATTCCTCCCCTGGTTGGGAGAGCAGATCTGTGGGAGAGTGAGACGTTCACCTTGTTCATACTGTGGAAAATTCCAGGGCCTGAACAACTGCACAGACATACACTTCAATGGCAAAAGTTATAGTTACTCATAGAAAAAGATGGTTACTTTTAAAACCACTTTTAAGGTGAAATCCGCTTGATTGGTGGAAAGTTACAAAGCCTTTTCACAGTTTTGTTTAACATCCATGTCCCAGAATCCCACTCTGAAAATAGGTTTGTGTGATTTTGACTGCCTTCGAAGCTTCACTGTGCAGCCACATTCGTGTTGTCTATGTATTTTCTGATAAATGTTTTACTGATTCAAGCAATTTATGAAATATCTGATCACTCTCCACTAAATGTCAATTTGTGGTATGTTTGTTTGTTTCTGTCTTAGCTCTCAAACAAAAAAAAATACTTTTACATTTTCTATCTAGTCTCTAAAGTTTTGTTTCATTTTTTTCTAAAATGTGTGAAAATAAATTACACTCTAAAAGTTATTTCCTGAATATTTTGTATCACAGACCCCCTGTTCATCACTATGACAAAGACTCATGTGATCGCCGCATCTAAGGAGGTGTTTTACGTTTGGCAGTATCGCGTTGCCAAGAAACTCACTGCTCTTGAAATCAACCAGGTCACCAAAACCAGAAAAGAAGGTCGAGAGAGGTGAGGGTCAAAGGTCACCAATAGATTTTCTCAGAGCACTTAAAGGGATAGTTCTCACAAAAAGGGAATTCTCTGACCATTTAATCACTCTCATGCCATTCCAGATGTGTATGACTTTCTGCTGAACACAAACAAAGATTTTTTTGAAAAATACTGTATATCAGCTCTGTAGGTCCTTTCAATGCAAGTGAAGGGTGACCATAACTTTGAAGGCATTTAAAGACAGCATAAAAGTAATACATACGACTCCTGTGGTTAAATCAAGACCTGTTTTAAAAATTGATATGACAGGTGTGGGTGAGGAAAAAGATCAATATATAAGTCCTATTTAACTATAAATTCTCCTCCCTGCCCAGTAGGTGGCAATATGCACAAAGAATGTGAATCGCCAAAAATGTAAGAAGAAAGTGAAAGTGGAGATTAATAGTAAGAAAGGATTAAATATTGACCTGCTTCTCACCCACAGCTTTCATATGGCTTCTGAAGACCTGGATTTAAGTAAATGATGAGAGCATTTTTTTTTTTTTTGTGAACTATCCATTTAAAGCTTGATTTATTGTGCTGAATTATAATTAAAGTAGCAGCACTGTGCAATATGTAAGCTTTCATCTGTTGAAGAGCTTCTTAGTTTGTATTCTGTGATGCATAAATTCTGTGGGCTTGCCTGTCTGCCCCATCCGTCTGTCAGCACAGTGTGAGGGCGTGTTCATTGACGGCAGCAGTTTAAAAAAGTTCCGTTCATGGTTGTGTGATGAAATGCAGTGACCCACACAAAACAGGACTGGACCCAGTGCTCTACCAGAGTCTCCCTTCCACATGAAAGAAAAGCATTGTGACAATACCTCACTTTCTTAATTACTCTGTTTAATTTTTTCTCACTTAACTTGCACGCTGTCTCTTTTCACTGTCTTACTCCCTTCTCTCTCACTCTCTGTCTTGCCGTCTCTCTCGTCTAGGGTTTATCACATTGACGACAGTACAAGCGGAATATCGGATGGGACACTGAACTTTGCCAAGGCCTTCTCAGTGAGTACACTCATCACACTCATACAGCTGTGGCTCTCTCAAGCTCTTGTCAGAGGATTAGTGGGAAAAATCCCATAAAACACTCTGTTAGGACAAACACCTCATCTCCGTCTATGACCTTTTCCTGATAAAATAATGCTAAAAAAAGAGAAAAATTAGGTGTTTACATAGTTTTACACATTGTCAGCTTATTAAGCATAATTGATTTAAGATTTTGCATGTAAATGCACTCGCTGCCTTTATCTCTCTAAGACACTTCAGAGGGAACCAGGTCTCAGGGAAAATGTTGTTCTACAGTTTTGCATACAGTTCAACTCAATCAAAAAGGTCATAAGGGTCAGAGATTAGGAAAATGGTGATGGTAAAACGAATGTTTACTTTGTTTCAGGCCACCAGAGATCCAATTTGCTGCATCACAGCATCAGACTGGATGCTTATAGTGGTACGTCTTGTGTACACACAAGAAATATGTGCTTATGATGTGATAGTGATGTTTATTTTTGAGTTTGTGATGTGCACAGGGTCGTGAGTCTGGTATCTTGCAGAGGTACAGTCTGCCCAGCGTCGGCCTCCTGCAGAAATACTCCCTCACCACCAGAGCATTTCAGCTGTCTCTCAACTGTAACTCCAGGTCAGATACTCTTTCTCTTTATTGCTATCCTACTATAACTCCAGACTGTTTTCTTACCATCTTTGTTAGATTTTTATGTACTATCCACACCTGACCTGCATCTTTTGTTTCCAGCCGTCTGGCTATTATAGACATTACAGGGCTGTTGACATTTTTGGATGTAGAGACACAAGCTTCGTCAAGGGACACAGAGGGTTGGTCTGCAGCTGGAGACCCATCTAAATTCGAGCGCAAGGATGTCTGGGATATGAAATGGGCCAATGACAACCCAGATCTGTTTTCCATGATGGAGAAAACCAGAATGTATGTCTTCAGAAACCTCGACCCTGAGGTGAGACAGAGAGAAAGAGAGTAACACATTTAAACACATGCAGACACACATGTACAGCAGTGTTTGAAAAGGGTAACAATTGACATAAAAATGCATAAATGGAAAGATAGAGTTAGTGAGTGATAAGGGATGACATTACTCTATGCTTTTCTCAGAGCTACTATACTTATGTACTCTTACGTATATGGGGTTCAGGAAGTGCTACAGTTTTTAAATAAACATACAAACGCCTCAGTAAATCAGCACATGGCCTGTAGATCAAAATACCTAAAGCAGACTCGCAAGAGTTTTTTCTCCCAGCACAGAAAGGTATGAAGAAATCAGAATGGCTTATATGTCTAGTTCACACAGTATATACACACAGTCACAACATATTGACACAAATATTAAACAGATACACTCACTGAGCACTTTATTAGGAAAATCTGTAAACCTACTTATTCATGTGATGATCTAATCAGCCAATTGTGTGACAGCAGTGCAATGTATAATTCAGATATGGGTCAGTTCACATCAACCATCAGAACGGGGCAAAATGTGATCAATCTTGACCGTGGCATGATTGTTGGTGCCAGATGAGCTGGTTTGAGAATTTCTGTAACTGCTGATCTCCTGGGATTTTCACATCCAGTGAGCAGTAGTTCTGTGCCTTGTTTATAAGAGAGGTCAATTGAGAATATCCAGACAATTTCGAGCTCACAGAAAGGCTACGGTAACTCAGATAACCACTCCGTTCAATTGTAGTGAGCAGAATAGCATCTCACACGTGTACAACACGTTAAACCTTGAGGCGGATGGGATAAAAGGTGTAATATTGTAATGGAGTATTCCCTCCTTGCTTATATTTGTGTCATGTTGAATACAGGAGCCGATTCAAACATCTGGCTTCATCTGCCACTTTGAGGATCTGGAGATCAAATCTGTTCTTTTGGATGAGATTATGAGGGTTAGTTCCTGTCACTCTTTCATTACCAAGAAATATCAGTATAAGAGTCACATCTCTTTCAACTCATCGAATGATTTTATAAATCTCTCTGAGAAAGCTTTACAGGGCAGTTTGAGTAATCTCTAAATCAGATATGTCAGATTGAGATGATTCAAATTTGACTTTGAATTTATTTATTTGTGATTAATACAGTTTTTGCATTAAATTGCTAATGGCTATAATAGGACTTTTCTGATCACTGAGAATGAAAAACAGTATATACTGTATGAGTCTGATTATCATGGCTCAGTAGATTGTCTGTGTATGTTGTCTTTTAGGATCCAGAAGTTCCAAATAAAGATTATTTATTGAACTTCGAGATTCGCTCACTGAGGGACAGCCGAGCACTGATTGAGAAGGTTGGAATTGAAGATGCTTCTCAGTTTATAGAGGACAATCCCCACCCGCGCCTCTGGTGAGACATGCACTCATTCCACATAAGGTTGCCACGGTGTTACCGGTTTTACTTTGTACAAGGGACAACACCGGTTTTAAATTTTATACCGGGGAAAAAGGGGGAAACATTATGAATGGAAATTCCAATATCAATACGATTAGACCCATGATAAATGAGCCTAAATAACGCATTGAAAGCCAGGTGATATTTCAGTTCCAACGTAACAAATTACACAGGCAGCAAAGTACGTTCACTAACAGAAGACGTTTAATTGCTGGTAGCGATTATAATGTGCATGGTGGATAACTGTAAGGCGTCTCGGATTAGGAGACACGTGCATGAAGAAGCACACTTTATTATATTTTTAAGAACAGATAACCGAAAAGGCATCTATGCGCGTGTCAGGCGCACTGTTTGTTCTGAGACATGCAGACTCGTGGAACATGCATATGTGAAGGGTTCTCACTCTTTCTTTGTTTCAGTCTTCTGTAATTTTTTTGCAAGAATAGTATCATGTATGAGAATGCTGCAAATGACCTCCGACCATTTCAGCTCAGAGCGCAACTCTACAGGGTCACTTTATATATAGCCTATACATCTGTGTGTAATGAAATGGCCATGGAGATGGTGTTAGGATCCATGTGCAGGAAGTTTATTAGAACACAAGCAAACAATCCAAATCGGCAGACAAATAGAGGTAGTTGTTATGCAGGCGGTATAATCCAATAAACCAAAAAGACAGTCCAACAAGGCAAAAAAACAAATGGGTATCCAAAAAGCTGTAAATCCAGGAAAACATGCAATGGTCATAACATGCAAACAATCAGCAATGAAAAAACGCTTAGTAAGGCAGGATGAACTGGCAATACTTTGCAACATGACAATGTAAACAGCATGGTATTTATATAGTTCAAACAGGAAGTAACAAATGAAGAAACAGTACATAGTTAGTATTCGGGAGAAGGCTTCCTCTGGTGGCTGGTTGGAGGGGTAACAACCTCGGATGTCACACTGTGATTAAATCATAAAATAAAAACAAATTCACCTCGAACCATGATTATTATCATCATTCAAATTTTTATGTTTACATTTAAAATTGTTTTTAGATCTTAATTTGCATAATTTTCCCCCTGTTGTCATAGATGGATAATTGTGTGATGGTAAATGGAAAGATTGTATATGATTATTAATTTTTTTTTTTTTTTTTTACGATTTCATTATTTTAATTGCTTTTTTGTTTTGTTTAAAGTGCAGTTTGAATTTAGAAATATCTTTGGTTAAGTTTTTCATTTTTAATGCAAAATCACTAAAGCAAGAATATTCATGATCCCTCAGCCAGGTGGTTGACGATGTAATTGGATATTGTGATATATATATATTTTTTTCTAAAAATATTGTGAACATATTTCTTGCATATTGCCCAGCCCAAGGAGGGAACAAAACAAATTTATTCACACACATTCAAAGTCATTACCCTTCCAAAGCAGCTAAACTGGGTCCTGGGATGAAAGGTAATAAAACACCAACATTAAACTTGCAACAACCCTCAATAAGTGATGCATATGCCCACGATGGAGAGAATGCACGGATGACGTATTGTAGGTTTGTTGACCAAGAGATGTTGCCCTTCACAACTGTTGAAAAGCCATCATTCAAAAAGTTGAACACACATTTTAATTGCACTTTATTTTTTTCAGTTTCATTAGAATTTTTAGTTCAAATAAATAAAAAATAACGTTTAAAGTTTGAAATCAAGCTGCCTTGCATTATTGTGTAAGCTATTGCTTAACGAAAATGACCTCATAGTACCACTTAGCATACAACCAGTGGCAATATCGGTATTAGACGGGTTGAACGTGAACACCACACTGGTGTGAAAATTATTCACATTTTCACATTATTCACATTATTCACATTTTCAACCTGTCCCTCTCCCTGTCTGTAGTCCCCACATGCTTCAAAACATCAACCATTGTGCCTGTACCGAAGCAAGCCAAAATCACTTGTTTAAATGACTGGCGTCCTGTTGCTCTGACCCCCATCATCAGCAAATGCTTTGAGAGGTTGATCAGAGATCACATCTGCTCTGTTCTGCCCACCTCTTTGGACCCATTGCAGTTTGCCTACCGTAAAAACCGCTCCACTGATGATGCTATTGCATCTACAATACACACTGCTCTCTCCCACCTGGAAAAAAGGAACACATATGTGAGAATGCTGTTTGTAGACTACAGCTCAGCATTCAACACCATAGTGCCCTCCAAGCTTGATGTGAAACTCCGGGCTCTGGGCTTAAACAGCTCGCTGTGCAGCTGGATCCTGGATTTCCTGTCAGGCAGACGTCAGGTGGTTAGAATGGGCAGCAACATCTCCTCACCACTGACCCTCAACACTGGAGCCCCGCAGGGCTGTGTTCTCAGCCCACTCCTGTATTCCCTTTACACACATGACTGTGTGGCGACACATAGCTCCAATGCCATCATTAAGTTTGCTGACGATACGACGGTAGTAGGTCTGATCACTGACAATGATGAAACAGCCTACAGAGAGGAGGTGCACACTCTGACACGCTGGTGTCAGGAGCACAACCTCTCCCTCAACGTCAGTAAAACCAAGGAGCTTGTGGTGGACTTCAGGAAGAAAGACAGAGAACACAGCCCCATCACCATCAATGGAGCACCGGTGGAGAGAGTCAGCAGTTTCAAGTTCCTCGGTGTCCACATTACTGAGGAACTCACATGGTCCGTCCACACTGAGGCCGTTGTGAAGAAGGCTCACCAGCGCCTCTTCTTCCTGAGACGGCTGAGGAAGTTTGGAATGAACCAACACATCCTCACACTGTTCTACACTAGTACTGTTGAGAGCATCTTGACTGGCTGCATCACCGCCTGGTACGGCAATAGCACCGCCCACAACCGCAAAGACCTGCAAAGGGTGGTGCGAACGGCCAGAAACATCATCGGAGGTGAGCTTCCCTCCCTCCAGGATATATATAACAGACGGTGTGTGAAGAAAGCTCGGAGGATTATCAAAGACTCCAGCCACCCGAGTCATGGGCTGCTCTCACTGCTTCCATCAGGCAGGCGGTATCGCAGCATCAGGACCCGCACCACCCGACTACATGACAGCTTCTTCCCACAAGCAATAAGACTTTTGAACACATGATCTCTCACGATCTACAATCAGCACTGCACTTTATAAATCCTCATTCTGTCAATATATTCTCCCAATTCAGTTAGTGTATATATATATATTTATACCCGTCAAGAATTTCACCTGCTGTTGCACTCGTGTACACAGTAGTGTGACAATAAAGTGATTTGATTTGATTTTGATTTGATTTACAATATTGTGGCAAGTTTAAATTCCACACAAAACATGGAGCAGTTCGGTTATTTATTCTAACACACACACACACACACACACACACACACACACACACACACACACACACACCTACATGTTGGTCTACGTATCATTATGAGGACTTTCCATAGACATAATGATTTTATACTGTACAAACTATAGATTCTATCCCCCATACCTAACACAACCCCTAAACCTAACCCTCACAGAAAACTTTCTGCATTTTTACATTTTCAATAAAACATTGTTTAATATGTTTTTTAAGCTATTTAAATTATGGGGACACTAGAAATATCCTCATTAACCACATTTATAGCATAATAACCTTGTAATTACCAGTTTGTAACCTAAAAAAATTGTCCTCGTAAACCACATAAACATGCCCACACACACACACATTGGTGCGGCTATCCATATGAGGACTCTCCATAGACACAATGAATTTTATACTGTACGAACTATAGATTCTATCCCCTAAACCTACACCTCACAAAAAACTAAATTTTCAAAAAACTTAGTTTATTATGTTTTTTAAGCGATTTGAATAACGGGGACACTAGAAATGTCCTTATAAACCACGTGTATAGCATAATACCCTAGTAGTCCTTGTAAACCACCCTAACCCACACACACACACTCACAAAGAAGAGCTCATGAATGAAAGTAGTTAGGCAGTACTGAAGAGTGCAGTAAAACACTTTGTTTGCACACAGGACTGTGTATTTGCTGATTGTTTAAGAGTGTACAATGCAGCCTTATATGTGTGTGCCAATATCTGTGTGTATGTGTGTTTCCTCAAGGAGATGGTGGAAAGTTTTAGGTCCAGTTTAATAGTTTGAATGAGGTGTGAGGTACAGTTGAATGATGATTCTGGATTTGTGAGTACAAGATAAAACCAGTATGACAGTACACTCCTTGAGAGCTTTTTTCTACCTGCCTGAACACAGAGAGAGAGAGAGAGAGAGAGAGAGAGAGAGAGAGAGAGAGAGAGAGAGAGAGAGAGAGAGAGAGAGAGAGAGAGAGAGAGAGTTACCTGTAGGTATAATACATGACAGTCTTGGAGCCACTCTATTGATTTAGAGGCCCACTGGAGTTTTAGTGGCTCTGTCAGTTCTCACAGCACAAGGAGGAATTTCTAATTGGACTCATGCTACATCAGAGGGAAGGTAAACCCTAGTGTCAAGTTGGCTCGTGTTTAATGTAGATTAGTAGTTTTTGCATTGTGACATTATTAAAATGTTTTGAATATCATTTCAGGAAGTTAGTTTAGTCTTGTTTTTATCAGTTAAGGAACAATCCAAGGTGAGATAGGTTCTGAGGTTTAGGGGTACAGAGAAGCTTATTCAAGCTTTTATTTCATCTCGCAGATTGTAATGCACTTTTTAACTTTAAATCAACAAACTTTAGCACAGCTACAGCGAAATGCTGCAGCTAGACTTTTGTCTTATAAATACTAATTGTATTACTCCAGTTTTAACTTCTCTGCATTAGTTACCAATTCATGTTAGGGTTGATTTTAAGATTTTATTTCTTACATGTAAGGAACTACATGCGTTGGTGCAAGATCTGCCGAATCAGTGTTTTTTTTTTAAGCCTTGTTTAAAAACTAATTTGTATTAGCTTGCATTTACTACTTTGTTTTATATATATATATATATAAACAATAAATTAAAAAAAAAAAAAAAAAAAAAAAAAAATATATATATATATATATATATATATATATATATATATATATATTTTACTTATGCTTTACTAAGAGTGTTTTGATTTTTTGTTTTGTGAAGCACTTTGTGCTATATTATTAAAAGGTGCTATATATATATATATAATATATATATTATTATTATTATTATTATGTTATTAATTTTTTCTAGATATGTTAGCACATTTTCCTCCCAATTCTCAATAAATTTTTGTCAAAGAATCTCATTTTCATTACTGCAATACAAAAAATTATGATATATTATTGAAATGTTATAGTATTTCTATGTCATGGTGGTATATGTTGTACTGAAAATCTGAGTAAGAACATTGAGAATAATGGGAATAAACAAATATAAAACAATTATAATTTTCAGGGACATTGTGCATAATTGTCATGAACACAATGTCCCAGTGCAGGTAAATCTAAATTAGTCCTTAAAATATATATTTTCTGTTTTTCGTGTATTTTAGGTTGAAACGTGACATTGTTTTCATAAAATTTTCCCTTATTGTATTCAATGCTGCTTAATGAAACTGTAAGGCAGAAGAAGGAATCCTACAGAAAAGCAAGAGCCATGTGTCAGTTCTCTTTTCCTGAATGTGTGCATGTGTGTTTGCTTGGATGCAAGCGTGAGAACTCAGAGGCACTGTTGTTTGATTGAGTTCATCCATTACATGCCAATGTGTCAGAGGTCAAATGTCTTCTTAGCTTTCTGTGAGCACATGAAAAGATCTCAGACAAGCTCTCCCTGTCCACTTTTGTTACTCAATTCACAGACCTATTTTCAATGAAAAAGATTAACAGCAATCTCTGAGTGGCAATTGACCAATGGGAAAGCTATCCGATCATGAAAAGATCAAGTGTAAATGCCCTCCAAGATGGATAGCAATCCGATCACTTTGCATTTGTACAGTTACAGAAGTGAACTCTTTTATATTTGCATATAGCACAGGAACATTAAGTATAGTCAAATAAATAGTAAAAAAAATAGGAATGTGCATACCCAATCAGATATTAATCCCATCAATTAAGATGCATGAAGTGTAATTTGGTAATCAATGCCAACTATTGTATCAGACTCTAGAAATATACAGTATGACATTTACGGTGTTCAGTGTGAAATTTTAGGCCCTCCGTGCTTTGATTGAAAATTGAGGTATGTTAAATTTCTCTCTTTTATCTCCAGGCGTCTTTTGGCAGAAGCGGCGCTGCAAAAGCTGGATTTGAAGACAGCTGAGCAGGCGTTTGTGCGCTGCAGAGACTATCAGGGCATTGAATTTGTGAAGAGACTGAGCAATCTGCAGAGTGAAGCCATGAAACAGGCCGAAGTGGCTGCTTACTTCAGCAGGTTTGAGGAGGCAGAGAGGATGTATCTGGACATGGATCGCAGGTGAACACACACACATATCAACAACAGCCATTCGCCTCTACATGGCGGTGATGTCACCACAACGCTTGTGCCAGGTTATGTGCATGTTGAGGCACGTTGAGTCCACGTGAAGTGTTGAAAGCCCGCTGGCAGGAGGTCGCAGGACAGATCCAACAGGTGACACGGGTCGACTGACCGAGATGACTGGATGATGCACCACCCTACTGTGCCAACTTGCTGTGCTTTAGCCACCTGGCTCTCTGCTTGTTGTTGTGAGCATCGCTCCTCTGCCCTCCGTTGTTGTTGGAGGGCGACTGCCTCCAACTGGCCAGTAGTGTCCTTCACAAGCCTCCTCCAAAAAGGGTGATCTTGACACCGCTGGTACCAGTCATCGGCAAGTCCACTCAGCTCCACATCATCCAGTACCACATCACTCCATCTCTTCTCCAGCCCGTGCCATGCCTGCTTAGCCCCCTCTATCCGGCCGAGCATAAGCTGTTTAGGCATGCGGTGGCCGGGCATGTGGGCTACATGACCCAGCCAATGCAACCTTGCCTGCTGGAGGAGCTCACCGATGGGACTTTGTCCATTCTTTCAAAGATTTGTGAGCTCCTCACACAATCCAGCATGGTTAAACCCAGGATGGATCTTAGGCAGGCCAGCCTAAATGTTTCTAACTGGCGAAGATGTTCCATTGGGGGGGGGGGGTTGTCCACGCTTAGAGAAGGGAGGGAATGACCGTGGCCGAGAATACCTGAACTAACCGGGTAGATTCCACACAGCGTTATGCAACCAATGAAAAGGTAATGCTGCTTTACTGATTTGAAGTGAGACCTCTGCTGTCAAACCGGAGCCGGTCATAAGCACACTGCCCATGTATGGGAAACACTCCACTCTCTCCACAACTGCCCCATCACCAATTGGGAGCTGTGGGGGTGGAGTGGCTGATGGTACATAATACCCAGGCAGGTGCTTAGTTTTGGTTGAGCTGATGGTAAGGCCCCATCTCTTAGTGGCAAGCTCCAGGTTCATCAGCAGCACCTCCAACTCCTCCTCTGAGTGAGCAGCAATCACCAGATCATCAGCATACATAATGTGGTTGACCAATAGGGAGCCATCCCTTGACCGCACCCGGGCATCGATCAACCTCCCATTATATCTGTACCAGATGGAAATTCCTCCAGTACAGCCATCAAAGGCTTCATGAACTATGCGGTCGAAATAGATATTAAATAATGTGGGAGCCAGAGGACTTCTCTGTCGCACTCCAATGTGAACAGGGAATGGCTCGATTCCCGGGCCCGCTCACCATCATGTAGGTCATTAATGAATGCGAGCAGGGGGTCTGGGACTCCGAAAGCACGAAGAACAACCCAGAGCCCAGGCCTGCTGATGGTATAGGAAAATAGAAAACAGAAAATATGACATCTGTGCAAGACCGCCCTTTTCTGAAACCACACTGGGGCTCTGCAAGTCTCTCCTCAGCGTGCCTGGCAAGGCGATGTTTAATAATCCTTGCCAGGACCTTTCCCGGCACACTGAGTAGCGAGATGCCCCTATAGTTGTTGCAATCTGTGCGGTCCCCCTTCTTTAAAGAGAGGGACCACCAGGACATCCTTCCAATCAGGCGGAACCTGCCCAGTGGTCTAGACAGTTGTTATTATGTCATGTAGGGCAGTCTGTGTACAAATGCCACCCTCCCTTTCCTGGTCTCCGGCTCCAGATCACCTTCAGTACGTCCTCCAAAGATGGCACCTCAGCCAGCCACCCACAGGGAGGGTCTTCTTCCCCCAATATTTGAGGCACCTCAGCCCCAGCAGGGTCATCCCCTCTTTGTCCCACAATGTTTTCCAGGCTGAGGGACTTCCCCTCCCCCAGGACCTCACAGAAATGCTCAGAAAATCAGCAAACCTGTTCCTGAGGGTCGGGGATTGGATCACCGTTCTTTCCCCTAATGATGGTAATAAGTGTGGTGCTGCAAGTAACTTTTTTGATAGAGTTAAAGAGCGATTTGTGATCGCGGGACACACACATTCACACACTAACACACTCACACTCTCACACACAGGCATACTGGTTATACTGTATGAAATCTTTATAGACAATGACAGTTTATCTTTCATTATATTAATGATTTAATGTTCTCAGGGACTTGGCAATCAGTTTGCGGATAAAGCTTGGTGATTGGTTCAGAGTCCTGCAGCTGCTCAAGACGGGGTCAGGTGACTCAGATGATGCGCTGCTAGAGCAGGCCCACAATGCCATTGGAGACTACTTTGCAGACAGACAGAAATGGTAGGGATTGTTCAAGCATGAGTGTTTGCGTATATGCCTTGTATGCGCACTGTATAAATGTACTGTATATGCGTGTGATTTTTGTTTGTGTGCACATGCAGCTGAATATCTAACAATATACGACACTTTATCCAAGTTGACACCATGGGGTTGTTCCTTTAATAGGTGTACTGTATTTTGCTTTGAATAAAACATCACGTATATAATAACTGCTTACAACATACTTAAGGTTATTTATTTTGGGCTTTATTTGCATCATTTTAATGCTTGTGTTATTGATGTAATGCATTCTGCAGTATGTGAGACAGGCCTGATAAATAAAGTGTATGCTCTCTGTCTGTTTCACAGGTTAAATGCAGTGCAGTATTACCTGCAGGGTCGTAATCAGGAGCGTCTGGCTGAATGTTATTATATGCTGGAGGACTATGATGGTCTGGAGAGACTTGCAAACTCTCTACCAGAGAACCATAAACTGTTACCAGTGAGCCCTCGTCTCTTTCTTTCACTCTCCCTTCTGTAATTCTTTTTTAGCAAACCAAGCAGCAATTCTACATGATCTTAAAGGGACTTGAACTGTACTTTATTGTTTGTGTGTTTGTGTGTGTGTGTGTGTGTGTGTGTGTGTGTGTGTGTGTGTGTGTGTGTGTGTGCAGGACATTGGTCAGATGTTTGTTACTGTGGGGATGTGTGAGCAGGCAGTCGGTGCATTTCTGAAATGTAATCAGCCCAAAGCAGCTGTGGACGCCTGTGTGCATCTAAACCAGGTGAGTTCATACAGACAAATCAACACAGGAATGTAGTTAGTTGTATGGTTTTGACACACCATTGTGTACGTTACAGGTTTAACATGTATTAATATTAGGGCTGTTTGATCATTATTAATCTATTTTTTTTTTGTTAACATTTTCAGTTCCTTTTTAAGGAAAGAAAACTTTATAATGTGTGTGAGAGTTGGGTTTCGCAATTGGTTTGAATTACACTCGTTGTCAATAATGTGTGCATATATCAAATATATAAAGACACTGGACAGAGGTTGATTTCTGCATCGGTGATCTTTACTCATCTTCCTTCTATATACAGTACTTATACCAAAATCTCTATACAGTTTTTCTGCTCTATTTTATACATTCACTGAGTACTATACTGGTCTTCTGCTGTTGTAGCCCATCCGCCTCACGGTTCAACGTGTTGTGCATTCTGAGATGCTATTCTGCTCACTACAATTGTACATTATCTGAGTTACCGCAGCCTTTCTGTCAGCTCGATCCAGTCTGGCTATTCTCTGTTGACCTCTCTCAACAACAAGGCGTTTCCATCTGCAGGATTTTTCCGCTCACTGGATTTTTTTATTTTTTGGTTTTGTTTAAATGTGCAGTGTGCAATTTCTGCAGCACCAAGTAGAACTGGAAAAGGAATTACTGTTTTCAAACAAGTTTCAAAGACTCCCCTGTCATCCATTGTTCAAAAAATAGGTTGTCCCACCCCAGACTTATGCCAACAATTAGGCCAATAAAATAAACAGATTGCATTTCCATTTACTGCCACTTTGGGCACAGAATTTACACCTTTTAAGGGATAGTTCACCCAAAAATGAAAATTCTCTCATTGTTTACTCAACCTTTATGCCATACCACACGTGAATTACTTTCTTTCTTCTGCAGAACACAAAGATTTTTTTTTTTTTAAATATCTCAGCTCTGTAGGGCCCTACAATGCTAGTAAATGGTGGCCTGAATTTTGAAGGCCCAAAAAGCATATGAATGCAGAATAAATGTAATCAGCATTTTTAGTTTTAATAAAACCTGGATGTTTTTTGGTTTTGGCACCATTCTGAGTAAACTCTAGATACTGTTGTGTGTGAAAATCCCAGGAGATCAGCAGTGACAAATACTCAAACCAGCCAGTCTGGCACCAACAATCATGACACAGTTGAAATCACTGAGATCACATCCCCCCCCGCCCCCCATTCTTATGGTTGATGTGAACATTAACTGAAGCTCCTGTCCCCTATCCACATGATTTTATGACTTGCACTGCTGCCACACGATTGACTGATTAGATAATTGCATAAGTAAATAGGTGTACAGGTGTTCCTAATAAAATGCTCAGTGAGTGTATATCTGCAATAATTAAATAATATAACATTATAGATTTAATCTTACATCTTTAACTAAAGACAGTTTTTTTTAGACATCCAGCCCTAATTAATATGCACCCCCCCAATCACTAAACAAATGCTGACTCATTGCCCTTTCAATGGGATTATGGCATTTGAGGGGTAATGATGCCTCTGTCAGTGTGAATTACTTTAAATGAGAGGTTCAGAGAGATCAGAGTGCTCATCAGCATTTCTACTGAAAGATCCAGATGCGGTTGTAATGTCATCACACTGAAACTCATCTAAGTTGAACTCTGCTTTTCATGATACCTATATGTGATAAATCATCCATGAGAAATGTTCAAATTCAGTGTTTGGTGACAAGAAATTTACAATAGTTTAACTAATTTGATATGTTTTAGTGGAACAAAGCTGTTGAACTTGCTAAAAACCACAGTATGAAGGAGATTGGCCCTCTGCTGTCCAAATATGCCTCACACTTGCTGGAGAAAAACAAAACATTAGAGGCTGTGGAGCTGTACAGGAAAGCCCACCACTTCCTGGATGCTGCTAAACTCATGTTTAAGGTACATCTGACTGCATGAGTAACCTCTTGTAAAAGAAAATACAAAATCAGATGAAATTTTCAGGTTATGAAACTAGCGATGATGGTGATTTTTAAATGTGCAGTGTGCAATTTCTGCAGCACCAAGTAGAACTGGAAAAGGAATTAGTGTTTTCAAACAAGTTTCAAAGACACCCCTGTCATCCATTGTTTAAAAAATAGGTTGTCCCACCCCAGACTTACTCCAATGAAATAAACAGTGGAGTGCATTTCCATTTAGTGCCACTTTAGGCACAGAATTTACACCTTTTAAGGGATAGTTCACCCAAAAATGAAAATGAAAATGAATGTTTTTTTTACATTTTAGCTCTGCAGGGCCATGCAATGCAAGTAAATGTTGGCCTGAATTTTGAAGGTCCAAAAAGCATATAAAGGCAGAATAAATGTAATCTGCACGACTCCAGTGGTTAAATCCAAATCTTCAGAAGTGATATGATAGGTGTGGGTGAGAAACATATCAACATTTAAATCCTTTTTTTACTATAAATATTCATGTTCACTTTTACATTCTTCTTTTGTTTTTTAGAGATTTGCATTATTTTGTAATAAATTATATTTGTGAATATCGCCACCTACTGGGCAGGGAGGAGAATTTATGGTAAAAAAGGACTTAAATATTGATCTGTTTCTCACCCACACCTATCATATCACTTATGAAGACGTGGAAATAACCACTGGAGTTCTGTGGATTACTTTTGTGCTGCCTTTTTGTGTTATTTGGACCTTCAAATTTCTGGCCACCATTAACTTGCATTGTGTGGACCTACAGGGCTGAGATATTCTTCTAAAATCTTTGTGATTGTTCTGCAAAAGAAAGTATGTCATACATATCTGAGATGGCATGATGTAAATGGTGAGATAATTTTCATTTTTGGGTGAACTATCTGTTTAATGTTAGATTTTTACTAATATCTAATATAATGTTGCAGTTTATTTCACTTATTGGCTGTATGCATGTCAGATTGCTGAAGAAGAGGCGAAAAAGAGAACAAGACCATTACGAGTGAAGAAGCTGTATGTGCTCGCTGCCCTGCTGGTGGAAAATTTCCACATTCAGATCAAAAGTTCACAGCAAAGCAAAACCAAGGGCAAGAAATCAGAGGTACTCAATCTCACACATATCCCAAACTCTCTGGGGTAAATTTCCTTATGAATTACTCCTGGTAATAGCGTAGTTTATTTGCACGCGCTGTCAAGTGGCGCCCTTGCCTGTACGCAGAGTATGCACTCGGCGTACCCTAACATTACCAGCATTTCCATATGAATTTTCTATTACATAATTTCTAAATGAAAAGTAATGTGTGTATTGTTGTTAAAATACATTGAGAAAAATAACCACACATTAAAATAACAAAATTATAGTACACAGTAAATAAAATACATCAGAAAAAAATACAAACAAAATAAAAGGTGGTCAAACACTTCAAACCAATAGCAAAACTCAAATTACTTTTGGAAGAATGTGATTGGCGGGACGCTTGATGTATTTGGCTGTTAATCTGGAGTTGACAAGGATAATGTAATTGTAATAACGTTTCGAGGCAGCCTCTCGTTTGTCAATAGCTGGGTTTCCATGTAAACGTTTCATATTTTTAAGAGCATTCTAAAAATGTGATTAAGTAAAATACAAATCATTGCATGTTTCCATCCAATATCTTGATCTATTCATTGTGATATCTTGAGGGAGCCCACCTTGTCATGATGGAGCAGCTGAATGACTTCCTTCGGGGAAAGATTTATTTGCAGGATTAGAGCAATTGTACCTTGTTTTATTAAATGCTGCAAGGTAGAATAAGTGTATTATCTGATATAAAGAGGGCTGAAATGGGCTGCAATGCCTACACACCACCAGCCTGCGCATACCTGGGAGTGCCCAAGCTCAAAACTGTTCTAGCAGATTGAGAAGACCCAATTTGGGTTAAGCCTTTCTGAATGTCAAAGGATTTGTTCAAAGAATTGTGTGCATACATAACATAACATAACATGGCACAATGGTCAAAACGTGTCATCATTTTGCTACTAAACTGTTTCCATCACCTTAATGCTCATTTTAACTAATGCAAAACTATAGAAAATCCACCCCTGCCAAGCTCATTAAATGTAAAGCTATTTTTGAGAGTTTATTCAAATATCAAGCTTTTCCATTCAGGATTTCTTATGTGGAATTTAAACATTTGTATAAAAATAGTTGGATGGAATCCCAACTAGTGTTTAAAAAATAATAAAAGCAAGCAGAGTACAATTTCTGAACTTTTTTGCGCACATAAATGCTACATAAGGAACTGCAAGATGGAGATGCGCCTCAAGGCTTGGCACTAGTGAACATTCACAAAGACTTTGGAATAAAAAGAGTGAATTCTGAATGAATTTGACACATCAGGGACCAGGAGGTTGAACTTTTCACTACTGTAAGATAGACATTGGTTTCTTACTTTAATCAGAAATTGAAGACTATTTCTTTGTTATTAATGTATATTGTGATGACAGGACAATCGACAGATCTTGCGCATACAAATTATTGTGCAAATAAACTTCCAATTTAAGAGATTTAAATGCATGTTTATCATTTTAGCGCCCAATTCACTAAAGGAATTATGCAGGCAGTGGTGCAAATGCACCCAGAAAATCTTTTCTGAACACAATTAGCTAAATAAATAATTACGTCGCAGTGCTACTTCAGTTTTTTTGCGCAAAAAAGAAAAGAAACTTGCAAAAGTGGCGCAGCTGTTCAGTGATTTTGCCCCTTGGTTTCATGTTCAGAGATGCTCTGCATCCTAAGCCTAGATTAGATTAGATTTAATTAGTTCACATTATATGTGATTTTCTGTTTTCTATCCAGCAGATATCCACATTTTTTTTTAGATTTGATAAGTTATAATCAGTGCAATGGTCTGCAGCTGCAGTCTGACTCAGTGTCCGAGAGGGGCAGGAAATCAGTTGTGATTAATGGCTCATTTACAGCCTAGTGGTGGTTAATTTGTGTGTGATTTATTTCAGGCCACCAGTGCATTAGCAGGGCTGTTAAAGGAAGATGAGTCATCTTCAGACAGCCGTATCCTGGATGATGCCTGGCGTGGGGCAGAGGCCTATCATTTCTTCCTGCTCGCACAGAGACAGCTGTATGATGGCAAGGTGGATGCGGCCATGAGGACAGGTGACACACATGTATACACACAACAATGGAACCAGTGAGCCATGATGCTATGAACTCATTAAACAATGAAATTATTAAATATTTTTTATGTATTATCTGATACCGATATTAAAAAAAGCTTTAGCAGCACACTGTTACTGCAGTTACCTCTTCAGGTGAATGTGACTTCTGTTTGCATGCCTCTATTTAGCATCAAGCAAAAATACATGCTCTAAGTAAGTTGCAATGTAACTTTTGTTGTTACTGAAACACTAGGTTAGACGCAAACTGCACACTTCTGCACTATTCTATGCCATTTTGTAGTGTAAGTTGTGCGAGTTGTACATTTACAGTGAAAATGCATGAAAAAGAAGTGTACTTTAAGTACTCGGATTATGCACTTTTTCAACCGTCAAAATGGAGTGTGGAATGTTGGACACTTCATGCACTCAGCACACGTGATTTGCCGTAGATAGCGGAAGGGGAAAATCGTGATATCAGCAGTATCCTTGGTGATCATGATTTCAAGCTTGATTACACTTCCTAGCACCATCTAGCGCTCTGTGCATGCATCAAGCACTAGGAAGTGTAATCGAGCTTGAAATCACGATTGTGTCTAGAGTCTGCAGTGGCAAGATGTACAGTGAAAAAGGAGTAACATTTTGGTCGGTTCTCACCCAAAATAAATTTAATCACTTTAGAAGATATGGATTAAACCACTTGGGTTTTACGGATTACTTTTTTGCTCCCTTTATGTACTTTTATAGATATTGTAAATCATGATCTGTATGTGTGCACATTTGTGAATGCATGCATAGTATGTCTAGCCTTGTCTATACAGACACAGTGTTAAATCACTTGCCTGAACAGAGAAAACAAACTCAAAGTTAAAGTCTTTAAGGCTTAACACATACACACTGACGTCGCAAAAGACCTTTGCTTACATGACGGTCAAGACAAGAATGTTTAAACCACAGCTTACATCATGTCCACCGACCACCTGGAAAAGAGGTGCGCACATGTATATATTTATGTGGGTTATTGTATGTTTTTGTTTTTGTTAACTGTGCTTGAACGATTCAAGAATTCAAATTTTTGCATTAGGCATAAAACCGTAATTGCTATATTCTGTATTTCTAGCTCTTCATCTCCGTGATTATGAGGATATTATACCTGCTGTAGAGATTTACTCTCTGCTAGCAATCTGCTCCTCTGCCAATTGTGCTTTTGGTACATGCTCACGTGCCTTTATCAAGTTGGAATCTCTGGAAACACTGACTCCAGATCAGAGGCAACTGTATGAAGACCTGGCCCTGGAGATCTTCACCAAACACAGCCCTCGAGACACCCGGCAAAGCCAGCGAGACAGCCTCACTGACGGGTGAGAATGAGAGGAACACAGCAGTCATATGAGCTGTATGAGCTTATGGAGAGTACAACCACTGGAAACATTTTTCATGCACCGTTTAACTGATAACTGAGGCAGATCCTTCCATACGGCAGTTAGACGGAGCAGTGATGTCATAATGACGCAAGTGTACAGTAGTGTGACAAGCATGATGTACTATTAGGTGTGTATGACGTAGGCTGAAATCACTGGTGTGTTGGATCACTGGAAATTTCCAGTCTATTCAAATATCACGTTAACACTGTTAATCCTGTAAACTGCTGTAAAACTTTTTGTTTCCTTTTGTGCTGTTTTTAATTGTTTTGCTGTTTTTAATAGTTTTTTTCTGTGTAAACATGATTTGACTGTTGCACCATGCCTCTCTGTTTATTCAGTGTCTCGCACTGGAGTACCATGCTTTTAGAAGCAAAAAACTTAAACTCTCAAGACACTAGCTTTTTTTTTTTTTTTTTTTTTTACAAGCACCAGAAGGTGGTAGGGCTGAATGCCTGATAATTTGGACAATGATCTTAAACCATTACTTCACGCTACTCTCTTTAGTAATTAGTAATCAACACAGCGCAAAATGAGATTGATTAGTGAAATAACTGTCCTAGTTATGTTCATAAGAATGCAAGATGATCTGAGTTAAATCTCTCTTTTTCTTTCTTCCTTTTTCAGGCCTGAGGGCAAGTTACCCACCTGTATCGTGACAGGAAGAGTGATATCAGAGTATCAGTTCTGGTTGTGCAGTGTGTGTAAGCATTGTGCATTGGAGCAGGAGATTACACAACACAACTTCTGTCCTCTCTGCCACTCTTCAGTGGCATAAACTTCGTCCTGTGTCCATTCCAATGCTCATCTCTTGCTGTCAAATTTCAGAATTTTCTTTTTTTACATAGTGCACAATGAACTCTGCCAAGGTTACAAGGTTTAATATAGTTGCAAGCTATGATGACGGGCCCAAGCACCATGGGTCCTAAAAACAATTTAGCAACTTCAATGTCTTGGCATGATGTTGCGCAAATTTGGTGCCAGTCATATGAATCCCTTAGAAGGAGTATTTAAAAGTTCAGAGCCTGTGATTTTCAGAGAATCCAAATGGCCGACTTCCTGTTGAGCGAGCTAATGTCTGTAAGTATGAAAGATGTTCAGCTTGATGAGAACAATAAATGTTTCAAGTTTGGTAACTCTAGGTGAAAATGGGGGTGCTGCAGAGACCCCATTACATGCCCATTTTCAAGGGGACCTGCAACTTTGCCCAGCCCTAATGGCAATGACTCTGATGTGTGTGCTAAATTTCAAGAGTTTTCACGCATGTTAAGTACCCCAAAAGTACCGAAAACTTTGAAAAGAATAATAATGAAAATAATCCTTAGAAGAACAATAGGGCTTCTGCACTTTCAGTGCTTGGGCTCTAAAAAAATTCATTTGGATGTTCAAAGAAATGTATTTATAATTTTTGTCTGTTTTGTATGCCAATTTCATATAGTGATGTATTGATTTATATTATTTACTTCATCAATATCTTATGTAGAAATATGAGTAACTTGTCTTAGATATGGATAAAATACTGTACATGTTTAATTATATTAATCAAATGTACTGCTCCATTAAATGCATTTTGTTTATTAAATATACTTTTTCAGTTAAAATAAAACAGGTTGAGTGCTCTTATGTCTTTAGCATCAGTCTAACAATACCTAAAACAATTAGCTAGAACAAAAAGACTAATTTGATATACAATTCCTCAAAATTACTCTCTCAAAATTGGCATTTAATTTCATAGACATTTGTGTTCACAGCTTGTTAGTTCTGATATGATTTAAGATTTGTTTTAACCTGTCCAGTTAAACTATTACACTAAATGTCTTTACTATTTATGTTCGCTTTGTCCTATCTCACACTCTTATACAATGATGACCCCTACAGTTGGGCCAAAGTATTGACGCTTCTACCAGAATGGTTTGCATCACTTGTTGCATTACTTGAGAGATGTATAGGTTTGTCTCTAAGAATAAGTCACGACGTTCTTCTTTATAAAATCAGGGTTATTTTCCTTCTTGAAGTAACCTAATTTTTTGATATTTATATGTATATGTATATGTATATGTGTATATATGTATATGTATATATGTATATATGTGTATATGTATATATGTATATGTATGTATATGTATATATGTGTGTATATATATATATATATATATATATATATATATATATATATGTATATATATATGTATATGTATATATATATATATATATGTATATGTATATATATATGTATATGTATATGTATATGTATATGTATATATATATATATATATATATATATATATATATATATATATATATATATATATATATATATATATGTATATATATATATATATATGTATGTATATGTATATGTATGTATATATATATATATATATATATATATATATATATATATATCATAACAAATGAAACCATGTTATGTCCCAGCTGCATGTGTTCCTGACTGCCTCTAGAGGGCACCATATATTAGTTCGACCCTGCACGTGAGACGGACAGTTAAAAAATAATTTAAATATCTCACAATTACACACTCAGGTGCTGTTCGCTCTGTTTTACAATTGTTTTCCTCTGTAAACTTGCGCTAGACGGACACCGTTGCGCCACGTCTCAAACAGGAGAGCCGCGTTTTTAAAACGTAGTGAGTGACAAGTTAAAAATAACCAGTTTTAAAAACAAATCTCGACACATACACTCCTTTCGTTTGTTAACATAACGGTGACGTTCCCCGTAATCCTCCATTTGATCACAGTTCTCTTTCTCAGCAGTTAGGAACTCAACGGATCTTTAATCTCAGCCTTTCATTCGTTTTCTAATAATTTTGCGGCTCTTAAGAATTCACGGCTGGCCAAAGTATCTGACTCTCACGCCGCCACTTCCCATTATTTTTCACTCTATTCTTCTTCCTCTTGTTTCACCACCTATGCTTGAAGTTGACAAAATGCGCACGGTTGCGAGTGAGGAAGGCGCGTACGTCCTCGAAGGCAAAGCGCAAGCGCGCACTAGTTGCCACGGGTCAATGACGCACGGACGCGCAGCTGCCCCGAGGAACCGCAAGTGCATAGTGGCTCACTCAGTGCCAAGCGTTCCACCCGACACTGTCCGCTGCGGGACATGGGGCAAATACTGCGAGTGAGCGCACAACGGACTAGCTTTGAAGGGAGCCGCTGGAGGATGGCAATATCTACACCGAATGTTTTTGCAGTGCACTGACTCCACAAGAAAGGGAAGAGGTAAATCTTCCATTTAATTTTAGAACTTAATGTTTGGTGCTGTTCGCGGTGCCGGAGTTGGACATCGGAGCAGGAGGTGCACGCATATGTATACACTTGCTGTCTCCAGAAAAGTTCACGCGAACGAAATAAACAGTTATCTATGTAGCCTATATAATTTAAAATAATCATTTTAGTAACACTTTGTAATAAGGTTCTAATTGTTAACAATTCTGTAAATGCATTTGGTATAATTAACTTAATAATGAACAATATTTTAACAACATTTATTAATCTTGGTTAATGTTAGTTTATGAAAACACGTTTGTTCATTGTTAACTAATGTTAAAGTACAACTTTTAATTTTAAAACTATTATATGCTGAAATTTACATCAAAGAATAACGAGTTGTGTAAAAGTATGGATTATTGTTAGTTCATGTTTACTAATGCAGTTAACTAATTTGAATGAATTTAACTTTATTGTAAAATGGGTAACATTAGTAAACAGGAACTAACTTTACAGAATTTATTCATATTGGTAAATGTTAATTTCAACATATACAATTACATTAACATTACTTACATTAGCAAAGATTAATAAATGATGTGAAGATATATTGTTAATTTATATTGCATTAACGAATGTAAGCGAATTGAACCTTACTGTAAAATGTTACCACTATTTTGTACACAAATTCAACATATTTTATTGTGTTTATTTGATTTTTTTTTTTTTTTTTTTTTTTTTTTTTTAAATATTGGTGTTTTCTTTTGGTTACTTTCTTTGCAAAAAGTTTAATGTAGATAAGACTGAAATTATTTCTTTGTTTTTATCATATCATAAAAAAATCTCCATTCTCCAAACACTTCTGAATGTATTGTTCAGAACTGACAACTGTTCAGAGAATGTCCTCCTAGAAGTGTGATTTTGCCGAAGTGCTCAGAAGACTGGGAGAGAAAGACAGAGTCAGGTGTTAAAATGTTCAAAAACGTCGTTGAGGCATAATTTATGACACTGTACAGAATCAATATACATTAGCAGCTATAAAGGCTGATTTTGGTCTCCAGAATGCTCTTATCCCATTACAGCTGTTACAGATTCAAGCAGTACATCAAAGATCATCTGTATTTCAGCATTTGCATTTAAATTTTAAGGCTGGAAGTTTTTGTCTTGTAATTTACAGCATAATATGCCAGGATTATAGAGCTGAGCACAGTAAAGTGGTGTATGGTGAGAAATTATGAATTTATTGCCATCAGGTCAACCTTTTCTTCTTAAATTTTTTTTTTTTTTTTTTGTAACTTGGGTTTCTCCAATTTTTCTCCCAATATAGGCATGGAGCCATAGCTGATCACTTTCTGGATCTCTCTCCACCACTGCTTAGTTTGACTGTCCCATTTACACCTTCATGTTCTGGCCTTCATCATGGTGTATGGGCAGGTCCTGCACCACCATGGTCCTGAGGAGAGCTTCATCAACCTCAACGTTGGTGGCTTTAAGCAGCGCGTGGAACGCATCATCCTCCAGCGTTTCCCCAACACACGGCTGGCCCGATTACTTTACTGCAGCTCAGAGGCTGCTATTCTCCAGCTTTGCGATGACTATGGCGCAGCCGACCGCGAATATTATTTTGACCGCAACCCAGGATTTTTTCGCTATGTGCTGAATTTTTACCATACTGGTAAGATCCACCTTATGGAAGAGTTGTGTGTGTTTAGTTTTAGTCAGGAATTAGAATATTGGGGCATTAAAGAGCTTCACCTTGACGCTTGTTGCAGCAACAAATTTCTAGAACAGAAAGAGTATGCAGGAGAGTGCGATTGGGGAAACGATGATGACCCACAGAACCAGCTGCAGGACAGCTTGGACTCATCCATGGAAGAGCTTTCTGCATTTGATAAAGACCTGGAGAAGTTCGAGGGCACCTGGTGCTCTGAGAAGCGCAAGCAACTCTGGCTACGACTGGAGAATCCTGGATATTCCTGCTCTGCGAAAATTACAGCTGTGCTTTCTCTGAGTGTGGTGCTAATGAGTATTGTAGCCATGTGTGTTCATAGCATGCCTGAGTTCCACCAGGTGGATGCCAATGATAAGGAGGTGGAGGACCCGGTGTTTGCTGTGTTTGAGACCTTTTGTGTCCTCTGGTTCTCCATTGAATTTATCCTACGGTTAGCTGTCACACCATGTTTGTGCAAATTCCTGTGCAATGCATTAAACATCATTGACTTTGCATCCATTGTTCCATTTTATGCAACACTGGCATTTGAAACCGTCGATGCTGAAGAAAGTGAGGAGCTTGAGAATGTTGGGAGGGTTGTGCAGATCTTACGTCTCATGCGGATCTTTCGCATCCTCAAACTGGCACGGCATTCGGTCGGGTTGCGTTCACTCGGAGCGACCCTTCGTCATAGTTACCATGAGGTTGGACTCCTCCTCCTCTTCCTCTCCGTTGGTATCTCCATTTTCTCTGTGCTCATCTATTTTGCGGAAAGAGAGGACGATGAGTCTAAACTGCAGACCATACCGGTGGGCTGGTGGTGGGCGACGATCAGCATGACCACGGTGGGATATGGCGACACGTATCCTGTCACGCTGGCTGGGAAACTCGTTGCCACCTTGTGCATCATTTGTGGCCTGCTTGTGGTTGCTCTTCCTATCAGCATCATCTTCAATAAGTTCTCCAAGTACTACCAGAGACAGAAAGCCCTAGTGGAGGCTGACCAGCTCCAACAAGATGATGAAAAACTTCCAGATCTCAGCATGCTGGGAGGTCTCCCATTTATTCATATGAGTGACATCTACACCCAAAAGATGAATTCTCTTGTGCACAGTGTGTCCTCTAAGAGTAGTGTTGGAAGTGAGGGAGACAACACTGATGCTTCAAGCATTCAGGATGTAGAAGTTTTCTGCTCTTCTGGGATGCCAGAGGCAGACAAAGCAACATAAAATAAACACACACATGCACGCTTATCCTCAGATGAGGAGAGAAGAAATGAGAAGAAACCTACAGTCACATGAAATGTGCAGGACACGAACACTTCCTCAGTCAGATCTGCAGCATATGGTGTGGAAAGACTAGATAACCGTAAGTTCTCTCGCAGCTCAGTTTCTTCCTGGATAGGTCCTGAACCTTTAATATGGACCATGGAAAAATCAACAGCACTTTTTCTCTTTATTTCTCAGGGTTAAAATTTCTTATGCTTTCCATTATTTATGGATCAGAACCTGTTACAGATGTTAACTAACAAAGGGCCAGTGCTAGCACTAACGTTGACGCTGTCTACCCAATTAATTGTCATCATTGATTGACAGGTGTTTTTTTTTTTCTATCATTTGGACAAGCTGTTCATTTAATTAGAAGCATTTCTGTAGTGCCTGTGGGAGAAAAGCTATACTTAAATGTTTTATAAACAATGACAGCATTTGAAATGCTGGACTTAAGATGGCATGTTGTGTACACCATCCCCCCTAATGTGTCCATCAGAGGGATGGAAGGAATGTGTGCATGCATATTTCAACACAAGAAAGGAGAGGCCACAAGAGAAAGGATGAGAGAAGAAAGCAGGTGAAGAGATGTTACAGTTGCATAAAGTATTGATGTACAGCATCAGTCTTGACTCTTGGTTTTGAAATCACTGCATTTAGTCCATAAAGAGATGATGGAACTTTATTTTAAACAACAGCTTTTTGGAAATGAAAGGTCATTTCTAATTTTCTCTTATATCTGAGAATAATGTGCAGCCATGCAATGCAAAAATATCAGTTTCTTAATCAGAATTAATTTTTCTAGTAATATATTTTAATATTCTTAAAACAAGATTACTTTAGAAGCAAAATTGTGTGCGATATTAAAGGAATTTTCTGGGTTCAATACAAGTTAAGCACAATCAAAAGCATTTGTGGCATAATGCTGATTACCACAAAAATGAATTTCGACTCGTTCCTCCTCTTCTTTTAAAATAAAAAGCAAAAATCGAGGTTCCAGTGAGGCACTTACAATGCAAGTGAAGGGGGTCAATTTGTTAACATTACAATACTCACTTTTTCAAAAGTATAACCACAAGACATAAATGATATGCATGTAAATGATTTTAGTGTGATAAAATCACTTGCAAACCTTTTCAGTGTAAAGTTATTGCCAATTTTACAACTTCATTACCATGCAGACATAATGTCAATAAACCCTAAAACGACTGTAAAATTATTATTAAAATGACTTTACTGCTCAAATAATACACAAGTATTAACAGAAAATTGCTTTTATAAAATTAGAAGCTTCACACATCTGTGTTTAAACCTCCAAAAATTTACCATGTTCACTTTCATTGTCCCCATTCACTTCCATGCAATCCTCATTGCAACCCAGATTTTTTAAAGAAAAGGAGGAACAAGTCGAAATAATTTTTTATGTGGTAATCGGCATTATGCCACAAATGCCAAATGCCAAATGCCAAAGTCAAATTGACTTGTATTGAATCCGGAACATTCCTTTAAGACTTGTTCTCAGTAAATATTATCTTGTATTATCTATCTTATCTACTATCTTATATTATATGATTTTATAGTTGTTTATTTTTATATTGTTTTTATCTTATTTTTATATTTAAGCTTCAACCTCACAAAATATTAGATTAAAGTTTAAAAACAATAAAAACCAATGGGTAAAATATAAACTTAATTCATGACATATAAAGTCTTAAAATCTCTCAATTTTGGCTTCTCAGTTAAATTAAAATATCTTGTTGTTATCATGTTTAGATATTTTTACTGGACAACAAGACAAAAATACTGATTAGAGAAATTATTTCTGCAGTGTGCACTGCAAAAACTCCTTTTCTTACTCAACATTTTTCTCTTATTTTGCAATAAAAATATTTAAACTTTCTTAAAACAAGATAAATTTACTTAAAATAATATGAAATCTTAAGTCTTTTTAAAATAAATGAACAGAATTAAATAAGGTGGATACTGAAGATAGGAAAAAACTATTTGCCAGTCAGGTAGGAAAAAGGGAAAACAAGTATATTGGTATCACATTACAATAAGGTTAATTTTGGTATCATTTGTTGACAACAGAAGTTAACATGAACTAACAACGGACAATACTTTTACAGCATTTCTTAATCTTATTTAATGTTAAATTCAAAAAATCAAAAGTGTCAACATTAGTTAATGCATTTTGAACTAACAATGAACAGTTGTATTTATTTTTTATTAACTAACATTAACAAAGACGAATAAATGTTTAAAACTTTATAAATGTTCATGATACCTTATGTATTATATATATATATATATATATATGTATATATAAATAATGGTAATGAATGGAACCTTTTGTACACTGTTACCAATATATTTTTAGTACCCGATTAGCAAATAGGCCTAGTATTTTCTTGTTTTAGTTCAATTCTAAATTCTGTTTGATTTTATTGTGAAAATATGACCAAATATCTTGGTATTTTGCTTTTCAAATAAATTATCATGTTCTAAGTATGTTCAGATATCTTTACTGGAAAAAAAATAAATACAAAAATACTGGTTATTAAATGGATAGCTCAGACTCTAAATTCTGATTTGATAAGCCACATTCAGAGGCATTGTAAAATGACAATAAATGCACACCTAGCATAGCACATTCTGTATTAATGCGCCATATACTGTATGCTACTATATTCTTTTGCAGAAGAATTGTTTAAAGGATTAATTAATAGATTAATAAAACATTGAACTGCTTAATACATTTCTTTTTTTTTTAATCGTTCATGGTATCTGTTGCAGCCGTTGCATAAAAGCAAACCCCAAGAGTCCTTGAGCTACAATGATTTTAGCATGGGTAAGGGTATTTTAGTCACTCCTCCTTTGGCTCATGTGAAAGAAAAGGATTTTTGCAGTGTGTACATTTATCAAAAATCTCGTGCAAATAAATGAACATAAAATTCACACTTATACTGTTTCTTTTGCCTGGAGGGGAACCCATTCTCTCTCCATCTCGCTCTCTCTCTTCTAGAGTGACTTATGTCAATATGCTGTATTAGCAGCAGAGAGAGAGGTCCAAATGTTAGGGCTGCCTGCCATGGGGAATATATTACTGCTGAAATGGCAGCCGTTTGGCAAGTGGCTTTAACTTGGATAGATCGGTCTCTGTTTGAGATGTGGCCATTGATCAATGTGTCCTGCTTGTGTGCTCAAGTGCTTAAGGACGGACCTGAATCCCTCATGAGTTACTTGAATGGTGCAGCTTACCCATTTCAGCTCCAGCAAACTCTGAGATTGAAGTTTCAAGGAGAACATGAATGAATAGAAAAATGCTGGTGACACTGCCAAAGGTTCTATATGATAACATTTTGTAGTTAACATGAACTAACAAAGAACAATACTTTTAAAGCATTTATTATATCTTGATTAATGTAATGTCTACATATACTCATATATTTTTAATTGATTATGAACTTGACATGAACTTACAATGAATAACAGTATATACAGTATAAATATAGTTTAACCAAATTTAGTAAGGGCTGTTAACATTATTGTTCATTGTTAGTTGGTACCTATAATGCATTAACTAATGTTAAAGAATGTTCCGGTTTTAGTCCAAGTTAAGCTCAATTAACAGCATTTGTTGCATATTGCTGATTTCTTGAAAAATTATTTTGACTCATCATTCGTTTGTTTAAAAAAGCAAAAATTGCAGTTACTGTAAGGCACTTACAATGGAAGTGAATGAGGTCAGTCCATAAACGCTAAAATGCACATAGTTTCAAAAGCCACTAGACATTACATTATGTGTTACCATGACTTAGTATGACAAAATTGCTTACCTTATAAGTGTAAAATAAAATAAAGAAAGAAATAATTTAAGACGCAAGGGATGACTCTAAATGATTTTTTTGTGGTAATCAATATTATGCCATAAAATGTTGTTGATTGTGCTTAACTTTCCTTTCTAACCTGGACATGACTTTATCATACAGAACCTTATTGTAAAGTGTTACGAAAATGTTCTTCCTTTTGTTTTACAAATGCTTGTACTAGGACCTTTCAGTCTTGTGAGTGATTATACAATCAGAGTAATTGAAAATTATAAAGATAGAGAAAGCTTGTTATTATTTGTTAATGTATAAAAGGAAATATTTTAAAGAAATAGTTTCCTATTAGAGATTGATACAGAGTTACATTTCTAATACAAACCATATGTTTGTATAGCTCATACAAATATGAGCATGGTGCATGCAAAAATATTTTTACAATCACGGTATTGTTCCACTGACATCATCACCATTTCACTCTCTTATGAGCTGGTGGTCAAGGATGTTGGTTTTTAACACATGGGAGGGCAGAATCCACAAACATGTGGGTTTCCATTTCACTATGAGCAAGGCACTTAATCTCATGATGCTCCAGGACAGTATGTAGGCTACTTTGTACTTTGAGTTGCTTATGGGGATGTTTCTTTGGATAAAACCATTTGCCATGTAGCACAACCTATTCAATATCAGAGTTCGACAAACATATGCATATGCACAAAAGTACAGCATATGTTGCTGACAAGAATATTCACTTAGTGGTTGTTAGTTCTAGCAGTGAATTAGTTCTGAAAGAGCTGAATTTTCCTAATTTGATTTCTGGTTAAATAAACTAGCATAAGAATTACAAATATTTTCAAACAGGTATCCTGTACACTCCTGTCTTCCATTGGTTGGATAAAAAAGATAGTTCAGCCCCAAACTAACGCCATTGGCTAAACCAATGTTGCTAATGCAGGCTGGTCAGGATGCTCAAACAAACAGACCAATGTCATTTTACACATGGATTACTTATAGTTGTGTCGGCACATTAATAGGAGGGGATAGGAGAATGTAACAAAAACACACACATTTCCTCTTTATAATCTCCTACAAATGTATACTTAAACTGCTTTTTAACAAAAGATTAGGTTCAGTATGAAATGATTTTTAGTGCTTGTTCAATTTACTTAAAGCCGAAGTATATAATTTCAGTGCCTTTAGTGCCACTGAATGGAATTTCCAAAATAAACAGTATTTTCAAAACAGCTTTCTGAATACGCCCCTCATAAGCAGTTCAAACAGTCAGATTGTCTCACCACCAACTCACAGCATTGGTTGAGTAACGTTGTTGGGGCAGGTGTAAGTGGGTCTCTCAAAACAAACATTTTTATAGTGCCACAGAGACAATATGTTTATATTTTACAAGAAAATTAACATATGAATGGCTAACTTATAGATGTCTCTGCATATTAAGCTGGGATCGAAGAACGTCTATTAACTAGAGCTGTCGGAATTAATGCGTAAATTGCATGTGATTAATTAAAAAAGTTTAACGTGCAAATTTTTGTTAATCGCGTATAAGAATTTACTGTTAATACAACATAAACAAGCATTGTAATACCAGGAACCTTTGTAATGTGTCCGGGCAGAGTCATTACACTGACGCACCACACCACAACAGCGCTTCCCTGTCAGTGATAAAATGATGGAGAGAGGAGCTTTTAGCTCTAATTGATGTACAAAACAAGCCCAGATGGGACTTGTGACAGAAAACAAGTATTATCAGCCTATGTGAGGTGCATTTGAATCACCACTGAAGCATGCCAAGTCTCAACCATCTCGTGTTTTCTATGGATTTCAAAGTGGTGTTGGATGCTGGCATTGACACTGTGATGCGAATCATGAACACAGCTTCACGATTGCTGTAGGAAAGTGGATAGCCACAGTCTACCTGCAGATTAATATTGTGGAGCATGAGAGTTTAAAAGAATTAATGCCCATTGCAATGAATACTAATCCTATGGGGACTAAAGCCATCTTTACACAGGTGATACAGAAGCTGCATCTGAAGAGACAGTTAGGAGTATTTTCACATAGCAGGAATAAATGCATTCACACAGCAGTTACAAATGCATAAATAATGTTATGAGATGAATATTTTAACTGTAAAATTATGAATATAGAAATATTACATTAATGAAATTTGGATGAATTTTTAACCTATGGGGACTAATTATTTAAATAATGCAGCCTCCCAATTAGACTTTGGGAAATGTTTAATGCTACTTGAATAGGTAATGCATTTCTATCTGTGGAAGGTTTTGTTTGGAAAATGTTAATAAAGCATTATATTGCTATATATTGTTTTGTTTTCTTTCCTAAGTAGGAAATGAATGTATTTTGACAGGAAAATAAGTATATATGATGTCACATTTTAAGTAAGAAAATGTTTTATTAATCACGATTACAAATGTTATTTGGGTTTGACTAAATCCTAATTTTAACTGAAAAAGTTACATACTTCAGCAACTAAAGAAATACAGTATAAAATGTATTAATCATTTGAGTCAGGACTACATGATTACTTTTTGTGGTGTTACTTTAGCATAGATGAAACTGGGCAGGGGATTTCCATTTCCAAGCATGCAGGGGACATGATAGGGAGAGTTAATGTTCAAATTAAATGTTAATTTATGTTTTTTTTTTTTTTTTTTTTTTGCAAGATAAATATAAAGAGGGATACTTCTTATTGTTTAATGTTTTGTTATGTTGAGATTAATAAAAGTTGCTGTTATGTTGTAGATTTGGGGGTTACCATTATGGTGAAGAGTAGAGCTTGAGCTGACGATGAGGACATGAACTTAATTGCTTGATTTGTTGAGCAAATGTTGTGCTAAACATATAGCATAGTTACTAAATTTCTATTGGCTATGCTTCTCACCAGCAAGTATTTAGCATGCTGACATTCACTTTTACTAAATAGTTCATAAAGAAATGAAAGAGATTTATTTACATTGACATGTACACTTGTGTTGGGTTTACCCAATTCAAATAGGTTCATTCTTCACAAAGTGTTTGTATTGAGATTACATAGTAATTTTAAGTTAAGAAAACTATTTTCAAACACGTGGAACTACTGCCCACGATTGAATCAAGTTCGGCCGAATAGCAATTTTTTTTGAGTGTGTCCGATACACCAGCCAAATGAAAGACAAAATACTCCCACTTATTAGAAGTATTAGGAACACTATGGTCCTAATAAAGTGCCGACGTGATCTTCCGCTGTTGTAGCCCATCCGCCTCAAGGTTCAACATATTGTGCATTCTGAGATGCTATTCTGCTCACAAAATTGTACAGAGTGGATATCTGAGTTACTGTAGCCTTTCTGTCAGCTTGAACCAGTTTGGCCATTCTCCGTTGAACTTGTCAAAATCACTGAGATCACATTATTTCCCCATTCTGATGGTGGATGTGAACATTAACTGAAGCTCCTGACCCATATCTGCATGATTTTATGCATTGCACTGCTGCCATTTGTTTGGTTGATTAGATAATCGCATGAATAAGTAGGTTTAAAGATTTTCCTAATGAAGTGCTCAGTGAGTGTAAGAGTGCATAACAGGTGTGTTTAGAACCATAACATCTTCAGCACTGCATTAAGTCCTTTCTCGACAATTTGCCACCTCTTCCACATTGGTCAGCACACATCCTACTCACCATACTTATATTTCTCTCGCTGTCTATCTCTTCTATTCTCTCTTACCTCACACATAGGAAATTGGATGGAATCATCTGTCAGTGGCTGAAAAATTATTAAAAAGGCGAAGTGTTTTTAAAAAAGAAATGTTTGAATCTTTCTTTTCATTGTTCTTTCATCATTCTGGGAAAATGGACAAGTGATTCCTTTTTACTGTCTAAAGTTTTAGTGAAATACAGTGCACAACAAAGTAATGAGGCCTAAACAGCTTTTCTTCAGTGAACTCAACTCACTACCCATTAGAAATGTGATGTATTGTTCTTATTATACTTAAAATACA
This sequence comes from Moxostoma hubbsi, assembly GCA_032164185.1. Classification (NCBI taxonomy): domain Eukaryota; kingdom Metazoa; phylum Chordata; class Actinopteri; order Cypriniformes; family Catostomidae; genus Moxostoma; species Moxostoma hubbsi. The sequence continues at coordinate 13,170,328 of JAVLUX010000034.1, forward strand.
TGTTTATAGAGACATTCACATTATAATAGTTATCAAAATCTCAAAGATAATACATTTTAATGGGCTGTGAATAAAAATAGATTTTTACATTTTCTGAGGAAAATGTGAGCGGTCCTTGTACAACTTACCACCACAACATTAGGGTAGTGTGGATGGTTGCAAGGAGGTTCATGATATTCTGATCCGTAGATATGGCTTGGGTCTTTCCTTCATTTCCTTCATGGAATTCTAATAATACTGCAGGAGGAGTTACACACTGAAGTTTAATTAATTTTTTATGGGTTTGTTTAAATCTCTTACCATAAGTATGAATATTAATAATAATAATACATGGATTTTATCCCTGCTCCACTTATAAAATAAAATTAGTTACTCAATAACGATTTGACAAAATCAACAAAACTATCCTTGAATCACCATGTAACATGCGTCTATGATTTTCTTGTTGATCAATTAAACTGGTAAGAGAACAGAATTCCATAATTCATTTAAGGCATTTCAACCTTCACTAAAGCTCTATGTACTTCCAGGACCCAACGATCCTGTTTCTGCTTCCTTCAATCTCACATCTGAAGATTGCTTGTCAGCCATCAGATCACTTTACCAAACCCAAACCCATCAGTTCGGCAGGACTGATATGGATGTTATGGCTCTCTTGCTGGATTGTGTGATGTCATGTTCAATCACCCAGAGATCTTGAATTTCGAATGTTGAAGTCACATGCTTGACCAGTTTTCCATCTGCCCTTCTGGCTGGCCTTCAGCTGGGCAGTTCTACTTCACATAGTTCTCATCAGCTGGAGGTCACCCTCCCACAAAGTGTGTATACATAAAGAATATTGATTGTTATTATCCCAAAATGATGTGCCATATCCTCTTTATGAATACTTAAAGGGAAAGTTCACACAAAAGTGATCATTTATCCACCCTCATTTGTTCAAAGCCAATATCAGTTTCTTTCTTCTGAGAAAAACAAAATAAGTCAAAAGGCATTTGGCATATTTCATGTCACAGGCAGAATGTCCAAGCTGCTCTTTTCCATATAACAAAGTGGATGTGTAGTACACAGATGATTTCGTATAAGGAAAACACACAGAAACTCAGCTGGTAAAGCATGGCACTAGCAAAACAAAAATGTACAGGTTAAATTCCCAGGAGAGTACATACTGATAAAACTGCATAGTTTGATTGCGCTGTAAGCCATTTTGGATAAATGGGTATGCAATATGTGAATGTTTAAATGTCTAAATGTGAACATCAAATTATAAATGGAAGATTACAAATGTATATACTACAAATAATAATGCCTGAACTCCTAGTGTTTCTAGTGTAAAGCAGACACATGCTATAGGTCATAATTAATTATCACAATTATGCTTTTACTGTTGTTTCGGTGAAGGTTATGAAGATAATGGCATCAGAGGCAAATTTTGCTTTAACAGCGGATTGTGCTTATTTATCTGAGTCAAAGATCAGAGGATGACTGATCGTTTAGCCAAACATCAACAATGTCAGCCAATGTCTGATAAGAACATTGCAGAGGACAAAGCAAAGAGTATATAGACACGAACACCCAAAAGTAGGTGTGTGTGTGTTTTTGTGTATCAAATCAATGGCGTACAGCAATGATTCCCAACCAGGGGTGCTACGCATACCTTCGGGGTTACTTCAAGTTTTAAATTTTGTATTGTGAAACTTCAATGTGAAAAATCCAGGTAAATTTACAGTAAAATACTGGCAGCTGTGGTTGCAAGAAATTTTGCTTGAAAAATATAGTGTCTATGTATATAGCCCCAATCACCTTTGCTTAAAATAGAAAAGGATAATGAGAATTGGAGAGTGGAATTTGCATGCCACTCTCCATCCCAGGCATATGGGTTAAAAGGAGATGGCGTGCACCACTCAATCAGGTTTTTTCTTCAGAGCTGAATGCATGCTTGTGTTCATCCTCTCACCTTTTGCTTACGCTGCTGGATTTTACGGTGCATAATAGCTGTCACCCTCGTACGGTCGAGTGTTTTGCTTTCCCTGGCGCTTTGGCGGCTGAGCCCGTGGGTGCTAAAAGAGTATATGCCCAAGCAGCTTTTGTGAAAGGTTTATGTTCTCATTGCGAGAACTTTCTTCACTTCCTTCATCATGAATCAAAGAGCCGCTGATGCAGGACCTGCGTACTGCGACCGGCCTTGAATTACAGGAGACAAAAGAAATGGCGTGCACCCTGGGCCAGACGATGTCCACTCTTGTAGTCCAAAAGCGGCACCTGTGGCTCAACCTTGCGGAGATGTGTGATGCAGAGTAAGTCAGCTTTGGCCGGCGCGTGTTAAGTTATTATATTGCTGGGTGCCCTCTGGGCCTGGACGCCCACATGGTTGGTAAAACAGTTTCCTCATTCCCTGGGTCAGCACACTCTTAATGGCCAGGCACTGGAAGTCTTTCCGGTCAATCAGGCGAACGTTAGTACATCCTGTTCCCTTGTTCTCTGTCGAGAGACAGCCTGTGAAAAGGTAAGTGTGCTGGTCTCTGAGGTTGTTCACCGCCCCAGTCACCGGCCAATGTTGCGGGCTTGCGGAGCAGCACGTCCCTCCTGGGCTGTCTTCCAGTTGGGGCACCTGCTCTGCCGTGCCGCAAACAACCCTTTCCGGGCACGGCAAGTCCAGTCGTCCCCTAGTTGCCACTGGCGCAGAGTCTGGAGGCCTGGTTGGTGCTCTCCTGCACCTTGCTGTGGCTCATCAGGACGATTCACCTCGGGTACACGATCAAGTTCACCAGACGCCCGCCCAGGTTCAGTGGCATCCTCTGGGCCGTGCAAGTATACATCTCCTACAGTGAGCCTCATTGCACAAACTCTGCCCCATCACCATTAATGGAGCACTGGTGGAGAGAGAGTCAGCAGCTTCAAGTTCCTCGGTGTCCACATTACTGAGGAACTCACATGGTCCGTCCACACTGAGGCTGTTTTGAAGAAGGCTCACCAGCGCTTCTTCTTCCTGAGACGGCTGAGGAAGTTTGGAATGAACCACCACATCCTCACACGGTTCTACACCAGCACAGTAGAGAGCATCCTGACTGGCTGCATTACCACCTGGTACGGCAATTGCACCACCCACAACCGCAGAGACCTGCAAAGCGTGGTGCGAACTGCCAGAAACATCATCGGCGGTGAGCTTCCCTCCCTCCAGGACATCTATAACAGGCGGTGTGTGAAAAAATCTCGGAGGATCATCAGAGACTCCAGCCACCCGTGTCATGGGCTGCTCTCTCTGCTACCATCAGGCAGGCGGTATTGCAGCATCAGGACCCACACCAGCCAATTACATGACAGTTTCTTCCCCCAAGCAATCAGACTTCTGAACACTTGATCTCTCTTGATCAATATACACCAGCACTGCACTTTATTAATCTATTATCTCACACTGTCATAATTATATTCTCCACAATAGAACTACAGCATATATATATACTTTTTATTTTGAATTGTTATTGTATGTGCACTCTATATTGTGTGTATTTTTTTTTTATTCTCCACTATGGTCCGGTCAAAGGTTGCCACCCTTCTGTCGACGGGAGGCAATAGAGCCTGTACCCGTAGCCGAGTTGTGCAAGGGCTTTTACAGCCCTTATTTTATCATGCCTAATTGAGGGGAAGGGTCGTGCCCAATCTTGGATCTGCGTGCTTTGGACAAAGCCTTACACAGTCTTCTGTTCAAGGTGTTAACGCAGAAGCGCATCCTGGCATCAATACAACATCAGGATTGGTTCGCGCTCATTGACCTGAAGGACGCATACTTTCACGTATCGATCCTTCCATCGACACAGACCCTTTCTTCAGTTTGCCTTCAAAGGACGAGGATACCAGTACAAGGTCCTCCCCTTCGGTCTGTCCCTGTCCCTTCATGTCTTTACCAAGGCCACAGAGACTGTCCTGGCCCAGCTTAGGGAGAAGGGCATTCGCATTCTCAATTTTCTCTTGTATGTGCACTCTATATTGTGTGTATTTTTTACTGTACATTGTATATTATATTGTGTTGTGTAATTATGTGTACATTTGATATGTAAATTGTGTTGTGTAAATCTGTTGTTTATTGTAAATTGGTATATGTCTCGTCACTGTCATGACTGCTATGTTGCTCGGAACTGCACACAAGACTTTCACCTACTGTTAAACTTGTGTATATGGTCGTGTGACAATAAAAGTGATTTGATTTGATTTGAAGTCAGTGAGGATGAACAGCAAATTCTGTTTGTTTGCACTGTACTGACCCAACCGGACTTGGTTCTCAGATCTGATGCTCCTGGTAGTATACCTCCCTGGCACATTTCCATGAGGCCAGAGCCCCTTCTATGAGGTGGCTGTATGCCTTGAAGTGGCGTCTCTTCATGAACTGGTGTTCTTCCCAAGAGGAAGACCCACAGAGATGCATCATTGGGTCTGTGCTGTCTTTCCTTCAGGATGAGGCTGTCTCCCTCAACCAAGAGAGTGTATGTGGCTGCTATAACAGCTTACCACAACACACTGGATGAGAGGCCCTCACGACAGTGCGACCTGATCAACAAGTTCCTCAAGGGCGCGAGGAGAATGAATCCTCCTAGACCATGCCTGATTCCCTCTTGGGATCTCTGTAGTCCTACCTACCTCTCTGTTACCTGGGAATGCCTGGAGTTCAGGCTGGCAAACTCTCTCGTGATCTTGAGACCCCTGCCCGGTTATGTGCCCAAAGTTTCCACCACTCCTTTTTGGGACTAGATGGTGAACCTGCAAATGCTCCCTTTAGAGGAGGAAGTCCCAGCCTTGTCATTGCTGTGTACAGTTCACAGCCTGCAAATCTATCTGGACCACAGCTGAAGGGGAAAGCTGTCTCCAAGCAGAGGCTAGCCTATTGGATTGTGGATGCCATTTCTCTTGGATACCAATCTCAGGACTTGCCGTGCCTCTTGGGAGTCTGGGCGTGTGTAGAGGTGTTGCATCCTCCTGAGCACTAACATTGGGGCCTTTCTAGCACAGATATGCAGAGCTGCAGGTTGGGCTACACCCAATACGTTTGTGAGGTTTTGTAACCTACACATAGGCCCGGTTCGTCCTGAGTGTTATACAGTTGGGTGTACCGCTTTTCCCCTTTATTTCAAAGGTGACAATGTGTGCCTTTTTGTCCACAACAGTTCCCCATATCCGGTGAACCCCGGACACCTGTGGGGGCTGTGGAGGTACATAAGACAAAAAAGGCTGGGAAACCGGCATACAGAACCGCTTCTGAAAAGATTCACACTTTGAAAAGTGAAACCTGGGTGACTCCTTAACAGACATTTCTGGAGTTTCCTTTTTAACCTCCAGAGAAAGATTGAATTATTGGAAATTATTAGGAATATTGAGGTCTGCCTATAAGACAGAGAGAGAGAGAGAGAGAGAGAGAGAGAGGAAAAGCTGGGCCACTCCAGCAGATGGTGGTCAGGCTTCTGAAGAGTATTCCATTTTAAACAGGTAATGGACTGTGAAATGAATACACAGTAAGCATTTTATGAAGACATTTCATTCAACATATGGAAAAGGAAATGAGTGTGTACGTGTGTGTTGGCCTCTCTCACACACCCGCTTGCTCTACAGCATCTGTCAGCATGTGTGCGAAGTGTATTATGTTAGTTAATCACTTTTAGCCTTTGACACTTAGATTCCCTTGAGAATGACATATTGTTTTTAAAGCAAATGCCACAAGGTTAATATAATTACACTTTGTTTGTGTATGAGAATGTGTCCTCTTAGGTGAGTTAAGAATAAAAGGTCACTGGTCCTCACAAATGTTATGCTCACACATATTGTTGCTTAGGGCCATACACATACAGTATGCATCTCACACCTCTATATCTCATTTCTTTGCCCTCACCAAGATCAATTTCCATTTAATTAGGGGCTGAAAGTTGTTAGCGCTCACTGTGAAGTGCACACACTTGTGAAACGGTTACTGATGACAAATGCTTTCTCTTTCTTTACGGCCGCATCAGTTCTGCAGCTTTGCTGTCTACTGGCATTATTACAGAGTGTGTGATCTACAGTGTGTGTGAGGCGTTTCATAATGCTATGGTACCCGGGTGACTTGGCTCTAATTAAGAGCACAAATCATGTCTCTAGAGGTGAAACACGTGTATGGATCCTGAAGTTCTTTGACTGATTGTGACAAATATGCTGGTGTTGTTGCTTTAAACACACGTGAACACTTTAGGAATGACGTTTTCTCCTCTTGTGAATATTCTATGCTTTGTTCTTCGAAACTTTTTCACAGGCAGTAAACACCATCCTTGTGAAAATATGCTGTACTGTCAAGCCTCTAAAAAAGACAAAACACCATAAAAGAACAATAAAAGTAGTCCATTATGACTTGTGAGGTATATATAAAGACTTCTGAAGCTGAAAGTGGGGTCCACCTATTGGTCCATTGGCGGTTTCCAACAGCGTGGGTGAAGGTCTCCTGCTTGTTCTGTCTTATTGTGCGCGTTCAGTATAAGTGATTTCATTCTAATTAAATCACTATATTATTCATTTTAAGATCCTCGTTTATTTTATCTGACTCCAATTATAAAAGTTTCTAAGGATATATTAGTGTTCTAATCTTAATTATTATTATTCAATTTGACTTAACATTGAATCATCATATTTAACTCTATTTTATATTGTACTCGTTCATTCGGATTCCTGTCGCTTAGAGAGTCTCGGGCCGGCTGCGAACGCGGATCTCACGGTCACAAATATGCCAGTATTGGTCATTAAAACAGTATTTGACTAAATACTAATTAGATGGCTGCTCCTGCTTCCCCTTTTATCTACAAGTATTTTGTTTAGTCCCCTTAGAGAGTAAACACTTAATTACTGTAACATTTCTACCCAGAGGTCATGACCACAAAATTTACAAAGATAGACCAACTTACCCAAGTTAAAATAGTTTTATATGATCATGCCATAGTTTCCTATGTACACTTAGCTAGAAAATATTACAATAACCAGAGGTTTAGGCTTCATCCTATTTAGGCTTGGTCAACACTAAACGGAAATTCCCTATCGAGCCTGTACACACTAAGTACACTTGAAATAATGCCAATTAGTTAGTCGGAGCTCTAAAGTCTCAGTCGGTGTGCCCCATGCTCCACTCAAAACCGGCTTTAGTCCACTGCTAACCTGGTCAAAGGTTTGCGGAAACATGGACTTAAGGTAATCTACTAAAGACAATAGTTTAAGAATCAATCATAATAAATTCAAGTGTAACAATTTATTTACCAGGTGACATAACAAATTCATCAATCCAATTAGACAGTAATAAGACAAATTGAAACAATTTATCAAAACATAAGAAATAAGGTTTGCATACCTGGTAGAGAGACTACACAACAATGTTGTGGGAGATCTGAATGCAGACTCCCTGAGCTACTTGCCAACCCTCCTTAAGTACCAAACAATTCTATTGTTATTTCAGATGAGTGCATTACATGTTATCCAGTAGACCTTTGAAACTTGTGATGATTAGGTCCTTTGATGTTAATAAAGAATCTACCTAATCTGCAAACAGTATGTGGCCCCTGTGGGAGATTTGGGAGGGACATGTCTCTAATAGAGAGCAGGATTTTTCTAAGTTCTAAAATCTTAATGGAGATTTGGTTTTTCTGAAAGGGAATGAGACCACTTTACCAGTTGCATTGAGACCTCTTGAATGATATCAAACATGTATGAACAGAAAATCTCTTATATTACAGAAAAGGATGAGTCATTCTAAATAGCCCTTAGGTGAGATAGAGGTCAAATGTGGGATTTGCTTTTTATGGTCCTTAGCAAGTAGGGAGTGTTATCTTGGGTGGAGATGTTCATCTGTGTGAGAGTTTTATGTTCTCGCAGAGTTCTTTGCCTTTCCTGGAGGTGATGCAGACAATTTGGTGCCAGTCTTACAAAGCCATGTGATAGCTTAAAAGAAGAATACCGAAAAGTTTAGATCTTCCCCTCTGCTGTAGTTCTCAGATATCATTGTCCATTCTGTATATTCAAACTGCCATTGGGTTATGACACATACAAGCACAAATACAGTTTAGCATCTATGATATCAAACCATGTTTTAATCTGAACACTGATGCGAATGAGATTGGAGGGGAAAATGATCTGTGAATACTGACTAAAATCTCACACAATGCTATATTTCCAAGACTGTGAATGTAGTACAAAAGTCGTTGTGACAAGCTTCAGGTCTCGAGGGTAAAGAGGACACAGGGAACTGGGTTCACAACTCAAGGTATGGCTTATTAATTTAAGACATAACATAAATAGCTTCTCTCAGGTTGGTCTCTCTGTCGGACTCTCTCTCTCTCGACTGGAGATACTCTCTTTTATGCCGCACTCCCCATACTCACTGAAATTAGAGACAGGTGTTAGACATAATTTAGCTCAGGTGCAAGCGCCCTAACCACTTTCTCCCCCAGACGGGCGCTTGACCACGCCCCCGCTGCCACATACCCCCACCACCCAACTCAGGCCAGGGCGCCATCCGGCCTGCCTACCCCCCCCCCCCCCCCCCCATTTCTGGTGAGGAAGTCAGCGACAGCCATCTGCACCCCCCAGTCTGTGGTCCACCTTGAACTTAAAGGGCTGGAGGGCCAGATACCAACAGGTGATCCGGGCGTTAGTATCCTTTATGTGGTGGAGCCATTGGAGTGGGGCCTGATCCGAGCAGAGAGTGAAGGCCTGCCCCAGCAGGTAGTATCGGAGCTTGAGGACCGCCCACTTGATGGCCAGACATTCCTTCTCCACGGTGCTGTACTTAGTCTCCCTCAAGGAGAGCTTACGGCTGATGTACAGCACTGGGCGCTCCTCCCCCTTGACCACCTGTGAGAGTACAGCCCCCAGCCCTCTGTCTGAAGAGTCTGTCTGCAATAAGAAAGGGAGAGAGAAGTTAGGTGTATGTAGAAGCGGCCCCTCACAGAGTGTGGCTTTAACCTGCGTAAACGCCTGTTGGCACTGTTCCGACCATTGGACCGGGTCTGGAGCCCCCTTTTTAGTGAGGTCAGTCAGCGGGCTGGTGACGTCCGAATAATTAGGCACAAACCTCCTATAATAGCCAGCCAGCCTCAGGAAATGCCTCACCCCCTTTTTGGTCTTAGGTCTAGGGCAAGTCGCAATCGCTGCGGTCTTGTCAATTTGGGGACGCACCTGGCCATGACCCAAGTGGAACCCCAGATACCGTACCTCCACACGCCCAAATGCGCACTTCTTGGGGTTTGCCGTGAGCCGAATGTGGCCGGAGGATACCGTCCATGAGACACAGGAACCTAGCCGGGGCCTCAAACAAACCGAACGGAAGAGTCACAAATTGGTGCTATCCGAACGGCGTGGAGAAGGCTGTTTTTTGCGGGAAATTGGTGTCAAGGGGATCTGCCAATAACCCTTTGTCAAATCCAACGTCGAATAAAATGGAGCAGTACCTAACCGATCGAGCAACTCATCAACGCTGGGCATCGGGTATGCGTCAAATTTAGACACCGCGTTGACTTTACTATAATCCACACAGAAGCGATTATTATTTTCTTTTTGTGTTTGGGCAGGTGATGGGGAAGCTACGTACCACCACCGCAATGTTCGGAGCAATATGAGTACATTACCTCCCGGTGCAAATTCCCACAGTCGAGTTCCCCTGTTATACAGCCAGCTTTGTCGCTCTTGAGTTAGTTGCCCCAGTGTGTGGAGTTTTGCTCGGAGATCAAGAACATACTGAATTTCATTCTTACTATTAGAAGGTCCCTCCTCCCAAGCATCGCGAATGACGTCAAGCACCCCCCGCGGGTGCTGCCCATACAGTAGCTCGAACAGGGAAAATCCCGTGAAGGCTTGCAGGACCTCTCGTACTGCAAATAACAGGGGGTCGAGCCACTTATCCCAATTTCTAGCGTCTTCGTGTACGAACTTACGAATCATATCCTTAAGGGTTTTATTAAATCGCTCCACCAGGCCATATGTCTGCGGATAGTAAACGCTAGTGCGAATCGATTTAATGCCCAAAAGTTTGTAAAGCTTGCGTAGTGTACGTGACATAAAAGATGTGCCCTGATCGGTTAGAATTTCTTTCGGAATCCCCACCCGGGAGATTACTCTGAAGAGTGCGTCCGCAACACTACGTGCTGAGATGTTGCTCAGAGGCACCGCTTCCGGGTATTGCGTTTCATAATCCACTAGGACTAATACAAAGCGATGACCGCGTGATGACTGCTCTAATGGCCCATCAAGGTCCATGCCAATTCTCTCAAAGGGGACCTCGATTAGCAGAAGAGGGCGCAATGGCGCTTTGGGGGTGGCCGACGGATTCACCAGCTGACACCACCTGCGGACATTACCGCCAATGCCCAGCCAATAAAAACGGCCTATTTAAGCAGTTCAGTGTTTTCCTTTCCCCTAGGTGACCTGCCATCGGATTATAATGAGCCGCATGGAACACCATTTCCCGGTGGCTCCGCGGTATTAAGAGCTGGGTTGCCTCTTCTTTTGTATGCATGTCCTGCGTCACTCTATACAACCGCTCATTTATAATTGCAAAATAGGGATATGAAAGTGCGACATTCGGGTGGAGTTGCTGACCATCAATCACTCTCACTTGGTCAAAGGCATGCTTGAGGGTCTCATCCCGCAACTGCTCCAGAGGGAAATCCCCTTCAGGGAAGCCTCTGAGGACAGGAGGGGCTGCAGCCTCACCCCCCCCCCCCCCCCCCCCCCCCCGTCAATCGTGGAGCAGACAAAGACGGCCCAGGCTCCACCTCCCCCGCCAGAACATCGCACATAGCACATCTCCTTGCTTTCATGCAGGACCCATCCGTGAATATTCCCTTTAATACATTCTTGAACTCAGGCCAATCAGTTCCCAAAATCAGCAGATCGATGAGGTGATGGACTTCGACACAAGTGTAAAGTGGTAAGATGAACAAGGAGGAGGCGAACTGCTCTTCTCTAGTCAAGGTTTAATGGCCACAGCAGTGCACACAACTTTATAATTTAACAAAACATAAACTTCTGCTTGTCACTCTTTTCTCATGATGCCAACACTAGACTGACGTGTCTCTCTCTCTCCGACTGGAGGTTCTGTGGCCTTTTTTATGCCGCTCTCCCCATGCTCACTGAAATTAGAGACAGGTGTTAGACATAATTTAGCTCAGGTGTAAGTGCCCTTACCACTTTCTCCCCTGGACGGGTGCTTGACCACACTCCCGCTGCCACAGCTGCATTTGTGGATTGATCATGTTCTCACTGCGAGAACTTAACCATGGCAATGTTGCGGTCGCAGCTTTCCTTCTTAAAGAGGAACGCCACTCCAGCGTCCCCTGCATCGTTCCTTCTTCCCACGGGATTGAGGACGACCTGCCTGGCGATGGAGGCGATTTAGGGATGGCAGTGGGCTCGGTTTCGCCAGGTAGATCCCCACGAATCACCCGCCCCCCGGCACACTCGTTGAGCCCCCTGAGCTGGATGATGAATTTGCCGCTGCATCGGAGAGCATTCCAGCGTCTGATGCGGAAGACTCGACTGGACTGCCACCTTCGTGTCGGCACACCCAGTCTGAGGCTAACGCCCAGATGTCCGACATGCTTGCCTGGGCCGCCGTCAATGTCGGGTTCGACTGGAACCCTCTGTCCTCCCTGCAGCCCTCACGGCTAGACGATTGGTTCCTCGGGTCCGGGCGCCACTCACAGCCAAGCCCTTTCACTTTCAACTTGTTCAGAGCTAGATTAATCTATATTTAAGTGGCAAATTAACTACGGATGTTTAAACAACGAAATTTGATCAAAGCCAAGCCCATTGGAATTTTGTGTCAGATTCTGGATAAACAACAGGGTCTTTCACTGAAGTTAAACCAGATTGACTGCAAATCTTTAGCGATCAAACATTTACACTCCCATTCAACATTACAATCAGAAAATAATGCACATTACTTAATAATTACTATTAAGGTATTTTCAAATTCGCAATGTCATCACATTAGCTATTACATAAGGCCATTCAGAAAGAGATAGAGAAACATTGCTCATATCTTTCTTTTACCTCACTGCAAAGAGATTTCTTCATCCTTGCAGGGGAAATTTCAAATGTCAAACTCCTTTCGTGGAGACTTAGTTAAAATGGAACTTTATTCCATAGCGTGTCTGGGTTTCATCAGATAGTCCAGTTCTATTTCTGTGCTCTTTTCATGAGCGCTGAAGGCGGCGTTCAGCCTAAATTATAACGGAGGTAAATACATGTTATTCTTTCTCGTTGTCATGACAACAAACTTGCGCATATACATTACAGACGCTGAACTTTGTAGTTTCTTTGTTCCGTTTCTGGTTCAAAGAAAAGAATGACTGTATAAAATGACAAATAACTAATAAAGAATAAATAGATTCTTGCCCGCATTCCAAAACCATTATATGTAAGATATTTGGTATGCGACATTAAGAAGGGAACATTAAAGTGCCCTCATTCTCAAACCATTATATGTAAGGACATTTGTTATGCTAAATTTAGAAGGGAATTTAGGGTCTCGATTTAAGTGAGCTATGAACTAAATTAAACTGTCCTTATTGTACATTATTAGGTAATGAAATGTATAATGGAATTAGTTGCGTTCGACAACCATTATAATTTAATTAAATGACAAATAACTAGATTATTTGTCTTAATAGATTCTCCACCATTAAAATTGTAATACACATTTTGTTGTATCTGCTCACGATTTCTACTGTAAGGAATTATCTTTAATAAGTGAATTATGATTAATTCACTTATTGGAGTGATATTATTCTCATGGCTTATTGAAAATAATATCACACGTATTTAGGTACAGCTTTGAAGCAATATATGTTATAAACAGGGATGAGATTATTTATCAAAATATACCACAGTCACATCATCTTCGAACACAGATAAACTTTATTACTATTCTAAACATAAATCTAATCTAACACAATATACATGAGACAGGTTGGTGAGAAGAGTGACAGAATGTGAAATAAATGATCAATACAGTGAAAATTTACTTTATGGTGTCTGTTGACAATACCTTAAGAACCATTTATCCTTCTTTGAGTCTACATCGATTTGCTATTGGATTACCCAAATTATTTAATTAATACACCAGCACTTTTGAGCACAATATTGGAGATGTACTTGTGTGTAGTGGTGTTTCCTTGCATTCTTTGTGTTGCTTGGTTCTTGGTCGAAAGTTCATCCTGATGTTTTGGACCTCTGTAAGATCGGAGCTATTGTCTGTATAAATGATGAGGTTGGCTTTGAAGCGAGGCCTTCTCATGGGTGTGTGAACCACAGAGAGAGACCTGAGTGCCGAGCTTCCTTGGACCTCAGATGGCATGGACCTGGTTCCGACGAGATCCCGAGAAGACCACAAGGGAAGAGTCAGAGCGAAGTCTGAGCAGTCAGCAGAGTGAGAGAGACGACCGAAGAGAAGAGAGGAAGAGAGCTTGTTCTTCCTGTATGGAAACATATGAACTGAAATTGGCTGCATCCCCAAAGGTGTACTGCGGCAATCAAAAGTGACTTTTCAGAGTCACAAGGTCAACTGGGCTGTCTTTTCCGACAGTTGATTTATGGTCCTTTGTTTCAGATTCTTACAAATCTCCAGCTCAAAAATAGCTAAAAAAAAAAAAAATTATATCTTGAGAATGGTACAAAAGACATGATATTCGTTGTCATCAGCTTTCTCTGCATACGTCAGCGAACACTTACATACTAAACATGAAATTTTTTTCATGGATATTATACGTGTAGGTAACAAAACATGAAAATCCCTGGTTACAAATCATATTGGTTAATTCCTTGGTTATACCACATGGATAAAACATTACACACATTTTAAAAAGGTACATCAGGCTATAATCATTAATTTGTCAGTTATACAATTTACCAATTTCAGAATTACCTTGCAAGACTAGGTCTTGTATAAATCATGGATTTAAATGCATTCTGTACATTTTAGAAGGCTAAATCTGTAAAGTACTGTGACTTTGTGTAAAATGTTCCTGGATTAAGATGAAATGTCTTAGTATTTGAGACTTGCAAATCTGATGGTCTTTTGGAAACCTTTCAAGGAAAAGTCTACTTTAACTCTGTGTGGAAGTTCAGGAGGTCGTGCAGAGGGGCCATTCTGACAAATGATGATGCCTGGGCCATTCCAGGATTGCAAAGGTTGAAAATCCCTATATTCAAATCATATCGTTTCAATTCTTCTGCATGTATAATACTACACTTGGTATATCTGGTACTGTGCTTAAATGGTTTAAATCTTACCTTACTGATCATTCCCATTTTGTTGTTTTGGGAAACAACAAATCTAACATTGGACAGGTCTGTCATAGTGTTCCTCAGGGATCTGTCTTGGGTCGTATATTGTTTAGCATTTATATGCTTCCTCTGGGGCAAAAAATAGGAATTATGGCTTAGGGTGCCACTTTTATGCTGATGATACTCAGATCTATATCAGCTCTATAACAGCTCTAAGTCTGATATTAAAGTTACCTCTACAATTCAACAGTGTGTGCAGGAAATAAAAATGTGGATGCACCATAATTTTTAAAACTGAACTGTTCAAAGACAGAGGCTCTTCTCATTGGCACACCAGCAGCTATTCACAAAGGTGGCTATTTCAATTTGATTATGGATGATAGTATCGTAGTTCCAGCTATTCAAGTTCGTAACCTTGGTGTGATTTTTGATGCTCATTTGCCATTAAGATACTCATTTGATTCCCGCATTAAGAGTATCACAGAGTATCATATATATGCATTTCATCACCTTAGAAACATTGCTAGAATTAGGCCTTTCCTTACATTGCCTAATGCTGAAAGGCTTATTCACGCATTTGTTACTTCCAGGATTGATTATTGAAATGTACTATTTGTTGGTCTACCTGCTAAATCTATCAAACGGCTACAGTATAATCAGAATTCATTCAGCAGTGTTCTTACTTCTACTCCATCATGCCAGCACATCACAGGCATGCTTTATAGTTTGCATTGGCTTCCTGTTCAGCCACGTTTTGATTTTAAAACTCTTACTCTAACTTACAATACTGTGCATGGAACGGCCCCTTCTTATGTCTGTGACTTAGTTACCCTTTACATGCCTTCTTGTTCTCTTCATTCTGCTGATTCTTTTAACCTTCGGAAGCCTCCTCGTAGACTCAAATCTATGGGTGAGAGAGCTTTTTCAGTTGCTGCACCTAGATTATGGAATGCACTTCCTCTTGCAGTTAGATATGCTCCCACATTAAACAGTTTTAAGAAGTCTTTTTAAAATTGCTTTTATAGATTGAGATAACTTGTATTTTATTGTATTGATTAGTTCTTTTGTATTGTTTAGAATGATTTATTGTTTTGTACTGTATTACAGAACTTACGTGTTATATTATTTGTTTTATTGGCATCTGTTTGTAGCGCTTTGGGTACTAGAAAAGTGCATTATAAATCAAATGTATTATTATTATTAAAGGGGACTTAAACAGGACACCTTCATGTGCCTGTCTGGATATAAATGTTTTTCTACATAAACATTCACTAGAATTAACTGCTTTGACTGTTATCATGCATCTTGCACTGCTTTTAAAAGACGCAATGTCAAGTTATAATTCTAAAAAGGTTCCCCCATTCTGTTTCATCTTACTGTTTGCTGTCTTGCTTTTGTGCTGTTTTGAAAGTGTCCTAGACCGTTTTTTTAACCATCTATGCTATTTTTAATCATTGGTCTTTTGTAAACAGCCACAACATGGACAACTTCGATCATTTTGATGCATTTCCCACGATGTGAGCTGCATTTTAAGAGCGGTAAAATTGCAACTTTTAAAAACATGTCTCATTCTGCTGCTGCCACTGACTGGGAGAAATGCATGCAATCCTGTGCGTAAACAAACAAAAAAATTGTGAGATGTCATTCTGGTGAAGATCAACGTCTCTGCTTTGGCCCGTTGAAGCTGGTTGAAGCATCCAACATCACCCTGGATTGTATTACGTTTGTGTATTCAGAAGATTTCAGTGTGGATTGTTTGTGAAACAGTCACAATATGATTCAAGATTTGCAAAGGAACTGTTATTGAAAGGTGGGGCAGATAAAATTGTACTACTGAACTACAAAACAGTAAGTAACTAATTCCATTCACGCATGTTTCCATTCAACCAAACCAGAGAGAAGGAAACTACAATGGACAGTTAGGAATGTTGAGAGGATTATTGGTGCCCCCATGCCCAGACCTGTATGTCTCCAGATTGAGGAAATGTTGAGGTAGAATTATTCTGGACCCCAAACAGCCTGCCCACTCCCTCACTGAACTTTTGTCCAAAATGGAAGACTGGAAAAGTAGAGAAAAGCAGAAACATTACATTACTTTGCAAAAAAATAAATAAAATGTGAACATTAGCATACTTGGCTGCAGAATCTCATGAAGCGTGACATCACAATGTCAGTGTGTTTTGTTTCCGTATCTTTCCTGTTAGTCAGAGTGAGTCACAGGGAAATGATGGCTGTGTTGTTATCATACTCTCATTGATAGTTCTGTTTCTGTGTTCATTCAGACCCTTAAACAGACCCAAGCCCATTGGAATTTAAGGCTTATGTAAGAATACAAACATACACAAACAAACTAAATTCTGAACATGTCTTAACAAATTGGATATGTTGCTAATGGTTCTCTTCTCCCTGAGTGATGCTGTGCTGGTGGGCAAGAAGCTCTATAAATCAGACTTTAATCTTCAAGAAAAAAACAAAAACAAAACAAAACCTGCAGATGGCCCACAGAACGGCTTCTCTGCACTTGCTCTGGGCATGTTATCTGCATAGAGCTGCCCTTATTGAGATGTAATTCTGTGTGTTTGTGATTCCATCACTTTTCTACTCTATTTAGATAAGATTATATGCAGTAGTAGCTTTATATCTGTTTTGCATCTGTGGATGACAGTGTGGATGGCATGCACTGTCACCATGAGTTTGTGTTTGGATGTCGGTGATGCATTGTGTTTGTCGTTGAATTAATTAATAATAAATGTGATATAGCACTGAAGCCTGCTGAAGCTGTTCCCATAACCACACAGATCAGGGTCATATGACACATTCAATCAAAATTAATTGAGTTAACCATTTATTTTATCATATTAATGTAGGACATTTATGTGTTAGGAATTAAATTAACTGTCCAAATGTCTACACCATTATATTTAGGGAAATTTGGTAGTTTAAATGCAGACGGTATGGACTAAAGTGTCCGCAGTGGTGAAATCTCAGGGCCAGCAAAGCCTTCTCTGCTGGCGTAACATGCAAAATAAATAAATATTTTTCATCCTTTCATTCTCAATCACCTTTTTGCCTATGTATTTTTAATCGCTTTCCACTCTTAATTAATCTACAAACAAATAGAGAAAAACTAAGTTTATCCAGTCAGAATTTATTCCTTGATGCTTACAAGCAAAGTGTGACAACTGTTTCACAAATCGCATGTCCGAAGCTGAAGCAACGCATGAGTCTGAGCTCCACTGCCTCAGGCCTTCAGAATTTCTTCAGAATCCCTCAATAGTACAAATGAATGAGCAACTAAAGTCAGATTGTCAGATTCATTAGTCATTCAGATTGATTTATTTGTTCTTGTTGGGTGTGATCTTTAGGATATGTCCCAGTCATGGCCTTCTAGCTGGCCTTGAGTGACGCAATCACACTTTAAGTAATGTATGTAATTCAAGCGCGAAAAGCTTAAGATCAAGCTGTCTGACTAGTCGGCTGTCATCACTGCTGGTATTGAAAGAGATCCTTATGGATTTAAAAACCTAAGATGTTCTGCATGATCATGTGATAGCTTAATTTATTAAACAGGAAAGGAGGACTGATTTTCACTTCAAGAAAACTGGTAAGTGCTTTTTGCATTTTTATAGCAACATCAGGAGTTTTCTAAGTGCAAACTTGGCTGCTTGAGCATTCAGTGTCAGATCAAGTTTTGAAAAGTAGTGCTGTGTTCAATTCAACTCGGAAAGTCGGATTTTACAACTTCCTACTAGGAAAAGTGCAATGGAATGCATCTTTAAATCAGAATTACAACTTGTAGGCTCGTTCTGTTACAATTCCCTGTTGTCTGCCTTGTGTTTTTCCCGTCATCTCTCCCTCACTACATTTCCCAGAATTCACTGCCCTCATCACTGCCATCTGTCTGTCATTGTCTTAACCTGTTTATCGTTATCCTAGTGTATTTAAACCCTGTTGTTTTCTCCACCCAGTGTCGGTCGTTGAATGTTGTATGCTGTACCCACATGTGCGTTATCCTGCCCGAGCCCGTCCTGGATGTTCCCCGCCTTATTAGCCTTTGTTTTTCCCATCGTGGATGTTTTGTTTGTTCCTGTGTTTTTAGTCGTTTGTCTCAGTGTTTTTTCAATAAAGCTATACCTAGATCCCCACTCCTCGTCTGCTCCATTCGTTACAGAACGACTGACCGCTAAATGGATCTAGCAGCCCAGCAGGCGAACTACCAGCTTCTCTGCCTCAAACAAGAGGACCGCCCAATAAAGGCCCACGTCCGTGAGTTTCTGGAGCTGGCATACATATCAGACTTCCCAGAGTTTTCCTTGGTGGCCTTCTTCAGGAGAAATCTTAGCAGTTCTCTAAAGGAGTGGCTGCCACCAGCGACCCCACGCTGGATGCTCCGTGATTTCGTTGAGGAGACCCTGAGGATCAGCGGCTCTCCATTCACTGTGGGTGTTGCGGAGGAGGACTTTACCTCTCCTCCCACAGTGGTCACCCCCCAGCCTTCCATAACTCGTCCCTCCACGCCTGTCACGGCCAACGAGTCAACGCCCACGCCTGTCACGGCCAACGAGCCAACGCCCACGCCTGTCACGGCCAACGAGCCAACGCCCACGCCTGTCACGGCCAACGAGCCAATGCCCACGCATGCCACGGCCAATGAGCCAACGCCCACGCCTGCCTCGGCCAGCGCGTTGTCAGCCTCGTCCGTCCCAGAGCCAGCGTTGTCAGCCTTGTCCGTCCCGGAGCCAGCGTTGTCAACCTCGTCCGTCCCGGAGCCAGCGTTGTCAGCCTCGTCCTTCCCAGAGCCAGCGTTGTCAGCCTCGTCCGCCCAGAGGAGGAGGAGGAGGAGAAGAAGAGGAAAGACTTCCGCTCCCCAGTCTCCGCCTTCCACGGCTCTGTCCCCAGAGCCAGTGCCTGTAGCCTTGACCGTCTCAGAGCCAGACCCAGCGCCTGTAGCCTCGACCGTCTCAGAGCCAGACCCAGCGCCTGTAGCCTCGACCGTCTCAGAGCCAGAGCCAGCGCCTGTCGCCTCGACCGTCCGAGAGCCAGCGCCTGTCGCCTCGACCGTCCGAGAGCCAGTGTTGTCAGCCTCGTCCGTCCCGGAGCCAGCATTGTCAGCCTCGTCCGTCCCGGAGCCAGCGTTGTCAGCCTCGTCCTTCCCAGAGCCAGCGTTGTCAGCCCTGTCCGCCCGGAGGAGGAGGAGGAGGAGGAGAAGAAGAGGAAAGTCTTCCGCTCCCCAGTCTCCGCCTTCCACGGCTCCGTCCCCAGAGCCAGCACCTGTAGCCTCGACCGTCTCAGAGCCAGACCCAGCGCCTGTAGCCTCGACCGTCTCAGAGCCAGAGCCAGCGCCTGTCGCCTCGACCGTCCGAGAGCCAGCGCCTGTCGCCTCGACCGTCTGAGAGCCAGCGCCTGTCGCCTCGACCGTCCGAGAGCCAGCGCCTGTCACCTCGACCGTCCGAGAGCCAGCGCCTGTCGCCTCGACCGTCCAAGAGCCAGCGCCTGTCGCCTCGAACGTCCAAGAGCCAGCGCCTCCCGAGCCTCCCAGGGCTCCGCCTCCCGGGCCTCCCAGGGCTCCGCCTCCCGGGCCTCCCAGGGCTCCGCCTCTCGAGCCTCCCACGGCTCCGCCTCTCGAGCCTCCCAGATCTCAGCCTCTCGAGCCTCCCAGGGCTCCGCCTCTCGAGCCTACCAGATCTCAGCCTCTTGAGCCTCCCAGATCTCAGCCTCTCGAGCCTCCCAGGGCTCCGCCTCTCGAGCCTACCACATCGCCAGAGCCTACCACATCACCAGAGCCTTCCACGGCTCTGCCTTCCTCAGCTCTGCCCCTTGAGCCTTCCACGGCTCCGGCTTCCTCGGCTCCGCCCCTTGAGCCTTCCACGGCTCCGCCTTCCTCGGCTCCGAATTGTTTGTCAGTTGGGTTGCTAGGAGACATCTCTAATGAGAGTCAAACCCCTGCTAAGCTAACGGGAGCATTGTAGTTCCGAATATCAGGGAATGGAATTAATTTATGGTCAGAGATATCAAGTAGGAATCAACTGTGTACCCTGATGAAACAAAATTTATTGCAAGCAACATTTAAATTTCAAATATTTTTAGACAGATTTTTCCAGATATTATAGACCTCATTGGTAGATTCATATAAATAATTATTATTTTTGAATGTCTGTTCGAGAGATAAAACAGTCATGCTGCAGTTAAAATTAGGCTTGCTTGAGCATTAAATGCCATTTCAAGTTCTGGCTTTCGTGCTTGGACGTGTTTTTAAAATATCAAGTGGTATTACTAGTTAGCTGCGACATAATGTAAGATGCTCAAAGGCATAGGGTGTCTTTAATTAATTTTGAAACTGTGTTTTCTTAATGTCACAAATCACACCCAAGGCCTAGACTTTAAATGTATGGCCCACCACTGAGTGTACGTGTACCTTCACCATGTAGGGAATTTTATAATGGAATAAGCTGTGTTCGACCATGATTATAAGATGGATAAATAACAAATAATGTGATACTTTTCTGAATAAAATTCAACACCATTAAAATCGTAATACAACGTCTTGTTGTATCTGCTCACAATTTCTATTGCAAGGAATTAGCTTTAATAAGGGAAATATGATTAATTCACTTATTGGAGTAATACTATTCTCATGGCTTATTGAAAATAAATTAACAAATATTTCAGATATGGTTCGAGCTTTGGAGCACAGATCTAGTGTGTAGTGACAAGATTTTTTATCTAAATATACCACAGTCAAATTATCCTTGAATAAAAACAAGACTTTATTGCTAATCTAACATAAAACTAACTAACACATACAAACATGAAAAACAGGTTGTGAGTGAACTGTAACTGAGTAACTTAAATGGAAATTATCTTGTGGCATGGGGGAGTCCTCTTAAATCTCCCTCCGCCATCACTATAATGACAGATGGGTGTTAGAGATAATTATGAACCAGGTGAAGAGCCTTACTGCTCTCCCTCTCCCACAGACCGAGACATGACAACACCGCCCCATGCCACTTATCTATACAGAGAAAATGAACTTTATGGAGTATGTAGACAATGCCTTGAGAACCACTGATACTTATTTCAGTCTAACTCAATTTACAATCGTGTAACTCTAATTATATTAGAGAGACAACAGTACTTTCAGCAGTCTGGAGATGTACTTGCGTTTCCTTGCATTGCTTGGTTCTTTGGCTCTTTGTAGAGAGTTGTGGTTGTTCTGTCGATGTTTTGGACCTTTGTTAAGATCGTGGGTAGTTTGTTTCTAGGATAATGAGGTGGGGCATTGAAGCAAGGCCTTCCCTGAGGGAGACTCGCGACTCCCTTCACATGTGTGGGTCGTAGCACAGAGAAGAGAAGAGCTCCCTTGGAACTTTACATTCCAAACCTTCCTGGACTATACATTGTATGAAACTTGAGGTGCGGAGGAGAAGGCTACAAGCCACTGAAGTGAGAGGAAGAGAGCAAGAAGAAAGAAGAGCAAGAAGGAGGCGAAGAGAACAAGTGCATTTGTCCAAGGTGGGGATACTTTGCACTGTTGTGTGACGAGGAGGAGGGCATGGCTGGGCCGTGATGGAGCACGGCAGGTGCCGAATCAGCTGATCAGCGGGAGAATGAGATAAGGGTAAATCGAAGATGCCGGTTCGAGGGAGTGGGACGCATGTGGCGGAGTTGTATGTGTGTCTGTGTTTGCTTTATGTTGTTTTAAGTTTGAGTTTTGACATTAAAGTTTATGTTTAATCTTCAGCTGGTTCCTGCCTCCTCCTTGCCCATGCTTGTACTGTTACAGTGATGCTGAAATCTGGGAAGTCCTTACCCATGCCATCTGCCAGGGGAGCAGCCGCGGCCGTATACCTGGGGATGGAGGGGTTGCTGCAGGCTACCTAGTGCCAGAGGAACTGTGGCCGTCTGCCGAGAAGGGGAGGAGTGGACTGAAGTCCGCCATGAAGTGTAAAGTCACATATTTTCCAGCAAATCATGAATTCAGGATGCCGTCTCCAGGAAATAATCAGAGGATGTCTCATGACTAATTTGGAGCCTAAAATTGGTTATTGTCCAGAATAAAGAGTCATAGAATTGCCATTGTGTTGTTCATTGATATTCAGGAGGGTCTCACAAAGAGAGCTGGTCCTAACTCTGAATCTTTTATGGCCCATCACCTCTGCCCTTAGGGTCTCCTTGCTGAGATGGCTAGCTGGTCATGTCATGGGAGTATTCAGTGATATACAGTATATAACATGGATGAGTAGAGGTCTTACAGATCTATTTTGTTCCTATGATGGTTGGAAAAAAACAGATGCTACAGCCTTACACTTGCTGGCACCAGTCTGAATTTTCTTAGCTTTTTTATTCTCAGAGGAATTTCCAGTGTTATATGCCATCTTGGTGTAATGCTTAATTCTTTGTTTTAATTCTTAATTTCCTTCTGCCGGGCTACTCTGATTCTACAATCTTCAAAAGTAGCTTATGTTTTTATTACTTTGTTTATTTTTTTTTTTAAATAAGGAAAATTTAGCTCCTTGGTGTAGACCCTACCATTAAAGAAAAAAATGGTTTTGATAGTGAAGTTAACATTTTTTTTATGTGTGATGTTACCAGAAAGACATATCCATAGAGATTTGAATGTTGATCAATTGAGGATTTGCTTTCTGAGCTGTCAAGTGGCCCCTTGAGGAAGCATGTGTACTACTTTTATGGTGTATGGAGCTAGACAGCCCCAGTTTCATTGGAAAAAGCAGCTCAGACATTCTGGTATGGCTAAGTTTGTTTTTATCCACATAAGAAAACAATGGCAGGTATGACATGAATGTGAGTAAATTACATAATTTTGTGTAAGTTATCTCTGTTTATATTTTTTTTTGTGGAATACATAAATATCACATATTGGAACAAAAGAGGTGGTTATACCAGTAACAGGTGGATTGATTCACTTGCTCTAACAGTTTTGGGTAGCTAGGCTTGGGTATAGCCATTAAGCTAATTGTTTTTCCATTAATGTTTCTTATATGTTCAGATTTTATACTAAAAAGCTATTGTGCCTCTGACTTGTATTAATCTGATTGTATGCTAATAGCCTTCCATCCATCCATCCATCCATCCATCCATCCAAGTACATTTTACCATCTTACAACTATCTATCTTATCTTAATAATTAGTACCAGGATAATACTGGAGGGTTTGGGGTTTAGGGTGTAGTCATTCTGATCTGAGCAACAGCTATATGTCACAGGGTAATGTTCACCTCAAGGAGTGATGTCAGAAACTCTCTCTCTCTCCCTCTCTCAGTCTCTCTTATCTGAGTTTGATGGATGCAGGCTAATTATTTGCTGTTCAGTTGTGTTTGTTCTGATGAGCAATGGTAGAAAAGTCATGAGGAATGCAACTCAAAACTCACAAGAGTTCCAAAAACACAGTGAAATTAGCATTTTCTGTCTTAGGTACTAATACAGGACTCATGCAACACCATTAGGATTCTGTCTCTGAAACACCAACACTCACCATCAAGCTGTCAACCTCATTACCACACACTGCATGTGCATTTGCAGCCTAACAAATAGACCTGCCTGCTCATGCCATCTAAAACATGACTGGACTTTAAGGGACTGGATTAAGACTGGATACATTTAGAGTGAACTAAAAACAGAAGGGATCAGGCTCATCTGTGTAAACAGTTTCTCTTTAGGCTTTAGATTAAGGCCTCAGACTCTCAATAATGAAGTGAAAAAAGACAAAAATGAATTGGCAGGATTAACACATGCCTTACAAAGACAGAAAATATTTCTTGTCACCTTTGTCTAAGCATTGTTATTTGCTTCACTGTCGATCGGCAGAGAGAAAGAGATGTTTATTGAAGGTGTGAATGTCTGAGTTGATCAAAATCGACTGTTGATTGTTAAGACTGTTAAAATATGCCGCTATCTCAGAGATGAATAAAGGTCAGGACAGATTTAATAATTTCTGCAGTGTCTGCTGGATAAGGCTCCTGTCAAACCGATGAGGTCTATAATACCTGGAGAGAGCTATCCGCTAGCATTCCTCTTTCATCTCAATGGTGCGTACAGCCTCAAAAATACACAACTTTGATGCTGTCATCTTTGACAATGGGCACTTAATTCTTGGCACCTTTTTAAGGCAGCAGCTAATTGCATTAAGCGTAAATAACAACAAAAAGCATCTTTTTTGCACTAAGTGCAAATATTGTTAGATGCTTTTTGCACACAGAATGAAATACTAACATTAAGTATAGGTGTGTTACTTCAGCTGTGTATTGTGTTTATTTAGAGTCCCACAGACACCCAACAGCACTTCTACCCATAAACCTGGGGGCAACCAACCTTGAGCTAAAGGGTGATATGGCTAATGTAGTAACACCATGTTGAATTGCATTAAAATGTTGGTTTAAACCAAAAAAACATGTTTGCTGCAATATTACTATAGTAAAACCATGGTAAATTTTACCCAGATCAAACCTTTCTCTCAACTCCCTGACTTTCACTATGACCAAAAAAAGCATTTCCACACCAGCGTTAGACCCCATGCCACTGCAGCAACACTAGGGGCACAGTTTGCCTTCAATTTCTGTTTTTCCACCAGAATATTGTAGTGCAAATAGCTACATTGTGTGGCAGGTGCTATTTACACCTAGTGAAAGTAATTAGTAGTTGAGTACTCTAACACATAAAAAAAGATAAATCAATTACTTGAAATTTAGAATTTATGTTCAACCTGTTTTTCTTGAACACTATGCATGGTCCGAGTAATGCTTTACAATTCGTTTTTAGACTATTGCAAATGCAGAAATAGAAAAATATTTTTTTCAAGAATGGATAATTATCCTTTTTACTTTTTTTGTTCAATTTAACTTTTTCAAAATTGTGAGTTCAGACAAGATTTTAATTTTTTTTTTTTTCAAATGTTATTTGTCTTGTAATTTGCGCTGTGGGCTGTACATTTAGTGCAGGGATGTGGGTTAGGGAACAGACTGCATATATGTTGAGGAATAGTGTAAAAGGCTTGCCCAAGGGTCAAAAATCCAAGGCACATGTGCCACATTTGCCATGCGGAGGGGTTGGCACGTGAGCAATAGCAAGAGAGTGGATAAACCATTCGGCCGACCTACTGAGCACCAACTGAGCGTGATTTATCGAATTGGCAGAACGTGTAGTCCAGCCAGCCCCTATTGCAATAGAGAGACCCAAATTTTGTGCTATCAATATAAAAAATTAGGCTACATAAATGTACTGGAATTGATCTACACTGATCAGCCACAACATTAAAACCACCTGCCTAATATTGTGAAGGTCCCCGTCGTGCTGCCAAAACAGCTCCAACCCGCTTCTCAGAATGCATTATTCTTCTCGGTACAATTGTACAGAGCGGTTATCAGTGTTAACGTAGACTTTGTCAGTTTGAACCAATCTGGTCATTTTCTGTTGACCTCTCTCTTCAACAACGAATTTCCATCCAGAGAACTGCCTCTCACTGGATGTTTTTTGTTTTTGGCACCATTCAGAGTAAATTCTAGAGACTGTTGTTTGTAAAAATAGCAGGAGATCAGCAATTACAGATTACTCAAACCAGCCCGTCTGGCACCAACAATCACGCCAAGGTCCATATCACTGAGATCAGATTTTTCCTCATACTGATGGTTGATGTGAACATGAATTGAAGCTCCTGATCCATATCTGCAAGATTTTATGCACTGCACTGCTGCCAAACGATTGGCTGATTAGATAATCGCAAGTATGATTGATGATGCCAGATGGGCTGGTTTGAGTATTTCTGTAACAGCTGATCTTTTAGAATTTTTAGAATTAACACAGAATGGTGCCCAAAAAAATAAATCATCCAGTGATTGGCAGTTCTGTGGATGGTA
This sequence comes from Moxostoma hubbsi, assembly GCA_032164185.1. NCBI lineage: Eukaryota > Metazoa > Chordata > Actinopteri > Cypriniformes > Catostomidae > Moxostoma > Moxostoma hubbsi. The sequence continues at coordinate 13,196,480 of JAVLUX010000034.1, forward strand.
ATGTGTTGTTGATGAGAGAGTTCAACAGAGAATGGCCAGACTGGTTCGAACTGACAAAGTCTACGTTAACTCAGATAACAGCTCTGTACAATAGTAGTGAGAAGAATAGCATCTCAGAATACTATTCTGAGATGAGTGCTGGTGCTGTTTTGGCAGCACGAGGGGGACCTACACAATATTAGGCAGGTGGTTTTAATGATGTGGCTGATCTGTGTATTCTAATGTATTGTACATGATAATCTTTTTCGGAATTCTGAGTTCTTCACTTAGCTAGCCACCATGTGGCAGTTTGATTCCAGTGAATATCATACAAGGAGAAATGGACCCTATTGCAAGTATATGCTCCGTATAAAGGCCTTAATACATTAAAAATATAATAATATTAATTAGAATAATTATAATTATAAATAATCATATTAATATTAATCAGGTTGCAAACCCTGCTAGCCTTTTTAATTCCTCAACGTCAATAAGCAGTCCGTTCCCTATCCCACACCCTCATGCTAATGGTACAGCCCACAGCGCAAAGCTCCTGACAACACTGATTGTCCTTATGGCATGGCAAAAGTGTTCAAATTCCCTTCACTTGTGACTATCCTGCTTGTTCATGAGACTGTAAAGGCAGTAGATTGTCAGGGTTCAGCCACTTCTGTTGGTTTTGCTTACATCTTTTTTGTGGCTGAATTCGGACACTCATATTTTGTGTTATGTTGTGTGAACACATGGCTTTGTTTGGTTTTCATTGCCATGTGTTCTTGTGTCTTGTCATGAGTTATGTGAGTGCACATGGCTTGGTTTTTATTGCCATGTGTTCTTGTGTCTTGTCATGAGTTATGTGAGTGCACATGGCTTTGTGCTTTCTCATTGTCATGTGCACTTGTATCAGTTCAGTTGTGAATGATACTCCGCCCTCCTTTTTACCTTGTTATCAGTTTATTTTCCTGACCTTCCTTACCTCATTAACCTCCTAATTTCCTTCCCTGTTTCACCTTCCTGTCTTTTATGTCCCGTGCCAGTTTGCTGTGGATGTTATCCCTGTGTAAGTGTTTGGTCTGTCTGGCTGTGCTGCTGGTGTCTGTTGATTCCTGTCCTGAGCCCAGTCCATAAGGCTTCCCTTTGCCTGCCAAGCCAACCTGGTTCCAGTCTGTTGCTTCTCCCCTACAGGATAGTTTTTTTTTATCTGTTTATTTGTTCTAATAAAATTCCATCACTGCAATTCTGCTCTGAGTTCTCACCTCTCTACGTCCCTCACCTGACAGTAGATAAGGACAACATTTTATTTAACTTTAAAAGCACTCTGTGCTGTCACTGGTAAAATATCTGCTTAAATATATTGAAATTTCAGTGATTCATTCTGTATGTTGCTGGAAAAAAATACATTTAGTCAGAATACACAGCTACTTTTCAATGGCCTTCAAAAGAGAAGTTATGTCATCTACAGTACCTGCATGGCCAAACTGCCAGGATTAACCAGCCAAACCTTGTGTCATGTAGTTTAGTCAACAAAGAGAGCACAACCCCTGAAACAAAAATCTAATATAGGGACAGGTGCTGCTGGCATTCGTTAACACTTACAAAGCCTGAAAATGAACCCTAAGCATGGTTTAACATTGTCAAATGGATATGTTTGACATTTGATTGAATGATGATAGTGGATAAAGAGATTCTGGATTGCAGGGTCAAGGATGTTGACATTCAAAAAGACTTGCATCAAAACTATTAGTCAAACTCTGTGGTAACAAGAACCACTGCAGGTACTCTCTGAGGACTAAGACATTTATACAAATAAAATGGAAATGCCACATTGTCCAAGCCTGGGACTTTCTCTCCCTCTCTTTGAGCATAGAATATTGTTATATTCCCTTTGGCAAAGTGCGAGTCTTTCAGCTACTTCAGCACTTCATACACTCATTGGTGACACTTCCTCTCATCTGCTGGTCTATTAGTCTTATAACTCTACCACAGCATGTGTGTGTGTGTTCTTTGGGCACCATAGATACTATCTTAGCTGCAAAAGGAATTTACAAAGAGGGCCAGAGGTTTCATGTACATTTCAGCATCTTATCTAATATGCTCTTAATTTCTATTCTTAAACAATCTTTAAAATGCAAAAGAAATCAAGTACTGTCGTATTAATTCCTCAAATTATATTACTTTTCTGATCTGATTTCTGGGTTGTCCCTCTCATTACTGAATCAGTGTCAGTAATATGTTTATTTGATAATACAATTTATGTTTATACACTAACCAATATATAACATATTTTAGATTGACAAACCGATCTATGATATCTGCATGCATTCCATCTATTTGTAGAAGTTGAAAATCTTCAGTGGGATTGACTTCTGAGTGATTACCTCTTTGCTCTCCATTCACTTTCATTCAGATGCATTAGAACACAGACGACCGGAAATACAAGCTCCTGCAAAGAAATTTCGAGTGATCAATAATAGAAGATGCAACACACTGACCTCTTATCTCAAAATAAAGGATACACATTTCAAAGCTGTATGTTTTTTTGTAGCAGGAGAGTAAGTAGATAGTATATTTTAACATATTGAATATAATATTATTTGTGATTTTATTAGTGTGATATTAAATCCTGTACATCCACAAACTGTGCAGTGTCCAGTTCTGTCCAAGCCATTGATCGGACAGTGATTGCATTTCATTGTGGCATGATTTCTGTACCGTTTAGACTTAAATGCAAATAATATCATTAATATCATTACTCAAAGATATTCAATGATGTGCTTAATATTTAGCTTACCAAGTGTATAGCGTCACAAAGTAGAATTCAATATAGCTGAGTGGCTTGCAAAGTGGTACAATTCATTCTGGCCTGAATTCATCATTAGTTTTTCTAAAAAGCAAATCCCTGTATATTGTTTTTCAATGACGAAATAAAAGGCAACGCCATAAGTGCATTGCATTTGCAGAAATAATTTTCCTATGTGATGAATACGTTTCATTGTGGCACGATTTCTGTAAACTGCTAACTGTATAATGTTAGCGTGTTGTGAAAAGAAATATAAAGAAAAGCTTAAAGAAAAACCTTTCAAGTGTTCAATTGATTGCGATTGCAGGAAACGGTTTGCTAAATAAACTGATCTTGGATCAGTAATTAGTGCTAAAATATAGTTATTTGCTCAGTGGGGTATCAGTCAGCGAGGAAGGCAAGAGACATTGCCCATTGTAATTAGCATCTACTCACGTAATGTACTCCCATGAATTTTAATGGTGTAACTCAGTGATTCAGCTTTACTGATGGGCAACACTTTCTCTGTAAAAGCTTTAGATTGTGATTGGTCAGTTGAGGTCAGGGATTGCTGCATTGCAGTAGTTGTAACCACACACACACACACACACACACACACACACACACACACACACACACACACACACACACACACGCACGTGCACGCACACACACACACACACACACACAAACACATACACACACACACACTATTCCCTTGGAAAAAATAGTCTCTTACACTATAAATTATTTTAGTTATTTTGACAGTATTATTGCTGCATTTTCCACCGTGCCTTACTGCAGAAACAGTTTACATTATGTTACTGTCAAACTGAGCTGTAGTCTTAAGGAAAAAAATCATTACAGTAATTTACTGATAAATTGCATGAGATTAGGCCCATTTTCAAACCTGTACATACACAATTTAGAGGAGAAATTCATGGTCATTCAATGATCTATAGTCAAAAAGATGAAACCCAGGAGATGCCTTCTCTGCATTAGATTTACTCATACAATTGCAAATGCACCTGGCAACCTGTGATCATTGAGCCTGCACTCGACTCCTTATCAGCTAATCCTTGAGAGAAGCAGAAGCACAGCGACCTCTTTTCGGCTGAACCAGGAAGGGGTGGGGAGTAACGAAATACATGTAACGTGATAATGTATTTAAAATACTAAATATAAGTAACTGTATTCCACTCATTTCCCACCCCAATTTCCCCAATTTAAAAAAGGTGGGACAGTATGAAAAATGTTAATAAAAACAAAAAGGAGAGATTTGTATTATATTAACCCTTTTCTATATTGAAATAAATAAAACGACACATTATATGATGTTTATATATTTTATGATTAGATTAGATCTTAAACGTATTATTTCTTCTAACTTATTAAGCATTTGGGCACTGAAGACACAAGTTTGTTTAGTTTAAAAAGTGGAATTTTCCCCCATTCATCCATTATGTAGATCTTCAGCTGCACAATTGTACATTGCACTCCATAATGCACCACACATTCTCAATTGGAGACAGATCAGGACTGCAGGCAGGCCAGTCTAGCACCCCCACTCTCTGCTTACACAGATATGCACTTGTAATCAAGGCAGTATGTGGTTTGAGGTTATCCTACTGGAAGAGGGACGTCCCTGTAGAAGACAGTACTGGTTGGCAATATGTGTTCCTCCTAAATTTTTACATATCTGTCTGCATTAATTGTGCCCTCACAGACGTGCAAGTTACCCATGCCTTGGGCACTGGCACACCCCCAAACCATAACAGACACTGGCTTTTGGACCTGACGCTAATAACAGCTTGTATGGTCCTTTTCCTCTTTGGCCCGGAGAACACAATGGCTGTATTTTTCCAAATGTGGACTTGTCGGACCAAAAAACACGATTCCACTGTTCTGTTATCTATCTCAGATGAGACTTAGCCCAGAGAAGTTGGCAGCGCTTCTGGACAGTGTTGATGTAGGGCTTCTGCTTTGCATAGTAAAGCCTTAACTTGCATCTGTGGATGCAGTGCCGAATAGTGTTGACTAACGAAGGTTTACTAAAGTAATTACAAGCCCATGTTCATGATATCCATAAAAGATGAATGATGTTTTTTAAGACAGTGATGTTTGAGGGATCACGTGTATTCAGATGTGGTTTTCGGCATTGCCCTTTACGCACTGAGATTTTAACAGATTTCTTGAAACTTATAACTATATTGTGCACTGTAGAGGGTGAAATGCCCAAAATCCTTCCAATTTGTCTTAGGGGAACATTGCTGTTTTGGAGGATCCGTATATACTATGCCAAGATTGCCTCACCTGTTTAACATCTCCTGTTTCACATCGCCTTGTTATTTCAACTCGTCAAATTGTTATTAGTCTTAATCTGCCCCAGTCTCAACTTTTTAGGAGCATGTTGCAATCATATGATCTGAAATTAATGTACACTTTCAAAACAACAATGAAATTCACTAGGGAAAACATCATATAATGTTTAGTTGTAGTGTTTTCAATATAGCAAAGGGTGAAAATAATTTACAAATCACTCCTTTTTGTTTTTATTAGCATTGTTCATACTGTCCCAACATTTTTGGAATTGGGGTTATATGTGTGTAGTCATAATTTACCTTAATGAGTAACATTTATGCAATATTAAAAAATTTTTTTTTTGTCTTTTTGTTGTGTTTGCAAAAATGCCTGTTGTTTCATTTTTTTTTTTTAACTTACAGACTGAAATAAGTTAAGTCTGTAAGCTATAACTGTGTTTAATGGGGTTAGTTTTATGGTATAAACACTGCAATTTAACATACAATGTACATACAACTACCATAATTAACAACACATACTGTAAATCATTGTACAGTGTGCTGTAAACTACTGTAGATAGTTTTACAGTAATTTTACTGTGGTATGAAATACACCAACTTGCTGGCTACTTGTTGCCAATAAGTGATTTTTTATTTTAAGTGAAAAATGTCCATTATTAATGGAGAGACAACATGGAATATTTTTACTTTTAAAAGTTAATTTGTCACACAAATAAAGGCAAAAAGAACAAATTATGAGTAAAGTTACATGACCTAAGACATATCACTTATACATTCATATACATTTTAGCCTAAAATCTTCATGATGATCTAAAAAACGTTAATGGACATTTTATGTGTCAACAGCACATACAGTATGTTACTGCTTTAAGTAAAGATGTTAGCAATGATAAATTAGCTCTAAATGACAAAACCTCTAATCACATAGATTATCTTTATACTGCCTTTGTGTCCTTTTTGGAGCTTGGACGTTTTGGAACCAATGCACTTGCATTGTATGGATATAAACACATCATACATACTGTATATGTAAATATCTTTGTTTGTGTTCTGCAGAAAAAAAGAAAGTCTTGAGATGGCACAAGGGTGAGTAAATACTAAGAGATTTATAATTTTTGGATGAACTATTCATTTAAAGCAATTGCAGTCATTTTATCCCAACTATTCCTATCTCCTCTTCATTCAACCAATTAATTCTGAACATCCATTTATGATTACTGTCAAGTCCTAAACATGAAGTACCAGCCACATAATTGAACATCAGTGATCTGAATGAAAAATTAAGACTGCAGTCATATTTCATTGTATCATAATGTGCTCTTTGCTTTAATCTTACTAGTATTCTCCCATAATTGCGTTTTGTGTTGGTTGACTGTGTAATGACTGGGAATAGAACAATGTGGTCACCTTTAATGTGTAGTCAGAGAAGGCTTTGCAACAAAGACCTTGAATTGCACTTAAAAAGGGTTGGGAGGGTTACTTTTGAAATGTATTCCACTACAGATAATGTAAAATATAATTTCTAATGTATTCTGTTAGATTACTCAAGGTCAGTAACATATTCTAAATACTTTGGATTACTTCTTCAGCACTGGTAGATTTTTCACTTGTTTTGACTATAAAAACAATTACAGTAAGACAAAATACACGTTAAAATACATTCTCTGAAAAAACTAAATATCTTAAGCAAAGTTCTTTCTAAAACAAGATAAATATATTTGATCTTAAATTATTATCAAGAATACAATTTTTGCCCTAATATCAAAGGTCTTAGTAGAAAAAGGAAATTATGATCCAATGTGACTTTTCTTGATAAAAAATATGATAGATATGATAATATGATAACGTGCATGTAAAATGGCTAGAATAGCATTTTAGCTTAGCGTAAAGCTGACAATTTACACAAGGTTTATTTCTATTTCTTCTGCTCCAAATTGACTTCAATCTAACTTCTCTGTTTGCTCGTTTGAATGTAACACATCATAAGAAAGTGTTTCACCGCTGTTCAAATGCATTTTGGATTGCATTGTTTATATGTATAAATGTTTTCTATCTGGAAGGACTAAATATGAAATGAAACAAATGACAATAAAATGCAAAGTAATCTCTTCAGTAGTCAAAATACATTTAGAATGTAACTGTATTCTAATTACCAATTAATTAAATTGTAACTGTAGTGGAATACAGTTACTTATATTTTGTATTCCCATTACATGAATTCCATTACTGCACTTAAATACTGAATAGTACCTGTATTAGAGAGATGCTTACAACACATACAGTGGGGTCCAAAGGCGCTAGATCACTAATTTCACATTCTTTCACATTCTTTCTAATTTAATACAAAACTTTCCATAAACTTTCCGGGGAGCAGGGTAAACAATCCATGTAAGCTTTTTATTACACACACTGTTTTATCTAATGCACACTGTTTGTTTTCAGTAACACACACTCAAACATCTGCTTCCCTCTCTCTCCTCTGGCGGTCTGGACTCCCTTTTTATCCCTCTCCAGCTCACACTGTAACAGAGAACAGCTGTTAGAGATCATTTCCCACAGGTTTCAATCCTTACCGTTCTTCCTTTCTCAGCCTCACACTCATCAGAGATCGCTCGGCCACACCCAATTTACCACAAAATACCTTTGCAAAATGAAAGAATGATTCTCCTTTATAGGAGGTCACTTACTCTATATTAAATGTTGCCTTTAAAGGGGTTTTTGTTTGAACACTAAAGCCTGAGGTTTGTCATGAATTAATTCAAATCGATTATGTTTCTGCTGTATTTACTGCAGCATATCAGGACCATAAAAAGTAATGAGAGCCTGGGGCTGGTGGATAGGTCAGACGGGGAGTGGTCTTGGTTGAATGAAAAGTTTCATAATATTAGAACAAAGCACATTAATTTCCTTGGTAAAACTGCAGAGCACTGTCATCCATAGTGTACCTAAACCAAGATAACCAAGATAAAATTATTGTGATAAAAAAGAGGTTCATAGATTCTTTTAAATCATAATAAGGCACACACACACACACACACACACACACACACACACACACACACACACACACACGCACACACACACACACACACTAAATTAACATAATGCCAAGGCTGTTCAGGGTCTCATGATGACTTTTAAACAAGATGAGAAAATAAACATATTGTACATTATTATGCATTATCTTTCTCTTATTGTTTCTCTAAAAAAGGCCTGTGTGATCAGTGTTATGGATCTTGTGGAGAGTCTCCCATATCGGAATCAGCATCACCCCTGGCTACCACAATCACCCGCACCTGGAAACGCCAAAACCCCCAGAATTGGGAACAGCTGACACCAATTATTCACATCAACGGAGCACTACATAAACCACCACTGAACACTCACACATACAGTACCTACGAGAATACTCATACAGATGTTTCTCCCTCTGTCTCCATTTACAGACTCGGACTAGTAAGCCACTAGGACCACGATCCAACACCCTCTCTCTCTACACCGACATGCTTTCAAGGATTTACCCTCTTGCACCCGGAAGAACATAGAAAAAATTCACGAGCACTTCTAGCTACTCAGCATTGTTACCTGCACCACTTCTTGCAGGACATACTTCTTGTAATAAACGCCCCTCCTGGGACATTGAAGCATTTACCTTTGTCTGTGCCTCATTCTCAACCCCGCTACACTGGTGGAGAATGCTGGCTTAATTTACAGTGTGAGGACAGACACAATCACTTACCCCATAATCCTTTTGTGTTCCCACAGATTTCGCTCTCTATCTCTCCCTCTGAGTATGGAAGACCCCAGAGAAAGTAGAGGAGAAGGTAACCATGGATAATCTGTTGAGATCTCTACATCGCTCTGTCCGCCATGCTTTGGGAATGAAAGACCTTTCCACGATGGCTTAATTTGCTACCAAAATCGGCCCGGGGTCATGAATATATCCTCGTCATCATGGATCATGGTGTCATCAGGTACCATCAAGTCTACAAACGAGCGGCCCAGCCCCGGGAGTGCCACACAGGAGACCTGGTACTTGTTCTCATTCCCTGTGCCAACTCCAAAATCCTCGCCACCTGGCGGGGCCCCTGTATAGTAGTTGACCGCGTGGGCCCAGTTAAGAAAAGATTTCACCAGCCGGGCCGCTGAAGAACCGAGCAGACCCACCATGTGAACCATGTGGGCAAAAGGCAGGAAACTGCCTCTGTATGGACTGACAAGACACCTGCAATTTGACCAGCCTGGTCTCATGAAATTTACATGAGCATTGCAATGTTTTTGCCAAACTGATATGTTATGCTTCTTAACATGTTTGGTTGCACTTAAAGTCAAATGTCTAGCTGGGGGCGCCAAAAAACAAGCGAAATGAGATTACAGTCAGAAAAGGTTTTAAGGTGAATTTTAGATGTTTTATTAAAACCTACCTCCCTAACCTAAATTTACCTTAAACCTAACCAATAGTATACGAAAAGAGAAATGAGACTTGAAAACATCCTTACACCTGAATAAAACCTAACTGTGGCAGCGGGGGCGTGGTCAAGCGCCCGTCCAGAAAGGGAAAGCGGTAAGGGCGCTTGCACCTGAGCTAAATTATGTCTAACACCTGTCTCTAATTTCAGTGAGTACGGGGAAAGCGGCATAAAAGAGCACCAGTGCCTCCAGTCCAGAGAGAGAGCCACGTCAGTCTAGTGTTGGCAACCATAAAGTTTATCAGTTTATGTTAATTAAGAATAGTCTGTGTTCAGTTTAAGTATTTTGTGTTCAACTTTTATGACCATTGCTTTGGTGGAATTAAAAAACTTACCTGACTGTAGAATCCTGTTCACGTATCCTTCTTCCTGTTCTGACAAACGAACATTGTCACACTAACCTTAACCGCTAGTGTTTTAAAATGCAGAAGCAAAAAAAAAATAATAAAAAAATTCTGAAGCAACCACTTCATTCTCTTCTTTGTCTCTGTTGTGTCACGTGTCAACTTGAATTCTTATCTGGTTTTGATCTGCGGTCCTCAGAGTCCAAAGTCCAATGCTCTTTGAGGTGCGCTACTGCACAAGCAAATCATACTGAAATAAGTGTAAATATGTAGATTGGTCTGTAATACAAATATTCAAATTTATAATTTTTCAAAATATGCATACAGTAAAAGTGTCTTGATATCAAAACATAAAGTCTGAATAATAGAGAAAAAAATTATTCATAAAAATAGTCATAATCAGTCATTGAAGTCATAATTTGAGCTGAACAGCTCTATAAAGAACAGTTGTTGTAGACCCTCTAGTGTTAATTTCACCTGGAAACTGCAGGGAATTGTACCTGGAGACGTGTGTGTTTTGCAAAAATTTTTATAGAGTCACATTTTCACTATGAGACCAGGTTGAATTTGACCCTTACAGATACAAATAGTCCCACAGAGTCTGGAGGTCTGGTCCACATTGTAGCTTATACATGTCAATAAAATTAAAGGTGAGTAAATGTAAAATCAATGATACCATTTTAAAAGACCGGTGTGTAACAAAGTGATAGCTCAATGAAATAATGGCACAGCAGTTTCAGTGAAAGGATGTATTAACAACACAAAGGAAATTAGTGGAAAATATGTCTACATTTCATGGTCAGAATTTCTGTCTATGCGTAAGTAATAGACGAACAGCCTATTTCAAGGACATAAGCAATAAACTGCAATATACATTTGTGGTTGCAGATATCTTGCTATTACTGGCAATAAATTGAGTGTCTTTTAATTCTTTAATGACATGAAAGTGGCTTTCTTTAGCAAATTTATTTACTACATGTTTCAGAAACAAAACAATAGCTCCAGTATGTGTTTATAGATTGTAATGTACAAAAGAAGAAGAATGATTAAAAGATAATAATATTGTTGTGTTTGTGCAAACAAGTATTCACTCAAAGGGCACTGTAACAGTCCAAGGATAGGCAAGGAGGAGATGGGAACTGGTAAAGTTCCAGTAAACAGTAAACATAAAGTATAATGATAAACTTAAAACCAATATAAACAAACGTGCAGCATGGCCACATGCGTCACTCACTCCCAAACTGGCCGCCCCTTATATCGCTCTCCTGCAGATCAGCTGATTCAGCACCGCCTGTGGTCCATCGCTGCCTGGCCACACCCTCCTCCTCATCACACTCCGCCCTCACACTATTCAGGCTGGGGCGTCACCGGTCTGACTAACTCCCCCATCCCTTCTGGCCATTCTGTCAGCCGGTGGCTCACCCTGCCTCCTGTGAATCTGGGGGAGAGACGAGGGGAGGCGTGGGGAGAGGGAAGGGCGAGTGGAGACACAGAAAGAGAGAGAGGAGAGAGAGAGAAGAACTTGCTCGCTGGCTCTCGGACGTGCTGTCGCCGGTCCTCAACCGCTCCTCCGCCCTCTGGCAGACAACAGCTCGGTCCTACCCTGCCGTAAGTCAGTGGGGCCCCCGGCCCCTGGCAAATGGAACCACTCCTCCCCTTCTTGGCAGATGGCTGCGGATTCTCAGACTCTTGGCTGCCGGCTGCGACCCCTCCGTCCCCAGGCAGACGGCCGCAGCTGCTCTCCTGGCAGATGGCAGCAGTGAGCACTCCACGAGAGTGCATCCCTCTTTCCTCCCAGGTTTGAGTTCCACTATAACAGTTAAAGGTTGGGCATGGAGAAGGCAGGAACTGGCTGAACAGTCAAAATACATTTTTTATGAAAAACTCAACATAAACCAACATAAACAAACACAGACACTCATGCAACGTGGCCGTGTGCTTCTCTCTCCCTCGAACCGGCGTCTCTGACTGCCCCTTATCTCGCTCTCCCGTTGATCAGCTTATTCAGCGCTGGCCGTACTCCATCACGGCCTTGCCACACCCTCCTCATCACAATCACTTTATTAGGAACACTATGTTCCTAATAAAGTGCCCAACATGGTCTTCTGTTTTAGCCCATCTGCCTCAATGTTCAACGTGTTGTGTATTCTGAGAGTATATTCTGCTCACTACAATTGAACATTTGAGTGGTTATCTGAGCATTTCTGTCAGCTCGAGCCAGTCTGACCATCCTCTGTTGACCTCTCTCATCAACAAGGCATTTCCATCCACAGAACTGCCACTCACTGGATGTTTATTTGGGGCACCATTCTGAGTTAACTCTAGAGACTGTTGTGTGTGAAAATCCCAGGAGATCAGCGGTACAGAAATACTCAAACCAGTACCCATCTGGTACCAACATTCATGTCACAGTTGAAATCACTGAGATCACATTTTTTCCCCATTCTGATGGTTGATGTGAAAATTTACTGTAGCTCCTGACCCGTATCTGTGTGATTTTCTGAAAAAGCACTGCTGCCAAACGATTGGCTAATTAGATAATCGTATAAATAATAAAGTGCTAAGTGAGTGTATGTGTAAGTTTTCAGATGAGTTTGAAAGTCATGGAAGAAGACAGAATGCTAAAAAAAGCTCTGCATCACTCTCTTAAATGTAACTCAACAGAATAATAACTGAATAATAAGTGAATTCTGCCTGTGAAATATGTACATGATGCCACAATCAAACATTTTCTTATCCTGTTAATGAGTTAGTGACAATGGGGTTTGGAAACTTTCAGATTACAATCAATAAAATACTCTGCAAATATGTTTGGGTACAGTATAAAACCTGATGTGTTGCTTTAAAATGTATTTTTAGTAAGAGCAGGATTATATCAGTTTATATGATTCAGCATCAGATTATAAACCTCTACAGTCTAATTCTGTATAATGATACATGACCCTGAGCCCTGAAATCAAAGTAGAGCTCACAGAAATATCAACCTTTTCTCTCTGTAAACCTGAAACTGAGAACTGTATGCTGAGTGGACTGTCAAGATTAGACTGCATTTTTGCACATTTACTGTATATTAGGGTGCTTTCATACTAGCACTTTTGGTGCTCACCCGAATTTGAATGATGTCAAAGTTTGGTTTGTTTGGGTGGAGTGAGTGCTGTTTTCTGAACTCGGGTGTCCACTTGAAAAGGTGGTCTGGGGTACAGTTCATGTAAACTCCCACGCAGTTTGCTGCTAATATTAACGCATTCGTACCAGATCATAGAAGTGAACCATTATTGATGTTGTAAATTGCTGGCTCCTGATCACAATTATTATGTTTTAATTAATTTATCATACCAGCTTGCGTCCAAATAAATCACCTTCATAGAGCAGCTCACATTCTTCACTCTTGCAACATATGGCTCCGCTGGCTCAGAGCAGACAAATACTAATATTCTTCACATCATTGCACATTCTTGCATCTGTGGCAAACAAACATAATTGTCGTTTTGTGCATGTAAAGTTTTGGTGGTAAATCCATGAGATGAATACTTCAATAACACAGCGAAGCTGATGTCTCCTTGAGTTGTTGTCTAGTTACAGTAGTAAACAGCTGCCACATATACTCACGTTGATGACGTAACGGACCGTGGTGCGGACCCAAAAAATATGATGTGAACAGAGACCAGTGGGGGGCAGGGGGAGGGGGCAAGACTCGAACTCGGGTTAGGTCCAAGCAATTGAACCAAGTGTGAAAACAACCTTAAACACACTTACTCAGTGCTGTTTGGTCATTAAGATGAGTTTACTGGGCTGCATGCAAGTCACTTTAATAGTGAAGTTTGACCGTTCCACATCCTTTGTATATTCAGGTTGCTGTTCAGATCGGTTCATCCTAAAGTCACAGCTCTTTGTACTGCACTGCATCCCAGTACAGGTCACTAGTGGGCAAGGTTTCGACCAACGATAAAACCCTGTCAAATCTGCTGTGGATTTATGAGGGAACCTCATCTAACATTCTGATGGATAAATATTGTGATTACAGTTTCATTGTCAAAAACATGGTGCACTGAGCATGTTATTTTTACCTTTATTCTGGGCCCATATTTATCAATATCAATCATGTTGTCATTTTGGAGATACTTTTCTTCTAGACTTACTTGCATTACATTAATTAAGCAGGATGTGATCTATGGAATATTTGAGAAGCCTTGTTGCACAATTAAAGCTTGAAGAGCATTAAAATGCAAGGTTGTGGAAAAGTACATATGGCTGTACATATTGAGGTTTTATGAAGTTGTTATAATATAATACCATGTATATGTCCCTACATCGTGAAATATTTTACTAGATATTACAGCACTAGGCTGTAATAAAAAGGGGAGTGATCCTCACTTTTTTAGCCAATCAGAAATGCCCTCTATCTATGGATTATTTTGGGCTTTTGGGTTTGCTGAAATCGAGTTTGCTGACATGTCCTTCAAGGGCACGGTTTTGGAGAGAGAAACTCTCTTTTTTGTTGTTGAAGAAATGGCCAAAGTGAGCAAACAGCTAAAATCGCTTACAGCACCTTTAAGGTCATAGAATTGTTCAAATGTTCTGGGCATTATTGTGAGTCCTGGGAGCTGAATTTCTAAACTTCCAGTGGGTGGGCAGGTGTACAGGTGTCCAGTGAGGCATATAATGGGATAGCACATTTCTCCACTCTCCGGCAGATTTGCTCTTTGATGGGGTCACCATGTTAACAATTTATAGCTTTAATTTGACTCCTCAAGTTTTGTCCAGAGGGAGTAAAATAATTACATAATTTTAAACCAGACAAATCAGGGAAATTCAGGGCTGGTCTCATTTGTTTCTTTTCAGCATATTCTAATCTATATATATTTTTTTATTATTATTATTATAATTCTAAGATATATTTTCATAAACATGACAAAAATAATCAGTCTATTGGATTGTTGTTATGTTAGATTGACATTTACAAGGTTTTAAAATGTTAGTCTGTTTCACTTTCACTTTCTCTTTCTGCCTTTCTTTCTGCCTCCCTCCCTCCCTCCCTCTATCTCTCTCTTTTCCTTTTTAAGTATTGCAAGACTTGTATTAATGAGACTCCTACCCTTTATGGTAGGCTTCAGAGTACAAATGAATTACATTGTTGTTTTCCTTCACTTTCTTTCACCTTAAGTCCTAAAGAAATTGCTCTGATGGGTTATTAATATATTTTTTGGGAAACAAATATTCATAACACTGTGTAGGTCACATTGTTTTGGAGGGCACTTGCTTTTGCTCATTGCATAGCAAATTTTGTTTAACAGTGTTGTGAAGTTTTACAGAAAAGTGCTGAACCAATGTAATAAATGACAGATAATTTCTCCTAAGTAAATCGTCAGGCTTAATTGGCAATTTGTCTTGTAGTCATGGACTTTTGTTCCATTATTTGCCCCCATTAGTTTAACACCATTTCCAATATCTGCTTTAGGAATGTGCTAATAGCCAAACTCCTTCCAATTTCAAAAGGAAATCTGATGAATATAAAACTATCTGCCCTTTTCCACCACAGCAGCCATGATACTATTTTGGTTTGTGCATGCATTCTTGTAAAACTGATTTGGACAATTATATTACGGAGAGCACACATGCACTCACTGAGCATTCTATTAGGAACACCTGCACACCTACTTATTCATGTGATTATCTAATCTGCTAATCGTGTGGCAGCAGTACAATGCATAAAATAATGCAGATATGGGTCAGGAGCTTCAGAAAACATGTCATCTGAGCAGATAAGTGCCATATCTAATGCTGTTGTTTTAACTTATTGGAAACATTGATGTTTTGAAATAAATGACATTACAAAAGCAACGTTCATTAACAATAGACATAACGATTGCTAGTCTGATAAGGTCAACTGTTGTAACGTTTTTATAACTCAGGATATTCTGGCCAAATAGACCATGGTAGTAACTAGTTTATAGATTGTCATTGTTACCAACCAGTGGTCAACATCATTTCAAGACTCAGATTTCCTTGCCAAGCCTAGGACAAAAGGATTTATTTATATAAATTATTGCCAAAAATAGACATGTGTGCTAGCAAGTGAAATGTTTGGCACTGATTACAGAATAATTATTGTATTTAACTACACACAGACACGTGTGTGTGTGAGTGAGTGATTACACAATTATACATAAAACATATCAATAAAATATCTTAACTGTTGAGTAAGGAAAAAGCAATCTCTGGGTCATTTTTAAACGCTTTCAGCGTGTCAACACCTCTGAAAAGCCAATCCGATATTGATTTGGGTTTTATTACGAACTCTTGTTTGGAGTTTCTAAGTGATTCACTGGAGGTTTGCCGCTTTGAATGATCCATTATCAATTTTACTTGTTCGTTGTTACAACAAACGTTCAGTTTCAGCTACTCCTCATACATGCGCCACAGTAGCCAGATCTTATTTTCTCTGTGTATGAATATGATGTCAACACGCACAGGCGAATGACATATGAATGCAATTTCCAGTGAAATCCGTCCCGACAGCTCTAAAATATTTATAAAATAATATGATTATTATCAAAGTTTATCAAAGTGTATTTGGGTAAAGACATGATTTGGAAGATGGATTTTTGTTGCACTCTCTCATTAATAACATTTTGTTATTTTTTAACTAAGAAAAGTTACATAGTGTTGCTTTAAGATTTTGACTTAAGTTTATGGATGATTTCTTTCATTTAGCATCATTTTATTCACTAGTATTTTAGTTTTTCTCTGTAAATTCCCAATTCTATGCATCTCTGTTCCCTCTCTTCTGAATATTACCAGATATTGGACCACGTCACATGTGCCTGAGGCTCTCTCGCTCTCTTTATCTCGATATCTCACTCCTTCACTTTTTCTCTCTCCCCTACTCCTCTTTCTCTCTCTATCTGTCTTTCTATGTGTGATGAAGTGAGAGCAGTAAGACGTATGAGGTGGATATAATGGGAGGTGAATCAGATGTGTGAAGGTCTCTGGGTCATTGCTTTGATAGAGGCGTCAGTCCTTGCATATTGATATGAGTCAAGTCCCATCATCTGGCTCTTGCACACACACAAATGCACACATTGTACCCAGCTCTTCTCTGTTCTAATGCAGCCTGTTCTGTATTCGCTTACACATGATGGATTATTCCTGCAATGACAGGGGCCATAAACAGAAATTAGATGGACCCAACAGAGCAGAATGAGACAGAAAATTCTTGGTTTACTGCAACTGTTTGACTCTCTGGCCATTTTGGGTGTGTAAACAGAGTGTGAATAATGTGTGATATTCCGACCGGGGAAAAAGGGCATTAACATTCCAACTACAACCTCAGTATTGGAAAGCGTGGTCTGGGAAATTCCCTCTCAGCCTTTTAAACTATATGTGTATATCAAAGAATATTACTGCTAGCAAAGCACACAATGACTCTGCCTTTCTCAATGCACGCATAACAGTTTAAAAATGGAATACAATCACTTACACGAGAGACCCTAAATTCACTTATGCTTGCTTGTGAGTCCCTAATGTCTCTCTCTGTTTTAGAAATTTCCATCAGCTGTTGTTTTCTATAAAATGCTGCGCATAAAAACAATGTCCCCTATGATTTCTAAGATGCACTCTGCGATTGGCAGAATGCTTCGAACAGCATGTGCACTGCCAAACTGAACTGATTTCAGTTTTGCCCTTGCCTGTCCACATTGAAGATACTTGTAAGTCCTGCACAAGTCTTTGCATTGAAAAGCATTTTTACAGAGCATCATTTTCCTCTGTATACCATTTAGACCACTGAATTCACACTCTATCATTGTTAAATGAATTTATTTATACATACTATATAATTTATTTCATGAACAGAAATTAACGGGGGCTTGGGGCAAAAATGCCACCGAATGTGTACACAAAATTCTAAACGTTGGGGCAAAAAATGCATTCCTATACATACTGTATATTTTCCTGAGACCCAAGTGTGACTGATAGGTGCATTTTCCATTTCCCTTTTTAATTTGTAACTAGAAGCACCTAATAAACATGCAAAAAAAAGTAAACAATTCAAGATCAAACAGTTTTAAAATTAAAACTGTTTGATCTTGAAAATTGATGTCTACATATCTGGGTGGTGGGACAAAGTTGGGAATTTAAAAAAAAAAATCATATAGTTTATTATGTTTCCAGGAGTGTTGCGACATTACAGACATTACAGCTGAAGTTACTTTGGAACAATGTGTATTGGGAAAAGCATAACTAAAAAACTATACAAATACAAATTATTTGGCTTGATTTGACTTTTTTACAATTTCTTTTCAACTTTTGCAACAAAATCTCAATGTTCTCTCTTTGCACTGTCAAAAAAACAAAAAACAAACAAGTGATAGCCAGTTCTGAAGCATTTAACCAATCAGAAATCAGCATAATTAATTCTGGTAAAAGTAATGGCCAGCATCATCCAATCACTCCCAACCATGTTACAATAAAATATACATTATACATTCTGAATTTAAGTTCTGTTTACCATTGTCCCATCTTTGCCAACCATGTTGAGTGGTTCAAACATCATCTGCAGCCTGAAACTAAACATTTAATAGGAAGTTTGGATTTAATATACTTGGATTCATAGGATAGCTATTATAGCTTTTTGTCTTATTAGTAAAAAATGACATATTTGCATTTGTATCTACTGTGACATGACATAACACAGGTTACATAATACTTATCACACCATCTTTCTGTAACTGACTGTTTATAAAACTCTTGTTTAAATTGCATTAGGTTG
The DNA here is from genome assembly GCA_032164185.1 of Moxostoma hubbsi. Lineage (NCBI taxonomy): Eukaryota > Metazoa > Chordata > Actinopteri > Cypriniformes > Catostomidae > Moxostoma > Moxostoma hubbsi. Next base: position 13,215,142 of record JAVLUX010000034.1, read on the forward strand.
TATTGCAGTATTCTCATATCATTATCAATCAATAGTGCTTAAGGTGTTCTTTAGTGTCTTGAAAGGCACATATAAATAAAATGCAATATTATTAATAATAATTATTAATTATTATAGGAGTAAGCTGGAGCAGAGGCTGCGGCAGAATGACACCTGGGAGTTCTTCAGAAGCATGAGGACCATCACTGGTTACAAGATTTCTGGACAATAAAAAACTAAAATAAAAACAAGGAAAGGAAAACTTGATATAACTTGATATATATATATATATATATAACTTGATGCAATATATATATTGCATCAAAACATGAACATGACCATTTTCAACTATTCATACTGAAATAATCAACTTCAAAGTAACTGCAACTTTGGCACCCCTCCCAGGAGCGCAGTATAAACTTTATTTTTTTTTAAATATTTGTCTTTTTGAACTCAAATAAGGTACATTCCAAATTAGGGTATTTTGCAGGGTGCAAGAGCCTGTTTGATGAAATTAGTTTAGCCAGGTCAATATTTTCTTTTAAACGTCATCAGAACTGGTGCCCCTTGCATCACGGCCAATTCCATGCACCACTGATCAGTGTGTGTTCATACCACTGATCTATCTATAGATCGATAGATCAGTGGATCATACACTTACACAGGAGCTACATAGCTTTAAGTTATGGTGTTATGTATTTGAGATTTTCTTTATTTTAGAAAAATAAATAAATAAATAAATAAAAACTGTATTAAAGAGGGGTGGGGGGGGGGGGGGGGGGGGTGGGGGATATTATGGATATATTATTTCATTGAACTTCACTTTCTCATGGATCAAACAGTCCATTTGTAACTAAGGGGGTTGTTGTTATTTTTTACATAATTACCATCAGAGTATTTAAAAAAGAAAACATGAATTTTTAACATGATTAATTTGATTTCTATTTTTACACTGAACATTTTATAACACAGCTCTCCTGCTTTCCATGGCATGATGGTCTTTATTTATTTGATACATGATGAGTTAATTGTTGCTATAGTAACGAATGCAACATGCATGTGCGTCTGATTGGCAGATAAAACGCACACTCTTATTTCAGTGTTGATGTTAATTTTGTAGTAATCATTTTGTGGTTATTGCTTTGTGTTCAGTTCAACAACATTAATAATTTTAGGGTGATGTTGCCTTTAATTTTCTCAAACACTGTGCACTTTTAATTGACCTACAGGATTTACAATTCAAAGTTTATTACAAGGTACATATGAATGATAATGAGAGATCCTTGGCATAAAAGTCACATTTATTATATGTAATATGTAAATTTAATGTCATTTAATTCATTAAACTTTGGTTATAAAATATTTACCTGCCCTATCCAAGAGTCTTAACCAGTCAGATTTCACATAGGCTAAATCAAACATATTAATAAACACCAGCATGTCACAGACACTTAATAAACGCGTTTTCGTCACTATAGTAAGACTCGCTATCTTCTGCACTCAACAGGAGTCAGAAAGCATGTCTTTCTGTTATTTGGATTTTAATCGCGGCTGGCTTGACCGCAGTGACCAGCGTGCATATATAAACTATAAACAAATGTATAAGGGTGAGTGATTTCAGAAAAAGAAAGAAAAAAATACCTTTATTGGTATTTGCCATTGCCAGCTCGGGAAGATGCTCATGGAAGTTTTTTTTTTTTTTTCCTGTTCGGGCGTCATGTTCCGCCAATGGAGAGTCGCCCAAACTAGCTCTTCTGATTGGCCAAAATTCTCTGATCTCTGAAGAGTGCCTGCCTGCTGCCTCTACAGATGCACAAATCACTTTTGCTCCATATTTTACACAGACATGTGGTGCAAAAGGGAGAGCACACGAAAAACAGTGTTTGAAACTCGTAGCAGCAGATTCAAGCAGTTGTAGTTTTGAACTTGTGTTTGTGTGAAAAAAAAAATTCAAAGAAAAAAAAAAATATTTGTGAGAAAATATTCTACAAGTGTGCCACTCTCGTTGGATGAATTCACATACTAATTTGCGGATGAGGAAATTTTGCCTGTGACTTCATTTTTTGATGCGGGTGTGTGAATGTGGTTTGCACCATATTCACTGCAACAACTGTAGCAAAAATGTGAGCGTACGAGTTTCTTAATTTGTGATTCGTAGAAAAGGATTTGTGCACCTGTAATGAAGAATTTGAGAAGGTGTAACTGTTGTGTTGCATTTGTGGGAGAGAAAAAAAATCTACAAGCTTGCAACACTTAAAATAAATTTCTCTGTGACTTCAAATTTACTGATACACATGTGTGGCTAATCTCTACAACTACAAATAGCACTGTCACAGGTGCTCATTTGATTTGCACCAAAATTACGTTCATAGTAATTTGGGGTCAATAAGTTGATTTAGAGATGCAATTATGGAAACTCCTTTAAATCTGATTTATTTGTTTTCTGGCCAGTCATAATTAACATTATTATGTAGTTTTCATCCTGAGTGGAGAAGCATTTCTGTCTAACAAAGTGTGAAACATTAAGTGATGGATCAGAGATTAGTGATTTTATTGTTGTTTTGGGGTCGAACATTATTCAATGATGAATGTGTTGAAACACACTGAACTCAAAAGTCTTCCTGTTCAGTGCAAAGATGAGAGTCTGTCAGTCACCCAGCATGTGGGTATAAGACTCAGTCAGCACATAGCGAAATCTTTATCTTCATTCATGCTGAACAACCTCCCTGTTGGCAAAAACCAACAGATGTTGATTGAATCAATTTTAATTGCCTGCAAGTTTGATGCAGAAAGCAACGTTAACCTTGGGGTTTTACACCAAAAGCTCAATATGAACAGTCATGTTTAGTAAGTTTCCTGCTGTATTGCAAAGAGAGTTCCTGTTACTCCATGTCCAAAACTATGAAAAGCTCATTCAAATGGCATTGAAATGCATTCTTCAGTGCGTCAGTATGACTGTATATGATAATAATATTAGCTAAAGTTTACAGATATTTAAAGAACAGGTTGAGGCCTGATTAAGTTGGTGAATTGTCATTAACCAGTCACATTGCCACAAAACACTTACATTGGTTCAGCTGTGTGTCTGTACACTGCCAGTCCTGTCCCTCTGTTCTAAAGGCAGCATGGTGACAGCACACCTGCAGTGAAGCTTTGATACAGTGTCCCATGTGGACAGACTCAGTAACTCTGTTGTGCAACACAAGCAAACACAGGCTTTCTGCAGGAGGTCACATACAGGACACCCCTGAGAAATTACCTGGTTGGGTACAAACTGTCTTGTAAGGGGCAAGCCATTTCCTTTGAATTTAAGGTGTATAATTAAAAGCAGTTTTTTACAGTCTAGGCATATTTACAAGATTAAAACAATGTGCCCTGAAACTGCATAGCACACAAAAAGAACAGCTTCCTCTGAATCAAGCAAATTACAAATCTACTGCCTCAGCTCCTCTAGTCTTCTAAGTAACTCTTTATATTCATTTTCTCTGGGAGGTCATACACACAATTTGAAGGTTTATTACTTTTTCCAATACAAAATCATATTTATTAGAGTTGTTTTATTTATTTTTCATTCAGCATTAATATGGGGGTGCCTCATATGTTTGCTGAATGGTTAAGGACATACATTTGTTAAATGATTTTGTTTTATCATTGTTTTGACATTTTTAGTATTTATCTCAATTTAGACTTAAACATATAAATTACTTAACATCATTATAATTTTTATAATATCTCAGACCCTCCATAGCTCCCCCATATAGCCAAATATTATTCTGCTAAGACATGATACATGACATAGTATAAAATACTTCATAAATACTTCATAAATTGTTTGAAATATATCTGTAGTAACAGAAAGATTTTGCCATAGATAATTCAAATATTTATCCTGTACTCCATTTTGACAGCTAACATCATTCCAGGTTCCTTTTGTAGGAACTCGAGCTGCGTAATCGCATTGGGACACACCCTGAGTGTCACATGGTCTTAAGTCTTTAAACAATCACAGCAATTTATTGGCTGGTGGGGCTTTAGCGATGCTCCTAGGAAGCTATGTCAAAGGCTCCATAAATGTACTCGTTTCTTGTCAGTCAGATTTTTGTCCTTCACTGCACAATCTCGCCTGGCCTGTGTTGTACCAACAACTCACGTCGAAGCAAGAATCATTATTATTCTCCCTTATGTGTGGCAACACAGGATGGAATTTAGGAAATACTTAACTCCCTGCATGCGGTTCATCATCAGTAGAGATTCCCACAACATGAGTATTGCCTGTCTGGGTTTTCGCCACACGGGGGCCACGTTGGAGGGTTCGTATTGCCCACAATCTGATTTAATGAAAGTCAGGATGCTCCGTTAAAGGCTCGCCTCCTTTGGAAACAGGATCAAGCCACGTGCCTGTGCAGACCACCTGTCTGCCAGTGCCAAGTGGCCGTTTAACTTATGGGAGGCCAGCGTGGAAGCCAAAGAGATGGGAGTTGAGCAGTAGGCCGACCTGTGTTTCTCTCTGTCACTCGCATTCGGCTAGACGTTCTTTTATGGAGTTGAAATGTGGGCATTTGCGTCCCAGCCCTGAGGCCCGCACTGTGGTTTCCTTCTGCACTGATGATGAGGACGCCATATCTATGGTGGGTTTGGACCTCCAGCAACTTATGTGGAATTGCTGAAGGTTATTACACATGCAGCGGAAAACTGCACCTGGAATGGCTGGATGAAGTGCAGTCGGAGGATCGTAAATCAATCTCATGGCTCATGGCTTTAATCACAGGTTTTATGGCTATCACCATCATTACTTCCCTCATCATCGTCATCGTTGACCGCCCTGGAAGGGGCATCCCTTTAACAAAGACCGCCCTGTCTTACTTGTCCAACCTGTTGTGCCCACACCACCCATAATGCCTGTGGTTTCTTCTGCCCCAACAGTTCCCATGCCACTCACCATTGTAGCCACCCTACCTCCATCACCTCCAACACAGACTGCAACACCTTTAATACCTCCAACACAAACTTCAACCAGTTCACAGCCAGTCAGTACTCCCAGTGGCACAACTGTGCCTGCTGAACCTACCACTGATCTAGGTAGACCAACCCACCCCATTCTGGTCCTTTTCACTCCCTCTTAGTGCTAATAAAGCATGCCATGTTGATGTAGATGGTTTATAGAAGTGTCAAGTTCTTGCATTGAGTGTATTCCTGTTTTGACAGAAGGAGGCTCTCAACTGATGTTTTCAATCCTCTGATGTCTGGGGGGTGGGGGGGGGGGGGGGGGGGGGGTTGTTTACCTGTAGCAAACAACAAATTTTAGACAATCACGTTGATTGATTTAGCCAGATTTAATAAAAATGTTAAATTAAATAAAACCAGTTAGTTTCTGTTTGTACAAAAATAATATTAGGATACTGAGGCCCGATATATAACCCTGATGCTTATACATCCCAACGGTAGAGGGCGTTACACTACATCAGCAGTTTGATTTGTTTTGACTGATGCATGTCGGTCAGTTCGAGAACAGAGAGCGATCTTGGAAACCATGAAGGTATAAATTTGCCTTTTTGTGAGTTATATATAGTTGTTAAATACAAATGTTGTCTTTAATTTGTTGATGGCCAGGTTTTGTCATGAATTAGTGATGTTTTTAGCGGACTGTTCGAAGACCGCTCCCTTTATTCCTAGACCTCCATCGTGAGATTTCAAAATCCTGGGATTAACCTTATTCGGCCAGGATTACGAATCAATCAGCCTCTGAGTTTTTCTCACCACGGATATACTTCAGTCCCAGAGATGGAAGACATGCTGGCTGCCCATCTCTCTCCTTCCTCTGTGACCACATGGAAAACGAGGCCTACTCTTCCCTCGAAACCATGCAGAGATACGTTGTCCTTTTTGAGCAAGACCTACCAGGCTTCGGGCCACGCGGTTCTGGCTTTGCACACACTAGCAGTTTTGCAAGCTTACCAGGCCCATTTTATGAAGGATTAAGGCGATGGAACTGGACTGGATTCTGAGCCCATCAAGGAACTGCGCTGATCTTCTGATTTGGTGCTAAGAGCTACCCAACATATTGCTTGTGCTGTTGGTCAGAATATGGTGGGCATATGCTCATAGATATTCATGATAAGGACAAGGACTTTCTAATGGTCTAGTCAGAATATTCAGTCCCCTTGCAGCTTGCACAGGGGAGCGAACATTAAAAAGTCACATTCAGAATTCAGCCTCTGTCTCCATGACCATGGATCTCAAGACATGCATAACAGAATTCAATGTTCATCAAACATAAGTGTACACAAAACACACAGTGAACATAAGCACCACATGTTATCCCCCCATAAAGAATGCTGAGGCCATTGTGGTGAACCAGTTTTCCAAGATAAACATTTTCCATAATGCTCGTACATTTTGCCCTGTTCAAAATACCAGGGAAAGGGTTTATTCTGTCAGCGACTCATCTTTTCTGCCTGAATACAATAAAGGCAAAAACATGATCAAATTCCCTTCATCCAGCCTCAGTAGTAGAAGAGCGGAGGCTTCCCTCTGCTGTTCTGCTGGTTTGGGAGTAGTCACCAAAAGTAAGCCAAGCACGCCATCCAGCGGTTACAGGTCATGCTGTAGGCAGAAGCCATGCATTAATCCCTCTGTCTGTCGGCCTGGCAGCAGCTTAAGGGCATTTTAAACTGGGTACTTTGAATAATTAAGCATAGATATATAATTCAATTTAGGTGACTCTACCGGTGTATAACGGAGTTGTTCCGAAAGACATTTCAATTTAAGACACCCCGTTTTTTAATTCAGGAAATTAATTTTCTTTTAGAAAAAGGGACAATAGAGGAGATCCCCCTTTTCAGAGAGAGTGCGGCTTTTACAGTCTTTGTTTTCTGATCCTGAAAAAAGATGTGGCTTGTGTCCCATTCTGGATTTCAATTCAGAATGCTGAGGCAGAAGCAAATAATGTCACAATTCAACCGGGGGAATGGTTTGTGAAAAGAGTGAGGCGCTTATTTCCATATTCAGATTGCGCCAAAGCACAGATGCTTTCTGAGATTCGCTTTTGGGGTGTTTAAATTTTGCGTCCTTCCATTCAGACTTGCACTTGAACCATGCACTTTCACAAAATGTACTTTAACGTACTTAAGGCTGCATGGGCATCTGTGTTTTGAATTATCTCGATGATTGGTTGGTGCTAGCCCACTCGGAGACCAAGGCAAAAGTTTCTGTTTCTAGAGGTGGAGCTTGATTCATGGGTGATGCAGGCACATCTGTCTCCAGCTCGCATTCTGTAATTTTGCCGGTGTCAAGCAATGTTCACTGTCTTGGTTACTGACATAACCTCCGTTCCCTGATGGAGGCAACAAATCATTATGTCCATCCTGCCACAATACCAAACTACACGCTGAATCGGCCGGGACCTTGTCTCTGCTCCTCGGTGTGAAACCTGAATTAGTGTATGTTATTCCAGCTCCTTATATACCTGTATGTCTGGGGGAGTGGCATGCAAATTCCACTTGCCAATTTTCATTGGCCTTTTCTCAAAGATCAGAGATGTCTGGGGCTCCCAGGAGCAATCTCTACTGTCACTTCATTGACACAATGTCTCGTTCCCTCCATCGGGGAACGGAGGATACGTCAGTAACCAAGACGTTTTAGAGAACAGCTAAATGCACTCTCTGGTGGTTTGTTTGAGCTCTTGGCCACATTCGCTGTTAAGGTTTCTGACCCTTAAAACGACCCAGCTGGTGGTATTGGCTTCGTTTAGAAAGGTTAGTGATTTGCCCTGCCGATTAATCCCTTATGTATGGATTTTGCACCTCGGTGTTCAAGGGTGATGTTAAGACCTCATTCGGGCTATTTGCCCAAGGTTGTTTCTACATCATTTCGCTAGCAGACTATACATTTTCAGCCTTACTATCCTCCCCCATTTGAGTCGGAGGAGCATGAAAGATTCCATATGCTTTTCCCAGTTTGGGTGCTGCGAGTTTATGTTCACTGTTCTAGCCAGTGGTGTAAGTCAGAGCAGTTGTATGTGTGCTTTGGTGGCATTTGTATGGCAGCAGGATGGTCCTCTCCACATACTGTACATCTGTTATATTTTATAATCTGGACGAGGGTTTGACTCCTGCTTCCCAGGTTCTCTCTTTTGGAACAGAAATAAACTCATAAAAGTGTAGACAGTTGATAGCTACTGTTCGCATGGCGTGAATGTCTATCATTCCCAATGCGATTATGCAGCTCGAGTTCTTATGAAAGGGAACGTCTTTGTTACATGAAGTGTAACACTGGTTCCCTGAGTGGGAACGAGACGCTGCATAAACTGGCCATACTTTCTAGCAGCTGCAAAGGTGCTAGAAAGTATGCCGTGCCTTCATTCAGAAAATCTCAATGAGACTCGATGGCGTGAAGCAAGTGCCTTTAAGGAGCCTGTGATGTAGCTCCCTAAGGGTGTCGCTTAAGTGGCATCAGCCAATAAATTGGCGTGCTATTTGGTTGTATAAGGTCCACGTGACACTCAGGGCATGTCCCAATGCTATTAAGCAGTGTCTCATTCCCACTCAGGGAACCAGGGTTACACTTCACATAACCAAGATTTTTATGACACTAAGGACGTTTTCCTAATACCTGAACAAAATAAGCTTCTAATTTCTTATACAGCCCAAGTTGCACGTATGAATCTCCAGATAATACCTGAAAGTGAAAACTATTTATAAAATACATTTTTAATTAAAAAACTGTTAAATTATCTGCCTGTGACCTTTTGTCCCATTTTATTTTATTTGTCCCACAGTTTGTGCAACAAGCTTGCATTGAGATTTGCTGAATCAGCTCTGTCAGATGTGGCCATGTGTAGAGTATCTGCTGCAGGGACTCTACAGTAACAGATTTGTTTGATAAATGCTTGAACGCAGAACAGTTGAGTGGATTGATTAGCTCTGCACTGCTGCTAATGAAACATTATAGATTTCCAATGATCAGTTTGAAAAGCGCTTTAAGAACAATGCTTAGAATTGAAAGCCTATCTCATACTATAAAGTATACTTTATATCCAGAGCTCTGATGGACATGAGCACTTAACTATAATGTCAAGGGTCCTTTCTCATTCTTCATATTTTCTGTTGGGTGATACTTGTCTGAGAAGACCGTTTAAATTAATTAGAGGGTTTTTCTTTTTCTTTTATTTTAGTTAAATTTTTATTTTGAATTGTTTTGCTTTATGAAGCCTCAACAGGCTCTGAGAGATCTAGTGTCAGGACGCCTGTTTGATCAGCCTAGTTGTGTTTGTTTCTGTGTCGTTGTTCATAGCGCTTGCTGTCTTGTGTGTCCATCCGTGCGCTTCGGCATGTTGTGTTTGTGTTCGTCACTGTGTGTGTGTGTGCGCGTGTGTTGTTTTTCACGCGTTCTACTGTCAGTGTCGCCCCGCCCTCTTGTTACCTTGTTAGTTCAACATTTCTCTCACGTGTTACCCCTCATTAGTCACTCTTTATATTCCCCTTGTGTTTTTTGTCCCTTGCCAGATCGTGTTTCGCGTGTTGTTACTCACGTCTTGCTAGTCTTGGTTTTCCTTGCTATTTTTTGATAATCTAGTTATCTATTCAAGCCTTTTTCTTCCGTTTTTGATTTGCTTGGTATTCCAAGGGTTTTCCCCTATTTTTCTTTTCTTTTGCTGTGTCTTTTCCCAGCCCCGATTTGTTTTATAATTTTCCTTTATTTTATTTTTCCCTTTCACTTTTTCTATACGTTAACTTGGCATAGTTCATAGGTTTTGCCCCTCCTCCCTACCCCCTGTGGTCTGCATTCCGAGCAGTTTAGTCCTTTTCCTTTTTTTTCCCTCTTTTTTCTCTCCCTAGTCTCACCGTCTTCAAGGCTGCTGGACCGAGCTTATTCCTCCACCACCTCCGGCCTACCAGCAGGTCTCTCCCTTCCCCTTCGCCGCTCCTCATCTACCCACTCTGCCTGTTGCTTCCCCTGTCTCATTCGCAACCATCCTTGTCCTCTAGTGCGGACCGCACTTGGCTGGGAGTTACCGGTCCATGGACCAGGGCTACGCTTTCTGAGGCTGTGATTGTCTGAGGACCTGATTCTGTCCGGCTCGTGCCTGTTACCCTTCCCAATAAATGATTAATTACCCTGCAATTGAATCCTCATCTTTCTGAATCCTTGACATCTAATCTGTACATATGGCAAAAGCAGATTTTTTGTCATGATTCGGTCACCAAGGGAACCAGATGTCCAATTGTTTTCATTGAGTTTCAAATGTTCAAAAGAAAAATGAACACAGATCTCCTTTCTGTGAACATCTTTTCTGTTTCAACCAGTCATACCATTACAGATTTCTTGAAGAATTTCAATTATGACCAGTGAAGTTTGTATTCCAGTTAAATTTTTCTTTTGTACATTTTTTTTTCTCAAGATTGCCAGTATGCACTATTTCATCTAGCATTTCCTGTGTGTGCACCAAATTCTGTGTATCAGGGGTTAAAGAGATAGTTCACCCAAAACTTCAAATTCTCCCATCATTTACTCCCCTACATGCCATCCCAGATGTGTATGACTTTCTTTCTTCGGCTGAACACAAACAAAGATTTTTAGAAGAATATTTTATCTCTGTAGGTCATACAATGCAAGTGAATGGTGGCCAGAACTTTGAAGGTCCAAAAGCATATAAAGGAAGCATAAAAGTAATCAGTTTGACTCCAGTCATTAAATCCATATCTTCAGAAGTGATATGATAGGTGTGGGTGAGAAACAGTCAACCAGATCAATATTTAAGTCCTTTTTCTCCTATAAATTCTCCTCCCTGCCCATTAGATGGTGTTATGTACAAGAATGTGAACCGCACAAAAACAAAAGAAGAAGAATGTGTAAGTGAAAGTGGAGAATTATATTTTAAAGCCTCTTTTGCAGTGTAAAGCTTAAACTGATTTGAAAAACATGTAATGATCTGATAGCACAATCTGACATTTGACAACAAGTAAACCCACAAAGCTTCAGGATCAGATCAACCATCACTTATTATTACTATTATTTAAACAGTTAAGTTAAGATAATAATGTATTGTGAGATAAAGATGCATAGCATAACCTAACTCAGCTTTAGTCAAAGTTTATCTTGGTTCTGTCCTATTTTGCCCCCTTCCGCTTACTTTATTCACCGTCTTTCAAAAAGCAAATCCATGTACATTCCCTGTACGAGCCATCAACTGTCACCAGATCGATTTTTTTCATGAACATCATAGGACAGTTGGGTTGAGCTGTTAATGTACCCAATGGAATTCAGTGAAAAGTTTATCAATTGATTTAACTTTACACATATTCTCAGCTGAAAAAGATGTGAAACCTCCTGTCATTTAAAAGCAGATTCAGATTAAAGCTTTTCAGATGCCAAAAGCTATAGTTCACACTTTGCTGCTGTAGGTATTTGATCAGAGTCAAATATTACAAATGCCCATTTTACACTGTGCTGTCTAACATATTTTTTTCTCAAAAGTGGAAAGTGCTGAATGTTTAATTTTGTCCTAAATTATACATTCAATTTAGTGGGAATGAAAATGGAACAAGATTCTGTTATCTACATTGTATTAAATAATTCACCATTGAATGATGAGCCAGGCCACAGTGCTACCATTCCTCATAGTTGTTCACCTCATGGTTGATGTCTCTCATCTCTGAGGATTTTCTGCTGATTTAAATGATCAGAGACACAGTATACAGAGATCCTGTCTTAGCATTTAGGGTAATGTAATTTGTCAGTAATTCTCAAATGCACCGATGAGAATTCTTGAAGGATATCCCTTTTTGTGCCTAAGGGAGGAGATGACGTGAGGTTATTAAAGATCCATTTATGGCATGTCTTTGAAGGTCTTTTGCTTGGCTGGGGGATATCAGTAATGGACAAGTGACATATCACCTAAAGTACTTATTCACCTGTTAATGGTTGGGAAAGTCTGTAAGAATATGGAACCCCCTGGCTAAGAAGGGGAGGGATAAGGTACAATATCTCAGAGTTTGATGGATCAGAGCAGTGCTGGACTTTCAAACCAAAGGGCATGGCACCCCTCGTCAGTCTTTTATAATCACAGTGTCATCTCAGAGCACAAATGTCTAATTCATCCATATCCTTCTCTTGGGATGCCAGAGGGTACTGCTTTAGCCTTCTGTCAAAGTGGCAGCTCTCTCCCTACTTGATGCCAGCCTGTGACAGCCACTGGGCACTTTTCTGGCTAAACCAAACAAAACCTCTTTGTTTGAATGTTTTTGACAGAAATAGCATCCAGTTTTGTAACAAATCAAATTTCATCAGTATGATGTCCATCCAAGGAGGGCAACAGGTAACCCCAAAATGAAAATTCTGTCATTGTTAACTCATGACAGTAAATACTGTTGCTCAAAACTAGCATTTTATGTATCCAAATTAAACAAAATGTATTTATTTCTTCTGTGGAACACAAAAGGTACATTTTGTAAGAGGTACCCACAGAGTTTACTTGCCATACTGTAGTGAACAGTGACTCTGATCTGTCAAGCATATAAATTGACTAAAAACACCATAAAACAACAATAAATTGATACAACTCATGCATTATTTCAAGTCTTCTGAAGCAATAAAATCACTTGTGGGATCAACTTTTACTGTATAAATAAAGTGTTGCATCTTCCATAATCTATTACATCCGTCAGCTTTGTCTTCACAAGCATGGATTAGAAAGACAAATTATGCAGTTGTTAAAATGTTTTTCTCCTGAAGTTTACAGTAGTGTGGGAATAGGCAACACTTTAAATAATGTTCCATCTTTAATAGGTGACTATGAAGGAATTAATGCAGGACTAATAAATAGTACCAAATTTAACACATCACTCACTGATGACTGTGATATTTCACTGTTGACGAATCAATAATTTCTGATTTGTATTTGCGTCATTAAGAACTACTACCATGGGTAAATTAATATAACTACTAATTCATTACTCATCACAAGATTCATTCTTTAAAATCCAGTGGGCCCTATTTTATGAGTGCTAGCGCTAAGTGCAGCATTATGCCATAAGTCATACATGAATGTCAAATCGCATGGCCATGAAGTTTTGTTTTTTTCTTGTAAGCAAGCGCTAAATCTAGGTGCAAGTGGGTTTGGCAAATTTGTGCATCAAAGCATATTTCTATGACAATGACATGCTCCTTTTATACGGTCTGTCGATTTTGATATTTAAAAATTAAATTCATGTATTTAAACAAGAAAATATTTAAAAATATTTCTAAATTAAAATTACACTTCAAACGAGATGAAAATATAATCAATATAATGATTAAAAGTCATACCAAATCCAAACATTTTACTCTCTCCAACTTCTTCCAACAGCCTCTTTTGCAGTGACTTAAAAATAACTCAACAACAACAGGAGGAACAATACCAATATTAATTATATATATACATATATATATATATATATATATATATATATATAAATATAATGATTGAAAAGTAAACTATGAACTAAAGTTAGTTAAAGGCAATCCTCATAGATATTTTAATTAAAATGGCTAAACAATTATAGTCATGGACATAATTTGATGTAGCACTATATTTTTACGAGTTTGGAAATTAACTTTATTACAACTTGCTGTGGAATCTTCAAATTACAAATGCAGGAATGGAGTTTAGCAAATTGTGCTTTGCACCACTTCATTAAAACACAGTACACACACAGTTTGCACACAGACACCCACATATAGCACTGGCACGAAAATGGCACTTTGAATTAGCGCTCTCTTGGATAAGATGTTGCGCACGATCGTATAGTGCATAGTACTCACGAAAATAGAGCCCTGGATTTCAAGGAGATAATGTTGTGATGACTCAATGGTTATTTTAAATTAGCCATAGCTAATCAATAGTTCTCAATTAGGCAAAGAAAATTCAGTAATTACTGGTTAGCTAACTGAACTACCACAGTCATTAGCATGGTTGGGAGGATTACTTTTGAAATGTATTCCACTACAGATTACAGAATACATGTTTTAAAATGTCATTTGTAACGTATTCCGTTAGATTACTCAAGGTCAGTAATGTATTCTAAATACTTTGGATTACTTCTTCAGCACTGGTAGATTTTTTCCACTTGTTTTGACTATAACAATTCTGCCAATACAGTAAGACAAAATACACATGTTAATAATACATTCACCGTCTGTCGCTCACTTCGACGTTGTGTCTTGAGTGCCGAATATACCTCTGATCTATGAAAAAAGGCCAATGAGAAGTTGGCAGACAGAATTTGCATGTCCCACCCCCGAACATACGGGTATAAAGGCGGGGAAATACGTCTGTTTCATTCAGAAATGTTCTGAGGAGCCGATGGTCGTGTATGCAGTGAGCTGCGAGTCACACACCTGTTCCTCTTCCTCTGAGCGATCTGCTGTTGGATCTACAGCGCACTTAAGTGGCTTTCTCCTTCTCTGCACGGCAGCGTTGAATGTCTTTTTCAGGACGCATCTTTTTAAAGATGCCTTTCCGCCCCTGTGTAATTCCTGGATGCGGTAGAGTGCTCTCTGCTTCAGACAGTCACAGGCTCTGTCTCGTGTGTCTGGGCTGCGAACACACCGAGGCAGCATTTGTGGATGGTTCATGTTCTCACTGCGAGAACATGACCGTGGCAAAGTTGCGGTCGCGGCTTTCCTTCAACTGAAGGAACGCCACTCCAGTGCCCTGCAGGAAGTGCATGCCCCCTGTCTCACGAACCCCCTCGAGGACCCGGAAGGCTCCCAGGCGCTCCTGAGACGATCGACCCAGAGGCAAAGACGTTAGCTCGGGAGCTGGTAAGCAGACCACTCCGTCCCCCGGTGGAGGGCCGGGAGGAGAATCCTTGTTTGAGTTTATTTCATTTTCTGGTACCCTCATTCTCAATTAAAGAGCTATTTCCTTTGTCTCTGGGTCACCTGGCCTGCAAAAGCCATTCTCATGGCACTCTGCTGCCACAGCTCAACAGTCCCGTCATGCTGGACACGGACCCTCCGCCTTCAGCCCCACGACTGTTCCCCGGCCGGCCGGTTCTGACGAGTCTAGAGGATGCCTCAACTGGACCTCCTCCTCAGTCACTAAACCACCGGGTGAGTGGAGCAAGGTAAGTACTTCAAGTCTTTTCTCAGCACCAGAGCCTCGGGACGCACTTTTCCTCCCAACACCATACTACCTGGTCCGCACCACTGCGAAGTCCCGCCGGGTACATCAAAAATAATCATCCCGTTAGTGCCCCTAGCACGGAGCTTGGATGCATGGCTTTCACTTCCCAACCCGTCATGCTGGCTGTCCAGGACCATCCGACTCTGTTACGCAATTCAATTGGCATGTTCACTTTACCTCAGTACACGCCGAACATGCCAATTCCCTGCGTGACCCTCTTACTCAAAGATACAATAGAGCCTGTCCCTCCATTCGAGATGAAGAAGGGTTTCTACAGCACTTACTTCATCGTACCCAAGAAAGGCAGCGTCTTGCGACCGATCTTGGACTTGTGAGTTTTCAACCGGGCTTTGCACAAACTCCAGTTCAAAATGCTCACGCAAAAACACATTTTAACTTGCGTCCGGCATCTAGATTGGTTCACAGTGATTGCACATCTCAATATTGCCTCGACATCGGCCCTTTCTACAGTTCGTGTTCGACGGCCAGGCGTATCAGTACAAGGTCCTCCCCTTCGGCATGTCCCTATCCCCTTGCATCTTTATTAAGGTCGCAGAGGCAGCCCTTGCCCCGCTCCTAGAAGCCGGCATCCGCATACTCAACTACCTTGACGACTGGCTCATCCTGGCCCACTCCCGAGAGTTACTATGCGCCCACAGGGACCAGGTGCTCAGGCACCTCAGCCGTTTAGGGCTTCAGGTCAACTGGGAAAAGAGCAAGCTCACCCCGGTTCAGAGCATCTCTTTTCTCGGCATGGAGTTAGACTCAGTCTCAATGTCAGCGCGCCTCACCAACAAGCGCACGCAGTCAGTGCTGGAATGCCTCACCACCTTCAGGCCAGGCACTGCGGTCCCCTTAAAACTTTTCCAGAGGCTCCTGGGGAATATGGCATCCTCCGTGGCGGTCGCGCCACTGGGGTTGATGCATATGAGACCGCTTCAGCACTGGCTTCAGACTCGAGTCCAGAGACGAGCATGGCACCGCGGCACGCACCATGTGATGGTCACTCCCGCCTGCCACCAAACATTCAAACCCTGGACAGACCTCTGCTTTCTGCGGGCAGGCGTCCCCTTGCAGCAGGTGTCCCGACGCGTCTTGGTCATGATCGATGCCTCCAAATTGGGTTGGGGTGCTGTGTGCAGACGCGGGCCGTTGGAAGGGGGCCCCGCTGCACTGCCACATCAACTGCCTAGAGTTGTTGGTAGTATTCTTTGCCCTGAGGAGGTTTCTCCTGCTAGTTCAGGGCAAACACGTCTTGATAAGATCAGACAGCTCCACCACGGTGGCCGTCGTCTCCTCCTTTGGAGCCAGCAGTGCCTCAAGTGAAGTTGCTGCGCTCCACTCACATCTCCAGCAACCTCAATGTGATGGCAGATGCGCTATCACGACAATGCTTGCCCAGTGGAGAGTGGAGGCTTCACCCCCCAGTCAGTCCAGCTGATTTGGGAACGGTTTAGCAAGGCTCAGGTAGACCTGTTCGCCTCCCAGGAGACCTTCCACTGTACGCTCTGGTATGCCTGAACTCATTTGTCCTACATTAATTCTTGCATAATTGCATATTAAGTATGAAAGAGTATTCTAAAGTGTTGCCAAGAAACATTCCCAGTGTCTGTACTGAATAATTTTCTTTGGCTCCAACAATATGATATTATCATTTTACTAAACAGGTGTAAAACCCTGACCAGAGGTCATGGCATGGAGTCAAAATATATAAAGATGTTGGATTACTGGACTCAAAATAGTTTAAAAAAACTGCTTAATGTTGAAAATTTCACATTGAGAGTTGATATTAATCACTTTGATATTGCAGTTATGTTAATGAGTAAGAGAGAGAGAGAGAGAGAGAGAGAGAGAGAGAGAGAGAGAGAGAGAGAGAGAGAGAGGGAGAGAGAGAGAGAGTTGTGTGGGTGTATATGCCCAAGAGAGAGCGAATGAAAGAGTGATGAGTTGATACATCCTTGCAGATCTCAGCGTTGCTGAGATGGTCGATCTCTAAAAAGAATGGCAGTGCATTATTCATTTGGAAACCTGCAAGATCATCAAAACACACACGCGTGCGCTGTTTATTTAGCCTTCTATAAAAAAGACAGTACGGATCTCCTGCTCTCCTCTCTCCTCCATCCCAACCCCTCTCTTTCCATTCTTTGAGAGCATGTAAAGATGATAGACTGCTGTTAATTTTCTCGCGCATATCACGCGCAACAGCCTGCAGTAAATCTACGCGAGCAATGCAGGTGGCGGGAAAATGCGTGTCAAATTCTCGATTCAAAATTGCTCAGATTTTCTCTTTCCGATTCAAACTCAATCAACAACAACGATTGCTGCCTCGACTCTGTCGACCTCTCCACTAAAACGAATCCCCGCCTGTCACACCCGTTTAGCGCGCTTAGACAGCACGGTCTTACAATGCAGTTTGTTGGAAGTGTCGCTGCATATTTCATAATATTAATGACATAAAGGACCTCTTCCACCCTGCTCGTCCTATAAACTCTTATTTATGTCTTGATGAAAGCGAGCCATGCACTGTACTTTGGCAGCCGGATTGTATCCAATCATTCACCTCATGTTCAATATCTGACGGTGTTTGATGCAAAGCCAGTTTGATAATGCCATAATTTGGCTGAGATTTTTTTGAAAGTTTTTTATTTTTATTTTAGAGCTATTGTTTGGTTGGGATCAACAGCAATTTGATTAAAACTGGGGTACACACTTGAAGTTCACAGTATATTGTGTTTATTTACAGTAAACTTTACAATACCATACCGTGTTTTTTTATTAAATTAAATCTGTTCACCTCTAAAAATGTATTTTGTAGGTATTTTGATTTGTAATGTGTATTTGTCTATGTGGCAGTTCAGTGGAACAAGGAGTTACAGAGAGAGAACAACACAGCAGCATGATAAATTAAAGAGCTGCTCAATCACTCAATCTGACTGATGTCTGCTTTCCTCCCTCAGTACACACGCTCACTCACAACTGGCTTTTAAAAGGACAGTTAGCAACCTTCAGTCATATTTTATGTGTGTCTGTGTGTATCTGACAAGAGGATGGTGATGGTGTATGTAAACATGCACTAGATCAAGGATGGGCAACTTTGAAGGGGGCAAGGGCCAACACTTTTTCTCCTTTCTTCCAAGGGGCCAACTTACAAATCCACACTCTAACAATGTTCACCCCTTTTACTACATTTCTTCATTATTGTGGGTAATCTATGCACAATTAATGCAATGTCCTTTTCAATATTTTCTTACCTATATACATTTTTTTATTTAACAATATTTATATAAATATAATTATTTTGTAACTTGCGTTTTTATTAAAACATGCCGTTCACATGTACAAATTACAGTTAGTACAGTACACAGCTAAACGAGACAACGTTCCTCCAGGACCATGGTGCAACATAAAACAACATAGGACAAACCCAGAACCACATGAGACTACACAGACTAAATAACATACCTATATAAAGTGCACGTGCAAACGTGCAAAAAGTACTGGACAGTACAATAAATTACTAACAATGAACAGGACAAAAGACACAGTAAGAGACAGTGCAGCGCTGACCAGTACACAGTAGTGCAAAAAGATGACAGTTTCTAATGCCAAATATAAACATAACATACTATGAGATAGTGTTCTATGGACATAGCATTTATTGAGGTAGCAGCCAGTTACAAATTGACAATAATTAAAGTGCAACTCAGGACATGTGTGTGTGTGTGTGTGTGTGTGTGTCAGTCCAGTCTCTGAGTATTGAGGAGTCTGATGGCTTGGGGGGAACCCACCTAACAGGGAACGTTCCAACAACTTTGGCTAACATTATTTAAAGGTTTGGGGGGAAAAAAATTATATAAAACGTTAATGGAACATCCTTATAACGTTATTAACCTTAAAAAACGTTCTACTAATGTTAAGAAAACTGGACATTTTCATGTTCCCACAACCAAATACTAACGTTAGGAAAACGTTCTTAGAACATAAAATTGTTAGCTGGGAAGAAGCTGTTACACAGTCTGGCCTTGAGTGCCCGAATGCTTCGGTACCTCTTGCCAATATAATTCAGACTTACATTTTCATCGTCTACATTTGCAACAGACAAACACACAAATGATTTTCAACCCCACCTCATAAAACAGCTTATAGATATTAGAAAGAATCTAAATATTATCATCAATAATAATACTGGATACAAGAACATAACATTTCAGTGCATTAATACAAAACATTTCAGCACCACAATCAGGGCTGGAATGGTAATCTGGCATACCGGGCATTTTCCCGGTGGGCCGACGCACTTTGGGGCCGATCAGGGGAGCACTGGCCATCATGAGAACTGATGGGCCTGTGGGTCGGCCGAGAGACGTGGCAAATGTGCCGAGATAAGCAAAAATGAGCCGCCGCATTATGCAGAATGGACCACAAAACGGTGCCTTTTCATATGCAGAAAAGGACAGCGAACACCCGCCCGCAACACGTTTTGGGACAGTTGCCATGTAAAATCCCAGGCCGATTTCTCTTCCCAGTCCAGAACCTGACCACAATATGCACAAGGGGACCGAACAGTCCTGTGCGTCAGAGAACATTATCTCTGTTCGCAAGACTTTTAAACAATCAGTCAGGAATCTCAATCGCGCATTTCTTGAAAGTTTCTCCCTCTTATAACAACTTTTTCGTTTTTCACAAGCACGAGCAAAACAGCAATAGATGTCTTTGGTGATTCCCACACTGTCACCGATTTCGTAATAAGTTTTGATGCCTTTTACCCTTGTATTTTATTTACCTTTTACATCTGAGAAGAGAGCAGCTCTGGTGTATGTATCTCTCATACTGTACGCCTCTTTGAACACTTGATCAATGGTGCACTTGCAAATCAAATTGAAATCTTTAATGACAGATTTCGTATCCAGGCAATCAAAAGACATGGGTTCCACCTGCGTACATTAACAATAGCATGCACTATGTCGCTGACAAGCTGAGGTAAAATTTAGATCAATTTACCTTATCAATGATGAGCAATTGTAAGATAATGCATGCTAGAATCCTTGAGTGATCAGCAGGTCTGCTAAGAACAAGCGTCCTCTTCTGGTCAATAGTTGAAATAAGATCATAAACTGAATCCAATCTTTACATAATCCGTTTTTCAAAGAAATAAAGTCAATCCTCAGTCTCTTCCGATGGGCCGTATTCAACAATGCAGAGTGCCGTATACGGCACATGGGTCGTCAGTTGCCCATCCTTGTACTAGATGGACATCTTTGAACGTTCTGATGCATTTCCAGCAATGTGATATTTTATGTGTGTGCGTATATTCACTGTGCTTTGGACTATGTATGTGTATTTTTTTTGTTATTGAAGAATGGGGTTGTTAAAAACACTTGGACCCAATCAATAACATAAGTAATTCATTTCATTCTTGATATTTCAAATGTTATGACTGAGAGCTAACAGTTGTGCTTGAGATGAACAGTTTAATGTATTCAGATGCATTGTGTTGGATGTGTGTTATGTGTAAACCCGACATTTTGTCTATAATATTGTGGAGCTTGTTTCTTTCTCTTCCGATGAAGTTTCAAATATGGCTGTATTTGAGAGGCAGTATGGTAGCCAGTCATAACAGTGGGCTTTACATTGAAGTTCTAAGGAGGCACTTAGGCTAAAACCAAGCATTTCAGACAAAGGGCCAGAGACAGGATGGAAAATCAGATATTATTAAATTTTGACAGTTTTGGTGCAAAAAACTTAACTAACATTATCAGTGGACCTTAGGGAAGATAATACAATTATAAAAAAGAGCATTTCATGACCCCTTTAATGCCTCTTATTCTCTGGGTCACTAGATTACTAATTAAGATTAGAGAGAAGTCCTCTGAGAGTGTGTTTATGTGTCTATGTGTGAGATTATGCCATAACGGTGTATTAAAATGGAAATGTAATATCACACCGGAGGACATTGTGGACAATGACACAGAGATGCATTAGTAAGTAGAAAATGGTCACATTATGTGTGTGTGGGGATTGGTTTAAAGTGTTGCTTTGATTGATCAGTGTGCACATCCTTGACCTTCACAGCCAACAGAGTAATTGCTTTAGAGACTATGGGTATGTGTGTGCACACACTGCACACACACGCTAATGTATATTACAACAGCACTCTAACATAAATATTGACCTTCTGCCCAGTTTGTATTACACTCTATGATCACCTGTCAGGTAAGAGTGTGTTTCACATTGATTAAAGGTGACAGGACCGCCTTCATGGCTAATATCATGGCTATCAGGAACTGCACTGTGTGCAGATGTGTACATAAATATTTTTTTAATTCCTTGCTAAACGTGTACTAAAATAGTAATTGTTGTTATAGCCCCCCCCCCCCCCCCCCCCCTTAAAGGGTTAAAAGTATTGAGGAAATAGGACTCCAAGGTTAGTTGTTATAGACTAGTGTGCATGTGCATTGAATGCATTTGTTATTTCTCAGGTGATAGGCCTATATAAACAATCCCAATGTCTCTTTTTGTCCTTTTTTTTAGTTTTTGTCATTCTTTATGTGAATCTTCTCTTTTTTTCTGGTAAGTCTGGAAGTTGTGTTGTTCACTAAACAGTTAAGATTCATTAAAGCTTTATTGGTCAAATTCTTTTAAAAATCTTTTTTCCCAGGATCAACATGTGGGAGAGAAATGGAGGAAGAGGGGGTGAAAGAGAATAATGGAATCAGAGGAGCTGAAGAAGTGGAATGGGGAAATAAATAGTTGACAAAGGTGTGGAAGGAGAGAAGCTGAAGGAAATGAATGAAGGGAGAGGAGTTAAAGAAGAGGAATAGAGAAAAGTGAGGTAACAGAAAATTATGGAATGAGAGGAGTTGAAGGAGAATAATGGAGGAACAAAAGAAAAGGAGAGCAATGAGTGATAGAGGTTTACTTAGAAGATCTCTATGAAGATATGTAAATTTGCACAACTGTACAAACTGAATTTAGCGCATACAGAATCTGAGCCTACACTCAATGCACTCTAGCATTCGCGGCCGATACTACAGATGATGGTTCACTCTCCGTCTCTGTTGCGGATGTAACCCGATCCTTTCGACGGGTGAACATTCGTAAAGCCGCGGGTCCAGACGGCATTCCGGGCCGCGTCATCAGAGTATGCGCGAACCAACTGGCTGGTGTTTTTACGGACATTTTCAACCTGTCCCTCTCCCTGTCTGTAGTCCCCACATGCTTCAAAACATCAACCATTGTGCCTGTACCGAAGCAAGCCCTCACCCCCATCATCAGCAAATGCTTTGAGAGGTTAATCAGAGATCACATCTGCTCTGTTCTGCCCACCTCTTTGGACCCATTGCAGTTTGCCTACCGTAACAACCGCTCCACTGATGATGCCATTGCATCTACAATACACACTGCTCTATCCCACCTGGAAAAAAGGAACACATATGTGAGAATGCTGTTTGTAGACTACAGCTCAGCATTTAACACCATAATGCCCTCCAAGCTTGATGAGAAACTCCGGGCTCTGGGCTTAAACAGCTCGCTGTGCAGCTGGATCCTGGATTTCCTGTCAGGCAGACGTCAGGTGGTCAGAATGGGCAGCAACATCTCCTCATCACTGACCCTCAACACTGGAGCCCCGCAGGGCTGTGTTCTCAGCCCACTCTTGTATTCCCTTTACACACATGACTGTGTGGCGACACATAGCTCTAATGCCATCATTAAGTTTGCTGACGATACGACGGTTGTAGGTCTGATCACTGACAATGATGAAACAGCCTACAGAGAGGAGGTGCACACTCTGACACGCTGGTGTCAGGAGCACAACCTCTCCCTCAACGTCAGTAAAACCAAGGAGCTTGTGGTGGACTTCAGGAAGAAAGACAGAGAACACAGCCCCATCACCATTAATGGAGCACCGGTGGAGAGAGTCAGCAGTTTCAAGTTCCTCGGTGTCCACATTACTGAGGAACTCAAATGGTCCGTCCACACTGAGGCCGTTGTGAAGAAGGCTCACCAGCGCCTCTTCTTCCTGAGACGGCTGAGGAAGTTTGGAATGAACCAACACATCCTCACACGGTTCTACACCAGTACTGTAGAGAGCATCCTGACTGGCTGCATCACCGCCTGGTACGGCAATAGCACCGCCCACAACCGCAAAGACCTGCAAAGGGTGGTGCGAACGGCCAGAAACATCATCAGAGGTGAGCTTCCCTCCCTCCAGGACACATATAACAGGCGGTGTGTGAAAAAAGCTCGGAGGATTATCGAAGACTCCAGCCACCCAAGTCATGGGCTGCTCTCACTGCTTCCATCAGGCAGGCGGTATCGCAGCATCAGGACCCGCACCACCCGACTACATGACAGCTTCTTCCCACAAGCAATAAGACTTTTGAACACTTGATCCCTCACAATCAACAATCAGCACTGCACTTTATTAATCCTCATTCTGTCAATATATTCTCGATCCCAATTCAGTTAGTGTATATATATATATATATATATATATATATTTATACCCTTATCTAGTGTATGTGTATTCTACATTGTGTGTATTGTGTACATTTGATATGTAAATTGTTGTGTAGGTATGTGTACATTTGTTATGTAAATTGTTGTGTAAGTTTGTTATGTAAATTGTTTTGTGTAAATATGTTATTTATTGTAAAGTGGTTTATGTCTCGTCACTGTCATGACTGCTATGTTACTCGGAACTGCACACAAGAATTTCACCTACTGTTGCACTCGTGTACACAGTAGTGTGACAATAAAGTGATTTGATTTGATTTGATTTGATTGATTTGATGCTGAAATGCAGGTGACTGACTCTGGAAAGCCTTAAGAGAGTCATTTGACATACAAACTGAAATTGGCTTTTGAAAATAAAGCTACCATGAGCAATATTGATTGGAGTAAAATGTTTGGCACCTAACCCCAATCACCCTTATAGCATATTTTAATAACTATAAGTAATATTTTTTTTTTAGATTAAAACATATTTAAAATCAATATCACATACAAAACCTTAATCTTTGATAAGTATATTAATGTCAATTTAGGACTACATTCCAGTGGGAATCCAAATGCTTTAAAACATCTAGCAGTATTTGGTGTGAGCAGTCGCAGACTGTATTTTTAAATGTTCTACACAGCTGGAGCTAGACTCTCCAGAAAAATGGGTACTAGTGTCGGTGAGGGATGATGGAAAACTTTGGTGGAATGAACTCATGTCCCCTTCTAGGAAATGCTGAATTAATTGAAATGGGTTCATTCTGCATTAGGGATCACTATTTGCATTAGGGATCACAAAATGGGTGGGCAGTGTGCCATGGTGAGCTTAATAAGGCTGAGTGCTTGGCAAGGTAACAGGAGGTATTGCTTCTGCTCCTATTTGAGAAGGTAACAGCGGTAATGTGGTCTCTGGGTAATGGCCGAAAATCCTTGCTATGTCATTCCGTATCAACTTATTTAGAAGTCCCTGGCTCAAAATGTAGTTTTTTATTAGATTTTTTTTAACTGTTGAAAGAAATACATAAATAATTATCAAAGCCAAAATATGAAATGGCGTGGATTAATATTTACTGAGTAATCCATTAAAATGACAAATTTCACCTATGATTTTGGAGCAAAACTACAGGTCAACAAAAATAATCCTAGAAAGGTGGAAGCGTCGAGATAGGTAGGTCTATTAATTATATAAATTCAGTTGACTTAAGTGCTTCTTGCATTACGTGCCAAGTATTAAAGATCATGTATTATCCTATTACATTCTGGTTCATAACACACTTTTCTGGTTGTATCTTCATTCTAAAGGCCTTATATGGATAAATCCCAGAGATATGGGGCTCTTAGTGTGGCTCCATCTGTAAATTGTTGAATTTTACAAATTTTTAAAGCTGAAAATATGGGTCTCATAGTATGAAAAACAAATGTGGGCAATATTTTTCTTGTCCAACAAAACAAAGTTTTGAAGTACAAATAATGTTGAAACTATAAATGTACCTTTATTTATTCACATGAAAAAAAATTAGTAGCAGAAGAAATCGAGCTTGAAATCATGATCATCAAAGAGACAACTTTCAAGATGTGCAGTGAAAAAGGGGTTACACGTTGGTCTGTTTTCACCCAAAACCAACTGGATTGCTTCAGAAGACATTGATTAAACCACTGGAGTCTTATGGATTATGTTTATGCTGACTTTATCTGCTTTTTGGAGCGTCAAAGGCCTTCACTTGCACCATTTCACATCACCATTCACTTGCATTGTATGGACCAACAGAGCTGTGGTATTCTTCTAAAAATCTTTGTTTGTGTTCTGCAGATGAAAGAAAGTCATACACATCTGGGATGGCATAAATGATTATGCCATCCCAGTGAGTAAATTATGAAATAATTTTCTTTTTTGGGTAAACTAATCCTTTAGGGTCATGAGAAACATAAATTCAGTCAAGTGTTTTCAATCTTTTAACTGGTAGTGGATATCTAAAAATCAGAAGGTAATTTTTCATCTTTTTGTGGGTATTGTGTCAGAAGCACAAGTCACAACATTTGTTCTCAACAAATCAATGGAATGATTGCGTATGAAACCAGAGCAGGAAAGGTGTTCTTCCAGAAGAGAAGAGAAAGCTGAAAGCTAAACCTTAAGCAGGCCAACATGGAATCTATATGCCCACAGAACTCTGCAGAAAGATCTACAGATTTCTGCAGAATCTGAACATTCCCATAGTTCTACACATCCCCTGCTTCTTGCTTGTTCATTTTTTTTATACATTTCATATAATTTGGTAGTTCTTTCAGCTAACATTACAGTACACCATGTATAAATCCCCCAAAATCAGCTATGACAATGCTAAAAAGTCTGCAAATTCCATGCGCGCCTGGCTATAAGCTAAAGATAAGATAACATTTGGCCAGTCTGACATATAATCAGTGTGAGTCTATCAGGAGCAACTCATTCTGTATTTTGCATAATAAACGTCCACTAGATGACAGTACAGCACTGTGAAACATGGTCAGGCTGAAGGGTCACTCTCCTAGTGGCTGCCATCAATCAGAAAATAATGTACTGCTGTAGACTCTTCATCTCTTTTCTATTTGCCCTTCCTGACTGATAACTTAACTGCTACATACAGGCTCATTCCTCAGTCCTGCAGGAATGGAGAGAGGAAGGAAATGCTAAGCGTACTCTGTCTGCACTGCCTAATGAATTCAAATCCCATTCTTCCTACAGCAGATCTGCCTTTCTCTGATAATTTAGACATTCCCTCTAATATTACAGGCATTGTGCTATATTACACCACTCTGTCTAAAAATGCATCTTTCAGGCAAGCTTAGAATTTGTATCTGCACATCTTTTTTTTCTTTTTTTTAAATTAGACAAATATGAAATCATAAAACCAGT
The DNA here is from genome assembly GCA_032164185.1 of Moxostoma hubbsi. Classification (NCBI taxonomy): domain Eukaryota; kingdom Metazoa; phylum Chordata; class Actinopteri; order Cypriniformes; family Catostomidae; genus Moxostoma; species Moxostoma hubbsi. The sequence continues at coordinate 13,241,676 of JAVLUX010000034.1, forward strand.
AATAGTTGCCAACACATTCTTGCTGCAATGATTTCAAGTGAAGTAGGTGTGTCTCCATTGTTAAAATATTTATGTGTATGTGTGTGGGTTGTACAGTAAGGGGAAGGGTCCTATTTAGCTGCATATGTTGTGAGTTTAAATGTTTGGCAGTAGAAGAGTGTAATAACGGATGGTCCAGATTTTCTGCTTGAGAAAACAGGAAATAAATCAGACACAGAAAGGGAGAGACCAATTCACGGTGTGAAACCATTTTTTTTTTTTTTTTTTTAGAGTGATAACACTGTAAAACACACACAGCATTGTGTTGACAGGGAACAGCTCAAAAACTTGTAAATGTGTCACTGGCATTGGCATGAATTGGGACAGTGCAGCTAGTGCTGTTGAGTGTACTGCACAGTATTTGTGTGGGTGTGTGTTTGTCAATATTGCAAGAAAAACAATACAACACTAACTAATACATACCAGACCATGAGTGTTCTAAAGAGGTATCAGTGTTTCCAGGTTTGATGTGCTTAATTATATGTAAGTGTGTGTGTCTGTGTGTTTATGTAAACTTTGCAGGTGCACTCGGCAAAATCAGGGCCATTAGACTAACATGCTCTTTTACAGGCACTTTAATGCTATTAATATTGGCCTGGAGCCCATTCTAACTTGTTAGGAGAGACATCATGTTTACACTGGTCTTTGACCAGTTCCACTTTCTGAAATGTTAATATTTACCGTGACATAAGAGACAGTTAAATTAATGTCAGACCATCAGACATGACATTACATCCAAACTCATATTCAGAGTAATTCTGTTCTTTATTAGACCACATATTTACTAGACAACATGTCAAGTTGCCAAGTCTTGTTCTTGTTCTTGTCATAAACAAATAATCAAAATTCTCTGGCACAACTCAGAGTGATGATTTCATGGAAAATATGAGGTGTTTCTTTCCATTTGCTAGATCTGATTTTCATTCCTCAGGCAGAACAGAGTTTTCCCCCCTTAAAATCCCTCAAGGTCTGGTTAAGAGGTAAGATGTTCTCTACATTTTCTGTCAGATGTGTGTGTGTGTGTGTGTGTGTGTGTGTGTTTGTGAACTGTATTATCTGTTAGAATAAGTCCATTCTCTGTCTCTTATTTTTTTCCTTTTTTTTCTTCCTTTTTTCATAAACAGGCCCAGGCAGAATCTGAAAACATTTTTGCATGTTCTTTGCATGTTCTTTCATGATTCTGCATATTTATTCATGGTAAAATGTGATAAATTGTGCTGAGACTACTTTACCTTTTCATTTAACTTTTTTTTTAAACGAACACGAGGCATTCTCCTTGCTTCTCTTTGTCTCTTTTATTTCTCACAATTTGAAATATAATTCAACTGCAGTCATTTGATTGCAAGGAGGTCAATAATACCTGGAGAAAACTATCCTTTAGTACTCCCATTTATCTCAATGGCAGTTGCTTGGCTGGTGTAGAGCCCAGGGGCCGTTTGCACCAGCTATATGTAAGTTACAACTTAGCCTAGTTGTGGCGTAAATGGGCACTGAGTCACAATTTATGCACTACTAAATATTTGAGCATTGCACCATTTAAATTAGGTAGAACATAACCCTACATATAAACTAAATATTTACAGAAGCCCATGACCAGAACTTTGGTTCTGGTTCTTTGGTGTTGGTTTTGGCTCTGGAACTTTGAGGTTCCCTTTGTTACAGTGGATTATGTCGGGAACCCTGGGCCAAAACCTTGATCCACGGCTCCTTGCTCCAAGCCTTCCATGGCTCCTTGCTCCAAGCCTTCCATGGCTCCTTGCTCCAAGCCTTCCATGGCTCATTGCTCCAAGCCTCCCACTGCCAATGAACCAGTAGGCATGCCTGCCACGGCCAACGAGCCAGCATCCACGCCTGCAACGGCCAAAGAGCCTGCGCCCACATCTGCCGCGGTCAACGAGCCAGCACCCATGCCTGTGGCCTTGCCTGCTCCAATAACTATGCTCCCAATCTCTGCCCATGCTCACAACCACGGAGGTCGTTCCCCAGTCGCTGCCAGTGCTCATGACCATGGAGGTTGTTCCCCAGTCACTGCCAGTGCTCACGACCACGGAGGTCATTCCCCAGTCGTTGCCAGTGCTCACAACTACAGAGGTCGTTCCCCAGTCGCTGCCAGTGCTCACGACAGAGACTTCTCTTCCAGCGGTTCTGCCCGCTCCGCCAGAGACTCACCAGTTTTCCATTCCCTCATTAGTTCTGTTTGTATAAATACCCTTTAGTTTTTGCATTCCTTTGTCAGTTCTTGTTTGTTGTTGTTTTGAGTTCCCGTTTGTTTGTTTCACTGTCATCATTTTTATTAAAGCCTTCATTTAGATCCTATGTCTCCCGTCTCATTTCAGCAACTGCTCGTAACATTTACACTTGTTTACATTTACGAGAGATTAAAAAAAAACAACAGATTTTTAAGTAGCTCTTCAGCATGAAACCATTCAAACGGTGCATTTTTCAGGGTGTGTCACCCTGTGACAAGTTTCAACACATTCAAAATTTATATAGGATATTAAAATGAATAAATGTCTATTTTTCCAGCCTGTTGTATTAGTATTTATTTATCTCCCCTTATTTATTTTAGATACAGTCCCTATATATTATTATTTACACAGGCCAAATATACTATTTATCAAATCTACTGTTATTATGTTTCGTATTTTAATGGGGATATAATTTATTATAGCTGACAGTTACATGAGCAAACAAGGTTTGAACATCAACATTACAAGATCAAATTCACAGCTTCAGAAGGCTGTTTATGGGATAAATATAGGTAAATGTCATTATGTGACTTCACATTACTTTACGGAGAGTTTACAACCTACTAGTTAAGTCTTGCCTTAAGAACAGGTAGTGCAACCAAATTAAGCACTGACTTAGTTACAAACTAACTAGTAGTTACTAAGCTATTAATGTGAACTTTCTTTACTAGTGACTATATTGAGTGTCGATGACAAAAGGCAGTAGACAAAGAAAAAAGTCAGTTTCATGCTTTAAAGACCTCCCAAAACATCTACTTTACTATAATGAAATATTTGTGATTTTTATATGTTGTTTGCTAAAATAATCATTTAATCAGCATTTACTGTCATTTTTAAATGGCTGTTAATGGAGCACCGACTTTTACAGTACCAGTAGGGTCTAAAGCTGGTGCAACACTAGCTGACTCAAAACAACTCGAGTTTGGCCAAGGGTGTCACACATGTAGACTGTTTTACTGAGATATTGCTCTCTTCAGTCAGAGGTATGACATACTTGCCAATTAAAAATGGCGGAGGGGTGACACACATACCATCTCACCGAAACTCTCTCTCTCTCTCTGGTTCCCTGTCATGTTGAGCTCACCAAAATAACAGCAGGAGTAACGCATGAGCATAAACAGTTGTAAAAGACTGATTTAGGAAGAGATTCATGATGAAAGTGTGAGATTGCGTATTTATCCCCTCAAGGCTTGCCGTAGAACACATATGTCCATATGCAGCTTTCAGTGAGTAAAGAAAGTATGTTCAATAAAAACAGACTGTTGTGCTTCCGCGTTCTGATTTCATTATTCATTTTAGTAGGGAAAAAAGCAGAAAAAAAAGATTCAGAATCACTATGGCTTACAATCAGTGTTTGTGATGATATGCAGCTGAGTGGGGGGGGTTGTTCTTGCTTGTTTTGATTATTGGGGGGGCCAGCGGGATGTCTTTAATGCACACACTATTGCTCACGTACTGTCTGGTGATTATGCTAATGAAGCTCACATCTGCTAGTGTGGCACCGGCTTAACTGGAACATTGCTAACCATTCAAACTTTGACCTCTTGTTTGGTTGCACCGTTCATTTGTTCTCTATATTTCTCCTTCCCACTTTCATTAACAGATTAATTCAAATTCTGTAGATTAATTTTTGCCCAATCTTTGCCCAATAGTGTGTCTTTTCCACTATTTTTAGATGAGCTGCAGAGGGAGCCACATGCCTAGATTTGTACAGCAAATGTGTTTTTAAGAAAATCAAATAGACTCCAGTGGCTCCCCCCAGCTTCCACCCTAATCATGATGTCACTGACTGTCATGCTGCTCACACAGAGGTTGGGTCATCAGGTGTTCCGGCTCTCTTAGAGAGCTGCGAAGGGCAAAGTTCAGAGCAGCAGGTGGGAGGTCAGCCTGCTGCACGACACTGTGCCCACCCTCTGCTCCGTAAACTGGAAACATCTGCAAGAGTCTATGCAGAAGTGTTACAGACAGAGAAAGAAAGAGAACACAACATAAATCTTCATAAGCAAGTGGAGACGAGAGGTAACTCTCCTCCATGCCTCCCTACTCGCTTTGTAAGTGGTTAGTGACCTCATTTACTCAAGCAGCAGCCAGATCTGGCATGTTTTTAGAAGAAAGGTGGTTGCCTTGAACTGAGGTATCTGTGATTTAGGATACACAGCTGTCAATAAGAGTGATTTGGAAGATTAAAAGTGGTGATTGCAGGTGAAAAATCGCTTTAGACTTTGATTACTGCCAATTTATCCTTTCAGGTCTTGACAACCCATGTCAATAAATTAACTTTGGTCTCTAGATAAGTTCTAGACTGAAACATCAATCAGATTCTAAAGATAATCAAGGTTAGATGCAGCTTTAATTTATGCAAGCTTTTTACTGGTGTAGAATTATGTGTTGTTCATGCTATTTCAGCAACATGATTGTTACATGTCTATTTAGACTGTTTTCTCCTCAGCTTTGCGTGTGTAAAAAGATTGTTGATGGGACTGTTTCAGAGAAAAGTTAACCTTTTACACTCCATAGCCAAGGGTTTATTAGCCATTTATTGATGTTGTCATAGCAAAACCACACAGCACAACCTTCAGACAGAGGCATATATCGTTGAATATGTACCATGAATAATGAACACAGTTTTATCAGCTCAGTTTGGCTAAACCAAAATCTTTGTGGTTTGAAGAGCTCCTGAATATGAGATTGAAGCTCTGTGAAAACCTTTAGCACACCACATCCCAGCTCAGTAGTGACTGTAGAGATGTCAAGCTATATAATTATCAAATAGCTTAGAGCAATCCATAGCTGTGACACAGAGCATTTTTCCATGCACAGCAGTACACTGATAAACTGAAAATCAGTTTATTTGAAAAAATAAAAATAAAATAAAAATACGACAACATACTACAAGAAAAACGTGTTTTGAATGAGATTTGAAAACATCTCATTATTCTCTGCTTTTGACGTCAAAATGAAAACAAACATGTGCGCATGTAAGGAATTTTAGTAGTGCCCCTTTAAATATCAATTCAGGTCTGCAGTCGCTGTTCTCGATCCGGATCCTCATGAGGAAAGAAATGACATGACACACATACACCAGAGTATATCATATCATTCCTCCATGTTTATTGTTCAACACATCATTATATACTATTCAGCAAAGTAACACTTTGTAGAGGATTATATAGGGAGGACATGGGAGGCAGGTTGCTCCAAACAAAGGTAACACTTTTAATCCATCAACACAGCACTTTACAGCTTCACAAATCACAGCTTTGCAACAGGGCTCTCTCAGTCTCTGACTTTCTCCCCTGTCTGGAGGTTCTGTGGTTGTTTATATGCCGCTCTCCCCATGCTCACTGAAATTAGAGACAGGTGTTAGACATAATTTAGCTCAGGTGCAAGCACCCTTACTGCTTTCTCTCCCTTATTATTTTACATTGCCCACTTTTATACCGACAGGATCACGTAGCCCTCTCAATAACTTCAGCAGTAGGTATACGTACATAGTGAAGCATGGCAATGTTATGCCTGTTTATCATTGCAGCTCCTCCTGTGCTTTCACTGTTCACCCATGAACCAGTCAGGCCCTCCTCAAGTGGAGGTTTCACATGGATTGTGTGGATCCACTGCGGTTGAAGGTCAGTCAGCACTCCCGTTCTGGTCACTGCCAGCACTGTAGTTGGGCCCAGACACTTTGGTTCACCTAACTTTTTTGGTTTCAGACACATCACCAGAACCTGTTGATTTAGAACAAATGGTTGAGTTGGCTTTCCTGTGGGCATAGGTAGAGAAAGAGAGACCTCGCCATTTATGCCATTTAATGTTTTAATCAGGGAATCCACATGTTCCTTGATCCCGACCCCTTGAGAGCCAAGGGGTCGGGAAAGGCCTACTCATTAGAATTTCAAATGGGGAGAGTTTAACGACAGAGAATGGTGACATTCTGAGTTCTGTTAACACAGCCGGTAGAACATCAACTCATGTTCGTCCGGTTTTGGTGGAGGCTTTGTTTAAGCATTCTTTTAATGTTCAATTTGTCCGTTCAACCACGCCTGCCGACTGTGGGTAATACGGTATGTTGAAATGCCAATTTATGTTCAATTCTTTTGCGAGTAGTTATGTAACTTTGGATGTGAACGGAGTGCCATTGTCACTTTCAATAACGGTTGGAATGCCGAATCTCTGTATTATTTCTTTTGTTAGAATTTTTACCACTGTTTTAGCATTCTCCCTCACACATGGGAAAGCTTCTGTCCATTTGGAAAAGCAATCCACTATTATGAACAATAATTCATCCAGAATAAAATTTTCTTCATTTCATACTCCATTTATGCAAAAGGATTGATTGATCGACTGGATAACTTTTTCTTTAGCAACATGCAAGATACCATGATAATGTCGACAAAGTTATACTATTGCGGTCTTTGATAGAGCCAAATGCCCTTGTTTATCCCTTAACAAATTAGTCTGGTCTAGATTCACGGCCCAATGTTGAAGATCAGATTCAGATAGATTTGCCTGTAACAATTTAACCCTTTCCAGCCTGAGCGGGAACAATTATTCCCATGGTTCCTGTCTCAATATCTTCGCTGTCCAATCACCGATTATATTTCTGAAAACTGCCAGATACTCATGACAACATAAGCTAAAATGTGATATGATTGGTTAAGGGGTTACTGGGCATGAATAATAAATGTATCGTCATCTGTGTCACCCTCCATTTGCCTGGGCTGAGCCAAAGAGGATGTCCTGGGAGATTACCTCCAGTGTTGGATTTACTGCTTCAAATTGAAAACTGAGGCGATCTTTCAAGTTAAGACAAGTTATTTAACATGTGTTGTCAATATTGTCTATTGAATGTCAAAATGTTTTAGTTACGAAGCATTTATTTGTAGGAGTAATGCTAGTTATTTCTGTATTTCTGTAGTGTTCATCGCACAGGCAGCTAGCCTCTATTATTAAGCAACTTTTTTAACTTTTTTGGCCAATTTTGTTGCTTGTGGAATATGGTAAAACCTTTTTAGTTATGAAGCAAGTTTTTTTCCTGGAAATAAAACGTGACCGTCATCGGCAAGCCTCTTCTTTTTATATAAATGTTTTTTGGCAGTTTCTGTGAAACTAGCTAAATAAACATTAGATAGCATTACTATGTACATTTTGAACTAAGTATAACTTTTTTGCCAATTTTGTCGCTTAAAAATATGCCTAAATTAATGTGAGGCAGAGAACAGATATTTATTTCTTTATTGGACAACTCTCTCAGGATTTTGTCCTATAATGAGCAGTTTGGCATCCATGCTCGACATTTTTTTATTAACCCTCAGGGGTCGACGGACGCGCCGTTGCGTCCTGCTGGATATTTTCGTCATTACAGCAGAAACAACTTAAAATACTCTGTCATTTTTGGGTATACAGATAAGTGTAATACACCATTAGAGACTATAAAGGGTCTACTTTTATTTGTGTACACTCATAATAACAATGAAACATTGTGCTTTTGTAAAATAAAGAAAATAAAAAGGGTGAGCTTTCAGCAGGCTCTGGGTTTGAGAGCATTTATCTGAAACACGTCACAAAAATGAACTGAAACTCCGCGAATCCTTATCACACAAACATGAAACATATGTCTAAAGAAAGCTTTAAATGTCTACTTTTTAATAAAACAATTCAAATTTAAAACAAATATTCTACTGCAATGCAATCTGTTTGAAACAAAGCGATGTTCCGTTTTTACCGGTCCATCTAATTATCTGTAATGTGATCCCACCCACCAGCAGAGCGCGCCATTCATACGCTAATGTGCTGTGACGGTCAACGCAAATGTACACGCCCCCTACTGTGAGGATGTAAACAAATGTCGTTCATTTTTCTGTGCGTTTGTAACGATACACGGGCAAGAAAGCTCCTGGATTGTAATGAAATTTTAGATTTTCCTCAGGAGAAGAGCGGGACTCCGATGAACATTTGTATTTTGAAGAGAGACTTGATCCAGCCGAGGATACAATTTCAGATGAGTAAGTTAATTCGTTTTCATTAGTTGACAAGCTAATTTATATAAACTTTTTAACTTTTATTTTACTAGTGGGATTGTTTCTAGACTTGCCAGCCAGGATTCAGAGTATTAATATTTGAAATATGACTCCTAATAAGCAAGTTTTAGTTACATTTAAATGCTGTTTCATATTTATATTATACAGCATACAGCTGAAAGGCCTGCTTTATCTGAAACAGCATTAATAATATGAGTGTTTAGATTATATTTTGTCTGGTGTTTATAATGCCTCATTATCATCAACAAAGCTTGTGCTTGCAAAGCTTGTGCTAGGGACTGCAGATGAAAATTAGCCTGTATGGCTAAATCTGGCACATTTACAAGTTGGACCTTGTACTCATGTTAATTAATGTGCATTGTCCCTTTTAAATAAAGAAACTCGAAACTCGAAATATGTGTTCAGGTTAAATGAGTAAAATGCACTTTAAATATGCCCATATTAGAAAATCAGCATATTATAATGATTTCTGAAGGATCATGTGACACTGAAGACTGCAGTAAGGATGCTGAAATTTCAGCTTTGATCACAAATTAAATATTACAATATATTCAAATAGAAAACTGTTCTTTTAAAATGTAAAAAGAGTTCACACAATGTTTTTTACTGTATTTTGGATCAAATAAATTCAGCCTTGGTGAGCAGAAGAGACTTCTTTTAATAGTAGTGTATGTCTAAAATTATGTAAAGTCTTTATGTAAAGATAATATATAGTTAGATTACTTCTTTTAACTTAAAACTTGATTTTGATCATTAAGTCTCCTCACATTCATTCTCTTTCTGTCACATTCCTCATTGATAGGAACAGGGGTGGGGTCATTGTCTCTCAGGTGCGAATCACCTTAATATTCATAATCATTCACGCCTCCTCGCATATTACCTTTCAACACTAAAATTGTCTTACAAAAGTTAAATTACTATATTGTTTTGCATGAATGAGTGATCAGGATGGTTTTCACTTCATTTTGTAGCAAAAACTCTAGGCTACAAGATCCAGTTCTCAAAAGGCTTGTGGACAAATATTTAGGATGTGTTATATTACATTATTTCAGTGACTTAACATTTTAGTTTTTTCAAAAACCATGCATAAACGCTGTTTTCTCAAAAATACAAACATGCACACACATGTTGCTCACATATTATTGTAGCCATGTTTGTGCTGAATACAATGTTATCAGACTTTAGCCATTAATGTGTTTTTAAGCAAATTAAAAAAGCACAAATGTCAAGGCATGTGAAAACTTCTTCAGACCCCAACATACCCTCAGACCCCAGAGGGTTAAACCCAAAAAACTTTGCATTTGAGTCTTTGTTTTCGGGTGTTGAAATGTGGTAATTGTCTTCACTCTGTCTGTGGAGAGACGAACTGTTGCTTTCTGCAGCTCATGACCCAGATTGTCAACTTTCAGTTTCACCCATTGTAGCTTTTCTTTGGATGCCTTGAAACCAGCCTTTGCTAACACATTGCACACAATTGTTGAAGCGGCTGCGCATGACTAGATGTCCGGGATGGAAACAGGATGTCGTCAGCGTATTGCAATAGACAGGTTCGTGGTGGCAGCTTGGTGTCCTTCAAAGTAGTGTGCACTAGAGAACACAGCAGGTGAGTCTCTAAATCCCTGGGACATTTTGGCACTGTTGGCCTCCATACATGAATGCGAACAGGGACCACATAACAGGTGCGACTGGCACACTGAAAAAGGCAGAACACAAATCAGTAACAGTAAAATTAGTGTGAACTGCTGGGATGGAGTTAATGGTTGTGCACATCAGGAACCACTGGTGACAATGGAACAATTAAATCATTAATTTTCCTTAAATCTTGCGTTAATTGCCATGTACAATTAGCTTTCTTCACAGGATTAATTGATGTGTTATATGGTGAGTGAATGGGTTTCAAAATACCTTGTTTCAGGCACAGTTTTTTTATTGGAACAATACCTTCCTCTTTTTCCTTTGATAGAAGATACTATTATTTTTAAAGCAACAACTGCACACATTGGATGAACCAGTAAAGATGTTTACATGTAGATAAAAATCGTGGTAATGGGCAAAAATCTACACTTGTCTGTCTTAAACTGTTTATGACTTCACCTCAATAAAGGAAAATCGGCTAAGCATAATCGGTGTTGGAACGCACATATATACAAGCTTAGTCTGACACTCTAGGAAACTTTAAGCCTGTCTTTGGTGCCTTTAGAATTTACAATACACTGGCCCCAAATTATTTGAAAAGTCAAATAATAAAGTCACATAAATTATTCATTCATTCATCTTCAACCGCTTATCCTGTACAGGGTCACGGGGGGCTGGAGCCTATCCCAGCTAACATTGGGCGAAAGGCGGGGTACGTCACATAAATTAATTATTAATTATTAATTTCATTTGCGTGAGATAAAAAGAAAGATTTAAGCCAGTTGTTTATTATGACATAAACTGTATCCATCATAATTTGTAAAATTAACTGTATTTTTTACATCTCATGTTTGTGTTGTGCTTCTTTAAAATAAATGCTACTTGGCATTTAAGGGGACAGTTCATACAAAAATAAAATTTCTCTCATCATTTACCCTCATGCCATCCCAGATATGTATGACTTTCTTTCTTTAGCTGAACACAAATGAAGATCTGTGAGTGGTGGCCAGAATGTTGAAGGTCTAAGAAGCACATAAAGGTAGCATAAAAGTAATCCATATGAATCCACTTGCACTGTATGGACTTACAGAGCAGAGATATTTTTCTAAAGATATTAGTTTGTGTTCCGCAGAAGAAATAAAGTCATACACATCTGGGATGACATGAGGGTAAGTAAATAATGGGAGACTTTTCATTTTTGGGTGAAATAGCCCTTTAATTTGATATTTCATAATGTTCTGCAATGACATTGTGGCAGCGGGGGTGTGGTCAAGCGTCCGTCCGGGGAGAGAAAGCGGTAAGGGCGCTTGCACCTGAGCCAAATTATGTCTAACACCTGTCTCTAATTCCAGTAAGCATGGGGAGAGCGGCATAAGAGCGGCCACAGAACCTACAGAGGAGAGAGAGAGAGAGTTCTACATGTACACGGCAGCCCAGCGTTGTTGTTTATGTTCATGTTTAGTTAGAATTGTGTGTGTCATAAAGGTGATTATTTTGAGAAGTGCTGTATGAGACTGTGGCCATTAAAGAAAGGAAAAGAATTATCAGAACCCACGTCTCTGTAACTCTTTACAGACATTCATATGTTATGATGTGTTGCCTAAGTGTCCAGATACTTTTTGAGGCAACTTAATATGTAATAGTATAAAGGAAGAAACACAAAAACATAAAAATCCACATTTACTATTTATTAAATTTTAAAGAGAGCACCCCTCTCTCCCCTCTTGTATGACTCCTGTGATGCATGAAGTTCTGGCTCCTCTGTTCAGTGTTCTGGGGCCAGAGACACTAAACAGGCTGCTGTGGTTTAGTGAAGTCAGGCCCCCTGACAGACTGAATCTGACTGCAAATAATAATAAATACCGTTTCAATGATGCTCAGTGTGACAGAGAGGATGAAACTGCAGTATTATTGATAAATAAGCAGTGAGTGCAGCTCAGTTTGAAGTGGTGAGACCTGTGGCTAACAGCTGTGTCCTGCTCCCTAAGGGGCAAAATAACCTGTTTATCCTGTGGCTTTAGTGTACAAAGAGAGAGAGAGAGATGGATAATGCAGTGTCCAAGTGCTTGTTGCTGCTGATGTGAGGGATCAAAGGCTTTGTTCAGAAAGGCAGCAAAAACACAGGCCTATCTGATAGTTTAATTGTTTGAAGTCTGAACAACAAAAAAAGCTAAATAAATCTGTTAAATAAAAGTTTTACCAACCTGAGGCAAACCACATCCATATGTGGTTTGAAATCTGTTTTTTGTCTGTCTTTTTGCCCTTTTTTTTTTTTGCACTGCAGGTCTCTCTTCCACATTTGAACAGCGTTTTCCTCTACCCAAAACTGAGACTTTTGAAAACACTCCATAACAGCTTTCTTAGGAAAACGATGATGTTGGATTTTAAATAGGGTTTTTTCTTTCTTTTTTTTTTTTTTATCAAATGGGATGTGCGTAGTATGTAAGGTAATACTAAGTGCACAGAATTGTTTTTAGCTGTGTGGGAATTCACTCACTTTTGGACACTGCATAAATGTGTAAAAAATGCCACACTTGCTCTCATTTGCAGAGCAATGGCATAACTTCCTGTTCCCTTTCAAAAAGCTAAACTTATGATGCTGCGCTGAAAAAGCACTTTGGGAACAACTTTAGGTGTGACCAGCTGTGAATATGTGTGCAACACGTCAGTGAACATTGACCGGAATTTATAGCCTCTGCTGGTGTAATCATTGGATGCACTTGTGGCAGGGCTATAAATAGATGCGTCACAGGCGCATCGTCAGATCTTTTGTCTTTAGATCACTCTGTGTGTGTGTCTCTGTGTGTGTGTGCTTCATGAGCCTGTCAGAACTTTCTTTACTCTGTTAGGAGTTAGAATATGTTAGGCAGTGCGCAGAAAACCTTTCTCTTCTTTCTAAAAAAAAGAAAAGAAAAAAAAAGGAAAAAAGAGAGAATAACTGAAAGTCAGAGCAAACGATGTGTGTTCCCTTGTATACGCTCTATGGCTGAGATGGACACACATCAGTTTTGCTTTGTTTGTTTGGGGGAAGAGCATGCTGCTCTCACGTTGGGGCAGGGCGGGTGCGAGCATTGCGATCTGCTTTCGGTCAAAATGTTTTGCGCTCGTCTCGCTTACTTCCGAGAGTCAGCGCCCACACTTCGTTCATGGTGCTCTAGTATGGATCTGGCTGAGGAGCGAGAGACAGGTTTGTCCCTTTTGCTCGCTCTCTCCCCGGACCCAGCTGGTCCTTCCCGTGATCCTGAAGCACGCTCCGGCACCTCTTCGGTTCATGAGAGGGACCTTGAATCTCTTGAGTCTGTGGACTTTGAGTTACCCACCTCCGAGCATTCTGGGCATGATAATAAATCATCGGAGGAATTACTTGAGGTGGTTACTCGTGCGGTGGCCAGGCTTCAATTAGACTGGCCACGTGAACAAGAGACCCTTGTCTGGGCTGAGACATGTGGGTATTTGATGATGCCACTGGTTGAAGAGACACTTGCGTGTTATCTCTCACCAGGTTTGGCATCATCGTTAAAAAGACCCTCTCTCCCCACTAAGCGGTGCAGGACTACCTCCACACTAGTAGGGAAGGATTATCAGGCAGCGGGTCAGGCTGGTGCTGCTCTGCACACTATGGCAGTGTTGCAGGCATACCAGGCTGATCTGCCGAAGGACCTGAGTGTGGGTACCATGCTCGATGAGGAAACTTTCTCTGAGCTTCGTCGAGCCACGGATCGATCTCTCCATGCAACCAAGCAGACAGCCAGTGCCATTGGCTGGTCTATGTCTGCTTTGGTCAGCACGGAGAGACACCTATGGCTCAACCTATCGGGCATCAGAGATAAGGACAAAGTTTTCCTTCTTGATGCCCCGGTTTCACCTTCTGGCTTATTTGGAGACGCTATGGATACAGTTATCTCCAGGTTCCAGGAGGTGAAAAGCCACAAGGAAGCATTTGGGCAGTTTCTTCCTCGCCGCACTCAGGGGGAGGGGCCGTCGGCCACCCAGACCTGTCCTGGTGCTGATAGATGGGAGACTCAGAAACAAAGCGTGGCCAGTCGTGCTCCCCCTCGTAAAGACTGGGGACAGGCTCGACGCCCTCGGCAGTCCTCAAAGCAAGACCTCTGGGGGGTAATTTCTAAAAGGAAGAAACCTTGACGGCCTTGCGCACAGCCTTGTGGGAGTAGCCCCCTCGGGACAGGGCACATGTATCATCCACTTCGGCCCTCCCGGTACCCTCACGAAACATCTCCATTCCCGCTGCCTCTGGTGTTTCGGGAGTTAGAGGCTTCCAACGAAAATTTGGGTGTAGCGTTGCTCCCTGCCTTAGTCCAGGATACGGAACACTCGACATCCCCTCAACAGGAAGTGCCAAAATTAATACCCATCTCAGAGAACCTGGCAGTGTGGAAACTTCTGCCAGGTATTTCTATGTTGGTCCTGAGAACAGTAGAAAAGGGCTACAGAATTAAATTTGCTCGCCGCCCTCCGTGTTTCAACGGCGGTCCCCACTACCGTAAAACCGGAGCAGGCATGTCTACTATGGAAAGAACTGCAAAATCTCTTGGTTCAAAGGGGCCATAGAATGTGTTCCCCTTCCAGAGAAAGAGTCAGGTTATTACAGCAAATACTTCCTTGTTCCCATTAAGGGTGGGAGGTTGCGTCCGATCTTAGATCTTCGAGGCTTGAATCGCTCAGCCAGGGGGTTCAAATTCAAGATGCTAACTATCAAGACGGTCGTGCCACAGATTCAACAACACGATTGGCTGGTCACGATCGATCTCATGGATGCATATTTCATATAGAAATTCTGCCACAGCACAGGAAGTTCCTGAGGTTCGCTTTCGGGGGTGAAGCCTTCCAGTATTGGGTTCTTCCATTCGGCCTAGCCCTATCACCCCGCACATTCACGAAATGCATGGATGCAGCACTGGCTCCTTTGCGACTCTGGGGCATCCGCATTCTGAATTACATAGCTACATCTATCACCTCCCTTCTTAAAGGAAAACCTAAGCGGTTGGCTTGGACGAAGGCAGCAACAAAGACCCTCAAGAAACACAAGTCCAGTTTCACCTCAGCTCCAATTCTCAAGCATCCAGATCCTCAACTTCACTTCATAGTTGAAGTTGACACCTCCGATTGTGGTATTGGTTCTGTTCTCTCCCAACATCATGTAAACACATCCTTGTGCAAATTACATCCTTGTGCATTCTTCTCCTGAAAGTTAACCCCAACAGAGAATAACTATGACATCAGTAACAAGGATTTACTGTCTATTAAAGTTGCTCTAGAAGAATGGTGACACTGGCTAGAAGGTGCACTGCATCCATTCCAAGTCATCACGGATCACAAGAATCTGGAATACATAAAGGATGCCAAGCGTCAATCCTCACCAGGCCAGATGGGCACTCTTTTTTTTCACTCATTTCAATTTTACAGTAACATACAGCCCAGGAACCAAGAATAGTAAGGCTGATGCACTGTCACATATTTATGAATCCCATGGCTATACTGTCACGTATCTGTGGCACCTATCAGATCTGAAAATATATTACCCTCCTCAATTATCATTGCACCCATCAAATGGGATATCATAGAGGAGATTCAACAAGTCCAGCAAGAGGAGCCTTCCCCTCCTGAGTGTCCCACTGGCAAGATCTACATTCCATCCAGTCTTCACCAATAGAATCAATCAATGGGTTCATACATCACTCCCTTTTTGACATCCTGGAATTAATCATACAAATGACCAAAAGAGCGATCACTTCAAATTTTGGTGCATCTCTAATTGCAACCATTGTATTTATTGCCTACCGGATATTGACTACACTGTCTGAACAAATGTATCAGATTTCATCATTTACAAAATAAGATTTAGTACTTTATATAAACTTCTGAAAGTTAATTTCATTCAAACAATAATGTGTCTATTTAAAATGTCACAAATGCTTTAGTCAGACTGAACTTTTGTGAAGTTGGACTAACAAACCTAGATAATGTGATTGTAGCTCAGCTTTGTCCAGCATGTATATGTCACGATCCACTGTTGTCTGGCCTGTGTTTCTCCCCTGTCATCTCTCCCGGACTACACTTCCCATAATTCTCTGCTCTCATCACTGCCATCTGTCTTTCATTGTCCTTGATAAAGGATTTTTATCATCATCCTTTGTGTATTTAAGCACTCTTGTTTGATCATTCGTTGTCAGTTGTTGAATGTATTCAGTCCTCCCGTGTTTTGACCCAGATCCTGATCCTGTTCTTGTTTTCTCATCGTGGTTGTTTTATTTGTTCCTGTGTTTTCATTTATATTCTGAGTGACCTGTTACATCTTTTGTTTTTTCATTAAACGCTGCACTTAGATCCTCATCCCTCGTCTGCCACATTACAGAATGTGTAGTCCGGGAGAGATGACAGGGGAGAAACACAGGCCAGACAACAGTGGATTGTGACAGTATACAGGTTATTTAGACAATAATTTGTCTCTGTGTTTTGCATATGGATGCTCTGAAATACAGGTGACTTGTGACACATATTTGTCGTCATTCCCTCAAATATTCAATTACGCATATTGTCATTCTCGGATAGAAAAATACTGTAGTTTGACTACACAAAAACTCTCTATACCATAATTATAAATGTGCATTAAAAGATACTAAGTGTGAATAGATTGGATTTATGTGCAGTGTGAACAAAGTCAAAGACTCCTCCCTCCTTACAAGCATACATGTACCCATCCTGCTGTTCTGAACCTTTGAGTCCCATTATAAGTTACTCAAATGGCATGTGGTCTGTTGTTGTGTTCCCAGAGGACTCTCTGTTTTCTGCTTTCTTTTTCCTCTAGCTGATTAATTCCAGTGATCAGGGAATGAGACTTGATCTCTCCTCTGTTCTCCTTTAAACATTAGCCCTGCACATTGCTTCAATACATCATGATGGTAAGAAGACCTTACAGTAGAAGGACGAAGATTAATGCATGTGTGCATTTTTGGAGAGTACAAAATAGACAGTACTATAATGTACTATGTGAAAGTGTGTGTTTCAGGATAAATGCATGCATATACAATATATCAGTGGCCCCAAAAGTAGAAAAGAGTGCTCTGCCGGCAACTCACAGGCTCCATGTGGGGTACCAGCTGCCGTGGGCACAATGTTGTAAACCACAGATTTAGAAACTTGAAGTCACACTTAAAGGCATAAGAATCTCTATGCATTATATTAAAATGTTTTGAAAAGTGAAGTGCAAACTTGAAGTAAAATACACATGCATTTTGGCATATAAATTGATTATATTGTTATGTACACACCTACTGTATTTGGAAAAATTAAAGCTGAAAGATGTAATTTCTGTGACACTAGCGCCAAAAATTTAATTGCAAGAATAAACTTTGTTTTCATTACAGCTTTCTGAATAAATAGACAATCCCCCCTCCAACTCACACCATTGGTTGAGTAACGTTGTTGGGGTGGGCCTTAGTGGGTCGCTCAAATTAAACAGACCAATTTACATAGCACCACAGAAACACAGTGCTTACAGTTTTTGAGAAAATTAAACTATACTTAAAGTAAGGCTTACTTAAAGTATAGCTTAGTATGGTGTCTGTAGAAAGGAAGTTCTGCCTTTCAGTTAAAAGATCCAATCCTCTTTTTAACCAGCATTTCTGTGACAAACATTTGTTGTTGCTGCAGTCATTTCACTTGTGCGCATCTCTATGTATCTGTGTAAATGAGTGTGTTTTTATGAGTGAATGTGAGGGAGTCAGTGTGCATGTCAATATCTGTGTGTGTCTGAGTGCCTTGATAGGATGTGGACCACTCCTCTTCAAGCTGATCTGAGCTTTAGCGCTCCTATCACTCAACAACTCTTTTTTTTTTTATTAATGACTACCCAACACTGAGCTGCAATAAGCATATGAGGAACAGCAGAGAGGGGCAATTTGTTCTGAACACAGCCAAGGGTCGAGGAGTTCAGATGGGAGAATCTTCTGGGTGCTCCGGAGAGAGATGGTGGACATGAAGGAGGACAGGGGGCCAAACAAAACATGCTCGGCTGTCTCTCTCTTGCTTTGCTCGTGGTGGAGCTGGCATACGGCCAGGACATAATAAGAGAGATGGTGACAGACAGAAATAAATATCCAGCTCATTAATCATAGAGAGAGAGAGAGAGAGAGAGAGAGAGAGAGAGAGAGAGAGAGGCCAAACGAGTCAGTGGAGAAAGAGTGGGAAAGAAAAGGTGTGAATGAGGAAGATGTGAGAGATTTTTCTGAAGAATGATGGAGATCTGGCCCATTAAAAACAAATGAAGCTACAACAACAACAAATGACCTCTTGTTTCTGAAAATAGATGACAGTTTTAAACAGTAAAGGACTAAACAGTTTGCAGCACAACACAATATATTTAAGGTAGTGCAGCGCAACTCAATAGAGAAACAGAAGACCGCCCACAGTTGAAAAATTGCCAGTGTTTGGGGAATGTATTCTTAAACCTGCTACCAGTTTTGCTCCTAATCTACAGCCCTGACCACCTATGGATTTTCTTGATTTCAATGGAACACGGATTCTGTTTGGCAGTATGCAGCGGCTCGCAGTATGATAAGCTGCACACATTGAGCTGTTCTTAGATACTGCATGTTTTCATAGCCACTGTGGTTTTCAGAGGAGCCTTTTGGTCTATGAGCTTATTTCATGCAGTTATTTTGAGATGCTGAACTGAAATATTGTTTCAAACCATACTGAAGACTATGAATCCACAAATCCTCAAACCTATCTGGACGAAAATATAAATACCATCAAGCTTAAGGATACCTACTGTACACATAAGAGTTTACATTGCATCAAAGAATATTGCTCATCCATTTATATGAATTTCGAAGGCAAAGCACATTGTAAGAACGTAGAGAAAAAGAGAGGTTTTCGAAAATGACGATGTATCAGGTATCATAAGACCAACATTTTAGAACATTTTAACTTTTGCAACAGCACACGCTGACGAAGTCAACCATTGACATATCCAATATGTTGCATTTCATGTCGTTTGGTCATGAGCCACAATGAGAACCAATGAGGTAGATGTTATTGACGTAGCCATATATAAAGGTGCTTTATGCGATTCTTTTTTTTTTCACGGAGAGGTATTGAAAAAATGTCTTACCCCCTTAAAGATATTTATGAAATAAATGTTCTGAGATATCTTCATCAATCTCTGTGACAGCTGTAGACTTTGTAAACAGCAAACAAACCATTTTTAATCCATGTTGTTCAAAACAGTTGTCTGTTGAGTCCACTGTTTTGCTGCTGTTGTTTTACAGTTTTTCTGAATTGCTAAAACACTATACCCCATTCTCTGAACCTAATGCTCAGTGGCCTTAACCCACTGGTCGAATTAATCACTCTTTTTTTGCAAAACTCTAAACATATTTTCACTCACTAAAACACATTTTGCACTTTGATGCAGTTGTGTTGCAAAACGGTAAACACGGGCAGCAAAAGTTTAACACAGCTACTAGTGGTGTAGTCGCATAGGCCGTATGCTTACTTTTTCTCAGGGCTGTTTGCATTTACTGACCACCCCCACCCCCATCATCGACTGAAGGAATTTATAACATTACAGTTTTTCTCAATCGATTTTACGCATTTCTCTAAACTCAGATCACTGCTCTCAATGCAATTACTGTAAGAAATGTGATGAGGCGTTCTGTATTGTATGGGCCAATAGTTGGTATGTGGCAAAGGACCCCATCGTTGGAGATGGCAGCACACATGGTGATATTGGCACCTCTCTGACCTGGCACTGTGACAGTGGCCCTCTGCCCAATGATGTTCCTCCCGCGTCTCCTCACTTTACAGAGGTTGAAGCCAGCTTCATCCACAAAAATGAATTTGTGATGTGCCCCTTCAGCTTCAAGCTCCATTATTCTCTAAGAAAAAGAGCACATTCATAGAGCAAATTATTCCAGTCGCATGTAACTATGGTAAACAAGGTATTACAATAAAAAAATCTGTACCTGCACATACTGGAATCGTGCCTCCTTTACGATGTCAGAGTTTCTTTGAAATGGAACTCTGTACAGCTGCTTCATTCTGACATGGTTTTGTTTAAGGACTCGATCTATAGTTGCCAAACTCACACTGTTTATATTTCTAAATGTTCCCTGATCTGCAATTACTGCTGCATGGATTTCATGCAGTCTGATTGCATTGTTTGCCACTACCATATCTACAAACGACTCCTGTCCAATACTAAATATCTTTCCTCTGCCACCAGTGTGTGGTAATGTGTGGATTCTATAAAGTAAAAGCAAAAAGCATGTCAAAATTGACATAACTGTATGACAGTCACATAAATGGGATTGATAAAACATCTGCATTACTGTAGACACAGTTTGTTGTGCTAACAGGGCAATACAGTAAAGCTGAAATACACAGTGGTATGCATTACAGTAACACTGTGAATTACCTGTGCTCATTCCGAAAAAGCCTGACAATAGATGCCACAGTGCTCCGACTCAGAATGGGTTGGACCCTTTGTCCAGCCTCTCTAAAGGACAAGCCATGATTTATGACATGGTCAATAATTGTTGCCCGAATTTCATTTGAAACTTGAGCTTGATTTTGTCCTCTTGCTGCTGCAGCTCCTCCACCACACATACAAACTCCTCTTCCTCGGGCCCCTCTGCCATGGCCTCTTGCTCTCCTTCCGTGCCTATGGCCTCTTTGATCCATACTTGCAAATAGCAACACAGAGGTGGCATCTTTTATAGATGGATTAGGACTGATTGCTGATTGAAGAGTTGTGCAAACGAGTTTCACACAGGTGCATAGAGATTTATAATTATGCAAGTACTTTCTATCAGCTGTGAATAGATGTTTTCCTTTTGTTCAACACAGTGAATCCAATAGAGTTTGGTGTCGTTCAATGAGATCTGTGGTAACTGTTTTGACAAAGGATGTGAAAAATGTGTGAAACAAATGAAAAAGTGTTAAAACATTTGCAAGAGAAGACTTTTGCTGTGCTAATAATGTGATGATGAAGATCAAGCGGATCCCAGTTTCATTTAGTGTGTCTTAGCAATTGAGAAAAACTGTAACACAGCCATCTGAACACTTTGTAATTTTCCAAAACCGATTGTTCATTTTTCTCGATTTTCCTCATTTTCTTGAAACACTAAATACACATTTCTCTTTTTTTGGCAAGTCTCTATTGGACAAAGGTGGGGTTGTTGGAGCGGTGTTTCTTGATCTTAAGAAGGCTTTTGATACTGTTAACCATATAATTCTTATGTCTAAGTTTTTTACCAAAACAAATAGTTCAAGTGTAGTCCCAGATGTTCTTGTGACAGGGAAGAGGCTACAAGTTGTATCTGAATATAAGTACCTTGGAGTTTTGATTGATTCAGAACTTTCTTTCAAAGCTCAGGTTAAAAAGTTCTGTAATCGTCCGTTATCTTATGTGTTTGTCTTTTGAGTTCTCCATTAAACCTTTAGTTTATATGTCAAGCCGGTTTCTCGCCTCTTCCTTGCCCATGAATATGATCTGTGTTACACTGGTGCCGAAACCCGGGAAAATTCCGAGCATGGAAAAAGGTCGTCCCGTAGAGTCCTCCCAGCTGGCCGAAGTCCTCCTGTCCCTCGCCACGTTACATCAGAGCCACCAACAGTCCCTGCTTGAGCTCCGGCAAGACCAAGATCGGCGGTTCTGTGAGATCGTGTGGGCCCAAGCAGAGGATCGACAGGTCATCCGGAGCCTCCTCAGCCAGGAGGTCGCTCCAGCCACAGCCGCGACCCCGGACACCCATGCCACAGATAGATTTGTTATAAAGAATAAATACTTTTTATAATGCTACACACTTCTGTGGGCTTTAAAGTTACATTTGAAATAATTGAAATCCTTCTTCATCTTCATCTTCTCATGTCCCAAAAACTGCATGTCAAACATCTTTGACAAAAATAAATGCTAAATAATTGGATTTCTATTTTACCCCACATACAGTTACATAAGGGTTTAGTGTTACATTCTCTCGCTAACATATATTCATTTTTGATAAATGTGTAATTTTAACACTGATAGTGGAGGTTTTTTGTGTGTTCCTTGAGTTGTTGCGCACCCTGTTTTGTCATGATACTATGACCTTTTGCCAAAGATATACTACTGTATGTTAGTAAATTAAAACACATGCACTGGAGGTGTACATCACCCATTCTGCAAAATTACTTTGAGTTATTTGAAGTTTAAAGCTCTATTGTTTTATTTATTTTTTCCTTTATTTTGTGGTGTTAGTCATATGTGGTCTAGCATAACATGTCCACCCTGTTATGGGAAGATATATGGGAACTTAATATAATTAAAAATTTAAATATACATTATTTACGTTAAAAGAAATATAATAAATATTAGTTTACAAATATGTTTCCTAGATATCAATCACAGAGCATGTAGTGGCTAATTAATCCACTTAATGTCCACCCTTTTATTGTCCACCTTGATTCTGCCCATTTAATTGGATGTTTGAATATTTTAGTAATTTAGCTTGACAAGTATGACTAATACAATTTTTAATATGTCCCTGTAATAAAGAAACATGAAGGAACTTGTAAAAGTATGTTTTATTTTTGAAAAGTTTCAAAGCAGGAATTTCACTGAATTGTAGGAATGACCAATTTACGATATGTACAAAGTTGCAGTTCCACCACTCTCTATATTCAGATTACACAGTCTACAGCAACAGTAAAGTATCTATAGTAACAGTAACTTTGAAAAGTTTTTTATTTTATTTGAGAGGATATAATGACTTAAATTTAATTATGTTTGTCCCACAAATTGATCATATCTCTTCAGAAAACATGGAATATAGAGCAAGTAGTCGGAATATATTGACTACCGTTATCGTAGTTTTGTTGTGTTTTTGTCCTTTTTCAAGCTTGAAAGACTGGAAGCTATCACTCTCATCATGGCGAATAAAACCTGTGAAGATTTTGTGTTCCACAGAAGAGAGTAAAACATTTTTGGAGTGACTTTATGGTGAGTACTGTAAAAATTGAATAATTTTCCTTTTTTGGTGAACTGCTCCTTTAAAATAGACATAATGCATTCCTATCTGTTAAATGATTCATCAGGGCTTGGTCTTGTCCATTGGTCTTGTCAGGCGTTTTCTTCTTTTGTAAGTCGCTTCGGATAAAAGCGTCTGCCAAATGAATACATGTAAATGTAGGTGCCCTATAACATCCTTGTCTATTTGTGCTATTAGAACATTCAAATAAATCCCAGTATGTTCTAAAATGTCCTGTGGCACGGTGGAGGGCGGGACCGGCGCGTGATTACGCACGCCCGGTCCCGTATTAGGCTAATTACGCCGTCAAGAGGGATAAAGGCCACTCGCTGACGGCGATCGAGAGAGAGAGCTCAATTACGGACGTCCGTTATTTTATGTGTTTGTCTTTTGAGTTCTCCATTAAACCTTTAAGTTTATATGTTAAGCCGGTTTCTCGCCTCTTCCTTGCCCATGAATTATGATCTGTGTTACATTGGTGCCGAAACCCGGGAAGGAAGAGGGATGCGCCGTAGCGGAGTTCTCGCCACTACCCCAAAGAAGCAGCCGCGGCCATCTGCCGGGGAACGACGTCCGTTATTGAGCTCTCTCTCTCGATCGCCGTCTGCGAGTGGCCTTTATCCCTCTTGACGGCGTAATTAGCCTAATACGGGACCGGGCGTGCGTAATCACGCGCCGGTCCCGCCCTCCACCGTGCCACATGTCCCTTTTCCTGTGAAGGGTATTCAGGACTCTTCTCATATCTGCTTTTGTGAGTTGTGCTTTAAATCATTGCAATAAGCAGCACTCCATTAGGCTTTTCATCACAATCTGTAATTATCCCATGTCAGGCCTCATTCCCACAGCAACTGCGGCCATGTCCAGGATCAAACTTGGGATTTGATGTGTCTCTGTTTTGTGTCCTGTTGATAGATGTGTGCATTGCCATGCTTAGGATGAGTAGCACTCATTACAGCAGAGCGAATGCCTGCTGAAGCATGTCATCTGCTACTTTGACCCAAAACGTCACAGTCACTCTAGTAGTGAGGCTGGGAAGATGTAAGTTAGGAGCCGTGTTTTGTTACAGTACCCCCAAAGAGAGGGAGTAGGTTGTCAAATGTCAAACTGAAAGGGGAAAGAACTGGAGACCATTTATGTGATGGGAAAATTATAGTTGTCTTATTCATTTATATCTGGCCTCCAACCCACATATTGAAGAAAAATATCCATATTTTGTATTTATAAACCTTGGATCAAGCTTGGAAATAAGAGTTTTCTCATAATATGAAATGTGAAATTGGTTTTAATATGAGAACAAAACTTCCCAGTCAAAGAAACCAAAAGTGGAGATAATTCATTAAAGAGTCAATGAAATCAGAATAGGAGTTTTGTGGCTTTAAGTCCATGTCCATTAGTTTTGAAGCCATTCTAGTGTACCTCTAAAGGTTAATTAACTTTTGGACTGTTAAAAAAAACAAGGTTGTCTGTGGTGATACAAATTATAAATCTTTTAAAAATCTAGTTTCAAACAAATATGTAGAGTTTATAGAAATGTAATCTTTTTTGAAAAGCCTTTATAGGATTTTCTTTTTCAAATAAAATTATTTAAAGGCTTTAAAAATGTCAAGTGGTGTAACAACCAAGTAAAATGTTTTAAAATACTTTCCTAGCATATTTAATATATGAGAGTGTAATAGTTAATTAAAATAGATGTTATCAAACATATTTAATGTAAAAAAAAAAAAGATTTTGTTTGAAATTTCATTAATTTTGAGTTAAGAATATCAAGACGTTTTCTGAACGTTACTCCTTAAGACTTGAACAAAATGTCAATCTCTCTCTCTCTCTCTCTCTCTCTCTCTCTCGAGAGAGAGAGAGGGTCTAAAGGGGTCCTCTAAGTTTTATGTTTTTGTCAAATGACAACAAATTGGCTACCTTCCATATGGTTATTATAAATATTGATTATATATATTTCTATGTTAAGGGGCCAGTGGTAGCTCAGTGGTTAAGGCTCTGGGTTACTGACCGAAAGGTCGGGGGTTCAAGCCCCGGCACTGTCAAGATACCACTGTTGGGCCCTTGAGCAAGGCCCTTGACCCTATCTGCTCCAGGGGCACTGTTTCTGCTCTGACCCCAGCTTAGTTGGGGTGCTGCAAGCGTTCTCTGTTAGCGACACCTGCCTGGATTTCGGTCCGGCAGACACATATGTGATCCTAAGACAGTGATTGGGCTATGTGCCCAAGGTTCCTACCATGCCCTTTAGAGACCAGGTAGTGAACCTGCAAGCACTGCCCCGGGAGGAGGCAGACCAAGCCCCATCGTTGCTGTGTCCGGTATGTGCTTTGCGTACCTACTTGGACCGCACGCAGAGCTTTAGATGTTCTGAGCAGCTCTGCTTTGGTGGACAGCGGAAAGGGAACGCTGTCTCCAAACAGAGGCTTTCCCACTGGGTGGTGGACGCCATTTCATTGGCCTATCACACCCAGGCTGTGCCCCCCCCCCCTTGCGGGTTTGAGCGCACTCAACAAGGAGAGTTGCATCCTTGTGGGCACTGGCCAGAGGTACCTCCCTGGCAGACATATGTAGAGCAGCGGGTTGGGAGACATCTAATACCTTTGCGAGATTTTACAATCTCAGGGTTGAGTCAGTATCGTCCCGTGTTTTCTCAGGTCCGAGCCGGTAGGACTCGGTAACACGCTGACGGACTGGCCGGGTGGATTGCTTGCACCTGGCGCCCTTTCCCTCGGCCGAGGAAAAACTGTGCGCTTTCTCTCCCAGGAGATCCCACTCATCCGGATAACCATGACGTTTCATTTACATGTTAATATAGTCTACTGTAGACTGTTGTATAAGACAAATGTTCATTAATGTGTGTTGCAACATGTTCTATTTATTGACAGGTTATGCAAAAGAGATTGGTAAATATAAACCATTGATGCTGTTATATTTAAGTAAAAAACTGAATGGTAGATTTCAGATAAATAGGGGAAAGGAAAATTTAAAGAGGGGAGATATGATGATTGTGATTGGGTATTGAACTCTTCGGGGTTCCTAGGTTACAGGGTTTTTTCTAGTACTTTTTTTCTAGTTCTTGAGTGAGACGTATAACTCATGTGAGCTTGACAATAATAGTTAAGCTTGAGTTTATTAGACTGTTTGGTCTCCTGTATCATGACAGTGGGCATAAAGCGTATGCTTACGTATGTGCTGGACTATACCACTGGGTGTATTCAAGTAATTTTTTTGTGAATTACAATTTTTATTTGTAACAAATCAAGGTTAAAGGGGTCATGTCATGAGGAATAAAATATTCCTTGATATTTTGACATATAAAAGGTCTTACTACTATAAAAACATACTGTACATTTCAGAACTCAAAACTTAATCCCCAGATCAATAAAAGCATTTATTGAAACCAAGCTGCAGAAACCCCTCTTTCTCCACTTCCGTGACTATCCTATGTAATTTGGGGTACATTAATTCATGATCGCCTCTACAGCTCAAAAACATTAACGCCTACTTAAAATCATCACACCCTTGGCCCTGCCCACTGGTGCTTCAGTTTGTAAACATAGAGAGAAGGACAAACAAAGCCTACTGTGGCCTAACCATTCCTAACACCAAAGGGGACCCATCTGGACTATTTTAAATTACTTTTGTATTTAAACATGCACAGACAGACGACGTAAACCACTTGGTACATATCTCGAACTGCTTTTAAAAGACGTGTTGTCAAGTTTCAACTCTGAAGAGGAGAATCCACTCTCTGTCATTCAGATCCTGCTTCTTGCTGTCCATCCATCCATCCATCTTCAACCGCTTATCCGAAGCCGGGTCGCGGGGGCAGCAGCTCCAGCAGGGGGCCCCAAACTTCCCTATCCCGAGCCACATTAACCAGCTCTGACTGGGGGACCCCGAGGCGTTCCCAGGCCAGTGTGGAGATGTAATCTCTCACCTAGTCCTGCGTCTTCCCCGAGGCCTCCTCCCAGCTGGACGTGCCTGAAACACCTCCCTAGGGAGGCGCCCAGGGGGCATCCTTACCAGATGCCCAAACCACCTCAACTGCCCAAACCACCTCAACTGACTCCTTTCCATGCAATGGAGCAGCGGCTCTACTCCGAGCTCTTCGCGGATGACTGAGCTCCTCACCCTATCTCTAAGTGAGAAGCCCGCCACCCTTCTGAGGAAGCCCATTTCTGCCGCTTGTACTCGCGACCTAGTTCTTTCGGTCATGACCCAACCTTCATGACCATAGGTGAGGGTAGGAACAAAAATTGACCGGTAGATCGAGAGCTTTGCCTTCCGGCTCAGCTCTCTTTTCATGACAACGGTGCGATAGAGCGAATGCAATACCGCCCCCGCTGCCCCGATTCTCCGGCCACCCTCCCGCTCCATTGTCCCCTCACTCGTGAACAAGACCCCCGAGGTACTTGGAACTCCTTCACTTGGGGCAATACCTAAGCTTCTTGCTGTTTTGAGCTCAAATGCATCATGGATGCATTCTTTCGCCCATATGCATTATTTTTTTATTGTTGGTGTACATAAACATGCGCTGGATGGACGTCTTTGATCGTTTAGATGTGTTTTCGAAGATGTGCATTTCAGAACAGGATGATACTGGAAACTGGATGTGGATGTATCTTCAGTTTATTTCAGCACGGATTGCATGTTTTTTCAGCTCATTTCAATGTTGATTATTTTTGAACAGTCATAAAATGATTCAAGCTTGGCAAAGAAACTGTTATTGAAGACGGGGCAGTTAAAAACAGTTGGACCCGATCAAAAACATAAGTAAAATGTTTAATTCATGAATATTTCAAATGCCATGACTGTTTGATTATTTATGGTACCGACACTATGTTTACATCGGGTATGTCCACTAGCGGGATAATCTTGAGGCTGTCTACACCGGGCAGGTTGTTACAAACTTTCTAAACTGTTTATTTGTGTTGCTGGCAGTGGTAGCGCATGCAATGCAAAATGGAATGGGACATCTATTTATTGTCGACACAATGCGACGGGCCTTAACAGATGCATCCATGGTAGACAGCATAATTGATTATATTTTTTTTTTGATGTGACACAAACCTCGCTTCTGGTGTAGACAGAGTATGAGTGTTAACAGTTGTGCTTGAGATTAACAGTTTAATTTATTCAGATTAAATGTGTAGGATATGTGTAACCCCTGACAGTTAGTTTTATAATGTTGTTGAGCTTGTTCACTCTCTTCAGATTGAGTTTAAAAAAATGGCTGAATTTGAGGGGCTGCACATGTTAGCCAATCAGAACAGTGGGCATTTACATTGAAGTTTGAAGGAGGCGCTTATGCCAAATCTGAGCATTTTAGACAGAGGGCCAGAGATGATCATAAATTACTAAATTATGACTGTTTTAATGCAACAAAACTTTACTAACATTATCAGTGGACTCAGGGAAGATAATAAAACTATATAAAAAGAGCATTTCATGACCCCTTTAATGGTTGTAGATAGTGCCTATTGGCTATTGACGAGCCTTTAGAAATGTTCCACCCAAACCTCTTCTGTTTAAACAGACAACATGTAAACACGGAAAAGAAAATTGCAATTCCGGTCTTTATGAACATAATAAGTTCCCACTAAACTAAAGTACAAAAAAGAAACCTGCAAAGCCATTTTACAGTGAACTCATTTTAATCAGAATATAATTGCTAAAAAAATCACCAGCTTCAATATCAGATACAATGTGGTCCTCTGCTTTTAGGCACTGCTTTCAATGAAAACAATCGTCAGAAGTCTCTTATATATCATCAAAGGATTCTAATCAGATTATTGTTATTATATCATGTCAAAATGAGTAAAGCCAAATGGGGTTTGGTGTCATACAGTAGCTGGTGTCTCTTATCTGTACTGTAATCTTGGTCAATGCACTCAAAAATGTTATACCCCCCCTACTTGAGCCATTCTCACACTGAGATTTAAAGTCTAAATTGTGCTTGTGTTGGAGGCTTCGAATGTTATTATTCTCAGACGAGCATTAGGGCAATAACTGCCTTCTATATTTCTATCTGCAGCAATGTTCGAGATTTGTAAATCATGACAAAGTTATGCCCCAGTGGGCACATTAACTGCTCTGGTCTCAGTTAAAAGCACTTGATTGATCATTATTAAGAGTTTCCTGTAAAATGTTTTGATCGTCTATTTTTTTCAACCTCACAAACATTCTCAGCTCAGAGGTCTGCATCTATAGCAGTTCTTTACACATATTTACATTTGTATGCCCACAATGGTGGATTATAATCATCCCATCTGACAAGCAGTTTGGATGCTCTGCTATAGTGCATATAGGTCTCTCATAAGGTCATAAAAACATTATTATTATTTATTTGCTCCACTTCTTTATTGGATTTGTTAGATAGATTTGACGCTGGACTCTTTTCTACTCTAGCACTGATTACTTCCACTATATTTTAACTCTTTAATGCATTAATTATTAAATCACAAAGGACAATACGATGTTAATGTTTCTTTTTATTTTTAAACAAGAATATGATAATTCTCAGTTATTCTTATTTTCTTCCCCTTTTTCCAGAGTTATGTAGGAAATATTCCAGAAGTAATTCAGAGGATTCTTTGTAGTGGATGACATGTAGCTTATTAATTTCTAGCATAAAAACAATAAACATGGTCTTTTGCATTTCCATTTAATGCATTGTTTTAAGTTTTTTTAAGAAATTTTTTTTAGTTTTTTAACTAGAGATTGTAATGCCATCTTTAATCAATCATACTGTATACTCACTTTCCATTAAAAAGCAAAACTAAGGTAGAATCGTATCTCATAATGTATAGCTTCTAACTTTCCAGGTGACATGTTAAGGTAACAAATCTGCATTTAACATTAATGTCAAGCATGACATCCCAATATATCAGCAAGCTAAAGTCAAACAGATGAACTTATTCAGGAGCTGCTTTTAAAATAATGTTGTTTAATGTTAGCAGTCCCACTAAGGGAGAGTTTGAACCTTACATTGTTCTTGTGTCAAGAGACTCTTGGATTTATCAGTCTGGTCAGCATGTAGATAAATACACACTCACACACACCAGGAAACTGTCCAAAATGAATTGCTAGTACAATCTGTGATTTGTCTAAGAAACGAGTTATCAGCTTAAGTTTGGCAACTCTGAATTTCCATACTTCAGGAAATCTACACATTTCCCATGAACAAATTTGCACCTCAGCAATCATTTCCATGTGTGAATAATGTGATCGAATAATGCTGAAAAATGCTGAAATGTTTTTCTTATCTTGCTACAGACCAAAATATTTCTCCAAACCCAGAGAAAAACTCTTTTTGTTTTGAAGAGTATGTCAAAACATAGAGCTCCACTTCAGGGGAAAAATTTTACCATGCCTGTCTACACACAGACCCCATGGCCAGGTCTCTGCTCCAGAAGACCAAGCAATCAATCAAATAACTTTCTAAAATAAAGAATAATAAATAAATAAATTGAAAAGATGTTTTCATTCACGGCTCACTCAGCTTCTGTGCCAGCAGATCTGTAGTTGCTCTCTAGAAAGTGTTTTCGCTCAAGTTTTGAAAGCTCTTGTAAAATCACTCTGAGTAACGGTTCAGGCTGGGCTGAAAACACAAAGGTTACAGAGTCAATCTGAGGTTGGGGTGACCCTAAAAGTGGGAAACTACCAGAATCACAAGCCGTCTCTGTTTTCATTCTACCCTTAAGCTTGGCATGTAATCCCAGGTTACCAACCGGCGAGTGCTGTTATGTGTTGGGAAGCACAGTTTAGCCCAGGAAAAAGACCAGCATGGACAATGAAGACCAAGTTGTAGTTAGTTGCAATTAAGTTTAGTTAAGAGAGTAGTTACTCACTACTTGAGTATTCTTTTAATTGAGCACTTTTTAACTCTTATTAAAATAATTATTAACATAAATACTTTTACTCCTTGAGTAATTATTTATTTAAAGTAATACTTTTACTTGAGTAAAAGTAAATCTTAAACTAGATTGAAGATTGATAGAGTGAAGATGCATGTTTTTACATTGAAATACCATGCACAAAAGTGCTGCAACTGTTTAGTGAATTTGCCCCAGAGTATTTTCCAGAAAGTAGAATATATTTGGATGGTTCTTTTCATCTGGACTTCTCTGACCTCCTCTGGGCAGCAGTTGATTCTCCTTTGGCTTGGTCATATACTGTACATAAATCACATCCCTTCACATGTGGTTTCTCAGGGCACCTTTTTACCTTGATAGCCTTGTACTGCCCATTTATTAGTTGATTATTGCTTAGAATAGATTGAAAATATCACACAAATTATTGTATTTGGTAGGAAGGCAAGTGAAAGAAACCCATGGAGATGGCAGGGACTGTTTTCTGGTCACTGTAAAATAAACATAACTATTTTACTACTCTGCAGAGAAGATCTTTTCTAGAACAGACAAGTTCTTCTTCATCATCTGGATTATATTTTATCATTAATATCAGATTGAGAGCAGTTTTCAATCAGATTAAAATGGCGATGTAAACACAATCGTTACATTTATCTTTGTATCTTTACCAGGCAGATGGTTGATGGTTGGAACTGCTCAGAATCAGTCAGTTAATCTCTCTAGAATAGAAACTATTTTTATTTTCTCTGAATAATAACCTGCATTCATATCTCCTTCCATTCCTCTCTCACAAAAAAAAAATAAATAAAAAAACATTTAGAATAATAAATGGGAGGGGAGTTCAGTGTTTGAGTTGGACAAGATGTCTAGCACAATCGGTGGGAAAGGATGCTGGCTGCAGGTCTGCACTCGGAGCTGAGGAGAGCAATGCTACACAACAGGAGAAATGTGTTACTTGCCAAACCACTAGATAAGATACAATGGCTTTACCATGAATTACTAAAAACCTTTGGGGTTTCTTGAGTGATTTTGTCTCCTCGAAGATTGAAAAAACAGGAAGATTCATGTGATTGTAATCAAAGAATCACTCTTTTTGGCAGCTTGGCATTCTGTCGCTGGTGTGGCACTATTTCTAAACGTGTCATTAAAGCCATTAACTTTCGTAATTTACCTAATTTTCTTTATTTAAAAAACAAACAATCTCCAGGTTCCACGGCCAAGCGCCTCGAGACCTCCCATTTCACATGGAGCTAGATCAGATGAACGTTTTGATATCTTAGGGGCTTTTTGGCTGATCGGAACATTCTCCAAATGATCCTGAAAAAGCCCTAATGGCAAACACAGGTGGGAAAAGCATTAGGAGCCCATCAGGATTGCTACCATTCTCACATAGACAGCGAACGCTAAGAGAAAACATTCAAGGCAATCATAATTTAGAGGGAGGGAGACGCAGAGTGAAAGGAGTGTGTACTTTCTTTGTATGCAAGTCTGTGTGAAGCCAAGTAGTTGAATTGTACTGTAAAAGCTCCTAGAACGGTTAATTAGATGGCAAGTGAACTCTGAAAGCAGAGAGGGCTATTGCTTTAATTCCAAAATTGTTCTGCTAATGAGCCCTTCAAAAACAGACTATTTTTCAATTATATGAACTTTGTGCTGTAGTTAAAATCTTAACTATGTAATTTGTACAGCCCAATATTCGTTAGGCCAAGTTGGCACCCCAAAGCATTTCCTTTTGCATAGAAAAATAAAATGTAAATGTTACAGAGTTCAGTAAGATTAAACCATGAAAAACACACAGAATTTAGATTGTTTACACACCACACCTATGGTTAGGTAACTCAAGAGATGCTTAGGAAAAAGTCACTATTTTATATTTACTAAATATTTCATGGGTAAAATACCCAACTGCAAAACTGTGCACACAACAAATGAATTAGGCCTGATATTTCAACCTTTTTTGTATAGTTACACTTTAAAGGGGTCATGACCTGTTTTTTTTTTATTATTTTAATATATTCCTTCAGGTTCACTTATAAGTAAAGTTTTTGCACAAAAAACAAAACTGTTATATATTCATATTTGATAATTAACTTGTACCCTCTGTCAGAAACACTGTTTTGGTGCTGATTCTCCTTTAAGACTTGATAGTAAACACCCACTGATATGATTGGGTCTCTGCTCTTGATTGACCTGCCCACTTCTTGCCATCTCACTGATCACCACTACCGGGCAGGCAATGGAAGTAAAACCGTAAAGTAGACATTGACGTGTTGTTGTGGAGGCGGTCAGATGCAAATGCCTACCACAGTGTGACATCACTATGTGGAGGAATTAGGGAACGAGTCATTTTGGCAGCTTGGTTTTAACAAATTCTCTTTTTGCAGTGAGGAGGAAGTTTTGAGCTCTGAAATTTACAACAGGTTTTAATAGTACATTGACCTCTTATGTCAAAAGATTAAGGAAAATTTGATTCCTCATGTCAAGACCCCTTTAAAAGAGGAGAATGAGTCACTATTCAAGAGATGTGATCAGCATTTGCCAAAAAAGCAAAATAAGTAATTTTCACACTTTCATTCTGAATGCATTACATGTTTGAAGCATATACTCAATAGATATCTGTACTTTTAATACAGTGTTTTGTTTAATGTATTTTAATTAAGTACCTCCTGAGATTTATTCTCTCCTGATCTTTGGTAAGAGATAGGTATAGTCACACTGCTAGCAGCAAACACATTTAACAATCTATGAAGCAGAAATTATGCACAATATAAGGACCATCAAGTACTTGCTCACAGAAGAAATGTAGTATCAACCACATTGTCGGTGGTGATTCCCCACTGAAAATGTGTGTGTGTTTTAAATAACAAATGTGTAGTTGAAACTGTGCCGAGTTGGAAAATGCATCAGTTCTGTCACCATAAATGCTTTTCACTCACCGCTTAACACTGGATAATGTCTTTTGAAACCCATGTTAAAGGGACAGTTCACCCAAAAATGAAAATTATTTTATTGTTCACCCTCGTCCCATCCCAGATGACTTACTTTCTTCAGCATAACACAAACAAAGATTTTTAGAAGAAAATCCTCCACTCTGATGGCCCTTACAATGCAAATGAATGGTGACAAGACCATTTGAATCTCCACAAATCACATAAAAGCCACATAAACTTGCATTGTAAGGACCAACAGAGGTGTGATTATTCTTCTAAAAATCTTTGTTTGTATGCTAACAGAGGTGAGATATTCTTCTAAAAATCTTTGTTTGTATGCTGCAGAAAGTAAGTTATCTGGGATGGGATGAGGGTAAATGATGAGAAAATTTTCATTTTGCAAATCTGGGATGGCATGACGGCGAGATTTTTCATTTTTGGGTTAACTTTCCCTTTAAGGCCATGTTTAATCCTGGGTTCCAAAACCCTGTTCCAAAGGGTTAGACAAACTGGTCTTAAAGAAATAAACTGTTTAATATGTTTTGAAATGAAATGATGAAGAAAAAAATATTACTTTTAGTTGAGTATTTCTGAACGCTTGAGGCAACCAGAAAAAATTTTAAATGTGAAAAGCTTAACAGAAATACACACGAGCACTGTTATAGTTGCAGTATAACTGACAATCTGTATAGTTAGCATTTCAAATGTACTGTATACAGTAAATGTTTAAGAATGGTAAATAAAGCTCCGCCTGTGGTAAAGAGGAGCAAAATTTGCTCATGTTTCATGGCATATTTGCCTTCAACCTACAATACTTTGTGGCCAAAAAAAAAAAAGGGAAAATACAGGTGTCAGGAAGAGTGTTATTTTTCAATCAGACATTACTTCATGCTTCACTTGTATTTAGCAATTTTAAAAAAATCATGAGCATTACGATCAAGTCTTCTTTTCTGGCTTTCCTTCCTTCAGGTCGTGATGCCCACCATCACTTCACTGATGTCCCACAGTTTCTTGGCCACCTCTTCATCAGTGGCTTTAGCTAACAACTGCTCCTCCTGGCAGTTAGCAAAGCACTTCCCCAGAACGCCCTCCACATCTGGGGAGCAGGCCAGGAAGATGGAAGTCTGTGCTCCCTCCTCGGGGGATTTGAAGAAGGCTCGGGAAGCCAGGTTAAACAGAGGCTTCACTAGCAGTGGGATGTGGATGTGCCTGCCCAGGTTAGTCCTAACGATCCCTGGGGTGAGAGCATTTACGGTCACTCCTGTCTCCTCTAGTTTGTGAGAGAGCTCCAGTGTGAAGAGAAGATTGGCTAATTTACTCCGTGCATAAGCAAAAGCTTTATCATAGCTCTGCTCACTGTTCAGGTCATCAAAGTTAATGTCACCATATTTGTAGAGCTTGGAGGACACCACAATGATGCGACTAGGGGCAGAGTGCTTGAGGAGGTCCAGCAAGAGGCTGGTTAGCAAGAAGTGGCCCAGATGATTTACAGCGAACTGCAACTCAAATCCATCTTCTGTTATGGTGTATGGACACTGGTAGATGCCAGCATTGTTGATAAGGACATCAATCCTTGGCTCTTCCTGTATGAGATACAACAGAGTTGGCAAAATGTAAATGTGTAAGTATGTTGATTACCACAAAATATATTTGTACTTTTCTTAAAAAAAAAGAAAAAAAAGAAGCAAAAATCTGAGTTAAATTGAAGCACTTACAAAGGAAGTGCATGGGCCCAGTCTGTAAATGTTGAAATACTCATTTTCAAAAGTATAGCCCCAAGACATAAACAATATGCATGTTAACATGTTTTGTGTGATTAAATCACTTGCTAACCTTTTCTGTTTAAACTTGTATCCAATTTTAGTTGCCATGACAACATAACAGCGTAAACCCTGTAATCCGGCAAAAAAGTAAATTTAAATAACTTTACTGCTCAAATAATGTTTTAATAGAAAAAAAATTAATGTACGTGTTGTTATAAAATGAGAAGCTCCATATTTCTGCATTTAAACCCTCCTAAAATGGGCCTCTATTTACCTACTTCCATTGTAAGTGTCTCACTGTAACCTTAATGTTTTCTTTTCTTTGTTTTTTTAAAGAAAAGGTGGGACGAGTCTAAATTAATTTTTGTAGTAATCAATATTATGGCACAAATGCTGTCGCTTGAGCAAACTTGTATTGAACACAGAATATATCCCCCTTTTTTAAACACAACACTTTATATTATGTGGAAAATATGTAGAAGCAGTAGCAATATCACCTATAAACAATGAAATGTTTCATTTGCCCACATATTCTGAAATAGGCAATTAATCCGAGGAATAGCATTGCACCAATTGAGTTGATGATATAATAATAGAAATTATAATACCATTATATTTGAAATATATAGATTTCAGTCTTCTGTCTTAACCTTGAGATGCTATTTTTCTTTTTTGTTGTTGTTGCTGCAATCAATGCATACTCGTCTATCTACATGTTTATTCATGAGAACACTTATCATGCCTGGAAAGTTCACAACACAGAGCATAGATTCTCTGCAGTACAATAATTTCTGCTTGCCCAAACTCAAGTGCGCTTCTCGACTGTGCATTCATTCATAGGAGCGCGTGACTCTCGCCTACCCTTTGTCGGTTTTGTTCACCCATCTCATGTTATTTGAATCCTGCATTAATACTTCAACTTTTTTTACACACCTGACAGTAGACATAAGGCACTGGCCTGGTGCAGTCGCCACCATTAATAAATATTATCGTACCTTGATTATCTCTTCGCAAAATCTACGGACAGATCTAAGCGATGCCAGGTCCAAGAGTTTGATGACTAGTTCCCCTTGCTCCTGTCCGGCCTCCTGCTTGATCTCCTGGGCTGCTTTCTCTGCCCGCTCTCGATCTCTACATGCCATGATCACCCGGCCCTGACGCCTAAGCAACTCCACGGTCGTGGCTTTTCCAATGCCACTGTTTGCCCCCGTAACGATAATGACTTTGCCCTGCAGCATGTCGAAGAGTTCATCAAAATGTTTATATTGAAGAACGTGCTCGGGTTCACTGCTGATCTGCCTTGGGCCATCAACTACGTCCAGTTTGCAAGCAGGTTTGTGGATGTAAACGATCACGCGTGCGGGAAGTGACTAGAATATTATTAAACTACAATACCCATAATACAACAGTTTAAAACACATGCGCATTCGTTGTTTGGCTAACCATGATAAACGGAAATGTGTGCTATATACCAAACCATATACCAAATAAGATCGAAAAATGAAACGATCATCATAATGAATTAAATTCATTGGTTTATAACAGTGCTCAACACATTTGAATATAGACATACAAAATGTGATTATACTGAACACCTCATGGGAAACATTATAGGGTCTGAATTAGAACGTCTAATACATTATACATGTATGGTTTCGTCACACCTTCATCTTCCAGCATTTAATCAGGGCACAATTAAATATCACTGCAGTAAAATCGGCCAGGAAACACTGGTGGTGGGTCACCGCCATACAAGTATCCGAAATACAGCAATGGAATACATGTTACATCCAAGAATAACATTTTACACTATAAATTAAATTCACCAGCACTTACAATTTAGATTTCCT
Organism: Moxostoma hubbsi; assembly: GCA_032164185.1. Taxonomy (NCBI): domain Eukaryota; kingdom Metazoa; phylum Chordata; class Actinopteri; order Cypriniformes; family Catostomidae; genus Moxostoma; species Moxostoma hubbsi. Next base: position 13,279,076 of record JAVLUX010000034.1, read on the forward strand.
GAGACAGAATTATATATATATACACTACCGTTCAAAAGTTTGGGGTCACTTACTCATTCTTTATTTATTTATTTATTTATTTCACATTTTAGAATAATAGTAGTCAGCAAAACTATGGAATAATAGAAATGGAAATATGGGAATTATTTTGTGACCAAAAAATCCAAAATAAATCCAAAACTATGTAATATTTTAGCATCTTCAAAGTAGTCACCCTTTGCCTAGATTTTGCAGACATGTACTCCTGACATTTTCTCAACCAACTTCTTGAGGAATCACCCCAGGATGCTTTTTAAACAGTATTGAAGGAGTTCCCATCTATGTTGGGCACTTATTGGCTTCTTTTCTTCATATTTTGATCCAAGTCATCCATTTCAAAAACTTTTTTTTTTTTTAGGAAATTTTAGATTTGTAATTAAATAAATGTATATGTTTTGGCAGAATAATATTTTGTCTACAAAGTTAATTTCAAACTTTTAAGCATACACCTTCAGATCAAAAGATTTTTAAGATCATGAGAAACATTTCAGACAAGTGACCCCAAACTTTTGAACGGTAGTATATATATATATATATATATATATATATATATATATATATATATTCTAAATCAAACTCTTATTAAATATGTTAGTGAACAAGGTGAACAGGCTAATCTTTTGCACATTCTTAGGATTAGCACTTTACATAACAAGCTAGGAAATTCCACTTCCACTTCCACTTCCAGTGTGCATTTTGAGCAGAGTAGTTTCTTTGTATGTATAATGCATCTGATTGAAAGCAATCCAACAAGACATTTAACTTATGTAACCATCTGCCCTAAAAATAGATAAATAAAACAAACTATCTGTGCCCTCCATCTTTTACCTTCCCTTCAGCATCAATCGCAACTCATTATTAATTTAAGAAAACATTTATGTTTGAGCTATTGTATAGAGAACACATTTAAGACACCGAATGGATGTTGAGGTACCTAAAAAGATGTGACATTTGCATTTGATAATAATCAAATAGTTTCCTTATTTTTCTGCATTATTTGTTTCGATGCATTTCCCTTTATTGTACTTCTGTCCAATTCCATATGGCACATGGGCAGCGATGGTCCCCAGCTCCTGGGCTCCCTCAATATGAAACATCTGATCGTCGAAGAAGATGTGAGGCCTGATCTTCAGTAGGAGAGGCCCTTTAGGAGCACCAGCCAGAAAGAGGGCCTCGTCTACCTCCAGTCCCCAGCTTCGTAAGGTCTTTAGGACACGGGCCCCAGCGCTGGCAGCACTTCGTGCTGTAACCAGGTACGTGCGAATAGGGCAGTTGATACGCTGGTTTTTTGCATAGAACTTGCGCTGGAGTTTACCAAGTGCTTCCAAGAAGCATTTCAGGGGGCCCTATGGGGAGAATGGTGAAACTGTTTATTAAGAAACATGCAAAAGAATGCAAACAGTATGTACTGTAATAGTTTAAAAGCATTTGAACTTTCTATGTGCTAAAAATTATATGATGAGAAACATCAGTATTATTAGTAAAAATTAGTAGCATATTTTTTTTTTTTTACAATTTAAGTAGCCTTAGTCTACCTTAGCAAGAGGCTTGTTCTCAAATTCTTGCTCATGCTTAAAAAAGGTGTCCAATCCATGTTCTTTCACAATTATTTCTGACTCATCAGAAAACAGAACAGCATCTCCATCGAAGGCTACACGTAATTGGGTGTCACTGAGCTCATTCTCACTGTCACAGGTGAACATTGTAGCAGCTGCTATTCCTGTGGAAATGGCCAATTATAGTCTGTTAAGCTTCATATTCACACACCTCAGAATTTAAAGATTGCATTCCTGCATTGAAAGGAAAAAATGATCAGAATGCATGCAATTTTTTTACCTTCTTCGATAGCTTCTTGTACCTTATTTGAATCTTTGGACAGATAAAGGTTGGTCATGTAGGCCTTTAGGTAACCAATCGGGCTTTCCCCACCAGTCATACAAAATCTCTCAATATTTAGGTCTACAAAGAGATAATATGTCACACAGTATAATTTGTAGGTATGCATTGTGTTATTTTATGTAACTCTAAAAATAAATATACTGTATATAATTGACAAAGTCACTGGATAGTTATTGTAGACTAGTCTTTTTAACCAAGTCCTGGTCCATGTTCTTGGATAAAACTGCCCAGATTTTATTTTCCTGGTAGTAGTTAATCTTTGTCTTTCTAAGAAACTGGCCTATCATCTTTTAAAGAATGTAACAATTATCAACATTAAAGTCTAAATTGTAATATAACAAATACGTCTGTTTGGTTAAATAGCTTCAGGGTCTCTTTTATATGGATTCATAGCTCTGCTGTGTCTCTACGCTACAGAATTCCACACCGCATGGACCTTACTATTTTCTTTCCATACCATAGTGATTAATGCTGTTGATGAGACGAACTCCGACCTGAGCATGATTATTAGTCATCAGTACAATATCAAATAGCTCTTCACTGTCTGGGTACAGTTCTCTCAAACGAACATTTACATTCATCAGAGCCTGTTAATTAGAAAAACAAAGAATAAATAGGAACTACTAATGGTTTAGATCTGGAAATACATTTTAAAATCGAGTAGCTTTTATGTTCTTAAGATGGGCCCATTTTTGGCATATTCAAAAGCCACACACAGGACAATTCCTCAGTAAATCCATAAATTAACTAACTCTATAATCGTGACCACAAGACTTGTTTTGTTCATGAATTAAATGCAAGGATGGGTTTTTTTTTGTGTTTGTTTGTTTGTTTAAGTGGAAGGATCAACAATATGGTTGTGATATCTGTCATCACCACTGTGATTTGTAATTGTTTTGTGTAATAACGTGATATTAAATAAAAACAAACAATTAGACAGACTTCCTTATATTAGACATATAATAATGCTCTGTGTTTGAGTCCTGCCCTGCAATGGAATGTATGCACAATAAAATTGTGGACAAAGTCCGTCTGTGAACAGAAATTATTGCACACATTTATTATTATATGATCAGGCAGGTTTTAAAAAGGTTCAGTACAAACGGGGTTTGAAACAATTTATAGTGCTGCTTAAACCTGTTTACCTTAACGAAAGGAAACGAGACCCCTGGGGTGAAAGGATAATCCTCCATCTCCTGCTGGTATGCAACGTACCTTTCCAGCCCCTCCTCTTCAAACACATTCCTCTCTTTAACCATGTTAAACAGTGTACGCGAGGACACCGCAATCGTAACAGCATTGCTGGGTTTAGGCTGCAGAAGGCAAATTATTACAATAAACAAACAAGCTGCTATATGCTCTCAAATACGGGCTGTTGCCCTTCGCGAACAGCTCATTTAGGAGTCGTTCACACCGAACTCGTATATTTTCAATTGTTTACAATGTAAACATGCTCTAGACGGATGTATTTGTATGTATTCGGATGTATTTGCGATGCGTTTAGCTTTTTAGTGCAAGGGCGAGTTCGGTATGAACGGCACCCTACACTGCAATTTAGCAACACGACGCATCAAAACTAAAATGCGCTCGCTTGTAGTGTTGACAGCGTCGCAAATTATAATAGGAGTGTTCTATTTAATCGCGTTGCTTAGCAGTGAAGATGGGGTATCAGAATATCATTCGCATAAAACATTCGCTTACCGGACGGGGTTTCCTCGTTGTTTTCGCATCGTCATATAATGCTTTGACAGCTACCAAGTCTTTTCCCTCGTTGTTGTCGGAGTTGGACTGTCCTCTCTCATTGTCTTTAGGTTTGCTCATATTGTTGTTGTGTTTAGTGAGAGGACCGAATTGTGTGTAGTGCGTAAACAACAGTTGCACTGCGTCTCCGCATCAGCACGAAACACCGACGTCACAACAGGAGCCCTTGCAAGATCGTTTCCCACTGTTTCTCATTCAAGTGTTTTCAAAGTGTCATTTTACTTTCATATCGCAATACATTTATTTTAAGCACTACTTGGTCATTTGGACGAAACACTTATTTAATAGGAGACGAATTTAATGATCTTCAATCGAACTATTACAACTATTCACCACATCAGATTTATTGTTTTCAATACACACAACAATAATACAATTATTCATATATTAGATTCATTAATGTGGAGTTATTATATATGATTGTGTATAGCCTTTTGTTGGGAAGAATAATTTTCCCCATCGTATACTGTAAATACAACACGGGTATCATTGTAGACTTTCACACTACTGGTTTTGGAACGTGGAAGTTAACGATTGCAGGGTAAATTTCGACAGCGGTGAGTGGAAGTAAATTGGAGTTCACAGCAAATACTATTTTCACTTTCACATTTGCTCCAAGAGCAGAAGAAAAAAAAATCAGCTATTACGTTTGAATAACTTTCCCGAAGAGGGGGGAAAAAAGAGAGAGTGGTGGATGAAACAATTTGCTGATTTGAAACCCCCTCGCAGTCGTGGTAATTCGAGGGTAATGCAACACAAAGTAATGCTATAAATTTACACTCAATATTTAAAAACATTTGAAACGAAACAAAGTTTGTTAGATTTAAGCTGCTAAATAAGGCAGAAACTTGTCATCACAGTCTGTGAAAATGGTCTATTATCTGGGGCCAAACACCTAAGGGTGGCAAAGTGTGGCAGCATCACCACTACAGAAAAACTAGCTAAGTTGAATGCCAAACTTTAGAGAAAGAAGTTAGTTATAATACAAGCTGCATGGCAAAAGTTGCTTACTACTTTCTTACTACATACATTTTTGATAAATATGAAATATAAAAAATAGTCAGCTGTACAGATTCCATGGTACGGTAATGGTATGGCATGGTACTGGTCCGAAAAATTAGCTAAGTTGAATGCTACCCTTTATAGAAAATAACCACACACACCAAATGTAGCTTATTTTTTTAAACTGCTTCATATATATAATAATATTAAAATAGTCAGCTGTACTAGCACCTTTGTACTTTGATATTGCCATGGCATTGAATTCTTATCAGATTGATTTACATACATTTTACATATTTAATTTACATTATGCCTAAGCTATGGGGATGTCATGGAACTTTTGGGTACTTTTAGTATTTTCTTGTACTGTTAGTGTTTCAATACTGTTGGTTGGACATTTTTTTTAAATTGCAATGTTGTTCATACACTGCGCATACAGGTGCTGGTCATATAATTAGAATATCATCAATAAGTTGATTTATTTCAGTAATTCCATTCAAAAAGTGAAACTTGGATATTATATTCATTCATTACACACAGACTGATATATTTCAAATGTTTATTTCATTTAATTGTGATGATTAAAACTGACAACTAATGAAAATCCCAAATTCGGTATCTCCGAAAATTACAATATTACTTAAGACCAATACAAAAAAAAGATTTTTAGAAATGTTGGCCAACTGAAAAGTATGAACATGAAAAGTATGAGCATGTACAGCACTCAATACTTAGTTGGGGCTCCTTTTGCCTGAATTACTGCAGCAATGCGGCATGGCATGGAGTCGATCAGTCTGTGGCACTGCTCAGGTGTTATGAGAGCCCAGGTTGCTCTGATAGTGGCCTTCAGCTCTTCTGCATTGTTGGGTCTGGCATATCGCATCTTCCTCTTCACAATACCCCATAGATTTTCTATAGGGATAAGGTCAGGTGAGTTTGCTGGCCAATTAAGAACAGGGATACCATGGTCCTTAAACCAGGTTCTGGTAGCTTTGCCAAGTCCTGTTGGAAAATGAAATCTGCATCTCCATAAAATTGGTCAGCAGCAGGAAGCATGAAGTGCTCTAAAACTTCCTGGTAGACGGCTGTGTTGACCTTGGACCTCAGAAAACACCAAAAACACCAGCAGATGACATGGCACCCCAAACCATCACTGACTGTGGAAACTTTACACTGGACTTCAAGCAACGTGGATTCAGTGCCTCTCCTCTCTTCCTCCAGACTATGGGACCTTGATTTCCAAAGGAAATGCAAAATTTACTTTCATCAGAGAACATAACTTTGGACCACTCAGCAGCAGTCCAGTCCTTTTTGCCTTTAGCCCAGGCGAGACGCTTCTGACGCTGTGTCTTGTTCAAGAGTGGCTTGACACAAGGAATGCGACAGCTGAAACCCATGTCTTGCATACGTCTGTGCGTGGTGGTTCTTGAAGCACTGACTCCAGCTGCAGTCCACTCTTTGTGAATCTCCCCCACATTTTTGAATGGGTTTTGTTTCACAATCCTCTCCAGGGTGCGGTTATCCCTATTGCTTGTACACTTTTTTTCTACCACATCTTTTTGTTCCCTTTGCCTCTCTATTAATGTGCTTGGACACAGAGCTCTGTGAACAGTCAGCCTCTTTAGCAATGACCTTTTGTGTCTTGCCCTCCTTGTGCAAGATGTCAATGGTCGTCTTTTGGACAGCTGTCAAGTCAGCAGCCTTCCCCATGATTGTGTAGCCTACAGAACTAGACTGAGAGACCATTTAAAGGCCTTTGCAGTTAATTAGCTGATTTGAGTTAATTAGCTGATTAGAATGTGGCACCAGGTGTCTTCAATATTGAACCTTTTCACAATATTCTAATTTTCTGAGATATTGATTTTGGAGTTTTCATTAGTTGTAATTGCATAATCTCATCTATGCTTGGCAGTGCTGACTCATGGGGTGGCTTGGGGTGGCCGTGTCCACCATGGACCGAAGTCTGGTCACCCCATTGTCCACCTTACTCGTAATTGCTGTTTTAGTCATTTTTATTTGTCATTTTTTGGCACAATTTAGTTCTTTAGAGGTGAAATCATCTTTGTACAAATGTACAAACTTAACATGTGCGCACACCAAGGTCGCCAAACCTCTCCATACCAGGTGTCATTGTGCACTTTATTTTTTCATTTGTTCTGCAGATTTGTTTAGCAGATTTTTTAGATTAAATGTTTCTTTGCATGTATCTCTTCCTATTTCAATAAGATCTGACCTTTCTTTTGTATACTTTGTACATTTTGTTAGTACATACTCTATTGTCTCTGCTTGACCACAATTATTACACTGGCCTGTTTCATGTTTTCCTATTATACATAATTAATGAATTAGCCTAGTATGACCAATTTGGATGTGAGTGATAACTGAATCTTCCTTCCTGTTATAATAAACTATTCTGCCATTGCCTTGTCGCCTTGTCGCTGAATATTATACAAATGTCTGCCCTTACTTTAACTGTTCCATGCATCTTGCCAATCTTTAATTTTTTCTTTTATCTTTTCCTTACTGAGTGTCACTTGTTTGTTGATATCCATGTGCTTAAGGTGCTTGTTGAGCTAGTTTATTGACATTCATTAGCCTCCACTCCCACATGAGCTGGAACCCACAAACACGTTATTAAGCTTATATTTTTTATTCTTAACAAACCTGCTAGAATCTCATAGATAATGTCTTGCCTTGAAGAATGTAGTTCACTTGCAAGGCTTGACAATGCTGCATGAGAGTCAGTACATATTACTACTGTCCTTGGTTTTATATGTTCTACCCACTGGAGAGCTAACAACATGGCAGTTATTATTTTCTTAATAATGCTTTGGGATTTTGGAATGTATACTGCTGCAGCTGTGTGACCAGAGAATGGATCTTTGTATCCATCAGCAGTGGCGTAGCAGCCATTATAAAAGTTGGGGGGGGGGGGGGGGACAAAAGCTGTATGGTGATGTGACCCAAAGCAAAGGTGATGTTCATAATAATTAATTTTACAGCACCCTAGTGGCAATTTTGGGAACATGCCATAATAGCTTACAGCAACCAATTTTTGTGAAATCATACTCAAAATAAAAAAATACTGCAGGACTTGGGACTTTCAGACTTTTTACCACATTATCATCAACCACCCCTGTTAAGAGGATGTTTTCCAGATTCCTTAGCATCAGCAACCCTTCCTGCTCAAAACGTTCTCTGAACTGCATATCCACAACATCAAGCACTTTGTAAAACTCTGTTTTGTAATATTCAGATGGAGATGAATGCACATGTGCACAAGCCTGACCAGTTAGACGTTTAGGAGGATTACGAGTACGGGGCAGTGCAATTGGAGAGAGATCAAGGATTTGGCACATTTCTGATGCTTTGGTGTAGAAAATTTGAAACCTCTCTGAATTTCTTTTATTTGCAACAGCATCCCTCACATAAGCAACGTCAGAAAGCATACCATTGATGGTCTGTGTTCGACTTTGGAGAGATGTGTTGAGATTCTCCAATTCTTCAATAGCCTCTAAGGCAAGCAGAAGACCAAGAACTACATTTCCCTGCTGGAATCTGTCATGTAGTCCATTTGCCCTGTTAGCCGTGTCTGAGCTGCCCGCTGCCATTTCATTCAGAGCATGCATTACAGACTCATACTGATTCAGCACTGCATGGATAGCACTGGAGCGAACTGTCCATCTTGTGGGACAAAGGGGCCTTATAGTTTGAAAGGACCCTTGAACAGATTTTGCAACTTCCTTGAACAAAGATTTAAATTTACCTGACTGCCCAAACAAAATTCCTAACTCATGAACCCACTGAAAGCACTGTGGACAACATGTGAGGCAGTACAAGCATGCTGTGTAATGAGATTTACACAATGGGCACCACAGTGGATGTATGGGGCAAGAGGTTGTTCCTTTTTAATGATGGCCTGTACTCCAGAATACCTGACAGCCATATTTGCTGCACCATCATATGCCTGCCCTCGTAATCCAGAAATGGGCAAATTTAAACGAACCAACACATCTTTCACAACCTTTGCAAGATTCTCTCCTGTCCCCACAGACACCTCATAAAGGCCAAAAAACTCTTCATGAATCATCAAATCGTTATCTACATATCGGAGACAAATTGCTTCTTGCTCTTTGCCTGAAACATCTTGCGTTCCGTCCATCATTACAGAAAACTTCAACTGAGGGAGTGATCTTATATTGTCTGCGATATCTCTGATGATAGAACTGCTCGACAAACTAAGGAGCTCATTCTGAATTTGAGCAGAAGTGTAGTCCTTTCTGCCTGACAACCACTTTTTGAGACACAGATCTTCTTCTGCCTTGTATTTCAGCACCTGCACAAGCCCTGCCTTGCCAACAGCTGCACAGCACCAATGATTTTTAACAGATTTGCTCTCGCTTCCTCTTGTTGTGATGCCTGAACACTACACAGCTGTGCCTTAACTGATCTGTCTTCATATACACATGTTGTTACTGCTGTCTTGTGACAATCTGATTTTTCATGTGAACTGAATCGTTCAAGAGCTTTCTTCCAATTCTTGAAACCAGTTGAAACAAATGCTGGTTCTGTATTTTTCGCAAGGGAAGATACTTGTGTTTTAAAAGCTTTGCTACAATAAAAACACAAAACACCTTCAACATTTGGATCGAAATGAAGCCATTTAAATTTGCTGTACCACTGTGTCTGAAATGAAAGGGTACGGTCTGACAGTGTCTGCTTTATGATAAATTTGGGATCAGGGTGGTTTGGTTTTGTTGCTGAGAAATGTTGGTCAGAGTCTGCAGATTCTTCCCTGTTCATCAAATCAGTTCTCTCATCTCTTTGGTTCTCACATGGTTCCTCACTTTTTCCCTCATCTCCCTCTCTCTCTTCCTCTCTTTCCTTCCCTTCCTCACACATGACTGACACTTCCTCACAAACATCCTAAAAAACTATATAAACAGCATATAGGGGGCAGGGATCACTCATTTATTGACTCATTTGCCATTTCCACAGTTAAACACAGCTTCACAAGTTTTTCATTTAGATTTATATTTAGCAACCCATAAATAGCCTAATACAGTACTTAACACTATTGGAACACACTGCCTTTATACATAAAACTAATTTTATTTAACAGTTTGAACATAAAATAAAAAAATGTTATATTTTGTTTTATGGAATTAAATTGATTTAAGGAATTAAATTGATTTAAGGAATTACATTGATGTGTAAGTCCTTAAAAGAGTGGCAAGTAGTCCCGATTAAGAAAACACTGCCTTAATTGACAATCCTCTTTTTTTATACAAATCTCACCTGTACACATTCTGGAGGGGTCGAGCAACTGTCCTCCCCTCTCTGTCAGTGACGTCACAGCCTGCCTTTTCTACAGACCAGTTAGGACATAGCAGTAATAAATTAAAAGACTAAAATTTGATAAAGTGTGATAAGATATTCGGCGCAAATTACCGTATCACTCGCTTATTACAATAATTTGACACAAACTATTGATTTAAAAAGGAGTTTATTGATTTAAAAATGATTGTATTGCTTCCGCTAAAGAAAATAGTCCGTTCCATCAGAATAGAATGTCGTCCCATTGACAGATCGATTACAAATTACAATCCACATTACAGACAGTGGTTGATCCACGAAATTAGTATTTTGGTAATTTGTTTTTGTATTTCTGTCGGTAATGTTTTGCTCCTGGTCTTCAAATAGTGCTAACAACTTGTGCAACATATACACGTCTTACTGTGTTACAGTAGGTTAAATCATAACAAAGAAACTTTACGCGTGATTCATTTCAATGCGACATACTGTAACACATTATACTTACAGTGTGTGTTTGAAAAAAGGATGTAATCATCCTCTGCTTTTTTCTGGGGTGCATTTTACCCCAGACGGCCAAACAGCAAAGTGGCTAAACGAACGAAAATTCGCAAGAGCAACAAGAGATTTGAAGCTCATGGCAGACATGCCCAAGAGATGATTCACACTGTGATTGGCTGAATGTTAGTTCACTCAAGTCTGAATAACAAATCAGAGATTACTAGGTCGGAAATATTGGCGCTGCGTAAAAAAAAAAAATGCGGGGGTAAAAAAATAATGCAGGGGACAGAATCACCTGTTTCTAAAAGTGCTTGGGACGTGTCCCCCCCGGTTGCTACGCCCATGTTCATCAGTGTATATATGGAGCCTTGATGAATACATGCTGGATGATCTAAATACTGCTGGACAATAACCTCCTTAGGGATGCAGTGGTACAGAAACAAAACAAAGCTATGTACTCTCACAAGTCAACAAAACATCAGAATGGCATGACAGTAAGGCAATGTACACCCACGCCAACTGACAAACAAGATGAGAGAATGCGTAGCAATACCAAACAAAATTATGCCACGCATTCTCACACTAAATTGAAAACTGAGTGTACATCACAAGGCAAACACCACATGATGGACGCAACAGATGACAAAACAATACAGAACAACTGTACGAGAGTTTGGCCACACACCCAACACCTTAGACAGAAGTGACTGAACCACAGCACAACATGAAGACAGCTGGCGACCTGGGCACATAACGCAATGTGAGCAAGATGCAAGGCACACCCATGTTTGTGAGAGTCAGACATAAACTATTGACATGAGTGCATGCTGCCAAGAAGACATAATAACAGACATGTGCATGAGTGTCCGGATCCCAACACCGACCGAAACCGAACCAGACAGGAAGTCAAGACCCAGACACTACTCAGACATGAAACAAGACAGACCAAAGAGCGCACGGCAGGGAATACAACCAATATATATATATATATATATATATATACACACACACAAAGTTTTTAAAATACTAAGCCTGCAGTTTTGCGTTCACAATGCATTTTATTAGTATCAATTTAGTGATAACTCTTTACATGCGCGTGTTCCACGAGACAGACTTGCGCTGCACGCCTCTGAACAGCGAATCAGACACAAGCAATGACAGCTATTCTTTTGTCTGTTCTTATATGATTAAATATAATTAAGTTTCTTCAAGTCTTTGTAACTAACATCATTTCTTGTCATGTGTCACTCTTACAGGTCTTACAGGTTGCTTGCCTGTTGCGAGTAGATGAGCAAAATTACTTGCACATGAAATGCCTGCATTTGGACGAGGAGCTTGCGAGCTGTATTGAGCCTCATTGATTTTTGCAGGTGGCAGGTGCTATTTTACACCCTGGGTGCACATAACAAATATCAAACATTTGTTAAAAAACTCTTAGAAAATGCTCTTAACTGCTAAGATCAATAGATTTTGGGGAACGAGACCCAGAAGTCTATGCATGTACGTGTATTGGAGAAGCGCTTTCATTGCACTCACGAACAGCAGAGCTCACTGAGCACACACATCAAATCAGACATGCATCGGCAGCTTTTCTTTCATCTGTTCTTCAAACTAAAATCACACATGTATCGTCAAACGCACGTATTTGTGTTTGATTTCTTGTCATGTATCACTCCGAGAAGTCTTACAGATCGCCCTCCACTGTGGCTGGTACATCAGCAAAATTCCCTGCCATTGTGCAGGAAAAATCAGCATTTGGCAGTGTTAATTTCAAACCTTGTTCACCAGGAGTATGCTGTATGAAAAATTCGGGAGAAAGGAAATCAAAACAGTATCATTGACTTCAAGCTTTGCAATCGCACCCACACTTTCTGCAGGAAAATTATCTCTAGAATGTTTTAAACGATCATGTTTTGGTGAATGGTGAGACACCAGGCGAGCCACTTGATTTTTAATAAAGAGCCACTTGTGGCTCGTGAGCCATAGGTTCCGGACCCCTGTTTTTGTGGATGTTATACTGGGCTGACACTGTTTAATCCAGAGCTTGCTCTTCTCGAGATTTATTTGAAGATTTTTATAAAAGATAGAAAAAACACTGCATGTATCCAACTTCAGTGCCTCGTGTCACTATTGCAAGTGACTCAGCAACAATGTTTTTACATTTTTGAGATAATTTCTATAAAATTTGTCATAAAACTACCCAAACACAGGTTAATCCCGTAGTCTCTGGTAAACGCTTTTCAGAGAAATGGCAGACGGCAGCGGTTGCTAAAATAGGATTGGTCAGAAATGCTATGAAGAGGAAGTGAACAGTCAATTGCCACAGATATATAAATGGTAGGTGTGCTGGTAGCTGTACAAACAGTACATTCCAACTCTTTTTATTGGACTCTCTTTATACGCTTTTTTATAAGGATAGGCCACTGAAAGCATAAACACAAACATAAAGAGGCAGACATGGAATAAAAAGAAAAAACTGACAGCATTCTTATAAATACTATTGGTTTAGATAATTAGAAATTGGCACAAAATCACTTTTTTCTTTCAATATTGTGATTGATGTTGTTGATGAGACAAACTCTGACCTGGGCATGGTTATTTGGCATCAGTACAATATCAATCAGCTCCTCTCTGTCTGAATACAGTTCTCAAACAAGAATATACATTCATCAGTGCCTGTTAACTACAGACAAAAAATTAGTAACTACTAATAGCATAACTTTTACTTTTCCACCAGCTTATCTCACTTGCATTAGGAGCAGGTAGGTCTTTAGACAAATAGAGAACAGGCTGGTCATCATTAAAATTATAAACAATAATTTTTTCACCTGTAATCTCACTAATTATGAATTCCAAGTGGCCGATACATGACTCACAATGTTTCAAACTGAAAACCATAAAAGCCTTGGAACTTGTTAGCAGAAAGTATTTGGTTTAATGAAATAAATTCTCACAGCTCTTGAGCTCTCAGTTGATGAGTTCATTGTTTATGCTTTATTTTGTCATTCCTGTTTGACTGCTTCATTACAGTTTTACTCTACTGACTTCTTTCTCTAATGTTTCATCAAATATTTTACTTTGTTTCAAAATATCACAAACAACATTTGCTTAAGACTTGATTCAATAATGTTTAGGGGTAGGTCACAGAATTTCCTGGGGGGAGGTGACATGTGGCCAATACTACACATGGGTTGTCAAGCCACACGTGAATGTGGCGTGGTGGTAGGTCCTACCTGGTGAGGGAGGAGCTCTACAAACACAGTGACCGGGGGCAGAGGGACTGCCCAAGGGAGACACGGGTCCGCCGACAGGGGGACTGTATCGCGGATGATACATCACAGGGACTTGCCTGAAGAGGGAATTAGGCCTGTGGAGCCCTACCTTAGTACAGTGCACTTGCGGCTTATAGTGGGTCTGGCCACAAATTCCTCTGCTGAATTCGCAGGCCAGAAGGTAAGGGATGAAGAACATCCAGGAATCGAGAGCTTAGTGGCTATCCTGGGAGAGAGAGAGAAGGATGGAGTATCTGCCGGACCGAACACCAGACAAGTGTTGCTGACAGAGAACGCTTGCAGGTCCCCAACCCTCTTGATGGAAGCTAGGACTATCAGGAGGGCCGTCTTCAAGGAGAGGGCATTGAGCTCAACTGAGTCAAGCGGCTTGAAGGTGGGTCTCTGAAGGCTCGAGAGTACCACTGAGAGATCCCAGGAAGGGAACAGGCTTGGCCGGGGTTGGATTCAGCCTCCGGGCGCCTCTAAGGAACCTGATTATCAAGTCGTGCTTACTCAAGGACTTGCCATCCACGACGTCGTGGTGGGCCGCAATAGCAACTACATACACCTTCAAGGTGGAGGGGGACATCCTCCTCTCCAACCTCTCTTGCATAAATGAAAGCACTGAATGAACTGCGCATCTCTGCGTGTCTTCAGACCGGGAAGAACACCAATTTGTGAACAATCACCACTTTAGGGCCTAAAGCTGCCTGGTAGAAGGAGCTCTGGCTTGGTTGATCATCTCTACGACCGCAGGTGGTAGGTCACTCTGATTTTCCGCGTCCCGTCCAGGGGCCAGATCTGGAGGTTCCAGAGGTCTGGGCGTGGATGCCCCGTCTTTGGGAAAGAAGGTCCTTCCTCAGGGGAATTTGCCATGGAGGTGCTGTCGCGAGGAGTGTGAGATTCGAGAACCAAGTCCGAGTGAGCCAGTAAGGAGCCACTAAGGTGACTTGTTCCTTGTCCCTCTGATCTTGCACAGCACCAGTGCAAGAAGGCTCACAGGGGGAAATGTGTACTTGTGAAGCCCCCCGGGGCCAGCTGTGTGCAAGCGCGTCTGTCCCGAGAGCAGCCTCTGTTAGGGAGTACCAGAGCGGACAGTGGGTATTGCCTTGGGAGGCAAAGAGATCTACCTGTGCCATGCCGAACCAGCCCCTAATTAGCTGGACCACCTGCCCATCTGCTGTCGTGTTGAGGTTGCTCGGGATATGAGTGGCATGCAGCGACCTGAGTCGCTGCTGACTCCAAATGAGGAGATGGTGGGCGAGTTGTGACATATGACGAGAGCGCACACCACCTTGGCGATTTATGTACGCTAACGTCACTGTGCTGTCTGAACGGATCAAGATGTGCTTTCCCTGGATCAGCGGGAGAATCCTCCGCAGGGCAAGGAATACAGGCAGTTGATGTGCCAACACAGCCGGGGCCCTATCCAGGAGCCAGCAGCTGCGAGCCCATTGCACACAGTGCCCCAATGCCATTGAGAGGCATCTGTGGTGACCACGACACGTCTGGACACCTGCTGTAGGGGGACTCCAGTCCGCAGAAATCTGAGGTCTGTCCAAGGATTGAGAGTCTGACAGAAGGAAGGGGTGATTAACACACTGTATGTGGCGTGGCACCATGCCCATCTCGGGACTCAAGTCTGAAGCCAGTGCTGAAGCAGTCTCATATGCATGTGCTGGGCTCGAAGAGAGCTAGGCACCTGAGCACCGACTGCACGCACTCGTTCATTGAGACTGAGTCTAACTCCATGCCGAGAAAAGAAATCACGAGCATAGGATCACGACCCGGCCCTGCCCTCCACCCTGCCACAATAACTATTTCAATTTATAACATAAAACACACTATAATCACTTCATATAGTTACATACTAAATGATTAAATGAAAATATACCATAAGTAGCACACTGAGTTTATCCATTAAAGAACCAAATTTGCTGTGGATGGATTACGATTTTCGAGTGGGGCTGGACTGGAACCCTCCATCCTCCTCACAGCCTTCACGGCTGGATGATTGGTTCCTTGGGTCTGCGCCCCCCCAAGGTTCCTTTCTTCCCGGAAGTGCATGATGAGCTGACGAGTTCGTAGAGGACACCCTTCTCCACCCGTCACAAAGCCTCTCGCTCATCCGCTCTCTACACGGCGGTCCCCCAGGTGGACAGGGCAGTTGTGATCCACCTGTGCCCCGAGAATGCCGCCACCTGGTGGAGTTGCCCTGTGCTCCCCTCCAAGGCCTGTAGGATGATGTCTTCATTGACCTCCAAAGACTACAGTGCCACTGGACAGGCTGCTTCCGCCCTGCATGCCATGGCCCTCCTGCAAGTCCACCAGACCAAGGCACTTAAAGATCTGCACTTGGGTAGTCCTGATCCCAACATGCTGCAGGAACTGCGCTCAGCAACCGACCTCGCCCTCAGGGCCACGAAGGTCACAGGGTGGTCACTCGGGCAGGCAATGGCCACTCTTGTGGTTCAGGAACGACATCTATGGCTGAACCTGGTCGAGATGCGCGAAGTGGACAAGACACGCTTCCTTGACGAACCTGTCTCCCAGTTCGGTCTTTTCTGCGACACCGTCGAGGTCTTCGCCCAGCAGTTCTCAGCGGTGAAGAAGCAGATGGAGGCCATTTCTCACATCCTTCCTCTGCCGCATACCTGCCGCCACGGGCCACACTCCGTCTGCTCGACGAGGGCGTCCTCCTGTGGCTTCCAAAAAACGCGCAGCTCTGCCTCAACCCGTGCCCAGCTCTCAGCCCCTGCGTCAAGCGCCCTGTGGGAAGTGCATGCCTCCCATCTCACGGATGCCTTCGAGGAACCGGAAGGCTCCCAAGTGGTCCTGAGATGCCCGACCCAGAGACCAAGACATTCACTCCGGAGCTGGTAAGAAGACAACTCCGTCCCCCGGTGGAGGGCTGGGAGGAGAAACCTCAGTTGAATTTATTTCTTTTGCCTACCCACATTCTCAATTAATGAGCTATTTCCATTGTCTCTGGGTCACCTGGCCCGCAAATGCCATTCTCACAGCACTCTGCCTCCACACCTCAACAGTCCCGGCACGCTGGACGCAGACCTCTCGCCTCCAGCCCCACGACTGTTCCCCGGCCGGACGGTTTTGTCGAGTCCAGAGGACGCCTCCACGGGACATCCTCCTCAGTCACTAACCCGCCCCCTGCCTCCCGACGCCATGTTACCTGCTCCGCCCAGCCAGCTACATCAAAAATAATTGTCCCCTTTGTGCCCCTAGCTTGAAGTTTGTACGCGTGGCTCTCACTTCCCAATCCATCACACTTGCTGGCCAGGACCATTCAACTCGGTTATGCAATTCAATTTGCCAGGACACCTCACCAACGAGCACGCACAGTCAGTGCTGAAATGCCTCGCCACGTCCAGGCCGGGCACAGCGGTCCCTTTAAAACTTTTCCAGAGGCTCCTGGGGCATATGGCATTCTCCGCGGTGGTCACGCTGCTCGGGTTGATGCATATGTGACCGCTTCAGCACTGGCTCCAGACTGGAGTCCCGAGAAGAGCATGGCGCCGCGGCATGCACCGTGTGGTTATCACCCCCGCCTACTGCCAACGTTCAAACCCTGGATATACATCTGCTTTCTACGGACAGGAGTCCCCTTGCAACAGGTGTCCCGATGCGTCCTGGTCACCACAGACGCCTCCAAATTGGATTGGGGCACCGTGTGCAATGGGCACCCAGCCGTGGGCCATTGGAAAGGGGCCCCGCTGCGCTGGGACATCAACTGCCTAGAGTTGTTGGCTGTAT
This sequence comes from Moxostoma hubbsi, assembly GCA_032164185.1. Classification (NCBI taxonomy): domain Eukaryota; kingdom Metazoa; phylum Chordata; class Actinopteri; order Cypriniformes; family Catostomidae; genus Moxostoma; species Moxostoma hubbsi. The sequence continues at coordinate 13,296,634 of JAVLUX010000034.1, forward strand.
TTTTATTAGCGGAGGATTCTCTCGCTAATTCAGGGCAAACATGTCTTGATCCGATCAGACAGCACCACCACGGAAGCGTACATGGTACGCCCTGAACAGAGGCTCCCCTCGGGGCAGACGTGCTGGCACACAGCTGGCCCACGGGGCTGCGAAAGTATGCATTTCCCCCAGTGAGCCTGCTTGCACAGGTGCTGTGCAAGATCAGGGAGGACGGGGAACAAATTTCAGGGGTCTTTTCCCCCTGAAAGGATAGGAACTGGGAAAGATTGCCTTCCCTGATGCGTATGATAGTGTTAAGATGGCCCCAGCCTCTTTAACTCTATGCGAGAAACATAGAGAGAGAAAAGGAGCAGCTGGCATGGCCTGCTCTCATGCTTGGCACGTCGCCTTGTTCCCCCCTGTTGGGGGTAAAGAACCAGAAGGCTTTGACGATTTTATGGGGCGTTGGGGAAGGGTACGTGCAGTCTGACACAGCTGGTCGCTTTGGCATGTAAAATACCTGCCTGCTTCTGTGTCAGCAGTACACGGCTCAGCAATTGGACCCCTAGTGTAGGTTATGGATGTAACCTCCGTTGCTTAATGGAGGGAACAAGATGTTGTGTCCTCCTGGCCATGTCGCTGAACTGAGCCACTGTTGCGGCCAAACCTCATTGTCGGCTCCTCAGAAAAATCCTGAATGAAACGGACGCATTTCCCTCCCTTTATACCCGTATGTCCGGGGCCGGGACATGCAAATTCTGTCTGCCAATTTTTCACTGGCCTTTTCTCATAGATCAGAGATGCGAAAGGCTCTCAAGAGTGACCCCTAGTGTCGCTTCTTCGACACAACTTCTCGTTCCCTCCATCAAGGAACAGAGGTTACATCCGTAACCTAGACGTTATTAGTCCATGATTCCAGGGTGTTGCCCCGGCAATTTGTGAAAATGTTTTATTTTGTTTGTTGGTTGAGAAATTACACACTTCAGCTTTGACACTGAAAAAAATCAGTTGGTTGCACACATCAGCTTAAATTAATTTGGACTAAAGCTGGTAAAGTGATCACTATGCCAGCCTGTGAGCACCTTTTCCACTTTTATTTTGAATATCTTTTATTGTGGCCCATGGATCAAGAAAAGGTCATTACTATTCCATTTTTGCGTGACAGATAGAAAGAGGCAGAGATATTACAGTAATTTACAGTAAGAGTCCTGTGCAAAACTTTATAGTATGTTTATATGTTTTCTTTAGGGTTGGTTTATTCACCATTGGGGCTGTTGTCCTTAACAATGATAGAGATCAATCCCATGGTCACTCAAGAGGTAGACTTTGTCTCTAAGGGACACGTAGCTTATGGTGTCAAGGTGGTAATCCACTTTTAATTTCAGTTTTAAATCTGCTGTTGAAACATTTATCCCTTCTCTCTTTTTTCTCTCTTCTCAACATATCTTTTTTTAATAGCCCTTTATCTACTTTAGCATTGTTCAGCCTGTTCTTACTAAAAATAAACAGAACACTTTATTGGAACTTGATGGCCAACTAAAACATACCCAGGGTTTGCAGTCATACTAGCTCCCAGTGCTGGTGCTTTTCATGTCAAACCCATACTTGTGTGTGTGTGTGTTTGGAAAGTCATAATACTTTGTTTCAGAATATACAGTGCCAGTAAGCCCACATCTGTTTTAAGATATTCAGAACACGTAAATAGATTAGATGCAAAACGTACGCACAATCGCATGCATGCGCAAAAACTTTCTAAGAATGATTTTAAACTTTCCTCTCTGTTAAGAAATGAGAGAATGTGTAGTTCTAACCTTACTTATGTAATCCTGGGGGGCATCTTTCACTTCACTCACACTAACACACATGCACACCTAGGGATCTCTTACATATAAATGAGGGCAGATTTCTATCATCGGTCTTGATTCTCTTTCCACCGAAATTATGGTTTGTACTGGATGCAGAGGGAGAAGTTCTGTTCTGTTCTTAAAGTTGACCTGAGATTGAGGCTTTTATAAACACAGGCTAATTAAGATGGCAAATGATTATCACAGAGTATGGCAGGTACTGTAGGGGTGGCATACCTTTAATATGTCTTTAAGATTATGTGGCACACAACATTGTTTGTGAACTTAAAAATATGGAACAGTCAAGGCTGTACTGGGAAGAGAAATCGGCCCGGGATTTTACATAGCAACTGGCCCAATAGTTGTTGAGCGGTGTCTAGTATAATTTGTTTGATTGTGTCAGTTGCTTTGACTTTGATTTTATGATCTAATACAATGATATTTATACACTGCAAGTGTGGATTAAGTGAATAAATACTTTGTGGGGCTACTGTACTTTCATATAAAAGTATAACATACACTCACTGAGCATTTTATTAGGAACACTATGGTCCTAATAAAGTGCCCGACGTGGTCTTCTGCTGTTGTAGCCCATCCGCTTCTAGGTTCAATGTGTTGTGCATTCTAAGGTGCTATTCTGATCTCTACAATTGTAGTTGTCATCTGATTTAAACTTTCTCAGTTTGAACCAGTCTGGCCATTCTGTGTTGACCTCTTTCATCAACATGGCGTTTCCATCTGCAGAACTGCCACTCACTGGATGTTTTTTGTTTTTGGCCCCATTCAGAGAAAATTCTAGAGACAGTTGTACATGAAAATCCCAGGAGATCGGCAGTTACAGAAATACTCAAACCAGCCCATCTGGCACCAACAATCATACCATGGTCCAAATAACTGAGATCACATTTTCCCCCATTCTGATGGTTGATGCGAACATTAACTGAAGCTCATGACCTGTATCTACATGATTTTATATACTGCGCTGCTGCCACATGATTAGAAAATTACATCGATGATTGTTGGTGCCAGAAGGGCTGGTTTGAATATTTCTGTAACTCCTGATCTCCTGGGATTTTCACGGACAACAGTCTCTAGAATTTACTCAGAATGGTGCCAAAAACAACAAAACATCCAGTGAATGGCAGTTCTGTGGATGAAATGCCTAGTTGATGAGAGAGGTTGCTGTTGTCAGTTCACCATTTAGTGCTTAATCCAGTTCTGTACACAAATTGTTTGGTTATTTATTGGAGTGACAACCGCTTTCTACAACCGAATTAACTCAGCTAATGACATCTGCATTTCCATAAATTCCAATTAGTGTGTACGGAACCGATTTAAATTGTTACTAGTTGTTAGTGATGTGATTAATGGTGCGTGTGAGATGTCTGTCTTCTCCTGGTGTGAATCACACAAACAGAGGTATATGTCTTCACTCAAATCAAATGGGATTTTGAAAACTCCATAAAATTTCAGAACTCCTAAGTAGGATGGTTGATGGTCGGTCCAGTGTTTGAATTATCTCTAGAAAAGTCAAAGGTCACATTCAAATCAAAACTCTGGCTTTCTCTGTCTAAATGTAGTTGACAGTTCACTGTATTAACTTGCCAAAAGATGATGGTATATCTGTTTTATTTATTTTTTTATTCTTATTTGTGTGTGTGTGTGTCTGTGTAAGAAGTTCAGGTTTCAAGGCCCATACAAGTGGTTGCTTCTGACATATTCAGAGAATGTTGCTGGACTTTAGATTCTGAACTTCAGACTTAAGAATTTGTAGAAAATCTATGGTGTTTTTCCCATTAATCACATTAGAATAAACACTTTTGTTTATCTTGGGTTCATTTAAAACTATATTTTATTTTACCAACTATATACCAACTAGTATACCAATTAAAGTGAACATTAATAAAGTTTAAAGAACAACCTTGAAACCTGTGTGATTCCCACGATCCACCCCATCTTCTCACGAGTACCAAAAACATAAAACAGTTAGAAGTCGGTTTGTCATGTAGCTAATAAAAAGCAGCTTTAGCAGAGTTAACAAATAGGCTGCCTGACTGAAGCGGTCATGGACTGTCAGTGACTCTGGCCGGAGTTTAGCTGTGATTAATGACGCTATTTGGTGGTTTTCTAACCCTCTCCTCACTTCTGCTCAGAGCTTCTTGCTCTTATTTAACTTCTCAGGGTAAAGAGTGCTGGTCTGGCATAAGAGTTTTTAGTTTGTGTCTGGACAAATATAATCATACAGACAACTGGGAGCTGATTTCAGATCCAGAGGGGATGCTTGACAGAAATGAGTTCAGTACTGATGAGGATCAACAGTGACCCTGTTAGCACTCCATCCTCTGTTGTCTTTAATGTCCACCAGAGACTGGAGGCCTCGTGTTGGTTTATAGAACTTGGATGTTTGTGTGAACTGGTGAGATTTAGCCTCATAAAATGAACTTCTAGTAGGCTTTAGGCTTGCTAGGTAGTTTTTCTTTAGTATATGAAAGAACCAAACTAATTTGTTTTGAACATGGAGAAGGAAATGTTCCACTGGACTATAAATAAATAAATTAGTACTCAATTTGGCAGGAAAATAAGTCACACCTTTAAGTTAAATGAGCTTTCTTGGTAAAGGTGCTGCCTTATTACTCCAGAGCATATATGCACATTAGCTGAACTAACCTGAAAATGCAGCAAGGACAACTACACCATGTTTGTGAAAGTTGATAGATGTGGTAATAATGGAGAAAATGACCTTAGTTTTGATGGTTCTCCATTAACCACAATCAGGGTTCTTCTACCTTAAAGACAATAATTGTATACCTTGAATGCACAGTGTAAGTTGCTTTTTAGGAATGCGTCTGCCAAGTGTGTACATTTATTTATTTAAATGTAATAATTTGATACTGCATCATTCTGCTTCAATCCAACCATCCAATACCTGTCAGTACAGGAGCTCATCAACCTTTGACACTAAGTCCATTTGATAGTGTGAGTGTGTGCGTGTGGGGGGTCTCAGTAATGTCAGCTCAATGTTTCATGCTCTGTTCTGCTGATTGCCCCTTGGCTTTTGGACTGAGAAGAGGCTGCCAGGAGCTCATCAGCTTTCTTGGGACTCAGAGACCATAGTAATAACCTACTGGAGTGTGTGTGTAAATATGTGTGCCTGTTTATATCCTCTCATGGCAATCAGATCTGTAGATGGAATGTAAAGGTGATCGTGCAGAACCGCACTCTTGGTTCCTGAGAGCAGGGAGGTCTAAAGAAAAGAAAAAGTGGAAAAATGTTCCTCCAAGCATCTATGTTTCAGACATCCCATATGTAATTTTGGCATTTGAAAACAAGGCTGTGAGGGATAAGTGTACAGTCTGTTAAATGGAATGTTCAATGTCAGTGGATATACAATGGATTCATTTTTTTTTTGGGGATGTTTCCTCAGCTGAGCGATCAACACGAAGTTATTAAATAGTCCCAGCCATTCAACAAACTGTAATTCTATCCCTCACAGCCTTGTTGTCATTCTCATCAAAAATGAATTATATGTACTCTGACTAAGGTCCATTGTATGAAATAACTCCAGAACCCATAGCAAATGTAACCCTGCTAAAAAGACCCTGCTAAAAAGACTTTCATATGCTGGTCCCCAACATCTCTCTCTCTCCCTCTCTCTCTCTCTGTGTGTGTGTGTGTGTGTGTGTGTGTAGATTTAACTGAAAGACTATGAGAATGTATGAATGAGTAATTGTGGGTGGGAACTTTTTTTTTTTTTATCTCAATCACATGCCTCTGCTTTCATCATTTGCTCTGTACTTATGACATAATGCTACACCTGGACACTTGGCCCTCTCTCTCCAACATCAACATCCCTTTATTTTTCCAGCTTTAGTGGGTTTGTTAGATGATCCAAGCAGAGCAGATCTGGGGTACTTCATGTAGCAGCACTAAATTCAATTCTCGCTCATCTTATTTCAGTACAAACAATCCCGATTTCTTACTTTATTTGTTTATTCACTGAAGAATGAGAGAGAGATGGGAGACAGAGATTAATTAAAGCAAGCATGATGTTGCCACAATCTCACCAACTCACAATCCCCTACTGTGCAAGCTACAGCCAAAACAATGATGTAAGCAATCTAAGCAGCTATGTAAGTAAGAGGGGAAACATTCATGCACCCCACAACCACCTTCCATCCATTGTTCCTGGGAGAACATTAATCTATAACCAAATTTGACTAATGTTTATCCTCAGATTTTGTGTTTTTATTCTTGATGCATTGTGCCAATCAACATATTTCACTAACAGGTCTCTCCCTAACAAAGGCAGTCAAAAAAGTAATTAGTGTCTATACCAGTAACATAAACCTTCCATTTGTTGGTAAAAAATGTCTTTAGCCACAGGGGGGCGACAAACTCTATATTTGTGTAAGTGTGCAGAAAACTGCAGGAGGATGAAAAATAAATATTTTAGCTATGTACAGGGGTTGGAGGGTTACTTTTGAAATGTATTCCACTACAGATTACAGACTACGTGCTGTAAAATGTAATTTGTAACATATTCTGTTAGATTACTCAAGGTCAGTAACATATTCTAAATACTTTGGATTACTTCTTCAGCACTGGTAGATTTTTTTCACTTGTTTTGACAATAAAAACTACCAGAACAGTAAGACAAATTACACATGTTAAAAATACATTCTCTGAAAAACCTAAATATCTTATGCAATGTTGTTTCTAAAACAAGATAAATCAAATTGATCTTTTTTTATGGATTTTTAAATATTTTTTACAGGAAAACAATACAAAAATTATTATCAAGAATATGATTTTTGCCCTAATATCAAAGGTCTTACTAGAAAAAAAGAAATTATGATCCAACATGAATTTTCTTGATAAAAAAATATGATAGTGTCTGGTAACATGCATGTAAAATGGCTAGAAATACCCTTTTAGCTTAGCGTAAAGATGACAATTTACACAAGGTTTCTTTCTCTTTCTTCTGCCCCAAACTTACTTCTCTGTCTGCTTGTATGTATGTAACACATCATAAGAAAGTGTTTCACCTGCTGTTCAAATGCACTTTGGATCTCATCATTTATATGTATAGATGTTTTACATCTGAAAGGATTATATATTACAAAGTAATCTCTTTAAAATCTTTTGCACAGTACTGTGTATAGATACATATATCTCTATCTCTCTCTCTCTCTCTCTCTGTATATATATATATATATATATATATATATATATATATATATATATATATATATATAAATATATAAATATATATATATATATAAATATATATATATATATATATATATATATAAATATATTTATATATATATATATATCGCAGCAATATGGCCCTACATCAGCACTGCTGTGATTCGGCCTCAGGCCAAGTGCCGTAGGTAATCGCAGCATTGCTGATTTAGGGCCATATAGCATGATTGTGAGTGCGATATTGCTTATATACAAGAGTTAAATGAACAAGTAAATTTTAAAAAATTAGGAAAAACTGAGTAATGTCATAAAAACGCATTTGTGCATGGAATTATTTATGCGACCGATCAGAATCTGCTGTTGATTGTTCAAACCAAATGATGTTTCCAAGCCTCCATTAGTAATTAATGTAAAAAATGTCACTTCAGAAATAGTATCACGGCTTGTGCTGTTTCAAACAAGTTATTGGATAAACATGGATGGATGGATGGATGTGTGTGTGTGTGTGTGTGTGTGTGTGTGTGTGTGTGTGTGAGAGAGAGAGAGAGAGAGAGAGAGAGATGTTTGGGTGTTGCTTCACCCAAGCAGAGATGCTTGTAGTTCTGTAAATCAATAATTCTGTTGTGTCTCTCAGCTGTGATGAGCCTTAATGCTGAAGTTGTTTGTTTAAACCAGTTTAAAGCTATTTCCTAGCTTTAGTAATGTAGTAGTAATACAAGTGATCACAGAGCACTGTTCTATGTAAACAATGACTAACGGATTCACTTCGTCACCAACTGGCTCATATTACACACAAAAATTATCTTTTGCCACCTGCTGGCTAACATATGCAATGTAAAAAAAAAAAAGATCTAAAAAGATGACGAACAAACGAACACAAGCGGAGTCATATGCACACAGTGAAGCGTCCGAGTGCCATCAGTGCTCATGGAATGTCTCTCCTCCAATCAGATTTGAGGACCGGTAATAACTGTTATATAAATGTGTGTGTATGTATATATATATATATATATATATATATATATATATATATATATATATATATAAAATTTTCATTATGGTCTTGGCTGGTTTGGTGTTGGTCTAGCTTGTGAACCAGCATCGTCATTTTGTTAACCACGAAACTGCAAAGCTGTTCAATCAGCTTGGTCTTTCTGGTGAAGTTTGCTAACAAGGGAAGTCTTGCTGGTTAAAATAGTTATCTGGTGGGGTCACCAGTATACCAGCATCACATTCTAGGAACTACTGTACATTTTTTCCAATGAGTATTTGGACATTTTTGCCACAGTATAACATGTAGGGTATGAATGGTTTATATTATACAGCAAAATATTAACCCAAGTGGCATTTATTTTAAGAAATATAGCACAAACACACATTTCAAGCAAAACATTTAATAAAAATAAGTTTGTTAGGTTTTGAATTATAAAACAATTGTATGTTACATGGATAATGAAGATGGTTGTCAAATTTGCAGAACATGTCCATAATTAATGTGATGAAATTCACCCAGGGTCCGAAATTAACACCGAATGCGGGTGAATATTATTTTTGCTGGTGAAGTTTGCGATGTCATGCACCACTCTGGCAGGCACTTTTTCCTTTCTATCAGTTTGTGTCATCTTGTAAAATAATTTAACATGTTCCAGTTTTGACTTCAAGGGAGTTCTGTAGGTCTTAATTTAGTAATGTTGCAGATGTTTACATTGAATGGCTCACATTAACTAGTCTGTTCATCAAAAGTCTCACTTAGGATAAGGGATACTGTGCTCATGTACTCGTACTTGTGATCAGTGCACAAATTAAAACATTGTTATATCTCCTAGTGTGTAGTGTGTATTATTAAACAACAAAGACTGAAATTGAATGATATATATAAATTGAAATAAACAAACTGTTGACATGTATTTCAGAAAAAAAAAAAAAAAAACGAGTATCAGTATCGGTGAGTACTGAAAAGGAAGTATCGGTACTCATTTAAATAAATAAAAACAAAATGGTTTGTGGACATCCCTTGTTACTATTAAATCTATGATCCGGCTCTTTATAGTGAATAAAAAAGAATTAAGAATGAGTTGGCGCTGACTGAATTAATTGACTCACTCCAAATAAACCTAAAGCTGTACTGTGTTATGTGTACTTAAGGCTCATGAGACTCATGAGAGTTACTTACTGGTCATTCATATGACAACATGTAGTTTAAAATACAAATGTAGTTTTGTTGTAATATGTGAATAATCTAAAAAATAATTCTATATGGACTATCTGGCATTTAAATATTTCATAAATAAATGAAAAAAAAAAAAGCAGTTCACTTTCACAGTATTGTTTATTTGTCTCATGTCTGTAAAAATAAACAAATAAAAATTATAAAAAATGGCCGTAAGAAATCTGACTGGCTGGTAAATTCTTTTTCATCTACCAGCCACCTTGGCTGGTCAGTTAAAAAGTAAATTTCGGACCCTGACTACAACTGTGGTTACTCTGTTACAAAGTGAACCTGAGGGGAAATGACTTCATACATCTACAAAAAAGGGAAAAGCAATTGAAAGAAAAGTAATTGAAAGAAAAGTAAAGTTAGTTCTAAGAAAAGGTCTAACATCATTTGTTTGCACATGCCACATGGTTTGATATTTTGAATGAAATGCAGTTTGACTTTTTTAGGGCCCATGCATGCTGGTGATGTTGGTCAGAACATCAGGACAACAAACACTATGAAAGAATGTTTTTTTTTTTTTAATAAAATAGTGAAGGTTTATTTGAAGTCCAGGACAGTCTGGGTCTGTTGTAGGATGTCTGGGACTTTTTACAGAATAAGGTCTATCAACTACAAAACATAATTTCCCCTTTAACCACTCAGTGGTCTTTAGATTAAAATTAACCTGTATGTAAATTAACACTATGCTATTTGTTATGGAGTGAGATTAATTATAGTTTTTATTATTGTGTGAGTGTTTGTAAAGATGCATGTGTGTTGAAAGAACACAGATCTGCTCAGGTCAAAGGTTCAGTTGAGCACAGAAGTGTTATAATAAAGAGTCAAGATCAGGATTCGAGGTCAGAAATAAGATGTTTTTTTACTCCCAGACACTCACAGCTCTTTGTTTTCTTCATCTTCTTTTCTTCAACATTGTCACAAATGCTGTCGGAAATATATTTTGGAGACATTTTATACATTTTAAACACGGAATATTCTTTTATACAACATTTACAGAATTGTTCACCCCCAAATGTACTCTATAGTGCATGAGTCATTTTAACTACTTTTATTGTTTATGGAGCTTGACAGCATGGAGTCACAACTCACTTTCATTATATAGCAAAAAGACATGCTAAAATTATTATAAATGTTTCTGGTTGTGAAAAAAAAATCACATGGATTTAAAGCAACACTAGGGTGAGTAAATAATGACAGAATGTTTAAATTTGGGTGAACTATTCCTTTAAATACAATGTCTTTTCATTTTACATCAAATTATCAAGCCAATAGCATTTATTTTGAAGATAATATAGCACAAACCCACTTGTCAAGCAAAACATAAAAAGAACAAGTTTATGTCAAAGTATAAAACATGTATTGTTCTAAATTGAGACAAGATGTATTTATTTAGACAGTGGAACATGTATATACAGTGGTTAATGTGCTGAACTACTTTGTAAGGGCACCTGTGTGAACTTAGGGGGAATGATTTTATACATGCACTAAAAATGACCATGACACCAGTCATTTAAATGTTATAAAAAATTGTCATTGTTTGTTTGCATATGCCACTTGGTTTGAAATTTGATCTGATGCAAATTATTTCATACAAAGTGTCCAAAAGTCCAAACACTTGTTGGAGCCACTGTATATATATATATATATATATATATATATATATATATATATATATATATATATATATATATATCATCTTCACTTTCATTCATTAACTTTTCTTATAATGCAAACTGAACGTTTTCTCTCTTTTGTTGTCAATCCTCACATATTTTTCTTGCCCTCTCGTCTTTTCCCTCAATCCCTCTCTCCATCTTTCTTCTCATAATAAACACTAAATGTTTTATCTTCGAACCAGTCCACCCCCTGCCCCCTCTGCAGCTGTGCGTGGATGTGAGCGAGAAGTATGGGAGGTGGTAATGTTGGTGAATGAGTGCAGGGTTGTTGTGCTCTACTGCTCTGGCATGGCACCTGGCTTATATTTGAGACAGGAAACATTGAAGTAGATGTTTCGAGGATGTGTACAAACCAAACTAAACATTTAGTCATACAGGAGACACGTGAAAGCCTGTCAGCCAGCAAACCCAAACCACTGTGCACTCACGACATAGTTGACATACATACCTCACATGTTTAAAAAGACACAGTACTTTCATCCCTCAAAATTGACAGAAAAAATACAAATCATAGATGAATAATAGATGATGTGGACAGAAAGACAGACAACGACACAGAGAAACAAATGAATGGACACAATGAAAAATAAATCTATGGATTTTCCACATTTCTTGCCCCAGAACACTTACAAACACTGGCTTTTTTAAATATTGCTTTCTGTTGGGTATACATAAAGTCAACCTACATATACAAATATTGTACCAGCAGAAAAATTATTCATAACAACGAGCAAAGCTGGACAAACAGAAATAACCCTTTTCCCTTAACATGGCTAAGTGTTCTGTGATTCATCTGTGTCAGGTACAGCTGCCATGAACTAGCATTTCCTGTTTAAGACTGACCCCTTCACACCGAGCACTCTCCCTGTCGGCTTCACAAAACTGCAGCTGAAACATTACAAATACTCCGAAAACATCTCAGACTGAACTGTACATATTTATATATCCAGCATATACAGAACCCTCAGTTACTAGGCTCTGTAAAAGGCACCTGGGCATGGGCATTCCAGTAATTGAAAGTATGGCATGAACTACATCTGCAAGAGCTTCAGTCGAAATATGGGGGGGGGGGGGTTGTACTGGCGGTCAGGCTTTGGAATCTCTGTAGTAATGTGTCAGATTAGCAAATGGAAATTCCAGCAGAAAGTGTGAGATAAAGTGAGAGAGAGAGAGAGAGAGGGAGCGAGAGAATTGACAAGTTTAGTTGATGAAATAGGCGAGAGGAGCCAAGGTGTAACCAAACCTTCCATAATCCTGTCCTACAGCTGGCAAGCCATGATACTTGGGGTTTGCCTGTTGGGTTTTGCTTCTCTTAACCCCATGGCCTTCGACATGCCCGAGCACCTATCATAGCCCTTTATGAGATCTAATTGATTAAATGTGACCACACCATTTATTTTTATGCCTGACTCCTGACCAATGTGTCACTTTTTCAAAGAAAACAGCATTCGTTAAGCGGGTTGTGAATGGAGCAAATATGATGTTGGTGGTGGTTTCTGTGGTTAAATTATGTAATTGACTGCATGATGTAGTGCAGTATAGCTTACCTCAGAATGTCATTAAAGGATTTTCCTTTGGATGGACCAGATCAAATCCATGCCATTGGCCCGCATTGGGTTATTTCATATTTGCGTATAAGAGCTCAGTTACAGTATTCAGAAAAACCATTTACATTAAAGTTATTGTTCACCCAAAGTTCTGTAATTTACTCACCCTCATGTCGTTCCAAACCTGTATGACTTTTTCATCTGCGGAGCACAAAAGGGGTAGTAATAGAGTTCGCTAATATTAATACAAATGCTGTTGATAGTGACTCACTTTATAACTACCCAAAAGTAGTTCATGTGATGAGTCATTTTCCAAGTCTTTTGAAGACCTATGATAGATTTTAGTGAGAAACAAGCTGAAATGTAAATTATTTTACTGTGAAACCTTGAATTCCTGTAGCTTTCTTTTGCACGTTCCTGAGTAAAAAAGTGAAAGAAACAACAGTGCTTTTTGCTTTTGCTTTTCTCTCAAGGCTTTCATGACACTTTTGGGTCCATTTTTACTATAAATTCTCCTCCCTGCCCAGTAGGTGGCGAAATGTATGAAGAATGTGAATCGTCAAAAACAAAAAAAGAATAATGTGAAAGTGAGAGTGGAGATTGATAGTAAAAAAGGAATTAAATATTGATCTATTTCTCAACCACACTTATCACATCCCTTCTGAATATATGGATTTTACCACTGGAGTCATATGGATTACTTTTATGCTGCCTTTATATCCTTTTGGAGCTTAACATATTTGGTACCAATTCACTTGCATTGTGAGGACCTACAGAGCTGAAATATTTTTCTAAAAATCTTTGTGTTCTGCAGAAGGATAGTCATACACATCTGGGATGGCGTAAGGGTGAGGAAATGAGATAATTAAAAAAATATATATATTATTTTTTTAAAGTAAGTCACTATCGACTGCCATTGTACTGAAATCAGCAAATGGGATATCCTTTAAAAAATCCTTCACAGAAGATGAAGTGGTTTAGAAAGACATTATAATGATAATAGAAATTTAGTTTTTCAACCATCCCTTTAAATGTAAAGACTAAAATCAATGTATTTTCTTTCAAGAATGAATACACAATAACTCTGAATGCTTGTATTAAGTAACACATGGCCCTGCTGTGCCCAATCCTTGTGCAGAGTTAGTTTCTGCCATGATTCGTGAGATTCTTGGGTAGATGCCTGGAAACAGAGGATTTCTAAGGTGAAATACTGTATGCAGACAAAGTCTACAACCCCCCCACAAACACCCCGTGAGTAGATTCACCTTGCTGTGCGTTTGTTTTACTTGGAGCAGGACCCATTCAATTAACCCAGACAAATGCTCCTTCACGTTATTCGTGTCATACTGCTTGCCAAACCTTCTGAGGAATTAAGTACATGATTTAATGGCTAAAAAAAATTATGGGACCATGTTTATTTAGTTTGAGCTGCTTTAATGTCCAGGTTGATGCCTTGTTGATGTATATGGACTATGGACCAGGCCAATGGGGGTCAGTGCTCAAAGGCCACTGACTTCCAGTGGCCTCGAACTGAGAGGCCCATAGTAGCCGGATGCCCAGAAGCAAGGCACTGAAGGCCAGAAAAATACTTCAATCAAGTATGTGTATGCTTGACCAATGCATGGCTAACCCGTGTTCTGGTTAAAGATGCTTAAATGTGCGTTTTTGCATTACTGTAGAGGTTTGCAAGGGCCTTCTCCAAGCAAGTAAATTTGTTGTAATAGGCTGAATTTAATGTAAGATTTGTATACAAAATTCATAACAGAACAATAAATGTCAACATACAGCATTTTAATAAGGCATGGTGACCCCTCAGCACACCAGAGCAGTTGGGAAAAAAACACTGGCTTACCATTTATCAATCACTGAAACTTTGCTTGTTACAGAACAATCTGCAATCATGTGTAACAGTCACATGAAGTCCTCTACAGCCTGAACTTCACCAGAACGTCAAATCTTTGTGACACCTGCGCTAAAAATATGAGACGCATTTTTTTAAAATTAAAGTTCTTTTAATTTGACACGGTGTCTAAAGAATGCAGTGGTCATGCGTGAGAATCTGAAGAAACAGCAAGATGCGGTGCAGTATTCAAATCCATCCAACGCATTTACATAGGAAAACAATTGATAAAACGGTGCAGACGCGTGCATTAACCCGTTTGGTGTGAGCGCGTCTGTTTGTGATAGAGAGAGCATGTGTGCAAAACAAGTTAGGTAGGCCTATTTTTTTTTTTTTTTTTATTAGTTACAAATTTTATTCATAGGCAGACAGATTGCAGCTGAAGAGGCATGGGCAGAGAATGGAAGTATCAGGAAAAAGTAACTCACTACAGTTCATCTTCAATGAGAGGGGCAGGCAGAATGGAGCATATTGCTAAGCCACGGGTGCCCTGGGGCCTTGCAGGACTGTAATCTGTCCATACAGAATCTGCAGAAGGAAGAGTATATTATTGCGTAGAGCATTCCAGAGCAAGTCAGTGCAGGATGGAGGGAATTTTGTTTGATGGGGTAAATCTATAAGCTCATTACACCTTAGAATCTCAGGTGAAAAAGGTCTTTGGCCTGACTTGAGTAAGGATGACCATACAAAGACTGAGGCTGAGGGTTTATATACAGGCTTTTACACACTGTGAGGTTGATTCAAGACTTGATATGTGGCATCCTGTTTTTACTTGTCTGGGTTTTATTGAAAAGGGAAAACTAAATGGGGAAAATCATTCAAAGGAGACCTACAGCAAGATAATAATAAGAATAATTATTATTAACCTTGAATAATTTTACATCGCTGCCCTCTAGAGGGGACCATGTCAAAGGCACAAACATTAACTATTCTGAGACAGTTTACATTCTGTGGGGCCTCCCTGTAGCTACCAACTCAGAACTCATGCATTTCTCAATTATTCCTGCAGTGGGTGGGTGGTGAACCATTCCTTTAATCTAAACTGGATCAAAATATACCGTGAACCACTCTGACGTCTCCTCATAACCAGCTTTCACTTTATTACTGCTGCAGTATAAAGAAATGTATGATTAGTCACGGTTTTGTGCTTGCTTTTTCTCAATGGAAGGAATTCCCACCCGGCAGTGTGTAAAATTTACTCTGAAAATCTGTGGCTAGATTTATATCTGCTCGCCCTCCTTGTTACCACCCTAAAAATATCGGACCTGATCTTCAGTTTCTCTCAGGCCAGTGTGGTGGAAAGATAATTAACCCCAAAAGCTCACTGTTTTGAGTAAAAAAAAAAAATGTTTACACAGCCTCTTTCAGTTACTGCTTCTGAAAGTTAATGTAGGAACGTCTGGTTGTATGTATGTAAAAAAGCTTTTAAACTTTTTAAAGAAATAGTTCACCCCAAAATAAAAATTCAGTTATTATTCACTAATTGTTTCTCTGAAGTTATTTCTAATCTGATTTGCAACTTTTTTCTTTGGAACACAAAATGAAATGTTAGGCAGGATGTTATGGACTGACAGCCTCAGTCCCCATTCACTTTCAACAGAACATTCTTCAAAATGTATCTTTCTGTATTCTGCTGAAGACAAAGTCAGATGGGTTTGGAATGGCATAAGGGAGAGTAAATGATGACGGAATTTTTATTTGAGCTATTCCTTTAAATTCATTACCAAGTACTCTGGAAACTGATAAAGATATCCAAATACAAAATTCCAAGGAGGTTCTGTGTTTAATAAAGACAGACTTTATGCAGCTCCGTCCATTGGATCTTGCAGCCCATCTTAATCAAAGCTGAAACACAGACTATCCACCCACACACCAGTTTGAACACACACCTTCTAACCGTAACAGAGAATCTCAATGCTAAACCTCAAATGGCAAGCTTCGTTTACCGCTCCAAACCTCTCATCCTTTTCTTCTTTTCCGCTGTCCACACAAACACGCATTTCTGTTATCCAATCCCCACACCATACATGCATTGAGGGTTCAGAAACTGTTTGTGTCTGTCTGGTGGCTGGTGTGTGTGCCTGGTTTAGGAAAAGAGTGAAGTAGAACACACATGTTCTGGCTTTGATCTGATGCAGATGGTCCTGCTGGCCCACTGCAGAGCTGTGTTACTGCCCAGACATCTCACACACACTCAGTGTTTCCTTCCAGCATTTCCGGAGCCGCTGCTTTTTCTTGAAGTGATGAGCAAAGATGTGACATGTCATCACCAGCATTGCCAAAGCAACCAAGGCATCCACAAGGCAACCTATTAAAAAAATGGAAACATTTAACATGATAAATCATATTTGTTTAAGGAACAACAGCATCCATTTGGACTATTTGCTTATTTCAGTGGGGGCCGAGGTTCTGGAAAGTTTGCTTGAAGGACTCAGATTTTCTGTGAACAGCATAGTACGACTCAGCAAAATGGCATTTGAACAAGCCCTGCTGAAAGCGTGTAATGTATTTTCCTTTTTCCCACCTAAATAGCTTGAGAACCTGTAAAGCTGTTTGCTCTGAAAACACAGAGGTGGAATGCACTGTTAAAACAACAGCATTCACAAGCCACTGCATCGGTTTTTGTATTTGCTTTTCAGTGTAACATGACAGAGGGTTGTTATCGGGTCTGTAAATCCCATTGAAATATGTTTGAAAGTCCTAGGTCGTGCAGGAGGGCTAAATATCATACACACACAGACAGCAGGAGACGTTGCCAAATAAGTATTGCTACCTCAGTGCTGGGCATGCTGAAATATGGCCCTCCATCACAAATCTACCAAAAATAGACTTAAGAGAGAGACATTAATGCACATTAAGGCATGTGCAACCACAAGAGTTAGAGGGAAAATTGAGCAAGTGCTCCAAATGATGAAAATACTCCACATTCCATTCTTTTACAAACCCATCAGTCTGTTCGAACGGTTTCACACAATTACAGTCATATTAGAGATATTTTGAGCTAAGGGTCGAGTAATGGTTTTCCCTGTGGTTGTGATTAAAGGTAAAGGGGCCAGGCAGAGGTCGGCCATTTTGAGATGGTAATGTGGGGTTGAAAGTTGACCTTTAACAGCGATGGCGTAGTTTATGTTTGCCTCAGCCTCTCATTGATTGAGACTCAGTTCAGACAGAGTGCACAAGTTTTTGTAGTTGTAACTCGTTTGATGAACGATAACAAATAGAAGAAAGGAAAAAGGAGGGAAGATTTTAAGTTGAAAAAAAAGCAGAATTGTATGGTGAAAGAAATAAGGGGGAAAAAGTATTAGAGTTTACCTATTGATCTATTTAATTATGTACAAAGCATTTCATGGTAATTTACCAGTAGTGCCACATTAAGTGACACTGCAGGTTGTGTAAGGAGTGAAAAATGACTACTGATAAAGGATATGGTTTGGCTGACCACACAAAAGTCTAATCTAGGAGTTCACCCATAACTTTTTTGAGACCACATTTCTATACTGCCATCATTGCATTTTCAAATAGTGTTTATTGATCTGGAAAAAAATCTGCAAAATAAAGTAAACAAGATAGCGTTTTTCATAGTATCTAACCTTAAAGAAAGAGATCATACAAAAATTAACATTTCGTCATTATGTATTCAAACTCACGTCATTTCAAACCCATATGGTAACCACAAAAGGAGCCATTTTTTAATCTGAATGTGGGGTAGACGTGAGTTTCGGAGGAGGTGAGATTACCAGTTAATAATAATTTACATCTGTTCCTCACAAAAATGTTTTGTTTGTTTTCCAAGACTTATAATATAGAATATAACTAAGTCAACTTTATTATGCTTTTATGGTACTTTTGTCAGTGTCTGGTCACTCTGTCGTTGCACAGTAAGGCAAGAGCTGTATAACAATTCTTCAAAAAGTTAAACTTTTTCTTCCTACTGAAAAAATAACAGAATGAGGGGTTGGAATGACAGGAGGATGAGCAAATAATGACAACATTTTCATTTTTGGGTACCATATCCTACAAAACCCCACCCTTAATCTAAGAATGTACTTATATAAGCTTTTGACAGCAGTTTTCACTTCTTATTTTATGTTTATTTATGGTTAGGTCTCATTTTACATTCTGAATTCTATTAAATACTACAAATATCCAGCAAATGTTATTAACTCAAGGAATAAACTCATAAAGGAAATGAAAAACTGAAATGTCTAACACACACATGCACAAGCAGCTGTTTTGTGCCTGGATGCTGTGTTGTATGATTTCTTCCGCCTCCCTGATGCGGAGACTGGGAGGTCACCAGCTGCAGACCAAACCAAGGTGCATTCACACTGACGCCATTGCCTTGGAGTTACTATCTCAAACAAGTGTCACTAGCAAAAGCTAAACGGTAACACTGGTCCTACCCTCCAAGGGTCAGAACTCTAATAAGTGAATCAATTTCCTCTTATTAACACATAAAAGCAGAACCGAACAGATCACATCTGTATCAAACACACATGCTTTCTTTTCCTTTATAGTAGTTCTGTCTTTTCTTCCTCTGCCAGTTGGACAAGTATTCTGCGTAAAGAAAGTCTTCAGATATTTGAATTGCTTGCGAGTTGTTTCCAACTCCTAAAGCTGGAGTAGCATCTGGTAAGGGTGTCCTCAGACTCTACCCATCTGTGCCGTCAGAAGTTCATCATCTGGAGTGCCTTGCACAAGTTGTAATTAGCAATGCATTTATCTCACTATCCTTTATTAAGTCTTCATTATTAATCAGCACATGAGTCACTTTATTACTTAGAATCTTGAATACTTTTGCGAGAGCTCTTTTCAAGCATCAAATCAGACCTTGTTTCCTCCTTTTAATTTTAATTGTATTTCCCTGTCTGTCGCTCACTTCGACGTTGTGTCAAAGAAGCGACACTAAGGGTCTCTCTTGAGAGCCTCACGCATCTCTGAACTTGAGAAAAGGCCAATGAGAAATTTGTAGAAAAGGGTATAAAGGGAGGGAAATGCATCTGTCCATTCAGAATTTTTCTTCAGACCCGACCGGTTGTGTGATCAGCGAGCTGCTGAACAAGACTGTTCACTTCATCTCTTGAAAGAGCGTACGCTGTTGGATCTACGGCGCATATCAGCGGCCTTCTCCTTCTCTGCACGGCAGTGCAGCTTTGCCCCTGGGCGCTTCAACAGCGCTTTTATAGAAGAGAATATTTTCTTAAAAGAGTTTATTTCTCTAAAAGAGCAATGCTTTGCACCATTGAACGTCTTTTTCAGGACGTGTCTTAATAAAGATGCCCTTCCGCCCCTGTGTAGTTCCTGGATGCGGTTGAGTTCTCTCTGCTCCGGACAGTCACAGGTGCTGTCTCGTGTGTCTGGGCCGTGATCACACCGAGGCAGTATTTGTGGATAGTTTCTGTTCTCACTGTGAGAAACTTACCATGGCAACGTTGCGGTCTCGGCTTTCCTTCCTAAAAAGGAACGCCACTCCATCTGGCCCTCTCGTTGCTCCTTCTTCCCACAGTATTGAGGATGACCTGGCTGGTGATGGAGGTGATTTGGGGATGGCAGCGGGCTCGGTTTCGCTGGGTACATCACCACAAACTACCCACCCCCCAACACACTCATTGACTTCCGCCCGGGCTCGGGGTGACAGCGGCTCGCCTCATGGCCAGTCTGCTTATTACCCCCCCCCCCCCCCCCCGTTCATTTCTTCCAGGAGTGCATGACGAGCTGACAAGGTTGTGGAGGGCACCTTTTAATGCCCACAACCGACCTCCTCGCTCATTCGCTCTCACTAACCTCGATGGCGGAGCGGCCCATGGGTACTCGGCAGTCACCCAGGTGGATAGGGCAGTTGCGATCCACCTGTGTCCCGAGAATGCCTCCACCTGGCAAGATCGCCCAGTGCTCCCCTCCAAGGCCTGTAGGATTACATCGTCACTGACCTCTAAAGCCTACAGCGCTGCCGGACAGGCCGCTGCCACCTTGCACGCCATGGCCTGCAAGTCCACCAGGCCAAGGTACTTAAATATCTGCACTTGGGTAGTCCTGACCCTGATGTTTTGCTGCCTTCGTCCTCATGGCCACAAAAGGTGACACCATCGAGGACTTCGCCCAGCAGTTCTCAGCAGCGAAGAAACAGACACCCCATCTCACGAACATCCTGCAGGACCCGGAAGGCTCCCAAGCGTTCCTGAGACGGACGACCCAGAGATCGAGATGTTTGCTCCAGAGCTGGTAAGCAGACCAATCCATCGCCAGGTGGAGGGCCGGGAGAAGAATCCTCAGTTCAGTTTGTTTTCTTTGCCGCACCCCCTTTGGGCTGCAGTACCCACATTCTCAACAAAAGTGCAATTTCCTCTATCTCTGGGTCAACTGGCCCGCAAATGCCATTCTCATGGCATCCCGGTGCCACACCTCAACAGTCTCGGCACACCGAATGCAGACCCCCTGCCTCCAGTCCCACGACTGCTGCCCCCCGGCCGGCCAGTTCTGACGAGTCCAGAGGACGCCTTCATGGGACCTCCTACCTGTGCGGAGCAAGGTAAGTGCTTCGAGTCCTCTCTCAGCACCAGAGCCTCCGGATGCGCTTTTGCTTCCCAAGGCCGCATTGCCTGATCCGCCCCGCTGCTCCGCCGGGTACGTCAAAAACTATCGTCTTAGTACCCCTAGCATGGAGCTTGGATGCGTGGCTTTCACTTCCCAACTGTCACACTGGCTGGCTAGGACCATCCGACTCGATTATGTGATTCAGTTCGCCAGGCCCCCGCCCCCTTTCCGCGGTGTCCACTTCACCTCAGTGCACGGCAAAGACGCCAACACCCTGTGGGCAGAGATCGCAACTCTTCTTCTCAAGGACGCGATTGAGCCTGTCCCTCCAGCCGAGATGAAGAAGGATTTCTTTCCTTATTTCATTGTACCCAAGAAAGGTAGTAGCTTAAGACCAATCTTGGACTTGCGAGTTTTCAACCAGACATTACACAAACTCCCCTTCCAAATGCTCACGCAAAGACGCATCATAACTTGCATTCGGCATTAAAATTGGTTCACAGCGGTAGACCTGAAGAACGCGTACTTCCATGTCTCAATCTTGCCTCGACATCGACCCTTTCTATGGTTTGCATTCGATGGCCAGGCGTATCAGTACAAGGTCCTCCCATTCAGCATGTCCCTGTCCACTCTTCACGAAGGTCGCAGAGGCACTTGCCCCGCTAAGGGAAGTGGGCATATGCATACTCAACTACCTCGATGACTGGCTCATCCTGGCCCACTCCCGAGATTTACTATGCGCCCACAGGGACCAGGTGCTCAGGCACCTCAGCCGCCTAGGGCTTCAGGTAAAAGAGCAAGCTCGCCCCGGTTCAGAGCATCTCTTTTCTCGGCATGGAGTTAGACTCAGTCTCAATGGTAGCGTGCATCAACAACGAGTGTGCGCAGTCGGTGCTGAAATGCCTCACCTTATTCAAACAAGGCACAGCGGTTCCTCTAAAACATTTCCAGAGGCTCATGGGGCATATGGTGTCCTCCACGGCGGTCGCGCCCCTGGGGTTAATGCATATGAGATTGCTTCAGCACTGGCTCCAGACTTGAGTCCCGAGATGGGCATGGCACCGCGGCACACACTTTGTGTTTATCACCGCCACCTGCCACCAGTCTTTCAAACCCTGGACAGACCTCTGTTTTCTACAGACAGGAGTCCCCATACAGCAGGTTACCCGACACGTTCTGGTCACCACAGACGCCTCTAAACAGGGTTGGGGCGCCGTGTGCAACGGGCCTCTGTAATGGGCGTTGGCACATCAACTGCCTAGAGTTGCTGTCTGTACTTCTTGCCCTTCGGAGGTTCCTCCCACTAATTTGAGGCAAGAATGCCTTGATCTGTTCAGACAGCACCCCGACGGTACTGTACATAAATTGCCAAGGCAGTGTGCGCTCCCGTCACATATCACAACTTGCCCGCCATCTCCTCCTTTGGAGCCAGCAAGGACTCAAGTTGCTGCACACCACTCACATCCCGGGCAGCCTCAACGTGGCGGTGGATGCGCTGTCGCGACAAGGTATGCCCAGCGGAGAGTGGAGGCTTCACCCCCAGTCGTTCCAGCTGATTTAGGAATGGTTCGGCATGGCACAGGTCGATCTGTTCGCCTCCCGAGAGACCTTCCACTGCCCGCTCTGGTACTCCCGAACAGAGGCTCCCCTCAGTACAGACAAGCTGGCACACAGCTGGCCCCGGGGGCTGCGCAAGTATGCATTTCCCCCAGTGAGCCTTCTTGTATGGGTGCTGTGCAAGGTCAGGGAGGATGAGGAACAAGTAATTCTGGGGGTGCCCTACTGGCCCACTCATACTTGGTTCTGGGATCTCATGCTTCTCACGACAGCCCCTCCCTGGTGAATTCCCCTGAGGAAGGACCTTTTTTCTCAGGGACGGGGCACCCTCTGGCATCCGCGCCCAGACCTCTGGAACCTCCATGTCTGGCCCTAGACGGGATGCCGAAGATCTAAATGGTCTACCACCTGCTGTCATAGACATGATCAACCAAGCCAGAGCTCCCTATAACCGGCAACTTTACACCCTGAAGTGGCGCTTGTTGTGGGTTGCAGCCCACCACAACACAATAGATGGCAAGTCTTTGGGTAAGCATGACTTGATTATCAGGATCCTTAGAGGAGCCTGGAGGTTGAACCCTCCCCGGCCAAGCCTGTTCCCCTCCTGGGATCTCTCAGTGTTCCTCTCGGGCCTTCAGAGATCCCCCTTCGAGCCGCTAGAATCAGTTGAGCTCAAGGCCCTCTCTCTGAAGATATCCCTAATGATTGTGCTAGCTTCCATCAAGAGAGCAGGGACCTGCAAGTGTTCTCTGTCAGCGACACTTGCCTGGAGTTCGGTCCGGCAGACACTCACGTCATCCTAAGACCGCAACCGGGCTACGTGCCCAAGGTTCCTACGACTCCCTTCAGAGACCAGGAAGTGAACCTGCAAGTGCTGCCCCAGGAGGAGGCAGACCCAGCCCCTTCGTTGCTGTGTACAGTGCACGCCCTGCATACTTATGTGGACCGCACGCAGAGGTTTAGACGTTATGAGCAGCACTTTGTCTGCTTTGGTGGTTAGTGGAAAGGGTAGGCTGTCTCCAAACAGAGGATTTTCCACTGGGTGGTTGATGCCTTAGCATTGGCGTATAACACCCAGGCCGTGCCCACCCCCTTGAGGGTTTGAGCACACTCGACAAGAAGTGTGGCTTCCTCGTGGACACTGGCCAAAGGCACCTTCCTAGCAGACATATTCAGAGCAGCGTGTTGGGCAACACTCATTACCTTTATGAAATTTTACAATTTCAGGGTCGAGTCGGTTTCATCCCGTATTCTCTCAGGTCCGAGCCAGTAGAACTCAGTAACGTGGAAACAACTGACCAGGTGTACCGCTTGCATCTAGTGCTTTTCCCCTCCACTGAGGCGATCTCGTGCTCTATGATCCCAGGAGATCCCACTAACTCAGCTCCCTGGCTGACTCCTCCCTAGCACTCTGGTCCATGAATTCAGCGGAGGAATTCCCCGACCAGACCCACTACAAGTACTCAAACTACTCTATACTGGAATAGGTGCTCCACAGGATGGGCCCACATGTGGACTTATCCCCCTGTGTGTAGAAGAATTCCACAGTACGTTCCCCTTGTGAGCAGACCTGCATCTCCCTTGGGCAGTCCCCGCTGCTCCCTGGTTGCCGTGTTTGTAGCAACTCCTCCCTCTCAACAGGTAGATCATGTGACCTGAAAACCCATGTGATGTATTTCACCACTCTTTACCTCCCCCAGCCTGGGCAGGTGTGGTCTCCGCGGGGTCGTTTCCCCCTGAAAGCATAGGAATTGGAAAAGAATGCCTTCCCCGATGCGTGTGATAGCGTTAAGATGTCCCCAGCCAATTTAGCTCTATGCAAAAACATATAGAAGAGAGAAAAGGCACGGCTGGCGCAGCCTGCTCCCATGCTTGGCATGTCGCCTTTTCCCCCCTTTGGGATGTAGGGAACCATTAGTTACAAGGTTCAGCGCATGGCGTGTTTAAATACGAACCCCTAGTGTCACTTCTTCTACACAACATCGAAGTGAGCGACAGACAGGGAATGTCTAGGTTACTATTGTAACCTCCGTTCCCTGATGGAGGGAACAAGATGTTGTGTCCTCCCAGCTACGTCGATGAACCGAGCCACTGTTACGGCCGAACCTCATTCTCGGCTACTCAGGGCTAAATCCTGAATGGACAGACACATTTCCCTCCCTTTATATCTGCCTGCCAATTTCTCATTGGTCTTTTCTCAAGTTCAGAGATGCGCAAGGCTCTCAAGAGAGACCCCTAGTGTCGCTTCTTCTACACAACGTCTTGTTTCCTTCATCAGGGGACAGAGGTTACAACAGTAACCTAGACGGTTTCTTTTGAACTTTGATATAGGCATATTTGCTACAGCAAATGCTACTGTGCTATTTAGTATTATAACCAAAGAACTGAACACCTGTTAGTTACTGGGGCTGAGTTTCTTTTACACCCCTCAAATGGCTTTGGACATTTTGTTAAACTTATGATACACTCACTGAGCACTTTATTAGGAACACATTTACACCCCCTTGTTCATGCGATTATCTAATCAGCCAGTCATATGGCATGAGTGCAGTGCATAAAATCATGCAGATATGGGGAGAAACTTCTGTAAATATTCACATCAACCATCAGAATTGGGAAAAAATGTGACCCTTATTGATTTCAACCGAGGCATGATTGTTGGTGCCAGATGGGCTGGTTTGAGTATTTCTGTAACTGCTTATCTCCTGGGATTTTCAGGAACAACAGTCTTTAGAGTTTTCTCAGAATTGTGCCAAAAACAAAACAAAAACAAAAAACATCCAGAGAGAGACAGTTCTGCAGACGGAAAAGCCTTGTTGATGAGAGAGGTCAACTGAGAATAGCAAGACTGGTTCGAGGTGATAACAACTATAATTGTAGAGATCAGAATAGCACCTTAGCATGCACAACACGATGAACCTAGAAGCGGATGGGCTACAACAACAGAAGACCATGTTGGGCACTTAATTAGGCCATGGTGTTCCCAATAAAATGCTCAGTGAGTGTATGTTATAGTTGTATATGAAAGTACAGTAGCCCCACAAAGTATTTGTTCACTTAATCCACACAGTGTATGAATATCATTACATTAGATAATAAAACTGGCACCAGCAAACAAGTTATACTAGACATTTTCTCTGAAATAACTCTAATTCTCAGTCATTTTTGTCATTGCATTTAACCAGCTGGTCTAATGGTGTTTTTTTTTCAGTGGATGTATTTACACAGTGTGGCAGCGGGGGTGTGGTCAAGCGTCCGTCCGGGGAGAGAAAGCGGTAAGGGCGCTTGCACCTGAGCCAAATTATGTCTAACACCTGTCTCTAATTCCAGTAAGCATGGGGAGAGCGGCATAAGAGTGGCCACAGAACCTACAGAGGGGAGAGAGAGAGAGTTCTACATGTGCACGGCAGCCCAGCGTTGTTGTTTATGTTTAGTTAGAATTGTGTGTGTTAAAAAGGTGATTATTTTGAGAAGTGCTGTATGAGCCTGTGGCCATTAAAGAAAGGAAAGAATTATCTGAACCCACGTCTCTGTAACTCTTTACACTGGTGCCGAAACCCGGGACGTACGAATCTCATCCAACACCATATCGAGACCGAGCCGGGACTGGTAGTGCGTAGCCGGCCATATCGCTTACCCGAACACAAAAAGAAAATAGTTCGAGAGGAATTGGATGCAATGCTCGAGATGGGCGTAATAGAAGAGTCCCACAGCGATTGGTCCAGCCCGGTCGTGCATGTTCCCAAGAGCGACGGGTCGGTGCGGTTCTGTGTGGATTATAGAAAAGTCAACGCGGTGTCTAAATTCGACGCGTACCCGATGCCCCGTGTTGATGAGTTGCTCGATCAGTTAGGTACGGCTCGCTTTTATTCGACATTGGATTTAACAAAGGGTTATTGGCAGATCCCCTTGACACCAATTTCCCGTGAAAAAACAGCCTTCACCACGCCGTTCGGATTGCACCAATTTGTGACACTTCCGTTCGGTTTGTTTGGAGCCCCGGCTACGTTTCAGCGACTTATGGATCGTATCCTCCGGCCGCATTCGGCTTATGCCGCTGCCTATTTGGATGACATTATCATCTACAGTAATGATTGGCAGAGGTACAAACAACATCTGAGGGCGGTCCTGAGGTCGCTGCGCCGGGCCTGGCTCACGGCAAACCCTAAGAAGTGCGCGATTGGGCGTGTGGAGGTACGGTATCTGGGGTTCCACTTGGGTCATGGCCAGGTGCGTCCCCAAATTGACAAAACCGCAGCAATTGCGACATGCCCAAGACCCAAGACCAAAAATGGGGTGAGGCAGTTCCTGGGGCTGGCTGGCTATTATAGGAGGTTCGTGCCTAATTATTCGGACGTCACCAGCCCGCTGACTGACCTCACTAAAAAGGAGGCTCCAGATCCGGTCCAATGGTCGGAGCAGTGCCAACAGGCGTTCATGCAGGTTAAGGCTGCACTTTGTGGGGGGCCGCTTTTACATGCACCTAACTTCTCTCTTCCCTTTCTATTGCAGACGGACGCTTCAGACAGAGGACTGGGGGCCGTACTCTCGCAGGTGGTGGAAGGGGAGGAGCGCCCGGTGCTGTACATCAGTCGGAAGCTCTCCTTAAGGGAAACGAAGTACAGCACCGTAGAGAAGGAGTGTCTGGCCATCAAGTGGGCGGTCCTCACCCTCCGATATTACCTGCTGGGGCGGGCCTTCACTCTCTGCTCAGATCACGCCCCACTCCAATGGCTCCACCGCATGAAGGATACTAACGCCCGGATCACCCGTTGGTATCTGGCTCTACAGCCCTTTAAATTCAAGGTGGTCCACAGACCGGGGGTGCAGATGGCTGTCGCGGACTTCCTTTCCAGAAATGGGGGGGGAGTGGTAGGCAGGCCGGATGGCGCCCCGGCCTGAGTTGGGCGGTGGGGGTATGTGGCAGCGGGGGTGTGGTCAAGCGTCCGTCCGGGGAGAGAAAGCGGTAAGGGCACTTGCACCTGAGCCAAATTATGTCTAACACCTGTCTCTAATTCCAGTAAGCATGGGGAGAGCGGCATAAGAGCGGCCACAGAACCTACAGAGGGGAGAGAGAGAGAGTTCTACATGTGCACGGCAGCCCAGCGTTGTTGTTTATGTTTAGTTAGAATTGTGTGTGTTAAAAAGGTGATTATTTTGAGAAGTGCTGTATGAGCCTGTGGCCATTAAAGAAAGGAAAGAATTATCTGAACCCACGTCTCTGTAACTCTTTACACACAGGTACTCAAGTAATCACAGATGTAGTTCATCACATTAACTATGCACTTGTTTCACTAAGTTTAACAACTGAAAATGTCCAAAAAACATGATCAGAACATCTATTGTTTTATATTTTTAAAACTCAACAAAGGTCTTTTTGAGAACTCTTTTGCTTGAAAAGTGTGCTATCTCTAAAATAAATACCTTTTCGGTTTGATATTTTGTTATAGAATGCAAAGAAATTTATACATTTCAAAATGTGACTTAAATGTCCTTATACATTTTTGTTATATGCTGAAAAATTATATTTCCTGCAGTGGACACTTTTGACATTACAACAGATGTACATCATTTTTTGATAAAATTATTGAATGAAAATTGGGTGAACCACACTTGCTACATTTCCAAGGTATTCTTTATTGACCAGTTCACTCAGGGTAAAATCGCTCTAAAACTCTTTAGCTCTAAAACAACCCCACAATCAAACCCAACCATTAAGACTTCCTTTTCCAAGACATTTATTTTTTAAAAGATCTTTGTATCATGAGAATTTTAAGTTTATGTGACAAATATTGTCAGTAGCTGTGTTTTGGGGTTTGGCCTGGTAGAGGAACAGAAACGGGAAGATGAAGCAAATGATCCTGCAATGGCACTCTGAGTGAACCCATCATGAATGTTCCTGAACGGGATCTGACAGGCTGTGGCTCAGCCTTTAGATTCTTCTTTTCCATATCCCCATCATGACAGTCAGGCAGGGAGGCCCTCCGTTTGTCTTCCTCACAGTGACTCATTCTATCCTTGATACTCTGGGCCACTTCCCCAATTCCCCAGACTCTGGGCTTTCCCCAGTTGGGGAAAGCCTGTGGTGTGAGCAGTGGATTCTGTAAATCTTTCTAGTTTTGGAACCAAAAAGATGAATCTGATTATGTAGAAGTCTTTTGAAAGGAATAGTTCTGTCAGTATGCACTCACCCTAATATTGTTACAAACCCATTTGACTTTCTTTTTTCAGTGAAACACAAACAGAAGATTTTGAAGAATTGCACTGTACAGGACACACTTTTCATGCAATTACAATAAATGTGACCTGAAACTTTCAAACTTCAAAAAGAATGCAAATGCATGTAAATTTGACTTCTGCACTTTATTCCATGGTTAAGTCATTATTTACTGAATATTTCTACTCTCCTTGGCACTTTAATGAGAGTTCATGAGAGAAGTAGCGATGTTCAATATTGTGATGTGATCAATGAATTGGTATCCAGCTCACAAATTCACTCTAAATTATTAATTTACAAACCACACTGATCCAGTTCTCGAGCGATCCAGTTCTTACACCTGGTATTACGATGTGTCTCGGGGATCTGATCACATGTGGTCAGGTGAGACACCTGGTCACTTAAAAGCTTCTTCTATGGCTACTTGGTTTTGGATTTCGAGGGGACAGTCTATGATTTCATGATGATGTACATGTCATTGTCAGTGACAGTGTGCTACTACATGATAATAATCCGCAAAAAAGTAATAAAAGACATAGAAAGCATGAATAAAATATCCCTCTCTTTCTCTCAGATGCAGTTGAAATTCAGTCTAAACACAAATGTCTCGGGTTACTTAACTGTAACCCCTGTTCCCTGAAAAAGCGGAACGAGATGCCACGCTGATTTAGCGCTTTGGGAACGTATTAAGGAGTGACCAGCTGTGAATATGTGTGCAACATGCCAATGAAACTGACTAGAATTCATATCCTCTTCTGGTGACATCATCAGGATTTAGCTGATTTAGCACTTTTGGAATGAGAATACCCACGCTGCCTCACTGCGGATGTCTGGACCCCTTACGGTTGTGTAGTTGTGCTCACAAGAGCACGAGAGGTCTCAGACATGAGCTTGTGATGTTGACTCAAGGACATAAGAGCCCGGATTGGCACGAACATCCAAACCATAAAATCTTATGAATGCGTGCGGAGAGGACCAGCCTGCTGCATTATGAACATGCTGCAGAGGGACACCTCTAGCCAAAGCTTTAGAGGAGGCGACCCCTCTGGTAGAGTGAGCCCTGATACCTACTGGCGAAGCTTGACCGTGCACCTCGTAGGCCAGGGCAATAGCATCCCTCACCCAATGCGACATTGTTGGCTTGGTGGTGGCCGCCCCCTTGTTACGGCCCCCATGACAAACGAATGGTTGCCCTGACTTACGCCACTGGCTAGTGCAGTGGACGTAAGCCTGAAGGAGACAGTCCGTGAAGACTTTCCTGATCCGGCGTTTTAAACGGTGGGGAACAGAAGGCTTCAAGAGTGACCGGATGTACAGCCGAGAAAGGAACCTTAGGCATGTAGTAAGGATGAGGGTGCAATATTGCTTTAGCCATTCTTGGGGCAAAATCTAATCAGGATGACAAGACAGACAGAGCCTGCAAATCCCCAATTCTTTTTAGAGAATTAATCGCCATAAGAAAAACCATCTTGAGAGTCAGAAGTTTATCAGGCGCTGACTCTAGAGGTTCAAAGGGGGTCTCAACCAGACCCTCAAGGACTATTGCTAAGTCCCATGAAGGGATCCTGGTCCTAGCAGGGGGTCTCAATTGCATGGCTCCACGAACAAAGCGAGTGAGCAGAGGATGTTTCCCCATGGCATCCTGTCAATAAAGGCATGGCAAGCCGATAGAGTGGCCACATAAACCCTGAGAGTGGCGGGGCATGTGCCTGCTGATAATTTATCCTGCAGAAAGTCCAGAACTGAAGCAATCTGGCAGTTAACTGGATCTGCATTATGTGCACTGCACCATCTTTCAAAGACACCCCATTTATTGGCATAACTTCTTCTAGTAGAGGGAGCGCTAGCACTTAGAATGGTCTTGATAATTCAAGTGAATGCCCAGTGTCCCTCAGTTGGTACCCTTCAGGGGCCAAACATAAAGGTTCCACAGCTCGGGCCGGGGATGAAATATTGTCCCCTGTGCCTGAGACAGAAGGTCCCTGCTGTCCGGAATCGCCCAAGGCAATCGCCCAACGGTCTCAAGTGCAAAAGGCCCAAAGGATTCACAGAGGATGCAGATGCCATGAGACCTAGTATTTGTTGAGTCTGATGAACATTGCAACCTTGGCCTAGCCTGACTTCTCTCAGGGTGTTCTGAATGGTCTCAATTCGAGCAGGAGACAATTGTGCCCGCATCATGATCGAATTCCATACGATCCCCAGATAGGTAGTTTCCTGAGTGGGAGAGAGAACTCATTTCCTGGCATTGAGTCTCAATCCCAGAGAAACCAGATAAGCTAAGACAATATCGCTGTGCTGTAATGCCAGTTCTTGTGACTGTGCTAGAATCAGCCAGTCGTCTATGAATTCAGAATGCGGATGCCCCAGAGTCGCAAAGGAGCCAGTGCTGCATCCGTGCACATCGTGAATGTGCGGGGTGATAAAGCTAGGCCGAATGGAAGAACACGATATTGGAAAGCTTTGCTCCCGAAAGCGAACCTCAGGAAGTTCCTGTGTTGTGGCAGGATTTCTATATGAAAGTATGCGTCCATGAGATCGATTGTGACCAACCAATCGTGATGTTGGATTTGAGACACAATTGTCTTGACTGTTAGCATCTTGAACTTGAACGCCTTGACTAAGCGATTCAAGCCTCGAAGGTCTAAAATCGGACGCAACCCCCCATCCTTCTTGGGAACCAGGAAGTACAGTGCATCCGGAAATTATTCACAGCGCTTTACTTTTTCCACAGTTTTTTATGTTACAGCCTTATTCCAAAATAGATTAAATTCATTATTTTTCTCAAAATTCTACAAACAATACCCCATAATGACAACTTGAAAGTAGTTTGTTTGAAATCTTTGCAAATTTATAAAAAAAAAAAAATTAAAAATTGCATGTACGTAAGTATTCACAGCCTTTGCTCAATACTTTGTTGAAGCACCTTTGGCACCAATTACTTCCTCAAGTCTTTTTGAGTATGATGCTACAAGCACACCTATTTTTTATCATCCTATCATTCTTCTTTGCAGGACCTCACAAGCTCCATCAGGTTGGATGGGGAGTGTCGGTTCACAGCCATTTTCAGATCTCTCCAGAGATGTTCAATTGGGTTCAAGTCTGGGTTCTGGCTGGGTCACTCAAGGACATTCACAGAGTTGTCCCATAGTCTCTCCTTTGTTATCTTGGATGTGTGCTTATGGTCGTTGTCCTGTTGGAAGATGAACCCTCACCCCAGTCTGAGGTTCAGAGCGATCTGGAGCAGGTTTTCATCAAGGATGTCTCTGTACATTGCTGCATTCATCTTTCCCTCGATCTTGACTAGTCTCCCAGTTCCTGCCGCTGAAAAACATCCCCACAGCATGATGCTGCCACCACCATGCTTCACTGTAGGGATGGTATTGGCCAGGTGATTAGTGGTGCCTGGTTTCCTCCAGACATGATCTTTGTTCCATCAGACCAGAGAATTTTGTTTCTCATGGTCTGAGAGTCCTTCAGGTGCCTTTGGCAAACTGCAGGCAGGCTTTTATGTGCCTTTTACTGAGGAGTGGCTTCCGTCTGGCCACTCTACCATACAGGCCTGATTGGTGGTGTGCTGCAGAGATGGTTGTTCTTCTGGAAAGTTCTCCTCTCTCCACAGAGAAATGCTGGAGCTCTTTCAGAGTGACCATCGGGTTCTTGGTCACCTCCCTGACTAAGGCCCTTCTCCCCCGATCACTCAGTTTGGCTGGGCGGCCAGCTCTAGGAAGAGTCCTGGTGGTTCCAAACTTCTTCCATTTACGGATGATGGAGGCCACTGTGCTCATTGGGACCATTCAAGTTGTAGAAACATCTCAAGGATGATCAGTGAAAACAGGATGCACCTGAGCTAAATTTTGAGTGTCATGGCAAAGGCTGTGAATACTTATGTACATGTGATTTTTTTCGTTTTTTATTTTTAATAAATTTGTAAATATTTTAAACAAACTTCTTTTACATTGTCATTATGGGGTATTGTTTGTAGAATTTTGAGGAAAATAATGAATTTAATAAATTTTGGAATAAGGCTGTAACATAACAAAATGTGGAAAAAGGGAAGCGCTGTGAATAATTTCCGGATGCACTGTATCTGCTGTAGTAACCTGACTCTCTCTCTGGAAAGGAAACTTGTTCTATGACCCCTTTGACCAAGAGATTTTGCAGTTCTTTCCATAGTAGACATGCTTGTTTCCGGTTTCACGGTAGTGGGAACCACGCCATTGAAATGCGGAGGATGGCGAACGAACTGAATAGCCTTTTCCTATAGTTCTTAGGACCCACATAGAACACCCGACAGTAGCTTCCATGCTGCCAGGTTCTCTGAGATGGGCATTAATTTGGATAATTCCTGTTGAGGGGATGTCGAGTGTTCCGTGTCCTGGACTACGGTAGGAAGCAACGAAACACCCAACATATCGCTGGAAACCGCTAACTCTCGAAACACCAGAGGTGATGGGAATGGGGAGGTTTCGTGGGGGTATCGGGAAGGTACAGGTGAATGTCTCATGTGACTCGTCCCATGGGGGGTCTACCCCCACAAGGCTTGCTGCAAGACCATCAGGACTTTCTCTTCCTGGAGATAACTGTCCTGAGGTCTTGCTTTGGGGGCTGCTGAGGGCAACGAGCCGGTCCCCAGTCTCTATGATGGGGAGTGCGATTCGCCACGCTCTGTTTTTGAGCCTCCCTTCTAGAAGGACCGGGGCGGGGCAGGGTGGAAGGCGGCCCCTCCCCCTGAGTGCGGCAAGGAAGGAATTGCCCGAAGGCTTCCTCATGACTCTTTGTCTCCTGGAACCTGGTGATGACCGTGTTCATAGAGTCATTGAAAAAGCCAGAAGGTGAAATCAGGGCATCAAGAAGGAACACTTTGTCCTTGTCTCTGATGCCCGAAAGGTACAGCCATAAGTTTCTCTCCGTGCTGGCCAAAGCAGCCGGCCAATGGCGTGAGCCATCTGTTTGGTCGCCCAGAGAGACAGATCCGTGGCTTGACGAAGCTCTGAGAACTCTTCATTGACCGTACTGCCCGCACACAGGTCCTTCAACAGGTCAGCCTGGTACGCCTGCAACACTGCCATAGTGTGCAGGGCAACACCAGCCTGACCTGCTGCCTGATAAGCTTTCCCCACAAGCGTAGAGGTTGTCCTGCACGGCTTTGTGGGTAGAGTAGGTCTCTATACAGACATTGCCGAGCCAGGCGAGAGATAAACTGCAAGCGTCTCTTCTATCTGCATCATGGAATACACCCCTGCCTCAGCACCCACAATAGTCAAATATGTCGATGTCGAAGGCATGATGACATGGGAAGTATAAGGTTTCCGCCTTGAATGAGAAAGTTTGTGATGTAGGTCATCAAAGAAAGGAAGGTACTGATGTAGCATTCCTTTCCCTTGGCCACCAGACAGAAATCTGTCCTCCAGCTTGGAGTGTTTGGGGGTCTCTTGTTCACGTGGCCAGTCTAACTGTAGTCTGGCCACCACCCGAGTAACCACCTTGAGTAATTCCTCAGCCAATTTATTATCATGCTAGGAATGCTCAGAGGTGGGTAGCTCGAAGTCTGCACACTCAAGAGATTCAGCACCCCCTTTGTGAGCCGAAGAGACGCCGGAGCATGCTTCAAGATCAGAGAAGGACCGGCTGGATCTTGGGAGAGAGCGAGCATTAGGGACGGACCCGTTTCTCGCTCCTCGGCCAGATCCATACGAGAGCCCCACGATGGAAGGGTGGGCACTGGCTCTCGGAAGTAAGCGAGATGAGTGCGAAGCATTTTGACTGAAAAAAGATTGCAATGCTCGCACCCGCCCCAGCGCAAGAGCAGCATCCTCTTCCCCCAAACACACAAATCAAAACTCGTGTGTGTCTATTTCAGCCAAAGAGCGTAAACACGGGAACACACACCGCTTGCTATGTTAATTTTTTTTGAAAGAGAAAGGTTTTCTGCACATTGCCTAACAAATTCTAACTTCTAACAGAGGAAAGTAGAAAGTTTTGACAGGGTTGAGAAGCACAATACACACAGAATGGTCTGAAGACAAAAGACCTGACTATGCATCTGTGGCGCATCTATTTATAGCCTCTGTACCGGCGCATCCTGATGATGTCACCGGCAGAGGCTATACATTCTAGTCAGTTTCATTGACGTGTTGCACACATATTCACAGCTGGTCACTCCTAAAGACGTTCCCAAAGCGCTAAATCAGTGCTGCAGCAAAGTGTAGCTTTAGATAGGGAACACAACATTTCGAGCAGAATTGTAGAATTGTACAATTATTTTAGTGAAGTACTTGTATAAATCTGAGCTTTAGATGTATGCTTGTCATCTGTGTCACTGCATGCTGATAACTGTAAAGTTCTAGTGCTTGTATATGTATTTGCTTTTTCACAATTTCCGATCGGACGGTTATTTCCTTTTAAAGCCACACATAACCGGCAAAGTTGAAACATTTGTTTTAGCGCAGCAGTTGATTGAGAGCTTCGTTGCTGAATGGGACACATTCAGGACGGATGAGCCTTTACAACTCAAATGCGATCTTGTCAAATGTTTTTATGACCTTCGTATGTGGTTTTTGTGATCTGATCACATAAACGTGTCAATAATCCTGTCACAGTGGTTAATAGCTCTTTCTCGAAGGAGAACTATCAGTGAATAACTAAATACATTTCTGTGTATTCGTCGCACACCAATATTGTATGACTTCAGAAGACTCTGAATAAAAGACACAAGTGGAATGGACTACACATATGATGCTTTTTCTTTCATTTTGAAGCTGGAAACTTCAAGTAGATAAATTAAGTGTAATTGCATGGAAAAATGTAACCCGTAAATCTTTTTTTTAAATTATTTCTTCTTTTGTGTTTCTCAAAAGATTAAGTCATACAGGTATGGAACAACATGAGGATGAGTAAATAACATATCACTGTATCACTTATAACACTCTCATTGCAAAGTATCTCACAATGGCAGACATCTAGCCTGACAAATTCATCACGTTACAACAAGAATCTTGTCTAAACTTAAATAAAGCACTATGACCCTGAACTCTAAACCAAAGAACTGAAGGCGATTCCTCTCATTCCACTTAAAATATACAAAGTGTTTGAAGTGCCTTGCGGGAAATTTGATAAGAGGTTGTGGTAAAGAGAGGTGTGTGTGGGAGTGTATGAAAGCACATTGAGGCTAAATGCATCTACTTTAAACCAAACCACTAACATTAGCCATGAGACATCTAAAGTGTGAGAGAAAATCTCGACTGCTGGTCATCCATCCAGAGGTGTAGGACAGATGGAGGCCATCTGGTTCATAACTGGGGCTGCTCTTCCATATAATAATGTCCTATGTGTTTAGATGGATGAATGTGAACTGGAGTGCTCAGTATACATTAAATGCTGACATGAACTATCTGTTCTCAGTAAAAGCGAGCAGGAGGCTTTACTCTGCTGAAAAGACTAAATTTGATGGTCACCAGTGTGTTTTACAGAACTAGCCTAACCAGTAAGACTATCTTGGTCAACCAGATTCATCAGAAGAACTATGCTGGGGTGCTATTCCCAAAAGCATTGTTAGCCAACTATGGTTGCAAGTTCCATTGTTACCAACATAGTTCAACAATTTGGTGTTTCCCAAAACCGTATGAAACCAATGAACATTCGCAAACAACGTTGAAAATTTGTGTGGTTAGAACTGCAGCACTTAACCTGGGTTTTGAAGCATAGATTCTTTGACGTTTGCTATCTTGACATCATTCATTCCATATATACATTTAACTTTGTCAAGACTTTGACCACGTTTACATGCATTTAAGAAAACTATTTATTCCAGGGTTTAAAGAAAGTCACATTCTGAAATGTCACGTAAACCACGAATGCAAGAATTTTTGAAGAGTGAGCATTTGTACATGCTCAAATGCGTCAGGGGAACCATGAAGTCTAATGAAGAGGGAAACGAGTGGTGGTGGCGTAGTGGGCTAAAGCACTAAACTGTTAAGCAGAAGGTTGCTCCCATTGTGAAGCCACCACCATTGTGTCCTTGAGCAAGGCACTTAACTCCAGGTTGCTCCGTGGAGATTGTCCCTGTAATAAGGGCTCTGTAATTCGCTTTGTATAAAAGCGTCTGCAAAATGCGTAAATGTAAATGAAAAACCTACTATTGCATCAAAATGCACCTGTGGCATTACAAAGTGCATAATGCTTTCATGTCTTCAGCAGCTTACTCATATTAAACGTCTTTCTGGTGTACGTGTAAATGACCTATTAGAATTTAATATTTGTGGAAGTTATTACTCCACCCCCTGAGTATAACGTCATTAACGACACCTCAACCAACGTTGTTCAAACGATGTTGTAACATAGTTACTATGGTTTTGGGAAACAGTCATGACTAGCTAGTTAATTTCTACAATGATGATTACTATGCGTACTATGCAGTGAGTTACGTGAGGAAGAACACACCCCTGGTATATAATATGACTTTAAATTTAGTTCTATTTATGCTTAATAAAAAATTCTAATGGCGTAAGGAATATAAACTTTTTTTAACCTGTTGATACGCAATTCCTGGTGGTGCGGTGCGATGCTGTGGTGACGTCACTCTGCGTACATTTAATATATAATTTACAGTCTATAAATGTAATTAATGTTAACAAATGATACATCTTTTCAAAGATCTAAGGGTTCAACATTGATATCCGATCTCTGTTTTACGATAGCAGTGCTCCAGAAACAGCAATTTAGTTATTTGTGCCATGAATACAAATGAAAACATGCAATATCAAAATGGGACATCATACCTTTGTTATGAAAACGTGATCACCAGATGAATCCAGTTTGCCATACTTGGGTCAACTGTCCATGGCAAGTGTTCATTGAAAAATGAAAAACTTTTTATGGGACTTTTTTTGTCCATAAAAGTAATAAATCTGAGATATATTAATTTGCCTACATGAGATTTTGCCTGAAAGAATTACCCTTCGTCATTGTTCTTAAACCAACTGTGCAATCTGAGCAGCATTCATGATGTAAAACTGTATATGATCTTATATATTGGAGTCTCATAAACCAAACAAGCCTGTCTCCAAAGTCTATTAGCATTTTTAAAAATGTGGCATAGTTTAATTCATAATAGCCAAGCAATGCAGTCAGATTTTGTATCGTCTTGAAAGGCGGAGCCTTAATTTTACTCTACACTGGCAGTGATTTTCAGAGAAAAAAGCTTACAGAAATTTTTTGTTAGATCATCTTCAAATTTCTTTAGACTTTTGGCTTTGAGAACATTGTATTTCTAGGTTGTCTTGGTACATTTATTATTGTTGTTTTAGATTATAAAAACATGAATATTTCCATTACTATAAACTTCAGCTTCTCTAACTTTAAAAAATAAAAACATATTAATTTATATTAATTATGGTAATATAATAACTTGGTAAATAAAGCCCAAAGTGTCTTCTTTCAAAAAATACTACAACTGTGTCCATACTCCAAAGGGTCTAGTAAATGCAACCATTTAAGTTCAGGTATGTCACTTTCATGGTTTGTGCTCAAAAAGGGGGTGTGTATCATTTTCTTTTTTACCCCACTGGCATTTCTAATTTTTTTTATTCTTGTTTTATGCATAAACCTCATAAAAATATAGTGTTTGGTTTCATAGAAAACTTGATTTCCCCGTCTGTCGCTCACTTCAACGT
This sequence comes from Moxostoma hubbsi, assembly GCA_032164185.1. Lineage (NCBI taxonomy): Eukaryota > Metazoa > Chordata > Actinopteri > Cypriniformes > Catostomidae > Moxostoma > Moxostoma hubbsi. Next base: position 13,334,988 of record JAVLUX010000034.1, read on the forward strand.
TGTGTCGAAGAAGCGATACTAGGGGTCCCTCTTGAGCGCCTTTTGCATCACTGATCTATGAGAAAAGGCCTATGAGAAATTGGCAGATAGAATTTGCATGTCCGCCCCCGGACATACGGGTATATAGGGAGGGAAATGCATATGTTTCATTCAGAAAATTTCTTTGGAGCCGACTGGTTGTGTATGCAGTGAGCTGCGAGTCACACACTGTTCCTCCCATCTCTGAGTGCAATTTCTGTTGGATCTACGGCGCATATCAGCGGCTTTCTCCCTTCTCTTAAAAGAGCAAATAAACAGCTGGCGTTGAACATACTTTTCAGGATACGTCTTTATAAAGATGCCCTTCCTCCCCTGTGTTGTTCCTGGATGCGGTAGAGTGCTCTCCGCTCCTGATGGCCACAGGCGCTGTCTCGTGTGTCTGGGCAGCGATCACACCGAAGCAGACGGAGGCCAAATCATACATCCTGCCCCGCCGCAAACCTGCCGCCACAAGCCACACTACGTCTGCTTGCCAAGGGCGTCCTCCTGTGGCTATGAAGCATGCAGCTCGACCTCAATTCGGGGCCAGCTCTCAGCCCCTGCATCAAGCGCCCCGCAGGAAGCGTACGCCCCTGTCACTCAGTCCCCCGGTGGAGGGCCGGGAGGAGAATCCTTTGTTGAATTTATTTCATTTGCCGTACCCACATTCTCAGTAAAAGAGCTATTTACTTTGTCTCTGGGTCACCTGGCCCGCAAATGCCTTTCTCACAGCACTCTGCCGCCACACCTCAACAACTTTACACCCTGAAGTTTACACCTTGGTGTTCTTCCCGATCCACAAAGGTGCGCAGTCAGGTCAGTGCTCTCATTCCTGCAGGAGAGGTTGGAGGGGAGGCTGTCCCCCTCCACCTTGAAGGTGAATGTTGCTGCTATTGCGGCCCACCACAACGCAATAGACAGCAAGTCTTTGGGTAAGTACGACTTGATTATCAGGATCCTTAGAGGCGCCTAGAGGTTGAACCCTCCCTGGCCAATCTTGTTCCCTTCCTGGGATCTCTCAGTGGTCCTCTCGGACCTTCAGAGACCCGCTTTCGAGCCACTAGAATCAGTTGGACTCAGGGCCCTCTCCCTGATGACAGCCCTCCTGATCACGCTTGCCTCCATCAAGAGGGTCAGCGACCTGCAGGCATTCTCTGTCAGCGACACATGCCTGGAGTTCGGTCCAGCAGACACTCATGTGATCCTAAGACCGCGACCGGGCTACGTGCCCAAGGTTCCTACCACCCCCTTCAGAGACCAGGTAGTGAACCTGCAAGCACTGCCCCAGTAGGAGGCAGGCCCAGCCCCTTCGTTGCTGTGTCCGGTACGTGCTTTGCATATCTACTTGGACCACACGCAGAGCTTTAGACGTTCTGAGCAGCTCTTTGTCTGCTTTGGCGGACAGCGGAAAGGGAACGCTGTCTCCAAACAGAGGATTTCCCACTGGGTAGTGGACACCATTACATTGGCCTATCACACCCAGGCTGTGCCCCAACCCCCCCCCCCTTGCGGGTCCAAGCCCACTCAACAAGAAGTGTTGCATCCTCGTGGGCACTGGCCGGGGTTACCTCCCTAGCAGACATATTCAGATCAGCGGTTTGGGCAACACCCAATACCTCTGTGAGATTTTACAATCTCAGGGTTGAGTCGGTTTCATCCTGTGTTTTCTCAGGTCCGAGCCGGTATAACTCAGTAACACACTGACAAACTGACCAGGTGGATCGCATGCACCTAGTGCCCTTTCCCTCTGCTGAGGTAAAATTGTGTGCTCTTATCCCAGGTGATCCCACTAACTCGGGTCCCTGGATGACTCCTCCCTAGTCCTCTGGGTACATGAATTCAGCGACCAAATTCAATGCGGGTACTCAGTCTACCCTGTACTGGAATAGGTGCTCAACAGGATGGGCTCCTACGTGGACTTCCCCCCTGTGTGTATTTTCCGCGGTACAGTCCAATTGCGAGCGGACCCACGTCTCCCTTGGGCAGTCCTCACGGACCCCCGGTCGCCGTGTTTGTAGCAACTACTCCCTCCCAATGAGGCAGGATCAACCACCGTGCCACTTTCCACATGTGACCTAAAAGCCCATGTGATGTGTTTCACCACTCTTACCTCCCCCAGCTTGGGCAGGTGTAGTCTCCGCAGGGTCTTTTCCCTCTGAAAGAATAGGAAACTGGGAAAGATCGCCTTCCCAGATGCGTATGAGGGCCCCAGCCGCTTTTAGCTCTATGAGAGGAACATAGAGAGAGAAAAGGCGCGGCTGGCACGGCCTGCTCCGATGCCTGGCAGTGTCGCCTTGTTCCCCCCTGTCGGGGTAAAGAACAAGAAGGCTCTGATGATTTTATGGGGCATTGGGGAAGGATACGTGCAGTCTGACACGGCCGGTCACTTTGGCATGTAAAATACCTGCCCACTCCTGTGTCAGCAGTACACGTACACAGCTCAGTGCATGGCGTGATTTAAATTGGACCCCTAGTGTCGCTTCTTCAACACAACGTCGAAGTGAGCGACAGATGGGGAACATTTAGGTTACGGATGTAACCTCCGTTCCCTGATGGAGGGAACGAGACGTTGTGTCCTCACGGCTACGTCGCTGAACCGAGCCACTGTTGTGGCCGAATCTCATTGTCGGCTCCTCAGAAAAATTCGGAATGAAACAGATGCATTTCCCTCCCTATATACCCGTATGTTCGGGGGTGGGATATGCAAATTCTGTCTGCCAATTTCTCATTGGCCTTTTCTCATAGATCAGAGATTCAAAAGTCGCTCAAGAGAGACCTCTAGTGTCGCTTCTTCGACACAACGTCTCGTGAACGGAGGTTACATCCGTAACCTAGACAATCTTAAGGTACTTTGCTTCTCAAGTAAATTCATCTTGTTTTAAGAATGTTTAGATATTTTTACTGGAAAACAAGTTACAAATTTTGATTAATAAAATGTTTGCAATGTATCCAGCAATGACCAACCTAGATGAGCAAGGAAATCCATGCTGGAATAAGCTGTTTGCAGGGTAAATATGCCAGACCTTTTTTAATGTCTAATACTTTCATAAAAGGGTGTAAATATAGTAATAATTCAGGTTTAAATTAGTTCACTATTACATAAGTTCATGCTATATTATGAAACAATTGGACATATTAGTCTGTGTACAGTGGCACTGTCCAATAGTGGAATGAAATTTGGTATAAATAAAAAGAATGTCCAGGAGATGACAGGATCTCGCACAGATGCATGTACACAGTTAGAAGTCTGTAAATGCTTTAAATCATAGACTTAGTCACTTTGGACTGAAAGACACATAAATCATATGTAACCAAGGAGCAAGTTTAGCAAGCACACCAAAGACAAGGTTTACTAAGCTCCAAGTGGAAAGAACATTAGAAAGAGTGATGTTGTTTATGAACACTGCGAGTCATGTGTGTAAATTAATTGAGATTCTGTCACCGTTAAGTTTCTCTTCTGACTGGAGGGGTGATTGTTGCTGTTTTCATTTCCATAAAGCATGCGTTTGAGAGGGAATGTATGTACGTAAATGAATCTGCTAAGATGGATATTCAGCTTGGCTGTATTACTTATACTTCTAAAGCATTATGTTTCTGTCCACCTCTCAGCACAAATGTTCCTCATTTTATTGGCAGCGAGCAAGGAAACAATGTGCTTCACCGCTTCAGAGAGAGTTAGGGGGCAGAAAAAAAAAACATACTCTACTATGACCATTGTGGTGTTGTTCTAGGTAATTGCAATTTTGCAGTTTTTGAAAAATACAATCACTGTAATTGCAAAATAAAAAACAAAAATAGGCATGTTTTAGTTGCTTGCAGGCTGTTTGGAGATGGAGTGATATTTCAGCTGCCTTGGCACTGTATGTGTTGAGGTGTTGTAATCTTGACACCTGGTTTGACTTGAGTTTAACCTGAATTCAACCATTCCTTGTTAGGTTAATTCATGGAAAGCACCACTTTGCATGGTCAGTCACATCTTTTACTGTGTTTCTATGTTCGAGACAAATTTGCTGATAACTCTAATCTGATTCTTCGATGGAGGGCTGAGAGTGTAAAAAAAAAAGGATTTTTGCATTGCATGAATAGCACCTTGACTTGAGACGGTCAGTCTGGATATAAGACTGAAATGGAAAACAAAGGAATTTATGAGATGTAGGCATTTAATATTTGCTGATGTAGTTTGGAAATAGAGGTTTATGATAAAAATAAAATAAAATAAAACATTTTTTATTATGTTTTGGAAATACATTTGGATAATGTTGATTGCATGTTAAAATTGAAAAAAAAAAAAAATATATATATATATATGAAGAGATTGTTGCAGTCCAAAACACCTAACATGGGAAGAATTTATCAGTCATCAAACATATTTTTGTGATGTAAAAATTGAATGTTTTTTTTAATTTGCAGAACTATACACTTAATCAATATTAGAAACAAACATTTATTTTATTCCATTGACCCTCACTGTTATTTTTGTAATAACAACAATATTGTGCAAATTTTTTCTAAACCTAGTCTCATAGAATGAACGTTACTATAACTACATTTTTGCTAATTTAGTTTTTTGTGCCTCTTTCTACTTCTTGCTGCTTCCATGGTAGCTTACCTCTGAGTGTTGGACTTTGGACACTGAGACTGAGCCTGGAGCCCAGCCAAGAATGCTCAAAGTGAGAATGAAGTGTCAGAGAATCGATGATGTGGTTGCTTCAGTAAATGTGCATTTCATGTTGAATTTTCATTTAAAACACTATTGTTTAGGTTTAGGTGTTGGTTAAGGGCAAGGATGTATGTTTGATCACCTCTCATTTATCTTTAAGGACACTATTGGTGAGGTTTAGTTTAAAGTTTTAGGTTAGGAAGGTATATATTACTCATTTAAACATCCTTCAAAAAATTCACCTGTAAAGCAGTTCAATGGAAAGGAGGAGGCGAGAACCGGCTTGACAATATAAATAATATTTTAATGAGAAACTTAACAAAAAGCACAAACACACACATGACGGACATGTCCGTAAGCGATCTCTCTCTCACGCACCATCCTCCGCAGTCAGCCTTTATCCCTCTCAGAGGCTTGATTAGCCTAATAAGGGACAGGGTGTGTAGACTCATGACCTGGACACTCCCTCCACCCTGCCACATCACCTTAAAAACATAATCTGATTACAACATTGCCCCCTAATAGATAATTCACTTGGAAACTGCAGCCAAATGGGTAATGAAAAACACAATTTTGGTTTGCAAATATTTTGCCATTTTCATGTAAATTTCATGAGATCAGGCTGTTTTTTTTCTCCTTTTTTTTAGGCATATGAAATTTCTGGGCTGATACCATAACCGATAATTGACAGCTTATTGTGGCCCATGCAATACCCAATAATTTACTTTTTGCGTTTTATACAGTATATGTGATTTATCACGCTCCCCTACTTTTTAGTTTGGTGTATGATTTGTATATGTACTTTGTTTTGCTCTTTATAGTTAAAGTTTTGAAAAAAAAACTTGGAATCGTTATGATGACATAAAAGATAAGGTTTATTCAACTGTAAATGGCATATATTGAGTTGAATATTCTTTTCCTGTCAAAAAAGAAAAAATCTTGCATCAGAGAGGGGAAAGAAGAGGAAAATTTTTATATTGGAGTATAACGTTACCTGGCTACTGTTCAGAAGAAGTCCACTGCAACAGCTTGGACATGTAATAACATGCGTCAGCGATATTAAAAACAACTGTGCTGCTACTGCTGCTGATGAGCTCCCTCGTTCTCAGCCTGTTTACATCAGCCAGACTGTTCCCGCTCATTTCGGCCTCACGATTCATGAGAGGAGCTGCCACATTTTTCATTGCATCCTCTGAGTTCATGTAAATGCTGTGGATGTTTAGAGAGTGCTGGTGGAAGAGGTCTTCCCCTGATCCTCTAAGTCCAGGGAATTAGGAGTGCTTGCAGCTGACACAATGGAATCTCTCACTTTATATGTTATAGCCAGGCGTTATTTTGGCCTCCAAAAGCAGTTAGAAGTTTTCCTGTAATCCTCTATTTATGTGAGGAGATCTGAACCAAAAATATTCCTGGGCCTCTAAAAGCCCAATTTTACAACTATTGTTAAAACCTTGTTTTAACATGATAAGACAATACCAGTGACAGAATTAGGGGGAGATGGACCACACTTGCATGAAAATTCATGGGATAAATTAAAATGTTAAATATGGCAGCTAGGAATGGAAGTTCCACCTGCTTTTCAGTTGAAAGAGCCATTTGCCTTTTTGACTAAGTTTGTTTACTCTAGAAATAGCTGATCCAGTTTTTCAGTTATGATGTTTTGCCTATTTCACACACAGTATCAAGATGCTGGTGATTAAGTTTCAGTCTGTACTTATTAATGTTTTGAGAGACATATGTCTGTACATAAGCATTTTCTCTAAACCTATGTCACTGATAGCTGGTGGCAATCAGTAAGTAAAAGATGACATAATAGGTTGAACTGCACAATCAAATTGAAAGATTGAAGCAAAAGAAGCCAGACAACCTAATACAGAGAAAGCCCTTGACTTTTCTAGTAGATCTACAGGGGATTTATATATATTCTAAGCTGCAGGCAGGAAGTACAGAGCCAAGTTAGACTGTTGTATGTAGTCTTAAGACTCAACTGACATCCCCCATCAAAGTGTCTCAAAGAAATGAACATAATACCAGGGGCTAAGACTGTCAGAACAAAATCAGCCTTCCTCTGCAAACCAAAGGGAGAGAGTGACACTGACAGACTCTGATCGCTACCAACTCGCATCTGAAACTCATTTAGCACATCTGAGATCCTATAAAACTGTAGGAGTTCAACTAGTAAGCCATCATTCCTTGGCAATACTCTGTGGAACCGTCTCTCCTATCAGGCAAAGCTTGGAGACAGAGGCCATGTCAGCCACAAATACCCCATGTTTACAGCTTCTGTGTAGTTGAAGGTTTGCTAGGGCAATTCATTGTCATTTAAGATTAATTACACATCCACAAATAAAGGAAATGTATTTGTGTTTTAGTAAATTTGACAAAATGTATACTGTCATTGATTCTAACTCATTAAAACCTCATTCAAACTGTAATAAAAAAAAATGCTGTTTCATTTTCATAATTGCCATTTTTGTTTAGAAATTTTATTGGAACGGACCGATCATGCTGTTATTCTGCACAGGTTTTTTAGTTATCCAGCTCCTAGACTGTATTTCGGCCAAATGGGGCTATTCAACTCATGAAAATTGAATTGATGTGCCAGTCAAATTTAGAGAAAGTGATCCTTATTTAGGTAAAGCCAAGCTTCCATGTGGTTTGGGAGGCCTGTATTATTTTCTAAAGTGTATATTAGCATCTGATGAGCCTCATTGTTCAGTGCTAATGTCAAACTTATTCTTTTGATTTGAGGTGCATGTGTTTTGGCTAGTCTCCCCTAGATTCTAGTCTGTCTTTTTCACATTTTGTGTGGGAACATGATAACTAATTAGAAGCAGCAGGCGTTAAACTGATGCTCAGATTCTAGCAAAAACATAACTAAACTTAGCTGGAAAATTAGAAGTAGTCTTGGCCTGCAGTGCAATGGCCATTTTTATCTTTCACTGGCCACTCTTCTCACATGTTGTTGATGTAAACTATTCTCAAAAGTGAGGTAAATAATTCAGCCAGACACTTGCCATTTGCTTGAGGTAGTCAGATGGTTGCTTACCTTGCACTCACATTAGATGATAGGTAGATAGATAGAGTGCACTCTGATGTGTTTTGAAAGGGTCTTTTAGGGATATTGACCATCTTTAACCATCATTTCGACCATAAGTCAAACTTAAGTGTGCTGGTGTTTATGTAAGGCATTTATTTCCACCTGTTCACCATTTCACAACCGAGAACAATTAAAACTACAGAGAACACAAGCTCGGCACACACATGTAGACATCAGCATAAAAAGAGCACAGGCACATGAATGTAAGACTTCCAACAACAAAATCACCTCCTTAATAAGTTATATTTATTCTGAAAACACCAACCCAACAAATATTTTGGTGGAGGGTGAACTGGCAGAGCCTTACTCAAAACGCGGAACAAATTACGATCAACTGGAAACAGCTGGTTGCCACGACATCTACACAGAACCAGCCACATTCAGATATTTCCGTTCATTTCCCCTGCACACAACATACTGCAGGCAATTAAAACGCCTGATCTGAACGAGGAAAATACGAACACATTGCGAAAACAACACATCCATCATCTCTAATAGAGCTCATTACATATACAGAGACCACAACCTCCACAAAAGCAAGAGAATGTGTCATATATTTTATAATCATATAGGAAAATTATAACGCATATTCCATTTGAACCAGTCTCTCTTGGGCATCTTGTGGAAGTCAAATTAGCAGAAGTAGCTGGAGAATACAATAATATATGTTGGCTTTGAGATGAACTGGCCCATGCATGATGTTCATGAGTATTTTTGATTATGAATGTGATCTGGGTGAGGATTTAAAATTAAAATACTCTTGAATAAAAATAATGCTTGCTGCTGTATCTGAATTACAGAGATATCTAACTATAACTCTGCCAACACTGAAACTGAGAAAAGTGAGTTTGGTTTTTGGATTTTATGTGGATTCTTCACACTATTTTTTCTCTGAATCTGAGCATAGTCAAAGGAATATTCCAGGTTATACAAGTTAAGCACAATCGATAGTATTTGTGGCACAATTTTGTTTACCAAAAAAAATTATTTCGACTTGTTCCTCTTTTTCTTTAAAATATGCAACAATCTGGGTTACAGTGCGGCACTTACAATGGAAGTGAATGGGTCCAATCCTGTTTTAATAGTATTGTCATAAAACATAAATAATATGCATGTTAACATGATTTTAGTGTGATAAAATCGCTTACTAACCTTTTCTGTGTAAAGTTATATCCAATTTTACAACTTTGTTGCCATGACAATTTATGTTACGAAATACACAACTTTGCAGCTCAAATAATACATCAGTTTTAACAGAAGAATCCATTTGAGTGCTTTTGTAAAATTGAAAGCTTCAAATTTCTGACTTTTAAATCCTCCAAAAATTGGCCACATTCATTTCCATTGTAAGTGCCTCACTGTACAACCTTGATTTTTGCCTTTTCTTTTAAGAAAAGGGGGGACAAGTCTAAATTATTTGTTCTGGTAATCAACATAATACTACAAATGCTGTGAATTAACCTTAACTTGTATTAGCTCTAAATATCCCTTTAGCCATACCTGGCTGTTACTAAAAAGATCATAATCTAAGAGACCCGATGAAATTCTGATTTCATAACTCAATTTCAACAAAATGCGTAGTAACTGTGTTGCCTTTGTGTGGCAGTATGCTTCTTCAAGAAAATTCTTAATTCAGCATTTATTTGCTGTGATAAAGAAAACAGGGTGCACATTTTGTTTCTTTGGTCCATTATTCGCATCCACATGTAGCATGGCTTTGTTGTTAATTTTCTAAAATGTGATGACGGCTCCTGATTAAATTTTGTTGATTAAAGCGAATGGCAAAGTTTTTGAATTCAATGGCAGCGTGTCTGGAGGCCACATGCCGTGAGCATTTAACTTTTTAGACTCATCGCTGTCTTTTGTGTTTTTCTTCTGTTCCACAGAGTTTCTCAAAGTTTCCCTCTCCTTTCTTATAGCTACCCATCGGCAAGGACTAAACCTACTTCAAAGATCTTCTGTGTATGTTTTCTTAATCCTTGCTCTCCATGGAACAGTTGTTTTCTCTGACGTTCCAGCTGGAGGTGTTCGGGGGGTTGGTATGGGCTCTGGCAGCTGTAGGCTTCTTAGAGTGCCACTCTTCCTCAGGCACCATGTGGCCCACTGCCACACCAGCTTCATGTGGGCCGACTCTGATGAAGGGAAGCTAAATAAACACAAACTTTGTGTTTTAAGAGATGGCTTTGCTGTTTCTGTAGAATGAAAACAAAACGACCATCACATAGCTGAAGCAGAAGCAGGTGAGTAAATTAACTAGGAAAAAATGACTTCCTGCTCCCAAAGGGAAGTGACATGGGGCATAGAGGTCAACGGTGTCAGCTCTGTGCTTGTGGAAATTATCTGCTGGGAGTCTTTTGCTCCTGCACAGACCTCTGAGTGCCATGGTTTCTTGCAGCCATTCGTGAACATAAACTTGAACTATAATGTACCTTAACTGAAGGATTATTATTTTTATTATTATTATTATTAGTATTATATAATTATTATTTTTATTTTTTTAATGAAATCCCTGATTCATAGTCTAGAACTTATGCTTGATGAGAATGGCTAATAACCTGACTTCAGGATGGAAGCATTTATCATGAGTGATTTCGAGCCTGACAGCCAGTTAGCGAAGATCATCAAGCAACGTGAATCATAATTAATGAGTTAGTGCAGGTGTGTTTTTTTAACGGGTACTTTGCCATGTTCCCAGCAACATTGTACTTGCTCAACCATGCCCTGCTTGTTTCACCCATTCATTTGTTAGGTGTATTGATTCTACATTTTAAAAGGGCATACAGTATTAAGGTGAAGTGTGCATTTTCTGTACCTCTAGCGTCACATAATGGAATTTGTTTTTGAGACCCAAATATACAGTAATTATTTTTGTAATTCTGTTTAGTAATGCAAATGGTGCAGACATTGCAGAACACACTTTAACCTTATTGGGATCATTCATCCAATCTGATCATTTCAATGCAGGAATGTACTCACCCCCCAAGTTTTAAAGGGGACCTGTTATGTAAAATTCACTTTTACATATTGTTTGAACATAAATGTGTGTTGGCAGTGTGTGTACACAACCACCATCCACCCAGTCCTTTTTTAATCCCCATTAAGCACTGTTTCAGAACAAGCCATTCGCAGATTCTACAAAAGTAGATGTTAGGCAGAATGACAGCTTCATTCACTTCCTTTACACACTCACCTTTATGTTGTTCAAGATCTGTATGCTGTTATTATCTTCTTTAAACACAATAGGGGAGTTTTAAGAATCTTCCGTGGAACACAAAAGTAGATGTTAGGTGGAATGACAGCCGCAGTCACATTCCCTTACATTGCATGGCAAAAAGATACAATGAAAGTGAATGGTGACAGACTAAAATACTCCTTAACATCTCTTTTTGTGATCCACAGAAGAATAAAGGACATACGGATTTGGAAGAACATGAGGATGAGTAAATTATTACAACATTTTAACTTTTGGGAAAACCATCCCTTTAAAGAAGGTGAAAATGCAGGCCTGGTGATCCAACAACCTCCATACTGATGATTCCAAACATGTGATGCAGGGTTGAAACCCCCCACTTTGCCATCCTTGAATAGATTAAAAAAGTAAGCAAATAAAGAAATGTTTTTTCCATCTGCTGATCAAGAGAAGCATACTAGACGGTTGCATCCTCTGAAGTCTCAGTAGGTGGAATCCTTATGATCAGCAAGCAAACAGCACAAACAATGTAGCAGTCTGGGGCTGTGTGTGGCAGCTGAATCCTGTCTCCTGGGAATCTGTGGAGACACACACATACACACGGCACATGTGTCTGTCCTCTTAGGCAGCTGTGTTTTCAAAAGCTGTGGCCCCTTATGGTCATATGAAGTGTCCCCAGTTCAACAGGGGCTTCAGCACTATGTTTCACACATTGTTCAATAGTCAAGTTGAAGATGAGGAGCAGTCAGTGAAGTTCACTATGACTCGGGTCAGAGGAAGCCACTGATTAGCTTGGTACATTAAGCATAGTGATGATAAAAATAAAAATCATGTCATTATGTACTCACGTTTACGTCATTTAAGATCCATATGCTGTTAGTATCTCCTTGAAACACAATAGGAGAGTTTTAAGAATCTTAAATATTAGTTCACCCAAAAAATGAAAATTATCCCATATTTTACTAACCCTCAATCCATCCTAGATGTATATGACTTTCCTCTTTCAGCCAAACACAATCAGAGTTATATTAAAAAATATCCTGGCTCTTCCAAGCTTTATAATGGGAGTGAATGATACCTTAAATTTTGAAGCCCAAAAAAGTGCATCCATCCATCAAAAAAGTAATCCATAAGGCTCCACGAGGTTAATAAAGGCCTTCTGAAGTGAAGCAATGCATTTTTGTAAGAAAAATATCCATATTTATAACTTTATAAACTATAATCACTGGCTTCCGGTAATTGCCGTCCGCATTCACAAGAGAGTCGTGTTCCAGCGTATGACGTAGGCGTAGCATAAGCTCCGGTAAGAAGTGATGAATACAGAATGACACGTTGTTTAAAGCAAAGGAAAATGGCGAAAATAAGTTATTTTAGCTATACTGTAGATTTGTATTAGTCATAAAATAGTTTGTTCTGTGTCTATCCATTTATTCCAATTGTCCAGTCATGGCAGCAAACACTCTCAGCCTCTGTTGGCATTACCTCACATTTCCTGCATGAGTACCATCATGTCTCCCTTACTCTCCGTCTACTAAATTATTTTGTTTGCGCCACTGCTGCAGCCTCCTCCATCTCCCGGAGCTCCTGGTTGGTGTACTCTGGTTCAAACAAATAGGGCTGGGAATTTTTTTTTATTTCCTTTTCTCTTATATCGAAATGCTCCAAAAATGTTCTTTAAAAATCCTCATTGTTGTCTTCTAATTCAAGGCCACCATTTTGTTTTGCTTTATCTCTGCACTTCCACGTTCGTCACTTCTCACCGGAACTTACGCTTCGCCTACATCATATGCCGGAACTCGACTCTCTTGTGAATGCACAGATGGCCATTACTGAAAGCCAGTGATTATAGTTTATAAAGTTAAAAATATGGATATTTATCTTACAAAAACGCATCACTTTAACTCCCTGGAGCCGTAAGATACCATTCACTCCTGTTATAAAGCTTGGAAGAGCCAGGATATTTTTTAATATATAAATCCAATTGTATTTGGCTGAAAGAAGAAAGTCATATACACCTATGATGGCTTGAGGGTGACGAAATTATGGGATATATTTAATTTTTGGGTGAACTAACCCTTTAATGCAGCTTTTTTCTCATACTATGACAGTGTATATTGACCACGACTGTCAAGCTCCAAATTGGACAAAAAAAATGAAAATAAAATAAAATAAATGTCCATAAAATTAGTCCACATACCTTGTGCAGTTTTAGGGAAGCTACTTTGAAAGAGTAGCTTCCCAAACTACAAGCTCCTTTATGATTTATGAAAAAAAGTTTGTGGGCAATTGAGGAGTCAGGAGACAACAAACAGTTAAATGTATGTAAAATGTATGTTTGTTTTGAGCAACTCGCTTAGACCTGCCTCATCAACGTTATTCAACCAATGATGTGAAAAGTTTAATTTTGAAAACATTGTTTATTTTTGCAATTCCATTTGGTGGCACTAGATTACATACTTAAGCTTTAAAGAAGAAAATATTTTTAGATTTACACTGATGAGACAAAATTTTATGACCACCTGCCTAATATGCCGTTGGTCCTCCACGTGCCGCCAAACCAACAAGGCATGGAATCTACACGACCCCTGAAGGTGTCCTGTGGTATATTGCGAGGTGGAGCCACAGTTGATTAGAATTGTTGGTCCAGAACATCCCACAGATGCTCGATCGGATTGAGATCTAGGGAATTTGGAGGCCAGGGCAACTCGAACTCTTCATCATGGTCTTCAAACCATTTGCGTGCCCATTGTAGGTGCTTTTGATGGTGGACAGGGGTTCATCATGGGCACTCTGACCATATGCAGCAGTGTGTGATGCACTGTGTTGTGACACTTTCCTTCCATAACATTATTACAATTTTCTGTGATTTGTGCCACAGTTGACATTCAGTTGGTTTGGACCAGACAGCCTTCGTTGCCCTTGCATATCAATGAGCCTTGGGCACCCAACACCCCTGTTGCCGGTGTATGGTTTGTCCCATCTCGGACCACTGTTAGCAGGTACTCCATTATATGACTAGGTGGAAGATTGATGATGATCTGGGAGGTGCGTCAGCAAGCCTGGAATCAGGCAGATTCATCTTTGTGAAGGACGCATGAATCAAACCACATACAAGGTTATCCTAGAAGAAAACATACTTCCTTCTGCTCCGACAATGATCTCCAACTCTGAAGATTGTTTTTCCAGCAGGAAAATGCTCAATGCCACAAAGCCAGGTCAATCAAAGTGTGGATGGAAGACCACCGGATCCAGACCCTGTCATGGCCAGCCCAATCTCCAGACCTGAACCCCATAGAAAGCCTCTGGAATGTGAACAAGAGGAAAATGGATGGCTGCAAGCCATCAAACAAAGACAAGCTGCTTGAATTTTTGCACTAGGAGTGGCATTAATTGACCCAACAGTGATGTAAAAGACTGGTAGAGACCATGCCAAGACGCATGAAAGCTGTGATTGAAAATATGGGTTATTCTACCAAATATTCATTTCTGAACTCTTCCTAAGTTAAAACATTGATATTGTGTTGTTTAAAAATAAATATGAACTTGTTTTCTTTGCATTATTCGAGTGAAAACACTTTTTTGTTATTTTACCCAAAAATATTGTTATTTTAACCAAACAATATTTTGATTTGGAATTTGCAAAAAGTTTGTCAGGACTTTATAGAATAAAACAAAATTGTTAATATTACTCGAACACATACCTATAAATAGTAAATCCAGAGAAACTAATAAATTTGCAGTAGTCTATTAATTTTTTCCAGTGCTGTGTATAAACAGTATATACTAATGTATTACTGTAGTAAAACCACGGTTAATTGTACCAAAATCACGTTTTTTGCCACAAAATAAATAAATAAATACCATGGCTTCTGCAGTCAAATTACTATTACTATGATATTTACACAAAAAAACATGGTTCATTTTCAAAAGGGTTAAACAAATAGTGACAACAATAAATTGAGCACATTTGTTTTTTAATATACCCTGATACATTTTTAATTCTTTTTTAATGTAGCTGAATTGAAATATAGTGATAAACAGCTGCAATACACTAAATATTTTGCTTCAAAAAAGGAAACATACCTTTAATGCTCCATGGGGCTCAATTGAATCTGGGAATAATTATTTGAACTAGTTCATTTACAGGAAGCATCTGAAAGAAAAAAAAGAACAATTTGCGAAAATGAATCAGAGTGAAAATGAATCATCCCAATGCGAATTATTTGGGTATCGTTTATTTGAACCAGTTCATTGGCATAAAATTTCGAAAGAACTGATTCACTTAAATATTTAGCTTTTCCCAGCGCATGTTTGATTACTCCCTCAGTTCCATTGTTGTGTTAGCAATGCAATGTAACAAATGTAGTGCTTTGTGATGCTACAGCGCTACTTGTTTGAAAATGTATTGTAGAAAAGCAAACCTATTGTAAAAATGGCTTACTACTTTGGAAAACTAGTGTCATGCCAGTAGTTAAGTTAGTAGCGCCGCTACAATTAGTTTATTCCTCCCCATCACTGGACTGCTGAAGCCATACAATAGCTTTGTGTGAGAAACAGACCAAAATTAAATCACTATTCACTCTCAAATCAAATCAAATAATAAAATCAATCTTTCAGTATGCAATTTTCAAGCTCCCATATCCAATATGGCCTCTATTCCTCCTGGGTTGCATTGTATCTAGTTATACCTATCTTGACAGTGGGTTCTTCCCCCACAAATTCCCCCAAAGCAAACTTTTCATACCCTAAATATTTGTAGACGTTCGCCTATATTTTAAAAAAATGGCACTCATCTTGACCATCTAGTCACTGGAAACATGCTTTCTGAAACAAATGCATCCAACCATTTACACAAAAGCAGCTCATCTGAGTGCCAAAAGCAAGGGGAATCACCACCCCTTACCTAAACAATTACACCATCTTCATAAATGTTCTGTCTGGCATGAGCCCCAGTGCCTGGTATCCACCAAACAGAAGCATGCAGCATGCAGTCCAAGACGTTTCTTTCTTTCTTTCAATCGCACTCTTTCTCTCCACCCAACACACACACTTTCTCTGAAATGGTATTTCAGGCTTCTGGTTGTGGGGGTAATGCTTCTTTAATGAGTATCTCTTTTTAATGCGTTCCCCTGCATCAGTGGCTCAGTGGAGGCTTGTGGCCGGTGCCTTGTGAATGAGCATGTTAATGTAGCATGTAATGGATCCCGAGAGAGCCTGGCATCAACCAGAGGAATGTTGGGGTGGGAAACGCTTCTAGTGTCATGGACCAAAACGACCTACAGGTGGTAGTTGACCAGTTAAAGTTGGCACAGAATGCCATGCTCCACACTGACCATACTTGTGTATGCCTTGGCACAGTCACTTCATGATGTTCTCACAGTTTTCATATGACGAGATCAAAGTTTCCACAGAAGTTCTTTTCATGTGAAGCTGAATGGGATTTCAGCACATACTTCTCCTTCAAACCTTTGGAATTCCCTAATATCTATAGAGGAAATCAGGCTGCCAACAGTTATTTATGCATTGAGAAATCTGGATATGTGGAATCCCCTGCACCCTGTTAGTCAAGCTCAACTACGTAGTGGTGCATTTACAATGGTATAACATCTAACAGTGCTATAAATCTGCTCCCTGTCATTTTCAATGTCATTATCATCAATCAGACGTCTACACCAAATGTATAGTGAAGCTATTTACCTCAGCTTTGCCTTTTTTAGTTTTGTGGAGAGCTTTAAAAACTAACTGATGATGTTGATGTAAGTGCACAATGGGCTGTATTGCTCCAGGGAAAAAATGTCTCGGGTTACTTGTGTAACCCTTGTTCCCTGAAAAAAGCGGAACGAGATGCTGCGCTGCTAAGCGCTATGGGGAAACAATCTTATTGTGAGCTCCTCTGAACATGTGTGTAACACGTCAATGAAATTGACTGGAATTTATAGCCTCGGTTGGTGAGATCATTGGACGCACCTGAGACCAGGCTATAAATAGGAGGCGTCACCAGAGTGTCGTCAGATTATTTTTCTGAAGAGCGGTCCTGGGACGTCCCAGTGCGGCAAAAGAAGCGCAGCATCTCGTTCCGCTTTTTTCAGGGAACAAGGGTTACACAAGTAACCCGAGACGTTCCCTTTACAAAAAGCTTCACTTTGATGCTGCGCTGCTAAGCGCTATGGGGAACGAAATGCCCACGCCGCCACACTGGGGCTGTCCGGACCCCTGATCGTTGTGAAGTGTTTTCACAGAACGCGAGAGGTTCCAGACATGAGCTTAAGATGTCGACTCAAGGGCATAAGCCCGGAGTAGCAGAACATCTAACACCATAAAATCCGAAGAGTGTGTGCGGAAAGGACTAGCCTGCCGTATCACAAACCTGGTTTAGACATGAGCTTGAGATGTCGACTCAAGGACATAAGAGTCCGGAGTAGCGGAGCATCTAGCCCACAAAGTCAAAAGATGAGTTTGAGAAGCCGATCCAAAGGCTCTAACTCAAAAGTTCGTACCATGAACTTGGATTTGGCATGAGCCTGGGATGTCGACCCAAGGACATAGTCCGGGGTAGCAAAACATCTCAGCCCATGTAGAAATTGTAGAATGTGCGTGGAGAGGACCAGCCCGCCACGTCACAAACCTGTTCCTGCATGAGTTCGAGATGTCGACTAAAGGACGTAAGAGCCCGGAGTAGCATGAACATCCAAACTATAGAATTTAATGAATGTGTGCGGAGAGGACCAACCTGCCGCATCACAAACTTGCTGCAGAGGGACCCCTCTAGCCAAGGCTTTAGAGGAAGCGACCCCTCTGGTGGAGTGAGCCCTGACACCTACTGGCGAAGCTTGACCGCACGCCTCATAGGCCAGGGCAATAGCATCCCTCACCCAATGTGACATAGTCTGCTTAGTAGCGGCCGCCCCCCTGTTGCGGCCCCCATAGCAAACAAACAATTGCCCTGATTTACGCCACTGGCTTGTGCGGTGGACATAAATCTGAAGGGCACGGACTGGGCAGAGTCCGTGAAGTCTTTCCTGTTCCGGCGTTAAAAACGGCGGGGAGCAGAAGGCTTCTAAAGTGACAGGATGTATTGTCGAAAAAGGAACTTTAGGAAGGTAATCAGGGTGAGGATGCAAAATTGCTTTGGCCATACCGGGGGCAAATTCTAAGCAGGTCGGCAGAATAGACAGAGCCTGTAGATCCCCAATCCTCTTAAGAGAAGTAATAGCCATAAGGAAGACCATCTTGAGAGTCAGAAGTCTGTCAGACGCTGACTCCAGAGGTTCAAAGGGGGTCTCGACCAGAGCCTCCAGGACTATTGTTAAGTCCCACGAAGGAGTTCTGGCCCTAACGGGAGGCCTCAGTTGCCTGGCTCCACGAATGAAGCGGGCGAGTAGAGGATGTCTCCCTAAAGGCACCCCGTCAATCAAGGCGTGGCAAGCCGAAATGGCGGCCACATAAACCCTGAGAGTAGCGGGGCATATGCCTGCTGACAGTTTTTCTTGCAGAAACTCCAGAACTGAAACAATTTGGCAGTTAACTGGATCTGCATCATGTGAACTGCACCACCTTTCGAAGACACCCCATTTATTGGTGTAAATTCTTCTGGTGGAGGGAGCCCTAGCACTAAGAATGGTTTCAATAACCCCAAGCGACAGCCCTGTGTCCCTCAGTTGGTACCCTTCAGGGGCCAAACGTGAAGTTTCCACAATTCGGGCCGGGGATGAAATATTGTCCCCTGTGCTTGAGACTGAAGGTCCCTCCTGTCCGGAATCGCCCAGGGCGAGCCGTCTAGGAGAGACATCATCTCTGAGAACCAAACCCTGTTCGGCCAGCGAGGCGCTATCAATAAGAGGCAAGACCCTTGCTGGCGAACTCTGGCCAGGACTCCCGGGAGCAGAGAAACCGGAGGAAACGCATACAGGCGCATTCTGGGCCATGTATGCGCCATCGCGTCCAGACCCAGGGGGGCTGGGTGACTCAGAGAGAAGTAGAGGGGACATTGCGCAGTCTCTTGAGAGGCGAAGAGGTCCACTTCGGCTCTGTAAAATCTCTCCCAAATCTGTTGTATTACCTCGGGATGGAGTTTCCACTCGCCCGATGGTAAGATTTGTCTGGACAGAAAATCTGCTCCCACATTCAGGCGTCCAGGGATATAGACTGCCCTGAGTGACAGTAACTTGCCCTGGGCCCAAAGGAGAATCCGACGTGCCAGCAAATTGAGGTGGTGAGAACGTAGGCCTCCTTGATGATTTATGTAGGAGACTGCTGCTGTGTTGTCCACCCGCACAAGGACATGGCAGCCTCTCAGATGTTGGAGAAAGTATTTCAGGGCCAGAAATACTGCCATCAGCTCGAGGCGGTTTATGTGCCAATCGAGTTGATGACTCTCCCATTCCCCTTGGGCTGGATGACCACTTAAGACCGCACCCCAACCCGTCAGGGAGGCGTCTGTCATAAGCATCCTGCGACGACACAACGCACCAAGAGTGGGACCCAAGGTGAGGAACCGGGGTCTGAACCACATAGAGAGGGAACGAAGCACTCGGCGCGTAACCCTTATTCGCCTGAGGGGACTGGCCCTTGGATGAAACCCCCTGGCTTTTAGCCACAGCTGAAACGGTCTCATATGGAGAAGGCCCAAAGGAATCACCGTGGACGCAGACGCCATGAGACCTAATATTCGTTAGAACTGAAGAACAGTGCAACCTTGACCTTGCCTGAGAATGCCCAGGGAGTTCTGAATGGAGATGACACGAGCGGGAGACAACTGTGCCTGCATCGTGACCGAATTCCATATAACCCCCAGATAGGAAATTTTCTGGGTCAGGGAAAGAATGCTCTTTTGGCGTTGAGTCTCAGACCCAGAGAACCTAGATGAGCCAAGACGATATCCCTGTGCTGAACTGCCAGTTCTTGAGACTGGGCTAGGATCAGCCAGTCGTCTAGATAATTCAGAATGCGGATGCCCTGGAGTCGCAACGGAGCCAGTGCTGCATCCATGCATTTCGTGAATGTGCGGGGTGATAGGGCTAGGCCGAATGGAAGGACCCGATACTGGAAGGCTTCGTCCCCGAAAGCGAACCTCAGGAACTTCCTGTGCTGTGGCAGAATTCCAATATGAAAGTATGCGTCCATGAGGTCGATCGTGACCAGCCAATCGAAACGTTGGAACTGAGACACGACGGACCTGACTGTTAGCATCTTGAACCTGAGCGTCTTGACCGAGCGGTTCAAGGCACGAAGATCTAAGATGGGACGCAAACCCCCCCCTTTCTTGGGGACCAGGAAGTATCTGCTGTAATAGCCAGACTTTTTCTCTGGAAGGGGAACATGTTCTATGGCCCCTTTCTCCAAGAGATTTTGCAGTTCTACCTGAAGTAGACATGCCTGTTCCGGGCTTACGGTAGTGGAAACCACGCCGTTGAAGCTCGGAGGGCGGCAAGCGAACTGAATTCTGTAGCCTTTTTCTACTGTTTTTAGAACCCACATAGAAATACCTGGCAGAAGTTTCCACGCTGCCAGGTTCTCTGAGATGGGAACTAATTTCAAGACTTCCTGTCGAGGGGGTGTAGAATGTTCCGTGTCCTGGAATATGGCAGGGAGCGACGGTACATTCAACATTTTGTTGGAAACCCCTGTCACCCGAAACACCAAGGGTGGCGGGAGTGAAGAGGTTTCGTGAGGGTATGGGGAGGGCCGAAGTGAATGATACACGCGCCCCGTCCCGAAGGGAACTACCCTCACAGGGTTGGATACAAGGACGTCAGGGCTTCTTTCTCTTGGAGATACCAGCCCTGAGGTCTTGTTTGGGAGGTTGCTGAGGGCGACGAGCCTGTCCCCAATCCTTGCGAGGGGGAGCACGACTTGCCACGCTCTGCTTCTGAATCTCCCTCCTCACAGAATCAGGGCGAGACTGGGTGACCGACGGCCTCGCCCCCTGAGTGCGACGAGGAAGGAATTTTCCAAAGGCTTCCTCATGGCTTTTCGCCTCCTGGAATCTGGAGATAACCATGTTCATGGCGTCTCCAAAGAGACCAGAAGGCGAAACTGGGGCATCAAGAAGGAAAACCCTGTCCTTATCCTTGATGCCGGATAGATTCAGCCATAAGTGCCTCTCAGTGCTAACCAAAGCGGACATAGACCGGCCAATAGCACGGGCTGACTGCTTGGTGGCACGGAGAGACAAATCAGTAGCTCGATGAAGTTCAGAGAAAGCTTCGTCGTCGAGACTTCTTCCAGCACTCAAATCTTTTAGCAGGTCAGCCTGGTATGCCTGCAAGACAGCCATGGTGTGCAGCGCAGCACCAGCCTGACCAGCCGCTTGATATGCTCTCCCGACCAGCATGGAGGTTACCCTGCATGGCTTAGAAGGGAGAGCAGATTTATTAAGTGATGATGCCGAACCCGGCGAGAGATAACCCGCAAGTGTCTCTTCGACCGGTGGCATCTTTAAATACCCTCGCGCCTCAGCGCCCACGATAGTCGAATATATTGACGTCGAGGGCACGTGAATGCGCGAGGTATAAGGCTTATTCCAAGAACGAGAAAGCTCGTCATGGAGATCATCAAAGAAGGGAAGGGACTGATGAGGTGTTCCCTTCCCTTGGTCACCAGACAGAAATCTGTCCTCTAACTTAGAGCGCTTGGGGGGAACTTGGTCACGTGGCTAGTCTATTTGAAGCCTGGCCACCGCGCGAGTAATCACATCGAGCAGCTCTTCCGAAGATTTAGAATCGCGATTGGAGCGCTCAGATGCGGTTAACTCTAAATCTGACCCAAGGGAATGGAGGTCCCCCTCGTGAACTGAAGAGGCGCCGAAGCACGCTTCAGGATCACGCGAGGGACCAGCAGGATCTGGGGAGAGAGCGAGCGAAAGGGGCGAACCCGTCTCTCGCTCCTCAGCCAGATCCATGCGAGAGCCCCACGAATGAAGTGTGGGTGCCGGCTCTCGGAAGTAAGCAAGGCGAGCGCGAAGCATCCCGACCGAAAGTAGGTCGCAATGCGCGCACCCACCCTGTTCCAACGCGAGAGTAGCGTGCTCTTCCCCCAAGCAAACAAAGCAAAATTGATGCGTGTCCCTGTCAGACATTGAACGCTGACAAGGAAACACGCATTGTTTGCCCTTCTTTTCCGCCATTTTCCCCTTCTTTTTTTATATATATATATATATATATATATATATATATATATATATATATATATAAAGAGAGAAAGAAGGAAAGACTTAAGATTTTTTTAAAACAATTTTCTAGCAAGAGTTTTGTGAAAACACACAGAGAGAAAGCTCTGAAGAAAAATGTCTGACGACACTCTGGTGACGCCTCCTATTTATAGCCTGGTCTCAGGTGCGTCCAATGATCTCACCAACCGAGGCTATAAATTCCAGTCAATTTCATTGACGTGTTACACACATGTTCTCAGAGCAGCTCACAATAAGATTGTTTCCCCATAGCGCTTAGCAGCGCAGCATCAAAGTGAAGCTTTTTGTAAAGGGAACTGGTCATTTCCAACCACCAGCTGAGGGCATCCTTTCCCATAACTTGAGAAACCATCAATTACTGAGAATTAATGTGTCCTCAGGGAATAATCTTATCTTATGGAGTAATGAAACCAATTTTATAAAAGCAGAATTCATAAATGTGTAACAGACATGAGCTCTGGAGAAGAAGAGCTCTGACCGGTTGTTTGTTATATAAAAAAATAAAAAGATAATTTATGTTGCAAAGGTTAGAGTGGCAACTGCTGTACCTGGAACATACACTCATTGAACACTTTATTAGGGACACCTACTTATTAATCTAATCAGCCAATCATGTGGCAGCAGTGCAAGATACAGGTCAGATACAGGTCAGGAGCTTCAGTTAAAGGGATAGTTCATAAAAAAAAATTACATTTAATTATTGTTTACTCACACCTGTGGTGTTATAACCATATGATTTTCTTCCATTTTCTTAACGTAAAGGGATAAATTGTAAAAGAAAAAAAAGTGCTCAGTGATGTCATGGCAGTTTATGGTGACCACCTCTTCAAGCTTCAAAAGGATGCAAAAGAATAATTCAAAAGTCTAAAAAAACATTCCACGAGACTCATGATTGTTAGGAAAGCCTAAAATAAGGTTTGGTGTGAAACAAACCGATATCTAATGTATTACTTAATAAAAATGTTCATTGACCGTTATTCTCCTGTGCTAGTTCATGGGTCTGAACTTGAGCTTTAGAGCTCTTTGCACGAGAGCAATAGTAGTTATGCAGCATGTGCGAGCTGGGGCATTCAAGCGAAAACTTGTTTTGTTTCACTTCAACAAGACCAACAGTAATATCACTAAATATTAGATTAGATTTCATTTGTTTCTAACCAAATCTTATCGTATTCCTTCAGAACAAGACACAAGTCGCATACAATCATTTATTAGACTCCTGAATTATACTTTTTTGACCTTTTGAAGCTTGAAGAAGTGGCCACCATAAACAGCCATTGTATGACATCACTGAGCACATTTTATTTTTCACAATTTCTCACTTTGTGTTAAGAAAAATAAATTCATATGAGGTTGTAAGAACACAGGGGTGAGTAAACAATGACTGAATTTTTGGGTGAACTAATCCTTTAATGTTCACATCAACCATCAGAATGGGTAAAAAAATTTGATTTCAGTGATTTCGATTGTTGGTGCTAGACAGGCAGGCTGGTTTGAGTATTTCTGTAACTACTGATCTCCTGAGATATTCACAGACAACAGTCTCTAGAGTTTTCTCAGAATGGTGCAAAAAACAAACAAAAAAACATCAAGTGAGCAGCAGTTCTGCGGACGGAAATGCCTTGTTGATCAGATAGGTAAACAGAGAATGGCCAGACTGGTTCGAGCTGACAGAAAGGATACAGTAACTCAGATAAACACTCTGTACAATTATAGTGAGCAGAATAGCATCTCAGAATGCACAACACATCGAACCTCGAGGCGGATAGGCTACAACATCAGAAGACCATGTCGAGCACTTTATTAGGACCACAGTTTTCCTAATAAAGTGCTCAGTGAGTGTATCTTTCAATATTTAAAGTTTAGACAAGTTTAGATTTCTCTGAAGTTTACATTAGCTCAGATGTTTTTCGTTGGTTCCTCAACACAGACACAACTTTTTCCTGAGTTCAGTTATTATTAATGATGCTTTCATACTAGAGTTTTTGGTGTGGGCCAGAGTTCATTTGACTTCATAGTTTGTTGCATTGACTGGTGTGAAAGTGGTGGTCCAAATCTTGGCTAGTTCCCTGATGGAAGGAACGAGATGTGGTATCGATATAGTGACAATAGGGGTCACTCTTGGGAGCCCTAAACACCTCTTATCTTTGAGAAAGGCCAATGCAAATTGGAGAGTGGAATTTGCATGCCACTCCCCAGGACATGCTTGTGTAAAAGGAGCTGGCGTGCAACCACTCATTCAGGTTTTGTGCTGAGGAGCCGAGACAGAGTCCCGACAATCACAACGGGTTGTTCAGTGTTGTGGCAGGAGGGACACAACATCTCGTTCCCTCCTCACTGGCTCAACCTGTAGATTGTGGAACCTTGCAAAGGTATTGGGTGTTTCCCAGCCCGCTGCTCTACAGATGTCTGTTAGAGAGGCACCACTGGCCAAGGCCCAGGAGGAGGCAACGCTCCTAGTAGAGTGCACTCAGCGTCCATAATCCAGTGTGCAATCCTCTGTTTGGAGACAGCGTTTTCCTTCTGCTGTCCCCCGAAACAGACAAAGAGCTGCTTAGAGTGTCTAAAGTCCCCAACCCTCTTGATGGAGGTGAGCGCCGTCAGTAGGGCTGTCTTCAAGGAGAGGGCTTTCAGCTCAACTGACTCTAAGGGCTCGAAAGGGGATCCCTGTAGGCCCAACAGGACCACAGAGAGGTCCCATGATGGAATGAGGTGCAGCCTAGTAGGATTCAACTTCCTGGCACCTCTATGGAAACTCTATGGAAACCTCTCCTGCAGGAAGGAATGCACCGACCCAACTGCACGACTCTGTGGGTCTTTGCCTTGGGAAGAACACCAATTTGCTAATGGGTGCCACTTCCGATCAGATCTTCCACGTCCCGTCCAGGGGCCAGACAAGGAGGTTCCAGAGGTTTGGTCACAGGTGCCAGATCGTGCCACCTGCTTTAGAAAGATGGTCTTTCTTCAGGAGAATTTTCCAGGGAGGGGCTGTCACGAAGAGCATGAGTTTTGAGAATCAAGTCTGGGTGGGCCAGTAGGGCGCTACCAACAGGACCTGTTCCTCATCCTCCCTGACCTTGCGCAATGTCTGTGCAAGTAGGCTCACTGGGGGAAATGTATACTTGCGCAAACCCCGTAGCCAGCTATGTGCCAGTGCGTCCGTGCCAAGTTGGCCTCACTCAGGGAATACCACAACGGGCAGTGGGAGGATTCCCAGGAGGCAAACAAGTCTACCTGTGCCTCGCTGAATTGACTCCAAATCAGCCAGACCACCTGGGGGTGGAGCCTCCACTCTCCCCTGAGAGTCACCTGCCACGACAGAGCGTCCGATGTGTGATTCAGTTCACCGTGGATATGAGTGGCCCTTGAGCCTGACTTGGAAGCATCTGTCGTTATGACGACTCGCCTGGAGACCTGCTCTAGGGGAACCCCTGCCCATAGAAATGCCAGATCGGCATGATAGCCGCACTATGCATGCTGAGGCACCATGCCCATCTTGGAACTCAAGTCTGAAGCCAGTGCTGAAGCGGTGTCATATTCATCAACCCGAGGGGCGTGACCACAGATGAGGATGCCATGAGCATTTGAAATAGCTTCAGTGGAACTGCTGTTCTCCCCTTGAATGCCTTCAGGCAATTCAGCACTGACTGAGCATGCTCGTTCGTGAGACGAGCGGTCATAGCGACCGAGTCCAACTCCATCCCGAGAAAAGAGATGCTCTTTGATGCTCCAGGGTGTGCTTTCTTCTTTCCCTCGCACATCTCAACGGTTTATGTAAACATGTGCTAAATTCATGTTTTTGACCATAGTGCCATGTCTTGCTGTTTCTTTAGTATATCACACAGGAGTGCCATGTTTTTTAGACACTGTGTCAAGTTAAAATGAACTGCAACTATTAAAAACTAATCTCAAGACACCTGTGTTCTGCTTCATATGTAGTTTTTTCATTCTCTCATTCCATTAATTTTAGTTCCATTGCTTTTCTTTCTCTCTTTCATTATGTCTCTCATTCTCTTCTCTTTCTCTGTCTCTAAATTACTGTGCTTGTCTCATTGTAAATCCTCATAGTGTTGAAAGGGAGCATAAGGAAATAGGCCAGCTTGCTGAGGCATCTGGTACAAATAAGAAGAGAAAGAAAACATATAACTTTATCTCCCCATTATCACCCCCCCCCCCACCCCCCCCCCCCCCCCACCCCACATCCATTCTCCCCCATTACTCTGGAGAGTTGAGCAGGGCAGTATGAGATCAGCTTACCTAAGAGAGATGGATGAGGTGACGAGAGAGTGTAGGGAGGCAGCAGAGAAAGAGGAGTAGAGACGACCTCCCAGGAGAGAGACGGATGGAGAGATTTAGACAGAGATGGTGGCAAAGGAGGTGGCCACTTACACCTCTCTGAGTGTGGTGATTACGTTAAAACACCATCGGGCTGTCTAAAGTTTCACATCAACAGTTTGACAAGATCAGAGAAATGTGAATTGCGGTGTGCTCATCTGTCAGTAACTGCATGTTTTCAGGAGAGAGCACACACTCCTCCTTCACCACAAAGACGCACCTTTATTTTCCTCGGCTGAAAATGATACATGAAGAAAATATTTTCTGTTAACTCATGATTAAATGCTCGAGGACTTGGATCTCTCATCATTTATGTTGTGCTTTATAAATTGCAAGGAGTAAAGCTATGACTGTAGTCACTTGTTCTGTTTATTTTTGCTGAGGATTTCAGAATTGTGTGATTATTGCTTGAATGTTTATTTGGTAATATATCTTAATTTCTTCTTGTCAGTAAAGTGCTGCCTTCTAGAGAAGGTTTATATAGCTCAGAAGCTGTATGCCTCCTCTGACGAACAAATGATCTGTTCATCATGGGTTTAGATTTATTGATGTACAAGCTTCTTTTGTTCTTTTGGATTCACAATATTTATGAAAATATTTCTTAAAAACTCAGTATTTATCTTTAGATGCCTGCAAAATCCTCAGATTATCCGAGCTGGTTTAGCTATACTTGTGAGGACCAAATTTTCGCTTTTTCTCCTCACAAGTCGGTTTTCTCAAGTTTTTATATATTTGTGAGGACCTTTTAGCTGGTACACACAAGCAAAAAAGGCTCATAAATCAGCTAAATTATGTTTATATTTAAATCTAATGTAGTGCACAGGTTTCTGTGAGGATTAGGTTTAGGGGTAGGGAATAGAATATATCTTTAGCCTGCTATAAAATACATGAAAGTCTATGAGATGTCCTCACATGTATAGTAAAACCAACTTGAGAGAGAGTGTGTTTGTGTGTGTGTGTGTGTGTGTGTGTGTGTGTGTGTGTGTGTGTGTGTGTGTGTGTGCGTGTGTGTGTGTGTGTGTGTGTGTGTGAGAGAGAGAGAGAGTTGAGATCAATTTTAGATCAAGTAAACAATAAATTATATTAATATAATAAGCTATAAGAAATAATCACAAATGTTTAGTTTTGGAGAGCAGATTTGGGGGAGAGCATTACTTCTGTCAGTTTTGCTTAAGCTTTTTCTTGCCTGATTTATCAATGTTTATAGTAGATACTTAATACAACATTTTCAAGTTTCTACTGTTCTGTTTAATTTCATGACTCTTTTGATTCCATATTCTTGTTTTGTCTCATCCTTGATCCCTCCATTGATTGCACCCAGGTGTTTAATGTATGTTTAGTCTTATGTGTGTACATGCCATATTGTATGCCCTTGGCTTTGTCCGGTTTTGTCCTTGGTTGGCTAAATTGTTTGTTGAGGTATTGTTATTCTGAAAGTTTCATGGTTTTTAGATATTAATTGTTTTAAAATAAATATGAAAGGTCCATTTAGATCATCAACATGAGTCCAGAGTCCACTGATACAAAGAACTGTGGACGCAGTGGACATTTTGTCAACCTTTCAAGTCAATAGGCACACCAGACTATTTTGTGAACTGGCTAACCTGCTTTGACTGAGGAGAGATTCCCAAAAGAATTAACTTTGTGCGACCCCGCGTCCACATGCATGAACATTGTATTTTGGATTTGCTATACGCAACACATAATTTCATTTAATTTAAACCGACTGATCTCAATTCATAAGTCTTGTTACCATACAACATGGCATCAATCACAGCAGAGTTTGTGTTTGGTTGAAACGTCAACAAAACTACATCTAGTAAGAATCCTAATTAAGTTTTTATATTCAAACAAGTCAAAAGATTAGAGTCTCTAGTTTTACCTGTTATGCTATTTTTTAAATTTGAGAAATTTGCAGCGAAACAGCACAATTTTAAACACAATGACCACACACGTGGACTATATGCTCAGTTTATTTAAAAATGTCCTATATTCACTGTGAATTACAACATTGAGAATTAATGTATACATCCTCAAACTGGAAAATGTTGATTTCAGAGGCTGTATAAAGAGTTAGGATAAAAATAAGGTGCTATTTAAACTATTCTGAGACCAGTGCAGACAGATAGAACACATGAGGTTAAGTAATTCACTAAAAAGGGAGCAAGGGAGCATCCTATAGCTCTCTATGCAACAAAGTGCATTCAATACAAACTTAATATTTTTCAGGCTGCAGATGATGTTTGGACCATTCAACATGTTTGGCACATGGGACAATCGTAATCAGTACATAGATTCATAATTTATAATGTATCATTTTATTTTAACATGGTTGGCAGTGATTGGATGATGCTGATAAAAATTTTAATCTGATTAATTTATGCTAATTTCTGATGTAATGTCTGTATCGTCTCAAAAACATGAAAAATGTCACAGGAGGTTAAATCCAGGTCTGTCTCTGAGATGGAGCCACCACCCAGGTCATGGCCTACAAATACATTTAGCTAAATATTCCTTCATAGTCCATCCAGGAGGCAAGGGGTCTAGGTTTGACAGGTTACTATCAATCAGTAGTATCCATGCATTATGACATTTTTGTTTACAACATTTAAATTAAAAATATTTCATTATATTAGTGTAAATGCTGTGCCAGTGACATTTTTTTGCTTCGTAAATGTTTGAAATTGATCCTGTCTGAGCTATTGACAGGCATTATTGCAGGACCTGGGAATGTGCATGATCTTGTGGTGCTATTAGCTAATTAATATTCTCAGTATGTAATTTTCCTGTGGTTTTAGAGTAAGAATGGGAATTGTAAGGAATTTAATGATCCAGTTCCTTAATGGTTCTATTAATGATTCTTTTAGTATTCTTCAGAAGTAAATATTTGGAAATAAGGAATGCAATCCTTATTGGATTTTCTGCCCTCAGCAGCCTTTTACCCATTGATGAGATCATTTAATATTTTAGCAGAACAGATTCTTACAAAAGGTGTATTTACACAGACTTTTACATTTAGATATTTTATTAATTCATTATTTTTATTGAGATACCACTAATTTCAACAAAATGCTGCTTATCCAGTTGTGGTGTTGCTGTGCCGCAGGATGGTATAATGGAAAAACTGTATTTTATCATGGTGTATTTTATGCACATTCAAGAACCATTGATCGACCCGGAAGTCATGAATATATTATTCTTTTTTTTTTTTTAAATGAACAAGTCTTGGTTCCCAAACCTAATTTGTGGTAATTGGTCACATGGCATTTACAACTTAGCTGATTGGTGCAGAAGACATTAGCCACCACCATGATCTGCTCCAGTGGCCAATTCGCTGAAATAATCTTCCCAGAGTTCATGCTTTCCGCAAGTCCGGCACCTTTCTATAAACTCTTTGTCTTTGCCAGTACTTGTTCTTTGTTGGCTGTAATGTTTGGTGAGTCATTAACATTGTTATTGTTTCATGTTTCATGGTTTTTAGGTATTCTTGTATTTTGCTTTAAAATAAATATTAAAGCTTCATTTAGATCCTCAACATCAGATCCAATGTTTCAAAAAAGCTGTCATTGTTGCCATCGTTATGGATTTTGTATTTAGTTTTTTATCAATTAAATTGACTTTTTGGCAAGAACAGTTTGTGGTGTTGCCTGATGTGCATCTGTAGTCCCTCTCTCAAAGCTCTGGCCTGTATGTTGATGGATGCCCAGAGAAACGTTCCTACAGTCCCAGACAACAGAGCCAATCGCACTGCACTGTAAACATGGCATTCGGAGCCAAACACAGACCACTAACTCAACACTTGACAAAGTCTTCCAGCAGCATCATACACTGCAATAGCAAACATCTGTCTACCCCACTTAACCAAGGCCAAATAAATCTTTGACATATTCCAAACCAATAGTGTAGCTGCGTCCTTTGCTTGAGGCTGAGATAAATTTTCTGGGGACCAGTATTTTTGACCATTGTCTGCCAGGAGCCAAAATAAGTGGTGTATATTTATCTGAACACTTTTGTTTAGTCTGCTCTTCTTCCATTAGAGCTTTTTTTGTTGGAATTAATAATGCCCTTGTTTACATAAGATGGTTATTTGCTCAACTGGCATGTGAAGGATTCATTGAAGGCTACTGTATTGTTGTTGGTTTTTGTGGAAATAAAGAGGATTTCAGAAAGGAGCAAAATGTTTAAATGAAATTTTAAAAATGAAAAATGAAAGTTTATAGAGTCTGCTTGTGAGCATATTAAATTTGCTTGCATATTTCACGAGCGGTGTTATACTGGTGTGCAATTTTAGGACAATGAAGAGCATTCATAACCATTGTGCCATTTGTTGTTGCATAATCTACTCTCTGTACATGGGTTCCTATAGCTCAACTGATAGAGCATGGCACTAGCTACAGCAAGGTCATGGAATCAGTTTCCATGGACAACACATACTGACTAAAAATGGATGCCCTCAACTGGATGAAAGAATTTGCTAAATGCATTGATGAATTGTAACGGCATATTTGCATTCAACTTGAAGGAAATAAGAACCTTTGTCCACTATAAGGATTCCAACATGAACAAGGTCCTCTCAGGCCACATCCACACTAAGGGGCTGTTCACACTGAACACGTATTTGTGGCAAAATAAGATATTTGCAGTGCCACGAATAGAGCAGAAAAAAACAGCAACATGCAATTCAACAGTCAAAGACACCCATCAATTGCATGATTATATAGGAAAACAATTGAAAAACAGCATGGATTGATGTAAAAACTTGTTTGGGTGTGAAAAGACCCAATACATTTTTATTTGAAAATACATTACTTTTGCTAAATTAATGACTCTCATCCACACTGTCTGGAATGGCTTTTTCCTTTTTGAAAAACGTTCTAGTTCTGCATACTTTAGAAAGCGATGACATTAGGAAACTGAAAACAAATTAGTGTTGATGTGGCCTCAGATCTCAACGCTGTTTTGAAATGTCCAACAAAGAGCTTTGGGAGCCCAAAGCTCTCTCTTACCTGGCTTGGCAAAAAGCTGTCCTCCACAGTTTGCATTGCCCCTCTCTGAGAACCCAGAGCAAAGGATGGAAAAGAAAGAGTAGGACATAACAGAAACCAGAGCTAAACTCTCTTTGTTCTTTGCTCTTTTTTTGGTTGAGAAGAGTGCGGGAGGGTTCTTGAGTGTTTATGAGTCTTTGTTGTCAGGGACGACGAGGCCAGTGGCTGACAGATCTCACTGACAGTAACCCAGGCAGAAATGCCAGCCATAAAGACTCCAAACATAACAAACCAAGCAGAAACAGCTGTACTACAATGTTACGGTCTCTTTGCCTCTGTCCAGAAACATCTCTAACGCACTTATGACCATTACAAAGTCTACATAAACCAACTGCAGCCAGGAGAACCTCCTAATGAACTGTGCAAGCCAAACGCAAGAGATTCTGCAAGTTTTCCAAGACCCTATCCCAAAAAGACCATCATATGCTGAGAACTGTGGGCTCTAGGAAGTGTTTGAGTCTCAATTCAACTGTTGTGGGGATTTGTTTTTAATTAGGCATTTATTCAACATTTTTGCCTCTTTTGATGGGAAACCCTAGTGAGTGTAACAGCTGTCCATTTAACAGCATGCATGCTGAATTAGTTTAGTCATCCATCCATGGCCCATTGCATGTAGCCTCATCTTCTGTACAACATATTCCATTAGGTGTTTCTAAAAGTGAAAGTTATTGCAATGCCAGATTTGATATCGGCTTGGTGAGACAGCAGATGAAACAATGCTTGTTCAACAGATAAGTTACATTGTTTAGAAGCATCTACTAAGCAATCATCAAAGGGACAATTCACCCAAAAATGCTAATTTTTTCATAATTTTCTCAACCTCATGTCTTTCCAAACCCATATGCAAAAGAACCAATAAGATTTGATGTTATTGATGTGTCGCCATAATAGATTTTTGCTATTTTATGGAAATCTGAGATTTTCTTTTGTATTTTGAAGAAGAAAGAAAGTGATATGGGTTTGGAATGACACAAGGTTGAACACATAAAATATAATTACATAATTTTAATTTTTGGATGAACTACTACTTTAACCAATACAAGAGATTATGTGGGTACTCTCTGTTGATGAGCACACAGTGTATTCTTGACAGGGAACAGACCTATCTGGCGTTCTTTGAACAATAGCAAAGGATTGGCCAATAAAGTTGTGAATGTGCTTTTCCTTGCTGGTGTCTTAAAGTGGGGTGGAGTGCACGCAAGAGATGGAGAGAGGCCACTTTTTAGAGCTCTTTATGGCCCCCAGGAGACCCTTGATTATGCCGTGCCAGGGCAGAGGGCATCCAGAGAGCAAACCCAGGCCCTTTCACAAACCTCAGATGTTCAGCCCTACTTCAGTTACAGGACTTGGGTGAGCATTTGTGTGTTAAGGGCAAATAAACCATGTATACAATATCATCAAATAACAAGGGTATTCTAATAAAATAATAGTTCACCCACTCTCTCAACCCTCAAGTTGTTCCAAACCCATATGACTGGATTTCTTCTGTGGAACACAAAAGCAATCTGTTCTGAAAGAATGTTAGCCTCAGTCTTTGTTCCATACAATGAAAACGAATGTCTTCTGTCTTCTAGTTTGAAGCGTTTGGGGGGGGGTCTTTTAATTCAACAGCCGCTTTATTATTATGCATGAGATTTACAGAGGTTCAGTGTCCTCGTGAACCGAAGAGGCTCTGAGGCGCGCTTCAGGCATACGAGGATCAGCTGGATCTGGGGAGAGAGCGAGCGAAAGGGACGAGCCCGTCTCTCGATCCTCAGCCAGATCCATACGAGAGCCCCACGAATGAAGTGTGGGCGCTGACTCCCGGAAGTAAGCAAGGCAGGGCGAAGCATTTGCCCGAAAGCAGATCGCAGTACTTGCACCCGCCCCGCCCCAATGCAAGAGCAGCATGCTCTTCCCCCAAACAAAACAAAACTGAGTGTCCCTCTCGGCCATAGAGCGGAGACAGGGGAACACGCATAGTTTGCCCTGATTTTCAGTCAATTTTTTTTTTCAAGAGAAAAGAGAAAGGAGAAAAGGTTCACTGCGCACTGCCTAACAGATTCTAACTCCTAAAAGAGGAAAGAAGGTTTGACAGGCTCGTGATAGCACACAACACAGAATGGCTCTGAAGACAAAAAATCTGATGATGCTCCGGTGATGCATCTATTTATAGCCACTGCGCCAGTTGCGTCCAATGATTACACTGGCAGAGGCTATAATTTCCGGTCAATGTTCATTGACGTGTTGCATACATATTCACAGCTGGTCACAAATGAGACATGTTCCCAAAGTGCTTTTCAGCGCAGCATCATAGTGAAGCTTTTTGTAAAGGGAACAGCATTGTATTGTATGTATTATCTTTGTGATTGAGTGGATCATCCCTGTTTGCTAATCAGTGCTGGAACTCAAACACACACACCAAACTCTCCATTCATTCCCATCCGCTATCTGCTTTTGGAGATCCAGTTGCATACGCTGATCCTGAGCATACAGACATTTTCCCTCACCTATATATTATCTTCTGTCTTCATATATCCACAGTCATACACACACGATGTGGATTTTTTGTTTGTGCTAACCTATTTTGTGTTAGTGTTTGTTTGTACATACATGTTGCATGTTAGTTTCGGTGGATTCGGTCTATCGAATGGCGGAGTCTGCATCGGTGGCTAACATTTATGATGTCAGAATAGCGGTGCATCAACACATTGCCACCGGAAGCCGACAAACCATGTTTGTGTTCTATAGGGGAGAACAGTGATACTTACCTTTTATATAAGAGGGAATTAACATAATTAATTGCGTTAATTGTTTTGTGTAATGTCTTTGAAATGTATGTCTTTTATTTTGAATTGTGTTGTGAATATATTTATATAGCGTGTATTTGTGGTGCATGGTTATTTATTTATATATATATATATATATATATATATATATATATATATATATATATATAAATTAAAAATATTATAAGATAATTATATACAGATAATTACAATGCATTACATTCCTGTAGCAGAAGAGTTAATCATTGATAAGACAATACAAAAAGTGGCTTTAGAATACAATGTATTGTTTATTACAATATTATTGAACATGAGCCAATCATTGGCACACAGTTGGCACACAAGTGAATTTGTCAATCAGTTGGAGATATATTATGAGGGCTTAGACATGCCTGTGTAGCGTCTCGGGTGCAATGCATCATAAACATAAAATGTTTAGTTCACTGTTTCATGTTAAATATAGTTTATTACTCAATCTTTAAACACATCTTGAGATCCCTTAGATCGCATTTGCGCTCCTTCAAGTGTTTTGAACGCAAGAAAATTGCTTTCTTCGCTCTATAAATTGTGCGTTGCTCATACAGCTGAAATTTCACTTACTGCCGTCTGGAGTAAACAGGTGGTACTACAAGCTTGCATTTCTCAGGAATCTTCCTTATTATGGTGCGATTAATTGCATAATTTTTTTTAACGCGTTATTTTTTGTCAAATTAATCGCACTGAATTAACACGTTAATCGACAGCCCTAATATATATATATATATATATATATATATATATATATATATATATATATATATATACACTCACCTAAAGGATTATTAGGAACACCATACTAATACTGTGTTTGACCCCCTTTCGCCTTCAGAACTGCCTTAATTCTACGTGGCATTGATTCAACAAGGTGCTGAAAGCATTCTTTAGAAATATTGGCCCATATTGATAGGATAGCATCTTGCAGTTCATGGAGATTTGTGGGATGCACATCCAGGGCACGAAGCTCCCGTTCCACCACATCCCAAAGATGCTCTATTGGGTTGAGATCTGGTGACTGTGGGGGCCATTTTAGTACAGTGAACTCATTGTCCTGTTCAAGAAACCAATTTGAAATGATTCGAGCTTTGTGACATGGTGCATTATCCTGCTGGAAGTAGCCATCAGAGGATGGGTACATGGTGGCCATAAAGGGATGGACATGGTCAGAAACAATGCTCAGGCAGGCCGTGGCATTTAAACGATGCCCAATTGGCACTAAGGGGCCTAAAGTGTGCCAAGAAAACATCCCCCACACCATTACACCACCACCACCAGCCTGCACAGTGGTAACAAGGCATGATGGATCCATGTTCTCATTCTGTTTATGCCAAATTCTGACTCTACCATCTGAATGTCTCAACAGAAATCGAGACTCATCAGACCAGGCAACATTTTTCCAGTCTTCAACTGCCCAATTTTGGTGAGCTCTTGCAAATTGTAGCCTCTTTTTCCTATTTGTAGTGGAGATGAGTGGTATCCGGTGGGGTCTTCTGCTGTTGTAACCCATCCGCCTCAAGGTTGTGCGTGTTGTGGCTTCACAAATGCTTTGCTGCATACCTCGGTTGTAACGAGTGGTTATTTCAGTCAAAGTTGCTCTTCTATCAGCTTGAATCAGTCGGCCCATTCTCCTCTGACCTCTAGCTCAACAAGGCATTTTCGCCCACAGGACTGCCGCATACTGGATGTTTTTCCCTTTTCACACCATTCTTTGTAAACCCTAGAAATGGTTGTTCGTGAAAATCCCAGTAACTGAGCAGATTGTGAAATACTCAGACCGGCCCGTCTGGCACCAACAACCATGCCACGCTCAAAATTGCTTAAATCACCTTTCTTTCCCATTCTGACATTCAGTTTGGAGTTCAGGAGATTGTCTTGACCAGGACCACACCCCTAAATGCATTGAAGCAACTGCCATGCGATTGGTTGATTAGATAATTGCATTAATGAGAAATTGAACAGGTGTTCCTAATAATCCTTTAGGTGAGTGTACACCGACCAGACACAACATTAAAACCACCTGCCTAATTGTGTAGATCCCCCTCCAAATAGGACCAACCCGCATCTCAGCATAACATTCCAAGATGTTATTCTCCTCACCACAATTATAAAGAAACGGTTATCTAAATTAATACTGACTTTATCAGTTTGAACCAGTCGGCCATTCTCTGTTGACCTCTCTCATCAACAAGGTATTTCCGTCCACAGAACAGCTGCTAAGTTGATTTGTTTTTGGCACCATTCTGAGTAAATTCTAGAGACTGTTGTGTGTAAAAACCCCAGGAGATCAACAGTTACAGAAATACTCAAACCAGCCCATCTGGCACCATCAATCATGCCATGATCCAAATCACTGAGATCACATTTTTCCCATTCTGATGGTTGATGTGGACATTAACTGAAGCTCCTGACCTGTATCTGAATTATGTTATTCACTGCACTGCACTTGCGCATTGCCATGGACATTGTGGGGCCACTGGAGAGGAGCAGTTATGGATATCAATACATCTTTGTGATCTGAGACTCCACTAGATACCCAAAGGTATTTCCCCTACATACAACTCAAGGTCAAGGTCATCCATGCCCTCAACCAGCTATTCTCCTGGGTAAGCATACCTGATGAAATACTCACTGAGCAGGGAATGAACTTCACATCATGTCTGATGGGGCACATTCATCATCAGCTGTGTATCACCGCCATCAAGACCAGCCCCTATCACCCACAGACAGACAGCCTGGTGGAGAGGTTTAACCAAACCTTCAAGAACATGCTTCAGGGGTTTGTTGCAGAAATGGGACAAGACTGGAACATGTGGCTACCATTCATGCCCTTCGCCTAATGAGATGTGCTACAAGCATCGACAGTGTTCTCTCCTTTCGAGCTCCAGTATGGTTGGCAAGTACAAGGACCTCTATGTCTTCTGAGGAAAGGCTGATAGGCTCCTGTGTCCAGACCAACAGAGAAGAACATCATCAGGTACATCCTAGAAATAAGAGACAGATTTGTTGGCCATCATGATACAAGCGCTGCAGACACAGAAAAGGTGGTATGATCAACACTCCTGGCTATGACAGTATCAGCCAGGACAGAAGGTGTTGATTCTACTCTTTTCTCGTTTGGCACTCAGTGAAGGCGGTCGCATTTTCTCTCCCTCTCCCTCCCCTGACCTCCCTGCTTTGCTCTCTCGTCACGTCTAGTCAACTGTCTTGTACTTTTGAGAGACTCTCACAGCACTGCTCTCCAAACTAAGAAATTATTATGGATTTGATCAACTGGTCTCTCAACGCAATTGACACCATCTTCTCGAGGAGAAGCTTGGGTTCGGGGGAACCTAACTGTCCTGACGGAACGTTTGCAGCTGGCTACACGATGGACGCGTGGGGGAGGTGGCGGGTCGTGTGTCTGGCGGTTCTTTCCGTGGAGGACGTTGAAGATATCTACCTATTCGGAACCATGATAACAGGTCTTCTGCTGATTGGATTAGGCATTGCCCTGGGTTATCGAAGAATTAAGAAGATGGAGACAGCTGTCCAAAGCCTCACAAGGCTGCCCGTCATGATTGAGGCGGTGGGCAGAGTTGTCAGCACTCAGACTCTCAATATGGATAACATCATGAAGGAGCTTACAGCTTTGCAAAGGCAAATGGATCGTTTAAGAGACCAAAATGGACATGAAGAATAGCCTGAGAAATTGCAGCTATTCGCCCCAAGACAAAACATCTCAATCTTATCTGTTTCGGCACCCAGCAACCAGCACTGGCCTTGGCCAAGGCCGCTGATGGATCAACAACTCCCCTGGTTAGAGCACTGCAATGAGCCGCTCTCGCATTCCCTCCCCTCTCCCAAAACACCCTGGGATTGTGACCTTCTGGCGAATCTCTGGGCTCACACACACACAAGACTTTACACAAATACAGATATGCATCCGACCCACACCCCATCCCACGCCTTCGCCGCTTCGTACCCCCCAGTCTGACAGGCGGGTCTGTGACCAGCGCCGAGAATGGCTGCAGGACCAGATGGCTGTCTGTCAGTGCTGGGCTACCTCCATCCCCCACTCCCCTACCCTGTTGCAAGTTTTTGTTATGTTGTAGATGTACTGATTATGTGCTAAGTGTTGCTGAGATGTTTTTTCCTGTTCCCATACTGTAATCCTAACAGGAGCATAGTCTGGGGGTTGCTTTTTTTATCTCACCTTTCCCCATGTAATGCTGTATATCTTCTCAATTCCCTGTCTTCCTGCCCTGTCTACCCGTTGTCATATTGTATGTTTGTATGGGCAGGATGATGGCCAATTTCACTGGTTACTTTTACTTGTGACTATGTGACAATAAAGGGTTACTACTTACTACTACTACTACTACCTACGCCCTTAAAGAAGATGTTGGCAAAGTGGCAGGGACCTTACACCATCACCTTCAAGATGGGACCTGTGACATGCCAAATTCACCACCCTGACAAAGGAAAAGATCAGCAAACATACCATGCCAACCTGTTGAAAGAGTGAAGGAGCCACCAGGTAAGGGAGCAGAAACATCTCTCCTGGTCAGGAGGAGTCATCTGGGCATCTGCCAACTTTGACCTCAAGGCCAAGAACAAAGGAGGTGAGATCCTTCCTGGGTCTCGTGGGGTGGTACAAGAGGGTTCATCCCCAAATTTGCACCTTATCAACCTATTAATGAAAATTGTGAAGAACCCAATCAGCTGGACTGAGGACTGTAAAGCAGCATTCAAGATCCTAAAGGAAAGGATCTGC
Source organism: Moxostoma hubbsi (assembly GCA_032164185.1). Classification (NCBI taxonomy): domain Eukaryota; kingdom Metazoa; phylum Chordata; class Actinopteri; order Cypriniformes; family Catostomidae; genus Moxostoma; species Moxostoma hubbsi. Next base: position 13,374,078 of record JAVLUX010000034.1, read on the forward strand.
TTCATTCCAGTCTGTGCTGTCCTGTCCCAATGTACTGCTGCGGAAGAGAAGCCAGTAGTGTTCTTGAGTCGAAAGCTGTTGACAAGGGAGACCCGTTAGACAACAGTTGAGAAAGAGTGTCTCGCAATCTAGTTGTCCCTAGACAGCCTGCAGTACTACCTCTTGAGGAGGGAGTTCGACCTCGAGACAGACCACAGAGAACTCACATGGATCAAACACTCCATTCAAGCGGGTGCACATGCCGATCATGAGCACAGACATTTTCCCTCACCCATATTTTCCCTCTCTGTTTGTACTTGCCTGTTTCGTGTTAGTGTTTGTTTATATTTACCTATGAACATATCACACAAATATGAACATATCACACCAGTCCTCAGGTCTTTACACTGGCTCCCAGTTACATTTAGGATTGATTTTAAAGTATTATTACTGGTATATAAATCACTCAATGGGCTAGGACCTCAATATATTGCAGACATGCTCACTGAATATAAACCCAACAGATCACTGAGGTCATTAGAATCATATCAGCTAGAAATACCAAGGGTTCACTCTAAGCAAGGAGAGTCTGCTTTTAGCTATTATGCCAGCCGCAGCTGGAACCAGGTTCCAGAAGATATCAGATGTGCTCCTACAGTAGTCACATTCAAATCCAGACTCAAAACACATCTGTTTAGCTGTGCATTTACTGAATGAGCACTGTGCCACTGTGTGTCCGACTGTTTGTACTGTGTTTTATTAGATTTTTTTTTTTTATTATTCTAAACTGTTTTAATTATTCTTATTTTATTATTCTTGTTTTTTCTTTTTAATTTCTACTATGTAAAGCACTTTGAATTACCATTGTGTATGAAATGTGCTATATAAATAAACTTGCCTTGCCTTGCCTTGCCTATTGTGTGCTAGTGTCGATGGAGTCAGTCTTTCGGATGGCGGAGGCTGTGTCGGTGGCAAACCCGATTCTGTTTTTTTTGTCCACTATATGCTTGTTTATCCATGAGAAATAATTCACCAGTCTTGAACTGGACTGCAGTCTGCTTACTGGTGACCTCTGTCCTGCAGTAACATTAGTAGTTAAAAATCTCTGAGAGTAGATTTCAGAGAGCAGAATAGTGTACATACTACTGTTATATATATTGTTTTATATATACATGTATATATATATATATATATATATATATATATATATATATATATATATATATATATATATATATATGTGTATGTATATTATTCAGTTTTTCAAATTAGTGTAGCTTTTCTACTGTTGACTTTTTCTAACAAGTATCAGTAAATTAGGGTAAACGATTAAAATATTTTTATTGTATTTACTACTTGAGATGCCAGAATAAAGTTCTAATGAATGTAGTATTTTGTCAATGTGTTTGACCAGTTTGTTAGTAGCTGGTAGTGAGGCAATTTTTTTTCTGAAAATCTAGCTTTTATTGTTATATCAGGAAAAAATATTCAAAAGGAATAAATGTGCTTAAATGTGCAAGTACTTAAATGTGCACTTAATAGAAATCAGTAAAAGGAGCTTATGCCTTTGAAGAGATTATGTGTAATCGTAAACGTCAGCATTTGACAAAAACAGGACATTGCAGCATCACAACACAAGCAGATGAACATTTTAAACCAAAGAGAAGAAAGAAAGATAAAAGAAAGCAAACACTTGAGACAGAATGCAGTGATAGTCAGGCGGAAATGCTTTACGACTGGGAGTCATTCATTTGGTTTGTGTCTCTGGCATGCAAACCGCAGATCAGGGCCTTTAACAGGACAAGAAACATGCTCAGTGCTACAGAAAGAAAGCAAGTCAGCCCACTGGTCCTAAAAACACATGCAAGCAAGCACACACACACACACACACGCTCACAACCCCTATTATTGCTTAAAAAAATCCAACTTCAAACACATTTTATGGAGTTTTTAATTAGATATTTATCTTTATAGTGATTGCGCATTTTAAGAACAGTACATATTTCAGGGGTCATTGTGATGTAATCCACACATTCAGAAAGAAATGATGGTGATTGGGTGAAAGAGTCATCTCGCAGGTGCTCGGCTTATCCAATCATGCACTGAAAAAGAAGTACTGAATTATGTGAAATTTTCTCATCAATCAAAAAGTCTTTCATACGTTTCTCATTGGACACCTACGAGGTCAGCATCGACTTGGTTTTTGGCCGTTGAGAATAAAGCTGGAAAAGTACTTTTGCATGATTACAGTATAAAGTCATTGCATGGAACCATATCATTAGATCTTGAACATATTTTATCTGGACTTGTGAATACAAGACATATGAAAGTTTTGGATAATTTTAACACTTGATCAAATATTAATCAAAATGTATGGCCTTATTTTGCATTCAGGAAAAAGAAAAAAACAAACCAAAAAAAAAAAAAAAAAAGGAATTTTAACCAAACAGCAGTGTTTGGCGAGGCTGAGTAGGCCTGCATTTAATTTAGAATTCCTCTGTGCTATAGACAGCACAAGGGAAAAAAGGCTGAAGGCAAATGTTGGAGAGAGCAACCATCTTGTTGTTTCTTGAGCTTCTCTCTCTACCATTACCCCACTTCATCAGAGCTTGATGAAAGGATTGGGAGGGCTGAAAACAGTGGGATAATGTACCCAATGTCCTGTTCTTCTCATCTGATGGCCTCATGTTTTACAGGAGATCATCTGGCCATAAACACACAGCACAGTATTTGCCCAGCCAGCTGTGTGTGGAACTGCAGTCAGTTTATGTTCAGAAAAACTGCGGCAGTGACTGAGAAGGAATTCATTGAGATTAATTAGACACTGATTATATCAGATGTCAGCAGATTAATTCAGAGTGCTCAGATTAAGATTGGTGTTTTGCTTACTCGCTATTCACATACATTGAAATTTCCACCAGAGTTTGTGTTTTTGTTTTTTTGGAACCATTTGACCAAACCTGCCACTGGTTTATTTCTGTACTGTGTGTACCCCACCAGTCAAAAGTCTGAACATAGCCTACTTTACTGAATTTATGTTTATTGTGATCTTAAAAACATTCTCGGGGTTATTGAAAGGCTAATGCTTAAATGCTGGATGTTTTGTAGACAACATAAGACATCATTCTGCTTGCATATTGATTTATTTACTGTAGCCCAGTTGAAATTCTTATCTATATTATTTTACTTCTCTTCAAAATGTATCTCTTTATTGTTTTGTTTATATATTTGATTTATATTGTATATTTGTACTTTTTACGTATTGAAAACAATATTTCATATTGTTAGAAGTGTATAAAGTTTGTCTAGACTCTGATTGGGTATTTCACATGTCAGATTGGTTTGGAGATGGTGTGATAGGCAGAGGGGGCGGGAGAAGAAGGGAAAAGAGAGGAAGAGACGAAGGAAAAATGAACGACAGCGACACGGAGTGTGACGCCATTACGATGTGACTATTCCTTTGTTTTACTAATAGGTAGGAGTTTATGTAATTTCGTACAGAAGTTAAAGGGTAAATATCCTACATTAGTTCATCGTGAGTGTTATGTATATACTCGCGACTCGCGAAGGTGACGCACTTGTTATTCACGAGTGATTTGGGTTAACCGGAGACTGAGCTCCTCCGGCCTCGGTGGATTTCAATACCAGGTAGCGCTTCAGGTACCCGGGATTGCCTGGAAGTTCCCCTGGCCTCGTTGGATTCCCTGATCGGGACCGCACGGCGAGTGATGATATTTTTTGCTCGGTGCAGCACGGTATTTTCTCCTTTCTGACGCTCTCTGCATTGCTCATTTTTTTCCGTGGGACTGTGATGATGTGAGCATGATAATCGTGAGTAGTATTTTCCATTATTTTTGGCTCTAGTAAGAGTACGTGGCGATTTGTATTTTTCCGGCCCAACGCACACAAGCGTCGTTCAGGCCTGCATCACAGTTTATTTGTTTACTTTGTTTGGGACTATTTTGGACATTCATATATGTTTTCAAGAGACTGGGCCCAGTGAAGGTTTATTACTGACTGAAAAGAAAGGTAAAGTGATTGTGAAGGTGTTGAATATACTCCCACGAGTTAATTGTGAGTGATTTTAAAGTTATTTACTGTATTCATAACTTGTTTAGGAGGTTAATGTCATAACTTGAGTTAATTGCCAAGTAAAAGGTAAACCAGGGAGTATTTGAAATTGAGTCTTTATTCATTTTTTCTTATTATATTTACATTCTGTATTTTACTGATTTCTATTTGAATTCCCCTACCATAAACTATTAATACTTCAGTAACAAACCCAGGGCACTCTAGATAGTGGTACATATAGAGTGCTACATTTACAAAATAATTATACATTTTAGTATTAATATTGATGAGATAAAGTAGTGAGGGAAAAGCAGCCAACTATTGTCAAACACACATGGGAACTCCTTCAATACTGTTAAAAAAGCATCCCAGGTGGAAAATGTGAGAATTGTAATCTTGGAAAATGGTGGTTACTTTGTAAAAGTTAAAATATAAAATAGTTTTATTAATTTTATTTTGTATTACATAATAATTCCCAAACTTCTATTTACATTTTTATGGTTTTGATGAGTTTTTATTACTATTATTCTGAAATGTAGAAGACAGTGATAATAAAGAATGAATGAGTGTGTCCAAGCTTTTGCCCGATTGTGTACTGTATGTATGGTACATAGTTGCATATATTAAATGTTCTGTGTGTGTTAGTATATTCTTCCCTTCAATAACAGAGCCAGACTAAAAATTGCATATATTCTTGTCTGATTTATTTGGGGTCAGAGGTTACGTAGGACTCGGTCTGAGCTTTACAGATGCTGTGTTGTGTTATACATAAGCATTGTGCTCATACAACAGGAAATTCTGTTAATAGGCAATACGCATACATCACATTTTCTCTTTCACACCATCTATAATGTTATCCAGGACAACTACACATATCAGGATTTGATGCCTTCCAGACGGAACACTGATGTGTGCGCCCTCAGCCAGCACCAATGAAACCATGGCCATGCTGAAACTGTCTTTATAGGATTTGTGAATAGATTTCACATCTGGTACTAAAAACCCTGCCCAAGACATCACCTGTAGTATATTTGAGTTATTGATAAATGATTCCTGATAGTTTCTGATTGGACAAGTGATGTTCCAAATTGATGATATTTAGTCTAACAGCACTGGGATGAAAAATACTGTAGATAAAATAGCATTCCATATTGTGTCTAAAATGTAAGTTGCTTGTTATTGAAGGGATAGTTCACCCCAGAATGAAAATATGTCATCAATTACTAACACTAATGTTGTTTCAAACCTGTAGGACTTTCTATATTCCATGGAACACAAAATTAGATGTTTGGCAGAATGTTAGCCTCAGTCCCCATTCCCTTTAGTTGCATCTATTTTCTATACAAAGAATGTGAATGGTGACTGAAGCTTAAATTGTACCTAAAACGTATTTTGTGTTCTACGAAAGAAAAATATTAATTATCTTGTTTTAGGTGCTGCTTCAGACACTAAAAGTTTAATTCAGGCAGTAGTGTAGGGCTTCTGATTCAGAAATAACACACAGTGACCTCTATGGCTGTCTGTGGTCTATTTGCTCCATTTAATCACTCTGTCAGTAGCTGTGTTGTTCCAAAGTGGCTGGACTATTCTCATAATTTCTCTCAACTGCTTTTCTCTTGGCTCTGACCCGTGCAAACAAGTCTGAATCACAGGGACCTAATTAAGACGTCTCTATTTTCTCCCTCTCCCTCTGTGTTTTGCCATAAAGAAAACAGTTGCATGCATTAGAGTTTTCCCTTTCATCAGTCCAAACACCCTGGAATGTGACCCCCATTAAATTAATTTCAATTAGACTCAGCTTCAGCAAGCATTCAGGAAGAATATGTGTAATTTCACACAGTGGAAGTGTGTCTGACAGGTCTTTGAGTGGAAAATAGACACCTCAGGCTAACAGGCAAAATTTTGTGACTTCCGTGCCGAGTTGTTTTAAAAACTTTCATTCTGACTGATGTAAACTGTTGTGTTTAACTGTTGTATTTCCTGCTTTTCTTCTTTTTTAGTCTTATTTGACAACAGCTTACATGAAAACTCATATTTGGGCAATAACAATTAGTATCTGAATAAATTTTTTTGACACAGGTTATAGATTTTAACCCTCTGGGATCTGAGGGTGTTTTGGGCCCTGGAGAAGTTTTGACATGCCTTGACATTTGTGCTTTTTTCAGCTACTTAAAAACACATTCATGGCTAAAGTCTGATAATGCTGTATTCAGCACAAACTGGGCAAAATAATATGTGAACAACATGTGTGTACATGTTTGTATTTTTGAGAAAATAAAGTTTATGCATATTTAAAAAAAAAAAAAAAAAAAAGTCATTAAAATACGGCCATATAACACATACTAAACATTTGTCCACAAGCCTTTTGAGAACTGGATCTTGTAGCCTAGAGTTTTTGCTACAAAATGATGTGAAAACCATCCTGATCACTCATTCATGCAAAACAATATAGTAATTTAACTTTTGTAAGACACTTTTAGTGTTAGAAAAGTAATATGTGAGGAGGCGTGAACTATAATGAATATTGATTGAAATTCATACCCGATGAGTCAAAAGACCCCTCCCCTGGGCCTATCAATGAGGAATGTGACAGAAAGAGAATGAATGTGAAGAGACTTAATGATCAAAATCAAGTTTTAAATTAAAAGAAGTAATCTGACTATACATTTTCTTTACATAAAGACTTTACTTAATTTTAGACCTACACTACCGTTTAAAAGAAGCCTCTTCTGCTCACCAAGGCTGCTGCATTTATTTGATCCAAAATACAGTAAATACAGTGATATTTTGAACTATTTTTACACTTTTAAAGAACAGTTTTCTATTTGAATATATTGTAAAATGCATTTCTGATCAAAGCTGAATTTTCAGCATCATTACTGCAGTCTTCAGTGTCACATGATCCTTCAGAAATCATTATAAGATGGTAATTTTCAAATATGGGCATATTTAAAGTGAATTTTACTAATTTAATCTGAACACATATTTGCAAGCACAATCTTTGTTGATGATAATGAAGCAGTATAAACATTAGTTAAAATATAATATAAACATTTGTATTATTTTTATATTATATTACATATGATAATTATATCATACAGCATACAATTTAAATACCTGCTTTAGCTGAAACAGCATTTAAATATAACTAAAACTTGCCTATTAGGACATATTTCAAATTTCAATACACTGAATCCTGGCTGGCAAATCTGGAAACAGTCCCACTAGCAAAATATGTACATGTTTATATAATATAGTATAGTATGTCAACTAATAAAAACTAAATGACTTACTCGTCTGAAATTATATCCTCGGCTGGATCAAGTCTCTCTTCAAAATACAAACGTTCATCGGAGTCCCGCTCTTCTTCTGAGGAAAATTATAACTCTTCATCACTATCCAGGAGTTTTCTCACTTGTGTATTGTGCTGTCTTTCAAACGCAGAGTCGGGGGGCGTTTACCATTTGATTTGATCATCTCAGCACATTAGTGTATGAATGGTGCGCTCTGCTGGTGGGTGTGAGCTAAAAAGTAGACATTTAAGGTTTCTTTAGACATATGTTTCATGTTTGTGTGATAAGTATTCGTGGAGTTTTGAGACTGCTTACAGCTCACCCTTTTTATTTTCTTTATTTTACAAAAGCACAAGGTTTTGTTATTATTGTGAGTGTACACAAATAAAAGTAGATCCTTTATAGTCTCTAATGATGTCTTACACATATCTGTATGCCCCAAAATGATGGAGAATTTTATGTTGTTTCCACTGTAATGACGGAAAAATCCAGCAGGATGCACCGTTGCGTCTGTCGACCCAGAGGGTTAAAGTTCACCAAGTCCTATGGGCAAAAATACAGCAAAACTGCTATGCTATTGTTCTCACCACAACTGTATAAAGTGGTTATCTGAGTTACCATAGACTTGTCTGTTCGAAGCAGTCTAACCATTCTCTGTTGACCTCTTTCCAGGAGATCAGCAGTTACAGAAATACTCAAACCAGCCCATCTGGCACCAACAATCATGCCACGTTCCAAATCACAGAGATCAAATTTTTTTCTCATTCTGATGGTTCATGTGGACATTAACTGAAGCTTCTGACCTGTATCTGCATGATTTTATGCACTACACTGCTGCCACACCATTCGCTGATTAGATAATCGTATGGATGATTGTTGGTGCCAGATAGGCTTATTTGAGTATTTCTGAAACTGCACTCACACACAATAGTCTCTAGAATTTACTCCAAATGGTGCCAAAACCAAAAAACATCATGTGAGCAGCAGTTCTATGGACAGAAATGCCTTGTTGATGTGAGAGGTCAACAGAGAATGTCTACGGTAACTCAAATAATCACTCAATTCTGGTGAGAAGAATATAATCTCAGAATGCTATTCTGAGATGTAGGTTGGTACTGTTTTGGCCACACGAGGGGGACCTACACAATATTAGGCAGGTGGATTTAATGTTGTGGCTGATCGGTGTATATACTGTATATATACAGTTTATAAAATGTATTTATATGTATTTTTTTAAAAAAACTATAAAAAGCACTGGATTTAATAAAATTCCATGGATTGTTATCAAATCCTGGGATACCTGAAAAAACCTTTAAAGGTGCTATATGTAAGATTGACAACAAGCGTTTGAAATGGGTACTGCAGTCCAAATTCAAAATATTGGAGAGTTGTCTGCCCTGGAGAGTTGTCTGTCTGCCCCAGACTTGAAGCTCATGTGGGTTGCCAGAATCTTGATATGCAAATTAGCCAACTCAGCATCCATTTTAAAGGAATTCTGGGTCTTCATCTTCCAAAGGCTTCTCCAATATTTATCCTTGTTTTACTACACCTCTGTTCATAGTGGTATTTAGATGGATGGTAAGGCTTTTTAGGTTGGGTGGAATCTGTTACCTCTGATCTAGTTCGTTTGCTGGCTTCAATGGCTGCAGCACAAAGTGTTGTTTACATGCAAACTTGTTCAAATCTGGCATCTAAATACTATTGGTGAGTGGGCAGTGGGCAGGATCACATAGGCCAAAACATAAACAGAAACATCTAGGTTACGTATGTAACCTCCATTCCCTGATGGAGGAAACAATATGTTTACCCGTCTGTCACTCACTTCGACGTTGTGTCGAAGAAGTGACACTAGGGGTCCAATTTAAATCATGTAATGCGCTGAGCTGTGTATGTGTACTGATGACACAGGAGCGGGCAGGTACTTTACATGCAAAGGCGACCAGCTGTGTCAGACTGCACATACTCTTACCCAATGCCCCATAAAAGTCGTCGGAATCCTTCCGGTTACCCTAGACAGGGTAACAAGGCGACGCTTGCCAACCTGGTAATGGGCCGAGCCTATCCGGCCTCTTTGCTCTCTATTTTTCTTGCATAGAGCCAAAGGGCTGGGGCCCTTACACGCATCGTGGGAAGGGGGTCTTACCCAGTTTCCTATTCTTTCAGGGTGAAAAGACCCTGCGTAGACCACACCTGTCCAGGGACAGGGAGGTAGAAGTGGCGAAATACATCACATGGGCCTATTACGTCACATGTGGGAAAATGGTGCAGTGGTAGATCCAGCCTCAAGGAAGGGGGAGTTGCTACAACATGGCGACCGGAGGGCAGCTGGAACTGCCTAAGAGAGACGGGGGTCCACTCGTAAGGGGACCGTACCTTGGAAAATACACACAGGAGGAGTCCACACAGGAGTCTCGACCTGTGGAGCACCTATTCCAGTACAGGATAGATTTGAGTACCCGCAGTGGATTGGGTCGGCGATTCCTCCGCTGAATTGCGGAACCACAGGGATAGGGAGGAATCATCCAGGGAACCAAATGTACGGGATCTCCTCGGCTGAGGGAAAGGGCGCTAAGTGCAAGTGATCCACCCGGCTAGTCCGTCAGCGTGTTACCAATTTCTACTGGCTCGGACCTGAGAAAACACAGGGCGAAACTGACTCAACCCTGAGATTGTATAATCTCACAAAGGTATAAGGTGTTGCCCAACTCGCTGCTCTACATATGTCTGCCAGGGAGGTGCCTCTGGCCAGTGCCCACGAGGACGCAACACTCCTTGTTGAGTGTGCTTGGACCTGAAAGGGGGGAGCACGGCCTGGGTGTGATAGCCCAATGAAATGGCGTCCACCACCCAATGGGAAAGGCTCTATTTGGAGACAGCGTTCCCTTTCCGCTGTCCACCAAAGCAGACAAGGAGCTGTCAGAATGTCTAAAGTTCTGCGTGCGGTCCAAGTAGGTACGCAAAGCACGTACCGGACACAGCAACAAAGGGGCTGGGTCTGCCTCCTCCCGGTCGCGGTCTTAGGATCACATGTGTGTCTGCTGGACCAAACTCCAGGCAAGTGTCGCTGACAGAGAACGCTTGGAGGTCCCTGACCCTCTTGATGGAGGCGAGCGTGATCAGCAGGGCAGTCTTTAGAGAGAGGGCTCTGTGTCCAACTGTTTCTAGCGGCTCGAAGGGGGGTTTCTGAAGGTCCGAGAGGACCACTGAGAGATCCCAGGAGGGGAACAAGCTTGTCTGGGAAGGATTTAACCTCCGGGCGCCTCTTGGGAACCTGATGATTAAGTCGTGCTTGCCCAAAGACTTGCCGTCTACTGCTTCGTGGTGGGCCGCGATAGCAGCAACATATACCTTCAAGGTGGAAGGGGACAGCATCCCCTCCAGCCTCTCCTGCAGGAATAAGAGCACTGACCTAACTGCACACCTCTGTGGGTCTTCAGCCCGGGAAGAACACCAATTTGTGAACAAGCGCCTCTTCAGGGCGTAAAGTTGCCTGGTAGAGGTGGCTCTGGCTTGGTTGATCGTGTCTATGATGACAGGTGGTAGATCAGCTAGATCTTCCGCGTCCTGTCCAGGGGCCAGACGTGGAGGTTCCAGAGGTCTGGGTGCGGATGCCAGAGCATGCCCCGTCCCTGAGAAAGAAGGTCTGTCCTCAGGGGAATTCGCCAGGTAGGGGCTGTCGCGAGGAGTATGAGGTCCGAGAACCAGGCCAGTAGGGAGCCCACTGTTTGGGCATACCAGAGCAGGCAGTGGGAGGTCTCTCAGGAGGCAAACAGGTCTTCCTGGGCCTTGCCAAATCCTTCACAAATCAGCTTGACTGACTGGGGGTGAAGCCTCCACTCTCCACCTGACCAGCGTTATCGTTACAGTGCGTCCGCTACCACAAGTGTGTGTGACTCGCAGCTGACTGTATACACGACCATCGGCTCCGAAGAAAATTTCTGAATGAACTCAACTAATTTCCCAACTTTATACCCGTTTGTCTGGGGGCGGGGTATGCAAATACTGTCTGCCTAATTCTCATTGGCCTTTTTTCATAGATCAGAGGCATATTCGGCACTCAAGAGAGACCTCTAGTGTCTCTACTTCGACACAACGTCAAAGTGAGTGACAGAAGGTGAACTCAAAAGCAGAATATACTGGCTGTAACATTGTTATCAGAGAAGCCAGTATTTCAACTTAGTTTCCTCATTCTCTGATGACATATTATGTTTATTTTATGATTTAGTACAGTAAAAATATGACATATAGCACCTTTAATTTCTTATTGTTTAAATTGTGGCTAAGGTATGACTAGTTTTTTATTTTTTACCATATTTGTGTCTCCCTTGATCTACTGTGGCCTCAGCTCATACTCAGGTAGCCTGTACATAAAACCCAACAGTCCATAACTATGCTAATGTGAACGCTTCAATGGATTTTAATGAAGCCCATTAAACTTGTGTTCTGGGGGTCTTTCGGCACTGTGTTTTAGGGCCCAGCAGCAGGGGGTTTAGTGGCTGATGCATCCCCAGGCAGCCACACTGATCAACACTGCAGTTTTATGGGACTAGAAATTCTACAGAGTGTACAGGAGAAGGAAATGTGGGCTGTAGCTGTGAAACTATAAAGATTGTAGTCTCATTGTCTCAATTAGTGTAACCACCATAAACATTGAGGGGGACATGTATCCCAGTTTTCAGATTAGAGGTCAATCAATGTTTGTTTTTACATTTGGTTCTCTGCCATGGAATATTTTGTTAGCTTCATGGATTCAATGACAAGGTAAGAGGCATTGGGATAGACATATGTCATAAATTACTTTGTGGAATACAAAAGGAAATGTTTGGCATTATGTAAGGTCCTGATAGCCTCAGTCCCTGTGCACTTCCATTGCATGGGAAAGAAGAGCATCATCATTCTTCAAAATGTCTTAATTCCACAGAGAAAAGTCATATGGGTTTGGAATAACATGAGAGTGAGCAAATAATGACACAATTTTATGTTCTGGATGAACAAATAATTTTAGCACTGCAAAATGTTTGCTGAATCAGTGAATATGCACATTGGGAGTCAGACTGGTGCATGCCAACTTTAAAAAAGATTAATGACTTTCAACCTTGTTTTGTGACTTGTTTTGACAAGAGTTGTAAAAATCAAATGATGCATTCTAAACTTGTTTCACCCTTTGCAAATGATCCATGCTTTTTCACAGGAGGATTGTTTTTATTTTATTTTTCAGGCAGCAAATAAACTTTAATGGGTGGCCTCTAGATGGCTCTGCACTAAGCACAACTGCAGTGTAGCATTTAGGGAGACAGTACTCAGTAATAGTGCAAGCTCATTGTGGAATAAAGAACAGAAAAGACCACCAATAACTGTGGAACAATTTAGCCTTTGACGTTATAATTGGAGCACCTGTGTTTGGAGCACATTCTAATCACTGTAAATGCCCTGCTCAAGATTCACCTGTAAATGTTTGAATGATAATGATCTGTGAAAAAGTATGGCAAAAGCATTCAGGCAAACATGACAAACCCATTACTGTACCTTATGTGTCACTCATGAGAACTGCAAAGGAGGAAACAAGGAAGAGTGAGAGATAATAAAGGGCAAAGTGTGGGTATTCAGGAGCATTTAAAGTCATTGGCCATAATCATATAATTGTAGGATATCCTCTCTCTGAGCTCTACTAGTCCAGTGCATGGTGGGCCTCCTAATGACCCTTGACCATTGTGATCTCTTGACCTTGAGAACAGGAGTTGGGGGAAACAGATTGGAGAAAATGTCAAATATGTAACATTTATCCATCAGAGCTGCATTTAACCCTGGAGCAAAGAGAGAAAGAGCAATGTTGTGTGTTTGTGTGTTTATGTGTATGCAATATAACCAGATGCTTGCTGGATTAGCACACTACTTATAGACCTATTGTATTTAGCATTTTTAATTTAATTTTATTTCAGCGTTAATAATTTTGGACGGTCCTCACAATAATTTGTGTAAAACCGGTCCTGATCTCAGCCATTAAAGGAATGGTTCACCCAAAAAAGGAAATTCTGTCATCATTTACTCACCCTCATGTCGTTCCAAACTCGTATTTCGTATTACTCGGCTGTCTGTCTAACATGACACACAAAAGGGAAAATGCTGAATAATGTACACTCTTTTGCAATAATAAAACGAAAATGTATGAATCTTATAGAATTCTTTTTTATGCTTTTTTTGTGTGGTCATTTTGGAGCTCCAGAGGTGGATCCCCATTCATTAATTGGAAAATAGTGGAATAGTTCAAAAAGAATAGTTCTTTTTGTGTTCCATGGAAAAAAGAAAGTCGTGAGGGTTGGAATGGAAGGAGGGTGGTAAAAATGATGACTGCATTTTCATTTTTGCTGAACTATTCCAGTGAAGGCCTGGTCACATTTAAGGCGAAGTTCTGCAAGGAGAAATAAAGTAATTTCAATTGGAAAATGCATGATCGTGAATTTTGTGTGATGAACTTCCGGTGGCGAAGATTTTCCCCTAACGGATTTCGACGTGCAAAGGTAAATGTGACAGCGCCTTAAAGAAACACTCTGAAGTGCAAAGTGTCATTAATCATTGGTCTGAAACATTTTCAATCAAACTAATCTTAATTGAACAAACTAATTGTTTGTTGCAACTCACCATCAATAGTATCAACCCCGTGTTTGCAATTATATTCCCATTCTAACTGGAACTTCAGCTGTAGCCTTAATTCTTGACTTGTGTCCTTAGCAACCTGCTGAGGTAACTGTCATGTATTACTCAATATATTTACTCTCTTAAAAGTCACTTTGGTTAGACATTGTCTGCCAAGAACATAAACGTAAAGCTAAAGAAATGTAAGTGCCTTGGCTGTCTCTTCATCTGGCAACCCTGTGCTCCCTTCTCCTACCCCAACATGCAATAGACTGTGTTAGAGAAGGAAATATTTGAGGAGATTCCGGGAACTTTTCAGCCTCCATTCAGGTCTAGTGATGACCAAGTGAAGTTTTTTTTTTTTGTTTTTGTTTTTTTTTGCTGTGTGGCAGTTTTCACCAAGGGAAATTAAGTGAGTAACTGTGAGGGGCGGATGCCTTGAGAATAACTGAGTCCAATGCCACCCTGAGTATTGTCCTCTGACACTTCTCCAAAGCTCACGATATGAAACAATTAGCAATTCTGTCTGTGACGGTGGAGTGTTTATTTTAAAATGAACTTTGGCTAGTCTTGAGCTGCTGCTTATAGGAATATACATTATTTTTACTGCTTTGTTAACAAACTTCAGAGCTGGATCGCCACTTATTACAACACACATGAATGAAATGAAATCTTCTGCTCAAGAACTGGAGCTGTTTCTTTTGCATTAGGCACTTACCTGACAAAAGCTAATTTAAAAAACTGGTGGGGACAAAATGGGCAAAGGCAAAAAGTGGTGGAGACATGTCCCACCTGCCCTACCTGTAAATGACACCTATGATTGTAGCCAGTGTTTGCAGTGTGTAAAAACAAACAATAAAATAAAACAGTTGACCACTCATCTGTCATCTCTCATCTCAAGTCTTCCTTGTTTATGTGTGTTGTATTTGGATGCCACTTCCATGGCTGTCAGGTATAACGTATAGTTTCTGTGTATGTAAACTCACTCTATCAAATGTTTCTTACAGCATTAGATGGACTAAAACAGCAGTGCTTCCCCCATCTCCCTCTGTAATGTGACTAATGCGACAGCACTGACTAGCTCCAGAATCGTCTGCAGCCAAACATTCTGGATGACACATGGGTTACTTGATGAGTGTTTGGGTAGATGCAGATGTAAAACACAAAAATGTCTGCCAGAGATAGGGCAAGAGATGAATCCTCTTGTTAATTCTTAAAATGTAGAGGATACATTGTGGTCTTTTTCTCACAGTACATGTTTGGCTTCTTTTATGTACTATTTTTTTATTGTTATAAAAATTGGTATTATCTACCAAGGATAACAGTTAGTTTGGAAAAAAGAGAAGCAATGTTCAGCACTCCCCTTGTGTTCATTTCTCTCTCTCTCTCTCTCTCTCTCTCTCTCTCTCTCTCTCTCTCTCTCTCTCTCTCTCTCTCCCCCAACCCATTTAACAGGATAAATAATTGTTATCTTCATATTTTTCACATTTGAAATGTTGTGTTTGCATTGGCGCTTGTTTCTGGAAACCTATTTAAGTCAGGGTAATATTTTTCAAAGAAGCATTTATCAATTTTGTGTTCCAAAACAGCGAGCTGCAGTAGTTATTCTGACCAGCTTGGCCAGACCAGCAAATATGGTTAAAAAATTGATATAGTATGGCATACGTTCAAAACATTGTTCCACTTTGATAACTACGGGCCAGTTTAGTTTTTCCAGCTAATAATAAAGAAATGCCATGCATAAGCAAGACAATTCTGGCACAAAGTTAAACCGTTAAGGCATTTCAATGCTCCACAGACACAAATATTATCTTTTGACTATTAACAGATTAAATTATGTTTAGGCAACCTAAATATCTCTAATCAGCTTGTGGAATTTTCAGGCGCTCAGGTTAAAGTACTGAAACTGGAAAGATTACCACAATACAAATTGCTTAACACAAGCAGAGAAATATATGGGACAAAGAGATGGTACAAGGGAACAAGAAACTGAATAAAATGAGAGAAGTAGGGGGAAAATCATTATACACTTATACACTATAGCCACTTTTGCACATAGTCTTATTCGCTAACATCATACAGTTCAGTTTAACTAGCTGTTACATGCCATAAAATAGTGCTGTGCCATATTTAACTTAAGTAATTGTTCTTGTTTGCGGTAAATGAAAGTTCCTTAAAAAGATATATATATATATTTTCTATTGAACATTTTCTATTGAACATGCCAGAAGTGATTAATCAAACGATGATCAAATTATGGAGAAGAGCATTATAAATTCCTAGACATGATCTGTGGTCAAGCCTACTTTCTATATTTTAATGCCGGTTCAAGTGCAACACTGGTGGAGCAATGCTAGACAGTAAAGCATTCCAGATGGTGGTAGTCTGCTTTAAGCCTAAAAACGGACACACAAGATCTGCACCGTTACCTGATTTGCATATTTCATTTAGTGAATCAGGTGCTGAAACAAGGCAGACAGTATGTGCAAATGAAGGATGCTATCAGTGGGTGCAATTCATTCTAAGCAAATTCTCCCCAGAGAGTTCGACTGATTCCTGTAATCTTAAATGATGGCTAGATGAAAACAGTTACTCTTGTGCTTCTCTCTGATGGATAGGGAGAGAAAGGAGAGTGATCAACAGTATTTTGTTGTGGGGAGTGAAGAGATGAGCCAGGATGTGAACCCTGAAAACAATAAAGTTAGCTCTCATTCTCCCAGTACGTAGACAACACTTTTTCATTTATGCTACTGTGTTAGACACATTGCCTTCAGAAATGAAAATATTGACCCTTCTCATTTTGACATATTGAAAAGGTTAAAGCCACTCTGTGTTACTGTTTTCTTCATTTAAAAATTAATTAACATTGACAGGTTTATGTCAGAGCCTGAATCTGATAACTGATGGTTTTGTTTTTTTTTTGGTTTGTGTGATTGCTGGTGTCTGTTAATGGAGTTGGTGTGTATTTCTTTGTGTGATTTTAAATAAGGGTTTGTGTGTACAGTGGCCTAAAAAATTATTTGGATTCACCCTTAATATGTATCTGCAAACATATGATGTTAGGCCTTTTCTCAGAACTAACTTATATTTCTCAGCTATTTTTGTAATTATTTTTAACCAAATGGTCTCAAGACTCAGGACACAGGTGTCCAGAGTGACAACTAGTGTATGTAGTTTGACACATGAACTATGCACACATCCCACAAAATTTGGAAATCGTCTCGGACGTCGTGTCGAAGAACACGAGGGGTCTCTCTTGAGCGCCGAATATGCCTCTGGTCTATGACAAAAGGCCAATGAGAAGTTGGCAGACGGTATTACCCCTGCATACCCCGCCCCAGACATACGGGTATAAAAGCGGGGAAATACTTAGAGTCCATACTTAGAGGAGCCGGAAAGGGTCTGGCCACTGCAGTGGCTTGGCTCAGCGACGTCTGTCGCTCACTTCGATGTCGTGTCGAAGAAACAACACTAGGGGTCCACTTCAAATCACGCCATGCGCTGAGCCATGTACGTGTACTGCTGACACAGGAGCGGACAGGTATTTCACGTGCACAAGCGACCAACTGTGTTTCAGACTGCACGTACCCTTCCCCAATGCCCCAAAAAAGTCGGCAGAATCCTTCTGGTTACCCTAGAGGGGGACAAGGCGATGCTTGCCAACCTGGGAACGGGCCAAGCCTGGCTGGGCCTCTTTTCTCTCTATGTTTCTCGGCATAGAGCAAGAACAGCGGGGCCCTTACCTGTATCGAGGGAAGGGGGTCTTACCCAGTTTCCTATTCTTTCAGGGGGAAAAGACCCTGCGGAGGCCACACCTGCCCAAAAGGGGAGGTAAATGAGGCAAATACATCACACAGGTTTTTTAGGCAACATGTGGAACGTGGCGCAGTGGTAGACCTTACGGGTCCTCGAGGGGGCGTTCCTGCGGTGTGCTCGACGCTGGGGCTGAGAGCTGGGCCCGGATTGAGGCGGAGCAGGGTGTTTCATGGCCGCAGGAGGACACACTCGGCTGGCAGACGGGGCTTGGCCCATGGCGGCAGGCTTGCGGCAGGGCAGGATGTGAGAGATGGCCTCCGTCTGCTTCTACACTGCTGAGAACTGCTGGGAAAAGTCCTTGACGGTGTCGCCGAAGAGGCCGAACTGGGAGAGGGGGGCATTGAGGAAGCGAGCTTTGACGGACTCACGCATCTCGACCAGGTTCAGCCACAGATGACGTGCAGATGATGTGACCTTCGTGGCCCTGAGGGCAAGGTCGGTCGCTGAGCGCAGTTCCTGCAACACATCGGAATCAGGGCTACCCTCATGCAGATCTTTGAGCGCCTTGGCCTGGTGGACTTGCAGGATGGCTATGGCGTGCAGGGCGGAAGCGGCCTGTCCAGCGGCGCTGTAGGCTTTAGCAGTAAACGATGATGTCGTCCTGCAGACCTTGGAAGGGAGCACAGGGACGACCCCGCCAGGTGGTAGGGTTTCCGGGACATAGATGGAGCGCAACAGCCCTATCCACCTGGGGAATCGCCGTAAACCCATGGGTCGCTCTGCCTTCAAGGGTATCGAGAGCGGATGAGCAGGGCTTGTGATGAGTGGAGAGGGGTGCTCTTCACGAAGACATCAGCTCATCATGCACCTCTGGGAAAAACAGGACCGTGCTATCTGATGCAGCGGTGAGCTCATCCACCTCAAGCTCTAGAGGATAGGCAGACCGGCCGTGAGGCGAGCCACTGTTACCTCGAGCACGGACGGGAGTCAACGAGCGTGCCGGGGGGCAGGTGGTTTGAGGGGGTGTGCCCGGCGGAGCTGCACCCGCTGCCCTCCCCAAATCACCTCCATCACCAGCCGCATCGTCCTCAATCCCGTGGGAAGAAGGAGCGACGCGGGGGACGGCTGGAGTGGCGTGCTTTCTATTGAAAGCAAGCCGCGACCGCAATATTGCCATGGTCATGCCCTTGCAGTGAGAGCATGAACCATCCACAAACGCTGCCACGGTGTGATCGCTGCCCAGACACATGAGACAACGCCTGTGGCCGTCTGAAGCGGAGAGCACTCTACCGCATCCAGGAACTACATAGGGGTGGAATGGCATCTTTAAATAGACGCGTCCTGAAAAGGACGTTCAACGCCGCTGTGTAAAGCTCTTTCAGAGGAAATTGCTCTTTTATAGAGAAAATCAATCTTTCAAATATAACTATTTTAACTCTCTGCGCTGTCGAAACACCCAGAGGCAAACTGCACTGAAGTGCGCCGTAGATCCAACAGCAGACAGAGCGTCAGAGGAACAGAAGCAGGAAGCTGTGTGACTCGCAGCTGGCTGCATACATGACCATCGGCTCCGAAGAAAATTTCTGAATGGACTCGACGTATTTCCCCACTTTTATACCCGTATGTCCTGGGCAGGGAATGCAAATACTGTCTGCCAACTTCTCATTGGCCTTTTTTCATAGATCAGAGGCATATTCGGCACTCAAGAGAGACCCCTAGTGTCACTTCTTCGACACAACGTCCAAGTGAGCGACAGACGGGGAACAGAAAGTATCCAAATACTATAAAACTTTTGTTTTAGCATTTGATACATAAGAAGCATATTTTATTTATGTTTTGCTTGAAAAGCATGCTTGTACTATCATTCTTTTAAATATATGCCACAATATTGTTTTATCTAAATTAATAACATTCACACATTTTAAGTGTGGTGTAAGTGTCCAAATGCTTTTAGGGCCACTGGGTTGTGGTTTGTGCATGTTCAAGTATACTGTGTTAACATATGTGGGATGTTTAGTTGTCTAATGATTGTATTATGGTATGTGTGCGTGAGCTTGTCTTTGTGTGTTTGTTTTTGGGCACACTCGATTGGTTCATTCTAGTTTATGATTGTCAGAGGTCAATAAGTAAATCCTCCTGCTGACCATCCACTCCCACCTCTCTTGCTCTGATCCTACTGTGTAAACACACGCACACGCGCACGCATGCACACACACATGCACACACACACTTCTGTCGGGGGCTTTAGTACATGCCATTTTGCACTGATAAATTGGATTCTTACCACTGTGTATCCTTAACCTTTGCATACCGGTCAAGCACTCACTAGATCCCGTAACAGACACAATAAACACACACGTATACAAAGATTTCACAACCTGCAGTAGTTCCAGTGGCCTCTGGTCAGCTTGTTTAAAAGTATAAAGCATTAAACTAAGTGGGGGTTATTGCAAATTTCAGAGTATGAAAAGAAATAGTGCAGGTATGTTACATGCACAAACAGAAATTTAATTTAAAAAATACCCACTACTTCGAGTTTGTTTTAACCATTGCAGCAATTCAATCAATTATTTATTTCTGCAGAATAAAAGGAAAAATATCTGTACATTTATAGTTTCCTTCCCAATATAATGCTCTTTGTAGAAAGTTTGATATTAATGCTGCAAGTAAACACAAACAACCTCAGGCTCTAAATATTAAAGAGGAAAAGTTAGCATTTTCTGCGGGTCGGTAAAATTTTACTCAGGTGTGACATATGAAAACTAAATAGCTGCGTCTGATCCATCACCATCCCTTTTACCAAGATTCTTTTAGGTACCAGAATGGCAGAAGACAAATACACTAAAAAGAGCCTGGTGCATAGAAGTTTGATGGTGACATATTTGACAGCCATATTAAAAATGAAAAGGCTTCCTCTAAGCCCCCAGCACATTCCGTTCTTCATGTCAAGTCAAGTAAATTTTATTTGTGTAGCGCCTTTCACAACACACATCGTTTCAAAGCAGCTTTACAGAAGATCAGGCATTAACAGACAATAAAACTGTAATATCTATAATGTCGATTAATCAGCATTGTGTAATTAGATAAAATACGATTGTTAATCGTGTTTAAAAATAATTAATTAAATAATAATTGTATTAATAACCCCAGTGAGCAAGCTGAAAGTGACTGTGTCAGGGAACACAAAACTCCATAAGATAAGAAAAACCTTGGGAGAAACCAGACACATTGTGGGGGCCAGTTCCCCTCTGACTAACATCATGAATATAATGTAAACATTACTTATGTATAATTAAAGTCATGGTTTAAAATTATTAAGCTAACTAAGAATAACTCTTTATGTATGATCATGGTGCATTCACCAAAAAAATAGAAGCAGAAGTTCAGTTTCAGACCGCAGATGATTTTTGGACCACTCAACATGTTTGGCGACATAGGGCAATATTAAGCAGTACATAGATTCAGAATTTATTTTAACATGGTTGGCAATGATTGGATAATGCTGGCCTTACTTTGAATAAGAATTAATTATGCTATTTTCTGATATAATGTCTGCAACCTTTTAAAAACATTAATAACCAACTATCCTGGAAACATAATAACAACAATTTGATAACATCTTGCGTTACTTAAGTGTAACCCTTGTTCTCTGAAAAAAAGTGGAACGAGATGCTGTGCTGAGAAAAGCGCTTTGGGAACAACTTACAGTTGTGACCAGCTGTGAATATGTGTGCAACATCTCAATGGACATTGACTGGAATTTATAGCCTCTGCCGGTGTAATCATTGGATGCACATGGGGCAGGGCTATAA
Organism: Moxostoma hubbsi; assembly: GCA_032164185.1. Lineage (NCBI taxonomy): Eukaryota > Metazoa > Chordata > Actinopteri > Cypriniformes > Catostomidae > Moxostoma > Moxostoma hubbsi. The sequence continues at coordinate 13,395,622 of JAVLUX010000034.1, forward strand.
ATAGATGCGTCACCGGAGCATCGTCAGGTATTTTGTCTGAAGAGCAGTCCTGGGGCATCCCAGTGCTGCAGTGAAGCACAGCATCTTGTTCCGCTTTTTTCAGGGAACAAGGGTTACACTCAAGCAACCCGAGACGTTCCCTTTACAAAAAGCTTCACTTATGATGCTGCTCTGAGAAAAGCGCTTTGGGAACGAGAATACCCACGCCGCCGCACTGTGGATGTCCAGACCCCCTACGGTTGTGTAATGTGCTCACAAGAGCGTGAGAGGGCTCAGATATGAGCTTGAGATGTCGACTCAAGGACATAAGATCCCAGAGTGGCATGAACATCCAAACTATAGAATCTAATGAATGTGTGCGGAGAGGACCAGCCTGCCGCATCACAAACATGCTGCAGAGGGACCCCTCTCACAAAAGCTTCAGAGGAGGCGACCCCTCTGGTAGAGTGAGCCCTGATGCCTACTGGCAAATCTTGACCGTGCGCCTCGTAGGCCAGGGCAATAGCGTCCCTCACCCAAAGCGACATAGTCTGCTTGGTGTCAGCCGCCCCCCTGTTGCGGCCCCAATGGCAAATTAATAGTTGCCCTGACTTACGCCACTGGCTAGTGCGGTGGACATAAGTCTGAAGGGCACATACTGGACAAAGTCTGTGAAGTCTTTCCTGCTCTGGCATTGTAAACGGCGGGGCGCAGAAGGCTTCGAGTGTGACAGGTAGTCAGGATGAGGGTGCAAAATTGCTTTGGTCCTTCCTGGGGCAAACTCTAAACAGGCTGGCAAGACAGACAGAGACTGTAGGTCCCCAATTCTCTTTAGAGAGGTAATCGCCATAAGAAAAACCATCTTGAGAGTCAGAAGTCTGTCAGACGCTGACTCTAGAGGTTCAAAGGGGGTCTCAACCAGACCCTCAAGGACTATTGTAGTCCCATGTAGGGTTCCTGGTCCTAGCAGGGGGCCTAGGTCGCCAAGCTCCACGAATGAAGAGAGCGAGTAGAGGATGTCTCCCCAATGGCACCCCATTCCATCAAGTCGTGGTGAGCTGAAATTGTGGCCACATAGACCCTGAGAGTTGCGGGGCATGTGCCTGCTGACAGTTCTTCCAGCAGAAATTCCAGAACTGAAGCAATCTGGCAGTGAACTGGATCTGCATTATGTGTACTGTATGTGCCACCGGGGGGGGGGGGGACTCCTGATCATAGAGATGAAGAGGTCCTCTTCTGCCCTGTGAAATCTCACCCAGATTTGTTCCAAGTGGAGGGAGCCCTAGCACTTCAAATGGTCTCGATAACCTCAGGTGAAAGCCATGTGTCCCTCAGTTGGAACCCCTCAGGGGCCAAACATGAAGGTTCCACAGCTCGGGCCGGGGATGAAATATTGTCCCCTTTGCCAGAGACAGAAGGTCCCTCCTGTTCGGAATCGCACAAGGCGAGCTGCCGAGGAGAGACATTATCTCAGAGAACCATACCCTGTTCGGCCAGCACGGCGCTATCAGTAAGAGGCAAGACCCTTGCTGGCAAACTCTGGCCAAGACTCCCGGGAGCAGAGAAACTGGGGGAAATGCATACAGACACATTCTGGGCCATGTATGCGCCATCACGTCCAGACCTAGGGGGGGCTGGGTGACTCAGAGAAAAGTAGAGGGGACATTGTGCTGTCTGAGAAGAGGCGAAGAGGTCCACTTCTGCCCTGTAAAATCTCACCCAGATTTGTTCCACTACCTCGGGGTGGAGTTTCCGCTTCATCATCGGTATTTTCTGTCTGGACAGTAAATCTGCTCCCACATACAGGCATCCAGGGATATAAACTGCCCTGAGTGACAGGAGCTTGCCCTGGGCCCCAAGGAGAATCCGACGTGCCAAAAATTCAGCTGACGTGAACGTGGACCTCCTTGATGGTTTATGTAAGAGACTACCGCTGTATTGTCCACCCGCACCAAGACATGGCAGCATCTGGAGTATTTCAGGGCCAGAAATACAGCCATCAACTTGAGACAGTTAATGTGGCAATCGAGCTGACGACTCTCCCATTCCCATTGAGCTGGACGAAGACTTAAGACCGTTACCCAGCAAGTCAGGGAGGCATCTGTCGTTAGCAGCCTGCGACAACAAGACGCACATAGAGTGGGACCCAAGATAAGAAACCGGGGTCTGAACCACATAGAAAGGGAACGAAGCCTGCAGTGCTAAATAAGCCCTTATTTGCCTTAGGGGACTGGCCCTTGGATGAAACCCCCTAGCTTTTAGCCACAACTGGAATGGTCTCATGTGGAGAAGGCCCAAAGGGATCACAGTGGACACAGACGCTATGAGACCTAGTAATCGTTGATACTGACGAGCAGTTTAACATTGACCTAGCCTGACTTTGCTCAGTATGTTCTGGATGGAAATGATTCGAGCGGGAGACAATTGTGCCCGCATCGTGATCGAATTCCATATAACTCCCAGATAGGTAATTCCCTGGGTGGGAGAGAGAATGCTCTTTTGACGTTGAGTCTCAGACCCAGAGAAACCAGATGGGCTAAGACGATATCCCTGTGCTGAACTGCCAGTTCTTGGAACTGCGCTAGTATCAGCCAGTCGTCTATGTAATTCAGAATGCGGATACCCCGAAGTCACAAAGGAGCCAGTGCTGTATCCATGCATTTCGTGAATGTGCGGCGTAATAGGGCAAGGCCGAATGGAAGAACCCGATATTGGAAGGCTCCACTGCCGAAAGCGAACCTCAGGAACTTCCTGTGCTGTGGCAGAATTTGTATATGAAAATATGTATCCATGAGATCGATCGTGACCAGCCAAAACGTGATGTTGGGCTTGGACACGACCATCTTGATAGTTAGCATCTTGAACAAGTTTCCACGCTGCCAGGTTCTTTGAGATGGTTATTAATTTCGACACTTCCTGTTGAGGGGATGTCGAGTGTTCCGCGTCCTGGACTAAGGCAGGAAGCAGCGGTACACCCAACTTTTTGTTGGAAGTCGAAGTGGATGATACACGCGCCCCATCCCGAGGGGAACTACCACCACAGGGCTGGGAGCAAGACCATCAGGGTTTTTTTCTCTTAGAAATTACTCCTCTGAGGTCTTGCTTTGGGGGCTGTCGAGGGCGACGAGCCTGTCCCCAGACTTTACGAGGGGGAGCACGGCTCACCACGCTTTGCTTCTGAGCCTCTCTTCTAGCAGGACTGGGATGGGTCTGGGTGGCTGATGGGGCCACCCCCTGAGTGCAACGAGGAAAAAACTGCCCAAATGCTTCCTCGTGGCTCTTCGCCTCCTGGAACCTGGAGATAACTGTATTCATAGAGTCCCCGAATATGCCAGAATGCGAAACCGGGGCATCAAGGAGGAAAGCTTTATCTTTGTCCTTTATCCCCGATAGGTTGAGCCATAGGTGTCTCTCCGTGCTGACCAAAGCAGACATAGACCGGCCAATGGCATGAGCTGTCTGCTTGGTCGCATGGAGAGATAGGTCCGTGGCTCGACGAAGTTCAGAGAAAGCTTCATCGTTGAGCGTGGTACCTGCACACAGATCCTTCAGCAGATCAGCCTGGTATGCCTGTAACACTGCCATAGTGTGCAGAGCAGCACCAGACTGACCCACTGCTTGATAAGCCCTCCCCACTAGCATGGATGTAGTCCTGCGTGGCTTTGTGGGGAGGGAGGGTCTTTTCAGTGATGATGCCGAACCCGGCGAGAGATAACCCGCAAGTGTCTCCTCAACCGGCGGCATCATCGAATACCCCCATGTCTCAGCACTCACTATAGTCAAATATATCGCATAGGGCACGTGGACACAGGAAGGAGAAGGCTTCCTCCATGAGCGAGAGAGCTCGTCATGGAGGTCATTAAAGAAGGGAAGGGACTCATGAGGCGTTCCCTTTCCCCGGCCAGCATTTGGGGGTCTCTTGTTGGTGTGGCCAGTCTAACTGATGCCTAGCCACTGCACGAGTAACCACGTCGAGTAATTCCTCCGCTGATTTACTATCATGTCCGGAATGTTCGGAGGTGGGTAACTCGAAATCTGCTGTGGATAACTCGAAATCTGCCGACTCAAGGGATTCAAGGTCCCCGTTATGAACCAAAGAGGCACTGGAGTGCGCTTCAAGATCACGGGAAGGACCAGCTGGGTCTGGGGAGAGAGCGAGCGAAAGGGACGAACCCATCTCTTGCTCCTCAGCCAGATCCATACGAGAGCCCCATGAATGAAGTGTGGGCTCTGACTCCCGGAAGTAAGCAAGGCGAGCGCAAAGCATTTTGCCCGAAAGCAGATCGCAAATGCTCGCACCCCAACGTGAGAGCAGCATGCTTTTCCCCCAAATAAATAAAGCAGAACTGATGCATGTCCCTCTTTTTTTTTCTTTTTTTTTTTCCTTTTTCTTTTTTTTTGAAGAGAAAAGGGAAAAGGTTCACTGCGCACTGCCTAACAGATTCTAACTCCTAACAGAGGCAAGAAAGTTTGACAGGCTCATGATAGCACACAAACACAGAGTGATCTGAAGACAAAAGATCTGACGATGCTTCTGTGACGCATCTATTTATAGCCCTGCCCCAGGTGCATCCAATGATTACACCAGCAGAGGCTATAAATTCCGGTCAATGTTCACTGACGTGTTGCACACGTATTTACAGCTGGTCACAACTATAAGATGTTCACAAAGCGCTTTTCTCAGCGCAGCATCTTAATTGAAGCTTTTTGTAAATGGAACTTTCTATAGCTTGGTATTATTTCAAAATTCACAATTTAGTCCTGCTGTCCACATATAAACTATACAATCTAGAATGTATTTATTTTGTTTATTAGGTGCTACTAATTACAAATCAAAAATGGAAATGGAAAATGCACACATCAGTCAAACTCGGGTCACAGGAAATTGAAATAGATTTGATGATCCGCAAAATAAAAAAAGTCACATTTGTTTTAGAGTGACATGACCGTGAGTACATAATAAAATAATTTTCAATTCGGAGTGAACTATTCCCTTAACATCAAACAGTTATTCCTAAAAATTGCTATGAAACAGAAACATCAACATGGTAAATTATGAGATTCACTAAATTCTCCCCCCAGGATATTACATAATTTGTTTAGCCCACCTCATCTTCTTTCCTAACCCTCATCTTTCACTGTGTTTGTCCTGTCTCAAATCATTGACACACTGATGGGCCACTTGTCCCTTCTTTTCAGAGTTCAGCCACTTATGTTGATTGTGTTTTGTTGTCTTTTTGGCTGAGCTCAGACACTCTTGTATAGTTTCTCGTCCCATCCATGTGAGTACACGGCACATTCCTTTTGCACTGTCATGCATTCTCTTTTCTTGTTGGTTACAGGCACAAATGTATTACTCTTAAATCATTCTTGCAGCATGCACTTGTGTCAATTGTTTTGTATTTGTCTCTCACAACCTCAGGTGTGCTTCGCATTACACTTGCTTTGTGCTCCCCGTCCAGGTCGCGATCCGTTGTCATGTTGTGCTGGGGTTCGACCACTTCGGTCTTGGTGCCTGTTTAGTTGTGGCCAAACCCATGTTCACATGTTGCCTTTGCCTCTGGCAATATCTGCTTGTGTCATTCGGGTGTTGTGTCTATGAGTATGTGGTTTGTTTTAGTCTCTGAATTGCCACGTGTCTCTCAGTCTTGCGTCACACCCCGCCTCCTTGTCTGCTCATTATTAGTTTCTTGGTTTCACCTGTCCCCTATTTATCTGTTTAATTTCTCCCCATTATTAGCTCCTGTATTTTCTGCCCTGTGCTGGATTGTTTCATTTGTTGGTTGGTTTTCTTCCCTGTCTGTTGTGTAATTATTTCAGTTGATTTTGTTGATTTTCTTTTCTCCTTCGTGAGAGTTTTAAGTTATGTTTTGTTTTCTATTTTAAATCAAATCTAATTGATGCCATCTGCGCTTGGGTGCTTCCTCAAAACTCTCCATTCCGTGACACCTTCTAGGTCAGACAGCTCTGGGGTAATAATCTCTGCCAGATTAGCTGAGATTAAAGTGTTTATTTTTCACAACTCCTGAGATATTAACTACCTACTCAGCAACAGCTATTTCCACCCCTCTTTCTGTTGACAAGAAAAAACAGCAGCACCTAATTACCTAACTGTGATACTTAGATACCAAGGCCTCAGTTTAGCTTCTCACTTCTAAAAAAAAGAAAGGAATTCTAAAGGATGGGGTGTCATTGGTTCTATTCCTGAATGGTTAACAAATTTTCCTGGAATGATTTTCTACTCTGTACTTTGACAGATTGTCTGAATAAACCCATATTGAGATAAGGTCACAATGCACAATATGTTTCGCATAACACTTTTACGTTGGTATATACCTGATACTACATTTGAAATGTGACAGAACTTTCTACTTCTTCCAGTTTTCTACTGGGCTTTTATATATCATGTGCTTATAATGCCTTGTTGTGTATAGGTGCAGGACACCTTCATCAAAGACCTGAATGGTCAAAACATTGCTTTTGCTGAATCAAATTTGGAGCAATAATATCCAGGTTTGCTATGGTAATGGAAAACCTGTAAATATCAGGGAATATTAAAATTGTGATTTTCAGGCCTGGATATTTATACTGTATATAAATATTAGTCCCCTAAGGCGGGCTTCGTTCCCTTTCTATGTGGTTCAGACCCCAGTTTCTTACCTTGGGTCCCACTCTACATGCATCTTGTAATCGCAGGCTGATAACGACAGACGCCTCCCTGATGGGCTGGGTAGCTGTCTTAAGTGGTCGTCCAGCTCAAGGGGAATGGGAGGGTCGTCAGCTCGATTGTCTCGAGTTGATGGCTGTATTTCTGGCCCTGAAATACTTACTCCAGAGGCTGCCATGTCTTGGTGCGGGTGGGCAATACAGCGGTAGCCTCTTACATAAACCATCAAGGAGGTCCACGTTCATGTCAGCTGAATCTCTGGCATGTCGGATTCTCCTTGGGGCCCAGGGCAAGCTCCTGTCACTCAGGGCAGTTTATATCCCTGGATGCCCGTATGTGGGAGCAGATTTACTGTCCAGACAGAAAATACCTACAGTGGAGTGGAAACTCCACCCCGAGGTAGTGGAACAAATCTGGGTGAGATTTTACAGGATAGAAGTGGACCTCTTCGTCTCTTCTCAGACAGCGCAATGTTCCCTCTAATTTTCTCTGAGTCACCCAGCCCCCCCTGGGTCTGTACGCTATGGCGCATACATGGCCCAGAATGCGCCTGTATGCGTCTCCCCTGGTTTCTCTGCTCCCGGGAGTCTTGGCCAGAGTTCGCCAGCAAGGGTCTTGCCTCTTACTAATAGCGCCACGCTGGCCGAACAGGGTATGGTTCTTGGAGTTAATATCTCTCCTCAACGTCCTGCCTTGTGCGATTCCGGACAGGAAAGACCTTCTTTCTCAGGCACAGGGGACAATATTTCATCCCCGGCCCGAATTGTGGAACCAATTCATACGAACTGAGGTACACAGGGCTTTCTCCTGAGGTTATCGAGACCATTTTAAGTGCTAGGGCTCCCTCCACTCCAGAAGAGGACCTCTTCGCCTCTATGAACAGCGCAATGTCTCCTCTACTTCTCCCTGAGTTACCCGCCATTTCGGCTCACCACACCTTGGTGGACGGGGTGCCGTTGGGGAGACATCCTCTACTCCCTGGCTTCATTCATGGAGCTTGGCAACTTAGGCCTCCTGCTGGGACAAAGACCCCTTCATGGGACTTAGCAATAGTCCTTGAGGGTCTGGTTTAGACCCCCTTTGAACCTCTAGAGTCAGCGTCTCTCTGTCTTGCCAGCCTGTTAAGAGTTTGCCCCAGGAATGACCAAAGCAATTTTGCACCCTCATACTAGCTACCTGCCTAAGGTGCCTTTCTCGACCTTACATCCGGTCACTCTCGAAGCCTTCTGCTCCCTGCCATTTGCAACACTTGAGCAGGAAAGACTTCACAGACTTTGTCCAGTCTGTGTCCTTCAGACTTATGTCCACCGCACTAGCCAGTGGCGTAAGTCAGGACAACTGTTCGCTTGCCATGGGGGCCACAACGGGGGGGGGGCGACCGCCACCAAACAGACTATGTCACATTGGGTGAGGGACGCTATTGCCCTGGCCTACGAGGCGTGCGGTCAAGCTTCACCAGTAGGCATCAGGGCTCACTCTACCAAAGGGGTTGCGTCCCTCTGCAGCATGTTTGTTATGCGGCAGGCTGGTCCTCTCCGCACACATTCATTGATTCTACAGATTGGATGTTCATCCCACTTCGGGCTCTTATGTCCTTGAATCGACGTCTCAAGTTCATGTCTGAGACCTCTCACACTCTTGTGAGCACACTACACAACTGTAGGGTGTCCGGACAGCCACAGTGTGGTGGTGTGGGTATTCTCGTTTCCAAAGCTCTTTTCTCAGCGCAGCATCATTATTGAAGCTTTTTGTAAAGGGAACGTCTCGGGTTGCTTGAGTGTAACCCTTGTTCCCTGAAAAAAGCGGAATGAGATGCTGTGGTTCACTGTCGCACTGGGATGCCCCAGGACTGATTTTCAGACAAAATACCTGACGATGCTCCTGTGATGCATCTATTTATAGCCCTGCCCCAGATACGTCCAATGATTACACCGGCAGAGGCTATTAATTCCCGGTCAATGTTCATTGACGTGTTGCACACATATTCACAGCTGGTCACACCTAAAAGATGTTCCCAAAGGGCTTTTCTCAGAGCAGGATCTTGTTCCACTTTTTTCAGGGAACAAGGGTTACACTCAAGTAACCCGAGACGTTCTTTGATTTGCCTGCCTATAGGGATTGTTCAGAGAACATTTCCCATGCTCATATCAAAAACTCTGTTCTCTTTCATGTTCCTCCTTTTAATATTCTTGGAGAGGCAGAAAAAATGTGCGGAAGCAATAAATTAGCATTTTTTTCTAATTCTTTCTGATTTCTCATGGTGGGCACTCATATTGTGTGTATTGGTTATCTCAGGAGAAGATTGTTTTTACTCCAAATTAATTCCGAGTTCTCAAGGTCCTGTGGGGAATCTCGTCCAAAAGGCCAAGATCTCACACAATATCTATCTATCTATCTATCTATCTATCTATCTATCTATCTATCTATCTATCTATCTATCTATCTATCTATCTATCTATCTATCTATCTATCTGTCTGTCTGTCTGTCTGCCTGTCTGTCTGTCTGTCTGTCTGTCAGTCTATCTATCTATCTATCTATCTATCTATCTATCTATCTATCTATCTATCTATCTATCTATCTATCTATCTATCTATCTACCTACCAACCTACCTACCTACCTACCTACCTACCTACCTAACACATTGTATACATGTTTTTTTTTTTTATTCAGTGCTCCATGAGAAACAAGGATCTGCCCTTTTTCAAAATAGAAAGAACACTGTTATCTAAATGAAATATGTCTGTGGTTTTGAAGGATGTACTTGACTGTTTTTAGTTCCTCAGAGGAAATTGCAGGTATACAATTTAATGAAGAACCCAGAGAGGGAGAGATAAATGAGTGAAAGTTTGGAAAATATATCTGAACACATTTTTGATTCTGTTCTGTCAATGTCTACGCCATCAGTGAATAATCATTTGTAAAGCTGCACATGCATTTAAAGGTGATTTGTGTAAAGGATGTTATTGATAATGATTTCCCGATTTGATTCTAAATCTGATTAGATTCAATATGGATTTATGTGTTTATATTTAAGTTATAATGTCCCTTTTTCATACAAATTAAAGAAATTCTCTCCCAGCTAATCTTGTTAATTATACAGAGTACTTCTAACTAGCTACATTACAAAAATATAAATTAGAATTATATTTTATGTGTTTTCACCGTTTTGGTCCCATTTTGTTTTTTAAAAATGAACAAATCCATGTATTCAATCATTAAATAAGATATTATATTTCATAAATAATTTTTGTTAGATGTTTATTGTTTAATTGCATATTTTGCACTATTTACAAGTATTTACATTGATTTGAACAAAACCGGTAGTCTTTTTACAAAACCGGCATTTCTGTAAAGAGTGTCTGTAGATGAGCATATGTTACAGTTTTTCTCAATTGCTTTGGCTCAGTTCTCAAATGTTTTTTTTATTTCCCAAAACATTAAGTTCAGATCTCTGAACAATTCGCTTCTTTTTCACATCAGATTGGAATTTCTTATTGATTTGAGCAAATTGCAAATGCTTTGGCACATGTGTGCAAAGAGTACATACAACTGTCTGCAGTTTGGACAACAAATAATTGCATATGGCTTGTTGATCAAAACTGATGACTCGATTCTCACTTACACTGTCAAACACTTCAGAACTTCTCAGACATTTTTTATTGTGTAAGCCATCACATTCAAAACGATCTATTCAATTATCATAATTAGTATACATGAATGTATATTCTAAAATATATCTGACATTGAAATTGTTTGTAATGTTTGCTAAATTGGCACATGACCTCTAATTGCATTCGCAATCTAATTGCAAATTACCTCTAATATGAATCAACCATTTAACCATTTAACCAATCAACTTTGGGAGTATATATATATATATATATATATATATATATATATATATATATATATATATATATATATATGTCTATATATATATAGATTGCCCACAGCACAATCACTGCTGTAGAAGTTTTTGAGAATGGAGGACATTCACAACCCTGAACTGCAGCAACATGCTCATGGAAGAGCAATTGGAAGGCGTGTAAGAATACGTGGTGGTGGTAGAGGAAGAAATAATCGAGGAAGAGGTGGAAATAGAAGAGTCAGAGTCTCTGATGAAATCAGAGCCACACTTGTGGATCATGTCATAAATCATGGTTTAACAATGGAAGAGGCTGGTCGAAGAGTACAGCCTAATGTAAACAGGTCCACAGTGTCATCAATTGTGCAAACCTTTCGTAGGGAAAACAGGTAAATATGTTTTTTTGTTTTGTTTTACAGTATGTAAAGTATTTTTACAGTATAAACAACAATATTGTAAAGGTAAATGCAAGTCTATTTGTTTATTCTATAGAACTGCACGACAACCTCGCGCTGGTGGCAGAGCAGCTATATTTAACCAACTGCAAGAACAAGAAATTTGCAACATGGTCATAGCCAACAATTCCATCAGGCTAAGAGAGATCCAAAGTGCAATCATAAATGACAATAATGTCTTTGCAAATATAAATTCTGTCAGCATTTCCACCATAGACAGAGTTTTAAAAAGACATCAGATGACTATGAAACAGCTCTATAAGGTGCCATTTGAGAGGAACAGTGAAAGAGTCAAGGCGTTGCGGTACCAGTATGTCCAGGTAAACCATTGGTGTGCACTTAGTGAGTTTTCCTGTTTTTCTAAGATGCCTGTATTACTTTACTGTAAGTTTCAGAAACCCATAAGAAAAAACATTTACTGTTACATTTTTTTCTGTGTTTCTTCATAGAGAATCATGGAGTTAGAAGTACATGAAACGACCCACATTCTTGTTTTTGTGGACGAGGCTGGGTTTAATCTGTCCAAAGGCCGGAGACGTGGTCGCAATCTCATTGGACACCGAGCCACAATTGACACACCAGGCCAACGTGGGGCCAATATTACAATGTGTGCTGCCATTTCAGAGAACGGTGTGAGCACACATATTCCACACATTGGGCCCTATAATACCCAACTTCTCCTGGCCTTCCTAAATGCACTTTACAGAGACCTGATTCCAGAACAAGAAAGAGGTTTAGTTAGACCACATTTGCCTAATTATGTTGTTGTCTAGGATAATGTCAGCTTCCACCGAACCAACAGTGTTAGGGACTGGTTTGCTGCACATGAAAGGATAACAGTGGAATTCCTTCCACCATACTCTCCATTCCTAAATCCAATAGAAGAGTTTTTTTCAGCATGGAGGTGGAAAGTGTATGATCATAGACCACAAAATCAGATTTCTTTGTTGGATGCCATGAATGCTGCATGTGAGGACATCACAGCTGACCATTGCAGGGGATGGGTGCGGCATTCAAGGAGATTTTTTCCACGGTGTGTGGCAATGGAAAACATCAGATGTGATATTGATGAAAATCTTTGGCCTGACCAACATGAGCGACAAGATGTCCACCAAGAATAATTTTTTTTTTTTTTTTTTTTTTTTTCCCATGAATGTTATTTGTTGTTTGTGTATTTGTGGTAATACACAAATATGAAATGTAAAGTGAAATCTTGTTACTCTTGTCAGTTACTTTACATGTACAGTAAATACACTTGTATTGTGTATATACACATGAAGTACAAAAATAAACACTGTAAAAATACAAATGTTCATAGACTTTTTTTTTTCTACATACTATTGACTTTTCTCAACAAATATGAGATTTGTTTACAGTAAACCCTTAATTTTCATGGTTGACTGTTGTGGTGAAAAAACAACTAAACATTTTGACCAGTGTGGCTCACACAATGACAAAAATACTTTAGATTTTGGTGGCCTTGGCCAAATTATTGACACAATAACTAGGTTTTGAAGCATGAATTAAATGTTTTGGGTGAGTAACTACATTTTGCAGACATGCTATAAAGTTTTGAAGTTCCTGCAAACAGTTGTGACATTTGCACTCACAGTTTAGAGAATGTTAAGACTGTTTCGAAAAATGTGCCAAAGCAATTGAGAAAAACTGTAATGAGAGAGGAAACGAATGGCTTTAATCTCATCTGTGCCATGCATGATTAGAATTAAATGTTTATTTATTTTTTTGTTGATTTTGATTAGCAGCTGACTGTAGAGAACAGAAAGTGTATTAAAAGAGATATTATTCAATGACAAATGGCTCACGCGGATCTTGTCTTTGGACACACATTACACGGTCCAAATGGACTAAAAAAGAGCTGAGAAATTCTTCTAAAAATCTTAATTTGGGTTTTGCTGATGAAAGAAAGTTTACACATCCGAGATGACATAAGGGTGAGTAAATGATGAGAGAATTCTTCTTTTTGGGTGAACTATTCCTTTAAATTGTCAACTGCCACAAGGGGTGGAATAGCAGACATTATTGTCAGCATTCGCTTCTATGGTGATGTTTCTTTTTCAAATCTACTACTGCAATGGCAGAGCAACAGACTGAAGAGAATATTTCTGAAAAAGTAAGTTAAAGTCAATACAATTCTAGCAAAATATCTAAATAATAACTCACCCTGTTTTATGGCACAACCTTTTAAAATTAACTCTAAGGAGAGTGTTTGGGAAATAATTTTTGTAGTTCCATTTGGTGCCGCTAGTGGCGCAGGAATTACACACTTCAAGAGGTGTGAAATGTTCTGTATTACTATGGTTGGCTAAGCTTTGCAGCTCTACTGGGCATTTTGCCAGAAATTTGCAGTTCAATAAATTACAGCAAACAAGATAGTGATGACTGTGAGCATAGAAAAGAAATGTAAAAAACTTTTGAAAACAGCAGCTAGTACACTTTGGCAGTGTGACTATGTCTTTTCTCAAATGCTCATATGCTAACCTTTATCCTCAAAGCGTTGCTGCTCATCAGGCAACATTTACACAGTGTGATGCTTAATATCATAATGATGTCATAGTTTATTTTCTTTGGCTGTGTGTAATGCCACTGCTCTGATAAGCTAATTGGCAGATGGATATGAGATTTTCTGCAGATCATTCAAATACACACGCATGTACTGTAGATATTGAGAATGGTTAAAAGCAGACTCAAAGGTTCATCCTACTTCTATACGCATGTACATTAGGTAAGTTAGGAAAATGTTGACTTATCATTCAACTTTTTCCAAAAGTTCCAGAAGTTGACTAGATTTGGTGCAATATATATGTATATTGTTTTTTCCCAATATATATATATATATATATTATCTGACTTACATCTAAAGTAAAAAATTATAATTCTTGATTCTTTCCAGGGCATATTCACAATGACTCAATATTAAGTGATTTTCTGGTAGAGAGCCACTGAGAATCTTTTTGAGTTGATACAGAGTACCATACACAGTTTTGTAGAGCAATGTTTAGATAACATCAGCAGACTGTTTGGCATTAATTTACTGTAGCATAGTTAGATAGTTTATAAATATGTAAGATATTGTATATATTACTTGGTTTTCATTTGCAATGCAGAAACAATAATTGTTTTTAAAAACTGTACTCACTCGTTAGTCAGTGTTTTACTGAAGATTAAAGCACACAAGCAAGACACGTACTGAATATCTGTGCAGGTAGGCCACAGGGATTTACAGCTGTGCTGATATTCAGTACAACAGCTCATTTGCTTGTGTGATAGTTTTTAAATACACTTCTATTAAGAAGGTAATATTAAGTAACTTACATTTTAGACACAGTATGTACAGTTATTTTGTCTATTTTTGCTCCACTAAAGAAAAGTGTTCCAAATAAAGCCAATTAGATAATATGGATGGATGGATGGATGGATAGACTGTGTGTGTGTGTGTGTGTGTGTGTGTGTGTGTGTGTGTGTGTGTGTGAGAGAGAGAGTGAGAGAGAGAGTACTCCTCAGCTAAAATCTGTGACCTAGTGAATCAGTGTTAGTAAAGGCTGAGCTGTTCTTGATTTGATTACAGAAGGAGGAGTGTAGGAGATAAGAAAATCACAGATGAACAGCTACACAGCAGCTTCAGGCCTGAATCACAGAGGGGGTTGGATAAAGAAATAACAGCCTCATTTAGATTGATAAGAAAAAGAAAAGGATGACTGGTGGGGAGCACAGGGGAATGTTAACGACTTCATAAAAACATGCTTGCATTTCCATGGTCCAATTCATGAGCGGCTTTCAGACTTATCTACAAATGTTGGGAATTGTTCACCCAAAAATGAATATGTTGTCTTTACTCACTCTTGTTATTCCAATTTTCAATATTATTCACTCTCTTTCCTCGGTGGAACACAAAAAAAGATTTTAGACAGAATGTTAGCCTCAGTTACATTCACTTTTATTGTATGGGGAAAAAAAATCCCTTTAAAATTCAGATCCATGTCCTTTTATTTCCAATCTTGTTTTAGAATTTGAACACCTTCCAGCACTAAAGATTATTTTTCCACTTCAGCAGTTCATGGGTGTTTATTTGCCCTTTCTTCTTGTGTGGGGGAACTGTAATGTGAGATGCGGTTTTGCCAATCACTGATCAAACTATAGAAGATTTGACCCGAGGTGATAAGCCAGTGCAAATCATTTGCCTTCCATCTCTCTCTCTTTGCCCCCTGTGGTGTGACGATTTGGTAAGTGTTCCACATCTCTACATACTGTCGGACGGCTGCAAGAAAGGGCAATCGTTTGTGCTACCTTTTCAACAGCAGACATCAGTGATTAGCAGGTGAAGAATCTGCCATGTGCTCAGGGTCACCCTGCACCAAGCTGGAAATTTCCAAAGCAAACAAATGTGTTAATAGTGTCTATCTTGGGGGAGTGGGTTATATGGTGTCTGCAATTTCTGATAAAGCAAATATACTCTTTGTCTTAATCGAATAGAGCTGTCCTGCAGTCTTCTGTGTGGTTTCATTATTAGGGTAATTTGTCATTTGAGAGAAAAAGTTTGAAATATTAATTTGCTCATTGATTAGATGTGTAGCGATGCCAAAGTATTTAGATAGAGCAGAATGTATGTGATTCTTTGATCATAAAGAAACTAGCTACAAGTAGCTGTCAGAACATTTGTGCTTTCAATTCTAACACTAAAAGAAGAAATATATGCTCTGTAGATTCAACCATGGCGTTATGAGCTATCAATAATTATTCCCATATTACTTTTATTACAATGATTTCTATACTTTTAATACTTTTTAATAGTACTGTGCAATGCACTGTCAGACCAAATATTCTTAAATGGAAAAGTCAGAGGTGGGTAGACTTGCCAAAAACAGTACTCAAGTAAAAGTACAATTACTTTAACAAATAATTACATAATAACATAAATAATTACTTGAGTAAGAGTAAGAAAGTATCCAATTAAAAGAGTACTCAAGTAATGAGTAACTCGTTACTTTCACAAATGACATAATGGACGTTAACTCCCTACATTCCATTACATAATACACATTTAACATTACAGAATTATCATTATTAATGGAAATGTTGTCTTCATTCACCATTATGTTGTTCCAAACCTGTATGACTGTATGTTCACTGTCCTTTTCTGCATATCGCAGCGCCATTTTGTGGCATTAGCGTGATGCCTTAAATTGGAGCTGCAATTTTGATCTTGAAATATTCGCTTGACTTGGTATAAAATGGTGTTGCATGATGAAACTATATTTTTTCACTGTGCAGAGTGAAGAAAATGTTTCACTTAGAAGAGTATGATGCTGCAGCAGTGCTGGACTCAGCTTGAGTGACTGTGACAGTGTGTGCAGCTGTGTGAACTTTGTATAAGTCCTATTCAATAATCTTGCATTAATTAAAATGAAACCCAGTAATGTAATGACAAGTATGCCACCCATTGTACCGAAGTAATCATTCAAAACTTACTTGAGTGAGAGTAAAATCTCTCTCTCTCTCTCTCTCTCTCTCTCTCTCTCTCTCTATATATATATATATATGAATATACAGGTATATCTTTGCAATACAATGGTAGTCCATGTAACTTGTGCATCATATTCAAAGTCTTCTGAAGGCATACAATTAGTTTTTGTGAGAAACAACCTGTTTTCTAGTCAACTTTCAATAAAAATCTTGACTTCCATTGCTCACGTTCACATTTTTAGAGCTAAACAATGCAAGTTCGGAAAAGAAATCAGAAACCACTGTGAAAAAAACTTCTCTCATTGCTTTCGTGAATGTACAACAGATGCAAAAAAATCACGTGGAAGACAGTTCCAGTAGGATCGGTCACATTATGCTGACTCATTAACAAGTGCCATCTCCCATTAGACATTTTAGCATTGGCTCAAACATGTTTACCTTTTCTTGTGGCTCAACCAGAAGTACGTTACATCAGCTGCGTGTGAGACCTGGGCTTGGATCCCGCTTTGAAACCAGGAAGTAATCACATTCGAATAATCAGTGATGAGCATGATTCGAAGGTTGCATTTTTCCACCTAACATTAAATTTTTATTCCACTGATGGTTAGGTTTGGGGTTTGAGTTGGTGGGTTCATAAATATGCATTCCTCATCCTTTACAGCTGAAAACAACTCGCTCTTCAACTCACTTTTGGTGCCCCTGCCAGGACATTTCACTCAGAAAATGTCGCTTGCATCTGCCTATACGCTCAACAACACTTACCGCTTTGTCAACTGGGGGCAATGTTTTGAATTTCGGTACAAACAGACTGATTTTAATTTAAGAAAAATCAACATACTCTTTCTGATTTCACTGTTGAAATGAGTGAATTACACATTTACATTTATGCATTTGGCAGACACTTTTATACAAAGCAACTTACAGTGCACTTATTACAGGGACAATCCCCCCGGAGCAACCTGGAGTTGGCATTGGGAATCGAACCGGCAACTTTCTGCTTACCATTTCTGTGCTTTAGCCTACTACGCCACCACCACTCCAGAGTAAAAAAAATTGGGTAATCTTTTCCTTTAATACAGTAATGTTTTTCAACAATTGATCAAAAACACATTGTTTGACCAAATATTGTTAATTGCTACAGCATATTACAATCTAATGAAAAAAAGAGCATTTTCCCCATCCCACATGTGCTGTAGTTTTCTGTGCAAAATGAAAATCACAAAAATTATTCTGTAATACATGTTTTAAATGGAAATGTAATGGACAGAAATAGCCACTGCTGTGTGTTCAGTTTCATTCTGTAGGGTTAGACATGTTATGACCTCAAGCTTATGGCTGTTCCTACTGAACTGGCATGGCAGCTGTGTGTGAGTGTGAGAGACTTACACACTTCTCTGGAGGTTCGTAATGCACTATGATGTCAGAAAAGACCCTGAGTTTGGCTGCGTGACATTCATCAGTCAAACCTCCCATCCTGAGTGCCAGCACTCTGAGATATGACCTCACAATGCTACGCTTGGCCTGACCAAACTCCCCACGACTAGTCCAGAACCCCAGCCCAATCACTTGTTGCCAGGCAACTCCAATGAAAATATTGCCTCAGTGTCTGCTTTATAAATACTTTTAATTAGTTACCTTTTAAGCAGAAATTATGGTTATGAGTCAAAACAAGTTTGCAGTGGACCACAGGTCTCTACTGTGTGGGCCATAGTGGCTTAGCTGGGTTAACGCCATGTAAGAAACGCTGCCCAGTTTGTAGAAATTTTCCCAGCTTCTCACACATGCTGCAAACCCACACATACACACCACATTTCAGTGCTTGCTTTGCTGTTCCAGTGCCAGACCTAAGGTTAAGACAACTCAACACAGCTGAAATGTACTACAAAATCTGAGATCATATAAAACAGTGTAGAGCAGAATAAAATATAATCCCAAACTATGTTGTTTGATCATACATATTGTTAGAGATTTACCATAGTATTTATATGCGGGAGATTAAAAAGGAGTGATTTCACACAAAAATGGTGCCACTTTTGAGCACGGTATTTCACCGTCTTATTTACCAACTACTCGCAGTCCAATTTAAGTGGGTGCTAAATGCACATAGTTATAAATTGCAGCCTATTCGCAAAACTCAGTTGTATTTGCACAATTAAAGGGATAGTTCAACCAAAATGTTTTATTCTCTCATAATTTACTCAACCTCATGTCATCCCAGATGTGTCAAGTCAAGTAAAATTTGTATTTGTATATCACCTTTTACAATGCACATCGTTTCAAAGCAGCTTTACAAAAGATCAGGCATGAACAGAAGATAAAACTGTAATATCTATAATGTCTTAAGAGTCATCATTGTGTAGTTTGATATAATACGATTGTGAATTGTGTTTAAAAATAAGTAATTATATAATAATTGTGTTTATAACGCCAATGAGCAAGCTGAAGGTGACTGTGGCAAGGAACAAAAAACTCAATAAGGTGCTGATTAATGGAGAAAAACAACCTTGGGAGAAACCAGACTCACTGTAGGGGACAGTTCCCCTCTGGCTAACATCATGAATATAATGCCAATATTACTTATGTATAGTGCAGATCATGCTTTAAAGTTATTAAACTAAGTTAAGGGTCAGTGTTTAAAGAAAGATTTTGTATGAACTGTAAGATTAATGACTAATGTCTTTGAAGTCCTTCCTGAATTAATTGAAGAAGATGACATATATACAATTGTCCTTGTTAGTTGGCTGAAGAAGGGTTTTGTTGGCAATTAATAGACTATATATTCCATTTCAAAATTGTAGTCCATCATTAGACTGAGGTGATGCAGGCAGAGATAAGTTAGGTTTATCGCAGTTCAACCTGGCCAGTAATATCGGTGAGGTCTATCCTAAATCCAAGGTTCAGACAATGGCATATGAAATATCCCATGTCTTATGATTGGAGTTGGCATCAGTTCATCCTCTGAAGTCCATCGTAATAGACTGAAGTGATGTTTGGCTGGCACCGGCTGGAGTCCAACACGAAGAAGAAATGGAGCTGGATCCAGCTGGTTCTGTTGACCTCAGGATAGTCCCAAGGTTGACTATAGCTGCAAGCAGTGATACCGGGGTCAAGACAATTATCGGCACCACAAGCAGCAAAAGAAGCTTTTTTTGGTTAGAGTGCGATGAACAGTGTATGAGGAGTTAGAAAAAGTTAACTTTCAATCATAAAAAATGCCCATTTATTTTAAAAATAACAAAAAATAGCTAGTTCTTAGAATTTTTTTTCTGAACCTGCTGAGGTACTATCTGGCATGATGGTTATCATGCAGGAAAGCACTCAAGATTTAGAAGCCATAATATAATTTTTTATATCTCCTGACCAGTAGAGGGCAGTGTGCCAAAATGCTTCAGGTAACCTCGGGGCCTAATGGTGATTACATGTACCAAGTTTCGTCCCAATCCCACAAATCCTTGCGGAGATACAGGCTTAAGTTCAATTTTGCACGTTCTTTGTATAATTCGTAGAAGCGCCATTTGAGAACGGTATGGTTTATCAAAATTCTGTGAATACCTATTTGTCGTGAGTGCCTCTAGATGATCCATCCATCCATCCATCTTCAACCGCTTATCCGAAGTCGGGTCGCGGGGGAAGCAGTTCCAGCAGGGGGCCCCAAACTTCCCTATCCCGAGCCACATTAACCAGCTCTGACTGGGGGACCCCGAGGCGTTCCCAGGCCATTGTGGAGATGTAATCTCTCCACCTTGTCCTGGGTCTTCCCCGAGGCCTCCTCCCAGCTGGACGTGCCTGAAACACCTCCCTAGGGAGGCGCCCAGGGGGCATCCTTACCAGATGCCCAAACCACCTCAACTGACTCCTTTCCACGCAAAGGAGCAGCGGCTCTACTCCGAGTTCCTCACGGATGACTGAGCTCCTCACCCTATCTCTAAGGGAGAAGCCCGCCACCCTTCTGAGGAAGCCCATTTCGGCCACTTGTACTCGTGACCTAGTTCTTCCCAACCTTCATAACCATAGGTGAGGGTAGGAACAAAAATTGACCGGTAGATCGAGAGCTTTGCCTTCCGGCTCAGCTCTCTCTTCGTGACAACGATGCGATAGAGCGAGTGCAATACCGCCCCCGCTGCCCCAATTCTCCGGCCAACCTCTCGCTCCATTGTCCCCTCACTCGTGAACAAGACCCCGAGGTACTTGAACTCCTTCACTTGGGGCAATACCTCCTTCCCTACCCGGAGTACGCACTCCATCGGTTTCCTGCTGAGAACTATGGCCTCAGATTTAGAGGTGCTAATCCTCATCCCAGCCGCTTCACACTCGACTGCCAAGCAGTCCAGTGAGAGCTGAAGGTCACGGACCGATGATGACATGAAGACCACATCATCTGCAAAAAGCAGCGATGAGATCCCCAGCTCACCGAACCGCACACCTTCCCCACCCCGACTGCGTCTCTATAACCTGTCCATGAATATCACAAACAGGATTGGAGACCAACCCCCACATGGAACGAACTCGACTTTGTGCCGAGGACCCGGACACAGCTCTCGCTTCGGACGTACAGGGATTGGATCGCCCTAAGAAGAGACCCCCCCACCCCATACTCCCGAAGCACCTCCCACAGTCTCTCCCGGGGGACCTGGTCATACGCCTTCTCCAGATCCACAAAACACATGTAGACCGATGGGCATACTCGCAGGCCCCCTCCAGAATCCTTGCGAGAGTAAAGATCTGGTCCGTCGTTCCACGGCCAGGACGGAACCCGCATTGTTCCTCTTCAATCCGAGGTTCGACAATCAGCCGAACCCTCCTCTCCAGCACCTTGGAGTAAACTTTACCAGGGAGGCTGAGAAGTGTGATACCCCTGTAGTTGGCACACACTCTCTGGTCCCCCTTTTTGAAGAGGGGAACCACCACCCCGTTCTGCCACTCCTTAGGCACTGTCCCAGATTTCCACGCAATGTTGAAGAGGCGTGTCATCCATGACACCCCCTCCACATCCAAAGCTTTCAGCATTTCTGGTCGGATCTCATCAATCCCCGGGGCTTTGCCACTGCAGAGTTGTTTGACTACCTCAGTGACCTCCCCCAGGGAAATAGAATCTGATCCCCCATCAGCCTCTGGTTCTGCCTCTGGCATAGAGGGCGTGTTGGGATTTAGGAGTTCTTCAAAGTGTTCCTTCCACCGCCCAATAACCTCCTCGGTTGAGGTCAACAGCGTCCCATCTTTGCTGTATACAGCTTGGATGGTTCCCCGTTTCCCCCTCCTAAGGTGGCGGATGGTTTTCCAGAAGCACTTTGGTGCGGACTGAAAGTCCTTCTCCATAGCTTCTCCGAACTTTTCCCACACCCACTGCTTTGCCTCCCTCACGGCTGAGGCTGCAGCCCTTCGGGCCTGTCGGTACCTTGCAACTGCCTCCGGAGACCTCCGGGACAACAAATCCCGGAAGGCCTCTTTCTTCAGTCGGACAGCTTCCCTGACCACCAGTGTCCACCATGGTGTTCGAGGGTTATCATCGATCTTCGGCCTAGGGTGCTCTGGTACCACGTACACTTATGAGCATCCTTATGTTCGAACAGGGTGTTTGTTATAGATAATCCATGACTAGCACAGAAGTCCAATAACAAAAACCCACTCGTGTTCAGATCGGGGAGGCCGTTCCTCCCAATCACGCCTTTCCAGGTGTCCCTGTCATTCCCCACGTGTGCGTTGAAGTCACCCAGCATCACTATGGAGTCCCCTACTGGGGCCCTATTTAGGACTCCATTCAGGGTCTCCAAGAAGGCTGAATACTCTGAACTCCTGTTCGGTGTATATGCACAGACAACAGTCAGAATTTTCCCCCCCACAACCCGTAGGCGAAGGGAGGCAACCCTCTCGTCCACCGGGGTAAACTCCAACATAGCGGCGCTCAGCCGGGGACTTGTGAGTATCCCCACACCCGCCCGTCGCCTCACACCCTGGGAAACTCCAGAGAAGTATAGAGTCCATCCCCTATCCAGGAGTACGGATCCAGAGCCAAAACTGTGTGTCGAAGTAAGCCCCACCAGATCCAACTGGTAACGCTCCACCTCCCTCACCAGTTCCGGCTCCTTCCCCCCCAGTGAGGTGATGTTCCACATCCCTAGAACTAGCCTTTGCTGCCCGGGTCTGGTCCGTCGAGACCCACGGCCTTCACTGCCACCCATATGACAGCGCACCCGATTCCTGCGGTTTCTCCAATGGGTGGTGGGCCCAAGGGATGTAGAGGGGGGTGTCACGTTGCTTCTTCGGGCTGTGCCCGACCGGGCTCCGTGACAAGCCCGGCCACCAGACGCTCGCCGACGAGCCCTCCATCTGGGCCTGGCTCCAGACGGGGGCCCCGGGCTTCCTCCGGGCAGGGTAACTCCTCCTCTTGCCGTTTTTATCATGGAATCTTTGTGAACCATTCTTAGTCTGGCCCCTCACCTGAGACCACTTTGCCTTGAGAGGCCCTACCAGGAGCACCTGGCTCCAGACAACACAGCCCTCAGGATCATAAGGGCACACAAACCTCTACACCACGATAAGGTGCTGGTTCCATGAGAGGCAAATTGTGCATTTTTGTGCAAATTGGACCTTCTACGAGGAGTTTGAAAAAGTAGGTTTTCAAAACATTTAAAAATGGTGGACAGGAAGTTTGCTCGATCATGACATAATTGGTATGATTGTTCTTGGCATGAACCACAGAATCTATCAAGACCAGTCTCTTGACAGTAGGCAAAAGGAGTCAATTATCAGAGTTGTCTATTAGCATTTTTAGAAACAGCATTATGTTTGACCACAAGGTGGCACTATTTTGAGTCCCTTCAGTGCATGGGGACAAGGACACATACCAAGTTTCGTAAGGATACAGTAAGTCATTCGAAAAATGCAGCATTTTATGTCTAATTAAAAATGGCTTGACCCCTAATAATATTAGCATGGATGCCTTTCAATTTTTTTACAGAGTTATAGATTGTGATCACTGTTTCTGGTGTATGACTTTCTTTTTTAGAAGAAGATCTCAGCACTTTAGGTCCATACAATGCAAGTGAATGGTGACCAGACCTTTCAAGCTCTAAAAATCACATAAAGGCACCATAAAAGTAATCCAAATGTCTCCGGTGGTAAATTGGAAGTGATATAAAAAGTGTTGGTGAGAAACAGATAAATATTTAAGACCTTTTTACTATCAAACTTTCCGTTTAACATTCTTCAATTTATGGGAAATACAACTTAAATATGTATCTGTTTTTCACCCACACTTAATCATATCGCTTCGGATGATGTAGATTTAACCACTGGAGTCTTATGGATTACATTTATGCTGCTTTAATGTCCATTTGGAGCTTCCAAATTCTGGTACCCATTCACTTGCATTGTTTGGATCTACAAAGCTGAGATAT
This sequence comes from Moxostoma hubbsi, assembly GCA_032164185.1. Classification (NCBI taxonomy): domain Eukaryota; kingdom Metazoa; phylum Chordata; class Actinopteri; order Cypriniformes; family Catostomidae; genus Moxostoma; species Moxostoma hubbsi. The sequence goes on from JAVLUX010000034.1 coordinate 13,419,468, forward strand.
TCTTCTAAAAATCTTTGTGTTCAGATGAAGAAAGTCATACACATCATAGATGGCATGAGGGTGAGAATATAATGACAGACTGTTCATTTTTGGGTGAACTATCTCTTTAGTTTAGTATTTTTTTATTATTTACTTTTAAAAAAAAAATTATATTATTGTTTGTTATATTACCCTGACATAAAAAATAAATAAATAAAAAGTCACCACTGTTACGATGAGGATTCTAATACAGCTGATGAAGTGACAGTAAATTTAGCCTATTTTTTTCTCTTCAGACTGTAATAAATCTCTCTTTTTTCCTCTTTTGAAAAGTCATGGAAATGTAAAAGTGCATGTTTTCTTTTACTGTTGGAACAAATGCGAATGCAAAGGTAATATTTGCTATATTTGTTTCTCATTTATCTCTATAAAAGTTTACCCAGTTATAGTTATGCGCTCCAAACACGGAAATGCGTAAAGGGACCAGCAGGTGCTAAAACAATGCAGATAAGCGCTTGCAAATAAACCACACTATCAGCGGGCACAATTCATTCTCAGTGAATTCCCCCAGAGGGTTTACAGATAAGAGTGGAGTTGCTGAATGAAAGGGAAGACCAACAGGGAGCTCAGAGTGAGCAGACCTCACACACCCACACATCTTGTGGTTTGTGGTGTTCACCTCTCTCCCTATTTCTGCTCAATCTCAGGTTTCATATCTGTCAGGTTTACAAGCAGTAATTTGTTTAGGAGAGCTGGGGGAGGAGAGTAACCTTACAGCTGTACTGCAAGGGGCTTTACTGAGAAGTGCTTCAACTGATTTGTGCCTACAGATGCAAGAATGAGCCAGTGATGTCATCAGCATATGACTGTGTCATCTCAGACAGGTGAGGGCTGCTGACAGGGTCATCCTGTAGGTGTGACAATATGGGGTGCTATGTTTACAATTCCGCTTAAGCAAGTATTGCACCCAACAACCATAATCACTGCTGATGAAACCAAGAGGCCTGTACATATTTTAAGTCAAATCGTTTCTTGATTCTCTATCACAGTAGGGATCAGTGTTAATTTCGTCAGACGAGACGAGACTAAATATGTTCGTCAACGACCTTTTTTTTCATGACTAAGACGAGACGATGACGAGACTGCACCAATGTCCAAAAACGCTGACTAAGACTAAATTAACATGCATTATTGTTGACGAAAAAAGACGAGACTAAAATGTTTTGCATAAAATAAAAACTAAGATAAAATCTCTCTTCATTTTCGTATACAATCGTCTCTACTTTTTCACCATGAGATAGAATATTCAGCTGTTACGCCTTCAAAATATTCCGAATGAGTTCGCGCTGTTGCTTAAGTAACGGTTACAGGTCTCATACTCCTGTGGCTGCAACACGAAACTACATGGAGCAAATACACAACAATCATAGACAGAGGCGAACACGCGACGAGCGCCGACGACATGCTAGGTAGAAGGAAGAGGCTCGATATTTGGTCGCATTTTAGGTACAATGATATTGACAAAAAGTCAGAATGTGTCATTATAACTGACGGGAAGCACTGCGGATAAACAATACCGGGAAAAACACCACCAACCTTAAGCGGCATCTAAAGGCTAACCACCCACACATTCAGGGAAGTTAACTTAAATTAACGTCTCATAAGCTAATGCTGATTTTAGGCATCTACGCTGTAAATTAACCAGTTAGCTATGGTGTTGTGGCACATACATTATGCAGGTTATATATATTTTATGTAACTTATTTGCTTAATAAAATACTCTTCAGAACAAGTTCATCATTTGTGAATGTGTCTCTTAAATCAGAAAACCAGACACGTTTAACAAAGTGAATTCAACAAATCATTCAACAAGTGTATTTTGTCAGGTAATTATGACATTTAACCAATATTTGAGATGTGTGAAACATTATTTGACTGAAATGGTTATCTTAGAATTAATCTCAGAAATAATTTATTTAAAAAAAGACTAAAATGTTTTGAAACTTGACTAAGATATATTGAGTTTTCTTTTGACTAAAACTAGACTAAAATGACGAGACTTTTAGTTGACTAAAACTTGACTAAGATACCTTAAATTCTCTTTTGACTAAAACTAGACTAAAATGACGAGACTTTTAGTCGACTAAAACTTGACTAACAAAAAAAGATATGAGAATGACTAAATATGACTAAAACTAACAAGGACATTTCGCACAAGACTAAGACTAAGACTAAATTAAAAATAGGTGACAAAATTAACACTAGTAGGGATGCTGTATACACTCACTGAACACTTTATTAGGAACACCTGTACACCTATTTATTTGTGTGATTATATAATCAGCCAATTGTGTGGCAGCAGTGCAATGCATAAAATCATGCAGATACGTGTCAAGAGCTTCAGTTAATATTAACATAAACAATCCAAATTGGGAAAAAAAATGTATCACGGTGATTTCAACCATGGCATGGTTGAAATCTGATGGGTTGGTTTGAGTATTTCTATAACTGCTGATCTCCTGGGATTTTCATGCACAACAATCTCTAGAGTTTACTCAGAATGGTGCCAAAAACAAAATACATTCAGTGAATGGCTGTTCTGCGGATCGAAACACCTTGTTGAAGAAAGAGGTCAATTGAGAATAGCCAGACTGGTTTGAGCTGACAGAAAGGCTAAGGTAACTCTGATAACACCTCTGTACAATTGTAGTGATCAGAGTGCACAACACATTGAACCTTGAGGCGGATTGGCTAAAACAGCAGAAGATCACATCGGGCACTTTATTAGGACTATAGTGTTCCTAATAAAGTGTTCAGTGGGTGTATATAGAAAGAGAGTGATCTGAGTCATCTGATGGGAATCTGGCATTTCAGCAGCTTTTACTGCATGCCTGAATTACAGAGGCATCACATAACAGCTCGTACTTAAGCATGGCCTTGTATTGCCTAGATGTGTCAATGTTTCTCTGGATACATGGTTAAAGGCATAGTCCACCTGAAAATAAATATAAAAATCTGTCATAAATATCTCAGCCTCATGTAGTTCCAAACCCAAATGACTTTGTCTCCTAAATGTAACGTAAAAATGAGATGTTAGGCAGCATGTTACCATTTTATTTCTTCTTTTCTTTCTCCATACAATGAACATGAATTGTGACTGAGGCTGTCATTCTACCTAGCTCCTTTTGAGTTCTATGGAAGAAATTCATACAAGTTAGGAAAAACATGAGTTAATGATGACAGTATTTTTTTTCTTGGGTGCACTGTCCCTTCTTATATCAGTCAGTATATTGCTGTCCATTAACGCTTTGGAGTTTTGGTGAAATATTCATGCAGTTTTACCTCCAACGGCCTCAAATGTCATAATTAAGCAGAGTACCTGTGGGGCATTATCATTTCCAAAAACAGCCCAAATCAACAGAAACAACAACCCTCTCCCAGCCAAAAATAAATAAATAAAATCCTGAAGAAAAAAAAACAAGAGCAGCTCAGGATGACTGTTTGGCTCGAGTGCACTTGGTCCAATGTGGAATTATTGTTAAATGGAGCAGTTGGCAGTGTACCAGGGCAATTTGAAAGTGTCTCTGACAGTCTAATGCCATTGTTGGAGCAAAGATAAGGAGTTGTGTTGTCTCTGGCTTGGTGCAGGAGAACCGAGAGCAGGGCTTACCATGTTTATTATAATATGCTTTAATGTGGCCCAGGGGGACCTAGCCTTCTAAAGTTATCTTCACTATAGGTCCCCTACACAGTGGTGTGTATATATACTGCAGACTATACAGATGAGACGTACAAAATGGCAGGCTGGAAGAGCACAGAAAGCCGAGTTATTATAATGACTATTATCTTGATAAGTTAGCATTTGTGTTGCACCATTTGGAGCCAGGATTGTTCTAAATGGTCAATAAATTGTCAAAGGATGAAAACTTAATTAGAACTTCGACTCTAATTTGTTTAAAGATCACATTCTAAAATGGCTCATTTTACTGATGACCCTTGACGAGTTTTCATGAAGCCAATATTTACAGAATTAGCTGCCAGTCATATAACTTAGTGAACATTACCATCAGACAACAGTAGATCTGTCAGTAGACATATGCAACTATTCATTACATGGTGAGATATCATACAGAAAGGCTTAACCGCATCATCCAACAATAGATCCCGCAATAGCTCACGACTGTACTGTAGTTCCATTATGTCTGTTAGAATTCCGTTCATTACAACAGAATTATAACTATTCATAGAGAAGCAGTAGAAGTGATACATGTTCTTCACACTAAAGGACATAGTCGCATGGACACAGATTTATTGACAAAATAGCAAAATATTGCATAAAAACTCCACTGCCATTAACAGATCCCACTCCATAGGATTGTTAACAGTTCAGGCTTTGTGTTTTAACCCAGGGGTCAGGAACCTATGGCTCACGAGCCACAAGTGGCTTTTTCTTAAAAATCAAGTGGCTCGCCCGGTCTCTCACTATTCATCAACAAATGATCGTTTAAAACTTTCTAGAGATACTTTTCCAACAGAAAGAGTGTGTGCGATTGCAAAGCTTGAAGTCAATGACATGGTTTTGATTTTCTTTCTCCTGAATTTTATAGTCTACTTCTGGTGAACAAAGTTAGAAATGAACACCCACCGAATGCAAATTTTTTATGCTGAATATTTTGCTGACGTACCAGCCACTGTGGAAGGTGACCTGCAAGACTTGTCAGAGAGAAATATAACAAGAAATTAGACACAATGACGTGCGTTTGACGAAACGTGATTATATTTTGAAGAACAGACGAAAGAAAAGTCGCCGATTCACTTCTGATTTGATGTGTGCGCCCAGTGAGTCCAATTAAAACGCTTCTCCAACACATGAACATTTATTTTGGGCCTCATTTCCCAAAAACTATGGATCTTAGCTGTTAAGAGCATTTTTTAAGAGCGATTTTATGAACGTTTGTTATTTTTTATGTGCAAACAGGGTGTGATGTAGCACCCGCAATATGCGACGAGACTCAATCCATTTTGCGAGCTCCTCTCCAAATTCATTTCATGCATGAGTCATTTTACTCATCTGCCTGCAAAAGGTGTCTCAGAGTGACACGTGACAAGAAATGCTGACGTGTTTGAAGAAACACACTTTATTATATTTTTAAGAACAGCTGTCAATGCTCGTGTCTGATTCGCTGTTCAGAGGCATGCAACGGGACCCTGTCTCGTGAAACAAACGCATGTAAAGAGTTATCACTCCTTTTTCTCTGTTTCATTCAACTGAAAACTGTTTGCAAGAATAATGTAGTCTATGAGAATGCTGCAAATGATCTCCGATCATCTCGTGAGGTACTGCGAGTTTAGTTCGCTCTTACACATTGTGAACGTATCTGCAGGTTCAGTAATATATACAGGTATCTTTGTATTAACTGAACAAAGACAAAAGTGATTAAATCATAAGGTAATACAAGACACGTTCACCTTGAACTTAAAATTAAGTTATATTTTATTTCTTTAGACAGCATAAACTGTATTACCAAATCTGAATACAAACACATTCGAGAATTGGCTAAGAATTTGGCAGCATTTTTTAGGCTTATTTATTATGATGATTATTATAATAATCTTTACATTAATAATTGTCTTTAGTTTTTAATTTGCACCTATTGCCGTAAACTGATACTTGCGTGATGGCAAATGGAGCTGTTGGAGACGGTAAATGTTTGGATTTGGGGAGGTGGTTATATATAAAAAAAAATTTAACACTTCGTTATTTTTATTTCTTTTTTGTTTTGTTTAAAGTGCAATTTGAATTTAGAAATGTCTTTTGTTCAAGTTTTTGTGTTAATAAATTAATTAAAGAACTCAATATAGCAAAAATATTCACCAACCTTGGGGACTGACCATATAATCGGATATTGATATTTTAAATGCAATTATCATTGAAAATTTTTTTTACATATCGCCCAAAGGGGAAATAAAATTAAGTAATTTTATGGAGACCTGCACAAATGTCTCGGTTACGTATGTAACCTCCGTTCCCTGATGGAGGGAACGAGACGTCGTGTCGAAGAAGCGACTCTAGGGGTCTCTCTTGAGCGCCGAATATGCTTCTGGTCTATGAAAAAAGGCCAATGAGAAGACAGACAGTATTGGCAGACAGTATTTGCATACCTGCCCAGACATACGGGTATAAAAGCGGGGAAATACGTCGAATTCAGGATTTTTCTGAGGAGCCGGAAATGGTCCGGCCACTGCAGTGGCTCGGCTCAGCGACGTGGCTGGGAAGACACAATGTCTCGTTCCCTCCATCAGGGAACGGAGGTTACATATGTAACCGAGATGTTCCCCGTCTGTCGCTCACTTCAACGTCGTGTCGAAGAAGTGACACTAGGGGTCCACTTCAAATCACGCCATGCGCTGAGCCTTGTACGTGTACTGCTGACACAGGAGCGGACAGATATTTCACGTGACTGTGTCAGACTGCGCGTACCCTTCCCCAATGCCCCAAAAATAGTTGTTGGAATCCTTCTGTTTACCCTAGAGGGGAACAAGGCGACGTTTGCCAACCTGGAAATGGGCCAAGCCTGGCTGGGCCTCTTTTCTCTCTATGTTTCTCCACATAGAGCAAGAACAGCCAGGGCCCTTACATGCATTGAGGGAAGGGGGTCTTACCCAGTTTCCTATTCCTTCAGGGGGAAAAGACCCTGCGGAGGCCACACCTGCCCAAAAGGGGAGGTAAAGGTGCCGAATACATCACATGGGTTTTTTAAGCAACATGTGGAACGTGGCGCAGTGGTAGATCCAACCTCCAGGAGCATAGCGACCGGAGGGCAGCGAAAATTGCCTAAGGGTGATGCAGGTCAGCTCGTAAGGTGACCGTATCGTGGAAAATACACACAGGAGGAGTCCGCGTAGGAAGTCTGATCTGTGGAACACTTTTCCCAGTGCAGGGTAGATTTGAGATACCCGCAGTGGATTGGGTCGGCGAATTCCTCCGCTGAAATGCGGACCCACAGGGCTAGGGAGGATCAACCAGGGACCCTGGTGGATGGGATCTCCTGGGAGAGAAAGCGCACTGTTTTGGGTGCAATAGGCCAGTGAAATGGCATCCACCACCCAGTGGGAAAGCCTCTGTTTAGAGACAACATTCCCTTTCCGCTGTCCCCCAAATCAGACAAAGAGCTGCTCAGAGCACCTAAAGCTCTGTGTGCGGTCCAAATAGGTACACAAAGCACGTACCGGACACAGCAATGAAGGGGCTGGATCTGCCTCCTCCCGGGGCAGTGCTTGCAGGTTCACTACCTGGTCTCTGAAAGGAGTGGTAGGGACCTTGGGCACATAGCCCGATCATGGTCTTAGGATCACATATGTGTCAGCCAGACCGGACTCCAGGCAAGTGTCACTAACAGAGAATGCTTGCAGGTCCCCGACCCTCTTGATGGAAGCGAGCGCGATCAGCAGGGCCGTTTTCAGAGAGAGGGCCCTGAGTCCAACTGATTCTAGCAGCTCGAAAGGGGGTCTCTGGAGGCTCGTGAGGACCACTGAGAGATCACAGGAGGGGAACAGGCTTGGCCAGGAGGGGTTCAACCTCCGGGTGCCTCTTAGAAACCTGATGATTAAGTTGTGCTTACCCAGGGACTTGCCGTCTACTGCATCATAGTGGGCCGCAATAGCAGCGACATACACCTTCAGGGTGGAAGGGGACAGCCTCCTTTCCAGCCTCTCTTGCAGAAATAAGAGCACTGACCTAACTGCGCACCTCTGTGGGTCTTCAGCACGGGAAGAACACCAATTCACGAACAAGCGCCATTTCAGGGCGTAAAGTTGCCTGGTAGAAGGGGCTCTGGTTTGGTTGATTGTGGCTATGACCGTGGGTGGTAGACCAGCTAAATCTTCCGCGTCCCGTCCAGGTGCCAGACGTGGAGGTTCCACAGGTCTGGGTGCGGATGCCAGAGTGTGCCCCTGTCCGAATTGGCTCTTTAGTGAAAAAAGGTTCCCGGCCCCTGTTTTAACCATTGACATTCTAAAATACAATACTTGTGCAATCACAGTGGCATACTATTTATTCTATTCTATGCCAGTTATGTGTTCTATGAACACTTAAAAGAACATCTGAAACCAAAAAAAATACAAAAAATTAAATAAAAATTGTGTGCCACCAGTAAACTAGTCAACATAGTCTCATGACAACTCGCAGGAGATGTCAAAATCCTTCATTGTTTTGATTCCCATAGAGACTAATTAATTAACAAACATATTTTCAAATCAATACAATACAGGCACATTTTAACTAGCGTCCCATCCAACACTTTATTTTAAGAAACACAACGTCCATAAACAAATGAGCTTAATCAGTCCATATGTATTTATGCAATATAAATGTCTAATATACTGCCTGTAAATAACCTGTAATGCACTTCTATCATCTTGTTCCAAAAGGCGTGGTTTTCTTTCTTATCTGGCACACTGAATTTCTATTGAAGTTACAGTTTGGTTTGGAGGTTTGTTTTAGGGGTTAAAACCGTAAGAATGCGTGTTTAAAGCCCCAATGTTTCTCTTTCTGGTACACAGCAGTGATTTTCCTATTAAAATCATGGTCATGTTTAGGTTTGTGTTAAGGGGTTAAAACTATGTAATAATAAATAAAAAAAACATTGTTTGTTGGTTCATTTATTTTTCTCTATTGGAGTAAAAGTTGCATGTTTTTGAACAAGCCAACTCATACAATTGCTTATGACTTGTCTTGAGACTGTTGAATAGCCGTTTAATTGCTATCCGAAACATCATGCCCATGTATTTTTTAACTAACTGGATTTTAAATGCAACTTCTAAAAGATAAATATTTGTATAATTGTATATAATTAAAGGTGAAGTATGTAAGATTTAGAAACCCTTGGTATTAATGACACCTGTGGCCATTAAGTGAACGGCAGCCTGTTGTTCGTGCACACTCTCCATAAGGAAGCAAGCCAGCAAGCATCCAAATCAATGAAGTAATGTAAAAAGACACTGAATGTGATTCCTATCATGCTGACAGAAGAGCCTGCATAATTAAAATTACACACTTATGATTATTTTACTACAAACATTTGGAAATTGTCTAGCATTCATTTAATGTGTTATTGTAGTTTACCTTGCTGAATAATTACAGATTAACATTGTTTATGACAGTTACTGTGAATCAGCATTCCTGACTTTTAGTGTAGAGAAGAGAAGAGAAGATCATTTAAATTATTTGAAAGTTACGAAGCAGGATCAAGTTAGCAAAAAACACATATAAATCATTATGGCACTATATTTCAGTTATGTATGCTTACCTGTCCAATAAGAAGAATGGCAATTCAGGGTCTGTTTTGATCCCCAAAACCGAATGCAGGTCTGTGACAGGGCGGAGGGCGGGGCCGTGATTCTACACACCCGGCACCTTATCAGGCTAATCAAGCCTCCAAGAGGGATAAAGGCAGACTGCGGATGGTGGTGCAACAGAGAGAGAGTGTTTACAGGCAGCTGCTCATTGAGTGTTTGTGTGTTTTTTTTTATTTAATTAAATATAATTTATATTGTCAAGCCGGTTCTCACCTCCTCCATTCCATTAATCCCTTTACAAGTTCCCACCAGGAATCAAATGCCCAGCCGATGTTCATTCTTGTTTTCGCTTGAACACGTTCACGTTCCCGCTTAGACAGACAGGATTCAGTAGATAATTATTATTTTTTATTTTTTTGGCTTACTCAGAGTTTGTGTAGGAGTCGGTGTTGTGCTGAGAGCTGGATGTTTGTTGGATTCCATCTCTAAGATAACATTTCCTAGTGTTATAGTTTGTTGTCGCTGTTGAATACCAGAAGAGAAGCTATTACTGAGGCAAGGCTCTCGTAGTGCACATAAAAGTCACATCCTTTGGATTTTCCCGGCAAAAGCTACCCGCTCCCTTCTCATGAACATCAGCCTACAGGCTTTAATAGGCAACCTAGGAAGTCCGGGAAGGGCTATTGTTTTTTAAAATTGCATTACAAGCCATTCACACAATGGGAAAAAATTTGAATATTACATGAAAATTGTTACATATTGCACCTTTAAGTAGTAGGTTAAATTTTATGTCTAAAATAAAACACATTCAGATGTCTAAATTTGGCAAGACAAATCAAATTGCACCTTCCACAGATCCTTTGCTTTAAACTGAAAATTGTGTTATCATCTACCCACCCTCATGTTGCTTGAAACTTGTTACTTTTTCACAGTAAAACACAGAATACGTTATTATCCTTATTATAGGTACAAGCATCATGTCAAAGTTTCTCTTTTTCATACAATGAAAATGTATGGTGATCAATGGCTGTCAAGCTCAGATACAGTTATGAGTGTTTTATTAAAAACAAGACAACTTGCTACTTTTTAGGTTAGGACATAATAACTTATTTAGAAATTGCTGTATTTTTGTAATTTTTATTTAATTGTATTTATTTTTTATTATTTGGTCATGTCCTATCTTTCATAGGAAAAGAAGTGAATTAGGACTGTAAATGGTGTCTTCTAAAGAAAAAATATATAATGCATGAGACCCCTTCTTGCTGCCATGGTGGTGATGCATAAAGTCCTTACTGTGGTCGATGACTGATTTGTAAAGTTATAATTCTTGATCTTCATGATTTCTCTACCTCTAAATCGACCTATGACGGACATGGCAAACTCTTTGAAGAGTCCTTTAGCAGCCTCAGTATGTGATGAATCAGCCATATCAGGGTACAGGCTGGGCCCAGAGGAGCTGGTTCCATGGCCTGTGTAGTGTCTGCTCTCCACAGACCATCCAGCTGCATAATTGAGCAGTGCTTAGGACTGGCAAAAACAGTGCAGAAGTCTCTGAATGACTGGAGGTAGGTGAAGATATGTTAAATGTAGTGACGAATCTGAGCTGAAGTTTAAAAGCCAGTGGAGAGGAAGTTGATGAGAGAGAGTCTATATTAAACTGTTAACAACATCCAGGAATTATTGAACTTAAAGTCAGACTCCAGTGCAAGAGTTTTTACTGACGACTGCACTGCTCTACAAAGCCAAAACAAAGTAACTACGCCAAACTGAGAAAAAATGCCCTTTATTGTCAGTTTTACAAACATAGCATTTTCTGAATCTGTGCATAGTTCCATCAAACGCTTTTGTTTGGTACTGGACAGTTCGTAATCTAAGAGAGCCGATTTCAGTCAGAACTCAAGTTACCATATTTTAGGGTAGTATAACACCCTATAAAGCCAAAACATAATCACCATGGCAAAACTTTTGTTTTAGTATAGATTGTGAAGTTTCTGTAATATAAACTCTTTATTTTCTATGAATTTCAGAATATTTGAGCCAAACCCGGCTGCTGCAGGATAGGTCATAGTCTAAGAGACCTGATTTTGGTCATAAGTAAATGTTCAGTTACTGCATTTTAGCTACAAAGCCAGAACATTGTAAATACCCCAACACTGAAACTTCAAAAGGATGTTGTTTTAATGTAGATTGTTGCTGAATCACACATTATTTTAGGAAAGGTGCATGTGGAGTATTTTGGATCCTTTTTTCGTTTTTTCTTTTTTTAATCCAAAAAGTGATTAAAACTGTGTTCCAAAGCATATGTCTTCAGATTGTTTGACTCCTTTTGAGTCCTATCATTCCATGTTCCCAATTCTGCTTCTTCCCACAACTGCACCTGACAGAGGGGAGTCAAGTGATTCCAGCATCGGCTTGTAAGTTGATTACATGAGACTTGGATATGAGACTAGCAGCCTATTATCTCAATCACAACAGAATTTTTATATTTACTTCAGGTCACTGCCTACTGGGATTTGACAATTTCTCTTCGTTTGCTGTTTGGGTTTGTCAGCATGGAAGGTTGGAGGTAGTGTAACGTTAATCACTCTCAGATAAAAGTCATCTATTATCCGTCACAGGAAATGGTTTATGTTAATAGGACAATTGCCTGATCTTTTCATAGAAGTGAATTACCTACCATCGTTAAAACATCTAATTTGAGGATTTTGCTATCAAGTCAATGGTTCATAGTTACCTTTGGCCTTCTTTGAAGTTAAAATAAATTGAACATAATCATTATAATATGAGACTTATTATGAATTTCTTTGTGCACTTGATCTAATTACCTCAAGATTATTTTAGTCAAGTTTGTTATGTTAGTCTAAGCATTAAGTGTCCTGATGGATGAACCATTTAGTTGTATTAATCTGTATTTGTTTAATGAATGTCTTTCTGTGAAAGAATTTCTGTGTTCTTAATAAAGTCAGCATGGATTTAAGCCTTATTTAATAAATGCTTTAAATAAAACACCATCAAACTCTAACCTTTCACTAATTGTTGATATTTTTAAAGGAATTTATTCCCAGTGCAGATTATGGGTTTTAGAATCCTAACGAGGATTGAGTCCATTTAATTTTGGAAGTTGCGTAAAGCTTTCAAATTTCCTTTTGAAAACAAATACATCATCGGCCATCACATGAGAATCAGTTCACTGGACGAACAGTTCTCTGGACCTCATCACAACTCTCTCTCTCACTCTACATTCCTTAAAGGGATAGTTCACCCAAAAATGAAAATGTTGTCCTCATTTACTCACCCCCATGTCATCACAATCTGATATGGAATTCCTCATAGAGAAAATAAGGAAAAAAGTTTGAATAATCTTGAGATACTGCTCTTTCCCATACAATGAAAGTGAATTGTGAATAAGACTAATGTTTGGCCTAACATCTCTTTTTGTGTTCCACGGAAGAAATGAAGTCATGCACATTTTGAACGATGGTGGGGAGAGTAAATGATGACATAATTTTCATTCTTGTTTAAACTATTCCTTTAACTCTTAGTTCTTGCTTTTGTTATATCATCTTGCTGGGTTTTTTTTCTCAACTGCTTTTTAGTAAAAAATCAAGACATGTACGTACTCCTGAAATAAAGATGCGCCAATATTTACTTAAAGCTGATTAGAAATTGGATTGGAGTATGTTTGAGAGACAGCATTGGCCTGTCCTGTCCTGTCAGACTGTGATTCTGTGTGATGTTGTTTTAAGACAGAATGTTGGGGAGTAGAGGAAGTGGTGTCTAAAATTCATCTGTTAGATCCGTCCGTCAGCCATAATCTGGTAATCACATGAATGGTGGTTAATTTCCTGTGAGCACTCTGGCCATATTCTGACTCACACCTGCAGGGCGGCAGAAAGTCAATAATACATTCACCGGCTAGAAGTGATTTACTCCCATCAAATATACACATCAAATGTAAAAGTGAAGTAAGTATAAAGAGGTAAAATTTATGTTAGCAAGTTCACATTCGGGCATAAGATAAAACAAGACATTAGGGAAGCAAAAAAAAAAAAAATGTAAAACTGTTCATATCTGAGCTACAGTTCAGGTGGTTTATTTGTTTTAATGGTCACTGTGACATATGGAAATGTTTTGGAACATTTAAGCAGTTGGTCATAAATTTTAAGTAAAAGGTGACGGAGAGAGCAATGGACTTACATGAAGTAAATATCAAATACTGGTATACTCACCAAGAGTTATAAAAATTACTTTGGTAGCTTGCTATTTCCTTTGTCTTTGACTTGTGCTGTATCTTGGATTTTTTCCACTTTCTGTATAAGGTCTCTCACCAGAGGCAATGTTTTTGTTACATTGGTTTATAAAAATGTTTTCTGCTGTTATGCGGGAACTCCTATGTTTCATCTCAATCAGCTCGCTAGTTCAGTTGTCAGGACACTGATCAGGGAGTCGGACATTTTGAGGGTTGTCTCAATCAGGATATGTTCCTTTACCGGAAATGTTGTCATATCTTGTGTAAAACTATGAAGTCAAAGCCTTATTTTCTCTTTTAAAATATATGTTGTTTGTGAAGTCTTTCATCCATAATGACCATGAAAGGTAAGCAATATTTTAAATATTAGAGTTTTAGAAGAAGGATCAAAATACACTCCTTTATATTTTGATTTCTTTATGTCATATATCTTTCATAATAACACTTCTTTAGAATACCTACACCCGATTTTTCTAACCGCGTGTCTTTAAACACGCAGAATGCACATGCGCCTTAAGTTATTTTTACTAATTACTGGCTCCACAAGGTGACAACACTCACATTTGAGCCATTGTTTCTTTCACAGAGAAGCGCAAGAAGAAGATGTAATTGCCGCTAACCATCAGGTGATTAAGGTAAAAACAGTGTATTTGAATGTCATGAACGTGTGTGTAAGGAGATTTTTAGATCCCTGCATTTGTATAACTCAAGTCTGAAGGAATATATAAACATCTGTATAGTATATCTGAATGGAAAGTCTGGCGTGTAGTCATAGCAGGCATGCTCCAACTACCTGTGTATGCGCAGAGTTATTAGGGCTGCATCCGAAACCGAAGGAAGCTGTCTTGTTGCCTTACTTAATTATCAGTCAGTGACCCAACAGACAGCATTTGCGTTCAAAGGTACCTGGATGGCTATGGAGGCAGGATAAGGTCACATCGTTGCTTGGATACCAGCAACTGATTTTCACCATCTGGTGTCCACTAAACAGTCCAACTGAACCACAATGGTCAAATAATATAGAACAAAATCAAGAGAACCAAGTGCATTTTTTAAAACTAAAATACTACGTTCTTGCTAGAAATGGAATTAAAAGTTGGAAAAAGTTAATAAAAACATCCTTGTGACAGGGCGGAGTGCGGAGGGCGGGGCCGGGTCGTGATTATACACACCCGGTCCCTTATCGGGCTAATTGAGCCTCGGAGAGGGATAAAGGCCGATTGCGGACGGTGGTACGTGAGAGAGAGATTGTTTACGGACATGTCCGTCATGTGTGTGTTTGTATCTTTTGTTTAAGTTTTTCACTAATTATTTTCACTTATTATTTATATCGTCAAGCCAGTTCTCGCCTCCTCCTTTCCATTGAACTGTGTTACACTGATGCTGAAACCCGGGAAGGAGGAGGGATACACCGTAGTAGAGTTCTCGCCACTACTGTCCACCCCAACGGAGCAGCCGCGGCCGTCTGCCAGGGGACGAGGAGCCCGGCTACCTGGAAGCGGAGGAACGGGTGCCTACCGCGAGGGGAGAAGGGGGTCCAAACCGACCGCCTAGAGCAGTCAGGGCCGCTGCCAGGGGTGGAGGAGTCCCCTACCAGCCAGTGAAATGCGGCGGTGTCTGAGACCGCCGACCACAAGTGGGGAGGGGCTCGCTGCCGACCGCCTGGAGCGGGAGAACCGCTGCCATGGGCAGGGGAGAACCCTTCTGTTACCCGAGAACACGCTGGGGCATTCCGTCCACCAGGGGCTGGAGGACTGCCTCCGATCCGCCCGGGGAGGCTTGGCTGTCATCCATTGGAGGGTGGAGGAGTGGCCGGGGACCAAGCTATGGCGTATGTAAGAGTAAGTGTTTTTTTTTTTCATCTCTCGCTCCTCTCTCTCTCACTGCCGCTCTGCCTTGACCTTTTCCCTCTTGTTTAAATTTTTGTGTTTTTTTGGGGGGATACTACACTGTTACAGGAAGTACCCCCCCCAGTTTAATTATTTCTGTTTCCCTCCCCTTGTCTCCGCCCTCATCCAGGTAGATGGGGATGACCTGCTGGCAGATGGGGCTTAGGGCACGCCGTCCCCCAGGGAAAGAGATGTGGGATGTACGTCATACTGGGGCTCCCCAGCCTGAGAGAACGAGGGAGGAATGTGACAGGGCAGGCAGTATTGGGCTAATTGAGCCTCGGAGAAGGATAAAGGCCGATTGCGAATTGAACTAAAATATTATTTATATCGTCAAGCCAGTTCTCGCCTCCTCCTTTCCATTGAACTGTGTTACAATCCTTTTATACACAAATTGGCTATCAACTGCCTCTTCGGTTACCATTTTTTCCTCTTCAGTTCATTCACCATGGATCCTCATGCACAGAATTGTGGGATTTCATAGGCAGCAAAGGATACATTTACAATATGCTGCCTTCAAAAATTTATCAGATGAAGGTATCTCAGTAGACAAGATGTGACAATGAACATTCGGACGTGCCTTAATCCATTCCTGCCTCCATATACAGCCTCCAGCAGCAGCATTTTCCTGGTTTCGGACACAGCCATGGAGTATGCTTTGACAGGCTCGTGTTCAGCTGTTCACAGATGCCGAGTGTTCGCGTCAATATGGAAGTATTCCTAGGGCTTTATACAGCGATGTTGTTGATTAATACCAGCTGTGCCTTAATGTGCGAGCTTATCATGCCGCAGGTGATTGAGTCATAAGTGTCCCAATGCTCAGTGGATCAACACTAGGTGATGCAACCCTAGAAATTTTTGTAATTTATCCTATTGTATCCTGTAGCTCAACTGGTAAAGCATGGCATTAGTTACACATTTCATGCCATGGTTTTGATGTCCAGGGAACACATGGACTGATCAAATGTAGGCCTATACAATACCTTGAATGCACTGTAAGTTGCTTTGGTTAAAAGTGTCTGCCAAAAGTGTAAATGTAATGGTATGGTAAAATGGTGTCAATAGTATCAATTATATCCATGCCAAGTAATTCCACACATTGTAAACGTTAATCTACCTTTACATAGTTTCTGTTGTTACTATTTAGTTTTGTTTATGTTGCTTGCATATTGTACAGAATCCTCTATTCTATTTAGTTTTTCTCAAAGAATACATGAAAAATGATGGACTGGAGGGCTGTCCCATGTCAGATTACGTCATCTCTCCCATTACTAACAGTGATGAGTCTAATGTGGAACTGCTTGTCTCAAAGTGCTATTTGATTACAGTGTAGCTTTACCTTCCTGGCTCAGTCCTTAAAGCTCAAGACACGGCTAAGGGACAGAGCATGTGTATATGGAAGGTTTGGGAGCCATGCAGAGAGAGGAGAACACATGTTAACCATTAATTTCTGTATTACCATTTTTCACCCTGTCAGGACGCACAGCTACATGGTGAGAGCTGTTCAGTGTACGAGGTAATGCAGGCTGAGTTAAACTAAGCAGGGCAGAGGAAGCATGCAACTCAAAGTGTATCCGAGAGAGAGAGAGAGAGAGAGAGAGAGAGAGAGAGAGAGAGAGAGAGAGAGAGAGAAATGGCTCTTCTAAGATGTCATTCTTTTGTTATTTTTTAATTCTATTTTAATGCAACCTTAAGCTGAGGGATAGGTGACAACTAAATAGAACATATTATTATTCTTATTGGCGACTGAGATTAACATTCTGCTTAACATTTCCATTTGCGTTCCACTAATTAAAGTCATATGGGTTTGGAAAAACATGAGTAAATGATGACAATTTAAATTTTTGTGTGAACTATCCCTTAAGTACTAAAACTTAACAGGCCTCTCACTCTGTGTGCTCATTCTATGAAGGAATTGACAGTAGGAGTGCCACTTTACTGTTCTACATTCCCGTTTTATCTATGAGTGTGATGCACAATTCTGGCTTTCTCATGTAGGCTCATCTCATCACGATGGTGTCACCCTATCTCTGGATCATGAATTCATCCAGGAATATTTTTTATGGTACTTTATAATCTTCTTATTTTTATAGTATGTTGTCTGTCACAGACTTCTAAATGACTGTTCACCCCATTGTTTGGTCCTATGGCATGTGTGATCAGAGCATTTTCTGAAACGTGCTGCATTCTAAAGGAGGCAACACTTTTAATTCTCTGTAAGGCACCTAGTTTAAAGGAATAGTTCACTGAAAAATTGCACATTCAGCAACGGATGTGGAATATGACTTGGATTATGACACACAAGCTGCATGGACTTCTTTTATTACTTTTTCTGTTTACTTATTTAATCTTTAAAGCGAGGCACTATCTACTGCCATTGTATTAAAAAGATGGGCTTAAAGATGGGATATTCATAAAAATGTTGTGTTCTGCATGAGAAAGCCAAATGGGTTTGGAACACAATGAGGCTGAGCTGAGTGAGATGAACCAACTTTATGAATCACCAGAATTTTTTTTTTTTGAGAAAGAGAAATTCCATAGTCTCAATTATGTACTGGTATGACTCAAAATCCCTTTTAAAAATCTTAACTGTTTAGGTTTAAACAAAGATGCAACTTGGTGTAATTCACCCTTTTAAAAATTCTTCACATCCAGCCTGTAATCTGTAATGACACAGCCTTGACACACGTTTACTGTAAATCAGCAACAAAGTAGAGTCATAAAACTTCCAACATCTTTTCATCTGCCAGGCTGGTGGAGGCATTACCAGTTCATTTGTTCTCTATGTCTCCCTCTCTCCCTGACTCCAATTTCAACTCACACGGTAGTAACTACCACAGAGGGACTGGTTAGGTCCAAATGAGCAGAGAGCACTGAGAGGATGTCAGCCTGCCATGGCGTCCCATTCCCAGCCAAACCTCCTCTCCACTCTCCCTTTAGCGCCAGTGGCCTTGCAGCATTTCAGTAGTGGAACACGGACCTTCCACACATTTTGATGGTTGATTGCAACCATATGGGGAATCTATTAATTTTTTTCCTCTTTCACTCCATTTTAATAGCCATCTCATATGTCTCATTCAACTGACGGGTGTTGTATTTATTTATTTAGAAATTTGTTTTCTGAAGTTTGTATTAAGTTTATTAATTAGGGATGAAAGCTGGCAAGCCTTTGCAGAAGAAGTGTCATGGACTGCACTGTCCTCCACAGGGTCCAAAATGTACTTTTTTTCCATGCCTGCCAATGGTGAGTGAATTAAGAAAATTTGTCAGACTCCATTTTACCGATTTACCTTCTAAGAATTCTTTCTCTCATCTGGAGCTTGACAAGTGTACATTTTGGACCCTACCACCATTTTATTGTATGTGAACATTCTCAGGTAAAGTTTTAGTGCTGCAAAATTTGACTAGAACTGCCAAACTCAAGAAAGTTCTCTCTGGGCTTTGCTTTTGGATACTAACAGGAGTTGAATATTCAGGCCATTGAAGGCACAGGGACACGGTGAGAGTGTTTACAGCAGGATCCGAAAGGTGTCTGCCAGAGAAAATTTACGGGTGCACTCGCAGGCCGTGCTGTTCTGGGCTTTCTCACCTTTATGGGGCATTTGAGGGTCATTATATAATTACATATCTTTTAAATATAAGCAAAGTCATAAAACATGATGACAGCTGCTTGTGACATTAAATCTGCTCTGGAAGACCTAATGATACACCACAACATAGTTTGCTTTCTGATGCTTTACCCTACAGGACACTAAAATAATACTGATTGATGATGATATGAATCTGGAAAATGTAATCTTTGGTAATTTTTGACATATTTGAGGTAGGAAAACGTGCATTTGGGCTGCTCGGTTCACCAGGGAAGTTTTCTGGAACTTGTATTTACCCCTCTAGTTTGTACACTGGGACCCCATGAGCCCCCACCAGTATCCTAAATTAATGGTATAAACAGACATAAACATACTCATAATACTGTTTTGATTCAAACACTGCAGCAAATCATTTTCTTCATCAGTATTTTTGTCTTGATTCCAGTAAAAATATCTAAACATCCTTAAAACAAATTTTTACTTGAGAAGCAAAATTGTGATGCTAAGTCTTATTTACAAAGAATATATACATAATATACATTATGCTTACATTTGTGTTAGATATATGCTTACTGGAAAAAAAAACAGGGATTATAATTAATAATTTTTATTTATTTATTTGCAGTGAAACCTGTCAGAACAAAACATTTTGTTTTGCAGTGAAACCAGTCAGAAATAAAGTTTATTTTTATTTTTTTATTCCCCCAGTGAAACCAGTCAGAAACAAACATTATGTTTTGATTTTTGCCCATTTCTTCTCTTACCAAATTAAGTCAAGATAAGGGCTTATTGTTTCAGTTTACATTTCTGACTCTTCAAATTTGAGCAGGTAAAAAGTTCATGTATTATTTTTTTTTATTTTGAATATGGACATGTTGAGACCAGACTTCTGAACTTCACTGCAAGACATTTTCCCACTGACAATGACCTGCCCATGTTTCATTCCAAAACTCGGCTATAGCACAACTTTTATAGTCTTAATCGTTCAGCTTCACACTGGGGGTGGAAATTGTACTTTTGGCTGCTTTCCTCTTATGATCCTGAAACATTGCTCCAAATTATTCACATCCACCGATTTTTCAACTCACCCCTCCGCCCACACAGGCTTATATTAGTATCTGCTTCCCGAGCGTTTCATCATTCGGGAGTTGCCGTGACATCTATCTTACCTCAGCCCTTTTGTACTCGCAACCTTCTGCAGTTCCATCCAGCATTTCTAACACGTTCTTCTCTGGTGAATCCCAGAATTTTAGCCAATAGGTCCATTACGAGCAGTCTCCAGCCCACTGCTCAGGGAAGTGCTGGTCATCCTGGTTTAGGTTAATGCACATTACAAGTGCTGCAGTCATAAAGCTTCAAAAGCACACAATGAGTTACAGCATTAAAATGAGGCTCCAGGGACCGGAGTTGGAACTGAATCTGATTTACCTGCATTATTTGTAGTCTGGAGCAGGAAACTGTTGTATGGGTTAAGAGTAGAGAGTTTATTACTGTGGCCTACAGTGCTGTTCCTGCTGGACTTTGTACATGGTCTGTTTATATGTTCTCAACTTCAAGGTTTCCCTCCTGATCAGCACATGCAGGCTTAAATAACATTAAGTGATGTCCTAAGCAGAGGCTAAACAATGTCCTGTAAAGGTGATGTGTGTTACTTTTTCTATGTTGAAAATGAACTCGCTTAATTTGCAGAGTGAAATATAAGTAAGCCATTTGTAGGTTAATTTCACCTAAAAGTGTAACACTGTGGCTCCTTGGCACATTCAAAACATTCCTCTGTTTGTTTGAGTGACATTGGGTGAAAATGAGTGAAAATTGCTGGATATAAATACATCTCCAGCTTCTTGAAAAACACCTAATGAGTTAAACGGTTGACATTCTTTACTTGTTTACAGCTGCAAGAAGCCAATGCTATGGTTAATGCTATGTCAATCATCACATTTGTAAGTGAACTCCCATATTCCGTACACCAATATGATCATGCAGGAAGTCGACAAGTTGTTGCTGAATGTTCCAGTACCCTGATATCAGCCCTATTATGCTAAGTGACTGACAAGTGTCATCTTCAATCAGACATTTTTGCATTGGTGCAAGTGTACCTTATCCTGTGACGTGGCTGACTGTGTGTTTGATTGAAACCAGGAAGTAATCGTGTTTGCATCACGATCACTGATGAGTGTGATTCGGAGGTTCCATTTAACATTCCATTTTTTATTCTACTGGTTTGTATTAGACAAAAACAACTAACTTTACGACTTGCTTCTGTCGCTCCTCTGTGGAATTTCACCAAGGAATCTGCAGCTCATATGTGGCCTTATGTTCAAAAACACTTCCTGCTTCAGCCACTGAGGACAGTGCTTCAAATTTCTGTAAGCACAGACCAAATTTAGCTCAAGAAAGTGAATCTACGGTTTATGGATTCACTTTGAGATCAGGCTGTCTGTTTGTCACTCCCAAAATGTTGCAGTGTGTACATGGCCATTCTTTGCTGAAAACTTAGGTTAGTTACTTTTAATTTAGGTTAGTTATTAGTAGCTAATTAATTTCAATTCAAAAAATGATAATACAAAAAAAATAAATAAAAAAAAATAAAAAATAAAAATATATATATATATATATATATATATATATATATATATATATATATATCATGAGCAAATCATGAGACAGCCACAGTGTGCTCAACTGGAACAGAAAAAAATCCTTCTCAATGCCTCATTAGCCTCATTAAATCTTCAACCTCATTCACAATCCAAACATCTTTACAGGTCCCAGATGACGGATGTTTTCCTTTTCCGCTCCAAAGTGCAGGGCAATTCACAAACTCTCCCCACCATTTATTAGCATCTCTGAAAAACATACTAATCCTAATGGAATTATACAAATGCACTTTTAATGAAACTTCACATTCTGACTTCCTGCCTGGGTGTCATTTCTCTTAGTCTTACGATCATCCTCCCCTTTCAATTTTAACATTGTCTCCAAGGAAACATCTAAACAGAAGCTTATTCCAATCCTCTTCTCCATTGCTGTTTCTTGGCTCTGGTTCATTTTGTTGGGAGGATGCTGAGGGTCTTATTACTGAAGACTCTGACCTATGACTGCATCCATTCAGAACCCATCCCTGCAATGTTTGTTCTTTCATTAATCTCTGCTGTGTTTTTACTTAACATGTTTCCTCCTTCCTCCTTGTTCTCTCTCTTTTCTGCTACATTAATTGTTGCTCTGTAAGGTATATGTGGGACAGTGGCCATGGGTTTGTTGTTGTCAGGAATAAGTGAATGAAAGCATTGTGACTGATTTCTCTGCTGTAGACACTCAATTGATTGCATTAATGAAGCATTTCTGAGCTTTAAAAGAAGAGCCCAACTCAGAGACTGTGAACAATGTTTTCCGGCTGCCCCAGGGCTCATCCTAGAGACTAGCCCGCTAATTCATTTAACAGGGATCCACATTACAGGATGGCAGCTTTCCAATATAAATACGTCTAGGAATTTACTTAATCACTAAATATATCCTATGCCATTATATGATTATTATCTTTTTAGTGCAGTTTTTTAGGATCTGCATGACTAAGTATTGATTAAATTCATAAATTCTTCCTGTGCTGAAAATCTATGTATGTATTGTAGTGTAACCGGTGGCTTGCGACACCAGTTAGGAAAAATACTCGTCTGCGTTGTGAATGACGACACGGGACAACAGGTGACGGTTCCACTGACATTTACTGACATACAAAAACACAAGAACAGCATCTGAATACGTTGCCCTTACGTGCTCTCTCCCGTGCATTAACAATGCAAAGAGCAAAAGAAATACAAAGAAAACATACCTGACATACAAAAACACAAGAACAGCGTCTGAATACGTTGCCCTTACGTGCTCTATAAAACAAAGTGACGCACGTATGAATCACCATGTGCCTTACTACACTAACAGATAAAAATATAACTTATAGTAAAATAATCAAAATAACCACAAAGATGAGTAAAATAACATAATACATATAACATTGTGAAAATATTAACAAATACAACAATTAAAATAAGGATTAACAAGAGCCACAAATAAACTCACATCTCCCGTGCATTAACAATGCAAAGAGGAAGGGGAGGGGACAAAGCAGTGCATTTTATAGAAGGCTAATGATGACCTCACACCAATTCTTAAAACAAATATATCAGGTGTAAATAAAATAAAACCATTTTGTGTGAATTATACCAATACATATAAAACACTTTCTGTACCCGTTACACTCTCCCCCCAGAATTTACACAAAATCCTTAGAGTATAACAAACTACATAAACACTGAAACACTGGTCACAGGGATTACATGGTCCACACTTCAAACACGATGAAGACTCCACATGAAGTTACCCAAATAAAAGGTATACAAATATGAAAAAGTTGGCCAAACCTTTACACAATTTGTAGGCATATACAAAGTGCCCATTACACTTTGAAAAAACACAGACCAGGTACCTAAACGAAACCAATATGAATGAATCAAGAATTGACACCTAAAATTGTCAAATACACAGGGAAGAAAGAAAAGAGAAAAAAAAAAAAAAAAAAAAATTAAACATGAATAACAGGAGAAACAGACTCCATACCAAATAAGGTCTCTAGTTGAACCATCGACTCAATTAACCTACGAACAGGTCTAATTACTCTACAAAGCCTAGTAGTGTAATGCTCAGAGCCATTATCAACTATAGGAACAGGTGAAATGTGAGGAACAGACACATTAGGAGAAAAAGCAGCAACTACAGTGTCATGGTCAACAAGTAAGTCATCTTGTGCCTCTGAATCAGGTTTAGAAGAATGAGACGAAACCCAAGAAGCAGTACGATCATTATCACAAACCGCTATGTGAGAAATGACAGAAAGAGACTCTGTACGAGACAAATCACCAGAAACCGGTAATGTTGACTCAACAATATCACACACAGATTGAGATGGTGTGGAACAAGGACCATTACTAGCACTTTCACCATCAGAATCTGTCAAGGGCAAAGGGAAAAAGTTAACAGGCAACAAAAGATTCCGATGCACCACTTTCTCACAACCAGATTTGTCACGGATCTTATAAATGTGCACTGAAGGTTTAGAAGCAACAATGGAATACATGGTGGATTCCCATTTATCTGCAAGCTTTCGTTTACCTCTACAACCTTTGTTGGCAACGAGTACATGATCCCCAATCGACAGAGGCAGTCCTTTGACTCTCTTATCGTACTGTTCAGACTGATGTTTCTGTTCTGAAGAAGAGTTCTTTTGAGCTAGCGCCATAGCACACTGTAGATCACGGACAAGAGATTGAACGTAGTCACTGTAATCACAGATTGATACATCTCGAAGTACGGACAGAAACATAAGGTCAACAGGTAATCTTGGAACCCTCCCAAACATTAGATAAAAAGGGGCAAACCCAGTTGTTTCATGGGCAGTGCAGTTGTACATGAATGTCATTGTTTGTACTAACTGTGGCCACTCTTGTTTAGATCTGGGTGGAAGCGATCTCAGCATGTTACCTAATGTTCTGTTGAACCTTTCGGTTCCACCATTCCCCATTGGATGGTACGGGGAAGTATGTGACTTGTCAACGCCGGCAATATCAAAAAGCTCTGCCATCAACTCACTCTCAAAATTTGCTCCCTGGTCCAAATGAATACGCTGGGGAAATCCATAGATACAAAAGACACCATCCCACAGCTTCTTAGCTACACTTTTAGCACACTGATTACGACAAGGAAAAGCGTGAGCTAACTTGGTGAAATGATCTGTTATTACCAAGACATCTATAGACTTATTGTGCTTATCTTCAGCGGACCAAAAATCAATACAGACGAGTTCCAACGGGGCAGTTGTCTTGATGCTTGCCAAGGGTGCTCTTGCTGCTGGCTCTGGAGTCTTACTCAGGACACAACGTGTACAAGTCTTAACATACTCACGCACATCACGTTCCATCCCAGGCCAATAGAACCTTTGGCGTGCCAAAGACAGAGTACGTGGTTGACCTTGGTGACCAGCCAAATCATGAACACCAGAGAGTGCTTGCTGTTTCAAGGAGCCAGGCAAGACGAACTGAACCCTTTTATGCCTAGTGAGCGGATCTTTGACAGCTCTATACAGGATGCCATTAAGCAAAAAGAGTTTTTCCCACTGCTTCAAAATCCTTAAAACTAACACATCCTCGTTCGCACGTTCACGTCTGTTAGGTCTGCGCTTCCTGCTAACATACAAAGCTACTCTTGAAATAACTGAGTCTTTTTGCTGTTGACACTGCAAATCAGACAATGAAAAGGCATGGATTACATCTTGACAGTCGGGAATCAAATTCGTCAAACGACCAGCAAGTGACGTTGCTCTGGATACAGCTCCTGAATCCCAATCACCACAAACAGACAAGATAGATGATACGTCCTCAGCAGACATGGAATAGTCGATCTCAGAGCTTAGATTGAGTTCAGTGACAAGTGACTGTGGCTGGCATGTGAGACGGAATGTCTTCTGTACAGAAGTATCTTCCACACTGCATACACTCTTCAACAGCTCAGAGTAAGATTCTGACAAAAGTCTCTGACTCACTGGGTTGACAAACGGGTTACGACTGAGCGCATCTGCTACAACATTTAATCTACCAGGGACGTACTTGATCTTGAAGTTGTACGGGGCAAGTTTTGAAACCCAGCGCTGCTCACACGCATCCAATTTAGGTTTCGTCAAGATGTACGTGAGCGGATTATTGTCCGTCCACACGGTGAATTCATGACCCTTAAGCCAGTGACTAAACTTGTCACACACTGCCCACTTCAGTGCCAAGAATTCTAATCTATGTGCAGGGTAATTAGCTTGGCTGCGGCTCAAAGACTTACTGGCGAAGGCTATAGGACGTGCTTTGTCCTCACCACTGGGAACCTGAGAAAGCACTGCACCTAGGCCGTCCAATGATGCGTCAGTACAGAGAATAAAGGGACGTTCAAAGTCAGGGTGTGCCAAGACCACACTCTCAACAAGGGCTCTTTTTAATTCCTTTAAGGCGACATCACAATCATGAGTCCAGTCCTGTGGAGACAACTCCCGGAAAGTGCCAGGTCTGTTACGACTACCTGTGCCTTTCACCAAACGTTTTTGACCGGCTGTCAAATTGAACAATGGCTTTGCGATACGTGTACAGCCAGGGATGAAGCTCTGGTAGTAAAGAACCATGCCCAGAAATGACCTTAATTTCTTTGGTGAAGGGGTGACATTATCCTCCATCAGATCAGTTTTCTGAAAGGCTGAAATAACTGCTACCTTGTCTTCATCTACAGAAACACCAGAACCGCTTATCACATGGCCCAGAAACTTGATGGAACGCCTGAGAAAGTGACACTTTTTCGGAGCCAACTTCAAATTACTAGCTCTCAATCTTGAAAATACCACTTCCAAGCGTTTCAAAGCTTCTTGCTCAGATCGTGCGAAAACCAGCAAATCATCGAGATAACAAAGGAGGCTGAAAAAGTTCAGATCTCCAAACACGCTGAGCATCATGCGCATAAAAGATGCAGGACTATTACACAGGCCCTGGGGAAGACGGTTGTATTCATACAATCCCATGGGTGTTGTAAATGCTGTGTAATGACGATCAGATTTATGGAGCGGGACATTGTAAAATCCCGATGTCAAATCCACAGAGCTGAAAAGGAGATTGCCACCTAGAGCAGCAAGACAGTCTGCTTGATGGGGCAACGGGTGAGCATCCTTGATCGTTTTTGCATTAAGCCAGCGAAAATCCGTACAGACTCGGAGAGATCCATCCTTCTTCCAAACCATTACTAAAGGAGATGCATACTCGCTGACGGATTTGCTAATGATACCCTTTTCTTCCATTTCAGAAAGTACCTCCCTCAACTTTTGGTATTGTGCGGGTGGAGTACGGCGATAGGGAAGGCGAAACGGACGTTCATCACTCAGATGAATACGATGTACAAAGTCCTTCACCTCTCCACAATCAAGTCGGTCTCTTGAGAAAACGTCACGATAAGACACTACAAGACTTGCCAACTCCTCTTTCCATGACTTGGAAACTTCACATCTTTCGATATCAATGTCCTCCAAACCATACTCATGCAGTAAACGCATAGGGTCAATAGATGGAATAGACTTGGAGAAAGCTGCATCAAGAACTTGAGATCTGCACATATTTTGTGAAACCATAACATCCTCTACTGCCAAACAAGGAGACACATCAGCTAGCTTAGCATTACGTCGAAGAGTTATTGGAGACTGGGTGGGATTTAAGATCTTCATCGGCACCCATCGATCACCCCACATGGGAGTCACTATACGTCCAACAAGAACATGCCGTGGTGCTGAACGTGATGTAGTGGGCTCGACAATGACAGAACTTCCTGGGGAGACATTGGTGTTAACTGGCAGTTTTCCCCAGACAAGGTGCTCACTTTTAGGGAGTAAAGTTACCGCTTGACAAAGCTTAACAGTGCCTATCATATCGGGCTTTTGAAGACCAGTCCAACAAGAAACACCGCTCAAAAGTTCAAGAAATTCTTCACACTCAGAGTTGCTGTTTCGACAGGAAATCAGTTCCCAATACTTCTTTTCAGCTTTCATCTTCTGAAGTACACATTTAATGACATTACTACCGATAATGAACTCATCCTTCTGTCCAGGCACTACTAATGTTGGCACAGTGAACTTGAACCCGTAAACTTCGATTTCCAGGTCATATGCGCACTTAGGCTGAGTAGTAAGACCACCACAGCCCACTAGGATCACATTATCAGAAATCAATGAGGGTTTAGGGAGAACCCCATCTGCACACAACTTGGATTCACCTTCTGTGCTCAGGGTACAAGCCATACTTCCAGAATCCAACAAACCGTTCAGTACAGACTGGCCAACGACAGTTACAGGAGTATAAAACAGTTCACTAGCTCCATTAATTTTTTGAGACCCCACATACAGCACGGTTTTTTCTGGAGGCAAAATTTTACAACTATTTACAAAAATCTCTTGTGGGTCTGACTCATCTTTTAGGGGAAATACGCTATCACCCATGTTATCCCCTTCTACACATGGGTCCTTTAGTTTAAATGTGTGACTGGAGAAGCCAACTCAAAGTCTGCCGTCTTAGGACAATCGCTCTTAAAGTGACCAGGTTTGAAGCATTTACGACAAAGCCTCTGGCGCATACAATGAGTATGTGTTGTGTGTTCCTTAGATCGACATACTCTACACGCTGAGCTCAAACTGGGCTTGGGGTCTGAAGTTTCGACTGGACAGCTTGGTTTGGATGAAGACAGTGAGGCAGTGCAGAGAGATAGAACTTTATCCATCATGCCAACCAACTGCTGCATACCAGCATCAGGACTAAAAGGAACAGCATTAGGATTCAATTGACCAGTTAAACACGATAACTGACTTGACGAACGTTCAGGCTGTTTAGGAGAACTGGGTACTAAATCATCACAAACAGTCACAGTGCTCTGACAACAAGCTGACACAGGCAATGAGCGTGAAGGTCTATCAAGAGCTTTCTTCTTGTTCCTGTGATGACTATCAAGTCGCTCTTGAACTTCAGCAGCACTCCACTGTTCGGCAGGCTTGAACTGAAAAGACAAAGCAAGGCCTGGATCTGGACAGTGTGAGATAAACATCATAACAGCTTCATGGACAGGGTCCTCGACACACTTGTCGCGCCTACGCAAACACTCATCTGCCACATCAATCGCCTTGTTCAGTCTTATCCAGTAGTCCATTGGGCTCTCGTCCGTTCTGGGCAAGGTGTTATAAAAGTCAGCCATAGGCATGTTTGAATACACTAACTCACTGAAATTTTGCTTCAATATGTCAAATATTGTGGCTGGGAGCACTTCAGCCATCGGCTTTGGAAAGCTGCGCAAGGAAACTTTGACTACATCCCTCGCTTTCCCTGCTAACCTACTCAAAATGAGATCAAAGGCAGTTTCATCAGTGCATTTCTTTCCGTTCACATAACTACACATCATGTCTTCCCATTCATGCACAGTAAATGAATCACTTTTATCACCTCTAAATAATGGTGGAGGTGCAACGTCGTGTTGGACTAAGACTTTCAAATTGGAAGCATCAACACATTCACTTGAAAGCTGCACATTTGACTTGGGTTGTACTGGGCTGAATTGTTGCGCTAAATTGAGACTGGTTGAAATGATTTTCTGTGCTAAATCAGAAATAATAACTCCTAAAGACTCATGTGTAATAAAGCGATCAGCATTTGGGTGTGTAAACGGAGTAGAACAAGCTGCCGGGCACCCTGAAGAACCAATAGCTGAATCAGACGCATGCACATGGTCTATTTCTGTATTAAAAAGTGTTCTCCCTCTACCAAAACATTGAGGCGAAACTCTAGACATATTGTCAGGACGATTCAGCACAGCCCCAATACCCCTACCTACAGAGAACATGGCACTAGGCCGTTGTACAGGGCTACAATTATCCTGACTGACAGTATCGTCAAACATGACTCAGTTTGAACAGAAAACACAAAGAGATTGAACAAGTTTCAGAGAAAGGATATATATATAAAAAAAACTAAAAAAATCACCAAGCTGGTACTCAGCTAAATGTACTTAGGATAAACACTCAAGTAAACCTTCACAAAACAATTCAATGTGACATTCCATGGAAAAAAAAATTTCAAGAAATTTTCTTGACTATCACAAAAAAATTGTTATTGATAAACATTCATCAGTGTTACATATAAAAAAAAAAAAATCAACACATCAATGCACATATATGGCGAATAGTCATTAACATAAACCAAACCAGTTTTCACCATTCATATAAGGCAAGTAATCAACTTATACCGTCCTTTTTGAGCAGCAGACAGTTGAAGGCTGGTGATATGCAACGAACTGCGACCTCCGCGAACAGCGAAACGGTCC
Source organism: Moxostoma hubbsi (assembly GCA_032164185.1). Taxonomy (NCBI): domain Eukaryota; kingdom Metazoa; phylum Chordata; class Actinopteri; order Cypriniformes; family Catostomidae; genus Moxostoma; species Moxostoma hubbsi. The sequence continues at coordinate 13,449,401 of JAVLUX010000034.1, forward strand.
TCCAGCGATCTATCACAGCACACCGTCGTCTGTTAAAGCAGCAACTCCGGCGATCGGCAGGAGCCGATCAAGCGAAATCCGAAGGGTTATGGCACCACGTGTAACCGGTGGCTTGCGACACCAGTTAGGAAAAATACTCGTCTGCGTTGTGAATGACGACACGGGACAACAGGTGACGGTTCCACTGACATTTACTGACATACAAAAACACAAGAACAGCGTCTGAATACGTTGCCCTTACGTGCTCTCTCCCGTGCATTAACAATGCAAAGAGCAAAAGAAAAGAAATACAAAGAAAACATACCTGACATACAAAAACAAGAACAGCGTCTGAATACGTTGCCCTTACGTGCTCTATAAAACAAAGTGACGCACGTATGAATCACCATGTGCCTTACTACACTAACAGATAAAAATATAACTTAATTATAGTAAAATAATCAAAATAACCACAAAGATGAGTAAAATAACATAATACATATAACATATTGTGAAAATATTAACATAAATACAACAATTAAAATAAGGATTAACAAGGATTAACAAGAGCCACAAATAAACTCACCTCTCCCGTGCATTAACAATGCAAAGAGGAAGGGGAGGGGACAAAGCAGTGCATTTTATAGAAGGCTAATGATGACCTCACAGCAATTAAAGGGGAAAACACACCAATTCTTAAAACAAATATATCAGGTGTAAATAAAATAAAACCATTTTGTGTGAATTATACCAATACATATAAAACACTTTCTGTACCCGTTACAGTAGCTCAAATGGTAAAGCATAGCACAAGCAGCACCAAGGGTTCATGACCTTGTATCCACTTTAAATTCTTTGAATAAATTGATTAGCAAATTTAAATGTTGTGGTGATGAGATCACGAGATGTGCTTTTGAATTTTGCTACACTATTACTGTTGGACTGCATGGTGTTATTAATTATATTTTGTGACCTTTGGAGCTCTAACATCTCCATGAGTACATTGAATGAGTACAGAAGGTTCTCCTCTTCTGTTTTCTTGATTGTTCTCAATTGAATAAAGCCTATGATTACCAAGTATACATTCAGTTTCATGACGGATCCCTCCCTGAAAGCTCTCAGGAATCTGTTTGGTATCATGCCTGGCCTACAAAATTCTTGCTGATCTGTCAAATACTGATGAGCTGCCAGAAATGTGTATTTCTGAAGTCCTTCTCATTTTCAGCGGGGGCGTTTTTAGTCCAGTAACTCCAGTAACCCAGTATTTGGGGTCAAAACTCTCTGGGCTTCCCTGAGTCCTCCATTCTATCCTTTCTATGCTGACCTGAAAATTAGGTCAAACAGATGAAAAGCATGATCTTCCATAGGAGGAGAAACGATGTAAAGGGCATCCGCAGCCCTCCCTGAAAGTAAAGCCCACTGTGTTCAGTGTCGCTCTGCCGCCCATGAGCGTACACGCTCATGCATAGAGTTCTTGCTATTTCTTCTCTGTTTCAGTTATCTGAAAACAGTTTGCAAGAATAGTGTTGTCTATGAGAATGGTGCCAATGATCTCAGACTATCTCAGGAGGTGCTCTGAGTTAGTACGCTTTAATTTCACAAAGGAGTTTGTGTTTTACATGCATTATGATCGTAACTCTTCAGGTTCACTTTATTTTTGCACTGCTTACTGAATATAAATATTTGAATTAAAAAAAATATATATGATTGAAAAATCAAAGTGGCTGGTAAAATTGGATGTTTTACTAGCAACTGTGGCTGGTAGTCAAAAATGTATTTACACTGATCACACAGGAAATCAATAAAATTTGCATTGCTCAAGCATCCTCAGAGACACGGTTCTTGTCCCATGGAACCAGGAAGTAATCACGTTCACATAATCAATGAGGAGCGTGAATAGGGGGTTATGTTTTTTAAAATTAAATTTTTACTCCACTGATGGTTAAAGGAATATTCCGGCATAATATTGATACACACAAAAATGTATTTTGACTTACCTCTCCATTTCTTTAAAAATAAGGTAAAATCTAGGTTACAGTGAGGCTCTTACAATGGAAATGATGGGGGCCAATTTTTGCACATTAAAATACTCACTTTTTCAAGAGTATATCCATAAGGCATAAACAATTTAGATGTTAACATGATTTTAGTGTAATAAAATCACTTACTAACCTTTTGTGTGTAAAGTTAAAGCCAATTTTGCATGCTCGTTGTAATGACGATTTCAACAAACATTAAACCCTAAAATTACTGTAAAAATTATAATTAAAAAAGAATTTGCAGCTCAAATTATACACAAGTTTTAACAGAATAATTAATTTAAGTGCTTTTATAAAAGTATAAGCTTCACATTTTTGCATTTAAACCCTCCAAAACTTGGCCCCATTCACTTCCATTGTAAGTGCCTCACTGTAACCTTGATTTTCGGGACGAGTCTAAATACATTTTTGTGGTGTTCAACATTATGCCACAAATAGCTGTGTATTGATTTTAAGTGGTATTGAACACAAAATATTCCTTCAAGATTAGGATTTGTATTTGGTTAAGGGTGTATGCTAATAAAACATGCATTCCTGTTCACTGAGTTAAATCATCCATCCATCCATCCATCCATCCATCTTCTAAAGCCGCTTGTCTTATTTAGGTTCACGGGTAGTGCTGGAGCCTATTCCTGCTTTCTCGGGCTGAATGCAGGGAAACACCCTGGACAGGTTTTGTTAAATAATTTACAACTAAAAATACAACTCACTTTACAACTCATTTGACACTCAGTTGTGTTCAGCGAGCTGAATTGCTCTGCCGATCCATTCAACTTTTTTGACTCTTACGAGCTGTTGGATTCTACGGTGCATTGCAGCGGTTCTCCCCCTCTTGCACCGGCATTCTGCAGAGAACACCCCTGGGCGCTTCAGCAGCAGAAAAAAGAGCATATTTTCTCTAAATGAGAATATATTTTCCTTCTAAAAGAGTGTCACCTACGAAAGTGTCTATTTCAAGATGTCTTTTTGTTTGTGTATTATTCCTAGTTGTGGTCGCTATCTCTCCGCTTCTGATGGCCACAATCGCTGTATCACGTGTTTGGGTGCTACCCACGTGGAACCATCATTCGTGGATGGTTCATGCCCTCATTGAGAGAACGTAACCATGGCTACGTCACGGTCGCGGCTTTCTTTCGCCAGAGGGAAAGCCGCCCCAGTGGCTCCATCTCACTTGGCGAAGTTGTCCAAGGCTCCCGTCCACGGCCTGTAAGGCGGGTGCCAGCATGTCTGGGCTACTCCTCGAGAAAACAAAAGGCTCTTATGAGAATTAACATTTGAACTCTCTCTTGCATACGTAACAGCAACATCCGAGATGCAGCAAACAGTGCAGCTCAAACCTCCCTTCTACAGTCTGATCATCTCCCCCTACTTCCCCATTCTCCTCCTCACTTAAAGCTCACTAAAAACCTATGCAATGTTAAGTGTGTACAACAAAGTAACTATACATGTTTGGTATCATTTAAAGTGTCTCAGTGCACCTGGTAAACTGGTCTCATTCTCCCAGCCATAATGAAAAGCTAAAAGAAGTTATAAAATATAAGAAATGTGGTGTGCCCCTTAAAGGTATGCCCTCCCCCAGATCCTCCATACAAACTACCTCCTGTATGTAAATCTACAGGAATCGAGAACCCATTCAATTACAAATTCTGATCCCACAGTTTCCAACCCCTCAATAGGGGACCAAAATCTAATTATAATGACAGACACCACCATTTGGAAAGCATATTGAATTATCTTGGTTTATAAAGAAACTGGGCAAAAAGTTCGGGGACTCTGTAGGTAGACTTCACACACGATTGCTGCGTGTAGTTTTCGTTGCCAGGTAAATATTTCTATAAATTCCTCGATTTCCGAATTGTTGTTATTATATTTGATTGATCGATGTTTTTACTCTATGAATTGGATTTGTAATTATTGTTCCATTACCTGGTCAATAAATTGTAAACATTTGATTTTATTCTGACTGACTCTGAAATTGTTTTCCCAAGCAGATTGAACGATTCGTATGTTACCACAAGTCTGCGTCAGATTAGTGAAGACTAATATTTGGCATCAATTCAAGTGTACTTGGTTTGCAAAGACAAAACAGGAATTTCCATTTAGAACAGCAAATGCTGCTTGATCAATCTAAATTCGTGTGTGTCTTACCTCTGTTTTAACATCATGTTTCTCCATATAAGTGTATGCGGGAAACCATGCATGGCCAATCCAAAGCTATTATAAGAGAAGTTATGTTGTCAACTTATATCTGTAATAGTGGCTGTGATCTCTACTGAAGAAAACGTTAAGTTAAATTCAAGTGTATGCAATTCCATGGGGGCTATACTGAAGTATCTTTGATTGTGTAAACGTGAATGTGACCGATCTTAGGTAGATAGCAATTACCTCTGTTTGATGATCCAAACCTGATAAGTTTGTGATCGTGAGTCCCGCATAAGAGAGAAAAACATGCAAGGACCTCAAAGCGGCATGGTTTCCTAATCTGAATGGGTCAAATATAATTAAAGAGTTAAAAAGAATAATCAAACACTCGCTCACTTTTAATGATGCTTAGATATCATTAAAACCTTTTTCATTTATGGAGTTAGATGATATAACGAGGTAATACATAAGAGAACATGTATTTCATTTAATCTTGTTGTGTTGCGTAAAAGGAAAGACAGCGCAGAGACCTTTACCCATATTATTGGAGACCGCCATTGGACCGATAAACGGGCTTACAAAGTGGTGACCTCGGCGTGATCTCGCAACCAGACGAACAACGTCTTTCCAGCACGACATTCAACTTGATCCCTGCCAGGGACATGAGGTTTGATCTTCTCATCTATCTCCAGCTGCTGTGGTAAGTCAATCTTTTTTGCCTTTTAGAAGTGTTGAGGGAAAGATTGTTTGCACCTCACATATAGACACATTTTTATTATGGGTCGGAATACCCTCTGTTTAGAAAAATCCAGTGGGCATAAGAATTAGACGGGAAACATGTCTTTCCAGGGAAAGCAAAGCAGCAGTGTAGATGAGGAAATAATGGAGATTCTAGGCGTGCAATTAAAAAACCTCCTTGTTCGGTTAAGTGACAAGGGACTAAATTTAAAGTGGAGCAACAACAAAATAATATCTTGGTATTCTGCTGAGGGTGCGAAATTGAAATCAAAATCAAAATAAAAGAAAATTCCCGCTGCAATTTTTTATTTGCTTCGTTGTAACGACCTCGAGACCATAACCAAGAACGAATGAACAATAGCAAATATTAAAGAAGTCGAAAGATTGCGATCTGCCGAATTACAAAAGTTAAGAACACAAGTCAAAGCATTCATGTATGAGCAACGGGGGTGGGATAAACAACGCAAAGAAATGGCAACAGAAATGTATCAAATTCAAAGAAAACTTCAAACCGGCAGTAATTACATATCTGCTCTCGAAGATTGTTGCAATAAATCAGGGTTTCCAGTAGATGCAGTTAAACAAGTAGACGGTAAGTATTTAGGGAAGCACAACTTGATCGCCAGCTCTTTGTCTAATTTGGTGGACAGCGGAAAGGAAGCGCTGTCTCCAAACAGAGGATTGCCCACTGGGTCATTGACGCCATCGCTATGGCATATCGCGTCCAGGACCTAACATGGGACCCTTCCACTTGACAATTTCGTTTCTTCTGGGGAGAAAAAAGAGAAGAGTCTGCGGCTGGGCCGGCCGGTCCTTATTTTTTGTGCAGTCGACTTGTCCCCGTGGTGCAGGGGACCATTTGACGCCTACAAGAGCGATGTAGGAGGTTACGTGATGGCCTGGTGCACTGGAAACTAGGCACACAGAGGTATGCCCGTCTTGCATGTAACACAGTTCAGTAGTCGTGGCATTTTGTATAGGGACCCCTAGTGTCACTTCCTCGACACAACATCAAGTGAGTGACAGTGAGACATTCCCTGATGGAGGGAACGAGATGTTGTGTCCCTCCTGCCACAACACTGAACTACCCGCTGAAATGACCGGGACCTTGTCTCTGCTCCTGAAGTGCAAATCCTGAATAAGTGGTTGCATTCCAACTCCTGTTATGCCCGTGAGATTCCACTCGCCAATTTTATTTGGTCTTTTCTCAAATATCAGAGATGTCTGGGGCTCTCAAGTGCAACCCCTAGTGTCACTTCATTGACACAATGTCTCATTCCCTCCATCAGGGAACGGAGGTTATGACAGTAACCGAGATGTTTACATGTTGTAGGCCTACATTTTGAGTTGTACTTTTTTTCACATTTCACAAGTGTATATTTTAAGATTATTTTTATAAAGCTTATTTTAAATAATAATTGTTTGCCCCCTTGGAAGTTTGCTGAAGTTCTCTGGTTAAGAACCACTGTTAATGACCCTATTAAAGAGGATTTAGCCCCCCTAGTTTTAAATCTTAACCCCCCTAATAAAATTTGTTATTTATATGATCTTTCTCAATGTTTACTGAAACCACTCGCTGCAGTAAGCTTAAGTTATTACACAAGGAATCCTTCCCTTATCAATCATTAAAAACTTTAATGTTAATTTAACATTTTAGTTTTAAACACAATTTAATTCAGGACCACTTTCGTAAAATAAAATGTCTTAATGACAATCTGAAGGCATTCTGTTATTTTTGGCAGTATGCTTCTGTTCTAAGCAAACTGTAATCAATCCCCCCAGGGGTAATAGAACAGGTCCAGCAGAATTACAACATGGTACAAAATGTAAAAAATTGCCCATTTGCAGAATATACATTCATGGAAAAGTTCTGGGTTCAATACAATTATCGGGTTCAATACAAGTTAATCTCAATCAACAGCATTTGTGGCATAATGTTGATCACCACAAAAATTATTTAGACTCGTCCCTCCTTTTTTTAAATTATTATTATTATATATTTATTTATTTATTTTTACCCCCTTTTCTCCCAATTTGGAATGCCCATTTCCCACTACTTAGTGGTGGTGCGGTTACTCACCTCATTCCTCATTGTGCATGACACCGTGGAAATTGTGGAGGCTCATTCTCATCTCTACGATCCACGCACAACTTACCATGCACTCCATTGTGAGTGAGAACGTCTAGGTTACGGATGTAACCTCCATTCACTGAAGGAGGGAACGAGACGGTGTGTTGAAGAAGAAAAATCCTGAATGAACTCGTCGTATTTCCCTGCTTTTATACCTGTATGTCCGGGGCGGGGTATGCAAATACTGTCTGCCAACTTCTCATTGGCCTTTTTTCATAGACCAGAGGTGTATTCGGCACTCAAGAGAGACCTCTAGTGTCGCTTTTCGACACAACGTCGAAGTGAGCGACAGACGGGGAACCGCTAATCGTAACCACGAGGAGGTTACCCCATGTGACTTCACCCTCCATAGCAACTGGGCCAATTTGGTTGCTTAGGAGACCTGGCTGGAGTCACTCAGCACACCCTGGATTCGAGCTCGCAACTCCAGGTGTGGTATTCAGTGTCAATGCTCGCTGAGCTTCCCAGTCCCCGTCCCTCCTTTTCTTTAAAAATAGCTAAAATCAGTTTTTTGAAAGCACTTGCATTAATTCTTCTGTTAAAATTCATGTATTATTTGAGCTGTAAAGTTGTAGGGTTTTAGGGTTTGTTGACATTACATCATTACGGCAACGAAGATGTAAAATTGGCTATAACATAAAAACATACACTTACACATAAAAGGAAATGCTTTCCATTCCAGTGAAATGTTCCCAGTTAATAAAACACATCCACAGAAAAACATTAGCCATTTTATTTGGTTTATTTATTTTTGCAAATAAAATTTATAAATAAAATTTTAGTTTTGAATTCGCAATTATTCAAACCAAGACAAATCCCTCCAGACTAATATTCCTCACAGTTCTATGTGGTGCTCAGCCCTCCTAAGGTTAAAATCCAATAAATGTCCATGGCATACACATACAAATCACACAACATTGCATACTTACAGTGTCACACACACAGTATAATGTTTCAACCCTTTCCAGATATGGCCGCTGCCAGCTCAAGCAAAGTTTGAAATCTAGGTGTAGGGGTCTTTTTATTTAGACAGTACTGCACCCCCCAAAAGTGATCTTAGAGCAGGTTAAGAGGAGTGCATTTGTGTTAGCATTATTACTGTGTTGGTCATATATTGCTGTTTAGGTTCACTATTCACGCAATTTTTTAACACATTCATACAGTACTGTCTCCTCTTCCCCACTCTTCCAACATAGTTTACAGATCTTTATGGCATCCCACTCTCTTCCAATCTCTTGTAACCTCTCTACTGACCCTAGAGGTCACGATCTCCATGGTCTCTCCTCCCCTCACCTCGCTCCTTGCTGGCCAGACCCCAGAATTCCATAGAAATCGATACCACTGTATGAGGTTCCTACATTCCACTCCCTTCCTGTCCACTTGTCCTCAGCACGGCCCAGCACAACTCTCTCCCCCGAGGGAGTCACCTGTTAAAAACAAACCCTTAGAGCAATGATGACTTCTGGACAGCATCTGTCCAACTTTATCACCCTTCTCTCCACACTCATCCATACTTGCTCCTTTATTTATCGCTCCATTCTGTCAGCTCTTGTCCCTCCTTTCCAGTTTCTCAATCACCCCTCCTCTTATCATGATGTTTTGAGGCTGGGATATATATTTTTACATTTTATTTTGTGATTCATTCAATCATCATTATAATTTTTTTAATACATAGATGTATTATTATAATTATGGTCAAAAATATGTTGTTTAATTATATATATATATATATATATATATATATATATATATATATATATATATTAGGTCTATCAATTTTAGACACTGATTTAGTAAGAATATAACACAATTTGTTTTATATTTGTTTAAAATTTACATACTTTATCATGTCCCCTGACTCGTGCTTAAATAATGTAATAGGGAATTTTCCTACCAGCAATTCAAGCTTGAAGTGCCAACTTTTTGCAATCAAAAACTGCTATATGGAGCAAATGGACCTAATGGTACTAATGGAGGAGATGCTGAAAAAACATACTGTGTGAACGGCCCCTATAATTCCACCTTGTACAGATTGATGAACTTGATTGCAAATGGATTGTTGTGGACTATAGACCAGTGATGTGCTTATGTGCAATGATATAGACATTAAACAAGCAAAATATTGATTTTGTTGATGTACATTATGTCATTATTTGTGATTAATTTAATTAATGTGCAATTTTAGGATCATATAAAACCATAATTGTAAATAAAAGTGTTGTTATGAAAATCTTATATCTGCCTCATTCTCCAAAAGTGAAAACCACTCACTGATGGAGGTACAAGATATATATTTAGATTATAGAGATATTATGATAAATTAAAGCCCTAGAAAATGCATCCAAAGCTAGCACAGGCAATCTGCAGGCCACTCCATAATTCCGTAAACCATTTCTGACAGGCTCTACCATCCAACACCAACAATTACCTCAAAGGTGGGTGTTTGTGCTGGTGGGTTTAACTTTTTCTGCCATATGGTCATGGAAATCTGCAGAAACCAAGTGTAGAGATGTGACATAAATCCAGAGTCAAGAATGAACATAAGTCACAAAGAAAGTATGAGAAGCAAATTAATTTATTTGTAGGAGCAATTTTCCACAGAACAGCAAAGTTGAGCTAGTCTTAGAGGCATGTGTGTAAGTGTAAGGATCACACCTTACAGAAGTGATCAGAAGTAACTATACTACTTTGAAAATATTTTAGTTATTTTTGACAGGGCGGAGGGTGGGGCTGGGTCATGATTCCACACACCCAGACCCTAATCAGGCTAATCAAGCTTCAGAGAGGGATAAAGGCTGACAAGACTGCAGTGGCACAGAGAGAGAGAGAGATTTACGGACAGCTGTGCAACATCTGTGTGAATTTGTCTTTTTGTTTCCTATTAAAATATTATTTATATTCTTAAGCCGGATCTCGCCTCCTCCTTTCCCTTTAACCCCTTTTACTCTGGTGATGAAACCCGGGAAGGAGGAGGGATGCACCGTAGTAGAGTTCTCGCCACTATCATCTGCCCCAATGGAGCAGCCACGGCCATTTGCAAAGGGATGGAGAAGCCCGGCTGCCTGAGAGCGGAGGTCTCTCCTTCATGTCGTCAAACCTTTTTGACCTCCTTTTTTCCATGGAACACAAAAAGGAGACGTTAGACTGAATGTTAGGGACTGACAGCCTCAGTCACCATTCACTTGAAAAAATGATGCTATAAAAGTGAATGGTGACTGAGGCTAACATCCTACCTTGAATCTCCTTTTATGTTCCATAGAAGAAAGTACAGTAAGCCAATTGGGTTTGGAATTACATGAGGGGAAATTATAATGATGACAGAATACAACTTTTTAGGTGAAAGTTTCCTTTAAGTGTCAATTTCTGGAATTTAGAATTAACAAAGAAAATGTACCATCTAATCTAATCTAATCATCTAAATGTACCTCTAAGTTTTAGACTAGCGCCAGCTGCAAAATTAAAAAAATGTAACTGTTTTTTCTCAAAAACCTCTTAGCATCGCACCAATAAATAAAAGTCTGCTACTGATAACTTTTATGTCATGTAAATAATGTGGTCATTGTGTGAGTCTGCTATAGAACACAAATACTTATCAAAGAGCACATTTATTATGTCTCCGTTAATGAGACAGCTGTTTGTTATTTAGGTAAATAAGGCAATTACCAGCTGCTCTAAAGAATCACTGCAGGCGTTAGAACGTCACTCCGTTTCTGAATTTCTGAAACAAACCATGTATTGCATCTTTCCTTCTTATATTATGCAGTTTCTGCTCTCTCTCTCTCTCTCTCTCTCTCTCTCTCTCTCTCTCTCTCTCTCTCTCTCTCTCTCTCTCTCTCTCTCTCACTCCAGGGCAGATGGTATAAGCAGCAATGCTGTCCTTTAACAATGCAAACTTGTCCAGATAATGACCTCATAGTTCTTAAGCACACAGAGAGAGAGAGGGAGAGAGAGAGAGAGAGAGAGAGCAAGGCCCACAGGGAGCTTGCAGGTGCGTTGGGATGACTCCAAAACCATCGCGGGTACATTTCTACGCTGCTGCTTCACCACTGAACGGCGTCCAACCTCACTGTAAAAAACAGCTTTGTGATCAGGGACTATTTAAGAGCAGGTTCCCTCCTCCCCACCACCGCAGCCCTGCCAACTGGCCACGGGAAAAACACGTGGGGCGTCTCCTCAAAGCCAAGTAGCCAGTTTTACTGAAGCCAAACAGAACTGAATTACAGCAAAGGGACATTTTACACAGTGTGCAAAATAAAACAGTGATTGAGAGTCTTAAAGCCCTCAAGGTCTGCACTTGGTGCAAACGCAGCTCATGTCAGTTTCTACTGTAGACAGGAAACAATTTCAAAATTATACGCATCTAAGGATAACATTTGATTAGAAATAATATTTAGAAATAGAAATGGAAAGGAATGGATGGGTAAGGCTGCCAACAGGTGAAAGAGAATCCCATACAGTCACATTGAATAAAATATCTATTACTTACCTGTAATTGCAATTATAGTTAAAAACATAAATAATTGTATCTAATTTGTCTAGAAATCAACTTTTTCATTCATTTAGTTCTTTGTATCACCCTTATCAATTGATATTTAGTTGGTTTACAGTGCAGACTTTAGCTCTGCAAAGCACCTTGCCAACTAATAATTATACATTTTAATTTAACCCTGCTCTAAATCAGGGTTCTTATTGTTGTGGACTGTGGAATTGTGTCTAATTGACCCTTCATCAAGCCCCGCCATAAAAATATTACAGATGAAAACTGTTGCTGCCCGCCATGTTGGACAAACAATTGTGTTCTTTTAAGATATCTTTCTCAGAGTCTTGCATGTTTTAATAGTTTTAAATGGAATTAAATAAGTTTTTTATGGTTTCTAAGTAATAGTGAGTCAAGGTTGAACTGATTTACTCATTAATCAGTTCATTTGTGAATTATTCAGGCAACGGTAACTAAGTAGTTTACAGGACCCTAGTGAGTAAAGTGTAGTATCGTAAATAGTACTTCTAAAATACTACATATTTCTATTATAGCAAACCTCTTTATCATGTATATCTTTACTGACTCTTAATCCATATTTTATTTAATTCTTCATGAGATTATTCACTTTATCAGGGCCTGTATTTACAAATGGTTCTGAGTTTGGGCGAGGAGTATATGATGGTTTTTGGGAAGAGTGCATGCCCTTTGAAATATGTTCTGATGTAATATGTTGACAATGCTGCTGATTCAGAAATGAATCATTAGTGGTCACTTTGGTAATTTTTATACTTTCTATTTTAAATGCTGAGGATTTTTTGTTGAATGCAGAAAAATGTGTCACTTTCTTCAATTAGACACATTCATTTTGTAATGAAAAATTATGAAAACTTTCATAATTTAAAAACTGTTACCCCCCAAAAATTAGTAGTTCCTTGATTTTTCTTTTTTTTTTTTAATCATGTACTTGACATCAAGACTGATGGGCTGATACCAAAAAATATTGATTGTGGTTTTCATAATTTAAATTTGTAAGACTATGTGTTCCCTTTACAAAAAGCTTCACTATGATGCTGCGTTGAAGAGCGCTTTGGGAACACGTCTTAGTTGTGACCAGCTGTGAATATGTGTTCACACGCCCAGGCTGAGGCGGATGCGCAGATGTCTGACATGCTTGCCAGGGCCGCCGTCGGGGTGGGGCTGGACTGGAAACCTCCACCCTCCCCACACCCGTCACGGTTGGATGACTGGTTCCTGGGGTCTGGGCGCCGCTCACAGCCACGCCCCCCCCGGTCCCGTTTTTCCCGGAGGTGCATGACGAGCTGACGTCTTCATGGAGAGCGCCGCTCTCCATTCGTCAAAAGCCCTGCTCGTCAGCTCTCGCTACCCTCGACGGCGGAGAGGCCCATGGGTACACAGTGATTCCCCAGGTGGATAGGGCAGTTGCGCTCCATCTTTGTCCCGGTGACCCTACCACCTGGCGCGGGCGCCCTGTACCCCCTTCCAAGGCCTGTAGGACTTCATCCTTGTTAAACAACAAAGCCTACAGCGCCGTGGGACAGGCCGCCTCCGCCTTGCACACCATGGCAATCCTGCAAGTCCACCAGGCCAAGGCGCTCAGGGATCTGCACGAGGGTAGCCCTGACCCCGATGTGTTGCAGGAACTGCGCTCAGCGACCGACCTAGCCCTCAGAGCCACGAAGGTCACCGCGCAGGCACTCGGGCAGGCGATGGCCACCCTTGTGGTCCAGGAATGTCATCTGTGGCTCAACCTGGTCGAGATGCGTGAGGCCGACAAAGTTCGCTTCCTCGACGCCCCTGTCTCCCAGCTTGGCCTCTTTGGCGACACCGTCGAGGACTTCGCCCAGCAGTTCTCCACGGTGAAGAAACAGACGGAGGCCATATCTCACATCCTGCCTCACCGCAAACCTGCCGCCAAGGCCACGGCCCCGTCTGCTCGCCGAGGGCGTCCCCCTGCGGCTAAGAAACCTGCTCCGCCCCAACCCGGGCCCAGCTCTTAGCCCCTGCGTCGAGCACACCGCAGGAAGCAGACACCCCCGTATCCCGGAATCCCTCAAAGGACCCGGAAGGCTCCCAGGCGGTCCTGAGACGGACGACCCAGTGACACAGACGTTAGCTCCGGAGGTGGTAAGACCGCTCCATCCCCCGGTGGAGGGCCAGGAGGAGAATCTTTTGTTTCTAAACAATTTCATTTGCCGCCCCCCCTTAGACGTTGCGGTACCCACATTCTCAATAAAAGAGCTATTTCCTATGTCTCTGGGTCACCCGGCCCGCAAATGCCGTTCTCACGGCACTTTGCCCCTAGATCTCAACAGTCCTGGCTTCCTGGACACAGACCACCCGTCTTCAGCCCCACGACTGTCCCCCGGCTGGCCGGTTCCGACGAGTCCAGAGGACGCCTACCAAGGACCTCCTCCTCAGTCGCTAACCCACCCCCTGCCAGGTGTGCGGAGCAAGGTAAGTGCTTTGAGTCTTTTCTCAGCACCTCAGCCGCGGGACGCCCCGTCGCCGCCCAACGCTGCCCTACCTGCTCCGCCCCGCTGCGAAGCCCGGCCGGGTACGTCCAAATCTCGCTGGCTGGCCCGGACCATCCGACTCGGTTACGCAATTCAGTTTGCCAGGACCCCGCCCACCTTCATAGGCGTACGCTTTTCCGCAGTACACGGCGAACATGCCCAGTCCCTGCGCGCGGAAATCACGACTCTTCTGGCCAAAGACGCGATAGAGCCTGTCCCTCCAACCGAGATAAAGGAGGGGTTCTACAGCCCGTACTTCATCGTGCCCAAGAAAGGCGGCAGCTTACGACCAATCTTGGACCTGCGAGTTCTCAACCAAGCGTTGCACAAACTCCCGTTCAAAATGCTCACGCAGAAGCAGATCTTAACCTGCGTCCGGCATCTGGATTGGTTCGCAGCGGTAGACCTGAAGGACGCGTACTTCCACGTCTCCATCCTGCCTCGCCATCGCCCCTTCCTACGGTTTGCGTTCGATGGTCAGGCGTATCAGTACAAAGTCCTCCCCTTCGGCCTGTCTCTGTCCGCTCGCGTCTTCACGAAAGTCGCAGAGGCAGCTCTTGCCCCGCTCCGAGAAGCCGGCATCCGCATACTCAACTACCTCGATGACTGGCTCATATTGGCCCACTCGCGAGAGTTACTATGCGCCCACAGAGACCAGGTGCTCAGGCACCTCAGCCGTTTGGGGCTTCAGGTCAACCGAGAAAAGAGCAAGCTTACTCCAGTTCAGAGCATCTCTTTTCTCGGGATGGAGTTAGACTCGGTCTCAATGTCGGCACGTCTCACCAACGAGCGGTACACGTCGACGGTCTGACCGGGTGAATCGCTTGTTTCCAGCGCCGTGTCCCTCTACCGAGGCAGAACAGTGCACTTCTCTCCCAGAGGACCTAGGTCCCTGGTTGATTCCTCCCTAGCCCTTTGGACCAGCACAGCAGTTCAGCAGAGGAACTTGCTGGCCCAGTCCACTACGGGTACGCCAGGCTACCCCTACTGGAATAGGTGCTCCACAGATCAGGCCTCCTACGGGACTCCTCCTGTGTGTACTTCCGCGGTACGGTTACCTTGCGAGCTGACCCGCGTCTCCCTTAGGCAGTCCTTTGCTGCCCTCCGGTCGCCGTGTTGTAGCAACTCCCCCCTCCTCGAGGTTGGATCTACCACCGTGCCATTCTTCCCACATGTGACCCAAGAGGCCATGTGATGTATTTTGCCACCTCTACCTCCCCTTCCAGGTGGGTGTGGCCTCCGCAGGGTCTTTTCCCCCTAAAAGAATAGGAATTCGGGATAAGACCCCCTTCCCTCGATGCAGTAAGGGCCCCGGCTGCTCTTGGTCTATGCCGAGAAAACATAGAGAGAAAAGAGGCCCAGCCAGGCTTGGCCCGTTCCCTAGTTGGGAGCGTCACCTTGTGCCCCCCACTTTTTTGGGGTATCAGGGAAGAGTACGTGCAGCCTGAACACAGTTGGTCACTTGTGCATGTAGAAATACCTGCCCGCTTCTGTGTAAGCAGTACACGTGCACGGCTCAGCGCATGGCGAGTTTTGAAGTGGACCCCTAGTGTCGCTTCTTAAACACGACGTCGAAGTGAGCGACAGACGGGGAAGTCTAGGTTACGTATGTAACCTCCGTTCCCTGATGGAGGGAACGAGACGTCGTGTCTTCCCGGCCACGTCCCTGAGCCGAGCCGCTGAGGTGCCCGGAACACTCCTGGCTCCTCAGAAAAATCCTGAATGAACAAGCGTATTTCCCTCGTCTTTATATCCGTATCCGGAGGCGGGGTATGCAAATACTGTTCGCCAACTCTCATTGGCCTTTTTTCATAGATCAGAGGTATCTTTCAGCGCTCAAGAGAGACCCCTAGTGTCGCTTCTTCGACACGACGTCTCGTTCCCTCCATCAGGGTACGAAGGTTACATACGTAACCTAGACGTTGTTTGAGATAACCGTGATTACTGTGCACTTTAAATTCAAACATTTGAATTTTACTGTCCAAATAAGGGAATGAACGCACAGTTTGAGTGTCTCACTCAGTTTAACTCCAACTCTCTCACTGAGTCGGACCACACGGAGTGCAGCTCCTGAAGAGCATGTGAAGATTAACAGAGGAGCCCTGTGTCACGCCTTAGATGATAGAATGAAGAAAAAGGTCTTTCTTAATTGAAAATAACTTGGTTTAACCGTATAGCCTTATAATAACGTGTGAAAGCCAATAATTTTGGATATAAATATTTTACTATTGCATACTTACAATATTTACAATAATAGTGTAAATGAATATTGGACCAAGATTAAAGTTGCCCAAAAATGAGGCAGATATTTTAAGTATTTTGAAATAATTTATTATGTAATTTATACGATTTTAAAGTCTTATAGAAAATCATGTAAAAGTTAAATATGAATAAATTACTTCTTAAGGTTTATGAAGCACACATTTACCTATGATAAAAGCAATACTGAAAGCCCTTATACAGACAATTAATCATCATAATCGTCATAATTGTGAGAGCCCTAAACCAGACAATTAATCATCATAATCGGTAATTATTTGTTTGACAATGAATCATCAGCCAAGTTTCATTATTGTGACTTAAAGGCTATATCATTGACTTATGTACTGATAGGGCTACACAGATGTGTATCTAAATGCAGCAAAACTGCCGCTCCTCTTCTGTTTCATGGTTGCTTGGAGTTTAAGTAATTATAAACAGAGAAAAGTCAAAGACTAAGCTCTTATAACCTCTGACCTCTGCCAACACAAATCTAAAAAAGACAGATTACACTCTCCTTTCTTCATAGTGATATTTACATGACAGATATGGCTAATAAATGTTAAATGACAGTTTTAGGGATGGAGTCACTCTTTTCTTCTACTCATTCCCCATGTTGTAGTGTTCTTTGTTTTGTACAGCCACAGTGACGTGGTCCATTTCAGGAGGGCTGGTGTTGACGCTATGCAGGGACTTTCCTCATCCTGTTGGGCTGTGGTTCAAAAGCTCACTCTCCATTTTCTCTTTCCTTTTCTTTTCTTTCTCATTCTCCTTTTTCCAAGGAGCTGGACATATTTAATACATATTATCTCTCTCATCCATCACTCAGCTATTCGCAAAATGACATTACCCAGGCAACCAAACTTCACGTATAGACAAAAAAAGAGGGGGAACAAAAGAACCAAAGCTGAACCTCTGAGGACAAATGTGTCTGCTGTTTCTAATCTCTCAATCAGGCTGAATGTTGCTTTCTTATAAACCAATTTAATACATGTCAAAATTGTTTGAAATACAACAGCTCAAATAGACATTTCTGATTATGCGTTGTAGTTACAAACAGCATTCTAGATTTTGAATGCTGTTTTTTTTCTAATGAGAAATTCATACAACCACCAAAATAAGTTGACAGTTTGTTTCTTTGTACTGGACTTGATTTGGTTTCTCTGGCTGTGCACTGGCTTGACCTTACTGTGCAAAATGCTTTGCCACTTTATTGTCTCACATTTTTTATGAGTGAAACACCCTGATCTCCAGCTCTCAGGAGGGTTTTAGATTAGGGGTGTTGCCCTGAAGCTAAAGCTCAATCAGAAGCACCAATCCTCTGCAAAGCCTCCTGTTGTTCTCTTCCCCAGCCTGCCAGAATCCAGCCCAGTTCTCACCAAGCCCCAACAAACACCAAACAGACCACATTCCCCTCTCTCAGTATCATTAAGGGCCCTGACCAGTGAGACAGCCAGAGAAGTCAGACTCTAAGTTGAAAGGAATTAGTTCCCCTTCTGACACTCACTTGACATTGTGTCGAATGAAGTGACACAAGGGGTCTTCCTGGGACGTCAAACATACCTCTGAACCTGTGAAAAGGCCAATGTCAAGTTGGCAGACAGAATTTGCATGCCCCACCCTGGACATACGGGTATAAAGGGAAGCGGGGCAGCGAGTGCCAATCAGAATTTTTCTTCGGAGCCGAACAGTTGTGCAAAAGCAAGCTAAGTTCACCACTGTTTCACTCACCTCTACTGGCAATAAGCACTGCTGTTGGATCTATGGCGCGTTTCCATCTGCCATTCTCTCTCTCTGCACGCTGTGCAGTCTACGCCCCTGGGCGCTTCGACAGCGCTTAAATTGCCTGAAATAGTGTTTCTCCTTCTAAAAAGAGTGTATTTCCTCTAAAAGATTTTGAGTTCCCACTCATAAAAGAGCAATACACAGCAGGCTTTGAACGTCCTTTTCAGGATGTGTCTTTTTAAAGATGTCTTTCTGCCTCTGTGTAGTTCCTGGATGCGGTTGATTTCTCTCCACTTCTGACGGTCATAAAAGCTGCCTCGCGTGCCTGGGCTGCGATCACATGCGGAAAGTGTTTTATGAATGGTGTAGGGTGCACTGGTTGTTTAGATCCATTTTACTATCAGATATAATTAATAATTAATGTTTATTAATTATTAATTAATAATTAAATTAAATAATAGAATTTAATTAGTTAAATTCTATCCTCGGGGCACCACTCTTTTACAAGAGAAAAATGATAGTAAGTGACTGATCAAGTCTCATAAAATTCTACCTTGAAGATTGAGTATTTTGATTGATAATCAAAATAATCAAAAAGGGGAAGAAGCTAGTCAAATTTTTGCCATACAAATCCAACAGTAATCTGGTTACAGTTGGCTTCTAACAACAACAATTTAACAATACTGAAGTAATACAGGAGTTCTTGATGTGGCAGAGGCTCGCTTCAACACAATATTCAAACAAAAAACTAGGAGTACTTATTATAATATAACAAGATTTATTATAATCAAACAGCAATGAACATTGCCAATACTAGATGAATATAATACAAAAACATAAAATGAAAATCCTAACTAAATTGTGAAGCTATATGCTAGTGTATGTATGTGTGTGGGTGTATGTCTAGATTTGGTAACAAAGACACAAAATGGTGGACTAAACTCCACGTGTGGAACCAGTTTCAAAATGGAGGATCGGTTTCAACATTGAGAACTAGGTTCAAAATGGCGAACTGAATCCAAAATGGAAACTAGTTTCAAAATGGAGGATTAGCTCGTAAAGGGCAGAGCCAACGATTATGTGTAGGGAAAGAAAGATGGTTGGATCAGATCCAGAACAATAGAGCTTATACCACATATGGGTGGTAATAAGCAGAAAGACAAAGGAACTGAATGAAACAGGCGGGGGAATTTGAAAAACACCAGCCTGATTCGGACATAACCGTGGTGCTGCTCGCTCTGTGAATTTCAGTGAGTGTGAGAGAGAGAGCGAACAAACAGGGGTTCATGCAATTTAACAGAGGATACATGCTGGTAACAGCGCGATTGAATCGTTAATTCAGATCACTCAATAAAATAAAATTTCCCCCAAAATAACGATATCATAAATCAACACAGCAATCAGCGATCGTAGTTAAACAGACAAATGTAACAAAACATCAAACATTCAGCAATCATAAGAACATTCGAAAAATGTCATTTTTCTAATTTTTCATAAGAAAAGTCACAGTTTGTAAACTAAATCTGCCCAGATATCAAGCCTTACTTGGGAAATCCTGTGTGATTTCAACAGGGTTGTCCGTTTGAATTCCTGTTGCGGTCAGGAGAAAACGATCTGGATTCGGTCCTTTGTCTTACGCTCGTCAGCAAAAAGACGCGTCTCTGCGTTATTTCTCATATCCGGTGATGGAGAGAAAGTCAGGGAGGTGGTCAACATTGATAGAAAATGATTGAGAAGGGAAGCTGGTCGCCTTTTCCGTTTTCTAAATAAATTCACTGTTGTCTCGCTGTGAAAATGAAATGAACCGGTTGTAATACTACACAACTGGAACAAAGCTAAGTTAATCTTACTCTACCGTGGCCAAATGGTGAGGTTAGAAAAACGTGGTCTCTCTTTTTCCAGAAGGAGGGAAATTCCTTTGTGTAGATACGTCTCTTTAGAGCGCAGCTCGTGCAGTTGTAGGCAGCGAGGCTATAAGCAGAGAGAGCGAAATCAAATCTCACCGCTAGTTTTGTTAAGAAGATGACGTCATCGGTCATAGGCCGCTTTTGACCAATGACGTTTGAGATTGAGTCCATGGGTGGGACTTCCCATGAGGCTGTGAAGCATTCTGGGAAACCGAGTTCAATGTCTCACATTTGATCATAGAACAAAGGGCCATGCTGTCTCTGCTGCCATTTTTAGTGGGGCAAGGCCCAACAATGGTTCATATTCTCAGTGGAGAACATAGCCATGGCAACATTTTTCTCACTTTTCTCACGAGAGAAGGCCACTTCAGCCGCCACCCTGCATCTTTCCTTCTTCCCACGGGTTTGAGGACGGCCGGCTGGCGATGAAGGCGATTTGGGGATGACGACGGGCTCTGTTTCGCCGGGTAAATCCCCACGAACCACCCGCCCTCCGGCACGCTTTCTTGCTTCTGTCTGAGCTTGTGATGAGTGCGGCCCAGCCGGCATTCTCCCTTGAGCCCCCGGAATTGGATGACGACATTGTCACTGCATCGGAGCAGCTTCTGATGCTGATGACTTGTCTGGGCTGCCACCTTTGGGTCTGCACGCCCAGTCTGAGGCTGACACGCAGATGTCCACTACGCTTCCCCGGGCCGCAGTGAGCACGAGGCTGGACTTGAAACCTCCACCCCCCCTCACGGCTAATCGATCGGTTCCTCGTGTCAGGGTGGCGGTTATAGCCATGCCCCCCCCCCCCCCCCCCCCCCCGGTATTGTTCTCCCAGGAAGTGCATGACGAGCTGACGGGGTCATGGAGGGCACCTTTTACTGCCTGGAACCGACCCCTCCGCTTGTCCGCTCTCACTACCCTGGATGGCGGGGCGGCCCACGGGTACACGGAGATCACCCAGGTGGACAGAGCGGTTGCGATCCACTTGTGTCCCGAGAATGCCACCACCTGGCAGGAATGCCCAGTAATCCCCTCCAGAGACCATAGAATGATGTCATCACTGACCTTGAAAGACTACAGTGCCACCGGACAGGCCGCCTCCGCCCTGCATTCCATGGCTCTCCTGCAAGTTCACCAAACCAAGGCACTCAAAGATCTGCACCTGGGAAGTTGTGACCCCGACGTGCTGCAGGAACTGTGCTCTGCCACCGACCTCGCTTTCAGAGCCACGAAGATCACAGCGCAGGCACTCGGGCGGGCAATGGCCACCCTCGTGGTCCAGGAATGTCACCTCTGGCTGACCATGGTTGAGACAAGGCAGCTTTCTCAACGCCCCGTCTCCCAGCTTGGCCTCTTCGGTGACACCGTTGACGACTTCGCCAAGCAGTTTTCAGCAGTGAAGAAGCAGATGGCACATCTTGCTGTGGCGCCACCAAACCAGCATGCCCCGCCTGCTTGCCGAGGGCGTCCCCCTGTGGCTAAACAACAGGTAGCTCCACCTCAACCCAGGCCCAGTATAGAGCACCTCACAGGTGGTGTATACCCCCATCTCCAGGACCACTTCCAGGACCAGGAAAGCTCAGAATCGCTCCTGAGATGGGCAACCCAGGCAGTCAGACGTTCGCTCCGGACCTGGAACCAAGACCACTCCGTCCCCCGGTGGAGGGCCGGGAGGAGAATCCTTGTGCTGCACAAGTACGCATTTCCACCAGTGACACCTTCTTGCACCGGTGCTGTGCAATATCAGGGAGGACGAGGAACAGGTCATCCTGGTGGCCACTTTACTGGCCCACCCGGGCCTGGTTCACGGATCTTATGCTCCTCGCAACAACACCTCCCTGGAAAATTCCCCTGAGGAAGGACCTTCTTTCTCAGGGACGGGGCACCGTCTGGCACCCACAACCACACCCAGACCTCTGGAACCTCCACATCTGGCCCCTGGATGGGATGCGGAAGATCTAGTGGATCTACCACCTGCAGTCGTAGACATGATCAACCATGCCAGAGCTCCCTCCACCAGGCAACTTTATGCCCTAAAGTGGCGCTTGTTCATGAATTGGTGTTCTTCCCGAGCCGAAGACCCGCAGAGGTGCCCGTTCGGTCAGTGCTTTCATTCCTGTAGGAGAGGCTGGAGAGGTAGCTGTCCCCCTCCACCTTGAAGGTGTATGTAGCTGCTATCGGAGCCCACCACAATACAGTAGATGGCAAGTCCCTAGGTAAGCATGACTTGATTATCAGCTTCCTGAAAGGCGCCCAGAGACTGAACCCTCCCCGGTCTAGCCTATTCCCCTCCTGGTATCTCTCAGTGGTCCTCTCAGGCCTCAGAGACCCCCATTCGAGCCGCTTGATTCAGTTGAGCACAAGGCCCTCTCCCTGAAGATGGCCCTCCTGATCGCATTAGCCTCCATCAAGAGGGTTGGGGACCTGCAAGCGTTCTCTGTCAGCGACACCTGCCTGGAGCTCGGTCCGGCACATTCTCACGTTATCCTGAGGCCATGACCGGGCTACATGCCCAAGGTTTTTACGACTCCCTTCAGGGACCAGGTCGTGAACCTGCAAGCGCTGCTGCCTCGGGAGGAGGCAGACCCAGCCCTTTTGTTGCTGTGTCCAGTACGTGCTTTGCGTATGTATTTGGACTGCACGCAGAGCTTTAGATGTTCTGAGCAGCTCTTTGTCTGCTTTGGTGGATGGTGGAAAGGGAACGAATGGGTCGTTGATGCTATTGTTTTAGCTTATCACACCCAGGCCATGCCCGCCCCCTTGCGGGTTCGAGCACACTCTACGAGAAGTGTGGCATCCTCATGGGCACTGGCCCATGGCACCTCCTTAACAGACATCTGCAGAGCAGCGGGCTGGGCAACATCCAATAACTTTGCCAGATTTTACAATCTCAGGTTTGAGACAGTCTCGTCCCATGTTTTGTCGAGTCCGAGCCGGTAGAACTCGGTAACATGGCACAACCAACTGGGAGTCCGCTTGCACACAGCGTCCTTCACCAAGTTGATCCAGTGTGCTTTCTATCCCAGGTTAGCCACTAAGCGTCGCTCCCTGGATGTTCTCCTCCCTAGCCTTCTGGCCTGCGAATTTAGCAGAGCAATTCATGTCAAGAACCACTGAGTCACAGGTGCTCTGTACTGGGGTCGGGCTCCACTGGCTTAGTTTCCTTTTCAGGCAAACTCCCCGTGATATATTACCCGCGATACGGTCCCCCTGTCGGCGGACCCGCATTTCCCTTGGTCGCCGTGCTTGTAGAGTCCCCCCTCATTAGGCTGGACCTACCACTGCACCATTTACCACATATGGTTTCACAACCCTCGTGGTGTATTTGCCACATGTTACCTCCCCCTAGACTGGGCAGGATGTGGCCTCCGCAGTGTATTTTTCCCCTAAAAGAATAGGACCTGGAAAGACCACCTTCCCCAACGCATTTCATAGCATTAAGATAGCCCCAGCCGCTTCACATCCTATGTGAGAGACATAGTGAGAGAGAAGGCCGCGGCAGTAGCCTGCTTACACCTGTCTCGACAGTTCACGTAACATGGTCAGTGCATGGCGTTTTTATATGGGACACCTTGTGTCACTTCATTCGACACAACGTCGAGTGAGTGACCGAAGAGGAACGTCATGGTTACTGTTGTAACCTCCGTTCCCCGAGGGAAGGAACAAGACGTTGTGTCCCTCCTGTCACAGCACTAGACCTACCACTGTAAATGGCCGTGCCTTATTTTTGACTCCTCAGTGCCAAGTCCTGACTGGCACTCGCTGCCCCGCTTCCCTATATACCCATATGTCCGGGGCGGGGCATGCAAATTCTGTTTGCCAACTTGACATTGGCCTTTTCTCAGGTTCAGAGGTACATTTGGTGTCCCACTTCATGTGCCACTGGGTGAGATTACTCCAAAAAGGGGGCATCACTTCCACACACAGTTATGGTTAGGGAAAGGATTAGATTAAGGGCTCCCTATATCTTTGCTGGTGGTTTGTAGCTCCCACCCATTTTTGGATCTCTGCCTGCAGAAATATCCTTCTCCAAGTAATGCATGGGTCTAGCACATGGTGCTAAAGAAACAGAGAGACATGGTGCAACAATCAAAAATGACCTTCGAGCATGTTAACACAGTAAACCAATGGAAAAACAGAGCAAACTCTTGAAAAAATACATTCGGTGTGAATGGCCCCTAACTCGTCTGTTCTGGTCTGTTCCAGACCTCTAGGAAGTTGTCATGGCCAAACTCCCAAACATTTGGTATCTCTGAAAAACCCAGGGTGAACTGTTAATACACCCCAAGATTTAATACTATATAGGATAAGATAAACTTTTCTTTTTTTTTTAAGATACAGCAAAATACAACTGTCCTTGTGAAAACTTAGGCTCCTGAAATACTTGCATAAAATGAATGTAATTAAGTATTAGCTACTTTACAAGTTACTGCAGGCTATTCTGAATTCTTGATGTCTTGGAGACTGTTGTCAATTATCAAAAAGCAAAGGGGTAGGCTATTGAAATTGATAATTGTTATTTGTGGTGATTCTGTAAATGTGAGT
The DNA here is from genome assembly GCA_032164185.1 of Moxostoma hubbsi. NCBI lineage: Eukaryota > Metazoa > Chordata > Actinopteri > Cypriniformes > Catostomidae > Moxostoma > Moxostoma hubbsi. The sequence goes on from JAVLUX010000034.1 coordinate 13,473,871, forward strand.
CTTTTTTCTCTCACTGAAGCCGTTCCACAAATTGCACCCTAATACAGTCTATTTCAACTGTATGCTCAGTGATCTTGATCTTATTTTGGTAATATGTGACAGAGAACAGGAGAGAAATGTCAGAGGTAGTCATTTAACTTGTCACCCCTCTTCCATTCCTAAAGTAAATGTTACAGACCTCCAAAAGAAGATTTCACCATAAACAGTCAGTAGTTGTTACATCCCCTACCAAAATCGAGTCGTTTTGTGTCAGCTAGTGGGATGCTGCCTGTATTCATTCTGTATTATTGGCAGACCAGGAATTTAAGGGCCACATTACGGCACAAACAGCAGCCCCACTCTGGTTAAAATGGAAAACACTAGTAAATAGCTCTGATGTCTCCTTTGTCATGTTATAAGCATCTGCTATTGTCATCCACTGTGTCAAATATGAAATACGGCACTGTTGTGAAGAACAGAGCCATTAGAAGCTTCTGGCTGTGCATCAGAGAGACTTTAGGTCCAACCGCTAAGCTGTAGGGGTTTGGAGTGTGTTTCGCGTGAGAAAAAAAATTCACATGCACTCTTGATGAATGCGTTAAAGCGGCAAGATTGACTGCAGCAAGCTGAATATTAGCCTCAATGGCACCATAACAAAATTATGGCAGAACGTTTACTAAATGCTCACTCAAAGGACCCCCATAATGCCAGAGGCTCCAAAATTCTCCCAGCAACGTTCCAGCAGGAAAACACCGTCTCTTTGGCCAAGCTGCATTCCTCATAATGGCTTTATACCTTCCAGACTCACAAACATAGAGCTGCGAATATGAGATTTTTTAATCATGTCACCATTTTTTCTAAGCACTCAGCTGCGTAATTAAAAAATAAAATAAAAATCAAGACCTCTCTCATTTTACTGGGGTGAGAAAGCAGCAGGGCCCCCCCATTGTGTGCAGGGAAAATTGAGTGCATTTGGTAGTGGGGACTATGCTGGTTATGGCTTTGCAAATATTCACTGTTTGTTGCGTCTTCAAATCATGGAGATTATCTGGCTTCAGAGAGAGATTAAAAAGCCTTTGTTAGAGGAATAGTTCATAGATATAATTTACTCACACTCCTGTTGTTCCAAACCCACAAGACTTAATTTCATCTGCATAACACAAATAGAGAAATTTAAGACTATGGTCTTTTTCCACACAATTACAATGACTAGGAACTGAAGCTTTCAAGAATGTCATAAATGTTGTTTATATAACTCATGCGCCATAGTCCAGGCGATAAAATATTTACAGAATTTGCTTTTATCTGTGAACTATCCATTTAAGTCTCTGAGGCTCTTTTAGGTGAGGGACATTTCTGTTTAAATCTTTGGTGAGGTGGCGAGGGAGGGGGTAACATTGAACAGGCTGCTGAATAGCTGTACTTAAGAATGGCGATAAGGTCTGTCAACAGACACTGATGCCTGTTGTCTTGGTGTTTCATTATAATGTCAATACATCACCATACATCATGTGCAGTTGTGAAATAGTGATCAGATCTTTAGTCTGCTGTCAAATCATTCCATCTGCTGTCATAATATCCAATAATGTCTTAAGCCACTTTGCGTATAAAGCATCTGCCAAGAATATAAATGTTAATGTAAATAATGTCATTAAAAAATAGACCAAAACACGCAATGGGATTGGCTTCCGCTCATTACATCATCAGTGCAGTTGTGGTGTGTGCTGGCACCACTGTGAGAATGAAAACAGCACTTGGCTCTGACCACGCTGGTACACAGAACACACCACAAAAAACCTTACCAACCATCTTTTTCCCTTAGCCAACTTAATAAAACTCTGCTTCACCCCTTGAAAATATACCCCCCCACCCCACACCACACACACACACACACACACACACACACACACACAAACTCAGACATTTATTTTTCTCTCTCCCTGGCTCACATAGAAGAACAAAATGGTTGTTAGTCATGTTTTAGAGTGTTAAATACAGTTACATTCATGCACAGTTATGTTAGAAGTGAGAGCTACATCCGCACAACCAAACCGATTCCCTTAAAGCTGATTCTTTCTTGTATCCCTGGCTTGTATCCCCCTTAGCTTGATTAGATATTCCTAATTAATTTCCAACCTTATTATTGACATAACAGCATTGGAGACTAAATCAACACTGTAGAAGAAAATTGAATGCTGATCAGAAAATGAATGGAATATAGCAGATCGAGAAAGATAGCATATCATTTTTGGTATAAAGACTAATTAGACTGATTGAAGGACTGTGACATAAAAAAGATTATTGTATGACTTTCCTTAGGAGGGACAACGCTAGCAGTGCCCCCTGGTGGGCAATTCTATAAATATTCTGATGGAGGTCAGGCTCTGCGCTGCTTCAGAAAGCTTTTTTCTGGGCTGTAGCCAATAAAAATAGCTTAATTTTCTCTCTTTCGGATATGTATTCCAATGTAATGATAGAGAGGTAAGAGCTAAAGCTGTGAGAATATAAGAGAAAGTAAAAAAAAATGGCTTTAACAAGTATAGTTTAAAATCTCAGTTTCTCTTTCACACACATTATGAGTAGCCTTCTAATCTCAGTCTATCAGTCTTTTTAAGTTTGGCCTGCATGGTGCATGCCTAGCACATAACTTTTGCTCTAATGGAAATGAGACGAAGGTTGAATTCCCATCGGCCCAACTGACATTGAGTTTTTATTCCAGAGTCCGATTAACATATTAAACATAAAACAAAAGCAGTGCTGATATTCCCATATATGATCAAAGATAGATTCTGCTTCTGTTGACCAAACTTCTTAGTCAGATGAGGGATAATTATTTGGACTTAGAAAGATACTCACAAACATACTCAAAATTTCAAAAGGACAAATTTGTGACTGCTAGGTTCAAACTGAGTTTACCCAGCCAGCCAGAGTTTCCAAAAATAGTACTTGACCCTTGACCTTAGGCTTTATATAAGTTGAGTTTGCTACTGTATTAATAAAGAAAAGAGCATCTCAAGTCAAATGTCAAAGGAATAGTTCACCCAAAAGATATGTAATTATTTTCTCACCATCATATCATTCCAATGCCATATGAATAAAAATGTAAATGAAAAGGTAGCTTTATTTATTTTTAAGAATATATTGGCCACTCATTTCCATACAGTGAAAGTGAATGGGACTGGGGCCATCAAGCTCTAAAATGATTAAAAGTCTTCTAAGGCCATAAAATAGCGATTTTGTTAGGAACAGACCCTCCAGTGAGCTGCAAACAGATCACTGAGGCAGTCAGTAAGTGGAACTTACTGTAAGTGGAACCAAATCAGTCTGATTAATATACAAAACATTCTCTGAACTGAATCAATTAATTTAAAAGATCAGCAAATAATGAAAATCAAAATGTGTGTCTGTTCCTCACACAATCACTATTGTATGGCTTCAGAAGACATAGAATTGAGTATTTACACTGTAGTCATATGTACCACATTGAATATACTTTATGGTGTTTTTTATTTTTATGTATTTATTAGAGTTTGACCTCCCTAGTCCTCATTTTGTGTTTCACAGAAAAAAAGAAAGTATGGGTATGGGTTTGGAACAACATTAGAGTTAGTAAAAAGTGATCGTTTTAATTTTTGGGTGATCACAGTATTCCTTTAAGGATGGGTGAGTACAGCACATACATTCAAACACTTTTGAACACACACATACATCCCAACACACTGCTAGATGGCCCGGTCATCTGTATCATCGGAGCCAAAGAAGCCTACTCTGCAAAATCGCTCATCATACTCATAGACACACATACACACACACACACACACACCACTGTCCCAGCAGTGACCTGTGGCTCTGTAGTCCATGTAACACAGTCCCCTCCAGAGTGCACAGCCAGCTAAAGCACTACAGAAAATAGACACAAATAGAGATGCACACGAACAAACACACACTCACTCATACGCAAACTTTCATACATTCACATACTGTGACATGGCCCAGCTGGAGGCAACACACCGTGGTTGGCCTGCCGCTATGGAGCTTCCTTCTCGGTGCTGTGCTTGGCAACCGATCACAGTACCCCCCACATGCTGCTGAACTGGAACTCTGCCTTTCTCACACACACACACACACACACACACACACACACACACACACACACACACACACACACACACACACACACAACATCTAAATTTCTGCATGAACTGACAATGGCATTCTGAGATAAAGATGGAACTCTGTGTTAAGACATTGTATTTTATTTTAATTTACTTATTTATGTAAATGTAAAATGTAAATGTAAAATGTAAATGTACAGTTTTTAAATGTAAATATTCAGTAGCATAGTATAGGCCTTTATCAAATTACCCTGATATTACTATTACTGTACCATTTTACTGCCACAGTATTTTTTTGTGTGGAAAAAATATAAACTGAAATTAAGTGAAATTGGCAAATCAGTCATGAAAAATAACTTTGCCACACGTAATCGTGTTATAAACACAAAATCACTTTTTAAAAGTGGTCATTGGGAGAATTTCTTTTGCATTTTCTGTAATCAAAAGTTTTAAGTCAAAACACTTGCATATGAGTGAGAGTTTGATTTTCATTTGGCAGAATGCTATCCAGCCCGGATCCCTTAGTAGAGGATGAGAAGGAAATCAGGCCGAAATCTCTGTTTTTCTGGCTATATTTTCTCCCTCTCTCACCCCTGAGAAGGTAACAGAGCAGAAATCCACACAAGCAAACAGTGGGAGGAATAGAGTCCTCTCTTTCTCTCTCTCTTTCCTGCTTCTTTCTATGGGAGGGCAGTTTCAGGGTTACATTCAGCCCTTGTGGCTTCTCCTAAACACTTGCACGCCTGTCAGTGGGGAGAGAATACAAAATGAGGGAAAAAAGATAGAAAGATGCAACTGATATCCCTCCGAGGCATTGGGAGCTTGTTTTTCGTTGTGGGTGTCCTGTTTCTGAAATCTACCATTCTGTAGTCTCTGTGCTGCTTTGTTTCTGCTCTTTACAGGAATCTGTTGTTTGAAACACATATTTTCGACAGATTCACGAAGGAGTTTGTCCACATACAGGAGTCACATAAGGAGGTTGGGTACACAACAGAGTCAAGTTCATTATATCGGTATTGGCACACAAATGTTGTATTGCTGTATCCCTAATTTAAAGTTGAACTACAGTCAAGCTAGCCTTTTAAAAAGTAGTTAGCTACACCACAATCTACTAATATTAAGGGGGAAATATACATATACTGTATACTAGGGATGCAAAGATATGGAAATTTTGGCCGATACAATAAACGATAAATCATAATATTTGGAGGCTGATAGGCGATATGTTTGCAGATAAATCTAAATCTGGATATAAATCAACATTATGTGTGTCTGATTACCAGAACAAAAGGCTCAGCTTATGAAGCCATGTCCAGAGCACTTCAAAATAAATCAAACATGTAAAGTGGATAATTGCTAGTATTTTAAAACAATTTCAAATGCAGAAAACAATGAATCTGCAAGGAAACATCAAAAGCTTTCTTTTCCCATAATAATTTACATTTAGAAATGATCACAGTACCCCCCACATGCAGCTGAACTGGAACTCTGCCTTTCTTACACACATACACGCACATGCACACACACACACTCGCACACACACACACACGCACGCACGCGCACACACACACACACACACACACAACATCTACATTTCTGCATGAATTGACAATGGCATTCTGAGATAAAGATGGAACTCTGTATTAAGACATTGTATTTTATTTTAATTTACTTATTTATTAATTTGTTGTACTTACAAACTAAAATGGATAGATAAACTGCATATTTACTAAAATATATTTGAGCCTTCATATACTTTTAAACTAAAAGCTACACTACACACAATACTCACAAAAAAAAAGTAACTGGTATTATCATGTTTTAAGTACGTGGAATTATTTATGGGGTAAAAAATACTTTAATTAGTAATTTTTACATCAATAGGTTCAGATTACCTCTGTGGAGGTTGTCATGAGGTTACAGGCCAAGAACTTAGTCAAGTTTATTTAAAACTGTTCAAAATTCATTCAAAAGGGTCAAATTGTCTTCTAAGACCAAGGAAGGGTTAAGTCACTGCTTCAGATTAAAAGAAGTTCAACTTTAAGAAATGCTACTCTAGCTTTTTTAATACAAAATGTAAAAGTGTCTGCTAAATACATAAATGTAAATGTACAGTTTTTCAGGCAAATGTAGCCTACTTTGAACTAGTTAATTATAGAAATTTTACATTCCGAATGCCAACTTTTGTAAGTCAATTGAGTGAGCTACTTTTTTAGTCACAGTGCATTGCATCTGAGTGTTTACTCTGAGCCAGTATGATCTTCTAAAGTAAAGTTTGCTGTGTGCCGATGTGTAATGTGTGCCTGAAAAAGCCATAATTTATCGGCTTTAATATATTGGCCTAATTTTATCGGACCGTTAACTTATAAATTCACATTTATTGACCGATAACGATATGGCTGCTGGTATATCATGCATCCCAAATATATAGATTTTTAAATATAGCCTGGCTGTAAAACTAAATATTTTGCTGCCATGTCATTGTCTGCAGTAGTAAACATATTTCGAAAGCCCCTATAAACCAGCACATCAAATAAAATGTAATGTGTGTATGTGTGCAATGTAGTTCCTGTTCTTAAGTTTCTGTCACATATTATCATATTCAGTCTGATCTAACAGTGTATTCTGTTAAACTACACAAAAAGGTAAAGCACATAAGAGAAACAGTTTTAACAAGGAATGAGACTCAGTAAATATTCTTCTTTCTTGGAAATTGATCAATGAATAATGTCGGATGTGCAAATTTCAGCTGCCATGACGGCTGTTTTATTTCATTAGTCCCTTAGTTTTTGCCAAAGCGGGCCCTGATGTTCAGATTAAGCCGTGATTGGGCAGAGAACGGCACAGGGAGGCCCCTTGTAAAAACCTGTCCTATCCCAGCATTCCTTGACAGGAAATGCAGACCTGACTGATTTATTCGAGTGGCCAGCACAAAATCCTTACCATCTGCACCTTTCAGGCATTAAACTGTTCCTGCTTTATCTTTAATGGGGAAATAGAAGACAGTCCTTTTGGGAACTGCGTGAAAACACACACACACACACACACACACACACACACACACACAAGCATAAAAGCATTCTGCACATAAACACACTCAGACACACACAAACACAAATAAACGCTCTCATACAAACACTGGGGCACAAACAGACATTCATAAACACACTCCCAACCACTCACAAGAACATGTGCTCAAATACACACACAGTCTTTTGCACACATCTGCAGAGAGTGCTTCTCTATCTGTGCCATGTGCTCTGGCACGCCATGCCATCTCCTATTAGTGTGTTTTCAGTTCAACTTGATCTTTGGGCTTTATTTATTTTAGGTCTGATTGTTGAAATCAACCATTTGTGACATTTATGCATTTTCAGATGGAACTTATAAATAAGAAATATCTGAGAGCTTTGGCCAGAGCAAAGGAAAAAAAATTCTGATTTCTGTTATCCAGGACAAAAGCCCCTGTTTTAGGACTCTTTAGCAGAGAGAATGTGAATTGGCCTGACCTTCCATTTTACAGTGATTTTCTCTTGTTAGAACTAAGACAAGGATGTGACTTTTCTAATTGTTTGTGCCCAAATAACTCTGACATAAAACTGACAGAGCTCAGCTTTTTAAGTTCTCACAGTCTCACTGTGTGTGTGTGCAGAATGTTTCTGTTTTTGTTTTTTAGTGGAAGTATGAGGGTAGACTGGGCCACTATATCAGCACTCTGATGTCAGAACTCCAGAAAAGCCAATCACAAGGCCTTAACAGCCAGCATTTATGCTGTCCCCTCAGACTAAGACTTTTCTGTCTCCCAACCTCTCCTTTTCCTTCTCTTTTAGTGTGGTACATTCATTAACAGATCCAGAAACGTATCATGTGTCAATCAAACCTTAAACTCTTTGATCAGATATCACCCTCTTTCCTCACCACTGGACAAGCAGGATGATCTCATTAGTATGCATAGATATAAGTTCATAACGCTTATAATTACATTTTTGTGTGTTTGGATAGACACTGAAACTAACAATTTGAAGGTATTTACAGGATCTTGAACATAAACACTTTTACGCAAGACAAATCTTTCTGAATTATCTGATAAATAGTCTTAAATTACATTTCTGGAATCTTGATGAGTATAGATACTGTTTTATTTTGTATAGATTTAACTCTGTTGTCTGCTGTTATATAACTTCATTAACAGTGTTTAACGAATATGAGAAATAAAATTGTTAAACGGAGAGGATTCTTCTGTAATCATTACTTTCTGTTTATTGTCATTTTATACATTCATAGCATATCACATTCATAAATCAAGAAGGGTCTCTTAATTCCCTTTATTTATAATCTAAACTGTAATTAAAAAATAGTTTTGTCTTCGATGATACCTGCTTTATTTACAATGACTGAGTGTTTACTCAGGACTTTAGAAACAAGAGCAGGCAAGTTTTGTATTACCTTAAAAGTAACATAGTCTACTTGAAAATAAATGTAATAAATGAGACACTGCCAAACCCTTAAACATTTTCGAGTATTCAATAAATAAGAACCTACACACAAGGCATGAACGCAAGTTAAAATGCTCATGCTGTCGCGAGTCTGGACTGGTTTATGTAAACAAAGTACAGAAAGTTCAAGATTCAATTTATTGTCATTCAGCATTTACTGTCAGTGCTGGGAAGCTTACTTGTGAATTGTAATGAGGTACTGATTACAAATTACATGACAAAAATGCAACGTAATTTCATAGATTACATTTTGGGGTAATATAATCCGATTAATTTTGGGATACTTTTGGATTACTTTCAACCTAATTATATTTTATTTTGTGTCACATGCGTTTGAGTAGGATAATAATTTTAACATAAGAGTAAAAAGAGGAAGAAAATGTATTACTTTATTTATTAGAGCCTAATAAGAACAAATACAGCTCCTAATTACATTTTTAAATATATTATCAACAGCAAGAATATTTGAAAACGTCTAGGTTACGTATGTAACCTCTGTTCCCTGATGGAGGGAATGAGACGTTGTGTCGAAGAAGCGACACTAGGGGTCTCTCTTTAGTGCCGAATATGCCTCTGATCTATGAAAAAAGGCCAATGAGAAGTTGGCAGACAGTATTTGCATACCCCACCCCCAGACATATGGGTATAAATGCGGGGAAATATTTCAAGTTCATTCCGGATTTTTCTGGGGAGCCGGAAATGGTCTGGCCACCACAGTGGCTCAGCCGAGAGGACGCAACGTCTCGTTCCCTCCATCAGGGAACGGAGGTTACATATGTAACCTAGATGTTCCCCATCTGTTGCTCACTTCAACGTTGTGTCGAAGAAGCGACACAAGGGGTCCAATTTAAATCATGCCATGCGCTGAGCCGTGTACGTGTTGTGATGACACAGGAGCAGGCAGGTATTTTACGCGCAAAGGCGACCAGCTGTGTCAGACTGCACGTACCCTTCGCCAGTGCCCCATAAGAGTCATCAGAATCCTTCTGGTTACCCTAAACAGGGGAGCAAAGAAACGCTTGCCAATCCGGGAACGGGCCGAGCTTAGCCGGGTCTCTTTTCTCTCTATGTTTCTCCGCATAGAGCAAAAAAACCATACACACATTGAGGGAAGGGGGTCTTACCCAGTTTCCTATTCTTTCAGGGGGAAAAGACCTTGCGGAGACTACACCTGCCCTGAAGGGGGGAGGTAGAGTGGTAAATACATCACATGGATTTTTACAACATGTGGAAGGTGGCGCGGTGGTAGATCCAGCCTCAAGGAGGGGGGAGTTGCTACAACACGGCGACCGGAGGGCAGCTGGGACTGCCAAAGGGAGACGCGGGTCCACTCGTAAGGGGACCATACTGCGGAAGGGGTAGATTAAGTACCCGCAGTGGATCGGGTCGGCGAGTTCCTCTGCTGAACTGCGGACCCAAAGGGCTAGGGAGGAGTCCTCCAGGGATCCGATTGAGTGGGATCTCCTGGGAGAAAAAGCGCACAGTTTTACCTCGGCAAAGGGAAAGGGCGCTAAGTGCAAACGATCCACCCGGTCAGTCCATCAGCGTGTACCGAGTTCTACCTGCTCAGACCTGAGAAAACACGGGACGATATTGACGTCTAAAGCTCTGTGTGCGGTCCAAGTAGGTACGCAAAGCAGGTACCGGACACAGCAATGAAGGGGCTGGGTCTGCCTCCTCCTGGGGCAGCGCTTGCAGGTTCACAACCTAGTCTCTAAAGGTCATGGTAGGAACCTTGGGCACGTAGCCTGGTCACTGTCTTAGGATCACATATGTGTCTGCCAAACCTAACTCCAGGCAAGTGTCGCTAACAGAGAACGCTGGCAGGTCCCCGACCCTCTTGATGGAGGTGAGCACGATCAGCAGGGCCGTCTTTTTAACGCTCGTTGGTGAACCGTTGGAAGCCCCAAACGGCTGAGGTACCTGAGCACCTGGTCTCTGTGTGTGCATAGTAACACTCGTGAGTAGGCCAGAATGAGCCAGTCGTCGAGGTAATTGAGATTGCGAATTCCAGCTTTTTGGAGCGGGGCAAGGGCTGCCTCTGCAACTTTTGTGAAGACGCGAGGGAACGGAGACATGCCGAAGTGGAGGACTTTGTACTGATATGCCTGGCCATCGAACGTGAACCGTAGGAAGGGTCGTGTCGAGGCAGAATTGAGACGTGGAAGTACGCATCCTTAAGGTCTACTGCTGCGAACCAATCTAGATGCCGGATGCAAGATGTGTTTTTGCATGAGCACTTTGAACGGGAGTTTGTGCAAAGCCTGGTTGAAAACTCCTCGTTCCTCGAGGGGATCCGTGAGACGGGGGGGCATCTGCTTCCTGCAGGGTGCTCGACACACGGGCTGAGAGCTGGGTGGTTCTTCGCGGCAGGTGGACGCCCTCGGCGAGCAGACGGGGCATGGCCCATGGCGGCAGGTTTGCGGCGGGACAGGATGTGCGAGATGGCCTCCGTCTGCTTCTTCACCGCGGAGAACTGCTGGGCAAAGTCCTCGACAGTGTCGCCGAAGGGGCGTTGAGGAAGTGTACTTTGTTGGTCTCGCACATCTTCAACCAAGTTCAGCCACAGATGATGTTCCTGGACAACGAGTCTGGCCATCAACTGCCCGAGTGACTGCTCTGTGACCTTCGTGGCTATGAGGGCGAGGTCGGTCGCTAAGTGCATTTCCTGCAGCACATCGGGATCAGGGCTACCCTTGTGCAGATCTTTCAGTGCCTTGGCCTAATGGACTTGCAGGAGGGCAATGGCATGCAGGGCAGAAGCGGCATGTCCGGCGGCGCTGTAGGCTTTAGTATTCAGTGAAGATGTTGTCCTACAGGCATTGGAGGGGAGCACAGGGCGACTCTGCCAGGTGGTAGGGTTCCCGGGGCACAGGAAGAAGGGCGGCTGGAGTGGCGTGCTTTCTGTTAAAAGCGAGCCGCAACCACAACATTGCCATGGTCATGCTCTTGCAGTGAGAACATGAACCATCCACAAACTCTGCCTCGGTGTGATCGCTGCCCAGACACACGAGACAACGCCTGTGGCCGTCTGAAGCAGAGAGCACTCTACCGCATCCAGGAACTACACAGGGGCGGAAAGGCATCTTTAAAAAGACGTGTCCTAAAAACGACGTTCAACGCCGCTGTGTACAGCTCTTTTAGAGGAAAATACTCTTTTAAGAGAAAATCCCTCTTTTAATAAACTCTTTTAAGTTTCTGCGCTGTTGAAGTGGCCAGGGGCAAAAGCCACTGAAGTGCGACATAGATCCAACAGCAGGGAAGCGTCAGAGGAACAGGTGTGTGACTCGCAGCTGACTGCATGCACAACCATCGGCTCCGAAAAAAAATTGAATGAACGTGACATATTTCCCTGCTTTTATACCCGTATGTCCGGGGGCGGGGTATGCAAATATTGTCTGCCAACTTCTCATTGGCCTTTTTTCATAGATCAGAGGTATATTCGCCGCTCAAGAGAGACCCCTGGTGTCACTTCTTCGACACAAGTCGAAGTCAGCGACAGACGCGGAACAGCAGAGTTCCACTGAGTCACACAAGGAACAATTGTGTCAAGTTTTATGTCAAGTTTCATGCAGTGGACTCAGCAGCAACTTTGAAGCAATCAAGTTCAATGTGTGAGCAACACACAATTGATAAGGTAGTAAGAAGTAATAATTAAAAAACAAAACATATAATTTAAGTGCATAAAACTTTATATGAACAAACAGTAATGCACCTGAAATCAACAAGTCAAAGCTAAAAGCTCAAAACACTGACACTCTTATTTTTAACCCTTACTACTTAGTAATAGTCCATCACCTAGCCTTTTCCTTAGCAGAGGTGCATATCTTACTGTTGTAATATAAAAGGAGCACATGCTCAAAGTGTTCATCTTTGAGACTATTTTGCTTTGGGGTAAGAACATAATGATATTGATGTAAAAAAATTACGAGTATTTAAAATGTAATTTAATATAATGACAAGTAATTGATTTTTGTAATGTGAATTACATAATCCACATTACATGTAATCCATTACTAATCATCACTGTTTACTGTATACAGGTGTACAAGAGATACAAATATTTTACTAAAGTGCCAAGGCAGAACAGAAGAACTCTTACAAACAGGAAAAAAACCCAGGTAAACATTAGCATGCCATTAGGCTGTACCGTATGCTTTAGCTGGCCATATTAACAATGGTAGATATATTCTTACAGTTCCTAGATTTATCTTAATAGACGTGTTCAGAATACACCCAGCTGCATTTTTTCTTCTATTCATCCTGCCTACATATCCCTTCTTTTCCTACTAATTGCTCTTATTTCAAATCCTTTGTGTTTCTTCGCCATTGGCCAGATTATAGCAATTTAAAGGTTATCATTCCAAAATCAAAACAAGCAGTTTATAAAGTATATAGACTTGATAGTTTATACCAAACTTAAAATTTTACACTAAACTTTACATGGCATTTTGTAAAAATCTTTCTCCCTCTGCACCACCAGACCAACGGTTTTGATCTTGCTTGTGTCTTCAGACAAGACACAAGACCTTGGCGACGGTGTGTCATTACGTCATCGGAATACTATCTATATTGCTACATTGGAATTAATTAATTGACACAATCATGTAGTGGGAGTTTTATTTATCAGCGAACAAAAGATAAACTTTGTCAGAGAAAGAGCTTTTTAATGGAATTTTATGTAAAATTATGAATCAAAAGTATAAATTAGTAGAAGTATCCTCGCTTCTACTCTACATGGCTGAATGTTATCATCATCAATCCTCAACAAATTTGAAATTTAAGTTAAACTGTTGATGTTACAGTGTAAAATGAATGTGTTTTTCTCATTTTCTGATGTGTGTGTTTGTGTGCTGTCACAATTTCTCCGAAACAACTAATTCTTTAAGGAATCGTAACATTGTATGTCTCTAAAGTTGTTCAAATGTAAAAGGGTTCACATTTCACAGATACGGTTCAGGAGCTTCAGTTAATGTTCACATAAGCTATCAGAATGGAGAAAAATGTGATCTCAGTGATTTCAACCGTGGCATGATTGTTTGGTTGACTATTTCTGTAACTGCTGATCTCCTGGGATTTTTATGCAAAGCAATTACTAGAGTTCGCTCAGAATGGTTCTAAAGACAAAAAACAAAAATAAAAAAATCCAGTGAGTGGCAGTTCTGTAGATAAAAATGCCTTGTTGATGAGAGAGGTCAACAGAGAATAGCCAGATTGGTTCGAGCTGACAGAATGGCTATGGTATCTCAGATAAACCACTCTATATAATTATAGTGAACAGAATAGGATCTCAGAATGCACAACCCATCAAACCTTGAGGTGGATGGGCTACAACTGCAGAAGACCACTTTATTAGGACCATAGAGATCCTAATAAAGATCTCAGTTGAAATTAAAATTTCCAGTGTCTATGCAAATGTAAAAAATATGTGAGATTGAACCATGCTTTACGTGCACATACCTATGAATACTAATGAGATCATGTTGGGACAACAAACCTCTATTCTAATTTCACATGCAGTGACATATTTATAAGTGGTTCCATAAATCCCTTTATTATTTTTATGGCAGCTGAGTAATTACTAGCATAATTTACAATTATTTAAGGAGATGTTCACCCAAAAATTAAAAGTTTTGTCCTTTCAGGGCAGTATAAATAACCACCCTTTCCTTTATGGAAAACGTCATGTAACCTCTGTTCCCTGATGGAGGGAACGAGATGTTGTGTCGATTGTAGTGACACAAGGGGTCTTCCTTGGGAGCCTCGTGTACCTCTGAACTTGAGAAAAGGCCAATGTGAAATTGGCAGACAGAATTTGCATATCCCGCCCCTTGACATATAGGTATAAAGAGAAGCTGGCATGCTTCTGTTTAGTGAGGTTTTTGGAGGAGCCAAAAATAAGGTATGGCACGTTACAGTGGTAGGAATAGGGTCATGGCAAGGGGGACACAACGTCTCGTTCCCTCCATCAGGGAACGGAGGTTACAACAGTTACAACTGAATTTCGTTGTCTTTGTACTTGTACTCTGCACAATGACAATAAAGTTGAATCTAATCTAATCTAACCATGATGTTCCCCTTCTGTCACTCACTCGACGTTATGTCGATTGTAGTGACACAAGGGGTCACATTTAAAAACGGCATGCACTAAACCGTGTTACGTGAACTACTGAGACAGGTGCAAGCAGGCTGTTGCGTGCTAAAAGCAGCTGTGTTGACCGCACGTAACCCTCCCCAACAATAAAAGGTGTCATATACCACTCTTAGGTTCCCAGTACCCGTACGGGAACAGGTGACATGACTAGCATGGGAGCAAGCCCGGCAGCCACAGCCTTTTCTCTCTTTATGTTTCTCATATAGAGTTTAAAGTCTAACACTATAGATGCATCGGGGAGGGAGTCCATTTCCATTCCTATTCTTTCAGTGTGAAAAGGCTCTGTGGAGACCACAAACTGCCCTGACTGGGGGGAGGTTACTTGTTGTCAATACACATGGGGGTTCAAACCACACGTGAACATGGTGCGGTGGTATATCCTGCCTGACAAGGGAGGAGTTACTACAGACACAGTGACTGGGGGGCAGCCGGAACTGCCCAAGAGTGATGCAGGTCCTACCAGACCGTACCGCGGAAAATCACAGGGAGTTGCCTGAAGCGGGACCTATGCCTGTGGAGCCCAAGCCCAACACGGAGCACTTGACTCATGGTGGGTCTGGCGGTGAATTCCTCAGCTGAATTCCCAAGCCAGAGGGCTAGGGAGGAAGGACATCCAAGAAGCAAGAACTTAGTGGCTAACCTGGGAGAGAAGGCACACTGGATCAACTTGGTGAAGGGCGCTGTGTGCAAGCGGAACACCCAGTCGGATGTACCACATTACTGAGTTCTACTGGCTCGGACCTGACAAAACACGGGATGAGAACGACTTAATCGTAGAATCTAGAAAATCTGTTGGGTGTTGCCCAGCCCGCTGCTCTGCAGATGTCTGCTAGGGAGGTGCCGTAGGCCAGTGCCCACAAGGATGACACACTCCTGTGTGCTTGAACCCGCAAGGGGGCGGGCACGGTCTGAGTGTTATAGGCTAGGGAGATAGCATCAACAACCAAATCATCCACAAAAGCAGACAAAGAGCTGCTCAGAGCATCTAAAGCCCTGCATGCGGTCCACATAGATACGCAAAGCACGTACCGGACACAGCAACGAAGAGGCTGGGTCTGCCTCCTTCCGGGGCAGCGCTTGCAGGTTCATAACCTGGTTCCTGAAGAGAGTCATAGGAACCTTGGGCACATAGCCCGGTAGCAGTCTTAGGATGCTGTGAGCATCTGTCGGACTGAACTCCAGGCAAGTTTGCAGGTCCCCAATCCTCTCGATGGAAGCGAGCGCTTATCAAGGAGAGGGCTTTGAGCTCGACTGAATCAAGCAGCTCGAAGGGCATCTCTGAAGGCCTGAGAAGACCACTGAGGTGGCGGTATTCTCGGGACACATTCTTGGGACACACATTCCCTGTCCACCTGAGGGACCTCCGTGTACCCGTGGACCACCCCACCGTCCAGGGTAGTGAGAGCGGATGAGCGAGGAGGTCGGTTCCAGGTAGTAAAAGGTGCCCTCCACGAACTCGTCAGCTCGTCATGCACTTCAGGGAAGAAAGGTACAGATGCATACCTTGCATACCTTTTTCTCAAGTTCAGAGGTATGTAAGGCTCCCAAGGAAGACCCCTTGTGTCACTACAATCGGCACAACGTCGAGTGGGTGACAGAAGGGGAACAGAAGCTTGGGCATTTCTGTCTAAAGCTAGCATCACACTAGCAGTGTCCTAACAACTCGATTTTAGCAGAGAGTATCACATTTTCCAACTGTCTTGCTGAGCTCTCGTTGGAGGTATTTCACACTTGGCGATACAAAATTTTGGAGGGGTTAAAGACATAACGACTCTCCCCAAATCGCTTTGATTCCCTATCATGTGAAGCACACCGAAATAACAACAGGACTACCGCATGAACATAAACAATTGTAATAGAGTGATTTAGGACTCATGGAGTAACTTTACCTTGTGAATGTGCGTTATTGTGTATTTATACCCTCGAGGCTTGCCATAGAACACTGAGTGCGATGAAAATGTTCAGATAAGCATGTCGTTTTCTTTAGGAAAAGAAGAAGCTTTTCTAGTTCTCCCATTAACTCATCATGTACTCCCGATGGTCAAGTGATTAATGAACGTGCTCCATCTCTCACCTACTGGCCGGCAATTATGTAAATTAAGCTTACACCTGAAAATCATTGGAAAAATCGGCTAGCGTGATGCCAGCTTAAGATCTCCTATTGTATTTTTCAGAAGAAAGACAATTATGGCAAAATATTCATTTTTGATCCTTTAATATCAACCAAACACAGGTGCACATGTCATGTTTACTCATCATGCTACAATAAATGTTTTTATCCTAAACCGTCCTCCATGCAATCAACTAGAAATTAATTAATTGTTAATTCTCTCTGAGAGGAATCCTTCATCAGATGCTGAAATCCTCCAAGCAGCAGAGCTGAATGGTAAACAGACTGGATACGTTAAGGCCATTATGTTCTCCACTCCCTGGAAATGATTTCTAAACACTATCGTAAATACCAACACTCGTCACGGAGGCCAGACACAGGCCCTCTCTTACTTTAGCCTCAGATAAAGGGGATTCTTCAAAGGGATTGGCCACTGAACTGGAGAGTGGGAATTATACATAAGGCATGCTGGATTTACTTTGCCACTGAAACTCAAACAGACTGTACACTAAGAGAGGTTTGTTAGTCTGTAATAACAATACTGCCACCCACATGCTAATGGCACCTGCTGCCGCTCAAGCCGACTCAAGCAGTTTTAGAGTTCTAAAGCTGCTCTTTATAAGGAGAATTCTCTTGAGTAAACAGAGCCAGAGAGAAGAGCGATGACATGTCCTGCCGAAGAACGGGAGGTTTCCTTTACTCTGCAGTTATCGTCAACGTCAATGCATCCATCATGCGGTTGACAAGATTTGCAGACTAATCACAACGAGGGCATACACACTCCATTAAAGGAAGTTCTTGGCAGACCTTTGGCTCCCTGGAGGCAAATTTGCCATTCAGAGTAATCTGCCGGCTTCTCCGCCATCCTTCCTTAGGAATAAAGAATTTTGTGGCTCTGAGTCGAACATCACCAGAGAACAAGTTCTCAGAAGTCATTGTGCAGCTCTTGGGATGCTTCCACCACTGGAGAAGTGATCAGGTTTTCCTCCAAAGTTATTAATAATGTCATTAATAATTTTTATGTGACGGTATAAGCATTACGAAAATGGAAACTCTGATGCAGATTCCGGATTTGGTAAGAAATAAAAATGAGGCATCGCACCAACAATGAAAAGAAACACCAGATCATCGGGGAAAGACTTCTGTCATTTTGAAAAAGTTAGGGCTGGTTGCCCAGTTGTTGCCCAGTGGCAAGAAGTGAAAAGTCTAAGCTTGCTAATAATACCACAAAGGGCATTTCCATTCAGAAATGAGTCCACCATTCCACTCTTCTGCAGGTAACACTAATGATATGGTTGACTTGGCTGGGCATTTTTCATAGAAACTGCACAGTCATGGTAACTCTAGATTCGAACAGCAAGATTTCTGACTGTGTCGCTGAGACTGATATCTATATATCTATCTCTCTCTCTCTCTCTCTCTCTCTCTCTTCTCTCTCTATATCCACTCATTAGAGAGAGTGGAGCACTCTCAAATAAGTTAAAGGCTGTATAAGACTGAATGCCAAGCCTGGACACTTGTTCACCTGAGGAAAGAGAATACAACAAAGACTTGATCCAGCATCTCTGCAGGAGATCACTGTATTTCTCCCTTTCTCCCATCTCTTTTCTCAAAGAGTTGCTTGTTTCTCTTCGGGGAACCATTTACAAGTGGAGGAGGGAAACAAACATGAACCAACCAAATTAAACACATGGAATAAGAGGGAAAGTGCTGTCATAGCATCCTAATGACTGAATGAAACCTCTGTAAACCCCACTGCATTTAAGCCCTGAAGTGGAAATTGAGAGGCCCTCACAGGTTTTCTGATGTCATGTGGTATTAAGAATTGTTTTGGAAAAGGAAGACTTCTTCTAAATAGTCACATTGGTTCATTTATGAAAGTCTGTAATCATATCACATGGTTAATAAAAGGGAGCTTAATATCTATTTATTATTAAAAGTAATATTATGGGAAAGATTAAGAGTGGAGAAAGTAATGGGATAAAAGGCAGAATCGAACCCTGGTCGTCCACATGAAAAAAAGCACATCCACACTGTCATTACACCCCATGCCACTGCACCTATTTGCAAATTTTGTCTTAAATTTGTCTGTTTCTTCTAGAATATTAGAGGGAAAATAGCTGAGCTGTGTGGCAGGTGCTATTTACACCTAGTGCAAATAGCCATTTGTTATATTTCTTACTCAGTTTATGTTATTGTGTACAAACCCAATAAATATAAAGTGGCCCACTGAAGTCACTTTTCATTGTTTTAATTTTAACCCATTTTAGCCCACAGGCTGCTATAGTTGCTTCAGTGTATAGTTGTCATTTTCCTTTTGTAAGTATTTTTCTAAATGTTATCCATGTTTTATATTTTAATGACATGCAAGCAAACAAACAAAATAAAGGATTTCAAGAAAAAGCATGGCGAAGTCAAACCCTCCCAATAAATGGTTATTTTCATGTTACTAATAAGTATTTTTTGTTGACATGTATATATCTACATAATCATGAAGGCCTCTAGAATCACCCAAATAAAACAAATCTTGCCAAGAGATCTATGTTTTTTGTATACTTAGTCAAAAGTCCAAGTGGCAACTATAGTTGTCCTGTATATGTCCTGTAAGGGGCAAAATATTGAGATCCCTTCATCCAGTTTGGATGCGTTTCATTCTAATCGGTCAAGGACCCTAATTCTATTTATGACTAAAAGCTCTATGATGCCCACTATAATGCATTAATTCAGACAAGTAATGAGTTTACATTTACATTATTATATGAAATCACCTATTACAGTCAGACATTGAATCCTATGGGCCTCTGATTTAAAAAAAAAAAAAAAAAAAAAAAAAAAAACGAAATTTTCTTTTAGGTATAATTTGGCAGATGTTTTAGATATTTTTGATGCAGATAATCTCCCTGCAGCTATCTCAAATGTTTACAGTTGTGCTGGAGTCAGAGAAGAAAGCTCACGACACAGATTGTGACAGCGATTGATCTGATGATGAGGTGGCATGTGATTACAAACGCCTACAAGGTTGCTGAAAGAAGAGGGCTTAATCTCTGAGGATGCTTTTCAACTACCCCTTCTTGAAATTGCAGATATACCTGGATGTCCAGTGGCCTTAGTGAGTGCATCTACAGAGCCAAGCATCATCAATGCTGTTGAGGAAAAGGAAAATAGTCCAGCAACCCCTGGACCCATGCTAAAGAAAAGAAAAACATAGAGCGGAAGTTCAAGAAAATGAAGACAGATGCCAAAAAAACAATAAAGGCTAAGCGTCATCAACTCTTTCCCTACCAACCCAAGCCAACCAATCCCATCATCACGTCAGATGATCAAACAAACATCTTTCTCACATTCTATCCCAAATCATACGGGACATCACCCTGGAAATGTCAAATATGTATGCAGCACAGAATGATGCCACCTTCAATCTGACTTATGAAGAGCTACTAACATACTCTGGCATTCTTTTGACCACTGGGTACAACTCAGTCCCAAGACGATGTCTTCTTTGTTCAGACGACAATGATGTAAACAACAAAGCATTAAAGAGGCTATGTGGAGGAACAGATTTGATGAGATAATGGCTTCCATCGATGTTGTGGCTAACATGAATATTACAGATGACCCTTTCTTCAAGGTGCGTCCCATGTTTGAGGAGCTGAATAAAGTCAACAAAATCATGACTATTCAGGAATATCTGGTAGTGGATGAGATGATGGAGTACTTTGCTAGGCATGGATGCAAGCAATTCATCAGGGGAAGCCCATTCGCTTTGTCTACAAGATCTGGTGTCTTGTATCCTCATCTGGATTTGTCTTCCAGATTGGGCCATAAGCAGATAGCCACACTGGACTCATTGAATCTGGACTGGGTCAGGGTCCAAGTGTGGTTCTTGGCTTGGCAGAGAAAACTAAAGTGCCACCTGGATGCAAGTTCTATCATGACAACCTATTCACAACCATCACCCTGGTTGATAAGATGACCAAAAGGGGCTACAGCAGCTGTGGCACACTTCGGGAAAATCATCTCTTTGATATCCTACTGACACCAGCAAAGAGCTTCCAGAAGAGTCATTCACTCAGGAGTAAAATTTTTTGGGTTTGCAGAGAATATTCTTACACTTTTATACATAATACATTTGTTTATGAATAAAGATTGATCTGTTGAAAGCAGTTATTTTGAGTTATATAACAAATGTTCTCCTCCTGTTCAAATTTTATATTGAAGGGGTGCATACAACATATTTGCCCACTGGCAACTATAGTTGTGGCATATTCAAATATGATTTTCAAGAGAGAAAAACAATCTGTGGAAAATAAATGCAGAACATGTTCATAGGACATGTTAATAGGACACTGTTAACATGACTACGTATATGCATGAAATATTCCGAAAAATTTGGGCACAAATGGGTTAAGTGTCTGAAGTTGTGTATTAACACATAATTTGTAGTATACAGTAGAGCCAAAATGTAATGGAGGCATGTACTCGGATCTGTTCACTGTCGATCAGTGTAAGGAAATGCTATTAACCCTTCAAGGCAGTGGTTCCCCTTTACAGTAAACAGCTAGCAGTTAGTGAACAGCAACGGTGATCATTTTCCATTGCTTTGACCCTGAACTCCTCCCTCTTTTCTCCTCAGCTTCATTCAGTGTATTAGCTAAATAACTCTTGAATAGTTTCCCATATGTTTCTGACTAATGGTGGTCTTAATCCTATAAAATGTCTTTTTTGACCACTGATGAATGTTTCCTCATTATTAGTACACTAGGGACAGAAACATCCAATCAGTTTAACATCATTAGCATACCTGTATTAAGATGTCACAATTCTACGCAGCTACAGAAAACTAAAGTTGTAAATATAAGTTGTTGCTATGTTATTATTGTGGTTTAGGATTGTGTGTGGTCAGTAACTCTTTACCTTGTGGAAGACTAACAATAATGGTAACATGACCTGCTGCTGCATCAGGCCTTTAAGAGCACTAGGGTGAACTAAAGGTTTGGGATCAGAACTGAAAATAGAAAACCCAGAATCAGACAAAACATTGCAGATTGAGAAAAAAATATCAGACATGAAAAAAGGAAAGATTAGAATGAATTCAACACATTAAAAGATAATAATACCCCGTTCCCACTGCCAGCGACACCGCACGAGACAGCTTTCGTGACAGTAGGAGACAGAGATCGCTGTGGGGAGCGACAAGACAAGTTGAGGAAATTAAAACTTTATGCAAATGACAAGCGACATTCGCGAGCAACTACCAATGAGTCATCTGTCTCCAGGCAGGGTGAGAAACTGGAGTTGACTCAAGTGCAGGCAAGACGGAGGAGAAGTTAAAAGTTTCTGTGAGCAATTTCACTGTTCTATATCATTTGTCTTTAACCACATACATAGGAAAAAGGGTATAAGGGTAAGGAATAATTGACGATGGACCGTTGAATTATTGAAAAAGAATCCACACCCGAGGTGGTAATGCAGCAGAGTGACCATTGCACCTTGGCTGCACATTATTTTTATATAATTCAATAGGCCAGACTCAATTTATCTGCTTATACCATGGTCACACCCGTGGTGGTAATGCAGCCGAGTGACCATTGCACCTTGGATGTACATTCTTTTTATATAATTCAACAGGCCAGACTCAATTATTCTGCTTATACCATGGTTATCACACCTTAACACATCGTTCAGGGTTTTTATCTCAAAATATTTTCTGGTTCTCATCCCTAAAACCCTCTTGTGAGTCGAACTACATTCTTCCGCCATGGATTCAGCATCTTGCTCTGATACAGCTCAAGTCTTCATTGCTAGTTCGTCACTTCAGGATTATCAATGGTGGATAGTGAGGCTTGTGCTGCTTTACTGGAGCACTTACTGGAGTAACAAGTTAGTGCGTTTGTGCATGTGTGTGCGAGTTTTTTTTTTTTTTTGAGGGATCAAAAGAGAGAAGCTCAGAAACTGAATGAGATTGCCTGTTGGATTACCTTTAATTGTTGCAGCTCTCATCAGAAGTAAAATCCCTTCAAAATCACCAAGATTTAAGTTTAAGCACTTCTCAGCAGCAGCGAGTGTCACCATATTTCCAATGTAAACCTTAACTGTTTTCAACCCTACTGAGATGCCGGTGACTGACATGACGGCTCTATTTCTCGCTCTTCAGTAAGTGTGTGCATAATGCGTAGATGTTTGTGAATCCATGTGTGTGTGACAGAGCTTAAGAGAGGGGGAGCATGAGGGTGTTTCCCACCGATATTTCAGATAATATATAAACGTTTGTATTGATCAAGTGTATCTAGCTTTGATATAGCTCAAGCCTTCGTGCTAGTTCGAAAAGGTCATTTTAGAACTACCAACGGAGGATGCGCAGCCTTTCGGCATTGAAAAGTCCTAATAAAACGATGCATGGATAACTGTATTGGCATTCTGAGTGAGTTTGATTCATATGTCAGTATAACGTTTGTCTTGTTTAATGATATGATGTATTAAGCACTGCTGCAGGTTATAGGTCCCCTGCAGAATGTGCATTTTTAGAGGCAAAATAACTGATTCCTTGTCAAATTAGTATGATGTCTAGTTTTATCAGCAGTATCATCTATAAACAGCATTTCAAACGCTACTTTGCCAGTTGTGCAGTCCACCAACACGTTCATTAAGATCACAAAATTCTAACCTGTTAATAGTTACTAGAATATCAAAATCCACAAAAGGAGGAAGATCCTTTTCATATTTCAAGTCAAGTCAAGTCAAGTCAAGTGGTTTTTATTGTCATTTCAACCATATACAGTTAGTACAGTACACAGTGAAATGAGACAACATTCCTCCAGGACCATGGTGCTACATAAAACAACATAGGACAAACACAGAACCACATGACATTACACAGACTAAATAAAAATACCTATATAAAATACCTATATAAAGTGCACGTGCAAAAACGTGTGCAAAAGTACAGGACAGTACAATACATTTCTAACAATGAACATTACAATAGGCACAGTGATAGACAGTGCAGTGCCGACCAGTACACAGTAGTGCAAAAGATGACAGTTACGAAATGCCAAATGTAAACATAGCATGCTATGATATAGTGTTCTAGGCACATAGCAGTTATTGAGGTAGCAGACAGTTATAAAGTGGCAGTTATTAAAGTGCAACTCAGGACACATGTGTGTGTGTGTCAAACCAGTCTCTGAGTATTGAGGAGTCTGATGGCTTGGGGGAAGAATCTGTTACACAGTCTGGTCGTGAGGGCCCGAATGCTTAGGTACCTCTTGCCAGACGGCAGGAGGGTAAAGAGTTTGTGTGAGGGGTGTGCGGGGTCCTCCACAATGCTGGTTGCTTTGCGGATACAGTGTTTTATGTAAATGTCTTTGATGGAGGGAAGAGAGACCCCGATGATCTTCTCAGCTGTTCTCACAGGGCTTTGCGGTCCGAAACGGTGCAAGTCCCAAACCAGGCAGTGATGCAGCTGCTCAGGATGCTCTCAATAGTCCCTCTATAGAACGTTGTGAGGATGTGGGGTGGGAGATGTGCTTTCCTCAGCCTTCGAAGAAAATAGAGACGCTGCTGGGCTTTCTTGTTAATAGAGCTGGTGTTGAGGGACCAGGTGAGGTTCTCCGCCAGGTGAACACCAAGGAATTTGGTGCTCTTGACGATCTCCACAGAGGAGCCGTCGATGTTCAGCGGGGAGTGTTCAACTTGTGCTCTCCTAAAGTCAACAACCATCTCTTTTGTTTTGTCGACATTCAAGGACAGGTTGTTGGCTCTACACCAGTCCGTTAGCCGCTGCACCCCCTCTGTATGCTGACTCTTCGTTCTTGCTGATGAGACCCACCACGGTCCTGTCATCGGCGAACTTGATGATGTGATTCGAGCTGTGCATTGCTGCACAGTCATGAGTCAGCAGAGTGAACAGCAGTGGATTGAGCACACAGCCCTGGGGGGCCCCAGTGCTCAGTGTGGTGGTGGTGGAAATGCTGTTCCCGATCCGGACTGACTGTGGTCTCCCAGTCAGGAAGTCCAGGATCCAGTTTCAGAGGGAGGTGTCTAGGCCCAGCAGGTTCAGCTTTCCAATCAGGTGCTGGGGAATTATTGTGTTGAATGCTGAGCTGAAGTCTATAAACAGCATTCGAGCATATGAGTCCTTTTTGTCTAGGTGGGTGAGGGCCAGGTGGAGGGTTGTGGTGATGGCGTCGTCTGTTGAACGGTTTGGATGATACGCAAACTGCAGTGGGTCTAGTGAGGGGGGCAGCTGGGTCTTATAACTTTGGAATAGTCTTCCTAACACTGTTCGAGATGCAGACACACTCTCTCAGTTTAAGTCTAGACTAAAGACTCATCTATTTAGCCAGGCATACACCTAATTTATCCTCCAACCCACAATTAGGCTGCTTTAGTTGGGTCTGCCGGAACCAGAAACCAGAAACTTATATCATGATCTCTAACTCTGCAATAAATTTAATGGCATCTATGCTAATATTATTTTATTTGTTTCCATGTCTCAACCTCGGGACTCCTACCCTGAGGTCACCAGAACCGGCTGGATCCAGCACCATTCCTGATTTGTGTTCGACTCCACTGCTACATGTCACTGAATGATGATGACTAAATGCAGCCGGTGCCAGCCAAACATCACTTCACTCTATTACATTGGACTTCAGAGGATGAACTGATGCCAACTCCAACCTGCTTCACCTCGGTCTATTGATGGACTATGATCTTGAAATGGAATGCATAGACTAACTATTGCCAACAAAAACCTTCATCAGCCAATTAACAAGGACAATTGCATCTATGTGAACTTCTGCAATTAATCAAGGATGGACTTCAAAGACATTGGTCATTAATCTTGCAGTTCAAACACAATCAATGTTTAAACACCGACCCTTAACACTTAATAAGTTTAATAATTTTAAACCATGATTTTAACTATACATAAGTAATATTTACATTATATTCATGATGTTAGCCAGAGGGGAACTGGCCCACACAGTGAGTCTGGTTTCTCCCAAGGTTATTTTTCTCCATTAATCAACATCTTATGGAGTTTTGTGTTCTTGCCACAGTTGCCTTCAGCTTGCTCACTGGGTTTATTAATTCAATTATTATTTAATTATTTTTAAACAGGATAAAGAATCATATTTTATCTAATTACACAATGATGATTAATCGACTTTATAGACATTAAAGTTTTATCGTCTGTTAATGCTGATCTTCTGTAAAGCTGCTTTGAAACGATGTGTGTTGTGAAAGACGCTATACAAATAAAATTGACTTGACTTGACTTGACCAATAACGTCAGAGTGGTTGCAGCAGTAGAAACGCCCACCAACGACACAGATCTAGTGACATGCCACCCGTGGTGTGAATGTAGTTTAAGGCTTAAACGAGTGCAATCATATTCATTTAAAACAACATCACATATTCTTCCTTTCCTAGTATATAATTGCTATATAAATTTAGAAAATAAATAATTGATTATTAAAGGTCTACCTTCATGTTGTTAAAATCCGTATGACTTTATTTTTTCTGTGGATCTTTAAAGAAGAAATAATGTACTGTTCTCTCTTTTCCATGCAATTGCAATGAATGGAGACTGGAGATTCCCAACTTTAGAATAGACGTAAAGACACCATAAAAGTTGTCATACAACTAATATATTATATAGAATATAGTGCATATTCCTTATCTTTTTAAACCATTTGATTGCTTTGTGTGACTGAGAATCTAAGATGTTAATTTATATTTAATTGCAAGGGAATATTATCTGGGAATAACAACTTAAATATTGGTATATTTCTCCTAAAGCAGGATTTCAAAGCACTTTACACTGTATCTCATTCACCCATTCACACACCAATGACAGCAGAGCTGCCAGGCAAGATGCTAGCCATTGCCATTGGGAGCAACTTGGGGTTCAGTGTCTTGCCCAAAGACACTTTAGCCTGTGGAGACATGTGGGCCGGAATTGAACCGCCAACCCTGCGATTAGTGGACAACCCACTCTACCACCTGAGCCACAGCCACACTTTATACCTTTTTAAAGCTTGTTGCATGGAAAAGACAGACCAGTACAACATCAGGGTGAGTTAATAATGACTTAAAAATGCTTTACTTCTCTCTTTTTTAAACTATTTCTTTAACATGAACTAAATGGAAAGAAAGGGGAATTCACTCATTATCATTTATCTCTTTGCACCTTTCAAGAGTTATTCCAGAAGTTTGCTATTAGGATAGAACAATATCTACAATTTATCCAATCGAAAAGTGCAATAAAAGTCTAAATCAATATATATAAAACAACCCCCTACAATTTTCCCCTGCTGTAATAAATCAACAAATTGGCAAGCGCACACAAACCTCTCATTTGAAAATTGTACAAAATCTTGACCTCTAATGACCTGACAATATAATTTTTAATTGATAAATAGTAAAGAGATCTCAAAATCATGACCAAAAATTACTTCTGAACACAGATCTTTAGGTATACCTTCAACATATCCAAGAATATAAACATACAGCAAATCCAATATAAGGTTGTTAGCAGAATACATAATACAGAGCACAAAGATACAAAACATGGGAATCATTGATTCAGATAGATGTATTCAGTGCTCACTTAATACTGCTAACGACTGCACTCTAGTTCTGCCCTCACATACATCACATTTGGGAATACATTGTTGGTGATCTGTCAAACCTAAACATCTTCACAGTACAAAACACAATTTCTTTAGATGCAGCTCTAGCTTAGTGAATTGGAAAACCAGAAATCTTCTCAGCTCATCACAATAGACGTATTTCCTTACCAAATATACACACTCCCACAAGTCACTCAAAGCTCAACTTCCAATTCCCAACTAGACTATTTCCAGATCCCATTTAATAAAAACCCCACATATACACAAAACACATAAAACATAATAACATGATAATTTGTACTGCAGTTCACGATTTATGTACGCTACCATCGCGGTGCTGTCTGAACAGATCAAGACGTGCTTGACCTGAATCAGCGGGAGAAGCCTCCGCAGGGCAAGGAATACAGCCAGCAACTCTAGGAAGTTGATGTGCTAACGGGGCCCTGTCCAGGAGCCAGCGGCAGCATGCATGTTGCACACTGCAACCCAACCCTGTTGAGAGGCATCTGTGGTGACCACGACATGCCTGGACACCTGCTGTAGGGAGACTCTGGTCCACGGAAAACAGAGGTCTGTCCAAGGGCTGAAAGTCTTATGGCAGAAGGGGGTGATTACCACATGGTATGTGCTGCGGCGCCATGACCATCTCGGGACTAGAATCTGTAGCCAGTGCTGAAGCGGTCTCATATGCATCAACCCGAGCGGCGCGACTGCAGCTGAGGATGTCATATGCCCCATGAGACTCTGGAATTGTTTTAGAGGAACCGTTGTGCCAGGCTCAAAGAGAGCGAGGCACCTGAGCACTGACTGCGCATGCTCATTCGTGATGCGCGATGTCATTGAGACTGAGTCTAACTCCATGCCGAGAAAAGAGATGCTCTGACCCGGGGCAAGCTTGCTCTTTTCCCAGTTGACCTGAAGCCCTAGATGGCTGAGGTGCCTGAACACCTGGTTCCTGTGCGCGCACAGTAACTCTCGAGAGTGAGCTAGAATGAGCCAGTCATCGAGGTAATTGAGTATGTGGATGCCCACTTCCCGTAGTGGGGCAAGAGCTGCCTCTGCAACCTTGGTGAGGACCTTGTACTGGCACGCCTAGCTGTCGAACACGAACCGTAGGAAGGGGCGGTGTCGAGGCAAGATGGAGACGTGGAAGTATGCATCCTTCAGGTCTGCTGCCGCGAACCAATGTAGCTGTTGAACGAGGTTAGAATCTGTCTCTGAGTGAGCATTTTGAACGGGAGTTTGTACAAAGCCCGGTTGAGAACTTGTAAGTCCAAGATTGGTCGCAACCTACCGTCTTTCTTGGGTACGATGAAGTAAGTGCTGTAGACACCCTTCATCTTAGCTGGAGGGATGGGCTGAGAAGCAGAGTCATGATCTCTGCCCGTAAAGCGCTGGCTTTTTCGCTGTGTATGGAGGTGGAGCAAATACTGCTGAAAAGAGGCGGGAGCCCGGCAAATTGATGAATTGAGTCGATGGGCCTGGTCAACCAACGCAATGAGTAGGACAGCGAATGCCATGCGTCCAGACTCCGCGCGAGGGTCACTAGAGGGACGATCGCTTTCGACATACCGGATGGGGCTTCGTGGCAGGGGGGAGCAGGTAATAGCGGGTCGGGAAGCAAAAACACATTCCGAGGCTTGGGTGCTTAGAAATGACTGAATACTGCTGGGCGAAGTCATCGACTGTGTTGCCGAAGAGGCCAAGCTGGGAGACGGGGGCATTGAGAAAGCAAGGCCTTGTCAACGTTGTGCATCTCGACAACGTTTAGCCATAGGTGATGTTCCAGGACCACAATGGTGGCCATCGCCTGCCAGAGTGCCTGAGCTGTGACATTCGTTTCTCTGAGAGTAAGGTTGGTGGCAGAGAGCAATTCCTGAAAGTGGTCGATCAGGACTACCCAAGTACAGATCTTTAAGTGCCTTGGCTTGGTGGACTTGGCTGAGGCGGCCTGTCCAGTGGCGCTGAAGGGCTTTCGAATAACCAACATGGGAGCAAGCATCCTACAGGCCTTGGAGGGGAGTACCGGACGATCCCAC
Organism: Moxostoma hubbsi; assembly: GCA_032164185.1. Taxonomy (NCBI): domain Eukaryota; kingdom Metazoa; phylum Chordata; class Actinopteri; order Cypriniformes; family Catostomidae; genus Moxostoma; species Moxostoma hubbsi. Next base: position 13,503,398 of record JAVLUX010000034.1, read on the forward strand.
CAGGTGGCTGCATTCTCGGGGCGCATGTGGAAAGCAACCACCCTATCCACCTGGGGGACCTCCGTGTACCACCCCACCATCAAGGATAGAGAGAGCGGATGAGCGAGAATGTTGGATCTGGGTAGTAAAATGTGCCCTCCACGACCTCGTCAGCTGGACCTGCACTTCTGGGAAGAAAGGAACCGGGGGGGGGGGATATGTGTGGCGTCCTGACCCAAGGAACTGATCAACTAGCCGTGAGGGATTGGGGGGGGTGCGGAAGTTTCCAGTCCACCCTCGCGCTCATGGCGGCCCGGGAAAGCAAAGCGGACATCCACATGTCAGCCTCAGACTGGCCGAGCAGACCCAAAGGTGGCAGCCCAGATGAGTCATCAGCATCAGACGGCGCTGTGACACTCGCCGATGCAGCGGCGATGTCGTTATCCAATTCCAGGGGCTCAAGGGAGAATGCTGGCTGGCTGCGAGGTGCGTCACACTCATCCCAAGCTCGGATGGAAGCAAGTGAGCGTGCCGGGGGGCGGATGGTGTGTCGGGATTTTCCCGGTGAAACCGAGCCTATCGTCATCCCCAAATCACCTTCATCGCCAGCTGGGTCGTCCTCAATTCCGTGGGAGAAAGGAGTGATGTGGGGGGCGGCTGAAGTGGCTTTCTCTCGTGAGGAAAGAAAGCCACGACCACAACGTTGCCATGGCTATGTACTCGAACTGAGAACATGAACCATTCATAAAACACTGCCTGCGTGTGATCGCACCCCAGGCACGCGAGGTAGCTCTTATGACCGTTAGAAGTGGAGAGAAATCGACCGCATCCAGGAATTACACAGAGGCGGAAAAACATCTGTCAGCTGCGACAGCGAGAGGTGGTCTCCGCAAGGGACCGTGGTAAATTAATCTGCTTTGGGAGATACCTCCGGTCTGAGCTCCACCTTCTCCGGAACCACCATTGCCAAGGCTACAGGTACCGCCTCCCTCCATGGTTTGAGGAGGTTGAGGTGGTAGGTTTGACTTGACCCTCTCCTATCCGTCTGCTTAACCTCATAATCGAGATCTTCAACTCGTTGCGTGACCTCAAAGGATCCTTGCCACTTGGCAAGTAATTTGGAGCTCAAGGTGGGCAGCAACACAAGCACTTTATCTCCCTGTGAAAATTCCCGTAGCCAAGAGCCCCTGTCGTACAGTCGGCGTTGGCGTTCTTGCGCTTGGAGCAAATTCTCCTGTGTTACCCGTCCCAAAGTGTGGAGTTTTGCTCGACGGTCAAGAACGTATTGAATTTGACTTTTGCTATCCAAAGGGCCATCCTCACAAGCTTCCCGTATGACATCATGGCCCCCGTGGCCGGTGCCCATACAGTAGTTCAAACAGGGAAAAGCTGGTGGAGGCTTGTGGGATCTCTCGTTCTGCAAACAGCAGGGGTTCAAGCCACTTATCCCAGTTTTTAGCATCTTCGTGTACGAACTTACAAATCATGTTTTTCAAGGTCTTATTAAATCGTTCAACCAGTCCATCAGTCTACGGATGGTAGATGCTGGTACGAATCGACTTAATGCCTAATAATTCATATAGTTCGTGAAGTGTACGTGACATGAACGTTGTGCCTTGATCCGTGAGGATTTCCTTTGGAATCCCCACTCGGGAGATAATTTTGAAGAGTGACTCCTCAACAGTGCGTGCTGAAATGTTGCGTAGAGCCACTGCTTCAGAATATCGCGTTGCATAGTCCACCAGAACTAACACAAGGCGATCCCCGCCTGCAGTCTTTTCTAATGGCCCGACGAGATCCATTCCAATTCTGTCGAAGGGGATCTCAATCAATGGCAGTGGGCGCAATGGCGCAATGGGGTGGCCGGTGGGTTCACCAACTGACATTCCCAGGATGCTGCACACCACTTGCGATCATACCCGTGAATGCCCGGCCAAAAGAAATGGGCCATTATGCGGTTCAAAGACTTTTCGTGACCTAAGTGGCCGGCCATTGGATTATAGTGAGCCGCCTGGAAGAGTGTTTCTCGACGGCTCTTCGGTACTAACAGCTGAGTTGTAACCTCTTTGGTTTGAGTGTCCTGCGTCACTCGATACAACCGCTCTTTGATAATAGAAAAGTACGGGTATGTCAGTGCAAGACCGGGCTGGAGCTGTTGACCATCAATTACTTTCACTTGGTCGAAGGCGTGCCTGAGGGACTCGTCACGCGACTGCTCCAGAGGGAAGCCCCTGAGGACGGGAACCCCCTCGTCTGCATCATCTTGACGTGGAGACCACGTTGACGGCCCCAGCTCCACCTCCCCAGCCATAGTATCACACGCTACACCTCGCGCCACTACTCTGCAGGACCCATCCACACACATTACCTTGGTTCCCAGGATTAGTGGATGGGTGAGGCGGGAATTAACCGCAGCCTCGACTCTATGCCTTTTCCCCCTGAATCGTATCTCAACGGTAACCACTGGATACTTGTGAATATCCCCATGCACACACCTCACCCTCATGAATTAATTTGTATCCAATGCCTCACCTTGCACCAAGCGTTGGTGGATCGAGGTTTGAGAACAACCTGTATCCACCAAAGCTTGATGTGTATCCCCCTTCACCCTTACCGGTATGCGATAAATTCCTGCCCGATTGGGAGCGGCTTGTGGAGCAACGGGGATCCAAACCAGTGTCCCCAACTCCATCACTGGCCACCGCTCCTGGCTAGGTCCGGTTTCCCTGCAGCTCCAGCAGACCAGCCCAGGTCTTCCATCTGCACTTGTGGGGGCGGGCTCGCCAACCTGAGGGGAATAGAGGAGAGAGACAGGGGGGTTTGAAGGGGCAGACAAGGGAAAGGGTCCTCTGGACCGGGGTCAGGGTCTGGGCGGGCCTCCCCACCTACAAGGAGCTGAATTAGGTGGGAGTGAGGGGAACGGGGGGAAGGGGATGGAACACAAGACACACGGGGTGGAGAGAGAGAGAGAGAGAGAGAGAGAGAGAGAGAGAGAGAGAGAGAGAGAGAGAGAGAGAGAGAAGATACAGCCTCGCCGCCTCCTGGGTACGCCGCCATGTAGTCCTCTGCCAGCTGGATGGCTCCATCCAACGACGCCGGGCGGTTGCACTGGACCCATTCCGACATGCCTCTGGGAAGTTGGGAGATGAACTGCTCCAGTACCACCATGTCGACCACTTCCACAACGTCGCGGGTTCCCCCCACCAACAGCCATTTCCGGCAGGCGTCACGGAGCTGCTGCGCAAACGCCTCGACCTGTTCAAGAAAACTGCGAAGGTATGGAGGTGGCCTCCTGATCAGTGGGCCACTGATTGGGAGGCCACCTCCATACCTCCGCAGTTTTCTCGAACAGGTCGAGTAAGTCCTCCAGATCATCGCTTTGCCCCATTTTCGCGAGGGCTAGCGGTGGGACGGGCTCCGAGCAGGACGCAGCGCCAGCCCTCTCCCTGGCGATCAGGCTCCGCAGCGCTTGTTGGTCCTCCACTTGTGCCTTGAGCAAGGCTTGAAAGCATTGTTCTTGTCCCGGCGAACCTCCAAGAGGGCATGGTGTTGTGTCTGCTGGATGTTGGTGAGGGTGTTGATGACTTCAGCCAACGGTGAAGGCTCCATATCTGCGCTCTCCTCCAAACCAGCGGACAGCGAAGCAGGTCGGTACTTTAATTGGTACTTTTCTGTAAATCCGACGGTAACCGCCGTTAAAATTAAACATGAATCACAAAGGTAGCACACTCAGGGTTGTCGTGCTTTCTGGACACTCTCTCTCTCTCTCCCTGGACACTTGGCATTCCTTAAATGTATCTCTCCGTATCACTATAACAAGACACAGGTGTTAGAGATAATTATGAACCAGGTGACAAGCCTTACCGCTCTCTCTCTCTCCCGCAGACCGACACACGACCACGCCCCATGCCACAACATCTTTAGAAAGACGCGTCCTGAAAAGGATGTTCAATGCCTGCTGTGTATTGCTCTTTTGTGAGTGAAAAAAAACTCTTTTAGAGAAATAAAACTCTTTTAGGAGGGAGAACATTCTTTTAGACAGAAGCACTCTTGAAGCACCCAGGAGCGTGGACTGCACAGCATGCAGAGAGAGAACACCACTAGAAATGTGCCATAGATCCAACAGCAGTGCTCTGCAACAGAAGTGAGTGGAAATGTAGTGGGACTTTAGCTGATGCACAACCGCTCGGCTCCGAAGAAAAAATCTGACAGACAGACACATGCCCGCTTCCCTTTATACCCGTATGTCTGGGGGCGGGACATGCAAATTCTGTCTGCCAATTTCTCATTGTGAAATTATTTTTACTATAAGTTATTGTTTGTTCATATAAGTTCATAATGCATTAGCTAATGTTAACATATACATATACAAACACATTTCTTACATTAAAATTTGTAAATGTGAATTACCATTTACTAACCAAGATTAATAAATGCTATAAAAGTGTTGTTCATTGTTAGATTATGTTAACTATTGCGTTACATAATTTTAATGAATACAATCTTTTTGTAAATTGTCACAATTTTCACACCTTAATGAAGGCCAAAGTTCTATAAAAAAAAGACTGAATCTGAATCCTTTTTGGCATTACAGATTCATTTACAACATGCAATGGATCTGAAAACAAAAATGACACTTCCTTAAATGCAGATTATAATTATTTTACTGGTAAACTTTGCAATAAGGTTCCATTTGTTAACATTAGTTAACAACATTAGTTAACATGAACAGTACTTTTATAGAATTAATTTTTTTGTATGTCATGTTTACATTAGTTAATGCATTATAAACTAACATGAACTAACAATGAACAATTGCATTTTTATTAACTGACATTAACAAAGATTAATAAATGCTGTAAAATATTTTTTACATTGTTAGTTCATGATACCTGATCCATTAATTAATGTTAACAAATTTAACCTTATTGTTCAATATTGTTAAAGTGTTACCCCTGTATTGCTAAATAAAATGAATAAAAATGGTTATGTTGTCTCTCTTGTGAGATTAACAGCTTGACGTCTATCTGAAATTATAATTGTTTAAACATGACCTAAAAGTTTTATTTGCCAAATGAAAAAATCAATAAAGATGTGATTATTGTGTGTGAAGTGCCATAGGAATGCATTGTTTGTGTAAATAAGCCTTGTGTGTGAATTGGCTTAAAGGGATAGTTTACCCCAAAATGAAAATTATGTCATCATCCATGTTACTCTTGTTGTTCCACATCTGCATGACTTTCTTCCATGGAACAAACACAAAAGTAGATGTTAGGCAGAATGTTAGCATCAGTTACCACTTGCTTTCAGAGCATTGTTTTTCCATGTAAGTGACTGATGCTAACATTCTGTCTAACATCTCCATTTTTGTGTCTGTTTCATGGAAGAAAGTCATAAAGATTCAGAACAAACCCAAGGGTGAGTAAGTGATGGCAGAATTTTCATTTTTGGGTGAATAATTCCTTTAAGTGTTCACAATTATGGGCTACCTTTACTCAGAAACCTGCCTACATTGTTTAAATTTTCCCATCTCCATCAAAAATAAGTGTTTCACCTGTTAGCGCCAAAAAAAGCCAAACTATGTCCCCAATGTTTAAAGCGGAGGACATTACTCTGCAGGAGCGATTTACACTTTAGGGAGGATGTCAGTGAATGATTTGGGCGTCTCTGAGTTTTTCTTGGCCTTGGCCGGTCACTGTTTTGTTGCTTTGATGACTTGCTTGTGTGTAAAGGGTCAGCACTGAAAGGAGAGCTTTGCAAGGGAAATGAAACATTGGTCATTAGGCCCAAATCCAGCTTCACTCACTCTCAGCTGATACATTACCAAGTGATTAGTGAAAAAAAAAAATTATCTTTAATATTCATTTGCATGCGCAATCCGGTTATGTCCATTTATTGTATTGCTCGGGTCAGGAGTGACATTCATATACATTGTGAATGTGCATAATTCTTAGACTCAAGAGATTTCATTAGAATTACTTGACACCATCAGGGCGCTTTATCTTAAATATGTATAGTCGGAGTTGGCAGCACTGCAATGTAAAAAGGTGTAGATAGATATTCATCTCTTTAAAGAGGTTCATCTGAGTCCATAGGCTGACAAAAGAGAGCGAACATTGTCTCCATTGTCTAACAAGGCCTAGGACTGAGTCCAACTTGAGTCATCTTGTCAAAAAATAAAAATCCACAGTCATTATCGTAACACACTGAACACTGCTGTCTGTTAAAGGAAAAGTTCACCCAAAAATGAATATTCTGTCATCATTAACTCACCTTCATGACATTCCAAACCTGACTGATTTTCTTTGTTCCATAGAGCACAAAATAGTTTTCCATATAATAAAAAAGTGAATGAGGACTGGGGCTTTCAAATAAAAAAAAAATTAAAAAAGTAGCATAAAATTATAATTAAAGTGGTTCATACAACTTGTGTACTATATTCCAAGTCTTCTGAGCTCTCATATTTGTATGAGTAACAGATTTAATTTATAACGGCATTATTCACTGAAAATCTTTTATGAAAATAATTTACACACTGCAAAAAAAAAATAGTTTTTCTTACTGAGAATTATTTATATATTTTTATTAAACATATCGAAACAATCTTAAATCAAGAAAATAAAAAAATATTGGAAACAGAACAGCATAAGATATTAAGGGCCCTTTTTTAAGAGTGCATGCGTTAAGCGCAGGTCAGTGCCATAAGCCATAAGCGCAAAGTCAATGGGCATGGCCATGATGTTTTGGTATTTTTGTGCAAGCATGCAATAAGTCTAGGCAAAAGTTTGTTTGGCGAAATCACCTGCACAACATGCAAAAAGGCTGAACCATGTGCAATTTATTTCTGAGGTTCTTCTCCGGTTATTCCAGCATCTGCATCCTGTTATATTATACAGTCCCTCAAGTACCAACAATTTAAACAAAGACAGCACATTAATAAAAAGTTAGTAGTGTAAATAGACAGTATGCAATAAATTAGAAGAATTGAAAATAACGTTCTTTTGTGCATTTTTTTGTGTCCTTGATGAATTTCTATGACAGCAACACTCTCCGTTTATATGCATGAAAAATGTGATTCTCATCAGAATTTGGATGGATGTTCTGTTAAATTAAGTCATTATTATTTATCATTTTCAACTACTGACACACAAATCATGGCTTGTATTAACAGTGATTGCATCGGCATGCACTTCACTTCTACTGGTCGATTTTGATTTTGAGAAATTAATTCATTTATTGAAATGTAAAATAATAATAATATTTAAAATGATAAACTGTGATCTCTAGAAAGTTTAACACAAATCTCATAATTTCATGTGCTGTACTTTCATAATTTGGACATGAACTTTATTGCCAAATGCTGGTAAAAATCTTTGAAAAGGACCTTAGATCGTGGGCAATGGAGGAGTCAGGAGACAACGAAGCAGGCTCAAGGCCAGTCCTTCGCTTTCTTAAACACACACAATCGACGATAACCGTCAGATATTTAACCGTTAATGGATATTTTTAAATAAATGAAAGCACTCTAAATCATAAACACTCTCTCTCTCGGTTTGAGGCTGTCGTGCCATCACTATAATGAGAGACAGGTGTTAGAGATAAATATGAGCCAGGTGACGAGCCTTACCGCTCTCCCTCTCCTGCAACCTGACACATGATCACATCCTCACATGCCACAATCTCCAAACGACAAATGCAGGAAATTAATTTGGAGTTAAGATGTATTGAAACGTCTCATGGCTCTTACACACTACACGACTTTCAAAGACATCAGATCGTGGTACCGTTCATATTGCACAAATGCGCATCTTGTCATGGAAGTCGTATCGTTTTCAAATTACATGACGAATCGGTGACAGGGGTGAATTACAAAACATTTCACTATTGACGAATCCCTGACGACTCTGCCTGGACTCCAAATTAAGTTTCACAAAAGAGTACACGCGATAAGTGATACAAAAACAAATGCATGATCATTTGTCATGCATTTTAGAATACGATGTGTATGTTTTTTATCGCCTAAAGGCATCATAAAATTTATTGGTTAAAATATGAAAAAAGAACCTCCTACTGAATAATCAACCTATTTGCTTACCTGACTGTCCAAGAGAATGTGCCAATGTTCCACAATTTTTTCCTTAATTTCTTCATTCCATTGAAGAATTCTTGATACAGCAGCCATGCTAGTAGATGTTCTGTTGCAGGTAGATCAGGACTCCTCCCACTGAAACTTCCTGCTCCGTGTTTCTTGCTCTCTAATTTGCTGTAGGTCAACTCTGCAGTTGTATTCAGTCAAAACACACTTCACATTGCATGATTTGGAATCACAGACAGGTCCAGATATTAAACATTCTAGATATCTCACTGACATCATCTCCACTTTACTCAAATCATGTTTTGATAGTTCATACATTGCGATGGTCACTCACGGGAGCGAACTCTGATTTGCCTATGATTTCAGGCATTTTCCCTATGTAGGTGAGCCCCACAAAACTGTCGGCAAGTTAAAATTGGGCTTAAAATCATTTAGCGAAAATTGGATATGACATTGCACATGGTCGTATTGTGTAGTGCTGTGCTTTGTGCACTCACGAAAATTGAGCCCAAAGTCTTTTTTTCAGAGAAATCTAACAAAATTTGGTAGTGTTTATGCTTAAAACATCTCGGGTTACTTAATTGTAACCCCTGTTCCATGATAAAAGCAGAACGAGATGCTGCACTGAGTTAGCGCTTTGGGAACAACTTTAGATGTGACCAGCTGTGAATATGTGTGCAACATGTAAATGAAAATTGACTAAATTTATAGCCTCTGCCGGTGACATCATTGGATGCACCTGTAGCAGGGCTATAAGTAGATGCGTCACAGGTGCATTGTCAGGTATTTTGTCTGAAGAGCAGTCCTGATTCTGACACTTCCTGTTGAGGGGATGTCGAGTGTCACGTGTACTGGACTACGGCAGGAAGCAATGGAACACCCAACATTTAGTTGGAAACCGCTAACTCCCGAAACACCAGAGGCAGTGGGAATGCAGTGGAGCAGTTTCGTGGGGGTATCGTTAGGGTACAGGTGGATGTTTCATGTGACCCGTCCTAAGGGGGGGCTACCCCCACAATGCTGGGTGCAAAACCATCAGGATTTTTTCCTTTTGGAAATAACTGCCCTGAGGTCTTGCTTTGGGTGCTGCTGAGGGCGATGAACCGGCCCCAAGTCTTTACGAGGGGGAGCACGATTCGCCATGCTTTTTTTTCCTCAGCCAGATATATGCGAGAGCCCCACGATGAAAGAGTGGGCGCTGGCTCTTGGAAGTAAGCGAGACGAGTGTGAAGCATTTTGACTGTAAACAGATCACAATGCCTGCACTCGCCCTGCCGCAACGCAAGAGCAGCATGCTCTTCCCCCCAAACACACAAAACAAAAACTGATGTGTCCGTTTCAGCCATAGAGCGTAAACATGGGAACACACACCGCTTGTTTTGTTTATCAGTCATTCTTTTCCTTCTTTTTTGTAAAGAAAAGAGAAAGAGAAAGGTTTCTGCGCACTGCCTAAAAATTCTAACACCTAACAGAGGAAAGTAGAAAGTTTCTGACAGGCTCATGAATCACACACACACAGAGTGATCTGAAGACAAAAGATCTGACAATGGACCTGTGATGCATCTATTTATAGCCCTGCTACAGGTGCATCCAGTGATGTCATCAGCAGAGGCTATATATTCCGGTCAATTTTCATTGACGCGTTGCACACATATTCACAGCTGGTCACACCTAATGTTGTTCCCAAAGTGCTAATTCAGCGAAGCATCATAAGTGTAGCTTTTTGACAGGGAACAAGAAATAATTGGCAATTATATTTTTATATTGTTAGAAACGTTACTAAATTTTGCTAGATTTCTCTGGAAACAAGACAAAATATGTAATCTTGCTTTGAGAATGTTAAGAATTGTTTGCTGGAAAACAGGACAAAAATACAGATTTTCTTGCAGTGTATTATTAGGTGAACAAAACCTTTACTGCTTTGTGAGCTGAAAAGCAGGATGCTTTAGTTAACTATTTTCTTTAAAAAATTTTTAGTAATTTACTGATTTTTTTGAAACATTGACAAATAAAAAAGAAACAAGAAAACCACTTTAAAATCACTTACTCTCTCTTTCACTCTTCCGCTGTGTGTGTGTCCTGTTTATTGCCTGGTATCAATATGCATTTTGGACGATCCAATCATGAGTGGATAGTGCCATCGCCATTTACGCATGGTAATGTGCATCTCTTTTAATCATCTGTGTTTAGATTTTGAGTAGAGGGTTCTACTCGAGAACTCATGACTCCATACATCAATCTTTACATCAGTGTGTTGCTGCATGATAATAAAGTGCAAAAAAGTGTTATATCGTTTCTGCCAATTTTACTTGCATCTATTTGCAAACATGATATCTAGAGAAGAATTGTCTGTTATTTTAGTACGTAGAGTAGTTGTATTAACCTGAGCTTACATGTGTGTGCTTCTCTTCTGTGACACTTGATTTTGATATTAGGCACACTGAAAAAGTTTTTTTTGTTTGTTTGTTTGTTTGTGTACATGTGTATGCACTTTTTCCGCCCGGATAATTTCCCCTTAAAGCCGCACGTAACTGGCAAAGTTTAAAAAAGCATTTTTAGGAGAATATTTCAGCTCTGTTGGTCCTTAAAATAAAAGTGAATGGTTATCAGATCTTTGTAGCTCCAAAAATCACATAAATGAAACATAAAAGTAATCCATTTGACTCTAGTGGTTAAATCCATATTCAGAAGCTATATAATAGGTTCTTTATGTGATTTTTGGAGGTACAAAGGCCAGATCGCCATTCACTTGCATTGTGAGGATCAGAAGACCAGAACTATTCTGTATATATTGTGTTCTGCATAAGAGAGAACATCATACACATCTGGAATGGCAAAAGGTTGAGTAAATTTGAGAGAATTAAAATGTTTGGGTGAACTATCCCTTTAAAATAAGTATTTGGTCGAAGATCTTCATCAGGCATTCTATTAATTTATCTGAAGATTCTTCCAGTTTCAATTATATCACAGTTACCATCATGATTTACCAGAAAATTTTCAGAAATGATGCTTGCGTTGCGAACTGAACCAGAGAAGGTTACTGGTGGTGGACATCCTCCAACCAATTTTTTTTCTTTAAAACTGTTTGATTCACAAAAGAGCCTCCAATGACAGCAAAAGCATGAGAGGACATTAAGTCTTCGCTTTCTTTGAGACACTTTTGTGTTTGCTAAATCAAAATGTTACGATGTGAATGCACTTCATTCATAAAAACTATTTCAATATTGTTCCACATAGATGTTAACAGCATTTACTAGTGAGTCTGGTACCTTCCTTATATGCTGTTTTCATGGGCATGGATTATGAAAATTGTGAATGAACATGCACATGGCACCTCTTTATGAACGTTTGAAAGTCACTAACATACACACCTTTAACTAACAAATCTGGGGTATACGAAGCATATGTTAATCATGTTTTTGTTAATTATTTGTATAATTATTTATTAATAATTGTTAATTAAGGAAAGTTTTACTTTCACATTTTTTATGCAAATTACTCAAGATTTACTCTATATTTATGAAAGTTTCATGAATGAGGCCCAATGATTTTTTTTACTGCAACATTTGTCAAAGTGACGGATAAAGATTTTTCTAGTTCAAACTCTGATCACGTCCATGGGGATTTCAATGTAGATTGGGAGGTGGCTTTATTTGTCTGGCTCAGCTCTTGTAGGAAATATTTCACTTGTTTGTGGGCTCTGAATTAATACAGAAAGTATAGCTTGCGGTTGATTGCTCTATGTATGGCTTTCTAAATTTGTCAGCAAGTGTAACATTTGGCATATTTATTAAACGCTTTTTCTGCTTTGAAATGCAACATAAATGTCTCTTAACTTGGCAATCTGGAGACCCAGACTTGGTCACTTGTATATCTAGCCAGCACAGACCAGACAGAGTCGGACATCGAGGCCGAACCAGAATCTGTTGCCAGAAGCCTTGAGCTGCTCTGAGAATGACAGCGTCTGGTTTTTCTCTCCCTGATACAAGGTCACTTCACAGTTTCTGAGACTGGACTGAGATCAAATCTGGACTGAGGCCAATTTTGTGCTCTGGTTGAATCTCAACTACTGAGATTTCCTCCGTTGCTCCCTTGATTTTGCAGGTTATGCTTGTCGGTGTCCTCCAATAGGCAGATTTTGCATGCTGAGAGAGTAGATTCTTGGGTGGAATCACACAGATCACAGCTGCCTGGATGTAGCAGTTGCTCTTCCCTTCATTTGCTATAAAATATGTATTGTTATTGGAACAACTTTAGAACTATGTGACAGGTTCCAGATAATCTCGACATGCCCGCTAAACCCCTGACATACCTCTCTTCACCTCTCAATCGAAAACAAGCTACAGAGAGCTCTTTAAATGACTTGGAGACCTTCAAACGAAAGGTAATTGAACCCTTCCCATATGTGCTACATGTGCTGCTCCAAATGGGGCTCCACTAGTGCAGCCCAAACACTGCTGCCATCAGCCGTCATAAAACCACTGCATAAACGATACAATCTTTAAATTTTAATATGCCACTCAAATGTCAACTGTAGACCCGATCAATAAAATAATGTGACTCATTGAATCATAAAATGGATGAAGCGATGGAATAATTAGATGCAGATAATCTACTTTCTCATTATGACTGAAAAAACAAATCCAGCTGCCCTTGAGACAGCAGCCCTTTCTCCTGATTTCTGGATGCTTTAAAATTTTCAACAACCGCGTTGAATTACTGTGGCTCTCTCGCATGTGTTTAAGGCAGGCACAACAGGTAGCACAATATTGAAGTGTCTATTTTTAAATTGTCTATAAAGTCACTGTGTATTTCATCCAACATTTTTTGTAGTTTACATGGAAGCAGACAGGTTAATCAAATCTCTAATCAATTCTCTAATATTTCAGTGGATAGTCCAGTTGTGGCAGGAGGGACACAACATCGCGTTCTCTCCATCAGGGAATGGAGGTTACGGAAGTAACCAGGACGTTCAATATCTGTCACTCACTCAACGTTGTGTCAATGAAATGACACGAGGGGTCCCCCTACAAAAACGCCACAACTAGCTGAACTGTGTTACTTGAACTGGCGGTGCGAGATGGGCAGACTACTGTGTGCCTCGTAGCCAGTGCACCAGGCCAACGCGTAACCTCCCCCAACACTGTTATGAGCGTCGAACGGCCCATCGGGGACAAGTCGACTGATCAAATTTTTTTATTTATTATTATTTTTTATTTTTATTTTCAATTTCTCCCCAAAAAAGTGAACATTTTTCAACTGACTGGGACCACCGGGGGGGTTGGGGGGTCACTCCCAAGGGAGTCTTCACCCCGTATTTGAGTGGAATAATTCACAAGGTCTTGCCGACTCTTTTTCGTCGGAAGTATGTCATGTGGAGGAGTCCTATAGTAGGTCCTACCCAACAGGGGAGGAGTTTCTACAAACATGTTGACTGGGGCAGAGGGGCCTCTGCCCAAGGAAGATGCAGTTTACCAACAGGGAAACGATTTAGCAGAAGATATACGCCGCATGGTGTTACCTACAGGGAACTTAATTGGGCTTAGTTAACATGTGTACTGAGTCGGCAGCGAGTTTCTCTGCAAACACATCTGCCACAGGGACAGGATGAAGTCATCCAGGGACACATTTTGTGAACACTACTGGGAGTCAACAGCGCACGTCTTCAGCTCAGTGGAGGTGAAAGGCGCTATGCAGAAGCAATACACCCGGCCAACTGTCCAGGACTTACCTGTTCATTCCTGACAAGACACGGGACGAAACCGGCTGAACCCAGAGATTGTAGAACCTCGCAAATGTGTTGGGTGTTGCCCAGCCCGCTGTTCTGCAAATGTCTGTTAGAGAGGTGCCACTGGTCAGGGCCCAGGAGGCAGCCACACTCATGGTAGAATGGGCTCGTAGCTCTGCGGGAGGTGGCACATGCTGGGCTTGATATGCCATAGCTATGGCATCAATGATCCAGTGGTTCCTTGTTGTCGCTACAAATTGAAGGCCAAGCGGTCATTTGCTATTATAGACCCCAAACTCTGGAATAAGCTTCCACTTCATATCAAGACAGCTGCAAAGCTCTGTCTTTTTAAATCTGCTTTAAAAACACATTTCTATTAATTTGCTTTTGAATACATTTTAACTAGGGATATCAATTTTAGACTCAGGTATTTATTAGTATTTATATAAGGGTATAATATGCATGTGTTATGTTGTGACTAAATTATGTATAGTAAAGCACTTTGGGTTAACTCATGTTGTTATAAATGTGCTCTATAAATAAAGGTTGAGTTTAGTTGAGAAAGCAGACAATGAGCTGCTCAGAGACTCTGAAGCTCTGCATGCATCCAAATAGATGCGTAAAGCATGCACTGGACACAGTGACATCAAGGCTGGGTCTGCCTCCTCCTGGGGCAGCGCTTGCAGGTTCACACCTGATCCCTGAATGGGGTCGTGGGAACCTTGGGCACATAGCCCAGTTGGGGTCTCAAGATTGCGTGAGAGTAACTCGGACCAAAATTGAGGCACGTTTTGCTGATAGAGAATGCTTGCAGGTCACCTACCCTCTTGATGGAAGTGACCGCAGTCATGAGGGCAGTCTTTAAAGAGAGTCCCTTAAGCTCAGCTGACTCCAAAGGCTCAAAGACCCTGAAAGACTACAGAGAGGTCCTATGAGGGAACGAGGTGCGGTCTGGAGGGATTCAACCTCCTGGAACCTGATGATCAGGTCGTGCTTCCCTAAGGACTTAGCATCTGGAGCGTGAGGTCCGAGAATCAAGTCTGGGTGGGCCAGTAGGGTGCTACTAGGATGACCTGCTCCTCATCCTCCCTGACCTTGCACAGGTCTGTGCAAGTAGGCTCACAGGGGGAAACACATATTTGCATAGACCAGGGGGCACGCTGTGTGCCAGTGTATCTATACAAGGGGTGCCTCGGTCAGGGCGTACCAAAGCGGGCAGTGGGAGGATTCTGGGGAGGTGAACAGGTCTACCTGTGCCTGCCCGAATCGACTTC
The DNA here is from genome assembly GCA_032164185.1 of Moxostoma hubbsi. Taxonomy (NCBI): domain Eukaryota; kingdom Metazoa; phylum Chordata; class Actinopteri; order Cypriniformes; family Catostomidae; genus Moxostoma; species Moxostoma hubbsi. The sequence continues at coordinate 13,518,474 of JAVLUX010000034.1, forward strand.
AAATCAGCTGGACCAACTGAGGGTGGAGTCTTCACTCTCCCTAGTGGATAACCTGTCGTGACAGAGCATCCACTGTAGTGTTGAGGTCGCCCAGGATGTGAGTGGCTCGCAGCAAATTGAGGTTCTGCTGAATCCAGAAGAGGAGACGGCAGGAGGGTTGTGACAGAGTCTAAACCGCCTTGACAGTTGAGGTATGCCACCATTGGCATGCTGTCTGTCCGAGCCAACACATGCTTGCTTTGGATCAAGGGCCAGAACCTCCGCAGGGTGATCAAAAATCAAATCAAATCACTTTATTGTCACACTACTGTGTACACAAGTGCAACAGTAGGTGAAAGTCTTGTGTGCAGTTCCGAGCAACATTGCAGTCATGACAGTGACGAGACATATACCAATTTACAATAAACAACATATTTACACAACACAATTTACATAACAAATGTACACATAATTACACAACATAGTACTAATATACAATGTACATGTGGCACGGTGGAGGGCAGGGCCGGGTCGTGACTCAACACGCCCGGTCCCATATTAGGCTAATCAAGCCACCGAGAGGGATAAAGGCCGACTGCAGAGGGCGGTGCAGGAGAGAGAGATCATTCACGGACATGTCCGTCGTCCTATGTGTTTGTCTTTTGAGTTTAACATTAAACCTTTAGTTTGTATGTCAAGCCGGTTTCTCGCCTCTTCCTTGCCCGTGAGGGCGAACTTCTTTACATTGGTGCCGAAAGCCCAGGAAGGAGGAGGGATATGCCGTAGCGGAGTTCTCGCCACTACCCCAACGTAGCAGCCGCGGGCATTTGCCTGGGGACGAGGACCCCAGCCGCCTGGAAGTGGAGGAACGGCCGTCGACCGCGAGGGGAGAAGGGGTTCCTGGCCGACCGCCTGGAGCCCGGAATGCCGCTGCCAGGGCTGGAGGAGACCCCTTCTGGGCACTGAAACGCGGCGGGGTAAGAGACCGCCAACCGTGAGCGGGGAGGGGCTCCGAGTCCGACCGCCTGAAGTGAGGAAACCACTCCAGGGGCGGGGGAGGCCCTTTCTGATCCCTGAGAACACGGCGGGGCGTTCCATCCGCCAGTGGCTGGAGAGCTACCTCTGATCCACCTGGAGAGGCGAGGCTGCCGTTCGGTAGAGGGTGGAGGAGTGGCTGAGGAACAAGCTACGGCGTATCGTCCTATGTGTTTGTCTTTTGAGTTTAACATTAAACCTTTAGTTTGTAAGTCAAGCCGTTTTCTCGCCTCTTCCTTGCCCGTGAGTGCGAACTTCTTTACAGTACAGTAAACAATGCACAACATATTTACACAACACAATTTACATATCAAATGTACACATAATTACACAACATAGTACTAATATACAATGTACAGTAAACAATACACACAATATAGAATACACATACACTAGATAAGGGTATATAAAAATATATATACACTAGTTGAATTGGGGAGAATATATTTCACAGTCCAGTGTGTGATATAAGATTATGATTAATAAAGTGCAGTGCTGATTGTTGATCGTGAGAGATCATGTGTTCAAAAGTCTTATTGCTTGGGTGAAGAAGCTGTCATGTAGTCGGAAATGCAGGTCCTGATGCTGCGATACCGCCTGCCTGATGGAAGCAGTGAGAGCAGACCATGTGAGCAGTATTGCCAACAACTCGAGGCAACTTGAGGCCGTCCAGGAGCCGATGACGCCCTTGGTGACGAGCAGAAAGGGTGCGGGATCTTGAGCCGCAGCGTTGTAGGATGTGTTGGATGGCCTCCCTCTGCTGCTTCACTGCCGAGAACTGCTGGGCAAAGTCCTCTACGTCTCGCCAAATATGCCAGCCTGGGAAATGGGGGTGTTAAGGAACCATGCCTTGGCGGCCTCTCTCATCTCGACCAGGTTGAGCCAAAGGTGGCGCTCCTGGACAATCAAGAGAGACCTCACTGTGACCTTTTTCATCAGTCCCGGGATGGAACTACACTTGTGCAGCTCTTTTAGCACTTTGACTTGGTGGATTTGCAGGAGAGCCAAGTCGTGCTGGGCGGAGGCGGCTTGTCCAGCAGCACCATAGGCCTTGGTCTTCAGGGACGACATAAACGTACAGGCCCTGGATGGGAGCTTCGGGCACCCTCGCCAGGTGGCGGCACTCTGCAGGCATAGGTGCACCGCGAGGATCTTATCAACTGGGGGCATCGCCGAGTAGCACTTGGCCACCCCACCATCGAGGTTAATGAAGGCAGGGAAGCTGAAAGATCAGGACCGGGCAGTAAAAGGTGCCTCCCACGACCTTGTCAGCTCCTCGTGCACTTCCGGGAAGAAAGGAACTGGGGCGGGGCGTGGCTGCACGGGAAAGCATGTCCGAATATTTGAATATTTGTTATGCAATAAACATTTGAATAGTAAAAATACTATTCGAATTACGCAAAGTTGTGCTTTGCTGGCCATATATAAAGTGAGATGCATGTTCAATCCTGAACAAATAATCTAAAACTGGCAGTTATAACAGAATGCACTGGGTGGCACTTTTGAGTGTGGACACAGGTTGATCACATTTGTTGAGCAAATGTTTCTGTTAGTACCTTTAGATCATGGACACAAAAAAGCAGGTTATTGTGAGAATGTGGCTTACTGTGAGGAAGCTGGGTTCCTGTTTAAATATACGATAAGCTGTGTACACTTTATCTCGTATGAGTAGCTCAACAGAAAGCAGCGTCCCCATAGCAACGTAATCACCTCAACGCTTCTGTATACAACAAATTGAGGTAAGGGACATTCAATCATTTTAACTGGTGTTTAAAAATGAGTATAGTTTACCGAGCACATGAATATGCTTGTTTATCTCAACAAAAAAATGAGGTACAATATAAATATAACTATTATTTGGCAAGTGTTTATATTCGTCCTGAAATTTAAAAAAAAACACAGGACATGATAAGCTTGTTAATTTACCAAATTTTTGATGAATGCCCATCCCTAATAAACACTACATGAATCTGATTCCAAAAAATAAAAGGGAGACATGATAACAGAAATTAAGATTAAAAAGTTATTTTCAATAAACTGATTTGGGCAGATTTTTCTGAGGAGCCAGAAATGGTCCGGCCACAACAGTGGCTTGGCTCACGACGTGGCCGGGAGGACACAAAGTCTCGTTTCCTCCATCAGGGAACAGAGGTTACATACATAACCTAGATGCACTTTGTCGCATCTGTCGCTCACTTCAACGTTTTGTCGAAGAAGTGACACTAGGGGTCCAATTTAAATCACGCCTTGCGCTGAGCTGTGTACGTGTTCCTCTGACACAGGAGTGGGCATGTATTTTATGTGCAAAGGCGACCAGCTGTGTCAGACTGCACGTACCCTTCCCCAAATTCCCCATAAAGACATCGGAATCCTTCTGGTTACCCTAAACAGGGGAACAAGACAATTCTTGCCAACCCTGGGAACGGACCGAGCCTAGCCGGGCCTCTTTTCTCTCTATGTTTCGCCGCATAGAGCAAGAAATGGCTGGGGCCCTTACACGCATCGCGGGAAGGGGGTCTTACCCAATTTCCTATTCTTTCAGGGGGAGACCCTGCGGAGACCACACCTGCCCAGAAGGGGGAGGTAAGAGTGGCGAATACATCACATGGGTTTTTTAGGAGACATGTGGAAGGTGGCACGGTGGTAGATCCAGCCTCATGGAGGGGGGAGTTGCTACAACACAGCAACCGGAGGGCAGCTGAGACTGCCTAAGGGAGACGCGGGTCCACTCGTAAGGGGACCATACAGCAGAAAATACACACAGGGGGAGTCCACGCAGGAGTCCTGACCTGTGGAGCACCTACTCCAGTACAGGGTAGATTAAGAACCCACAGTTGATCGGGTCAGCGTGCCCAAAGGGCTATGGAGGAGTCCTCCAGGGATCCGAATGAGTGGAATCTCCTGGGAGAGAAAGCGCACAGTTTTACCTCGGCCGAGGGAAGTGCGTTAGGTGCACGCGATCCACCCGGTCAGTCCGTCAGCGTGTACCGAGTTCTTGAGGCCTGAAAAACCATGGGACGATACTGACTCAACCCTGAGATTGTAGAATCTCTCAAAGGTATTAGGTGTTGCCCAATCCGCTGCTCTAAATATGTCTGTGTGGAGTGGAGGGGGGCGGGGCCGGGCTGGAATGTTGCACGCCCGGTCCCCAATCGGCCTGATGGGGCGCGCGAGGGATAAAGCTAAGTGGCCGGTGACGACAGTTCGAGAGAGAGAGCTCAATCATGGACATGTCCGTTGTGTGTTTGTTTATGCTTTTGTTTAAGTTTTCATTAAAATATTATTTATATTGACAAGCCGGTTCTCGCCTCCTCCTTGCCCATCCTAACCTCGTGTTACAGTCTGCCAGAGAGGTGCCTCTGGTCAGTGCCCACGAGAATGCAAAACCCCTGGTTGAGTGTGCTCGGACCCGCAAGGGGGGGGGGTGGGGGGGCACGGCCTGGGTTTGATAGGCAAATGAAATGGCGTCCACCACCCAGTGGCAAAGCCTCTTTTTGGAGACAGCATTCCCTTTCCGCTGTCCACCAAAGCAGACAAAGAGCTGCTCAGAATGTCTAAAGCTCTACGTACGGTCCAAGTAGGTACGCAAAGCAACGAAGGGGCTGGGTCTGCCTCCTCCCGGGGCAGCGCTTGCAGGTTCACTACCGGATCTCTAAAGGGTGTGGTAGGAACTTTGGGCACGTAGCCTGGTCATGGTGTTAGGATCATATATGTGTCTGCCAGACAGAAATGGAAGCTTTAGCATAAGTTCTGCCAGGAAGACTCAATTGTTACGTCACTCCTTTACCTTCTCAAATCAAATCAAATCAAATCACTTTATTGTCACACTACTGTGTACACGAGTGCAACAGTAGGTGAAATTCTTGTGTGCAGTTCCAAGCAACATAGCAGTAATGACAGTGACGAGACATAAACCACTTTACAATAAACAACATATTTACACAAAATAATTTACATAACAAACTTACACAACAATTTACATAACAAATGTACACATACCTACACAACAATTTACATATCAAATGTACACAATACACACAATGTAGAATACACATACACTAGATAAGGGTATAAATATATATATATATTTGGGAGCGAGAATATATTGACAGAATGAGGATTTATAAAGTGCAGTGCTGATTGTTGATTGTGAGGGATCAATTGTTCAAAAGTCTTATTGTTTGTGGGAAGAAGCTGTCATGTAGTCGGGTGGTGCGGGTCCTGATGCTGCGATACCGCCTGCCTGATGGAAGCAGTGAGAGCAGCCCATGACTCGGGTGGCTGGAGTCTTTGATAATCCTCCGAGCTTTATTCACACACCGTCTGATATATATATCCTGGAGGGAGGGAAGCTCACCTCCGATGATGTTTCTGGCCGTTCGCACCACCCTTTGCAGGTCTTTGCGGTTGTGGGCGGTGCTATTGCCGTACCAGGCGGTGATGCAGCCAGTCAAGATGCTCTCAACAGTACTAGTGTAGAACCGTGTGAGGATGTGTTGGTTCATTCCAAACTTCCTCAGCCGTCTCAGGAAGAAGAGGCGCTGGTGAGCCTTCTTCACAACGGCCTCAGTGTGGACGGACCATGTGAGTTCCTCAGTAATGTGGACACCGAGGAACTTGAAACTGCTGACTCTCTCCACCGGTGCTCCTTTAATGGTGATGGGGCTGTGTTCTCTGTCTTTCTTCCTGAAGTCCACCACAAGCTCCTTGGTTTTACTGACGTTGAGGGAGAGGTTGTGCTCCTGACACCAGCGTGTCAGAGTGTGCACCTCCTCTCTGTAGGCTGTTTCATCATTGTCAGTGATCAGACCTACAACCGTCGTATCGTCAGCAAACTTAATGATGGCATTGGAGCTATGTGTCGCCACACAGTCATGTGTGTAAAGGGAATACAGGAGTGGGCTGAGAACACAGCCCTGCGGGGCTCCAGTGTTGAGGGTCAGTGATGAGGAGATGTTGCTGCCCATTCTAACCACCTGACGTCTGCCTGACAGGAAATCCAGGATCCAGCTGCACAGCGAGCTGTTTAAGCCCAGAGCCCGGAGTTTCACATCAAGCTTGGAGGGCACTATGGTGTTAAATGCTGAACTGTAGTCTACAAACAGCATTCTCACATATGTGTTCCTTTTTTCCAGGTGGGATAGAGCAGTGTGTATTGTAGATGCAATAGCATCATCAGTGGAGCGGTTGTTACGGTAGGCAAACTGCAATGGGTCCAAAGAGGTGGGCAGAACAGAGCAGATGTGATCTCTGATTAACCTCTCAAAGCATTTGCTGATGATGGGGGTGAGGGCAACAGGACGCCAGTCATTTAAGCAAGTGATTTTGGCTTGCTTCGGTACAGGCACAATGGTTGATGATTTGAAGCATGTGGGGACTACAGACAGGGAGAGTGACAGGTTGAAAATGTCCGTAAAAACACCAGCCAGTTGGTTCGCGCATACTCTGATGACGCGGCCCGGAATGCCGTCTGGACCCGCGGCTTTGTGAATGTTCACCCGTCGAAAGGATCGGGTTACATCCGCAACAGAGACGGAGAGTGAACCATCATCTGTAGTATCGGCCGCGAGTGCTCTCTCCGCGAGGGCGGTGTTGTTGTTATCCTCGAAACGAGCATAAAAAGTATTAAGCTCGTCCGGGAGAGAGGCAACGGTGTTCATGGCGGAGTTTTTATTCTGTTTATAGTCCTTGATGATGTTAATTCCCTGCCACATACTTCTGGAGTCAGTGGTGTTGAACTGACCTTCAATTTTGTGCCTGTACTGGCGTTTGGCTGTACTGATGGATTTACGGAGGGCATAACTGGCTTGTTTACGCTCCTCCGCGTTCCTGGAATTAAAAGCGGTGGTCCGCGCAGTAAGTGCCGCGTGAACATCGCCGTTAACCCAGGGTTTCTGGTTAGGGTAGATCCGTATGTTTTTCGTCGGAACAACGTCCTCTACGCACTTCCTGATGAAACACGTTACGCTATCAGCGTAAACCTCGATGTCGTCATCGGAGGCAGACCGGAACATCTCCCAGTCCGCGTGATCAAAACAGTCCTGTAGCGCAGAGTCTGATTGGTCCGACCAGCACTGGATCATTCTGAGGGCGGGTGATTCCCGTTTCAGTTTCTGCCTGTAAGCGGGCAGAAGCAGAATGGAAGAGTGGTCGGATTTGCCAAATGGTGGGCGGGGGAGGGATTTGTAGCCATCCCGGAAAGGAGAATAGCAATGATCCAAAACCCGGTCTCCTCGTGTGTTAAAGCTGATGTGTTGGTGGTATTTTGGTGCTATTGTTTTGAAGTTGGCTTTGTTGAAGTCCCCGGCAACAATGAACGCAGCCTCAGGGTGCGCGGTTTCCTGCTCACTTATACTGCCATACAGTTCCCTAAGTGCCCGGTCTGTGTCGGCTTGTGGGGGGATGTACACAGCAGTGATAATGACCGCTGTGAATTCCCTCGGTAGCCAGAATGGTCGACACAGAAGCATGAGAAATTCCAGATCAGGAGAGCAGAAAGACCTGATAAAATGTACATTCCTCTGATCACACCATGATTTGTTGATCATAAAACATACACCTCCACCTCTGCTTTTACCTGAGAGGTCTTTCACTCTGTCCGCTCGGTGCACGGAGAAACCCGTGGGTTCGATGGCCGAGTCTGGAATCTCCGTGGACATCCAGGTTTCCGTAAGACAGATAACACAGCATTCTCTCGTCTCTCGTTGGAAAGAGATCCGCGCTCTCAGCTCGCAGAGCTTGTTGTCCAGAGACTGAACATTTGCCAGTAGTATACTGGGTAGCGGGGGGCGATTTGCGCGACGTCTTAATCTGATGAGAACGCCGGCTCTTTTTCCTCTTTTCCTTCTGCGTTTCCGCGGCCGGGCAGCCCAAACAAAGGGCTCCGCTGGCGTGTTTGTAAACCGCGGGTCAGCATTGAGGAATGTGAAGTCCGGTTTTCGGTGTGTGATTGCCGAACCAATGTCCAAAAGCGTTTGTCTGTCGTACACAATAAGGCAGACAACATCCAAGACAAAAAAACACAGAACTGTAAACAAAACAAACAATAAACTGCAGTGTTTTGACGGAGCTCACGACGCAGCAGCCATACTCGGCGCCATCTTATTCACCCATCTATCCAATCGCGTTCTAACACTTACAGTATTAAAGATGGGTACTTACACATGTCTGAGTTCACAGATGCTGACGCTTTCGTTCATTGTTCGCGTCAGTTGCCGACCAAACACGTCTAAGGACACGCAATTTCTTTGCGTTTACTCTGATTCTGACGATGACTTCATCCCGCCGTCTCCTCCTCCTGCTCGCCGCAGCTCACGCTTCCCGTGCCGTACTTCTCCATGGGCGCAGTGGTCATCCAAAGACACGGTCATCGCTCTTGAGGATGCCGTCATACCGGTCAGCCAAGGCCCTCCTAGAGAAATCTTCTCCTTCTGGCCCAAAACACCCTGGGTAATCCGCCTATTTCCCCTTATTCGTTTTCAAAAGCTCCAACTTCGACAGCTCAGCTAAAACCAACTGGCAAGAAAAGATCAGCTAAATCATCTTCATTTCGTAAATCAAAAAGATCATCGCCGCCCGCTCTGTGCCATGCCCTCCGCTGTCAACTGAACCTACAGACATGAACTACCAGATTTTCTCCGCAGTTCAAAGCCTTTCTCAAACTGTTAACGGACTGGAATCTAAAATGTTGGTTTTTCAAACATTTCTTCATCAACCCTAACTTCAGCTCAGATCCGGCCTCGAACTCTTCAGAGATTCTTCAGTTTTCACCCCCCTCCTTTCGGATTAAGCAACCCCTCGAACGTGCCTTCTACTTCTTCTACTCTGCCTGCTTCTCTACCAACGATCCAGACGCCATTTCAAGATGTTTCCGCTCCATCGGCTCCTTCAAATTTCAGTCTATCCACAGCCACTCCAGCTCAAGCTTCTGGTAGGCGTTTTTGTTTCACCAGCTGCCGCATCAGTGTCCCCACAACCAAGACCCATCATTATCCAAGGTAAAGATATTAACTTGGCCTCATTTCTGCTTCTGTCACCTTCGGCTGGCAGGAAAATGGTCGACTGTGGTGACGTGGCAGTCCCTCTTAAAACCTCCGCCTCAAGGTAGGGCTTTCATTTCTCGGACGCTATCTTTGGCTCATTTCGCGCAAGAATTTAGTGACTCGGTCAGTGTTACGAAGGCTGCCCATCCGACATCAAATTTCGGACTCATCTGTTAAATGATTGGAACGGCATTCTCTTTTTATTTCGTTGCTTTTGAACCATCAGAAGAACTTCAACTATTTACCGATACCACCCCCTCTTGGCTTCGGAGTGTTCTTTCAAGGGCAATGGTTCGCAGAAAAATGGCCATTTGCTTTTCCTAGTTGTCTTCTGGCTCTGTCTCTTCCGCACTCCACGTAATTTATCCTCTAGTTGTAGCCAGCGTCATTTGGGGTTCAGCGCGGTCTAGGTAAAGCATACTGATGTTCTGCGATAACGAAGCCACCATCGCCATCATTTATAAGGTCGGTTATCTTGCCAGACTATGATGCCTTTCGCGAGACGCTTAATCTGGCAATCTGTCGTCTTCATTTTATTATCAAAGCTGCTCTCATAGCAGGCTACTCCAATGCTATCGCCGACACGCTCTCCTGTTTTCAGACTTTCAGACGGCTTTTGTCCTTCAGCCTTTACGGATCCAACTCCGTGCCCTCCCCTAACAGCTACTATGATAAATTAGACGATTTGCTTAGTTCAGCCAGTCATTTCATGGCTAAAGGAGTAGCTCCTTCCACTTATAGAGCTTACATTTCCGCTTGGTCTTCATTCTTTATGTTTTGCTTTTCTTTCAGATTTCCGTTTTTCCCATTTTCGATTACGACCGCTTGCTCCTCTCTCGTCTTCACCTCGAGAAACCTAATCTATACCTTCCTCCATCTGTAGATTACTAGCAGGCATTCAATTCTACGCAATTTTCAACCCCGACTTTCCAAATTTATTCACCGCTTCTCCTATTCGTTCATTGCTCATGCATAAGCAAATCCTCTATCAATCTCCACATAACGGCTGCCTTTTACTTTGCCTTATTGCAAAGACTAATCTCTTCTATTCGCCAGGCCTCTTTCTACATACATCAATATTTTGCTAGAAGCTGTGTTTCTAACTGCTTTCTACGGTTTTATGCGCCAGGGGTATTTACATCAGCTACCAATCTTTTCGATCCCGCTCGTGATCTGTCCTTCTCCGATCTACTCCTTTCACCTAATTATTTACTCTCTTCCTTAGGCACTCTATGAATGATTCCAAGGTTCCGGCATCACACTAATAATTTCAATTTTTAACAATTTTGTCCCTTCTCATCTATGGCAAAATTTCTTAATTCGTCATAATTCTCCTCATTTCTACGTCAGCTACCATTCCTCGCATTCGAGTCTCTATAAGACCCGTCTCAAAAATAAAATAAAATAAAAAAAAAATTATCCTCGAAGCTCAGCAAGCTCCTATAATGGTCCAGGTATATACCATGCAACTACTGGTGGTGGTGTCATACTCTCTCATTATCTGTCATAGTCCTAGCTCACTAGAACTAATATTTAAAAAAAAAAAAAAAAGATAATCTAAGCATATATATGTTCAGTGTGGTCTACTGTGACCGTGTAGCCTAATGTGGCCTTGTCCCGTGGTCTTGTGGCCTGTTACGGCATGGTTCTGTGTGGCCTAGTGGCAGTGTCTCGTTGGCCTCGTATCCGTGTGGCATTAGCAGCCTTGTGGCCCAGTGGGCCTTGTCTCTACGTGGGTCTCAAGGCCTTGTGGCATAATGTTGCCTTGTCCTGCGTGTGGCCTACATGGTCTTGTGGCCCTTACGGCCTTGGTTCCGTGTGGCCTCGTGGCCGTTGTCTCTGTCCAACCTTGTCTCAGTGTGGGCTCACGACATCGCGGCCCTCGCGGCCCCATTCTATGTTCAGTGTGGTCTACTGTGACCGTGTAGCCTAATGTGGCCTTGTCCCGTGGTCTTGTGGCCAGTTATGGCATTTGTTATTTGTGGCCTAAGGCCGTGTCCATGAGTGATTCTGTCTCTGTGTGGCTTTAGCAGCCTTGTGGCCCAGCGGGCCTTGTCTCTGTGTGGGTCTAAAGGCCTTGTGGCACAATGTTGCCTTGTCCTATATGTAAAAAATGGCCAGTGGTCTCGTGGCCCTTAGTGGCATTGGTTCTATGTGGCCTAGTGGCCGTTGTCTATGTCGCTTGTTCCGTGTGGTCTATAGTGACCTCGTGGCATATCGATGCCTTGTCCTATATGTAAAAAATGGCCAGTGGTCTCGTGGCCCTAGCGGCATCGGTTCTATGTAGCCAAGCGGCCGTTGTCTGTGTGGTCAAGCGGCCTCGAGGCATTGTAGCCTCGCTAAAAGATGGCCATGTGGTCCTCGTGGATGGTTTTGTGTGGCCCCACGGCCTTGTCCAGTCTACCTCGCTTTTATGTGCGGCATTAGATGCCGTCGTGGCTGATTGCCAGCCTCGTCTCTGTGGTCTACTAAGGCCATGAGGCCGTGCAGCCTTGTCTCTGTGGTCTAGCAAGGCCATGTGGCCAGTTTGGCTCCGCTTTGTGGTCATTAGGGCCGGTTCTATGTGGCCCAAGGTGGCCTGGCTCTGTGCGGCCCAAGGTGGCCTTTTTCTGTGCGGCCCAAGGTGGCCCGGTTCTGTGTGGTTCATCGCGGCCTTGTCTCTGTGTGGCCTTGTCTTCATGTGATCTTCAACGGCTTGTTTCCACTGACTCTCCTGACACTATATTAGCCTATTTCACAGTTATATCTCTATTCCTTCATGCTCGTTTCCCTTCGACTCGTTCTCAGGGATAAACTGGTTGATCAGTCGTAGTGCGACCCAAACTTCTCAAAAGTTGCTCGTGCGAAAGCGTCAGCTCTATTAATGCTTAACGTTTACACAGCAGCAGAATTTTAATTGCATAAATGTATTATTCTTGTCTTCTTATAATGTAGTCACCTCTTACTAATTAGCTATTGGCCTTAAAGGTGTTTTTGTCATGCTCATTATTAACCCTCCTCTCTCTCCATGTTTAGGCTCTCCAGGATTCACGACCGGTGGGAATACTTCTCTTTACCGTTCTTTGGGGGTAGGTCCCGTCCCGGTGGAATTTTTCTTCCACCTTCTTTGGGGGTCGGCTGCACCCCTGCCTTTATCGCCAGGCAGGAAATGCAGAGTCCGGACCCCCGGATTGCGAGCTACAGACAGGGCCTACGCCAAAGAACTTTTATCTTTATATTGTTTGCCGAGCTGTAAATAAATGGTTAATTGTTCAGTATTATTCTCCCGAGCCTTTCTGGTAGAAATGGAAGCTTTAGCATAAGTTCTGCCAGGAAGACTCAATTGTTATGTCACTCCTTTACCTTCTCATCTATCCAATCGCGTTCTAACACTTACAGTATTAAAGATGGGTACTTACACATGTCTGAGTTCACAGATACTGACGCTTTCGTTCACCTCCACCCTCCCCACCACCAAGATGATTCCTTCCTTCCTACCCACCACCACCAGGATGGTCCCTTCCCATACCTCACGGGGGTCGGCTGCACCCCTGCCTTTATCGCCAGGCAGGAAATGCAGAGTCCGGACCCCCGGATTGCGAGCTACAGACAGGGCCTACGCCAAAGAACTTTTATCTTTATATTGTTTGCCGAGCTGTAAATAAATGGTTAATTGTTCAGTATTATTCTCCCGAGCCTTTCTGGTAGAAATGGAAGCTTTAGCATAAGTTCTGCCAGGAAGACTCAATTGTTATGTCACTCCTTTACCTTCTCATCTATCCAATCGCGTTCTAACACTTACAGTATTAAAGATGGGTACTTACACATGTCTGAGTTCACAGATACTGACGCTTTCGTTCACCTCCACCCTCCCCACCACCAAGATGATTCCTTCCTTCCTACCCACCACCACCAGGATGGTCCCTTCCCATACCTCACGGGGGTCGGCTGTGCCCCTGCCTTTATCGCCAAGCAGGAAATGCAGAGTCCCGACCCCCGGATTGCGAGCTACGGACGGGGCCTACGCCAAAGAACTTTTATCTTTATATTGTTTGCCGAGCTGTAAATAAATGGTTAATTGTTCAGTATTATTCTCCCGAGTCTTTCTGGTAGAACTCCAGGCAAGTGTCGCTAATGGAGAACGCTTGCAGGTCCCTGACCCTCTTGATGGAGGTGAGCGCGATCCGCAGGGCCGTCTTTAGAGAGAGGGCCCTGAGTCCAACTGATTCTAGCGGCTTGAAGGGGGGTCTCTGAAGGCCCGTGAGGACCACTGAGAGATCCCAGGATGGGAACAGGCCTGGCCAGGAAGGATTCCTGCTCCAGCCGCATTGTCCTCAATCCCGTGGGAAGAAGGAGCAACGCGGGGGGCAGCTGGAGTAGCGTGCTTTCTATTGAAAGCAAGCCGCGACTGCAACGTGAGAGCATGAACCATCCACAAACGCTGCCTTGGTGTGATCACTGTCCATACACACGAGACAACACCTGTGGCCGTCTGAAGCGGAGAGCACTCTACCACATCCAGGAGCTACACAGGGGCGGAATGGGATCTTTAAAAAGACGCGTCCTGAAAAGGACGTTCAACGCCGCTGTGTAAAGCTGTTTTAGAGGAAAATGCTCTTTTATAGAGAAAATCACTCTTTTAAATATAACTCTTTTAACTCTCTGCGTTGTTGAAGCGCCCAGGGGCAAGCTGCACTGCCGTGTAGAGAAGGAGAAAGCCGTTGAAGTGCGCCATAAATCCAACAGCAGGCAGAGCGTCAGAGGAACAGAAGCAGGAACTGGTGTGTGACTCGCATCTGGCTGCATACACAACCATCGGCTCCGAAGAAAATTTCCGAATGAACTCGACATATTTCCCCGCTTTTATACCAGTGTGTCCAGGGCGGGGTATGCAAATACTGCATTCAGCTCAATGAATATCAACCGCTTGGCTCCGAAGAGAAAATCTGAATGAGCAGTTCCCACGCCAGCTTTTTTATACCCATATGCTCAGGGGAGGGGCATGCAAATACCACTCGCCAATTACCATTGGCCTTTTATCAAAGATCAGAGGTGTCTCGGGCTCCCAAGTGTGACCCCTAGTGTCACTTCATAATTTTTGGCAATTCACATTTTTGTTTTTGGTAATTCACATTCTTCATACATATCATCACCTACTGGGCAGGGAGAATAATTTATAGAGAAAAAGGAATTACATATGGATCTGTTTCTCACCCACACTTAGGCTTGTGGTTTACTATTATGCTGCCTGTGTGTGTGTTTTGGAATGTTTTCACTAGGGCTGGGATAAACAATTATTTTTTAAATGATTAATCTAGCTATTATTTTTTCGATGCATCGATTAATCTAACGATTCATTTTTTCAGTCTGATTCGATTTCGATTTGATTATAAAATGTAAAAAAATAAAAAAAAACATCGCCGGGAGTTTGATTGACAGGCGATCTGATCAATCAATCATAATACCCCATTTTTGTCTGACAAAGTAGTCAGGAGAGAGAAGATTTACGTCGGTGGATTATAATTTGAATAATGGATTGTAGGCTACTGTACTGACGTCTTTCCGTGGTTAAAACATCAGTCCTTCTGATGTAGGCTACTGTAACAAGTAGAATTAGGTACTGCGCCTTTAAGATGGTACGTACTCTGTTACTCCTTCGCTTAGAGTGGGCAGTTGATATGGGAAGAGCGAACTGTGAACATCGCATGTATGCGTGTAAGCCCGTTTTGTGTTTCTGTTGCTCTTATTCTGTTTTTATTTCTAACCAGTAAAGCAGTTGTTGTTAGCTGTGTGTTTTGCAAACTGCCCATGTGTGGGACCGATGACAGCTGATAATAAATCACCATGGTGGAATATCAGTTACGTCTTGTGTGTCTTTGCTTACACCTGACTACAACCATTTAGGCAAGCTATCTGGCCCCTTTTGATCAAGAGCGTTACACTACATTCATGTTTAGCCTATTTGATGCTATAAATTAACCAAGAAAAAGATGATCGGTTCACGAGCAGCTTTAACTGAGGCAATCTGTCACGACACATTAAAGAGCCACAAAATAGTAGGCCTATTTATGGTTTAATTTTCTTTGACTGACCAAATTTGAAAGTTGAGACTTTATTAAATGTTACCTGCTTGGTCCTGTCTGTCAGCGCGTTGTCAGTGTCCTCTATGTATTTTTCACGACATTCATAGCTATAAGCGCATTATTAATAGCTATAAACGAAAACTTTAGGTGTCGGCAACGTATTATAGCCTACTCCAACATCAAGTGCAAAGTGGGGAGTTGAAAAAAACTTACGGTGCTCTGTCATCTGTCATCTGGCGCCTCTTCAGGTGCTGGTTCATTGCTGTGGTGCTAGAATGGAAGGCCATCTCCATTTAGCAAAGACGACATATCACGGAATTGTTTCCTTTTAAATTAAAGAATTCCCATACTTTAGAGGAACGAGTGCATGCCGCCTTGCACTTCTGATAGTCTGAGGAGCCACTCGTGTTGTTAATACTCTCCGGCACCGGCATCTTTGTTTGGGGTCTGACGAATCGACGCGAATATTTTGCGTTGACATATTTTTTGCGTTGACGTCATCGATGACTTCGACGCGTCGTCCCAGCCCTAGTTTTCACCCAATCACTTGCATAGTATGGAGCTACAAAGCTACAGAGCTGAGATCTCAAGAGATCTTCCAAAAATCTTTATTTGTGCTCAGAAGAAGAAAGAAAGTCATACACATTTGGGATGGCATGAGGGTGAGTAAATGATGAGAGAATTTACATTTCTGGGAACTATCCCTTAGAGCATTAACCTTAAAAAACATATTTTTGGGAGAACATTACATGTAAGAAACCACATAATGAATCTGTATTAGGGATCTATTCTCTTCTGCTCTCACTTACAATGCAGAACAATCTTGTCTACACATATTGTAGATGTTTTGTGGTACATGTTTTTGACTCCTCTTCACCTGCAAAACTCTTTGGTTTCTCATTGTAAATCAATAGTTTATTTCTCTAAATCTGAACTGATATTTAATAAATACTTTTTCTCAGATATACTAAGAGATTACAGTATATTGAAAAAAAACAAGTTAATATATAACACATGATAAAGATTGATGGATAGATGGAGAGGTTACACAGTAAGTATTGACTGTGTGCTGTACTGCTGTACTAGGCACATGCATACATAATATTAAGAGACGTATGACGCAACAATGGTTCCTAGATAAACTCCCCTGTCACAACATTAGAGACACTGACACTAACCAGCTTGATGTAGCGTAAGAGTCCTCCTGTAAAATGCACACACACTATGTAAAATACAAGCACATGCACAAATTTCCGATGAAGTATCTGTTCAGCGCCTCTGTCCTTTTTACCTCGTTTGTTCCATCTCACTCTCTTGCTTGGATCTGTGCCCACTCTACAGATCATCTACACTGAAGCAGAGATCCTGTATCTCTTCCTGTTTACACAGAGGCCTGTGGAATGAGATGTGGATTGCATAGCCTGCTCAGCACTATAAGAATGCAGTTCAATGCATGTCCTGAGCATGAGAGAAACATTCTGCCAAATATCTCACTTTTGTGTTACTCAGAAGTAAGAGTCATATGGTTTAAGAACAATGTGAGAATGAGCAAATGATGACAGAATTAACATTTTTGGGTGACAAGAACAAGTGAATCAACTAGTCTTGGACCACTATAGCAAAAGCCTTCCCACACCTGCATTCATTACCAATTCCACGTGAATACGCTGATGACCTCATTGTTTTCTTCTGGAATGAATGGAATGGAGAGAATCATAATGAGACCTTCTGCCCGCTGCTTTTGAGTTGATTTTGGGGTGAAACTTCTTGTGTCTGAATGCATGTAATGTTTCCATAAGACACCAAAGCGGACTGATGCTCCACTTTGGCCTTTAATCTGTGTTTCAGAGAGTGTAGATTCCCCTCAGCTCTCTCCTGAATAAACACCATTACAGGCTGTTGCTGAGGAGCTCAAAGTTGAATCAATATTATCCAGAGCAATAAAGTCCCTCGCAGCCCCTGTGAGACCAAGATGAGTTCATCTTGAAACTGCTGAGGTCCAGGAGGTGCTGGACTAGGTAGAGTTTGAGTGTGTAGATAGCTTTGTGTTGTTTCTCATACAAGACTGGGGTTAGTAACATTACAGTTTTTAAATTCTTTAAACCCATTCCTTAAACTCATTAAATCAGTTTACAAAGTGATGAGCTAATGCTTACGGTCTTTCTGACTGCCGACAGATCTCTCATGCCAAGCCTACACAATCCAAGGTGCTTAATATTCTTAATAACAAACTCAACTGTTATTCCTCATTATTTCGGTCTTGGACTTTGATCCTGTGATAGCAGGAGATCCAGGATCAGTTCAAGGTCATCAAATCCTGGTTTGACGGTATGAACCCATCCCTGGCAAAACTTCTGTGTAAATTCAGATCAGCCCTTGTCATTCAATTCCCCCAGTGGACTTAACTTCTTAAGGGTTGCCCTACTGCTGTAACTTGCGCACACTTGTTTGTTCAAATATCTCACATTCACAGTGGGAACATTTTTCCCCATCATACCTTCGCAGGCAGGCCAACAGAAACATGGCTGAGCCCTGGAATAACACCCAATGAAAGCTGCTGGTGTTTCTTAATTGGACTGAACTCTTTCAACGTTGAATTCTTTTGAACTGAACCAGCTTAACCACAATACAACTTCTGTTCTGCTTATAACAATGGACTGTTGTGTTATCATCCTGTTGGCTTAGATGATATTGCCCCAGGACTACACACTTATGCTGTCAGAGCCTTAACATTGTTTACATATATGTGAATATTGCAGTCCGCAAATGTCAAATAAATTCTGGTTTGCAGTTATTATAAGTTCTGTCAATCATATTATATTACTTCAGGACTGACTTTGAAATATTCCATGAGAAATGTGTCATTTTGCAGATATGATTTTCTTATCAATTACAACCAGTTTATTGTTTTCGCTTTCAACCTATTTCCAGACCAAAATTCTGTTCATCTGTTTGGATTAAAATGAACATTTGCTTGGCATCTGGACTTTTCTACTGGTAGCTAACATATGAGTCATAGAATCTACAGGACATGTACGAGAGACAGATTGGGCCTGGTGATCTGTCTGCCACATCTCCTGACAGGGGTCCTTCTGATGGGATTTAAAGCCAGTAGTCATCTCTTATAATAACAAACACACCAATCTGCCCCTTCACTGTTAGCAAGAGAGTTTTTAAACACCTTTCTTTTGTGTTTCCATTCAGAAGACATGCACGACTGAACATGTTGATTGTTTCTCGGGAACATGTCGGAGGATCTGTCTGGTATGTTGCTGTGGGATATATATATATATATATTTTATTTTTATTATTATTATTATTTTACTTTATCATTATTATTATTATTTTTTTCTCAGCAACAGAATGTATTTTCAACGTATATATCACTGAAAACTAAAAGCTGAATAGTATGACTGGTGAACTCTTATATTCAGAAACAGATTTACAGTAAATGCAATTTTATTAAATTTTTTTGGCAGATGGTATTTGCACCCTTGTGTAAATAGTGGCAAATATGAAGTGCACCCCAACCCTGATACAAATAAAGCTAGATACAATTACACCCTGTGCAAATAGTGGCAAATATTATTTGCAGGCCAACTCTAGTACAAATAATGTTAGATTCTGTTTGCACTCCTGAGCAAATAGTGGCATATACTATACGAACCCCTAATTAAATACTAACTGTATAGGGGCATCACTGCTGCATGTTTATTGTGTTTATTTAAAGTCCCGCAGACACACTACACCAGCCCCTACACCTAAACCTAGGCCAAACCTTTCTTAACAAAAATTAGTCATGGTTTTACTGCAGTAAACATATTATCACCCTGGTATTTTGTATTAAAATCATAGTAACCACAAAATTAAACATGGTTACTATATAAACACCATGTTAATGTAGAAACACCATTGTTAATTGCATCAAATCTATTGTTTCTGACAAAATACATGGTTACTACAATGTTACAATTGTAAAACTACCTTTATATACATTTTTATGTATAAGTCTAAGTAGTATTAAAGAAAATAATAAGAGAGTAGACAGGAAAAAGAATGGTGAAAAGAGTAAAACAATCATGGAATCAAACCTGGGTCAAAAAGGCATTGTTGAATCGGCGACACGCCCCACAACACTGAAGCAACACTTACAATGCATTTCATACATTTCTATGTTTCCAATAGACTATAATAGCGGTGCTGTGTGTATTGATACACTAAGTTCTACCACTTTTGTGTGGTTTTTCAGTCCTAAACCTTGCATCCTATTCACAAACCACCCTCGATCTATCTAAACAGTGCTACATTGGACAGTAGACACTAACAGGAAGACATCTTTCTGTCCCATGCAGCTGCAACTCAAACTGACAGACAGTTAATTTTCAAGCAGGCACATCTTGCCTGTCACACCTCAGTATTGCTGGTTATCTGTTGTACACTTCTGTAACCATTTCAAGTGGCCATTCACAAAAATAGACAATGTTCCACAAACAGAGCAGAAAGCAAATGTCTCAAGACACATTTTTAAGAAGTTCGGCTCACAACAACAAGACAAGGCACAGCATCAGAAACATCTGTCTACTGTATGTTTACATAAGAAAACAGTTGGTCTTAATTGATCTAAAAAGATCAGGCTCAAAAAAAAATTTGTTCGTGAATCAGACATCTCTGAATAAGCCAAGGATGTAGGGTGGATGTCAAGATTTTCAGTGAAAAACTATTTACATTTCAGTCTGCTTTCAACCCAAACTATAGTATGGCTTCAAAAGACTTGGGAAATAACACATTGAGTTGTATGGACTACTTTTATAATGCTTTTATGATGCTTTTGTGTCCATTCTGAAGCTTGAACGCTCCAATCAATTCATTGTAATTGCATGGAGAATATACTAGTACGTTCTCCAAAAAATATCCAGTAACGCTTTACAATAAGGTTCTATTTGTTCACATTAGAAAATGCTTTTGGCATCATGAACTGACAATGAAAATCATGTTTTTTCAGCATTTGTTAATCTTTGTTAATGGTAATTTATTAATATACTATTGTTCAGTTTTAGTTTATGTTAGTTCATTGTTAATAATTGATTAATGCTAACAAATACACCTTCTAATTAAAATAATAATAATAATTGTTTGTTCATGTTAACCAATTGTGGCACGGTGGAGGGCGGGACCGGGGCGTGATTACGCACGCCCGGTCCCGTATTACGCTAATTTAGCCGTCAAGAGGGATAAAGGCCACTTGCAGATGGCGATCGAGAGAGAGAGCTCAATTACGGACATGTCCGTTATCTTATGTGTTTGTCTTTTGAGTTTTCCATTAAACCTTTAAGCTATACGTCAAGCCGGTTTCTCGCCTCTTCCTTGCCCGCGAATTTGATCTGTGTTACACCAATGTAGTTAACTAATGTTAACAAATGCAACCTTGTTGTAAAGTGTTACCAAATCTCCTTTTGTGTTTCACTGAAGAGAGAATTTAAAAAATAGCAATTTATTTAATAAGATAATTATAGTAATTGAGAGAACTGAGAGATCATTGTCATCTTCATATGCTGTTTACACCACTCTGCTGACATAGAAGATAGCAGGTTATATTTCCTGACATAGTTAAACATGTTGGAAAAACCTGTGTCTCACATTCTCTTTCCAAACTCAACTCTAATTAAATCTGACAAGCAGCTGCAGAGCTCACTACGACATGTGGAGATTTTGTGACGCCATCCTGCATTCACCTATTAGATATTTACCTGAAAGGTGCTGGATTGAGTCTCAGTCTTTAAAACTGAATCTTCTCGTCTGTTATCAGAATAAAGATCAGAAAAGAGAGAAGAGACAGTAATGGGAGACAAAAGCAATATTGTCCATTCGCTGGCAGCAATCGCGATTCCAAGCACTTCGAAAGAATGAGAGGTGTTTTCCAAACATAACATGCACAATTCCGCATTGTCTGTGATTTGGCAACCGTGTATTGAAGATGTTGCAAAAAAGAAAAACAGGGTAGAAAAGTAATATGCCTCTCATTTTGTTACTCCCTTTTTTATACACTTCATCATCTGTTATTAAAGCTGTAAATTTCATAAAGACACCACGGGTTATTTGCTCTTTATGAACATAAAAATATAAACAGAAGGACAGGTACATGTATCTGAGTTTTGATCTGATTCATTGTGCTCCATTATCACAGGTTTGAAAGAGGCTTACAACTGCATATAGAATGTATTATTAGTAGTAGTAGTATTTAATGCCATATACTGACTGTTTTCAGGCCAGTCTCTTTCTGTCCCATTGTAGTTCTTCCTTAAACAGCTGCTCTGGCTCTGATAACCACTGACAGTTCAGATTTCACTGAGCACATGCTAGATTCAGTGCTGAAGGGCCCTGGATTTCCTTAAACTGTTTGTATATCTGACATCTTGAGTTATGATGAGTGGCTTCAGCCCAATCTAAGGCTTTCCTCCCACTCAAATAAAATCACTTGCATGTGAAAGAAAGAGAGTGTGAATGTTTAGAATAAAGCTTGATACTGTACGTACAAATAAATTTTTGTTTCTCAAAGTAAAACAAGCCAAAGAAAAAAACATGCGGTCTACACCCCCACACCCATCAGTGACATCTTCTCATTGCCAAAAGTTCCTCTAAGGCCATCAGAGTCCTTGTTCCCTACATCTAATCCCACTGATTTAATGAACAGGCCTGGATATCTGCATCATCATTGTTTTACGAACATGCACACAAACACACACAGGCCTGGAAGCCTGTAGCACCACTGTTCTTAGTTATGCTGTTTTATCTGTTCATATAAATTAAATGTAATGTCGCTGTCACACTCTTTGTGTACTGTTTACATATGCTATAGTTTTGGGACAGATTTGTTCCTAGAAGTGAGCTAAATCTAACAAAACCTTCCTTTGGTGGAATTTTGGGACATCCTCATTTGGAAAAATGGTCCATGCATAAATGTAATACAGTATATACAGTACTGTGCAAAAGTCTTAGGCACATTAGATGTTTCATCAAAACACTTTTGGTTATTTATATCTTCTGCTTTAGTGTGTCAATATGAAATATCAACTTTAGGTTCCCAAACATTGCTTTTGCAAATAGAATATAATAGAAGTAGAACAAGGAGTCCTGCAGTATATGGTATGAATTTTAACATCACTGTGTTAAAATTCTGATGATTTTATGATTTTAACATCATTGTGTCAGTCTAGAATTACATGAAGAGACAGAAGCAACTGAGACAGCCTAAAGCTGTGGTAAGTTTTACAAGATGCTTGGAACATCCTATCTGCCAAATACCTTGAAAAACTTTGTGCAAGTGTACCTTGGAGAATTGTGCTGTTTTAAAGGCATAGTGTGGTCACACCAAATTTTATTTTATATTTTATAAATAGTTATTTTTATGTTTACTGCACTTTGATTGATGTTAATTGATAAATACAAATTAGGCAGATGCTCTTTCACTAAGTGCAAATGGCGATAGATGCTATTTACACTAAGTGTAAATAGCAAAAATAAGCATCTTCTTTGTACTAAGTGAACCCTGGTGCAAATAGTGGCAGCCATTACTTGTACTCCTAATTAAATATTAACATACAGTATCTGTCATAGTGTATCACAATGTTCTCAAGGACTCTTATTTTGAAATCATTTTTGTCTTCTTTCATCAGTTCACCATGAACTATTCATGTTGCACTGCCCTCATCAGCCATCTGTTCTCCATCTTCCTCACCTTTTCTCTATTCCCTCATCATCACCTGTTTGTATAAATACCCTCTAGTTTTGTTCCCTCATTGTCAGTTCTGTTCGATGTTAAATGTGTTAATGTTACTACAGATGACTGTTATGATTTGTCACCTTCTTTGTCAGATTCTATGTATTCTCTTCTTCTTTGATTGTGGATTAAACTAAGCTGCACTTAGATGCTGCTCTCTCGCCTCATCGCTACAAAACGTGACAAAAGAACTGACCAATTATGGATCTAGCGGCTGTCAGAATTCTCCTTACTCAAAGGGACCATCCAGTTGAGGGTCACGTCTGTGAGTTTCTCCAACTGCCAAATTTAGTGCACTTTAATAACTGCGCTCTGGTGATTTTCTTCAGAGCCGGTCTAAATAGTGGACTAAAGGCAAGGATGCCTCCGGCAGATCCTAAGTGGATATTGTGCTATTACTTTGAGGTGGCTCTGAAACTTTGTGACTTCCCTTTCTCTGTGGGTAAGGCGGATAAGGACATTGAACCACCTTCCACAGTAAAGCCCCCTCAGCCTTCCACAGCCCCTTGCTCCAAGCCTTCCACAGCCCCTTGCTCCAAGCCTTCCATGGCCCCTTGCTCCAAGCCTTCCACAGCCCCTTGCTTCAAGCCTTCCATGGCTCCTTCATCCAAGCCTTCCACGGCTCCTTCGTCCAAGAATTAAAACTATGGCTTAAAAAAACATGGTTACTACAATATTACTATAGTAAAACATCTCGGTTACGTGAAGGGTAACCCTTGTTCCCTGAGTGGGAACGAGATGCTGCATTATCGCATTGTGACACGCCCTGACTGTCACTCTGGGAACAAGGGATATGCTTCACATAACCGAGAAGTTCCCTTGGTAACAGAGTTCAGTAGCACCCATGCAACAGTTCAAAGAGTCAGAACACATGAGTCAGTGGTTGAAGTCCCTTGTGGAGTTAATCCAGCACTGAAAAGGTCTCGCATGAAACATGCCCATTCAAATGACAGTGAAAGCCACGATCATGAGCCCCAAAAGCCTATGAAATGTTCTCACAGAGAGAACGTGTCCCACTCTGAACATCACTAGACATCGGTGGAATGACAGAATGCAAACTGGATACACGCACTTGCATTGCCAGAATCTATCTCCACTCCTAGAAACAGAGTCTCTTGCCTTGGTAAAAGGACACTCTTGGCTGTGTTTACACATAGCCCTAGATTGCTCAAATGGAAGAGAATGACATCTCGATGTTGGCCAAAGTCTCAGAGTGAGCTAGAGCCAACCAATCGTCGAGATAATTCAGTGGTCCGAGTAGGGACAAACCATAAACCAGTGACAGGGAGTTGTTTGCGCAAGGCTCATTTATACACGAGGGCAATGAAGGCTATCCAGTCTGGTCCGTACCGTCAAAAGGTCTACTGTGGCACAAGTCACAGAAAATTTGAATGATGGTTATGGGAGGAATGTGTCACAACACAAAGTGCACCGCACACTGCTGCATATGCTGATGCATTGCTGCAGACCAGTCAGAGTGCACATGGTGACCCCTTTCCACCGTTGAAAGCAACTACAAGGGGCACATGAGCGTTGGAACTTGACCTTGTGGAGCAGTGGATGAAGGCTGCCTGGTCTGTTGAGTTCAGTTTTCTTTCATATCACGTGGATGCCCGAGTACATGTGTGCCATTTACCTGTGAAAATGATGGCACCAGGATGCGCTGTCAAAAGAAGACATGCCGGTGGAGGGAGTGTTATGCTCTGGGCAATATTCTGCTGGGAAACCCTGGGTTCGGCCATTAATGTGGATGTCAATTTGACATGTGCCACCTACCTAAACATCTTTGCAGACCAGGTACTCCCATTCATGGTAATGGTATTCGCTGATGGCAGTGGCCTCTTTCAGCAGGATAATGTGCCCTGCCACACTGCACACAGTGTTCGGGAATCTGATCTAAATCTGATTGATCATTTGTGGGACGTGCTGGACCAACAAGTCCAATCCATGGTAGCTCCACCTCGTAACTACTGGACTTGAAGTATCTGCTGCTAATGTCTTGGTGCTAGAAACCACAGGAGACGTTCATGGAACTTGTAGAGCCCATGTATCTGTGCTGTTTTGGCGGCATGTGGAGGACCAACAGCATGTTAGGCAGGTGGTCATAATGTTTTGACTCATCAGTGTATTTATAAATAAAAAGACATTTTGAAACATTCAATATCTCTTCATAAGTTTGACAGTTGCATTGTCCTCTAAAATACATTATTAGTGAGGTAAAAAGATATGTGAAAATCACTGCAGTGTTAAGCAAAGACAGACCTTGCATACTGCATATGCAAATTGCCCGGTAATCATTGGCTGTGGCTTCGAAGGGTCAGTGGCAATGGAGTTAAACTTTAAATTATTTGAACTGTGAGCATTACAATGCTTGATTGAAGCACAATGCACCACTATGGGAAACACTAACACTTTACTCCTTACAGGTCAGTGTATTGGGCAACTCTGATCTAATCAGGGGTTTCTGAGGAGTTTCATGTATGATGCATTTTTTTCTACTTCATTGATATTAAATTATTTGTTAAAATGGGATCTCAATTGACCAATGTTAGGCTTGGTTCTTCATGAACAATGTCTGAACATTAATGAATGCAGGGGCCAAGACAGAAATGGACTGTCCAAAGCCTGCAAAGTTCTCACAACTCGTGACCGGGTAGCTGGTTAGAACGCCATCTAGAGAAAATAACATAGTATTACATATTTTATGTTAAATTCCTGTTGTATGATGTTGGATATACTAAAGGTTCATGTTTAACTGCACTTGGCAGTTGAATGTTTTTATAAGCAATTAATTATTGCTCTGTCTGGCCTGGATTTCTGCTATCAAATTGCCATGGCGAACAATCAAGCTAAATAGAGCTGTGAGCAGAGGACAGAGCCAAACTCATATCTGTCTCCATCGAGTCGGTTCATAGGGTTAGACGTCTTATCTGCTCTCTTCACTGTCAGCTCAAACTATCCATTCACCAAAAGTTTTTGACTTCTCAGAGGGATTTGAGAGAGCACATAAACATTTCCTTTATAAAGAGGGAACATGTCTACTGGACTACTGTTGTAGGAGCCAGGATAGTGATGATGGTTCACAGTTGTTCATATGCGACACTGTCCCTGCCCCACTGAGCAGATTTGACACTATTTTATCATTGTTTGGGAAAGTGAGTAAAGCAAATCAAATTCATGATTTTATTTGTATTATTATTATTATATGTGTGTGTGTGTGTGTGTGTGTGTGTGTGTGTGTGTGTGTGTGTGTGAGTGCGCGCTTACAATGGTGTCAATAGTTTAAATACTAATTAGTTTAAATACATATGCTACCATGTCTCTTGACTCAGTGGATATGCATGATACAAATATGACCCCACATTTTTGTGATTTGTAAAACAGGAAGAGAATGCTGGTATGACTCTCACAAATTAGCAGCAGCACAAGATCTACCCTTCAAAGAGAGAAAGATTTAAACTCCCATAGGAACACCATCCCCTTAAACGAAATTACTGTAATAGAAAATAACACGTTTCAGGTTCTGTAAAAGTTCAACCAAAAAACTCACTCTAACCCTGGAAATTATGGCGAGATTGGTTGGTTTACTAACTTATATCACCATATTGTCCAACAGTATGCAATATTGGGTGAATTATGAATTTAATAGCAGAGTAACTTTCAGGATTTCAAAGATAAAGAGCTTCCAATTGAACACAGATGTGTATATATCATAATTTTTTAAACCTGAGTTCAGGCATAGCTCATTAAAACTGGACCACTTTTGATGACTCGATAGATAATTTTGTTCATGTCATTCCCAAATCTATCCCTCCACACTCATCGGCTGTCTCACAGAACTGCCCGGCATCTCCTGCTGTGGCTTTTCCAACTCCCATGTTCCTGTCTGCCTTTTTGAGAGAGCAGCATTGCGGTTCTTGTTTCGTTGTTGAGTGGTTTTCCCCTCTGTGTTACACATGTAATCAAATCGCCATCCAAACCACACACCTCACCACAATGTCAGCGAATCACCATCACTCGCTACCAGAGCTGTGACCAATCACATCAGGCTGTCCGTCACACAAGGGGTGAACTGTGGGGCGAGGCATCCCCATAAATCTTACCTGACAGGGTTAATAGATGCCTGACGTTCCCCCCTCAATTACCAGGCACAGGTTCTGATATTAGTGCTGAGAGAAAACTGTATTTTCTTATACTTGGTTTTTTCAGGGTTCTGGTTTTTAAAGTCATGTTATTTTTAGGCCGTTGGAAAGAAAATCCTTACCCCAAAAATGTTATTCTGTAATTATTTACTCACCCAAATATTGCTCTAAACCATTGGAAAACTTTCTTTCATTCGTAGAACTAAAAAGGGGAATTATGTGAAGTCTTCACAGGATTTATTTGCTATATATAATGTACATTAATAGTCAATCTGGTCTGTCAATTTCAAATAAATAAAAACTAATAAATAATTTCAAATAAATAAAATTAATCCAAGTCATTTCTTTTCCAAGTATTCTGAAGTAACACTATCACTTTGATGAACTGAATGAAAATTAACAAAATCATCAAAAAACAAATAAAACTGGTTATATACACACACACACACACACACACACTAAAGTCTTAAAAGCCTAAAGTCTTTTTGAGTATGATAAGACAAGCTTTGCACATCTAGATTTGGGGATTTTCAGCCATTCTTCTCAGCAGCTCTGTCAGGTTGGATGGGGACCGTCGGTGGACATCCCTGGTGAGACATTTTCCGGTCTCTCCAGAGATGTTTGATTGGGTTCAATCCGGGTTTGGCTGGGCCACTCAAGGACATTCACAGAGTTGTCCCTAAGCCACTCTTGCGTTGTCTTGGCTGTGTGCTTAAGGTCATTGTCCTATTGGAAGGTGAACCTTTGGCACAGTCTGTGGTCTGGAGCGCTTTGGACCAGGTTTTCATTAAGGATATCTCTGTATTTTGCTGTGTTCATCTTTCCTTCAACCTTTACCAGTCCCCCAGTCCCTGCCGCTGAAAAACACCACCACACCATGCTTCACCGTTGGGATGATATTGCGCAGGTGATGAGCGGTGCCTGGTTTCCTCCAGACATGATGATTGGAATTGAGGCCAAACAATTCAATCTTTGTTTCATCAGACCAGAGAATCTTGTTTCTCACAGTCTGAGAGTCCTTTGGGTGCTTTTTGATGTGTCTTGCACTTTTTGACCACTCTGTCATAAAGCCCAGACCAGTGGAGTGTTGAAGTGATGGTTGTCCATCTGCAAGTTTCTACATCTCCACACATGATCTCAGGAGCTCCACCAGAGTGACCATCATGTTCTTGGTCACCTCTATTACAAAGGCCCTTTTCCCTCAATTGTTCAGGTTGGCCGGGTGGCCAGCTCTAGGAAGATTCATGGTTGTTCCAAACTTCTTCCATTTAAGAATTATGGAGGCCACTGTGCTCTTACCTTCAATGCAGCTGAATTGTTGTGTAACCTTCCCCAGATCTGTGCCTCAACATAATCCTGTCTCTGAGCTCTGCAGGCAGTTTCTTTGTCCTCATGGCTTGGTTTTTGCTCTTATTAGCTGTGAGACCAGGTGTGTGCATTTCCAGATCATGTCCAAACAAATGAATTTGCCACAGTTGGACTCCAGTCAAAGTGCAGATACATCTCAAAGATGATCCAGTGAAATGAGCAAAATTTCAAATGTCACTCCTAAGAGTCTGAATGTTTATGTCAATGTGATATTTCAGTTTTTTTCTTTTAAATAGGTTTGCAAAGTTATCCAAAATCTGTTTTTTTTTCTTTGTAATTTTAGGATATGGAGTGTAGGTTGATGAGAAATAATAAAATAAAATAATTCAGAGCATTATAGCATAAGTCTGCAACATAACAAAAATGAAGTGGTCTGAATACTTTATGAATTCAATGTATATATCCAAGTACCAACAGTTAGGCAGGCTATAATTAAATTAAAGAAATACTGCTAAAACAGAATATTGACATCCACACTTCCGTACATACATCCGTACATTTAATACCTTTTAGCATGTGTTGAAATGTCTGGAATTGTATTTGTATAAATAGTTATTTGTTTAAATAAGTTTGTTAAAAGAGTTATTACTGATTATATTTATTGTAATTACTTAATTTAAGGAGTAACCTTGCATGGAACGTTAAGGACAGCAAATACAATAATTCAATGATTTGATTTCATCTAGTTATGCAACCCTCATTTTCATGCAAAATTCTCTTTTAGTGCAGCAATTGCTCTAAAATTTTACCTTATTCTTGGTTTTCATCAAAGTTGTCAAAGGTATAACATTTTTTTGACTGTGTCTCTAGAGAAGAGTGCTCCAGGAACATGCCAGTCTGAATCTACCTTTAACTGAACACATTTCGAGAGCACTCCTCCATGCACAGAATTAACATTTGGAAACAATGACACAGGATCATATCATCACACAATAGCAGAACAGCATAAACACACCTTGTGGACCAGAAGCATAGTTGTGTGCTTCAGAGGAAATGGGTTGCTCTAAACAGTGATCAGTTTGAGTTAAGTGTATATACTGTGTATAGTGGAAGTCTGTGAGGCCCTCATACTGTTACCATTATGCTGCATATGTTAGCATTCAGAGAACTTCCTAAACATTTCCCATAATTGACCTTAAAGGCAGTGCTACTATAACCTGACAGGAACAACTCTGCATTCGCTGTGGCACAATACTGTATGTCAATTACTGTGAGAAGTGTCAAATCCACACACTAACACACATATGGAATCTTACACAGTGGAGTTATTTGTTTAGCTTACTCAATCAGTAATTATCTTGGGTTTTGTCCTTGAATGAAAAAGAATAAACTAAACTGTGATTGTGGTTCTGAAAGCACATTGTGGGGTGGATACACTTAACAGTTGCGCCATTTTTCGTGCAGTATCACAGAAAGCAGGCAGTAAACAGACTTTTGCTTAAAATAAACATTTGTGTACATTTTTTATTGATCATGGCAGCAGTTACACCAAAATTATGACGTAAAAGCGTGTTATAACTGGGCATAGTATATTCAGATGCACAGTGTATTGAGTGCACTATCTGCATTTTAAAAAGTAGATTTAGATGTCTGGATCACAATAGTGGTGTGATGCTGTACAGTCCCAGCAAAGTATGCCAGATCATGGTAGTCTGCTGTATCCTCCACAACCGAGCACTCCACCATGATCTCATGAGTATTCGTAGGTATTCTTACGTAAAGTGTGGTTCTCCGTAGAGTAAATCCAATCCTGTGTTTATTATGCCGGGACATGCATCGCGCATAATGAATATGCGTACACTGCTCCACACAATCAGTTTCTGTGAATGTGCAATCAATCTGAGCATGTACCTCCTGGAAATTTACATATGCCAACTTTAGCCACAGGAAGTGGGGAAAAATGGATACTGCATTAATAGTGTTTTTATATATATATATATATATATATATATATATATATATATATATATATATATACGTGAAAACATCAATTATGAAACTATTAATTAAATTTCTCAGCCCTTGTTCACTTTAATCGGTATGTATTAATCTTAAAACCGACACTTCTTCAGAAGGAAGATAACAAGAAAATCTGAATGAATTACCATGATTTTCAATTTAGAATACCGTTCAAGGAAGGATGATATAAGATATCATTCATAAGTAATTGTGGAGGTGAGGGCATGGTCGAGTGCCCGTCTGGGTAGAGAGAAAGTGGTAAGGACATCCACTTGAGATTAATTGTGACTAATTACCATTTCTATGTTCACAGTGTGAACACATAAAAGATGGCCCAGTCCAGAAATACTGTCACGAGTCCCGGTTGTCTGCCTTGTGTTTCTCCCTTGTCATCTCTCCCGGACTTCAGTTCCCATAATTCCCTGCCCTCATCACTGCCATCTGTCTGTCATTGTCTTCACTTGTGTCTAATTTAATCATCATTTCCTTGTGTATTTAAGCCCTGTTGTTTTATCAGTCTTTGTCAGTTGTTGAATGTCGTCTCTGCCTGTCACCGTGTTCCTGCCTCTACCCCTCGTGGTTATTTTTCTAGTGTTTTCCCATCTTGGATATTTCTTGGTTCCAGTGTTTTCCTTTGTTTTACGTTTAATAAAAGGGCTGCATCTAGATCCTCACTCTTCGTCGGCACATTCGTAACAGAACAACTGACCCGCCAATGGATCTAGCAGTTCAACAGGCCAACTACCAACTCCTCTGCCTCAAACAAGAGGACCGGCCAGTGGAGGATCACATTAGAGAGTTTCTGGAGCTGGCGTACATCTCGGACTTCCCAGAGTTTCCCTTGGTGTCCTTCTTCAGAGGGAATCTCAACAGTTCGCTGAGGGAGCTGCTGCCACCGGTGACTCATAATTGGTCGCTCCAGGACTTTGTGGAGGAAACCCTTAGAGTTAGCGGCTCTCCGTTCACTGTGGGTGTTGTTGAAGAGGGCTTTACATCTCCTCCCACAGTGGTCGCACCCCAGCCTTCCATGGATCGTCCCTCCACACATGCCACGGCCAACAAGCCAACGCCCACGCCTGCCACGGCCAATGAGCTGCCCGCCTCGTCCGGCCCAGAGCCAGCGCTGCCAGCCTCGTCCGTCCCAGAGCCAGCGTTGTCAGCCTCGTCCGCCAGGAGGAGGAGAAGAAGAAATGCTAACGTTCTCCATTCTCTGCCTTCCACGGCTCCGTCCTCAGAGCCAGCACCTGTAGCCTCTACCGTCCCAGAGCCAGCGCCTGTAGCCTCTACCGTCCCAGAGCCAGCACCTGTAGCCTCTACCGTCCCAGAGCCAGCGCCTGTAGCCTCTACTGTCCCAGAGCCAGCGCCTGTAGCCTCTACCGTCCCAGAGCCAGAGCCAGTGCCTGTAGCCTCGACCGTCCCAGAGCCAGCGCCTGTAGCCTCGACCGTCCCAGAGCCAGAGCCAGCGCCTGTAGCCTCGACCGTCCCAGAGCCAGCGCCTGTAGCCTCGACCGTCCCAGAGCCAGAGCCAGCGCCTGTAGCCTTGACCGTCCCAGAGCCAGAGCCAGCGCCTGTAGCCTCAACCGTCTCAGAGCCAGAGCCAGCGCCTGTAGCCTCGACCGTCCCAGAGCCAGAGCCAGTAGCGCCAGCACCTCTCGAGCCTCCCAGAGCTCCGCCTCCCGAGCTTTCCAGGGCTCCGCCTCCCGAGCTTCCCAGGGCTCCGCCTCTTGAGCCTCCCAGGGGTCCGCTTCCCAGAGCTCCGTCCCTCGAGCTTCACAGAACTCCACCCCTCGAGCTTCCCAGAACTCCGCCCCTCGAGCCTTCCAGAGCTCCGCCTCTCGAGCTTCCCAGAGCTCCGCCTCTCGAGCTTCCCAGAGCTCCGCCTCCCGAGCCTTCCAGAGCTCCGCCCCTCGAGCCTTCCAGAGCTCCGCCTCCCGAGCCTTCCAGAGCTCCGCCTCACGAGTCTTCCAGGGCTCTGCCTCACGAGCCTTCCAGAGCTTCGCCTCCCGAGCCACACAGGGCTCCGCCCCACGAGCCTCCCAGGGCTCCGCCTCTCGAGCCTCCCAGGGCTCCGCCTCTCGAGCTTCCCAGAGCTCCACCTCTCGAGCCTCCCATAGCTCCGCCTCCCGAGCCTCCCAGTGCTCCGCCTCTCGAGCTTCCCAGAGCTCCGCCTCTCGAGCTTCCCAGAGCTTCGCCTCCCGAGCCTCCCAGTGCTCCACCCCCCGAGCCTCCCAGTGCTCCGCCACCCGAGCCACCCAGTGCTCCGCCTCTCGAGCCTCCCAGTGCTCCGCCTCTCGAGCTTCCAAGGGCTCTGCCTCCCGAGCTTCCCAGAGCTCCGCCTCTCGAGCTTCCCAGATCTCAGCCTCTCGAGCTTCCCACGCCTCAGTCACCTGAGCCTTCCACGCCTCAGTCACCTGAGCCTTCCACGCCCCAGTCACCTGAGCCTTCCACGGCTCCGCCTTCAGAACCTTCTACGGCTCCGCCTCCTGAGCCTTCCATGGCTCCATCTTCCACGCCTCCGCCTTCAGAACCTTCCACAGCTCCGCCTCTCGAGCTTCCCAGATCTCAACCTCTCGAGCCTTCCACGCCTCAGTCACCTGAGCCTTCCATGCCTCAGTCAACTGAGCCTTCCACGGCTCCGCCTTCAGAACCTTCCATGGCTCCACCTTCCACGCCTCTGCCTTCAGAACCTTCTACGACTCCGCCTCCTGTGCCTTCCATGGCTCCGCCTTCAATGCCTCTGTCTCCAGAACCTTCTACGGCTCTGCCTCCTGGGCCTTCCATAGCTCCACCTCCCACGGCTCTGCCACCTGAGTCCTCCACGGCTCTGCCCTTGGAGTTCTCCGTGTCTCCGCCTTCCACGGCGTCCCCTTCCAGCCTCGCCTCCAGAGCCTTCCACGCCCCCAGAGACTTCCACGGCTCCGCCTCAGAAGTCCGCCATGGCTCCGCCCCCCACGGCTCCACCTCCCACGGCTCTGACCCTGAAGTCCTCCATGCCTCCACCTTCCATGGCTCCGCCTTTCACGGCTCCACCCTCCATGGCTCCACCACCTGAATCTCCCATGGCTCTGCCTTCCACGGCTCCACCCTCGGAGTTCCCCCTAGCTGTGGTCTTGTGGCCATCTCCCAAGCCTCCTGACCCAGTCCCTGTCCTGTGGCCACCTCCCAGGCCTCCTGACCCAGTCCTCGTCCTGTGGCCGCCTCCCAGGCCTCCTGACCCAGTCCCCATCCTGTGTCCGCCTCCCAGGCCTCCTGACCCAGTTCCCATCCTGTGGCCGCCTCCCAGGCCTCCTGACCCACTCCCTGTCCTCTGGCCGCCTCCCCGACCTCCTGACTCAGTCACCCCCCCTTGGACTGTCTGTTTGCCCCTTGTGCCCCCCCTTGGACTGCCTGTTTGCCCCTTGTGCCCCCCCCTTGGACTGCCTGTTTGCCCCTTGTGCCCCTCTTGGACTGCCGGTTTGCCCCTTGTGCCCCCTTGGTCTGTCTGCCCCGAGCCCCTCCCTCACTCCTTGGACAATTGTTTTTTGTTTTTGTTTTGTTTGTTCTTGTTATTTTTCTTTTAGGAGCGTCTGGAAGCTGCTCCTTTGAGGGGGGGTTATGTCACGATTCCCGGTTGTCTGCCTTGTGTTTCTCCCTTGTCATCTCTCCCGGACTTCAGTTCCCATAATTCCCTGCCCTCATCACTGCCATCTGTCTGTCATTGTCTTCACCTGTGTCTAATTTAATCATCATTTCCTTGTGTATTTAAGCCCTGTTGTTTTATCAGTCTTTGTCAGTTGTTGAATGTCGTCTCTGCCTGTCACCGTGTTCCTGCCTCTACCCCTCGTGGTTATTTTTCTAGTGTTTTCCCATCTTGGATATTTCTTGGTTCCAGTGTTTTCCTTTGTTTTACGTTTAATAAAAGGGCTGCATCTAGATCCTCACTCTTCGTCGGCTCATTCGTAACAAATACAAACCAGAGACTTTGTGTCTGTTACCAGAGTGTTTCTATAGAGTGCTGTGCTGAAAAGCAGACCTGTCTTATCTTTTATGCTGCAAAGCAGACTTTTGGTTGAGTGTTAAGCTGCAAAGTGATTTTCAATAATTTTCTTATTTTAAATAAAACTCTGACTCACGTGGACTGAGAAAACTGGCCCCACTTCCTCCTTAGATCCAAATACAAACCTTTGCTTCACTTGTGATGAAACCTGGGACAAGGAGGAAGAGTACGCCGGTATGGCCAGCATCCACCAGGCTCAACACCAGGCCCTCATGGATCTGCGGGTGGAGCAGCAACAGCGCTCGAGGCACTCCTTCGAGGCCAAGAGGAGGTTTTGCGGAGGTTTTGCGGAGCTTGGTGCCTCAGGAGGGGGCCGGATGCCACGAGCCCGGCAGCAGTGAACCCCCATGTGTTGCTTGCGAATATGGGGGTGCAAGACTATCCGGAGGCCTTTCTGGAACTCTTCGAGCATATGTCCCAATCTCTGGAATGGCTAATGGCGCAATGGATAGTCCAGATCTTACTGCTGCTGACCTGGGAGGTCCAACTCGTGGCCCAACAGCTCCCAGTTACGTGTTCGTATTTTAGTTAAATAAACTTTGCGTACATTCTTGCAAGTTGATTCTGGTCTGCTTGTAAATCAACGTAAAGGTAACGTTTCAATCTCAGCTCCATCCTAAGAAGAGTTATTTTTGTATGGCCACGAAAAATATCCTTTCTGAGAATTGATAGACAATCGATACTGAGTGTTCGCTGGGCGAACAGATAAATTGATTGTAATGTTAATTCAGCTACCTCCAGTTGATTCTAATAACCAGTCCAAATGTTTATAATTAATTATAACGAGTTATGGTTAATTATCCATGCTTCCCTTTTAATGATGTGTTGACTGTGGTATATTTTGATAAATAATCTCATCCCTGTTTCTAAAAGAAAGCTTAAAAGCTGTACCTAAATAAGTCATGTGAATAATATCACTCCAATAATGAATTAATCAAATTCACTCATTAAAGCTAATTCCTTACAGTATAAATTGTGACCGGATAAAACAAAATGTTGTATTACAATTTTAATGGTGGAGAATCTATTAAAAAAAATAATCTAGTTATTTGTCATTTATCTAATTTATAATGGTTGTCAAATGCGACTGATTCCATTGTAAATTTCCTGACATAGTAATGTAGGAATAGGACCATTTAATTTAATTCCTAGCTCACACATACTGTTTCCCTTACAAACAATGGTATTGTACACAGCACTTTAACCCATGCAGTGTATATTTATCATAACAAATTCACTACACATGTCACGTACACTACGCGAGCTGTATGGATTATTAGGTATTAAATTGATTCGGACAAGCATGTACCATCTACAAATGGATGAACGATTTAATAAGACCTTAAAAAATATGATTAGTAAATTTGTGCATGAAGATGCTTGGAATTGGGATGAATGGCTCGAACCCCTGTTATTTGCAGTGCGAGATGTCCCGCAAGCCTCCACGGGGTTTCCCCATTTGAATTATTATATGAGTGTAAGCCTTGTGGCGTTTTGACATCATGAAGAATAATTGGGAGGAGGGACCTTCACAAAGCAAAATTAAATTCAATACGTTCTTGACCTGAGAGCAAAACTCCACACACTGGGGTGTCTATCACAGGAGAATTTGTTACAGGCTCAAGAATGTCAGTCCTGGCTGTATAACAGTGGAGCTAGGCTACGGGAGTTTGCACAGGGAAATAAAGAGCTGTTTTAACTGCCCACATCAAGCTCTAAATTACTCTCAAAGTGGCAAGGGCCCTTTGAGGTGAGTTAGTGAGGTAGTGCGTACGGATAGGGCGGGGCTCATCAAATTTACAACCTCAACATACTAAAACCATGGAGAGAGGCGGTCCTATATCTTTGATGATGGTAGTTTGGGATAGGGAGGAGCTCGGTCCGGAGGTGAGTCTTAAAGCCAGTCGGTTCAGTCCAGTCCCTTGTGGAGACCACCTCTCGTCATCACAACGTACAGAGTATGCCAGCTGGCAAAAAAGTTTCAGTGACATGTTCTCACCTCTCCCCAGCCGCACTAACCTACCAGAACACCACATCGAGATGACCCCCAGGGTAGTGGTACGTAGTCAGCCCTACCGCTTACCCGAACACAAGAAATAGGTAGTATGAGAAGAATTAAAGGCCATGCTCGATATGGGAGTAATAGAGTGATCCCAGAGTGATTGGGCCAGCCCTGTGGTTCTGGAACCTAAAAGCGATGGCTTGGTCCGATTCTTTGTGTATTATATAAAAGTCAATGCAGTGTCGAAATTTGATGTGTATCCAATGCCTCATATTGACAAATTGCTTGACCAGTTGGACACGCTCGCTTTTACTCGAAACTTAACAAAGGTTTATTGGCAGAGCCCCTTAACACCGATGTCCCGTCAGAAAACGGCCTTCTACGCGCGTTTGGATTACACCAATTTGTGACCCTTCTGTTTGGGGCCCCAGCTACATTTCAGGATCTGATAGACAGAGTCTTCAGACTGCATGCCACGGCTTATTTGGATGATATCATTATTTACTGTAATTATTGGAAGCGGCACATGCAGCATTTGGGGGCTGTTCTGAGATCACTGTGACAAGCAGGGCTCACAGCAAACCTGAAGAAGTGTGCAATTGGATGGGAGGAGCTACAGTATCTGTGTTTCCACTTGGGGCATGGGCAGGTGCAACCACAAATTTATAAAACCGCAGTTATTGCGACCTGCCCGAGTCCTAAGTTCAAAAATGAGGTGAGAGATTTCTTGGGGCTGGCTGGCTATTATAGATGGGTTGTGCCTAATTATTTGGGCGTCACCAGCCAGCTGACTGATCTCACTAAAAAGGGAGCTCCAGACCTGGTTCAGTGGATAGAGCCATGCCAAAGGGCAACGGGCCTCTTCTGCATTCCTCTGATTTTTCTCTTCCTGTTGTTTTGCAGACAGATGCATCAGACAGGTGGCTGGGTGCTGTTCTGTCCAAAGTGGTGGAGGGGGAGGAGGGCCTGGTGCTATTCATTAGTCGAAAGCTCTCTATGAGAGAGACAAAGTACAGCACCATAGAGAAGGAGTATTTGACCTTTAAGTGGGTAATCCTCACTCTCTGCTGCGAGCATTCACCCTCTGTTCGGACCACGCCCCTCCACAATGGCTCCACCGCATGAAGAATGCCAACGCCTGGATCAACTGTTGGTATCTAGCACTACAGCTATTTATGTTCGAGGTGGTCCACAGACCGGGGGCACCGATGGCTCTCGCGGAATTCTTCTCCAGAAAAATGTCCAGACGTTTCCCCCCGCCTGAGTCGGGCGGTGGAGTATGTGAGGTGAGGGCATGGTCGAGCGCCCATCTGGGGAGAGAGAAAACAGAAAAGTCATCTACCTGAAATGAATTGTGACTAATTACTGTTTCTATGTTCACAGTGAGAGTCCGGGGAGATTAAAGATGGCCCATTCTAGAGAGAGAAAGAAAAATACAGACCACAGACGTGTCTGTTACCAGAATATTTATACAAAGTGTTGTGCTGAAAAGTGGACCTGACTTATCTTATAAACTACAAAGCAGACCTTTGGTTGAGTGTGAACCTGCAAAGCGATTTTCTATTAGTTTTGTTAATAAAACTCTGACTCACGTGGACTGTGAATACTGGCTCCCACTTCCTCCTTTGATCCAAATATGAACCTTTGCTGTAGTAATGCATTACCATAAGCCTCACTTTAGAATACTGTTCCACATTATAAGTAATTCCTTTGTATAGATGTGGTAAGTGCATTTGTGTTAAATGTGTACATCCTGGAAATGTTTGCCACAGGATGTAGGGAAAACATACATAATTTATTTTATTTTTAACACGGTAAACAGTCAGATGTTAATAAAATAAATTAAAGAGTTAAATTTCCCAGCCCTATAGTAAATATGTAAAAACATTTAATTTTTTAATTCTTTCAATATGTCTGTAGCCTACTGTACTGTAGCCTACAAATGTACATGTAAATGTTGTGCATGAATACCTCCGTAAAATAATGAGATCAGACAGAGCACTTCAAACCAACCCACATGATGTAGAATTGCATAATGCAATTTGCGTTGAGCACAAAATTTGTGGCCATGTTCACACTGCCTGATTTGAACTGTTAGTTTTGGAAATCAGATGCGAAAACAAAGCAAATAAATGTTTCTATCAGTAGGCACAATTAATTCTAAAGTCCCTGATATTCTTTATAAAAATCAAGAGTGCATGGCAAATTTGCCACAAGCTTGTAATTTGCATGTGAAATCATTTGAGCTATGCGGCAATCTTGTTGCAAATTGACCATTGTTGCCAAAGGTTTACTGTAAGTTCACCACTACCAGCGAAGAACTGCAAACTTCTGGTAAACATTTGTAGCTCACAATTAGCTGCAAATTTGTGGCAAGTTTGCGGCTAGTTTAGATTTTACTTTAAGCAGCTGAGCAATTGTATACTATTTAAGAACATTCAGACACCACCTGCCACATTGCTGGTGGAGCACCAGGTCACACTTACCGATGGCAGTATGAAGGTGTTTAGCAGCCGGTAAGACTTTTTCCTAAAAGTTCACCCAGGCAAGCTGTTGTGAACCACCGAAACGAATGCAAAAACCTTTTTGGCCAGAGTTTGTTCTAAATGATGTCACATCCGTTCATTCTTCAATTTTAAATGAAGTATATCTAGGCCTTTAATTGAATTAATTTAATTAATTCCCACTGGGTGTTCTTTTTTATGTTCAAGATTATTTTATTCATCAGGGTTTTGGTTGTCTCCAATCTGCCATCTGTTTTTTGGTTCTTATAGACAGAAGCTATGGAGGTTACCCATCCTTTAATTCTCCTCTATTGTCTTATAGAAGACAAGAACCTCAAACAGTCTTCGATCACACCACTCTCCCCACTCGTTCCTCAACTCAAAACATGTGTGGGTCTGATATCCATGCCCTCGGCAAACCACTCCACCGGGAGCTTTTGTGGAAAACTTCATACTTTTATCAATCATTTGTGGCCGACTAATTTGCTCCCTAGCTTGAGTTTACATTCCGGAGTGTGACATGATCTATTTTTGCAGAGATCCGGAGTGAGAGAGCACTTACATGTAATGTTTGGCTTATAGAGCTGGTGGAAAAAGCGTGATATTTAAATTTTGAATGCAGTTCTAAAATTGCTTAACTGAACCAAGAGTGTAATCTTTCTCTCACGTTCTCTTACTCTCTCTATATCTCTTAACATGTACACATTATGGAAGGCTCTCATCTCTTTTAACAGCAGCTAAACTGAACGTTCAGTGAAGTTAACTTAAGTTAATTTCAAATGAATCACCTGAATCTCAATTTACCACACATACACAAACACTACACTGCAAAAATGTCCCATCTACTGCCTTATGAAACTTCTGGGTGCTTTTTATACTTTATAGTGATACACTATAATTTTGTATGGAAATCAGATTGTGACATTATTTAAAATATCTCCTTTTTTGTGCACCGCAGAAGATAGAAAATCAAATGGCTTTTATTTTTGGGTGAACAATTTCTTTAATGTGGTTTTGATGTATCTCCATACTATTCCCCAGCTAAACAGAGGGAAGCTAGTCAGCCAGCTTGGTTTTTCTGGCAATGCTTGTTGACCAAGGAAGTCCTGGTGGTAGAGCTTGTGAAGAGGCCTTGATGGAACACAGCATACCAGAATTCCATTTTGGGGACCAGCATTCAAAACACAACAAATGCTGGTGATAACTGAATCCTTATACATCTTGAGTTGTCTTTGTAAATGAAGAGTGTGTTCATGCTATAAGTACCCTGGTTACGTGTATTTACATTGGAGGAAATGCTTAGGACCCTGCTTGGTATGTGAATTGTCTCTCATCATGTGATACCCTTAGTCCAAAACTTGTACAAGGAAAGTTTTTGTTGGATGCTTTCATTGCTCCA
Source organism: Moxostoma hubbsi (assembly GCA_032164185.1). Lineage (NCBI taxonomy): Eukaryota > Metazoa > Chordata > Actinopteri > Cypriniformes > Catostomidae > Moxostoma > Moxostoma hubbsi. The sequence continues at coordinate 13,558,779 of JAVLUX010000034.1, forward strand.
CAACAACAGCAGGAGATTATTACTTACCTCCTTCTCTAAATCCTATTAGAGAATATTGAATATCCAACGTTTTGTTTAGTTTTTTTCATGGCTTTTGGATGTGTCCATTTGAAAGGTCACTGGCAGACCTCACATGTCCTACCGTCTCATGAGTTTTGTACTGGAAAGTGGCTTGTGCTGGCCAAGCCACACTGGATGACGTAGGTTTATTTGTTTATGGTCAGTAATCCATTTATCCTGTCATCCCAAACCGCACACCCTCACCCCAAAAACCTCACAACTCTGTACGCTTTCTTTTGGCAAAGTTTAAGCAAATATCAGTGCAGGCTGGGTCGCCTTGTTAAACACTGTTTCTGATCTTTGTCTTTTCATGACTGTTTTTTTTATGCAATTACGAATAATGGAAGAGTTCAAGAGATAAGTAGCAATGTCATGAACATTCTTGAGTCAATTTTGGGTCTTTTCAATGTCTTTGGTCCTGTTCACAAAACTGGTAAGAACAATTAGTTTGTGAATTTCTACTTCTCTCATGAATTATTATCAAAGAGAGCTATGTCGGATGTCAAGATTTTCAGTGACTATTGACTTAAAGGTGCACTGACACCTAGGGGCATGGATGCAGCATTGCAATAGTTTTCTGTTAAAGATGCTGTTGTAATAATTATTCAGTCAGCCATGAGTAATTTAATCCAAGTGTTCAAATCTCAAACAACAGAGTGGTTATTGAGATTAAGAGAATAGTATTTAGCTGGTCACGTGATCCCAACATGGCAACCCCCATGAGGTGACCCTCTCCATTTAGAATAAAACAGCTTGTATTAGGTTACTGATATGAATGGAGTCTCAACCTTTAAAATTCCTAAATTTCTCTGCAGTGGTCCCTGGAGTGAGTTATTTTTGCATGTGACACTACACAGCCAGTAGAGAGGGAAGAGTGCAGACAAATATATATTTTTTTAAATTAATTACATTTTTTATTTCTTGTCATAAAAAAAAAAAAAAAAAAATACTGTGTATAATGTAGTAAACATGTGAACAAATGGGTTATGTCTGCTGTACTGTTTTTGTTTCATTCATTAAGTTTTTTAAAGCTGTAAAAAAACAAATAATATCAGCAGTCCTGTTTGACTATGCACTTTGAGATCTCTTCGATGTGAGATCGCTTTGAGACATTGTGTGTGTGTATGCACTTTGAGATCTCTTCGATGTGAGATCGCTTTGAGACATTGTGTGTGTGTGTGTGTGTGTGTGTAGTTTTAGGTTACAAATTGGTCTTTACAAGGGTATTATGCTATAAATGTGTTTTGAAGACATTTCTAGTGTCCCCATAATTCAAATCGCTTATAAACATACTAAAAGTTGATTTTTGATCATTAAAAATGCAGAAAGTTTTTTGTTAGGTTTAGTGGTAGGGTTAGGGGATAGAATTTATAGTTCGTACAGTATAAAAATCATTATGTCTTTGAAAAGTCCTCAAAAGGATAGCCGCACCAGCTTTTGTTATCTCTCTGTGTGTTTGCGTATGTGTGTGTGTGTGTGTGTGTGTGTGTGTGTGTGTGTCAAGTGCTAATGTAAACAGACTTGGCTGCGTACATCATGGTTGAACAGCATGTTTTTACTGTGAATATATGAGTTTTAAACTGTTATTGTGATAGATTGTCAGAAAACAAACTATTACATACCTGAAAATAATGTTTGAGCTGCTGTTTGTGTAAGTGAAAACCACATCTGCACCTATTCAGCAGACGTGGCTGCGTGTATGGGAAGATCACTTTTAGATGTGATGTTTGTTACAAAAATTAACATATGTGCTTCAAAAGATTTTTTGAGTAGCTGTTTGTTTGACGAATGACAACTAATACTAATTTAAATAAATGAAAGCATGCATCGGAGGAAGATCGATTTTGATGTAATGACTGCGTATAAGAGCTGTAGACTTTTTATCATGGTTCTTTGGTGACGAGTTGGATGTATGTACATTTATATTTATGCATTTGGCAGATGCTTTTATCCAAAGCGACTTACAGTGCATTTATTACAGGAATAATTCCCCTGGAGCAACCTGGAGTTAAGTGCCTTGCTCAAGGACACAATGGTGGTGGCTGTGGGGATCAAACCATCAACCTTCTGATTAACAGTTATGCACTTTAGCCACCACCACACCAATGTATGTATATAAAATAAATTTATTCTGTGGTTTAAAAGACTCTTCAAGTAACTGGTTGAGTGAATATAAATAGTAACCACTTGAACAGCGCAGCCTATGTCTGCGCGAAAACTGATTTGAATCTATAACGTCTCGGTTACTGTTGTAACCTCCGTTCCCCGAGGGAGGGAACAAGACGTAGTGTCGAAGGAAGTGACACAAGGGGTCTTCTCGGACGCCGAATCGTACCTCTGAACCTGAGAAAAGGCCAATGTCAAGTTGGCAGACAGAATTTGCATGCCCCACCCCGGACATACGGGTATAAGGGGAAGCGGGGCAGCGAATGCCAGTCAGGATTTTGCACTGAGGAGCCGAAGGATGAAGCACGGCCATTTACAGTGCTAGGTCTAGTGCCGTGGCAGGAGGGACACTACGTCTCATTCCCTCCCTCGGGGAACGGAGGTTACAACAGTAACCGAGACATTCCCCTTCTGTCACTCTCTCGACCCAGTGTCGAAGGAAGTGACACAAGGGGTCCATATAAAAACGCCACGCACTGACCGTGTGACGTGACTGTCGGAGCAGGGGCAAAGCAGGCTATTGCGTGTTAGAGGCACCTGAACCGAATGCACGTCGCCCTCCCCAACGCCCCCTCAAAGAGTTTTAGCATATCCACCTTAGGTTTTCCCGCACCCCTGGGGGAAAAGGTATTACATGCTAGCATGGGAGCAAGCCCAACAGCCGCTGCCTTCTCTCTCACTATGTCTCTCACATAGGATGTAGAGCGGCTGGGGCCCGACCTATGTCAGGGAAGGCGGTCATTCCCTGGGGGGGAGCAGGAGAGCCTGGGCGGTGCTGAGAAAAGACTCGAAGCATTAACCCTGCTCCACGCACCCGGCAGGGGGCGGCTTAGAGACTGAGGAAGAGGCCTAAGGAGGCGTCTTCAAAACTCGTCGGCGCCAGTGTGCCGGGCGCTGAGGCAGGACCAGAGGCAAGGTAGCTGTCTGGCCTGCAGATTTCCTATTCTTTCAGGAGGGGAAGACCCTGCAGAGGCCATACCCTGCCCAGTCAGGGGGAGGTAATGTATGGCAAATACACCATGAGGGTTGTGAAGCCGGATGTGGGAGACGGCGCGGTGGTAGGTCCAGCCTAATGAAGGGGGGACTCTACAGACACGGGGCCAAGGCAGTGGGGCTGCCTGAGGGAAACGCGGGTCCGCCGAGAGGGGGACCATACCGCGGAGAATACATCACGGGGAGTTAGCCTGAAGATGGAACTATGCCCGTGGAGCCCAACCCCAGTACAGAGCCCTAAGACTCGTACTGGGTCTGGCCGCGAGTTGCTCTGCTGAATTCGTGGGCCAGAAGGCTATGGAGGAAAAAGCATCCAGGCAGCGACACTCAGTGGCTGACCTGGGACAGAAGGCGCACTGGATCACATTGGTGAAGGGCGCAAGATGCAAGCGGAACACCCGGTCGGTTGTGCCGCGTTACCGCGTTCTACCAGCTCGGACCTCACAAAACACGGGACGAGACCGACTCAACCCTTAGATTGTAAAATCTGGCAAAGGTATTGGGTGTTGCCCAGCCCGCTGCTCTGCAGATGTCTGCTAGGGAGGTGCCGTGGCTTAGTGCTCAAGAGGACGACATAATTCTAGTGGAGTGTGCTCGGACCTGCAGGGGGGCAGGCAAGCCCTGGGCGTGATAGGCAATAGCATCAATGACCCAGTGGGCTAGCCTCTGTTTGGAGACGGTGTTCCCTTTCTGCCATCTGCCAAAGCAGACAAAGAGCTGCTCAGAGTATCTAAAGCTCTGCTTGTGGTCCACATAGGTACGCAAAGCACGCACCGGACACAGCAACGAAAGGGCTGGGTCTGCCTCCTCCCGAGGCAGTTTTTGCAGGTTCACGACCTGGTCCCTGAAAGGGGTCGTGGGAACCTTGGGCACGTAGCCCGATCGGGGTCTCAGGATAACGTGAGAAAGTGCCGGACCGAACTCCAGGCAAGAGTCGCTGACAGAGAACGCTTGCAGGTCTCCTACCCTCTTGATTGAGGCTAACACGATCAGGAGGGCCGTCTTCAAGGAGAGGGCCTTGAGCTCGACTGAATCAAGCGGCTCAAAATGGGGGTCTCTGAAGGCCCGAGAGGACCACTGAGAGATCCCAAGAGGGGAACAGGTTAGGCCGGGGAGGATGTAGTCTCCTGGTGCCTTTCAGGAACCTGATAATCAAGTCGTGCTTACCAACGGACTTGCCATCTACTGCGTCGATAGCAGCTACATACACCTTCAAGGTGGAGGGGGACAGCCTCCCCTCCAATCTCTCCTGCAGGAATAGAAGCACTGACCGAACTGCACATCTCTGTGGGTCTTCGGCTCAGGAAGAACACCAATTCGTGAACAAACGCCACTTTAGTGTGTAGAGTTGCCTGGTTGAGGGAGCTCTGGCTTGATTGATCGTATCTATGACAGCAGGTGGTAGATTTACTAGATCTTCCGCGCCCTGTCCAGGGGCCAGACATGGAGATTCCAGAGGTCTGGGCGCGGATGCCAGAGGGTGCCCCGTCCCTGAGAAAGAAGGTCCTTCCTCAGGGGGATTTTCCAGGGAGGGGCTGTCATGAGGAGTGTGAGTTCCGAAATCCAGATGCGGTTGGGCCAGTAAGGGGCCACCAAGGCGACCTGTTCCACGTCCTCCCTGATCTTGCACAGCACCGATGCAAGAAGGCTCACTGGGGGAAATGCGTACTTGCGCAGCCCCCGGGGCCAGCTGTGTGCCAGCGCATCTGTCCCGAGGGTAGCGTCCATCAGGGAATACCAGAGCGGGCAATGGGAGTTGTCCTGGGAGGCAAAGAGGTCTACTTGTGCCTTGCCGAATTGGTCCCAAATGAGCTGGACCACCTGGGGGTGGAGCCTCCACTCTCCGCTGGGCGAAAACCTGTTGCGACAGCGCGTCCGCCGTCGTGTTGCGGTTGCCAGGGATATGAGTGGCGAGCAGCGGCCCGAATCGCGGCTGACTCCAGAGGAGGAGATGGCGGGCGAGTTGTGACATATGACAAGAGCGCACGCCGCCCTGGCAATTTATGTACGCTACCGTCGCGGTGCTGTCTGAGCGAATCAGAACGTGCTTGCCTCGGATTAGTGGAATAAACCTCTGTAGAGCAAGAATAACAGCCATCAACTCTAGGCAATTGATGTGCCAAAGCTGCCAGGGACCTTTCCAGGTGCCAGCGGCAGCGTGCCCATTGCACACGGCGCCCCAACCCAGTCGAGAGGCATCTGTGGTTACCACGACATGTCTGGACACCTGCTGCAAGGGAACTCCACCCCGTAGGAAGCAGAGGTCTGTCCATGGGCTGAAAGTTTGATGGCAGGCAAGGGTGATTGTCACACGATGCGTACTGTGGCGCTATGCCCATCTCGGGACTCGGGTCTGTAGCCAGTGCTGTAGTGGTCTCATATGCATCAACCCGAGCGGCGCGACCGCGGCTGAGGATGCCATATGCCCCAGGAGCCTCTGGAATTGTTTTAGAGGACCGCTGTGCCAGGCTTGAAGCGAGCGAGGTACCTGAGCACTGACTGGGCGCGCTCGTTGGTGAGACACGCTTCATTGAGACCGAGTCTAACTCCATACCGAGAAAAGAGATGCTCTGAACCGGGGTGAGCTTGCTCTTTTCCCAGTTGACCTGAAGCCCTAGACGGCTGTGGTGCCTGAGCACCTGGTCCCTGTGAGCACACAGTAACTCGAGAGTGGGCCAGAATGAGCCAGTCGTTGAGATAGTGGAGTATGCGGATGCCCACTTCCCTTAGGGGGGCAAGAGTGGCCTCTGCGACCTTGGTGAAGACGCGAGGGGACAGGGATAGGCCAAAGGGGAAGACTTTGTACTGATACGTCTGGCCGTCGAATGCGAACCGTAAGAAGGGTCGGTGTCGCGGCAAAATAGAGACGTGGAAGTATGCGTCCTTCAGGTCTACCGCCGCGAACCAATCTAGTTATACAGTTACAGTACAGTTCCTTAACCCCATTGAGGAATTTTTCTCAGCATGGAGATGGAAAGTATATGATTGCCAGCCACATACACAGATGACCCTTCTGGCTGCCATGGATGCAGCGTGTGATGACATCACAACAGATGCCTGCAGAGGCTGGATAAGACACTCTAAAAGATTCTTTCCACGCTGCATCGCAAGAGAAGATATTCGTTGTGATGTGGATGAGAATTTGTGGCCCAACAGACAGGAATGTCAGGAGGTGTAGGAAGACTGCACTGTAATTCCTACAGCACTGCATGTAAAGTTTTCCCTAAGGAGATGTTAACCTTTCTATTTTGTTTTTTTGTTTTTTTCTTTGTGCAGTGCTGCCTTTTCCTTTCTGTATCGCAATGACATGGTCTGTCAACAAATTACAGTACAAACAGTAAAAGCGTAAATGTGAATCTTGTATCTACACCCATCTACTGAGGTACTTCAACTTGGGAATTAACATTACGTTTGACATCATATTTACAGTCAAATTGACATTTCCGTTGAAGAAAAGAATTATGTGTTGTGAGAGCCCACGAAGGATGCACCTCATTCATCCTCCAAATTCCCATGAAAGACTGGAGAGAGGTGGCACTTCCCTGTGACCGGTATATATTCAGGACAGATTACAGTTTACACCTCAAATGCAATATGATCGCATGCGTTTTTGACAACATTTGTATGTGGTTTCTGTGATGCAATCACAAAACGTTTTAAACCCTGTTTAGACCTGTATTTAGGGCTGACTACATGTGATCAGATCACCCAAAACACATCTTAATACCAGGTGTAAACAGGCCTAAGACTGACTGGGATCAATATGTGCTCTTATCATCTATTCTCTGGGAGCAATTACACCCACTTGACCCTGGTCACTGGTAGGGGTAATTTAAGCATACTGGATGGATGGATGGATGGATGGATGGATGGATGGATGGATGGATAGATAGATGTTGAAGTCATTAAAACCATTTTTTTTTTTAACCACTCCACAGACTTCATATTAGCACACTAGTTATGATGATTGATGGGGTATGTAGTTGAATTTCAATGAGAATATAATTGTATCTCTAAAAGTGTAGCCATGTGCAAATAAATGAATGAAACCTTCTTAAACGAGTACAGCACCTGCGTGACGTTTTGGCGGTACAGTATAAAAGATATGTTTCCTTATGAGAAAGTGTTGGCTTATTTTTTAGGACAGCTTTCTCAAAAAAAAAAAAAAACTATTTGACTGCTTCGGTCTGGTAGAGGTGAGGTCAGCAAAACTGCTGTTTTCTATTTCTTCAAGGCTAATCTGTATATGAATGCTGCCAGGCCCTTTTTTAGTTGGTGAAACCAAGTTTAACAAATCAAATGAAATATGATTGTGTTTCTTGCCACACCTTCTCTAAAATTATGATCCAGAGGCATCAGAGACAATGTGTACATAGGCTTGTCTTCACTCCTTTTGAACCCAGGTAACACACAGGCGTCAAGAGGCTTGTGTGTTATGAGGTTCATATTGGCTCTATTTATTGACTGAGTCTTGAAGCTTCTGTTTGAACAGGGTTCCTGCAGAAAGAAAAGACATATGTGGACTGTGACAATTGCTGCTTTTGACAATTAGATGATAGAGTGCTTTAACTGAGACTTACAAACTCTGTAGCTTTCTTGCACACCTCAGTATAAAAACACTCATACATGCTCACAAACACATGCAAAAACATAGAGCTGATATTTACGCACACACAAACACACACACACACACACACACACACACACACACACACACAATTTGAATTATGGGGACACTAGAAATTAACCATATTTATAGCATAATACCCCCCAGTTTGTAACCTAAAAAAAAGTCCTCGTAAACCACTTAAACCTGCCAAGACACACACACACACACACACCCTCACGCGCACACAGAGAGATGACAAAAGGATTTAGATTTCGGACACAAGAGAAGGGATGTTGACACACATGCTGGGTGTGTTCTAGAGGCAGTTAGGAGAAACTTAAGAAGAGCTTACACAAATGAGACTTTAAACCATATGCACACATATGCAAACACTTGAAGATAGTGAATACTCTATACATGTCACTGTTATCTGTTCAGGCCACAATTTTTTTACATGTACTCTAGGCAAATGTTAAATTTTCCAGACACTAGACAATATACAGCGGCAAAAAAAAGGTATGTGAATCCTTTGGAAGTACCAGTATTTATGATATAAATTTGTCTTAACATCTGGTTTGATCTTCATCTAAGTTACAATTTTGAACAAAAACAATCTGTTTTAACGCATAACACACAAATTATTGTAATGTTCTTGTAATGTAATTGTAATAAATACATCATTCAAATATTTATAGTATGGTTTGGAAAAAGTATGTTATCCCTTAGGCTAATGATGTCAACAAAAGCTAATTAGAGTCAGGAGTTGGCAAACCTGGCATCCAATTAATAAAACAAGATTGGAGGTGTGGGTTATAGCTATTTTGTCTTATTAAAACCACTAAAACATTTTGAGTTTACTATTCACAAAAAGTATCTGCTTACGTGGACCATGCCTAGGAAAAAATAGATCTCAGAAGACCTACAATCAATTGATGCTTTCCATAAAGCTAGAAAGGTTTACAAAGTTATCTCGAAGAGCTTAGATATATTTTTCTGTCCAAAGATTTCTTTAAATGGAGATGATTTAGTACTGTTGCTATTCTCTCTAGAAGTGGCCGTCCAGTCAAATTGACTCAAAGGGTACACTGCAGAATGCTCAATAAGGTAAAAAAAAAAAAAACCTAGATTGACAGCTAAAAATTTAAAGGAATCATTGTAAACGGTTAACATCTCTGTTCATGAGTCTACTATATGGAAAACATTAAACAGGCATGGTGTCCATGGCAGGACACCACAAAGGAAGCAGCTGCTTTCCAACAAAAACATTGCTGTTTGCCTGAAATTTGCTAAAGACCATCATGACATTATTATCATACCCGATATGTTGATACAAGATACCAACATGAAAATATAATTTCAACAATGAAGAACGGTGGAGGAAGCATCATGATTTGGGGCTGCTTTGCTGCTTTGGGGCCAGCAATACTTGCCATCATCAAGGAAAAAAATATTCCCAAGTTTATCAAGATATCCTACAGGATAATGTCAGGATGGTGGTGTGCCAGTTGAAGCTTAGTAGAAGTTGGGTGATGCAGTAGCACAATGACCTTAATCATTGAAGAAAATCTGGCTTAAAAATGCAAGAATGGCTTAAAAAAAGAAAATCCAACTTTTGGAGTGGCCCAGTCAGAGCCCAGACCCTAACCCAATAGAGATGCTGTGGAATGACTTCTAGAGAGCAGTTCACACCAGACATCATAAGAATATGGCTGAGCTGAAGCAGGACTGTAAGGAAGAATGGACAAAAATTCCTACTGAACATTGTGCAGGTCTAATCCTCAACTACCGGAAATTATTTGTTGAGTATTTTGCTGCCAAAGGAGGATAAACCAGGTATTAAATCCAAGGGTTCACTTTCTTTTTCAACAGCACTGAATGTTTAATGGGATGTGTTCAATAAAAACATAAAAGATTATAATTGCTTGTGAGTTGTTAGCATAAGCACATTGTGTTTGTCTATACTTGTGACTTTGATGAAGATGAGATCACATTGTATGATCAATTAATACAGAAAACATCTCGGGTTACGTATGTAACCCTTGTTCCCTGAAAAAAGCGGAACGAGATGCTGCGCTGCTAAGTGCTTTGGGAACAATCTTGCATTGTGACCAGCTGCGAATATGTGTGTAACACGTCAATGTAACATTGACCGGAAATGTATAGCCTCGGTTGGTGAGATCATTGGACGCACCTGTGACCAGGCTATAAATAGAGGCGTCACCAGCATGTTCGTCAGATACTACTTGTCTTTTCTGAAGAGCAGTCCTGGGACGACCCAGTGCGGAAAATATGCGCAGCATCTCCATCCGCTTTTTTCAGGGAACAAGGGTTACATACGTAACCCAAGACGTTCCCTTTACAAAAAGCTACACTATGATGCTGCGCTGCTAAGCGCTTTGGGAACGAAATGCCCACGCATCCGCACTGGGGCTGTCCGGACCCCCGCGGTTGTGAGGTGTGTTCACAAGGACGCGAGAGGTCTCAGACATGAGCATAAATGAACACAAGGGAATCCAGATATGGGGCCTGAAGAATGTGTGCGGGAAGGACCAGCCTGCCATATCACAAACTTGTTCAGGCATGAATCGTAAGATTTTAGGAATGTGTATGGAAAAGACCAGCCTGCCGTACACAGACCATCTTAAACTTGAGATCAGAAATGAACTCAGGGGCATGAGAGCCCAGACATAGGGCCTGAAGAATGTGTGCGGGAAGGACAAGCATGCCACATCACAAACTTGTTCAGGCATGAATCGTAAGATTTTAGCAATATGTACGGAAAGGACCAGCCTGCCGTACACAGACCATCTTAAACTTGAGATCAGAAATGCACTCAGGGGCATGGGAGCCCAGACATAGGGCCTGAAGAATGTGTGCGGAAAGGACCAGCCTGCCGCATCACAAACTTGTTCAGGCATAAAAAGAGTTTAGCCAATAAAGTCTGAGACTGTGCGCAGAAAGGAACTAGCCTGCCGCAACCCAACTAAAACTCCTACCCCCGGACCTAAGGGCCCGGGGTAGCTTGAACACCTAGACCATGAGAACACAGGAATGTGCGCAGAGAGGGCCAGCCTGCTGCATCACAAACTTGTAGAGGCATGGGGTTGAGATGTCGACTCGAGGACGTAAGAGCCTGGAGTAGCGTGAACATCTAAACTATAGAACTTGATGAATGTGTGCGGAAAGGACCAGCCTGCCGCATCACAAATTTGCTGCAGAGGGACACCTCTAGCCAAGGCTTTAGAGGAAGCGACACCTCTGGTGGAGTGAGCCCTGATACCTACTGGTGAAGCTTGACTGCACGCCTCGTAGGACAGGGCAATAGCATCCCTCACCCAATGTGACATAGTCAGTTTGGTAGCGGCCACCCCTTTGTTGCAGCCCCCAAAACAGACAAACAACTGCCCTGACTTACGCCACTGGCTAGTGTGGTGGACATAAGTCTGAAGGGCACAGACAGGACAGAGTCGGTGAAGTCTTTCTTGCTCCGGCGTTAAAAACAGTGTGACAGGATGTACTGTCGAAAAAGGCACCTTGGGGAGATAGACTGGATGCGGATATAGAATAGCTTTTAGCTGTACCTGGGGCAAATTCTAAACAGGCCGGCAAAACAGACAGAGCCTGTAGATTCCCAACCCTCTTGAGAGAGGTAATCGCCATAAGAAAGACCATCTTTAGAGTCAGAAGTCTGTCAGATGCTGACTCTAGAGGTTCAAAGGGGGTCTCAACTAGACCTTCCAGGACTATTGCCATGTCCCAGGAAGGAGTTCTAGTCTTGACAGGGGGCCTCAACCGCATGGCTCCACGAATGAAGCGAGCGAGCAGAGGATGTCTCCCTACAGGCGCCCCATCGATCAAGGCGTGGCAAGCCGAAATGGCGGTCACATAGACCCTGAGAGTGGCGGGGCATATGCCTGCTGACAGTATTCCTTGCAGAAAACCCAGAACTGAAACAATTTGGCAGTTAACTGGATCTGCATCATGTGAACTGCACCATTTTTCAAAGACACCCCACTTATTGGCGTAAATTCTTCTAGTGGAAGGGGACTTGCACTAAGAATGGTCTCGATAACCTCAGGCGACAGCCCTGTGTTCCTCAGTTGGTACCCTTCAGGGGCCAAACATGAAGATTCCACAGTTCGGGACGGGGATGAAGTGTCATCCCCTGTGCCTGAGACAGAAGATCCTTCCTGATCGGAATCGCCCAAGGCGAGCCGTCGAGGAGGAGCATCAGTTCTGAGAACCAAGTCCTGTTCGGCCAATAAGGCGCTATCAACAAGAGGCAAGACCCTTGTTGGCGAACTCTGGCTAAGACCCCCGGGAGCAGAGAAACCGGGGGAAATGCATACAGGCGCATTCTGGGCCATGTATGTGCCATTGCGTCCAGACCCAGGGGGGCTGGGTGACTCAGAGAGAAGTAGAGGGAACATTGCGCAGTCTCTTGAGAGGCGAAGAGGTCTACTTCTGCACTGTAAAATTTCTCCCAAATTTATTCCACTACCTCGGGGTGGAGTTTCCACTCGCTCGTCAGCAGGTTGTGTCTGGACAGAAAATCTGCTCCCACGTTTAGGCGTCCAGGGATATAGATACCCCTGAGTAACAGGAGCTTTCCCTGGGCCCAAAGGAGAACCCGACGCATCAGAAGTACAGCTGACAAGAACGTGGATCTCCCTGATGATTTATGTAAGAGGCTACCGCTGCATTGTCCACCCGCACCAAGACATGGCAGCCTCAAGAGGAGGTATTTCAGGGCCAGAAATACAGCCATCAACCCGAAACAGTGACTGTGACAACCGAGCTGACGACCCTCCTATCCCCTTAAGCTGGACGACCATTTAAGGCTGCTACCCCGCCCGTCAGGGAGGCGTCTGTCATTAGCAACCTGCGACAACAAGACGCACCTAGTGTGGGATCCAAGGCAGAAAACCGGGGTCTGAACCACGTAGAAAGGGAACGAAGCCTGAGGCGCGTAACCCTTATTAGCCTAGGGGTTTTGGCCCTTGGAAGAAAAACTCCTGGCTTTGAGCCACAACAACAACGGTCTCATGAGCAGAAGGTCCAGAGGGATCACCGAGGATGTGGTCGCCCTGAGACCTGGAAATCGTTGATACTGATAACAGTGCAACCTTGGCCTAGTCTGACTTTGCTCAGGGTGATCTGAATGGAGTCAATCCTAGCGGGAGACGGTTGTGCCCGCATTGTGATTGAACTCCATACGATGCCCCGATAGACAGTGTTGTGGGTGGGAGAGAGGACGCTTTTCTTGGCGTTGAGCCTCAACCCCAGCGAAACCGATGAGCTAAGACGATGTCCCTATGCTGAACTGCCAGTTCCTGGAACTGCGCTAGGATCAGCCAGTCGTCTAGACAATTCAGAATGCAGATGCCCCGGAGTCACAAGGAGCCAGCGCTACATCATGCATTGTGAATGTGCAGGTAAAAAGGGCTAGGCCGAATGAAAGAACCTGACACTAGAAGACTTCGCCCCTGGAAGCGAACCTCAGGAACTTTCCATGTTGTGGCAGAACTTCTAAATGAAGTATAGAAGTGCGTCACAAGATCGATGGTGACCAGCCAAACGAGTTGTAGGGCTTGAGACATGACCGTCTTGATAGGCATCATCTAGGACTTGAACACCCATGGGCAGTTCAAGCTTTTAAGATCTAAGCCAGACGCCACACCTCACCCTCCATGGGAAACAGGAAGTATTTTGTGTAATAACCTAACTCTCTCTCTGGAAGGGGAACACATACCATGGCCCCTTTAACCAGGAGATTGAGTTTTTTTTTTTTTTTTTTTTTTTTTTTGCTATTCATAGCAGACATAAAAAGAAATCCGGTTTTCGGTAGTGAGACCACGCCGTTGAAACGCGGAAAGGCGGCGAGTGAATTAAATCCTGACGCTCTTTTAAGACCCACAGCAAAGAAAGATATCTGGCAGAAGTTTCCACGCTGCCAGGTTCTCTGAAATGGGAACTAATTTCAGCAATTCCTGTTGAGGGGGTGTTGAGTGTTCCATGTCCTGGACTAAGGCAGGAAGCAACGGTACACCCAACTTTCTGTCAGAAAACTCTGTCACCCGAAACACCAAGGGTGGCGGGAGTGAGGGGTTTTCTTGAGGGTATCTGGAGGGCCGAAGTGAATAAAACACGCACCCCTTCCCGAAGGGAACTACCCCCAAAAGGTTGGGTACAAGACCATCAGGGTTTTTTCCTTTTGGAAATTATAGCCCTGAGGTCTTGCTTAGGGGGCTGCTGAGGACGACGAGCCTGTCCCCTGTCTCTGCGAGGGGGAGCACGACTTGCCACGCTCTGTTTTGAGCTTCCCTCCTAACAGCCTCGGGGCGAGACCGGGTGGCTGACGGTCCCGCCCCCTGAGTGTGGCGAGGAAAAAACTGCCCAAAGGCTTCCTCGTGGCTTTTTGCCTCCTGAAATCTGGAGATAACTGAGTTCATGGCGTCTCCAAAGAGACCAGAAGGCAAGACCGGGGCATCGAGCAGGAACACGCAGTCCTTGTCTCTGATGCCCGAAAGGTTAAGCCATAAATGTCTCTCCATGCTGATTAAAGCAGACATAGACCGGCCAATGGCACGGGCCGACTGCTTGGTCACACGGAGAGACAGATCTGTGGCTCGACGAAGCTCTAAAAATGCTTCCTCATTGAGCGTTTCACCCGCACTCAGGTCTTTTAGCAGATCAGCCTGGTAAGCCTGTAACACAGCCATGGTGTGCAGCGCTGCACCAGCCTGACCTGCTGCTTGATAAGCCCTTCCCACTATCATGGAGGTAGTTCGGCATGGCTTAGAGGGGAGGGCGGGGCTTTTTAGTGATGACGCCAAACCCGGCGAGAGATAGCCCGCAAGCGTCTCTTCGGAAATACGTCAAGTCCATTCAGGATTTTTCATCAGGAAATGGAGGTTACATACATAACCGAGACATTCCCTGTGCGTCACTCACTTCGACATCGTGTCAAAGAAGTGACACTAGGGGTCCACTTTAATTCATGCCATGCACTGCCACAGGAGCAGGCAGGTATTTCACGTGCACAAGCGACCAACTGTGTTTCAGACTGCACGTACCCTTCCCCAATGCCCCAAAAATGTCGTCGGAATCCTTCTTGTTACCCTAGAGGGGAACAAGGCGACGCTTGCCAACCTGGGAACGGGCCAAGCCTGGCTGGGCCTCTTTTCTCTCTATGTTTCTCGGCATAGAGCAAGAGCAGCTGGGGCCCTTACACGTATCGATGGGGTCTTACCCTGTTTCCTATTCTTTCAGGGGGAAAAGACCCTGTGGAGGCCACACCTGCCCGAAAGGGGAGATAAAGGTGGTGAAATGCATCACATGGGATTTAGGCAACATGTGGTTCGTGGCACAGTGGTAGATCCAACCTCCAGGAGGGGGGAGTGCCCACGAGGTTGCAATACTCCTTGTTGAGTGCGCTAGGACCCGCAAGGGGGGGGGGGGGGGGGGGGGGCATGGCCTGGGTGCGATACTGGACACTGGGGCTGGGTCTGCCTCCTCCCAGGGCAGTGCTTGCAGGTTCACTACCTGGTCTCTGAAGGGAGTGGTAGAGACCTTGGGCACGTAGCCCGGTCGTGGTCTTAGGATCACATATGTGTCTGCCAGACCGAACTCCAGGCAAGTGTCGCTAACAGAGAACACTTGCAGGTCCCCGACCCTCTTGATGGAAGTGAGTGCTATCAGCAGGGCCTTCTTTAGAGAGAGGGCCCTGAGTCCAGCTGATTTTTAGCGGCTCGAAGGGGGATCTCTGCAGACCGACGAGGACCACCGAGAGATCCCAGGAGGGGAACAGGCTTGGCCGGGAGGGATTTAACCTCTGGGCACCTCTTAGGAATCTGATAATTAAGTCATGCTTACCCAGAGACTTGCCGTCTACTGCGTCGTGGTGAGCTGCGATAGCGGCAACATATACCTTTAAGGTGGAAGGGGACATCCTCCCTTCCAACTTCTCCTGTAGGAACAAGAGCACTGACCTAATTGCGCACCTCTGTGGGTCTTCAGCACGGGGAGAAAACCAATTCGCGAACAAGCACCATCTCAGGGCGTAAAGTTGCCTGGTATAGGAGGATCTGGCTTGGTTGATCGTGGCTACAACAGTGGGTGGTAGACCAGCTAGATCTTCCGCGTCCCGTCCAGGGGCCAGACGTGGAGGTTCCACAGGTCTGGGTGCGGATGCCAGAGTGTTCCCTGTCCCTGAGAAAGAAGATATTTCCTCATGGGAATTCGCCAGGGAGGGGCTGTCGCGAGTAGTACGAGGTCCGAGAACCAGGCCTGGGTGGGCCAATAAGGAGCCACAAGGGTGACTTTTTCCTCGTCCTTCCTGACCTTGCACAGCACCTGTGCAAGAAGGCTCACTGGGGGTAATGCATACTTGCGCAGCCCCTGCAGGCCAGCTGTGTGCCAGTGCGTCTTCCCCGAGGGGAGCCTCTGAGCGGGCATACCAGAGTGGGCAGTGGGAGGTCTCTCGGGAGGCAAACAGGTCTACCTGGGCCTTGCCGAACCATTCCCAAATCAGCTGGACCGACTGGGGGTGAAGCCTCCACTCTCCGCCGGGCAAGCATTGTCATGACAGCACATCCGCTATAACATTGAGGTTGCCGGGGATGTGAGTGGCACGCAGCGATTTGCTGCCTTGGCGATTTATGTACGCTTCTGCAGTTGTGCTGTCTGACCTGACCAGGACATGTTTGTCTTGAACAAACGGGAGAAACTTCCGCAGGGCAAAGAGGACAGTCAACAACTCCAGGCAGTTGCTGTGCCAGCACAGTGCCCCTTTCCAATGCCTGCTACTGCATGCCCGTTGCACACGGCGTCCCAACCCAATCTGGAGGAGTCGAAGGTCTGTCCAGGGTTTGAGTGTTTGGCGGCAGGCGGGGGTGTTCATCACATGGCGTGTGCCGCGGCGGAAAAGGAAAAAACATGAAAAGTTTTAAGGGGACCGTTGTGCCCGGCCTGAAAGCAGCGAGGCACCTCAACAATGACAGTGCACGCTCGTTGGTGAGACGTGCTGACATTGAAACATTCAAAGAGATGCTCTGAACCGGGGTGAGCTTGCTCTTTTCCCAGTTGACCTGAAGCCCCAGATGGCTGAGGTTCCTGAGCACCTGGTCTCTTTGAGCGCGTAGTAACTCTTGTGAGTGGGCCAGAATGAGCCAGTCATCGAGGTAGTTGAGTATGCGGATGCCGGCTTCTCGGAGCAGGGCAAGAGCTGCCTCTGCGACTTTCGTGAAGACGTTAGGGGACAGAGACATGCTGAAGGGGAGGACTTTGTACTGATATGCCTGGCCATCGAACGCGAACCGTAAAAAGGGCAAAATTGAGACGTGGAAGTACGTGTCCTTCAGTCTACTGCTGCAAGCCAATCTAGATGTCGAATGCAGGTTAAGATGTGTTTCTGTGTGAGCATTTTGAACGGGAGTTTGTGCAACGCTTGGTTGAAAACTCCAGTTTTACGTCCAAGTCCAAGATTGGTCGTAAGCCACCGCCTTTCTTGGATATGATGAAGTAAGGGCTGTAGACACCCTTCTCCATCTCGGTTGGAAGGACAGGCTCTATCGCGTCTTTGAGTAAAAGAGTAGCGATTTCTGCATGCAGGGACTTGGCATGTTTGCCGTGTACTGCGGAGAAGCGGACGCCCATGAAGGGGGGTGGAGGCCTGGCAAACTGAATTGCGTAACTGAGTCGGATGGTCCGGGCTAGCCAGCGAGACAGGTTGGGAAGTGAGAGCCACGCGTCCAAACTCCGTGCTAGAGGCACCATGGGGACGATTATTTTTGACATACCAGGCGGGGCGGAGCAGGTAAAGCAGCGTCGGGAGGCGACGACACGTCCCGAGGCTCTGGTGCTAAGAAAAGACTCAAAGCACTTACCTTGCTCCGCACACCCAGCAGGGGGCGGGTTAGCGACTGAGGAGGAGGTCCAGCGTAGGCATCCTCTAGACTCATCGGAACCGGCCGGCCGGGGAACAGTCGTGGGGCTGGAGGCGGGTGGTCCGCGTTCAGGATGCCGGGACTGTTGAGATCTGGCAGCATAGTGCCGTGAGAATGGCATTTGCGGGCCAGGTGACCCAAAGACAAAGGAAATAGCTCTTTTATTGAGAATGTGGAAAATGAAAATTGAACAAAAGATTCTCCTCCCGGCCCTCCACCGGGGGACAGAGTGGTCTTACCATCTCCGGAGCTAACATCTTGGTCCCTGGGTCGAATGTCTCAGGAGCGC
Organism: Moxostoma hubbsi; assembly: GCA_032164185.1. Taxonomy (NCBI): domain Eukaryota; kingdom Metazoa; phylum Chordata; class Actinopteri; order Cypriniformes; family Catostomidae; genus Moxostoma; species Moxostoma hubbsi. Next base: position 13,576,843 of record JAVLUX010000034.1, read on the forward strand.
CTGGGAGCCTTACGGGTCCTCGAGGGGGTCTGTGAGACGGGGGGTGTCTGCTGCCTGTGGTGTGCTCGACGATGGGGCTGAGAGCTGGGCCCGGATTGAGGCAGAGCAGGGTGTTTCTTGGCCGCAGGAGGACATCCTCGGCAGGCAGACGGGGCAGGGCCCGTGGCGGCAGGCTTGCGGCGGGGCAGGATGTGAGAGATAGCCTCCGTCTGCTTCTTCACCGCAGAGAAATGCTGGGTGAAGTTCTCGACAGTGTCACCAGTTCCTGCAACACATCGGGATCAGGGCTACCCTCGGGCAGATCCTTGAGCGCCTTGGCCTGGTGGACTTGCAGGATGACCATGGCATGCAGGGCAGAAGCGGCCTGTCCAGCGGCGCTGTAGGCTTTAGCAGTAAACGATGATGTCGTCCTGCAGGCCTTGGAAGGCAGCACAGGGCGGTGGTAGGGTTTCCGAGCATAGATGGAGCGCAACAGCCCTATCCACCTGGGGAATCGCCGTATACCCAGGGGCCGCTCTGCCGTCGAATGTAGCGAGAGCGGATGAGCAGGGTTTGTGACGAGTGGAGAGGGGGGCTCTCCACAAAGACGTTACCTCATCATGCACCTCCGGGAAAAACGGGACTGGGGGTGGGGGGCGAGGCTGTGAAATCGTGAGTACTCTTGGGGTTTTCAAATCCTGCAGATTAAATGACACTAGAAGAGAAGGATGGACACTTATCTTCACGATTCAAAAGACTTGAGAGATCTGCTTTTCACTTTAGTGTGTGTGTGAGAGAGAGAGAGAGAGAGAGAGAGAGAGAGAGATACCTCTCAATTTTTTACTTTTGTCTAAGGCTCATCTCTTCAAGGAAATGAGAGAGTGATCAGGGTTTATTCAGAGATCAGTCTGTCTCACATCGGCTTACATTACATTAAGATTTTTGTGACTGTGAAAGTGGAATGTATTCTGCTTAGCTTATGAACTGCAGATTTTTCATTTAAAAAAAACTGTTAAAAAATGCTGATTCATGATTTTTTAATATTACTGATTGTATTTTATAGATGAATAACTAGATTTTAACTACTACAAACAGAAGGCATTCATTTTTGTGTTTTTTTGTCTTTCTCTAAAATGATATAAGTATCAACACACAGTGTTTTGCTCTTTAGAGGAAATTACTTCTAATCAGATTTGCAGTTTTATGGACCAGGAGGGAAACGCCATAGTTCTATGAAGCAGGCCCTTTCCAGGCCAATTGAACAGGCCTCTTATATAATGGAGATTTGTGAGTAAAAAGTATGGAAGCCCAGGAATGCAATTTACAAAAGAATGTAGGAATAAATGATCAATCTATTAATTTGAAAATAATGATGTTTTCTATTTTAAATTAATGCGAATAAACCAATTTATAAATGGACAATAAATAGACACATTTAAATGTGAATAAATAAACCAATTTATACATAGACAAATAAATAGACACATTTAAATGTGTTTATTTAATTAATGTTTTAAAATGTACTTATATTTAGCAATAAAAAGCACATTAAGTCATTTTTAAATGCACCTTTTAAAATGCATTTTATCATTTGGCAATTGCTTTTCTTCATCCATTTGCCAATTGCATTTCTTTACTTTTTCACTATTCTTTTTCTTTTATAATGTGTTCATCAATCCAGCTGAATCCCAATAGTGGCAATTAAAAAAGAATGAATTAATAAATTATCAATCTATTAATTTGAAAATAAAAACTAAATGGACAAATAAAAAGACACATTAAAGTTTGTTTAATTAATGTTTAAAAATGTCATTATATTTAACAATAAAATAGTGCATTCATAAATCATATTTATTTCATGTTTAAAATGTCATTGAATGTAGCAATATATTAGTACATTAATGAGTCTTTTAAATGCACTTTTTAAAAAGATATTTGGCAATTACTTTTCCTCATCCATTTGCCAATTGCTTTTTTAATTTCGCTTAGCTTTTCCTTTTCTTTTCCCTTTCTTTCTCCAATTGAGAATCAAGTTAAAAAAAAATGCCATTGGACTGTTGACTTGTGAGAGCAACCAATGAACTTTTGATTGAGTTATAAGACACACCCCCCTCCCACGTGCCACTCAAAGAGGATGTAAATCAGACTGTCATTGGACAACGGTACGAGCAGTTTACATGATATTATTGAATCTGCTAGTCCCACGCATAAGAAATGTATGCGAAACATATCAGAAGTTAATGGTGGCTTGTTCACTGTTGCTGTGAAATGCTGAATGTGCACAGTGTCCAGGATGGGAGCTGGTAATTGTGATGCTGTCAACAGAACCAGCCACCCAACCCATGCCTCAAACTGAAACAAGCAGAGCAACCGCCATTTGCCTCACTCTACTTCACCATTTGGGGTACAGAGCCAATGAAGAATACAAGCAGATCCATTACCTCCGTGAAGTTGGCACCCCATATACTTAAATATATACCAAATCTATACTATTAAAAAAATTAAATTTGTGTTGGTTCGTGTTTGAAATATTAGACATGATTTTTTTGGCTGTGTGACGTCAATTTCTACCCCATGAGGTCCAAATAACTCCGACCCAGTGCCTTTCGTTTGTCCTTGATTTGTGCTGTTAAAAGAAGCATAATAACTTTTTCCTTTCTTTGCAGGCTAAACCCCGTCAATCATTTTCACCTATCTATTGATTGAGAAAATGAACAGAGTGTGCAGAGCTGGAATAGAGAAAAGGCTACACTGAAGAAGTTCAAATATAATATATTTATATTTTTTAATATGTTTCTGATAAAATCAAATGCATAATTTCCATACTTTTGTGTTAATTCTTAGTTTTGGTGACTTAACATACTTTCAATTCTAAAAAGTGTGATCAAACTTTTCTAAAGAGTTCTATTCTTACACATTGAGAAAGTTTTTGTGTCCATTCGAGCTGTTTTACAATTGATTTCAACGTAAACGTGCATCGTCTTTGACGGCTTGTTCGAGTTTTTATACACCATGTCAGGTTAACATAGAACCTAATCTGTTAACCGTACGTCTCGATTCGAGACACATATGTTTTGCTCTTTTGTGGCGATGTGTGTAATTTTAGTGCAACAACACCACATTCCAGAATGTGAACGGCACCTAAAAAATTTTCAAACATTGCACTAGAATTTAAAACAAATATTTTGAATATAAGCTACCATACTGACATATGTCAAGGGTCTTTAACAGGGGGTCCGCAGTGGTAACGCAGGGGGTCCGCAAATTATTGTTTAATCCAACAAATTGAAGCGAATCAAATTAGGGAGAGCACAGTAACAAAGTTTGCAATCAAAATGTAAAGCTGCCTAAATCGCAAATCCCAAACTAGAGAGGAAAAATATGATTGTGCACATCAATCAACATGCTGCAAGGAGACATTACAAAAATGCACATCTGGCAGGTCCCTCGAGTGCAGAACTGAACATACGCACGCGAGATTCACATGTGCGAGTTATGTTCTACAAGCGCGCATGTTTAATCTACACGCTCACACGCAAGTTGTATTCTACAAGCTCACGAGTCATTTGAGTTTTGACAGTCAGGGGTGGGGCTCAAAATGTTGTGTGAACAAATTCTATTGGCTGCTGGCCTTCTGTGGAATTCCTCAGAGTAGAAGAAAAAGGTAACTTTTCTATTTATAATGTAACCGAATTCCAACATATTTAGAATTTGTACAACAGCTGTAAGATTCTTTATTTAATGGACCACTGCATATCAGTTTATTCATGGCTTGTAACACAATCACTAACTTTAGCTGTCTAGATGTGCTAGCGATGTAGTAAGCACATTGGTGGCTTTTGTGTCCCTCATTAACGTCTAAAAAAATAGCTGATATCAAATTTTACAATGTGTTGTTAAAGGCAGTTTTTCTTGCATATTAACAAAAATACAATAACCTTATTTTATTTTATGTTTTTTTTAATCGTCTTTATGAAGATAGTCATTTTGATCGAAAAAAACAAAAACATTGGAATAAAGGCTAGTATTTATTGTCTTGATGTATGTTTTATATTTTAGTGGACATATTATATGAGGATTAGACAATTAAAATGTGCTGACACTGCATGTATGAACGGAAGCAGGAATACAGTTTTGTGTTCTTCAAAAATGACTCATCCACCTTATCATGCAAGAGATTCAAACATGGTAAATGCTTTCATAATACCTCTATTGACAACAGGCTTATGATGTACATCTTAATGTTTTTTTTTCTTTTTGCATGATAATTCCAATATACAAAAAACAAACAAACAAAACTCAAACCTCAGTAACTAATACAGCGAAACAAAAGGCCAAAGTGTCGACACAGTCCTAAAAAAAAAATTTCTGCAAGCATACCAATTGGCACAGATATGAAAACATACTGTAACATACTGTATAGTCAGCATGGCCTTTTTCTATTACATAGGTAGAAGTTCTCATCTACTGGCTTTGTCCTAGTGATAAACCTGCCAAAAATGTTTGTACATATCTAATCATTTCGGTCAGCCATGTTCACATGATATTACAAAACACAGATGACCTCTTGTGAATAGATGGTTATGAAATGGATTCAGTAGAGCAATCAGCTGTTGAAGTACTAATTGTTTTCTATTTTAAAGTATTTTTACATCTTTGAACATTCTTCAGTAAAGAATAATTGTACAAATGAAGCTCATTGCAGTGTAATTCTGCTTTGTTTACTGTTATGTTTTTGCAAAAATAGTTATAGATTCACAGAGTTTTGCTAATGGTTGTGTTAGAGTAACAATAGGTTTCATGAGTTTTTTATAGATCCTAACTGCATGTTGTTTCAAAACAAAGACAAAATGATCCACCATTTAGTCCACAGACACTGCTGTTGTATTGACTAAGCTACTTTAGTTAGGTCTGCTGGAACACAAATATTCTATAACTCTACTTTAAAATTAAGTGAATGGCATCTACAATAATATTATTCCATTTATTTCCATTTATTGTCTCATCGGGTTAAAAGAGATTTGTCCTATTCAGCTTTGCTCCCGGTTGATGCTCCTCTCTCACCGCTGTGTTACTGAGCGATGACTACCAACAGCAGCGTGAGCTGACCGGACAACATGGGACACTTCTATGGTCGCTGAGTGCATCACTTCGGTATACTGCAATGGACTTAACCTAAAATGACTGCCAACTACCAGCTAGATTGCAAGGAACATCTCACTTACCATGGTCTGCTTCCATTGGCGTCACTTTGTTTTGAAAAGTTTTGGGGATGCTGATTGTGACCTCAATAAACAAATGAATATTAATTAGATTATGCACATATATATTCAAAATGTTTACTGTTTGGTAAATAATAATTCTTGATGACCAAATAAAGCTCTCCAATAAATATTTGACATAATTAATTGACAACTTTTTCCCTATATTTAACACTCTTGGTCCTGAGAATTTGTTATTATTATTAATCATAATAATAATTATATTAATCGAAAAACTAATTGCGATTATGTTTATGGCTGCTACAATTATGGAAAACATCTCGGGTTACTTTGGTGAGAAATTGACTAGAATTTATATCCTCTGACATAATCAGAATGCGCCAAGTCCAGGGCAATAAATAGATGCGCCACAGGTGCATCATCAGGTATTTGTCTGAAGAGCAGTCCTGGGAATTCCTCAGTGCGGCAATGAAGTGCAGCATCTCGTTCCGCTTTTTTAGGGAACAAGGGTTACAGCATAAGTAACCCGAGACATTCCCTTATCAAAAGCTGCACTTAATGCTGTGCTTGATTCAGCGCTTTGGGAACAAGAATACCCACGCCGCCGCACTCTGAGTGTCTGGACCCCTTACGGTTGTGTTGTGTGTGTTTGAGCATGAGAGGTCTCAGACATGAGCTTGGTATGTTGACTCAAGGACATAAGAGCCAAGAGTGACATGAACATCCAAACATGACATGAACATCCAAACTATAAAATCTTATGAATGTGTGCGGAGAGGACCAGCCTGCTGCATTACAAACATGCTGTAGAGGGACAGCCAAAGCTTTAGAAGAAGCGACCCCTCTGGTAAAATGAGCCCTGATGCCTGCTGGTGAAGCTTGACCGCGCGCCTCATAGGCCAGGGCAATAGCATCCATCACCCAATGTGATATTGTCTGTTTTGTGGGGGGCCACCCCCTTGTTACAGCCCATATGGCAAATTAATAGTTGCCCTGACTTCCGCCACTGGTTAGTGCGGTGGACGTAGGCCTGAAGAGCACGGACTGGACACAGTCTGTGAAATTTCTCCTGATCCGGAGTTATAAACGGCGGAGGACAGAAGGCTTCAAGAGTGACCGGATGTACGGTCGAAAAAAGAACCTTAGGCAGGTAGTCAGGATGAGGATGCAATATTGCTTTCGCCATTCCTGGGGCAAAGTCTAAACAGGATGGCATGAAGGACAGAGCCTGCAAATCCTCAAATCTTTTAAAATAAGTAATAGCCATAAGAAAAACCATCTTTAGAGTCAGGAGCTTGTCAGACACCAACTCTAGAGGTTCAAAGGGGGTCTCAACCAGACCCTCAACAACTATAGCTAAGTCCGATGAAGGGATCCTGGTCCTAATGGGATGCATTAGTCACCTAGCTCCATGAGCAAAGCGAGTGAGAAAAGGATGTTTTTTTCTAGTGGCACTCGTCGATCAAGGCATGGCAAGCCGATAGAGCAGCCACATAAACCCTGAGAGTGGCGGGGCATTTGCCCGCTGATAATTTTTCCTGCAGAAAGTGCAGAACTGAAGCAATCTGGCAGTTAAATGGATCTGCATTACGTGCAGTACACCACCTTTCAAAGAAACCCCATTTATTGGCATAAGTTCTTCTAGTAAAAGGAGCCCAAGCACTTACAATGGTCTCAATAACTTCAGGTGAAAACCCAGTGTACCTCAGTTGGTACCCTTCAGAGGCCAAACATGAAGGTTCCACAAATCAGGACGGGGATGAAATATTGTCCCCTGAGCTTGAGACAGAAGCTCCCTCCTTACCAGTATCGCCCAAGGCAGACCGTTGAGGAGAGCTATTATCTCCGAGAACCATACTCTGTTTGGCCAATGCAGCGCCATAAGTAGGAGGAAAGACCCTTGTTAGCAAACTCTGGCTAGAACTCCCGGCAGCAGAGAAACCAGAGGGAATGCATACAGGTGATTTTGGGCCATGTATGTGCCATTGCATCCAGACCCAGGGGGGCTGGATGACTCAGAGAGAAGTAGAGGGGATATTGCACTGTCTGTTAGGAGGCGAAGAGGTCTACTTCTGCTTCGTAAAATCATAGCTAGATTTGTCTGGACAATAAGTCCGCTCCCACATTCAGGCATCCAGGGATATATATACTGCTCTGAGTGGCAGGAGCTTGCCCTAGGCTCAAAGGAGAATCTGTCATGCCAGTCTGTTTAACTGGCATGACCGTAGACTTCCTTGATGGTTTATGTAAGAGACTACCGCTGTGTTGTCCACTCTGACCAGGACATGGCAGTCTCTCAAATGCTGGAGGAAGTATTTCAGGGCCAGAAATACAGCCATCAACTTCGACACAGTTGATGTGCCAATTGAGCTGATGGGGCTCCCATTCCCCTTGAGCTGGACACAACTTAAGACTGCTCCCCAGCCTGACAGGGAGGCGTCCGTCGTTATCAATCTGCGACGGCAAGATGCACCAAGAGTGGGACCCAAAGCAAGAAGCTGGGGTCTGAACCACATAAAACGGGTAGCTTGCGGCACGTAACCCTTATCTGCCTTCAGGGATTGGCTCTTGGGTGAAATCCCCTGGCTTTGAGCCACAACTGAAACGGTCTCATATGCAGACGGCCCATAGGAATCACCGAGGATGCAGACACAATGAGACCTAACATCCATTGATACTGAAGAACAGTAAAATTTTGGCCTAGCCTGACTTTGCTCATGGTATACTGAATGGTCTCGATTCTAGCAGGAGATAGCTGTGCCCGCATCATGATCAAATTCCATATGATCCCTAAATATGTCGTTCTCTGGGTAGGAGAGAATACATTTCTTAGCATTGACTTTCAACACCGAAGCAACCAGGTGAGCTAAGACAATATTCCTGTGCTATAATGCCAGTTCTCATGACTGTGCTAGAATCAGTCAGTCGTCTATATAATTAAAAATGCAGATGCCCCGGAGTCGTAATGGAGCCAGTACTACATCCGTGCACTTTGTGAATGTGCGAGGTGATAAGGCTAGGCTGAATGGAAGGTATTGGAAAGCTTCGCCCCCGAAAGCAAATTTCAGAAACTTCCTGTGTTGTGGCAAAATTAAAATATGAAAATATGCGTCTATGAAATTTATCATGACTAAACAATCGCAATGTTGTATTTATGACATGACCGTTCTGACTGTTATCATCTTGAACTTGAGGTCCTTGACCAAACAGTTCAAGCCTCTTAAATCTGAGATCGGACACAATCCCTCATCCTTCTTTGGAACCAGGAAGGCTTTGCTGTAGTAACCTGACTATCTCCCTAGAAGGGGTACATGTTCTATGGCCCCTCTGACCAGAGGATATTGCAGCTCTTGTAACAATAAATGTGTTTGTTATGGTTTCACTGTAGTGGGAACCACACCATTGAAACGCAGAGGACGGCAAACAAATAGAATTCTTTAGCCTTTTCTATTGTCTTTAGGACCAACGTAGAAAAACTAGGTTCTCTGAAATGGGTACCAATTTTGATACTTCCTGTTGAGGGAATGTCGTATGTTCCGCGTCCTGTGTGACAACAGGAAGCAACGGAACACCCAACATTTAGCTGGAAACCTCTAGCTCCCGAAACACCGAAGGTGGCAGAAATAGAGAGGTTCCGTGGGGGTGTCGGGAAGGTGCTGGCAGATGTTTTGCTACCCCCACAAGGCTGGGCGCAAGACCATCAGGACTTTCTCTTTTTAGAAATAATAGTCCAGAGGTCTTGCTTTGGATGTTGCTGAGGGCGGTCAGCCTATTCCCACTCTTTGCGAGGGGGAGTGCAACTCGCCACACTCTTCTTTTGGACCTCCCTTCTAGAAGGACCAGGGGGAAGTTGGGTGGCCGACAGCACCTCCCTCTGAGTGCGGCAAGGAAGGAATTGCTCATAGGATTCCTTGTTTCTTTTTACCTCCCGAAACCTGGTAATGACTGTATTCATAGATTCACTGAACAGGCTAGAAGGTGAAATTGGGGCATCAAGAAGGAACACTCTGTACTTATCCTTAATACCCGAAAGATTTAGCCACAGATACCGCTCTGTGTTGACCAAAGCAGCCAATGAACGGCCGATAGCATGAGCCGTCTGCTTGGTTGCACGGAGAGTTAAATCTGTGGTTTGACAAAGCTTTGAAAACGATTTGTCGATAGTACTCCCCGCACTCAGGTCCTTCAATAGATCAGCCTGGTATGCTTTTAACACCGCTATAGTGTGTAGAGCGGCACCAGTCTGACCTGCAGCTTGATAAGCCTTTCCCACAAGCTTTGATGTGGTCCTACATGGCTTTGTGGGGAGAGTTGGTCCTTTTAATTATGATGCCGTACCAGGAGAGAGATAGCCCACGAGCGTCCCTTCTACCCGTGGCATCGTAGTATACCCCTGAGCCTTAGCACCCATGATAGTCGAATATGTCAATGTTGAGGGCACAAAGACACAGGAAGTATATGGTGTCTTCCATGAACGAGTCAACTCGTCATGGAGGTCATCAAAGGAGGGGAGATACTGACTTTGAGTTCCCTCTCCCCGTCACCAGACAGAAATCTATCCTCTAATTTAGATTATTTGGGGGTCTCTTGTTCATGCGGCCAGTCTAACTATAGTCTGGCCACCGTACAAGTAACTACCTCGAGCATATCCTTGACTCCTTTATTATTATGCAAGGACTACTCAGAGATAGGCAACTCAGAATCCGCGGTCCCAAGTGATTCATCGTCCCTCTCATGAACTGAAGAGGCGCTGGGGCATGCTTCAAGATCACGCAAGAGACCGGCTGGATCTGGAGAGAGAGCTAGTGATAGGGATGGACCCATCTCTTGCTCCTCAGCCAGATCCATACGTGAGCCCCACGATGAAATGGTGGGAGCTGGCTCTTGGAAATAAGCCAGGCGAGTGCGCAGCATTTTAACTGTGAAAAGCTCACAATGCTCACACCTGCCTCGCTCCAACACAAGAGCAACGTGCTCTTCCCCCAAACAAACAAAACAAAATTGGTGTGTGTCTGATTCAGCCATACCATGTAGACAGGGAAACACACACAGTTTGTTTTGGTTTTTACTCATTGTCTTTGTCTTTCACACTTAAGTAATAGAAGAAAGAAGAAAAGAGGAGGAAAAGACTGCCTAATGAACTCCTATCAGAGGAAAATATAGAATTTGAAAGGCTTGAGAAGCACAACACGTCACAGAGTGGTCTGAAGAGAAAAGACCTGACGATGCACCTGTGGCGCATCTATTTATAGCCCAGGAACTGGTGCATTCTGATGATGTCACCAACAGAGGCTATAAATTCTAGTCAATTTCATTGATGTGTTGCACACATATTCACAGCTGGTCACTCCTAAAAGACATTCCCAAAGCGCTGAATCAAACACAGTATTAAGTGCAGCTTTTTATAAGGGAACTAACAATTATAGCGTTCAATTTATGTCTGCTCCTGTTGTGTAATTTTTTTCTCTTTACAAATGGTTTTTGCAGCAGATGAGTATTCTTACCAATCACTAACATGTCCGTTGAGCAATGAAGGATGGAGGACTTATTTAAGTGGCTCTGATTGGCAATGGACAATTTTATTAGTCCTCCGTTATATCAGTAATAACAACTGATGCAGGGTTGGACTGGAAAGAGAAATCAGATTTTACATAGCAACTGCCCAAAAGTTGTTGAGCGAGTGTCGTGGGCCTTTTCTGCATATCACGGCGGTGTTTTGTGGTACCGTATAACGCGGCGGCTCAATTTAGCTTATCGCGGCCCATTCGGGCCATTCGGGACAGTGCGTCTGCCCACCAGGAAAATGCCCGGTTTGCCGGATTACCAGTCCAGCGCTGAACTGATCCTAATGCACAAGTTTTAAACCGTCTGAATGCCCAGATGCTTGCTTTATGTTCTACCTCTGCTCCCGGTGGCACATGAAGATTAATACTGAAGAAACAACACTCTCGAAAAGATGCTGTAGAATAAGAATGAATAGCACTTTGGAATTCATTGCATATTGCACCTCTCGCTTTGAACATAGATTTTAAATACACTGCAAATGAGCAACACGACAAAACTAAAACACTCCCGTTCTTATCAAGGCATAGACACAGTGAAACAATTGATTTATTATGCTGATTAGACAGCTTTGTTTTTAATGAGAGCATTCACAAGAGTGCAGAACTTTGTGTGGAGCACCATTGAGCTTGTGTCGAAATGCAAGTCTTAAACACTGTAAACCTGCATTGAGTGACAGCAGTCATTGAATTGGAAGAATTTGTCTCATTGCTTGATATCTGTGTACAATTTATTAAAAATGTAATAACAGTTTTATTTTGTCATGATAATAAGTAGGCCAATGTAGCAATAAAATAATTCAGCTTACCTGTTTAGTTCAGTTTCAGTGACTGTTTAGTTTTCCCTTTGTTCATGGACTACATTTCCCAACATGCACCTTTTTGATTACACTCACCTGCCCTCCACAGCTATTTCCTGTTCCCCTCATTTGTTCCTGTCATGTTAGTATCTGGTTTCATGAGTCTTATCTCATTATCAGTTCTGCTTTATCATTGGTTCATGTTTATTAGTCTTGTTATCTTGTTATCAGTTCTGTTCTGTTCTGTTATTGGTCTGTATGTTAATATTTCTGCCTTGTCATTGGATGCCTTGCATGTTGTTACCCTTTTGTTTGTATTTAAGCCATCATGTTAGCCATTGTCTGTTGTCGAGTATTGTTGGTGTAATATTGTCAAGTCAAGTCAAGTCAAGTCAAGTCAAGTCAAGTTAAGTTAAGTTAAGTTGTGTTAAGTTGTTTATGTTTGTTTTATTTTGGATTTACATTTTTGGATTTATTGCACTTTCTAAAATAAAACTGCTTTTGGGTTCTCACTTCCTGCCCCAGTGGTACAGAACCCAGCAGTTTGCCTCATGCAGTTAAGCCAGGGAAACCATTCCATATATGAACATATGGAAGACATCAGCATTCTGGCCAGCAAGGTGGATTTTTATGATGTTGCTCTGAAGGACCTTTTCCTGGTGGGCATAAATTAACCTTTGTATTTCATGCTACTGGCAGGTGGAATTTCTTGGACTCTGGAACAGTACATTGATTTTGCCCTGTCTTAATCATTCATCATTTACTCCGGCAGTGGTGGATGAGGATGCCAATTCTCCTTCTGTGGCCGTTAAGGCAGAGTTCCCCGTCATGGCCACCAAACCAGAGTTCCCCGTCATGGCCACCAAACCAGAGTTCCCTGTCATGGCAACCAAGCCAGAGTTCCCCCGTCATGGCAGCCAAGCCAGAGTTCCCCCGTCACGGCCGCAAAGCCAGAGTTCCCCGTCATGGCCGCAAAGCCAGAGCTCCCCATCATGGCCGCCAAGCCAGAGCACAGTCCATAAGCCAGTGCCCATGCCTACCACGGTCCACAAGCTAGTTCTTGAAGCCTCGTCTGTCCCAAAGGCAGCTCCAGCCCTTGAGGAACTATGGCTCAAGTGGTCTCCAATTTCTCCCCAGCCTCGGTGGTCCTGGAGATGTCCTTCATCGAGCCTCCCATGGTTCCGCCCCCAAGCTTCTCATGGCTCCACCTTCCTTCATAGAGCCTCCCATGGCTCCACCTTCCGAGTCTCCCACAGCTGTGCTCATAGCTGTCTGGAAGCAGAAGAGGAGAAGAAGGGCTCATACTCCCCAGGCACTGCCAGTGTTCACAGCCACAGAGGCCATTCCCCTATCACGACCACGGAGGCCGTTCCCCTATTACTGCCTGTACTCACGACCATGGAGATCATTCACTTGTCACTGCCAGTGTTCACGACCATGGAGGTCATTCCCCTATCACTGCCCATGCTCACAACCATGGAGTTCTTTTCCCAGTTTCTGCCAGTGCTCCTGATCATGGTGACTCCACCCTCAAAATCTTCCACAACTCCGCCCACACTAGTAGTTCCGTCCGTTCTCCGAGAGACGACTCTTCCAGCCTTTCTGTTCGCTCTCACAGAGACACCTCCTCCAGCGGCTCCACCCGCTCCTTTTGATAATCATCCTCCAGCAGCTCCACCCTCTTCTACTGATACTCCTCCAGGGACTCCTCCCACACCATTTTCTCAGCTCCGCCTCCTGAGACTTAACTCCCCGAACTCTCCTGATCTGCAATTTCTCATGCTTCTATGTCGACGATTCTGGCTACCGAAAGAATTCACAGCTGTCATTTTCACAGCTGTATACCTCCCGCCACAAGCCAACACAGACCGGGCACTCAAGGAACTGTATGGGAGTATAAGTGAGCAGGTAACCACGCACCCTGAGGACATTTTTATTGTGAACGTGGACTTTAACAAAGCCAACCTCAAGTCAATAGCACCGAAATACTACCAACACATCAGCTTCAATACACAAGAGGACCAGGTTTTGGACCATTGCTACTCTCCCTTCTGGGATGGCTACAAATCCCTTCCCCGCCCACCATTTGGCAAATCGGATCACTCAGACCACTTACAGACAGAAACTGAAACAGGAAGCACCTGCCCTCAGAATGATCCAGTGCTGGTCTGACCAATCAGAGTCTATGCTACAAGACTGTTTTGATCACATGGACTGGGAGATGTTCTGGTCCACCTCTGATGACAACATCAAAGTCTACACTGATAGCATAACGTGTTTCATGTACTGACCAAAACAATACAGATCTACCCTAACCAAAACCATGGATTAATAGCGATGTTTGTGCGGCACTTAATGCGTGGACCTCCACATGGAGGAGCATAAACAAGCCAGTTGTGCCCTCCGCAAAACTATCAGAGCAGCCAAACGTCAGTACAGGGACAAGATTGAATCATCAACAAATACTTTGAGAGACTAATTAGAGATTACATCTGCTCTGTGCTGCTCACCTCACTGGACTCACCGCAGTTTGCATACTACAATAACCACTCCACTGATGATGCCATTAAATCTACACTACACACTGCTCTCTCCCACCTGGAAAAATGGAACACATATGTGAGAATGTTGTTTGTAGGCTACAACTCAGTTTGGAATGAACCACCACATCCTCATACGGTTCTACACCAGTACTGTAGAGAGCATCCTTACTGACTACATCACTGCCTGGTACGGCATCAGCTCTGTCCTCAAGTGCAAAGCCCTGCAAAGGGTGGTGCGAACTGCCAGACACATCATCAGAGGTGAGCTTCCCTCCCTCCAGGACATCTATACCAGGTGGTGTGTGAAAAAAGCTCGAAGAATCATCAGAGATTCCAGCCACCTGAGCCATGGGCTGCTCTCACTGCTTCCATCAATCAGGCGGTATCGCAGAATTAGGACCTGCACCAGCCAACTTCATGACAGCTTCTTCCCTCAAGCAAACAGACTATTGAACTCTTGATCGATCACGATACATATATCAGCACCACACATTAATAGCCTCAGACTGGACACACATTTTATACTTCTCTTAATAACACAATGGCAACTGACTATCAACCGACAGTGTCAACACAACACTTCATATTTATTTCCACAGATTACATGGGGGGTTAGTACAATACTGTATTGTGTATATTATTAGGTATATTGTGTTGTGTAACAGATGTGTATACTGTGTTATGTGTAAATCAAATGTTTATTGTAATTGTCATACTGCTATTTTGTTTGGAACCGTACCCAATACTTTCACCCACTGTTGCACTTGTGTATATGGTCGAGTGACCATAAATGGATTTGATTTGGATTAATTTAAAATTCATTTTTGAATGGTATAGATTTGGTAAAGATATGGGGTGCCAACTTCACAGAAGTGCTTTATTACAGGATCTGGCGGTATTCTTCATCAGCTCGGTACCTCAAGCGGTGAAGTAGGATGAGCCAAATGGCAGTTGCTGCACGCTGTTTCTTTTGACAGCATCATGATTACCAGCTCCCATCCTGGACACGCATCACTGTGCACACTCAGGTAGGGTTGCGATCAGCATTTCACAGCAACAGTGAACGAGCCACCATTAACTTCTGATATGTTTAGCATCCATTTCTTATGCACAGGATTCGCAGATCCAATAATATTACGTAAACTGCTTGTACCGCCATCCAATGACAGGCCATCTTACATCCTCTTTGAGTGGCATGTGGGAGAGGGAGTGTGTCTTATTACTGAATTTAAAGTTCAATGGTTGCACTCACGAGTCAACAGTCCAATGGCATTTTTTTTACTAGATTCTCAGTGGAGAAAGAAAAGATAAAGGAAAAAGAAAAGAAAAATGAAAACGAAAAAGAAAAGTAATTTGCAAATGGATGAGGAAAAGCAATTGGCAAATTAATTAAGAAAAGAAAATACCAAATTCCTTTTTTTTTTAAAAGCAATTTAAAAGGTGCTTTTAAAGTGCATTAAAAAAGTGCATTTAAAAGACTCATTAATGTGCTAATTTTTGCAACATCTAAATAAATTTTACTGATGAAATAAATATAATTTATATACGTACAATTGTATTGTTAAATATAATTACTTTTTTATACATAATTTAAATAAACATTTTACAATATACATTTAAATGTGTCTTTTTATTTGTCCATAAAAAGGGTCATTTAAAAATGATTTATTAACGTGATGTTTTATTGCTAAATATAAGTACATTTTAAAACATTAATTAAATAAGCATATTTAAATGTGTCTATTTATTTGTCCATTTATAAATTGGTTTATTTATTCAAATTTTTATTTTCAAATTAATAGATGTATATTGTATTCCTTCACTATTTTGTAAATGGCACTCCTGGGCTTCCATAAAAAAGTACCACCAACCAACTAAAGGACAACAATGGCGTTTCCTTTCATTTAAAATGATATTTTTTTTTTGGATATTTAAATAATTTATTCTATCCTAGTTAAATTTGCTATATATTATCAACTATAATTAAGCCATGCATAGGTTGATTCCCCTTAAAAACCCCAACCAGCCAGTCACAGCAACACTGGATCAACCAATGGTGTGGGTTTGGGGCTATCTGTTCAACCTGGTCTTGTAGAATCATGTTTACTATACATACAATTTTGAAAAATTATTTTTATGGGTCTCTGTAAACAAAAATGTTAAAAAATGTTACAAAAATTATTAATCACTAATAGTATTCGTAATAATTTAATGGCATTACTGATTATTTATATTCAATTAGTAAGCTTATGTCTTTATGTTATGGTTGTGTAATATGCATGCCTAAAGTTTAGTGTAGTTCAAGGTTGCATATGCAAGCTTTATATAGGTTGTATGTTCAAGCCTTATATAGGTTGTATGTGTAAGCTTTTATGGTACATTAGCCGCATGTGTTGCATTTGTAAGTTGAGACGTGTGTTTTCCATTATGAATGGAGCGGAATTTATTTTAAACTATTATGGTATGCTTAAATACACCCTGCAAATGTAACTCCTTCAGAGAAAGATGAGAAAGACAGAGCAAGACTGAGAGAGACCATTGATAGGAAACCATTGTACAACACCACAATTTAAATTTTAAATGTTCTTTCTCTCCTATGTCTGATAACTAAAGAATTAACTAATTTACTTTTTCATGGCAAAGGAACTGGTTTGTCTCTGTGACTTCACAACAGGTAAATTCAGAGTCATCAGTCTAATTGTTCATATCACGGCTGTTTCCTGGTAAAAAAAAAAAACACAATACAGTTACTTTTGGTCACTTTCAACACTATAGTGAATGATTTAGAAGGCAGTCAATTTTAATGTTTGCATTGCAAAACCAACAACATTTAAAATCTTTTTCGAGTGAAAATAAATTCAATGGTAGATTAACTGATAAAGCGTAGCACTTGCAACATGGAGAACTGGGTCCAGAAGAGCATTCAAGCCAACATGTAAGACAAAAGTGTCACAGACACCCCACAAAATGACGTGGTTGCTTCAGTAACAGTGTTTTTCATCTTACATTTGCTTTTATGACACTATCGGTTAGGTTAAGGTTTTAAGATTTAGGGTAGGGAGATTTAAAACTCGATAAAAGGAATAGTTCACCATAAATGGAAAATTCTCTCATTATTTTCTCACCCTCATGCCACCCCAGGTTTTTATGACTTTATTCCATCTGCAGGCCACAAATAATTATTCTTAGAATAATATTTCAGCTTTGAATTTCCATACAATGCAAATGAATGGTGGCCAGAACTTTGAAGGTCCAAAAAACATATTAGGGATGAATAGTATGAGCCCTTCTTCTCCTCTTCTTCTTCCTTCTTTATTTCTGGTGATTTGCATTCTTTGTGCATATTGCCACCTACTGCGGAGTGAGGAGAATTTATAGTAAAACAAGGACTTAAATATTGACCTGTTCCTCAGCTATCAGCTGTTTCTCAACTATCTAATTGCTGGACATCTGGGATGGCATGAGGGTAATGAGAGTAATTGATGGGAGAATTTTCATTTTTGGGTGAACTATCCCTTCAACCTTAAAAAGCTCATCTGTTTGGAACATTTAGGACTGAGAACTGAGAGCTTTTTGTGCAACCAATAGAAGATGGTAGGAGTGTTTGGGAAACCTGTCTATTTTATGCTATTTTATGATGCTATTGGCAAAGTAATTACACACTTCAGATTTTATTTATGAAACCGATTTGGATTCCCACCTTCAGGCCAATTACCCCACAGCATTGCTGTAAAACCCACACTTAATATGCTGCCCTGGTGCCATCATCACTCACAGCACCCATTTCACAAGCAAGAGGGAAGCTCAAGCTGAGGTATCAGACACTGGAGACTAGCTAGCCATCGAAATGAACATGCTGGACACTGAAGATGCAGTTTGTTTGCATATTTTGGGCTATTTTGGTCGAGACTTGACTCAGTGAATCTCCGCTTTAGACATTGACCCCGCCACAATACCCAGTTGGCCATCTCTGGCCCAAGAGTAATCGGCAGCCCTAAGGCATTTGGCTGTTGACCCAGAGGAAGCCCCGAGGAGGCACAATGAAGCCCCGGAAGTGACAGTGGGCACGCAGCTGACACGCCCTTATTTGGCCCAATAGTGGAAACGTGGCTAATGGCAGTAAGTCTTGGTGCTCTGCAATGCACAATCCAGTCTGATGCACTGTGCACTGTTTAAATGATTCCTTTGAAATATTTACAATCTGCTTTTGCTTACAGCACACCACGCTACTCTCTCTTTCTTTCTCCCTCCCTTTCTCTCCCTCACTACCTTTCTTTCTCTCTGTAGTGCACTTTGTCATCCCATTCACTCTAGTACAATCCCCTTCTGTAAAAAACATTCCACTCACTTTCAGTATTGATAATGCTGGCTCTGAAACAAAAAAGTAAATTCCTCTCGTTCTGTTTTTGTTTTTCTTCTTTCTTTTTCTTAGTCAATTTAATATTTTAGCACATTTTGAGACTTTGTCATTTCAACATAAAGATAATTTTCTCTGGAGAAAAAACATTGTTTTATTTATTTATTTATTTAAGTTTCCAGGAAAGGCTGTTTTCTTAGTAATTCATCACAATTAATGACTTTAGGGTTGGTATTTTTATTCAGATTAATTTGATTTTCCTGTCTGAGATTGTCTTATAAGAATAGAGGGGCGTCGACAGTGGATACACATTCAGGACAAGAACAGGCGCACTAATGAACATCCACCCTATAGTGGCAGGGAAACTGAATCTTTGCCAGTTGGTGGAACTGACAACGGTGAAACTATACATAGCATGGCGGAAACTTTTCAAGATGGAATGCTGCAAATTATGTTCCCTTTTGCAATGAAAACACAGAAAGTTATTGCCACATGAGAGGCTTGAACAAAGGCCTGGAAGACCGAACTTGTCTGCAATGATGATGAAGTTTTCTGCAAGCCACATTCGCTCCCCCACTTTCGAGCCTGTTCTGAATTTACAAAAGATAAATTCTTACCCTGTCTGATAACACGCTTGAACATTGCAGTTTTTTTTAAAAAACTATTGATGCTCATATAAGCTCTGCAGGGCCTTTGGTTTGCTGTATTTTTTAAAGAAAGTGCCTTTATCATTTCCAGATGTTGGTATGGAAAAAAATGCAATATTTATCAAGGACAATTTATTAATCAGGCTTGCCTGCAGAGGCAGCGGTGTGGAGAGAGAGCTAAGGCATAGCTCGACGGGAAGATGAAAGCTTGTATATAATATGGGGGTCAGTGTAAACCAATCTGGCCAGCATTATAAGATCAGGTTTCTGCCCTCTGCAAGCTTTAAATGAACAGGTTCATTTCTCAATGCTCATCAAATGCCTCTTTGGTTTTTAAAGCAAACATTGTGTCAAAGCATATTATAGTCCAAATTATTTAAACGAGACAGAGAGGGACAGAAAAAGAGAGACTAGTGGGTATTTTTTGTTAACCATAAACTCTGTCCTGTTATATGGTATTTAAGTCCAGA
The DNA here is from genome assembly GCA_032164185.1 of Moxostoma hubbsi. Classification (NCBI taxonomy): domain Eukaryota; kingdom Metazoa; phylum Chordata; class Actinopteri; order Cypriniformes; family Catostomidae; genus Moxostoma; species Moxostoma hubbsi. The sequence continues at coordinate 13,596,422 of JAVLUX010000034.1, forward strand.
TGGTACCAGATGTAGTACAATAAACAGTCAAATTAAATTATAGGCCTACTATTTAACTTTCTTATAAAATGTGATGTAAATGAAAATGAAACACAAAGCTTAATTTGGTTGTGCATTATTACAACATGATAAAAGAATGCACTTCAGCTTTGTGGCTTTTTTGTGGTTGTAGAACTTTTTTTTTTTTTTTAATAATTAAAATTAAAAAAAATTCTAGTTGAATTCCTGTAGATTTTCAAAATAGATAATTTTAGCAAGCATGTCAAAATCACTGATCCAATTATCCAATCAGATCACAGCCCCTGTGTTTAAGCAGTTGCCACGGTTCCTCTAAGTGGCTTGAACGCACAGGTGGTTCACACCTCAGGTGTGTGACCTCAAACAGGAAAATGACAAACAGCATGTCAAAGTGACACATTCTCACCCTGTTCACTTCTGTATAGAGCCAACAGACCAATAGCATTACTGTTACCAACCAAGTGCTAACGTCTCTGGTGAAACTGCCACTGTTATTTTAAGTAATAAGAGAGTCACCAAAAACTGTCATTTAATGTGTCCAGTATTTATTAAATATCTGCAAATATCTGAACTTCCACTCAGTCATTAGTTATGCTAGTACTTTTCACAGGTTTTTTATATATATATAAAAAATTATGATCTTCCAAGTTATGCTCTACTTTTTTTAACTAACCTTCAAGGGTTTCTGTTTTCAGAACTATAGCCACAGCTGGGCATCACATCAGCCAGTCTCCTTTTATAAACCTTTCCGTCCATTTGGAAGTGAATTTCAAAGACTGTAGAAACAAAGCAGCAATGTCCGGTCCAACTGCTGATAAATTTGTCTTCACAATTTGTCACCCAAATGTTGTTTTATGTGATTGTCAGTCCCAGCTGTGTGCCACACTCTCAAATGTTATAATCAGACAACACTGAAATTAACCTGCTATTCGCAATGTTTTTGAACTGTATGGGTTGAAAATTAATACCTCACTGGTGCCTTTTTCCATGTAACCTTTATTATGCTTATTTCTCTTTAGTGAACCTACAGTCCTTACTTTAAAGCAGCTGTCAATCAAAACATTGGGGAATGAATGGGAGTTCGTATGCTCTCTCTCTCTCTCTCTCTCTCTCTCTCTCTCTTTCTCTCTCTCTTTCTCTCAGAAACACACCCATATTCTGCCATAAATCAGTTCTTTCATGTTTGTGTGTGAGTGTTGTTGTTTCCTTGAGCTGTTTCATTCTCTTGTATCACTGTAGTTCCATCTCAATCTGGTGTGAAGGAAACACTAAATATTTTTTTTCCTTAAGGTTTATCTTTGCTTTGGACTGAACCTACCAGAACTTCAATAGTTTCTAACACTGATGAAATTTCCAAACATTTATAACTGAGTAATTTTTTTTATGTTGTCTGTGATAGGATTTGAGTGTAATGTTTCCATCTGTATACATACAATCCATTGAAGGGCCATGGTAATTTAATAATATCAATACCAAAGTTATCAATGTAAATATAGCCTTGAATTCCTGGAGTAATTCTTTTAAAATACACTCTTCCTCAGTCAAAAGTGGAACATTTCTCTTTGCTCCCTGGTTTCCTAGGAGCTTCTGTTAAGAAATTAAGGCAATTAAATAATTATTAATTAAAAGAAGCATTATATATATATATATATATTAGCTGTGGTCTGAATACAAGTAAAATCTTGAGTGTGATAACTGTTGTACATTTCAAAAGTGAAACGTTTTAGACCACAGGCATGTACACTATGGCGGATGGAGCTGGACAGAATGTGGGTGAGCAGAATAATGTTTCTTGGGTTATTTTTACAGCTGATGAATAAAGTACTTCAATATGCTGAAATTTAGGTGTGTGCTTCTGATAAATAAATATTTGTCTAGTACCTGCAATGAAAACAGAAATCTGTCTAGAAATCTACCATAGTGTCTATAGTAAACATTTTAAAACATTTACCATGATAACTATTTTTTTCACACAAATTTAATTGTTACTAATTGTTAATTATGTAATTTATTCATTTAATTAAAATAGTTTAAATTATAATAACACATATTTATTTATTGATTACCAAGTCTTTATTATACTAAAATACAACTTTAACAATAGGCAAGAGAGGTAGGCAAAAGTATGATTAGAAGTTTCACATAAGGGAATGTGAAGCACTAAAATAAAAAGTTGACCACACAAACAAACCAATTAATGGGTTAGTTTCATTTAAAGCAACTAACTAATCTATTTATTTGGATGACAGAGGTGGCTTGTGTCAAATTATCAAAGCTTTATTGTACAAATATACAACTGTACAATATATTTTCTTTACAGCTTTTTAACTGTTAAGGCTATTAAGGACTGTATAAATTCCAAGGTGAACCATTTATTTTTGGAGTGAGTTACAGTAGTTGATGTTGAAAGTGCTGATATTTGTTATTAGTTATTAGTTTGTTGTTATTTATTTATTTTTTGTTAAGTATATGATACAATAAAAAAGAAATGATGATGATAAGTGAGGGAGTAAGTATTGCTCCCCTTCTGTCACTTACTCAATGTTGTGTCGATGTAGTGACACTAAGGGTCTCTCTTGAGAGCCTCGGTTACGTCTTATCTTTGAGAAAAGGCCAATGAGAATTTCAAATGGAATTTGCATGCCCATCCCCCAGACATACGGTTATAAGGGAAGCGGCATGAGGGAAGCCTGCATTTTTTCTTCCGAGCCGAGTGGTTGGGTTTCAGTGAGCTGAGTAAAACTCACTGCTGTTCCACTCACCTCTAAAGAGCATACACTGTTGGAAATACGGCGTATTTCAGCTGATTCAGTCAGCAAGTGCAGACTACGCCCCTGAGTGCTTCAACGGCCCTCTAAAAGAGTATATATTTCTCTAAAAGAGTAAATGGCCCTGCACGCCATGGCCCTCCTGCAAGTCCACCAGGCCAAGGCGCTAAGAGATCTGTACTTGGGTAGTCCTGATCCTGATATACTGCAGGAACTGTGCTTGGCGACTGACCTCGCACTCTGGGCCACGAAGTTCAAAGCGCATGCACTCGTACAGGCAATGGCCACCCATGTGGTCCAGGAATGGCATCTGTGGCTGAATCTGGTCAAGATTTGGGACCCCGAAAAGGCTCGCATTCTTACCCCCATCTCCCAGATTGGCCTATTTGGCGACACCGTAGAGGGCTTTGCCCAGCAGTTCTCGACGGTGAAGAAACAGATGGAGGCCATTCAATACATCTTGTCCCGCCGCAGCTCAAGATCCTGCATTCCGTCTGCTCGCCGAGGGCATTCCCCTGTGGAGGTGAAACCCCAGGCAGCTCCACCCCAGCCCGGGACCAGCTCTCAGCCCCATCGTAGAGCTCCCCACAGGAAGCGGACGCCCCCTGTCTCACGGACCACCTCCAGGACCCAGAAGGCTCCCAAGCACTCAAGAGACGGGCAGCCCAGGGAGAGAGATGTCTGCCACGGAGCTGGTATCCAGACCACTCCATTCCCCGGTGGAGGGCTGGGTAGAGAATCTTTTGTTTCCATGTGTCCGGCATCAAGATTGGTTCGTGGCGGTAGACCTGAAGGATCCGTACTTTCACGTCTCAATATTACCCTGTCACAGACCCTTCTAAGGTTCGCTTCCGATGGCCAGGCATATTAGTACAAGGTCCTCCCCTTCGGTCTGTCCCTGCCCCCTCGCGTGTTCACGAAAGTCACAGAGGCAGCTCTTGGCCCGTTAAGGGAAGTAGGCATTCGCATGCTCAACTACCACAATGACTGGCTAATCTTACCACAATCTCGAAAGTTGCTCTGTGCACAAAGGGACCTAGTGCTCATGCACCTCCTCCTTTTAGGGCTTCGGGTCAACTGGGAAAAGAGCAAGCTCCCCCCAGTTCAGAGCATCTATTTTCTCTGCATGTAGTTAGACTCAGTCTCAATGACAATGAGTGCTGAACTGACTGAGTTCGTTCAGACTGGGCACAGCGGTTCCATTGAAACAATTTCAGAGGCTCCTGGGGCTTATGGCATCCTCAGATGGGCACGGCACCACAGCACATACCGTGTGACCCTCACCCCTTCCTACCGTCACTTATTCAGCACTTGGACAGACCTCTGTTTTCTACAGATAGGAGTCCCCATACAGCAGGTGTTCAGACACATCGTAGTTACAACATAGTCCTCCCAGTTGGGCTGGGGCACCATGTGCAATGGGCACACAGCCACTATTATTGCAAAATAAACCATGATAAAATGATCAGGACCCAGATACAAAGCAGACGAATAAATTAATGGACATGAAATACTGATTTGAGCTGAAATTATTTTATTACATGAGATTGATACAGTATACAGTATAGTGTACATATCAACACATCTATCAGAGCAATCTCTTCTCAATACAAAGCTATGCTGTTCCATTACCTTCAAATAAAATGTTTCCACAGATTTTCACTCTCCCATAGATTTGTATTAATTTATAGATTTTATTTAATGTTCTTTTTGTTGCTTTTAAAACACTTGAATGGACTTAGACTGGTACATAATCACAGTTAGTCCAGGAGTACATTAAACAGGGTCATTTCGATTTCCTATTAAATATGTGAAACCTCATAATTTCCTTTTTTTGATAGGTGGATGGAATATCTTTAAATGTTATTTCCCTGCATGACGCTCCGAGAGACTTGTGTAATTAGATGTCTGACAGGGATTTTTACGGTTTGTTAGGGAGGTCAATGAGTAAACATTTCCAAATGTATTTTGGATTGAAACATGGCTCTTTATGGGAGAATTGGAAAGGTTGACTGCCAATTCAGACACCTGTATCAAGATTTTCTATCTCGTGTTTAAATAATACAGCTGTATGTTTCCATTTCAGTTCTTATGGATGACAGCTCCGTGTGAAACAAGCTTCACCAAAACATTTCTCTGATGCAGTGAGACCACTACAAAGACTCAAACGTTTCCATTCCAACGTCAATGCCACCCTGCCCCTGACAAAACAACACGCTGACAAGTGTTTTGACTAGATCTTCACAGAGTAGCCATTTCAGTCAGACACCTTGACTGAGAGGGTGGAAGGGAGCTTTCCAAGTGTATGTGTGTGTCTCAGGGGGGTGTTGGTTTTGGAGAGCAATCAAACTGGTGTGAAGCATCAGTGGTCTTCATTGTCATTCTGTATATCCCGCCAGTTTTATTGTGGTTAGAGTTTAAGATAAACTCCCACTCCGGTGGAATCGTGACTCCTCGCTGCGACTGCATTTTTCTTTATTTACTCTCTGTTGTATCTTTTGAATTACTTTCAAACAGAGGAGAGGAGAGAAAGAAGGGACAAGACATTGAAAGGAAGGTTCTATTCTGTCATCATACATTCCTCTGCAGTCTCTGGGGTATGGTGGGTTGAGAGGTATTAAAGGGATAGTTCACCCAAAAAGAAAATTCCTACATAATTTACTCACATTTACATTACCCATGTTGTTCCAAACCTATATGACATTCTTTCTTACATGGAACGCAAAAGGAGATTCGAAGTAGAATGACAGCCTCAGTCACCATTCATTTTCATTGTATGGAATAAGATACAATGAAATAGAATGATGACTGAGGCTAACACTCTATCTAACATTGTCTTTTGTATTTCATTGAAAGAAAGAAAGTAATATGGGTTTGAAAAAACATGAGGGTGAGTAGATGATAACAGATTTTTCCAGCATATTCTCATGACAACCAATCAACAGACAGAATTTTACAGTGTGTGTATGGAAACAGAATCGATACAATACAGGCTTCGTATTTTAACTAGCTTCCTAACCAACACTTTATTTAGGAAAGGACTGATGTTTGTCAATAACCTGTAATACATTTCCCATGTCTTGTTCCAAACCGTGATGTTTTCTTTCTTCCAACAAAAATAATTTTCCTATCAAAATCATGGGTAGGTTTAGGGTTTGGGTAAGGGTGTAGATTTTATGGGTAGGTTCAGTCTGAGGAAAACAACAAATTATTTTAAACAAAGAAAGTCTTTTTCTTTTTTTGTAAAAAAATAAAAAATATTTTTATTGCTTTTAGTTCCAAAAAATAAATAAATAATAAAAGTAGAGGAATTCCTTTTCACTGTCTTTGTGTTAATCCAATTACCCAACACCTGCAGTGCACTCATCTTCCAATTCCTCCCGTCTTCCTCTTACTCCCCCTATCATCCTCCCTTTAAAAATGGTTTTGCAGGGAAATGGAATGATCTGTCAGACTGTTAACGTGGGTCCTGTTACACACCTGCCAAGTCTTAAGCTGAAAGAATAACACCAAACTGTTTTGAGGTATTTGAGAATGGATTAGAGAGAATTCAGGTACAAATCCAGAAACGTACCAAAATCCAGGACCTTGTGTTGTGTGATTCACAGAGTGCTTTACCCTGTACTTTAATGTACGTGTTTTTTACTCCAAGACATTTGAAGTTTATATAAAACTAAACTGTCGGTCAAGATAAAAAGGCGTCATCATATTTACTGATAACTTCTGTCCGCTGTGGTTCATTTCACAGGAAGTCATTGATATGTAGGATAGTTCTGGACGGGCTTTCCGAAAAGCCAATTTACGGAAAAAATGTGTCTCTGTGACTGTTCGAGCTCACCAGGACATAAACCCTTCTGCTGATACATCTTTTATCCTGAGCTGTTCCTGAAATCTGTCGTGAGAAAATGGAGCGATCACTCAAAACAGAAGTTCCTGCATCTACTGAAGGACAAAAACCAGAACAAGCCAAACGCACCTTGTAGGCCTCTGTATGACTTCCTGTTTAATGTACAGCAGACAGGTGACAAGCTAACTCTGTTCACTCAGCTTTTTAATTTAGAGTCTCTTCCTTTAGGAGCCAATTGACTAAAACAGGGTTTATGTTGTAGAAGATAAGACATGACCTTGTTCCACTTCTGTTCAAGAAGACTAAACAGATCTACCTTGAATGAACTACTCCATCAGAAAGGAACATTTTTAAGCTTTTGACTTTAAAGAAACAGTTCACCCAAATATCTATATGCTATCATCATTTACCTCACACTCACACTTTAATTACTTTCTTCCAATCAAATACAAAAGAAGAATATTTGAAGAATTTCCTGGTCACTCTTTTCCATATAATGAAAGTGAATGAGGACTGGGGCTGTCAAGCTCCAAAATGACAAAAAAGCAGCATAAAAGTATCATAAAATTATTCCATACATCTTGTCCACTATATTTGGAGTTTTCTAAAGCAATATGATAGATTTTAGTGAGATACTTATGTTGCTATTCTCTAATATATTCTTCTTCTTTTGTGTTCCATTGAGCAAAGAAAGTCATGCATGAACAATATGATGGAAAGTAAATGATGACAGAATTTTAATGTTTGGATGAATTATTCATTTAACCACAGTTACATTTCAAACATAATCAGCAATTGTTATACAAGAATTTGTTGAGACAGACTTCAAAATGCCTAGCATGAGGCTGTGAAATAAACTGAGCGAATGAAACCAAGCATAAAATCAATTTACTGTAATATAATGAAAGTCAGAGGTCATTCTCAAGTCATAGGGTATTTTTATGCTTTTAGGGTATTCATGACAAAGTAAATCCATATGATTACTCACACTCTGCTCTCATAGTCTGTAATAAGCTAAATAAAATACTACTTGGAAAATAACATTAAAACTCACATTGGGGATTACAGAGATTGTTCCATTATACATTTGTATGAAAAATGTGCGTAATTACAGCAAAACCTGTCAAAAGCGACCCACGTCTTTGAATGATGTTTGGGATTGTTGAAGTGAATTCATGCTTTTTTGTGACACCCTGAGTGACTGTGTTTTGTGAGCCTGTAGCGGAGGAAGTTCAAATCTTCTGTTTTTCTGAATCTTAGGCTGAATCACTAGATGAAGCAGGATAGAGAAACTTAGTCTGTCAAAGCCTGACATCAGAGCAGCAGGCCCAGAAACTGTTCAGATCAAAGGAGAGACCCCTGTGTTTGTGTGTGTGCGTTTATGTGTGTTGCTTGATATGTCTCATTTGACTTGTTCTTTGTTCTATTAACATAACATGTCATCAGTAATTTGACCTTACAAAGTAGCTAACTGTGTCTCTCTCACAGGAAAGAAAAACAATAAAAAAAAAAAAAACAATGTTGAGAGGAAAGGAGAAAAAGAAAGTGGCAAAAAAAGATCCCCCTTGATGAAAATTGCCATCAGCACTCGTGCCATCTGTATTACCCACTACCCACTCAAACCCTTTGTGAATCTAAAATGAGAAACAGACCGGCCAAAGCACTTAAAACAGTTACATTTAAAAGTCTTCTACAGAAGTAGTTTAAAGTCACCGCTAGAATCCTTTTTTTCACAAGCTTCGAAAAAAAGAAGCCAACAGCTTTGAAATAAGCAGACCCTTCAAACAGAATAAAAAGTTTGCTTGTTCTTCTCTACTGCAAAAAAATCAATAAAAACATTAACATCAATACAATATATATATATATTCTTAATCACTATTTTTGTCTTGTTTCCAAATAAAATTGCATATAATATTAAGACTTGTTTTCAGAAAATATACCTTTAACCTTTTCATGAGTAGGGTCTAAATATTTCTTCAGTGGCCCCTGGAGTGAGTTATTTTTGCATGTGACACAGCACAGCCGTTTGTGTGGGGCAGAGTTTAGACGATATTTTTTTTATTTCTTGTCTTAAAAAATACTGTATATTATATTATAAACATGTGAGCAAATGGTTATGTCTGCTGTACTGTTTTTGTTTTATGTATTTCATTTTTATCACTGTAAAAAACAATCAAAGAAATAATATCAGCAGTTCAGTTTGCCTATGCACTGTTTGAATGTGAATGTTTTTGTGATAGTTTGGCTGTCTCTTTTAGAAAACAAATTTATTATATGCCTGAAAAGACTGTTTGAGTTGCTGTTTGTGTTAATTAAAAAGCATCTGCACCCAAGCAGACATGGCTGCATGCATGGGAAGATCGTGTTAAGATATGATGGCTGTGCATATACAAGATGTGAACTGTTATCATGGTACTTTGGTGACAATTTGGTTGTTTGTTACATAAAATAAACATATTATGTGCTTGAAAATACTCTTTGAGTAGCAGTTTGTTTGACGAATGACAACCGCTACTCATGTAAACAAATATGGCAGCAAGCATTGGATGAAAATTGTGTTTGATATATTGATTGTGCGTATAAGAAGTGTAAACTTTTTATTGTGGTACTTTGGTGACGAGTTGGATGTATGTATATAAAATAAACTTATTCTGTGGTTTAAAAGACTGTATGAGTAACTGTTTGAGCGAATAATATAAATATAAATAACAGATGCTTGGCCAGTGCAGCCTGTGTCGACTCAAAAGCAGATTTGAATCTGGCAGCGTGTAACGTAACTGACTGTTGCAGAAACACACACTGTATGTGTGATGCTTCTCTGCGGGGCCCAGTTAAGTCACATATGTGTGATGGTAAGATTTTTTAGCTTACTTGTATGGGCTTTTCTTTGTTCGTTCCTGTTTTAAGTATATATATAACAAAATTAAAGTTTATCCAAAAAACAAGAAACAATTCTATTTGGCAATGGGGTCAGAAAAAAAATGTAATTTGTGCCTCTCATGTCAATGTATCTTGTTTTTTGCATGTTTAGTATTTTTAATGAAAAACAATAATAAATTACTGATTAAAAAGTGATTTCCAGTGTCTTTATAGAGTTATATAAGAGAGGAAGCACACAGAAGCGGGAAGAGAGATTTCAGGGAGCTATAAGGAAAGAGAGGGAGTCGGCTCCCTTTATGCATTTCAAACATAAGCCGAAGAAAAGCTCAGTTCCATTTGTTCTCATTATGTTAAAGATGATTGACCCTGGCAGACCACATTTCTTCCTCATGGTGTTAAGGTTCACCTTATGTGGTTTCAGGACATAAACATTGTATTCATATTCAAGCATGTTGATTTACTTTACTGTCATTTTCCATTAAACAGAAACCTAACAATACCTAAATCAGTTCTCCTGCTGAATGAGAGAAGGGTTTTATGATGAATAGTAAGTCCTGAGGCACTTGTAAGCTGATTAATACATGTGTATAGTGGCTGGCAGTGAGGGGGAACCAAATTCACCCAGCACACCTGCCCAAAGACAAAATATCAACATAACAGAGTAATGGAACGCTAAAGAAACACACACACACACACACACACACACACACACACACACACAAACACATATATTCTTATAAACACACTTGAAATTATCCAGTTCAATATATTCTACTGTCCAAAAATGCACAAATTTATGAGAAAGAAAAAATATAATGGAAAAAGAATGGCAAAAGAATCGTCTTATATTTATTTTTTGGCTTCAAATATCTTTGATCACAGTTTTTGTATGTTATGACCCTGAGAACTCAGTAAATTATCACTCTTACTTCTGTGAATGCCAAACTTATAGCACAAGACATCATTCCAGGTCCCTGTTCACTCCATAGCAGACGCAGATGCACACTTACTCATGTTAATAAAGCACACACAAGTGTTTCATCTCATATTCTGATGCAGCTTTATGTCAGTCTTAAACACTAGCCAAACAAGCTAAAGACAGGCCTAAAGAGGGTCAAGGGCAGATAGAAAGAGAAAGTGAGGAAAAATATGTAATATAAGTTGCTGCAAAAAGTATTTGGACACTGCATGAATTTCATTGCATATATAATATCAAGTTCACATGGGTGTCCTAGCAGAGTCCAGTGTTTGACAATCACAATTGTTTTCTAATTCTTTGTCATCAGTTTGAAGAGTATACACACAGTTTTGTCATATAAAACCAGACAAACTTCTTTTTGTGAAAGTTTTGCATGAAAAGTAATATATTTTTGTACCTTATGTTTATAAACCGTACATACGTACGGTGTATGTATATATATATATATATACACACACACTGTACGTATGTACGGTATATATAGGATGGATATCCTGGCCTTGTAACCTGTGATCCCCATTGCTCTCAATTAAACATTTCTGTATTTAAATAGTCAGTGGGAGGCCCCCCCTCCTCACGCCCCAGGCCAGCGTGTGTGTGTAGTGAAATATCAGAGCTTTGATACTGAATCCCTCCTGTCTGTTAACTTTGGCTAAGCTGAAGGATTCTGGGGATGCTTGCATATGTGTTCCAGTACCCCGCTCTCATATCCACCTACAGACATGGGTACACAGACACACGAATATTTATTTACATATATAGGAATGCACAAACGCACACACAGTACAGCATATGAACCCTCACCTAGTTCCAGGTCACACAGTTCTAAGTTGATGGGGTTTCTTTACTTTTGAGAAAAATGGTGGAGAGTAAGAGAGAAAGAAAGAGAGAGATTCCGAGAGAAGACAGTGTGAATGGATCTTGCAGTGAGCAGCTATCTAATGTATCTGAGTGAAGCGAAAGAAAACAGAGCTCCACCAACAGCCATGCTCCTTTGTTCTCTCACTCTCTCTTTCTCTTGCTTTTCCTGATGGGAAATAAAACTAATTTAATTGGAAAAATAGTAGAGCAAATAATCTTAAATTAATGTTGAGGGTTCAATACAAGTTAAGCTCAATCAACAGCATTTGAGGCATTGCGTTGATTACCACAAAAAATGACAACCTCTCATAGTGAAAACATGACTCTATAAACATTTTTGCAAAACTTGTTATACATGCCTCCAGGTACAATTACCTGCAGTTTCCTGGTGAAATTAACACTAGAGGTGCTACAACTGTGTGTTTTTTTCACTTTCACTCAAATAAAGACTTCAGCAGCATATTATGTCTTTATAAACACTTATTATTCTCTCTATTACTCAGACCCTGCTACTTTATGATATCGAGATACTTTTAACAGAAAATTATACATTTTAATGCTTGTATTACAGACCCACCTACATACAGTATATTCACTTGTTCAATTATGATAAACTTAGTAGCGCACCTCATTGAGCATTGGACTTTAGAATTGGAGGACTGTGGTTCAAAACCAGACAAAATCTCAATTTTAAAACACTATTGGTTAAGGATAGGTGTTAGTTAAGTGTAAGGATGTCTGTTTTGTTTTTTTAACTCTAGAGTTTAACTCTTTTTTTTAATACTCCAGAGTATTTCTAATATTGCTGATCTCCTGGGATTTTTACACACAGCAGTCTCTAGAGTTTTAGAATGGTGCCAAAAACATCCAGTGAATAGAAGTTATATGGACGGAAACACCTTGTTCATGAGAGAGGTCAATAGAGAATGGCCAGACTAGTTCAAGCTGACAGAAAGGCTACGGTAACTTAGATAATCAATCTGTAAAATGGAATAGTACAGAATAGAATATTAGAGTGCACAACACACCGCCTTGAGGCGGATGGGCTGCAACAGCAGAAGATCATATCAGGCACTTTTTTAGGACCATAGTGTTTCTAAAAAAGTGCTCAACGAGTGTACAATGTAAGTGAATGAGGCCAGTCCGTAAAATATGCACCATTAAAATATACACCTGTAAGGACTTCACAGGAGGGAGGACACGGGAACAGGGTTCGACACAAAGGTAGGCTCTTTAATTAAGGGTTGCAGACAGACAGGGGTAGTGCAAAAACGTGTAAGTGCTAAACATAAACTCTTTTAACATAGAATCTAATAACTTGGCTCAGTCTCTCTATTTCCAACACTGGACTGGCAGCTCTCTCTCTCGACTGGAGGCACTGGTGCTCTTTTATGCCGCTCTCCCCGTATTCACTGAAATTAGAGACAGGTGTTAGACATAATTTAGCTCAGGTGCAAGCGCCCTTACCGCTTTCTCCCTTCGGACGGGCGCTTGACCACGCCCCCGCTGCCACATACCCCCACTGCCCGACTCAGGCCGGGGAGTCATCCGGCCTGCCTACCACTCCCCCCCCCCCCCCCCATTTCTGGAAAGGAAGTCGGCGACAGCCATCTGCACCCCCGTTCTGTGGACCACCTCGAACTTAAAAGGCTGGAGAGCCAGATACCAACGGGTGATCCGGGCGTTAGTATCCTTCATGCGGTGGAGCCACTGCAGCGGGGCATGATCCGAGCAGAGAGTGAAGGCCTGCCCCAGCAGGTAGTAGCGGAGCATGAGGACCGCCCACTTGATGGCCAGACACTCCTTCTCTACAGTGCTGTACTTCGTTTCCCTTAAGGAGAGCTTTCTACTGATGTACAGCACCGGGCGCTCCTCCCCCTCCACCACCTGCGAGAGTACGGCCCCCAGCCCTCTGTCTGAAGCGTCCGTCTGTAATAGGAAAGGGAGAGAGAAGTTAGGTGAATATAAGAGCGGCCCTCCACAGAGTGCGGCTTTAACCCGTGTGAACGCCTGTTGGCACTGCTCCGACTACTGGACCGGATCTGGAGCCCCCTTTTTAGTGAGGTCAGTCAGCGGGCTGGTGACGTCCGAATAATTAGGTACAAATCTTCTGTAGTAGCCAGCCAGCCCCAGGAACTGCCTCACCCCCTTTTTGGTCTTGGGCCTAAGGCAAGTCGCAATCGCCGCAGACTTATCAATTTGGGGACGCACCTGGCCATGACCCAAGTGGAACCCCAGATACCGCACCTCCACACACCCAATCGCGCACTTCTTAGGGTTTGCTGTGAGCCCCGCCCGCCGCAGCGACTTCAGGACCGCCGTCAGATGTTGTATATGCCACTGCCAGTCATTACTATAGATAATAATATCATCTAAGTAGGCAGCGGTGTAAGCAGAGTGGGGCCGGAGGACACGGTCCATCAGACGCTGGAACGTGGCTGGGGCCCCGAACAAACCGAACGGAAGTGTCACGAATTGGTGTAATCCGAACGGCGTAGTGAAAGCTGTTTTTTCTCGGGAGATTGGTGTCAAGGGGATCTGCCAATAACCCTTCGTCAAGTCTAGGGTCGAATAAAAACGAGCAGTACCTAACCGATTGAGCAGTTCATCAACGCGGGGCATTGGGTACGCGTCAAATTTAGACACCGCGTTGACTTTTCTGTAATCCACACAGAACCGCACCGACCCGTCACTCTTGGGAACAAGAACGACCGGGCTGGACCAGTCGCTGTGGGACTCTTCTATTACTCCCACATCAAGCATGGCATTCAATTCGTCCCGAACAATTTTCTTTTTATGCTCGGGGAGGCGATAAGGGCGACTACGAACGACCACCCCCGGCTCGGTCTCGATATGGTGCTCGATGAGGTTCGTGCGACCCGGTAGGGGAGAAAACACGTCTGCAAACTCCTTTTGCAACCTGGCAACCTCTGATCGTTGGCACGGGGAGAGGTGGTCTCCACAAATGACCGGGGCATTGAGATCGGATTTTAAATTTACCTCCGGTCCGAGCTCCGCCCTCTCTGGAACCACCGTAGCCAATGACACAGAGGACCCGCCCATTCCCTCGTCATCCTGATTTGGAACAGTCGAGGATGGCCCTGGCTCCACCTCCCCTGCCAAAGCATTGCACATCGCACATCTCCCTATTTTAGTGCAGGACCCATCCATGCAAATTCCCCCTAATACATCTCTAAATACAGGCCAACCGGTTCCCAAGATTAGAGGATGGGTGAGGCGGGAACTAACCGCTGCCTCCACTCTATGTTTTCTCCCTCTGAATTTAACCAGTAGGGTCACCATCGGATAGTTGTGAACATCCCCATGCACACACCTCACCCTAACCCGCTTAGGCGTGCTTAAAGCCCCGGGTTGAACCATGCATTGATGGATGGTGGTCTGATTACAGCCGGTATCCAGCAAAGCTTGGTGTGTACCCCCCTGGATTCTTAACGGAATCCGGTACGCTCCAGCCCGATCGGGGGCAGCATGTGGGAGATCGGAGACCCGAACCACCGCCCCCACCTTCATCAACGAACACAGATCGCGGAAGAGACTCGGGTCCCCGGACCTCCGACAGGCTGGCCCAGGCGCTACACCCGTACCTGCTTCGGCAGACGCCCCCACCTGAGGGGGAGAGCGGTTGTAGGTTGTGGGGGAAGGAGGTGATGTGGCTGATGATTGGTTTGTTGATCCTAACCAGGCTCCTCGCCTGCGGGGGGCAGGAAAGGGCCCTGGAGAGAGGACAGAGGGAGAGGGTTGGAGGGGATGGGCTAGAGCAGAAGAAAACACAGGGGGGAGGGGGAGGAGAGGGAGAGAGAGAGAGAGAGAGAGAGAGAGAGAGAGAGGGCTCATCCGCCCTTGACAGCATGGCACGCGTGTCCGGGGTCGCGGCTGTGGCGCCCTCCTGGCTGAGGAGGCTCCGGATGGCCTGTCGATCCTCTGATTGGGCCCGCACGATCTCACAGAATCGCCAATCTTGCTCCTGTCTGAGCTCAAGCAGGGACTGTTGGTGGCTTTGATGTAGAGCAGCGAGGGACTGGAGGACTTCGGCCAGCTGGGAGGACTCTACGGGGCGACCTTTCTCCATGATTGGATTCAATTTGTTTCCCGGGTTTCGGTACCAGTGTAAGGACTTCACAGGAGGGAGGACACGGGAACAGGGTTCGACACAAAGGTAGGCTCTTTAATTAAGGGTTGCAGACAGACAGGGGTAGTGCAAAAACGTGTAAGTGCTAAACATAAACTCTTTTAACTTATAATCTAATAACTTGGCTCAGTCTCTCTATTTCCAACACTGGACTGGCAGCTCTCTCTCTCGACTGGAGGCACTGGTGCTCTTTTATGCCGCTCTCCCCGTATTCACTGAAATTAGAGACAGGTGTTAGACATAATTTAGCTCAGGTGCAAACGCCCTTACCGCTTTCTCCCTTTGGACGGGCGCTTGACCACGCCCCCGCTGCCACAACACCATTTCAAAATTATAGCCACAAGACGTAAATATTATACGTCAACATGATTTTAGTTTGATAAAACGCATACTAATATTATAGTGTAGAGTTATATCTAATATAACACCTTTGAATTACATCTATCTCATTTTGATTGATAATGCTCAAGAGGTGCCAAATCATTGACAGGGGAAGATGAGCTTTGGTCACTAAATATGTGGAAAACGTATGTTTGCACGTGGTGACAGTAGAAGTGAAATCTCTAAGCTTCAGCCTCAATAAATCAAGCAACACACTTTCAGGGATGTTTTCAGCTTTTTACAGTACTGTCTGTAGCACAGATATGTCAAAACAGTGTACCCTTATTGGGAGACTGGGGACATGCTCCCCCGGGAAAAATATTTTGCAAAAACACACTAAAGCATTTAATTGTGGTGACTTTAGAAGCAGCATTTTTACCTTTTCACAAGTATATATGATGTGTAGCAATTAATGGAACTATGGGCTACAAAACATTAATAAAAGTCTTATTCACACAGCACAACCAGCACTGTTTAAAGTTTTTCAAAAGTATCTACTTAAGTAAATAAATAGCCTACTGTGGCAGGACCATAGTATTGTGATGGTATCGGATGGTAAAACTGCAATGCATTGATGTACACCATGATATTTAAATAGTACTCCAATGTGCATGTAAAAAAAACATGCTATGATACTTTTTGATACCTGTTTGGTTGGAAAAATGGCTTTAACTTGAGTTGTTCAAAAGCTGCACACGCAGGTGTTGAACTAAATAAAGACATTATTTATTGCTGTCATATGAAGAATGCACTTGCAGGTTTTGATTTAAAATATCCCGTCACCGTATGAGTTGGGAGAGCCGTAATCTGACAACTACATGTCGCAAAATCATCTGTGACTTCTTTTTTTAAAAAAACAGGACATTTTTATCGTAGTAAAATCCACATATTTTTCACTCCAATAGGATTGTTGAGTGTAAAACAGGATGAAGATTAGTGGACAGGCAGCTAGTTAATTAACTTATTTGCTGTTTCCTCAAAAAAGCAGCTTATTATTCAGTTTATTATTCTTGCTTCTTGTCTCCTCACCAGTGAACTGCCATAAGAATATCTATGGGGCTCACCTTGGAAGAAGGGTTTTGGTTGTTACAAAGCAGGGTACGGGGTTGCTAGGTTACAGGGGCTGCTGCACCATTAGAGAGAGAGACATGCAGTTGGTGTGAGTGTGCTTAATAAAGTTTCAACAGTTAAGTTTACCTCCTCATCTGCTCTGTGTATCATGACAGTAAATATTCCACTTGATTGTTTTCTGTTTGTGGCAGGGCGGAGGGCGGGGCCGGGTCGTGATGATACACACCCGGTCCCGTATCAGGCTAATCAAGCCTCCGAGAGGGATAAAGGCCGATGGCAGGCGGTGGTACGAGGAGTGGGAGATCATTTACGGACATGTCCGTCATGTGTGTGTTTGTCCTTTGTTTTAAGTTTATTATTAAAATATTATTTATATTGTCAAGCCGATTCTCGACTCCTCCTTTCCCTTATTTCCCTTTACACTGTTCTATTTAGTTCATTTCGTTTTTAGAGTGAGAAATGCTCCAAACGACACAGTGCATGAGCTGTCTGAATGATTCGATAACTATTTTGCTTAACCGTTTGACTAATTATTTGAAGGAATCGATTCAAATGAGTAATTCATTCATAAATCGGGCATCACTAGTTCTGATTCTGTTCTAAAACAGGTGACAGAAATATGGAACACATAACATGATTGCTAAAATTTTGACAGGCAAAATGCTTCTTAAATCCAATACAATCTTCATACAGATAATAATCTGCTGGCTGTTACAATCATTTGCTGGCTGTGCTATGGAGGTGCTATGGACTTGGAGAGGCTAAAGCACATGTTAGCCCCCTCCCTAGTGCCGCTGGCTCTACTGGTGGAGAGAGGGCACACTTCTCAAATAACAGTAAATACTGCTGATTCACTCAATCTTACAATCTGACAGAACTAATAATTAAGAAGCGTGGATCAGAAGTGGACATGTGGAGAAACTTCCTGTGCATATGCTCATGGTCATTGTAGCATAAAGCATCTGAGATTATGAAAGCGCCTCATTCCATTGGTCAAATAAATAGTTTTTCTATTGTTGACAGTTGCTGTGTTCACCATTTACTACTTGCATAAAATGTTCTAACTGTGTTCAAATTAAAACTTAAAATATCCTTAAACACATAATGTAAAGAGATATGATGTTGGTATCAAATCATGAATCAGACACACTGTTGGATACTTGAATGTTAAAGTGAGGTTAAGGCAAAATGTAATATATCCATCAGAAAGTATTATTATTATTATTATTGTAACACTTTTTTATTTCATCAACATTAGTTAACTACTTTAACATAAAATTACCATGAACAATATTCTTTCAGCACTTATCAATCTTGTTTAAGGTGCAATATTTAAAAAAATTTTTTGCCAATGTGTGAACTGCTTGAAACACAACAAAAAATGTGCCCTTCTCCGACTTCCTAGGTTGCCTATTAAATCCTGTAGACTGATTTTCATAAGAAAGTAGCGGGTCGCATTTGCCAGGAAAATCCAAAGGTTGTGATGTTTATGCTCACTCCTGAGAGCCTTGCCTCAGTAATAGCTTATCTTCCGCTATTCAACAGCGACAAAAATACTGCAACACTAGGTAATGTTGTCTTAGAGAATCCAGCAAATGTCCAGCTCCCAGCTGGCTAAGCGGAAATGTTGTCGTGGTCAAGTAAAAACTAGATTGAGCATCGGCAGGGCATTTGATTCTAGGAGGGAACTTTGTTTGTTTTTGGGGATCAAACCAACCCTGAATTGGTGTTCGACTTATTGGACAGGTAAGCTTACATTACTGCAAAGCATGTTAAATATAGTGCCATAAGGATTGATCTGTGTAATTTTAGCTAACTTGATCTTGCCTGCACAATAACTGTCATAAACAATGTAATCTGTAATTATGCATCAAGATAAACTACAATAACACACAAAATGAATGCTAGACAATGTTCAAGATAATGGAAAAAGACAAATTTTTTAGTGTAACGTAACTTGGTTATACATAAAATATATTCATTCTATTATTATAAAATGCATCGATATATAAAAATGACAGTTGTGATGGAATCACATCAATACTGAGCTGTGTAAACATATTTATAATGTACAGTCTATTTTATAAACTTATTTATATTTAGCTTTATCCAAATTTAGCTAACAGCTAACGGCGACATAAATCCAGTCATGCAATGTATCATGTAGAGAAAAGTGATTACTGCAAACTACAGTCTCGCATTGTCAGACCTTCATCAACATATTGTTTCAGCCCTGTTCCAACACTGGAGAGTCAAATATAATATACAGTCTCAAAGTTTTTAGTAAAACAATCATCATTGTGTTTTTTTAATTATGCTCATGCATATGTCAGCATGATGCGGGTGAAACAAGTTGTCTCTTTGTACGTTATGTCATTGTTTTGGACTATGTTCGCATCCCTGTGGAGTGTGTGCACGAGCACGAGCAACGGGTAGCTGGCTTACGGGTGAACGGGTAGTTCACTTAATGGCCACAGGTATCATTAATAACAAGGGTTTATGAATCTTACATACTGCACCTTTAAAGTTAATTTCAATTTATACTAACATATTTAAAATATATATTTTTTATATAAAAAAATCGAAGTGTGTCGAAGAAGCGACACTAGGGGTCTCTCTTGAGCGCCGAATATGCCTATGATCTATGAAAAAAGGCCAATGAGAAGTTGGCAGACAGTATTTGCATACCCCGCCCCTGGACATACGGGTATAAAAGCGGGGAAATACGTCGAGTTCATTCAGTATTTTTCTGAGGAGCCGGAAATGGTCCAGCCACTACAGTGGCTCGGCTCAGCGACGTGACCGGGAGTACACAACGTCTCGTTCCCTCCATCAGGGAAAGGAGGTTACATCCGTAATCCAGACGTTCCCTGCCTGTCGCTCACTTCGACATTGTGTCGAATAAGCGACACTAGGGGTTCAATTTAAATCACACCATGCACTGAGCCGTGTACGTGTTCTGCTGACACAGGAGCGGGCAGGTATTCTACGTGCAAAGGCGACCAGCTATGTCAGACTGCACATACCCTTCCCCAATGCCCCACAAAAGTTATCGGAATCCTTCTGGTTGCCCTAGGCAGGGGAACAAGGCGACGCTTGCCAACCTGGGAACGGGCCAAGCCTGGCTGGGCTTTTTTCACTCTATGATTCTCTGCATAGAGCAAGAACGGCCGGAACCCTTACACGCATCGAGGGAAGGGGGTCTTACACAATTTCCTATTCTTTCAGGGAGAAAAGACGCTGCGGAGGCCACACCTGCCCGAAAGGGGAGGTAAAGGGATGTATTCGGGATGCCAAATACATCACATGGGTTTTTAGGCGGCATGTGGAGATGGCACAGTGGTAGATCCAACCTCGCTAGGAGGGGGAGTTGCTACAACACGGCGATCGGAGGGCAGCTGGAACTGCCTAAGTGATACGTGGTTCAACTCGTAAGGGGACCGTACTGTGGAAAATACACAGAGGGGGAGTCCGCGTAGGAGTCCTGCCCTGCGGAGCACCTATTCCAGTACAGGGTAGATTAAGTACCCGCAGTAGTGGATTGGGTCGCGAGTTCCTCCGCTGAACTGCGGACCCAAAGGGCTAGGGAGGAATCGTCCAGGGATCCGAATGAGTGGGATCTCCTGGGAGAGAAAGCGCACAGTTTTACCTCAGCCGAGGGAAAGGGCGCTAGGCGCAAGCGATCCACCCGGCCAGATCGTCAGCATGTTACCAAGTTCTACTGGATCGGACCTGAGAAAACATGGGATGATTCTGACTCAACCCAGAGATTGTAAAATCTCACGAAGGTATTGGTTGTTGCCCAACCAGCTGCTCTACATATGTATGCTAGGGAGGTACCTCTGGCCAGTGCCCATGAGGACGCAACACTCCTTGTCGAGTGTGCTCTCAGGAGGCAAACAGGTCTATCTGGGCCTTGCCGAACCGTTCCCAAATCAGCTGGATCGACTGGGGGTGAAGCCTCTCCTCTCCACTGGGCAAGTGTTGTCGTGACAGCGCATCCGCTACCACATTGCCGTGGATGTGAGTGGCACGCAGACTTGAGTCACTGCTGGCTCTAAATGAGGAGGCGACGGGTGAGTCGTGACGTGGCGGGAGCGTACGCCGCCTTGGCGATTTATGTACACTACCACGGTGGTGCTGTCTGACCTGACTATGACATGTTTGTCCCAAACTAATGAGAGGAACTTCTGCAGGGCAAAGAAAACAGTCAGTACCTCTAGGCAGTTGATGTACCAGCGCAGTGGGGCCCCTTTACAACAGCCCACGGCTGCGTGCCTGTTGCACACGGCGCCCCAACCCAATCTGGAGGTGTCGGTCATGACCATGGCCGTCGGGACACCTGCTGCAAGGGTACTCCTGCCCGTAAAAAGCAGAGGTCTGTCCAGGGTTTTAATGTTTGGCGGCAGGTGGGGGTGATCGTCACACGGTGTATGCCACAGCGCCATGCTCGTCTCGGGACTCGAGTCTGAAGCCAGTGCTGAAGCTGTCTCATATGCATCAACTCCCATATGTCCCAGGAGCCTCTGGAAAAGTTTTAAAGGGACCGATGTGCCTGGCATGAGAGTGGTGAGACATCTCAGCACTGACTGCGCACGCTCGTTGGTGAGACGTGCTGACATAGAGACCGAGTCTAACTCCATGCTCTGAACCGGGAAGAGCTTGCTCTTTTCCCAGTTGACCTGAAGCCCCAAGCGGCTGAGGTGCCTGAGCACCTGCTCTCTGTGAGCACATAGTAACTCTCGCGAGGGGGCCAGGATAAGCCAGTCGTCAAGGTAATTCAGTATGCGGATGCCGGCTTCTCGTAGCGGGGCAAGAGCGGCCTCTGCGACTTTCGTGATGACAGAGACATGCCGAAGGGGAGGACTTTGTACTGATATGCCTCGCCGTCGAATGCGAACTGTAGAAAGGGTTGGTGTCGAGTCAGAATTGAGACGTGGAAGTACGCGTCCTTCAGATCTACCGCTGCGAACCAATCTAGATGCCGGACGCAATATAGCATGTGTTTTTGCGTGAACATTTTGAACGGGATTTTGAGCAGAGCCCGGTTGAAAACTTGCAGGTCCATGATCGGTCATAAGCCACCGCCTTTCTTGGGTACAACGAAGTAAGGGCTGTAGAAACCCATCTTCGTTTTGGTTGGAGGGACAGGCGCATTCCGAGCGCCAACTGAATTGGCCTGGCAAACTGAATTGAGCAACCGAGTCGAATGGTCCAGGCCAGCCAGCATGATGGGTTGGGAAGTGAAAGCCATGCATCCAAGCTCTGCACTAGGGGCACCAAGGGGAAGGTTATTTTTTATGTACCTGGTGGGGCTACGCAGCGGGGCGGATCAGGTAGTACGCCGTCGGGAGGCGAGGGTGCATCCTGAGGCTCTGGTGCTGAGAAAAGTCTCGAAGCACTTACCTTGCTCCACATACCCGGCAGGGGGCGGGTTAGTGACTGAGGAGGAGGTCCAGTGTAGGCGTCATCTAGGCTCGTTGGAATCGGCTGGCCGGGGAACAGTCGTGGGGCTGAAGGCGGGGGGTCCGCGTCCAGCATGCCGGGACTGTAAAGATCTGGCAGCAGGGTACCGTGAGAACAGCATTTGTGGGCCTTGTGACCCAGAGACAAAGGAGCTTTGTTATTGAGAATGTGGGTTCCGCAGCAGGTGGGGATACGGCAAATGAAATTAATTCAACAAAAGATTCTCCTCCCGGCCCTCCACCACAGAGGGCGAGGCCGGGTCGTGGTTACGCACACCCGGCCCCTAATAAGGCTAATCAAGCCTCAGAGATGGATAAAGGCTGACTGGAAGCTGCAGTGCGACAGAGAGTGAGATATTTACGGACAGCTGTCCGACACATAATTCGGCACCAGTGTAAAGCGATTAATGGAAAGGAGGAGGCAAGAACCGGCTTGACAATATAAATAATAGTTTAATATAAAACTAAAACAAAAAGACAAACACACAAAGGTGTCGGACAGCTGTCCATAAATCTCTCTCTCTGTTGCACTGCAGCTTCCAGTTTGCCTTTATCCCTCTCTGAGGCCTGATTAGGGGCTGGGTGTGCGGAATCACAACCCGGCCCCGCCCTCCGCCCAGCCACAGCCATATATTTGATTAGCAAATAGTTTCGCCCCCTACCCTTTTATCCTTTTATCTGAATGATACCAATCCAAGGCAGGAGCTTGTGAACATCAAAGTGTTCCATCTCATTAGTTTTGCTTATCAGCTCACATGCTGGGCTTTAGGACCCCCTTAATGGCATTTTCACACACCCAAATAATAAAACCAAAACTAATTTCTTCTGTATCTTTTATTTAAATCCCTTGGACTGAACCAATGGAATTTCCTCTGATCAGGAGGAGTGGGGACAGGTTTGGCTCAACCCTGAGAGGCTATTTTTAGTCTGGCAGGAGAAGAGCTCTGAGATGACTCAAAATTAGGGCAGCATCCAACATTCTGATCAAACCAAAGGAAATTCAAAACCATCTCGAGCATGTCCATAACTGGAGCGGCCATTCGCCTGGGGAACAGCCTTTTAAAATTACAAAGCACTGAATCAGAAACAGGCAACATGGATGCCAGGCCTTCAACAAGCGGCCTTACAATCGATCTTTGTCACATGCTAGCAGAGCCAATCGGGCTTCTCCATTTGTGTATTTCTTGAAGGGTAATTATCACTAAGCATTCCTGATTACTGAGAAACTATTATTCTGTTCTAAACAGGGACGCATTAACACTTTCCTGCACCTACTCCAGGTATTACCTGAAGAGTTTAGATTTTTTGCATTTGGTCAGGTATTAGCATAATGGAAAATTCTTAAAATTAAATTAGTTTTTATTTTAATTCTTGGTCTGTCCCCAACACAAATGATCCACCTTCCAAGATTCAGATAAAAATGTAGCATCTGGACATCAAGGTAGAAGACGTACTGTAAAAACCAATCAAACAAACTGTGCATTTGCTAAAAAAAAAAAAAAAAAAAAAAAAAAGAAATATATAAATACATTCTCTAATGAACATGTAAGAAGTTTTTGTTTACTGAGGATGAGTTTAAACTTAAAACACTCTCCATTCTCTAGTTCATCACACGGTGACTCCACATGTCCCAGTTTACTTTATTAAAGGGTGAAAATGACCCCAAAGCAGGTCAAACCAACCTAAACCTCTGAACCTAGATTAGAACAACTGATACCGGTGCACTTTATGGGATGTCCTGAGAACACTTTCCCAACTCTGCCCCCACCTTACAAATCAATTTCTCCACTCAACCAAAAGAAATAAGGTCTTGGCTTCCTGCATTGCAGTCCCACAGGCTTTTCTCCTGTAAAAAATGTTTCCTCTTAAAAACAGCATTTGTTGGTATCGGGTGACTGGTGGGGTAAGATATTAATACAGTCTCCTCTTAAAACTCATTAATGTGGACAGCATCACCTGCCCCACAAAATAAGTAAATCAAGTAATTCTCAAAATCCAAAGAAATCTAAACCAAAATCTACATTGCTTTTTTCAGAAGGGCTGATTATAATTTTCAGTGAAAAATTGTAAAAGGATTTTTGCAGAAGTTTCTGTGTGACACATCATGTAATTATAATTTATTAAGATAGTTATGTTTCTTCCTATTTTTTGTTATTAGTCCATTGTGCTGTTTGTATAATGTGTATTGTATTATTTAAGTGTCATGGTCAGTTACTGTAATTCCTGCAAAAGCAAATACATTTCAGGTCAAGGGAGAGCAGATTTTTATACACAGTAACTGGAACAGCATAGTTTTCAATAAACATACCTGATAGAGATTGTATCTGTTTCATATATATTGTGAGAGAAAACATTTATTGACAAGAAAATCAAGCATCAGAAGTATTTCTGAAATGTTCTTGTTGTGTTAGCTTTTGTGTTGTTGAATTTGCATGGTTCATTCTCCATGTCAATCTACATATGTAAGTGATTAAATGAGAAGCATGGCATCTATTAGTCATTATCTAGTTGGCATTTTCATTCCCAATTGGATGTTTGTGACAGTGCAAATCTTGAGGGGCCTGCTTAGGATCTGAAGAACCATCAAAAGAGACAAACACATTTAATCCTTCTGTTCTGAATTCATGGTACCCTACATAAAAACAGAGTGACAGGAAAAAAGAGAAAGAGATCACATGTAAAATACAATATACAAGTATCAAACTGCCGTATGATAATACCTGAAGTGTTGTCAACTGACTGTATTTTACAATGAATTTCTGGCAACCACAGCTGCCAGTTTTACTATAAATTTAACAGGATAGTGGTTTTTTTTATATAAACTTCTTTTGTACTTAAGTTTTTTGCATGTGAGATCATTTTTCTCATACACTACTTGTACAGCATATTATATTTACTGTGATATGTTGGCATTTGAGACTTTTAGAAGACATTTTTTTATCCAGAGCGATCAACAAAAAATGCCATAGGATCAACATAAAGTGATGTATGTTCTATTGGGACGTTTTAGAAGAAGAGCGGTGCAAAAGACCCTTCCAACTTTTTCTGGCTCTTTATCTCATCCAAACCGAAGCCATCTCCGCTCACCAAGTGTCCTCCACCCAAAGTGCCCTGCTTGCTATTACGTGTGTAACCCTGTCCAGCTGTCTTGCATTCACACAACACAAACTGGACGTCTCAGCATGAATATCACAGGCCCATGACGTTTAACAGCAGAGAGGGAAAGAGACATAAGGAACAGTTTCAGACCGCTGATGAACAGAGAAATATAAAAGCTGCAGAGATTTATGGACTGAAGAACGCCAGATCAGCTTCTGATGGGAGCAGCCTGCTCATGACTTCTCAGATCTCTGGAAGTTCTGGGTAGATGATCAATTGCAAAGTTTGGAATCGCTAAACAGAAACTGATGCTTGGAGGCACTGAATCGTCCTTTTTCTTGGTGTTTCAGGACTGTTAGCATGTATGGTTTGTTCTGAATGAAAATACTTCTTCTGCTGGGTAGAATTCCTTCTTTGTCTCTGGTAGTGAATAGCAACTATACTTTAATATCTAGCCAACAGTCAAATAAAAATATGCAGAAATATCAGTCTTTTTACAGTGTCAGCACTTATGATAATGACTCAGTTTGGTACCTGCAGAGTGTTTTAGTTTTTGGTTGAAAGGTGTTGATATAAACACAGCCATTAATGTCTTTCATGAATGAACACAGCAGGTAGAACAAATAAAACAAATTTCTGTTGAAATATTGGATCTGTTCATTAGGACTTATATAAGTAGTATAAATACAGCCTTCAATGTCAATTATGTCTATAATTTTAATCATACAGTATTTATATGCAGTATTGGGTGTAATCCAAATGTAATAAGCTACTGTAATAAAATTACTTTTAAGCAAAAAAATAAATAAAATAAAAATAGTGTAAAGCATTACATTTTAAATTCTTGTAATCAGATTACAGTTCATGACTTTCAATTAATTTAATTATTTTTAAGTATATTATAGGGTTATGCTTATTTCTGATATGTTATTGATCTAGAATACATGAATTATGGCCCTCTAATGAGTCATTCTGAAGGAGAAAAGTGAGGTGCTGAGTGTATGACTTGTGTGTAACAATGAACAAAATGAAATATAGAGATTAATTGAATTTAAGTGGAAAAGTGTTTTAGAAATTAACTTAAAAGTAAAGTAATTAGTTATGTGATAACTTTTCAATTAAGTAATTAATGAAGTAATCGTATTACAATTTTTTGAGAAATAATTATTAATTTGGAGTGGATAACTATTCTTGTTACTTACCCAACAGAAAACCACTCACAGTTTTTTTTTTTTTTTTATCATTCTTTTCTCTTTTTTTTACTGACCATTTACTGGAATTATTACTTGAAAAAACTTAAGCAGTGTTTACTTAATTGAGGGAACAGTGTTTTAATTTTTATTTAATATTTATATTAATATATAATTTTTAAATAAAAGAGTGTTCAGTCACATAATTTTTTTATTTTTTTTGCTGTGGGCCTACAGCATCAAAATGAATATAAAATATTTTGTAATTTTACTGAAATTTTGGTTTCGTGACAACCCTAGTGTCTTGAGACCTGTCCAGACCTTTTCCCGCACTGTTTTTTTGTCTTTCTATCAGTAGTTCCTGTTGTTGGGAAGTGTGCCAGCTTGGCCGGTGTGGTGCCAGAAAGAAAGTGAGAGAGAGAGCTAAGAGTAGGGAAGTTCACTCCAAAATGCAAGGAGGAGAAAAAGAAGAACTTTTCATAATTATACAAATGATAATAGCATTTATGTGGTTTTTAAAATCTGATTTGTGTTCTGCTGCCTGGATAATCTTTTTCTTTCTCTCCCTGTAATTTATTTTTGTCTTTATTTTCCTCTCTCTCTCTCTCTCTCTCTCTCTCTCTCTCTCTCTCTCTCTCTCTCTCTCTCTCTCTCTCTCTCTCTCTTTCCCTTTCTGAACTGTGGTTTTGCTGTTTTTGGGGTCTTTGATCTTTTACGGTGCACTCATCGCAGGTCCCTTTTCTACACATTCCCCCTCTCAATCTCTCTCTCTCCCAATAAGTAAACTGTCTTATCTTCCTTCCACCTTTTTTATTCCTATCTTCCTTCTTTTAATGGGTCTCTCCCTTCCTGCTCTTTGGTTTGTTCTGGAGTTAGGATTTGGCAAAGGAGAGAAACTTCAACAAAAATGGAACACTTTATCATCTTTCTTAGCGAAAAAATTATGTGTGTGTCTTACCAAAGTGCTCTGATGAAAACATGTGGTTTGTGTCTTAATTATTTGGATAACATATAGTTCAAAACCCACTAAAATGTGTATATTTATTTGTGAATTCTGTCATACAACATGTAATTTCAATAACACAATATTTTTGCTATAGGTGTTTGGTAAACAATTGATCACAATAAAAACACAGTAGCACACACTGAAGCAAGGGTCAACTATATAATCAAGGAAGATTTTAACTGTGTTCTCAGGACAAAGGTATTTTTCATAATTGTAAATTTATCACACATTTTTATTGTGTGTGTGTGTGTGTGTGTGTGTGTTTGTGCATGTGTGTGTGTGTGTGTGTGAGTATTTACAATTTATTAATTAAAATATTTGTTGGCCAAAACAATGTTTGGATATTTCTGGATTTTGCTGTTTTTTATTTTTATTTTACAATAATTGTTTCATAAAAGCCTTGATTAGGCTTTTTAATGTCAAGTACTATTGTGATAACATGCTTTGCCTTTGGGGTCAAAAAAGGTCAACGTGTACAGTTTAATGAACAGTTTATTTTTCCAATGTAATAAGGGCAGAAATGTTCAATAGCTGTTCACATTTTTAGAAGGTATGTGCCTATACTGAAATTGACTGATGAAACTTTACAAAAAGGTTCCATTTGTTAACATTAGTTAACAACATTAGTTAACATGAACTAACAAGAAACAATACTTTTACAGATTTTATTAATTTTGGTTAATGTTAATTTCAACATATAGTAATACATTTATAAAATCAAAAGTTGTATCTCTTAACATTAGTAAATGCACTGTAAACTAACATAAACTAACAATACAAATGATATTTTTATTAACTAGCATTAACAAAGATGAATAAATGCTGTAAAAATATATTGTTCATTTTAGTTCATAATACCTAATGCATTAACTAATGTTAATGATTCAAACCTTTTGTCAGTAGGGAACCATCCCTACTGCTGTCCCTAGTCAGGCAAATTATAAAGTAAGCCTAAATCATACACACACAGAAGCAGATTCTCGGAGCCAGAGACATCGCCCAAACATTAGGGGTCATATTTACATTTGAGCTGTACCAACAAAAACATGCAAACATGTCCCACTAGGAGGGAGAACTCACACACTGTGAATAGGAGAAAGGAAAACAATCCCCTGTGGTTTGGTGGGTTGGGCAATTCACAGACCTTGTTTACATGGACACCAGAAAACCGTTTATTGCAGGAAAGCTGCTTAATACTCGAAATCAGCATATGCGTTTACATGTACTTTTTTATCATCTTTCTCTTAACCTCTGCATACATGCGGCACAGTCAATAAGCAGTTTTTTCACAGCAATTTTATTTTTTAAACTTAAGTTTCACAATGCTTGCATAAATAACAAGCATGTAATCCGAAGAAGACTTCGCTATTTTATCCTCTGTTGATTCGCTTAATTTTCCAGTTATTCCAGAGTTATTGTTGTGTTGGTTTAATTAAGTTTCCATCGTGACCTCCAGCAGAATTGCAGTTTGTGCGGTTTCCAGTAAAAATTCTGGGATTCCCCAAATATGGGCATATACAGTACAGTATGCAGACGTGAGACAGTAGTAGATATTTGTAATGGGTGTGTGTAATTTGGTAAAGTTTATGTGTGTGTGAATTTCTGTTTTCCCACTGTAGTCGCAAAAAATTTGAATTATTTCTGCTGTGTTTATTTGTTGATATGATGTAGGGCTTCATCCTATGACGTTAGATATCGTGTCTGTTCTACATGCTCTCACACTCTCCAAACACCTATCAGAATGAAGCTTATGTGATTACATGCCACATAAACCACATTCTCCAGGAGACACTTAAGTGTGTTAAACCGCTTTTTCTTAATCACTTAAACGGTGTAAGGAAAATGTCTAGGTTACGTATGTAACCTCCGTTCCCTGATGGAGGGAACGAGACTTTGTGTCGAAGAAGCGACACTAGGGGTCTCTCTTGAGCGCCGAATATGCCTCTGATCTATGAAAAAAGGCCAATGAGAAGTTGGCAGACAGTATTTGCATACCCTGCCCCCGGACATACGGGTATAAAGGTGGGAAAATACATCTAGTTCATTCAGGATTTCAGGACACAATGTCTCGTTCCCTCCATCAGGGAATGGAGGTTACATCCGTAACCTAGGCGTTCCCCGTTTGTCAACGTTGTGTCGAAGAAGCGACACTCGGGGTCCAATTTAAATCACGCCATGTGCTGAGCCGTGTATGTGTACTGCTGACACAGGAGCGGGCAGGTATTTTACGTGCAAAGGCGACCAGCTGTGTCAGACTGCATGTACCGTTCCCCAATACCCCATAAAAGTCATTGGAATCCTTCTGGTTACCCTAAACAGAGGAATAAGGTGACGCTTGCCAACCTGGGAACGGGCCAAGCCTAGCTGGGCCTCTTTTCTCTCTATGTTTCTCGCATAGAGCCAAATGGATGGGGCCCTTGCACGCATCGTGGGAAGTGGGTCTTACCCAGTTTCCTATTCTTACATGGGGAAAAGACCCTGCGGAGACCACACCTGCCCAGAAAGTGGGAGGTAAAAGTGGTGAAATACATCACATGGGCCTCTTAGGTCACATGTGGGAAAATGGCGCAGTGGTAGATCCAGCCTCAAGGAGGGGGGAGTTGCTACAACATGGCGACCGGAGGGCAGCTGGAATTGCCTAAGGGAGACGCGGGTCTACTCGTAAGTGGACCGTACCATGGAAAATACACACAGGAGGAAGTCCACGCAGGAGTCCTGACCTGGGGAGCACCTATTCCAGCGCAGGGTAGATTTGAGTACCTGCAGTGGATTGGGTCGGCAAATTCCTCCACTGAATTGCGGACCCACAGGGCTCGGGAGGACTCATCCAGGGAGCCGAGTTAGTGGGATCTCCTGGGAGAAAAAAGCGCACGATTTTACCTCGGCCGAGGGAAAGGGCGCTAGGTGCAAGCGGTCCACCCGGTCAATCCGTCAGCGTGTTACGGAGTTCTACCGGCTCGGACCTGAGAAAACACGGGACGAAACTGACTCTACCCTGAGATTGTAAAATCTTGCAAGGGTGTTAGGTGTTGCCCAACCCGCTGCTCTGAATATGTCTGCCAGGGAGATGACTCTGGCCAGTGCCAGTGAGGACGCAACACTCCTTGTCAAGTGTGCTCGGACCCGCAAGGGGAGGGGCACGGCCTGGGTGTGATAAGCCAAAGTAATGGTGTCAACTACCCAGTGGGAAGGCCTCTGTTTGGAGACAGCGTTCCCTTTCCGCTGTCCACCAAGGCAGACAAAGAGCTGCTCAAAACATCTAGAGCTCTGCGTGGGGTCCAAGTAGGTACGCAAAGCATGTACCGGACACAGTAACAAAGGGCTTGGCCTGCCTCCTCCCGGGGTAGCTTCGCTTGCAGGTTCACAGCCTGGACCCTGAGGGGAGTCGTAGGAACCATGGGCACGTAGCCCGGTCACGGTCTTAGGATCACATGATTGTCTGCCGGACCGAACTCCAGGCAGGTGTCGCTGACAGAGGACGCTTGCAGGTCCCTGACCCTCTTGATGGAGGTGAGCGTGATCAGGAGGGCCATCTTCAGGGAGAGGGCCTTGTTCGACTGATTCTAGTGGCTCGAAGGGGGGGGGGGGGGGGGTCTCTGAGAGGACCACTGAGAGATCCCAGGAGGGGAACAGACCTAGCCGTAAAGGAATTAAACTAAGGGCACCTCTTAGGAACCTGATGATTAAGTTGTACTTACCCAAAGACTTGCCATCTACTGCGTCGTGGTGGGCCACGATAGCAGCCACATACACCTTCAAGGTGGAAGGGGACAGCCTCCTCTCCCACCTCTCCTGCAGAAATAAGAGCACTGACCTAACTGCGCACATCTGTGGGTCTTCAGCACGGGAATAACACCAATCTGCGAACAAGTGCCACTTCAGGGAGTAAAGTTGCCTGGTAGAAGGGGCTCTGGCTTGGTTGATCGTGTCTACGACGGCAGGTGGTAGACCAGCTAGATCTTCCAAGTCCCATCCAGGGGCCAGATGTGGAGGTTCCAGAGGTCTGGTTGCGGATGCCAGAGCATGCCCCATCCCTGAGAAAGAAGGTCTTTCCTCAGGGGAATTCACCAGGGATGGGCTGTCGCGAGGAGTACGAGGTCCGAGAACCAGGCACGAGTGGGCCAGTAGGGAGCCACTAGGGTGACTTGTTTCTCGTCCTCCCTGACCTTGCACAGCACCTGTGCAAGAAGGCTCACTGGGGGAAATGCGTACTTGCGCAGCCCCGAGGGCCAGCTGTATGCCAGTGCATCTGCCCTGAGGGGAACCTCTGTTCGGGCATACCAGTGCGGCACAGCAGCGCAGCGACGGGCGAGTTGTGACATGTGTTGGGGGGGGGGGGGGGGGTAGGACATGTTTATCTCAAACTAATGGGAGAAACTTCCGCAGGGCAAAGAAAACAGTCAGCAACTCTAGGCAATTGATGTGCCAGCACATCGGGGCCCCTTTACAACGGCCCGCGGCTGCGTGCCCATTGCACACGGCGCCCAAACCCAATTTTCAATATAGAATATAAGTCAGTATGTACTATTTGTGAAGGTCCAGACTTGCTTAAAGTATTTACACCAGCTTCAGTGCACAGAAAGTGATGATGGAAATCTGCATTACTGCTCTGAGCTCGAACATGCAGACATGCACGCGTACAGACGCACAGATAACCACACATAACTTGAGACTCTGCAGATGAGGGATACTTTGAGATCTTGTATTACCAAGCATCAGCTGCATTCAGGGGAAAGTATTTATTTGTTGGTAGTTTTTTTTTTTTTTTTTTTTTTACTTTAGATTCAAAAGCAGCACATTTTCTTGGCAAACATCACCTTCCTGTACTTTTAAACATAATTAAACAAACATGTCTTTATTGCAGTAATCCGTCCGCTGCTAGCCAACTTCTAAACCTGCAGAATGTCAGGCCCAATCCTGTTCACATCACCCTGCAGGACTCACAGTGTTCAATGGAAACATTTCAATTGAACCATTTCAGGACAACCCTCTCTGACCCTCATTTTCAGACCCACCTGTTTTTGGGACTACAAAGAAATAAACTTAAAACAATCTTTCCTGTTTCCAAATTTCAACAGTAGTGAACAATAGACATGCAAACTTTCTGTCTCAAGTAATTATGTGTCCATATTGATGACATCATAATAAATAATAATTTACAGTTCAATTAACAAATAAAAACTAGTAGAAAGCAGTGGGAACTGTAATATTTACACAGCTAAAAGGGCTGGAGGGTTCAGAAAGATTTGAATTATTTTATAATGTAATGTTGCAGTCATAAACATATCCATCTAAATGAAATCATCATTGACGTGTTTAATATTTTTTTATTATGACCGACAAATCTCCACGCGAAGCTAAGCCTAAACCTGTGTTTTAGGGCAAACATATGCCAACAAGTGTTGATACAATGAGGGGAAAAAAGAGAGAATAAGAAAATCTCTGGCCTCTCTGTTGTCTTGTAAAACACATGAACGCCTACATTATTGTGCAACCGCTCTGATTTATTTTGGCTTTTATTTTTATGGCTCCATATGAACTTCCTCTCGGCATTAGAGGGCCAACATATGAACCATCAGTGGCAGCCAAGCTGGAGTTTGAATTCTTCAACAATGTGCTAAACATTCAGAAGACATAGAAAGTCCATACAAAAAGAAAGGTAATAAGTTAGCCTCACTGATATCGGTTATTTGAAGAAAAGACTGATATAGTGCAAGAAACAAGAAGCATTCGATTTTGTTTTCCTTCTTTTTCTCTATGTTTTGAGAATTTAGATTTAAAACCGAGACATATTCTAATCTTTAATTAATTTGTTTTTCTTTGATTTTTATTGATCTCTGATGCTTTGCGCAAGGAGTGCTGAAATTCATGCTTCAAGCATAGGCACGTCAATGTCAGTATAATAACTCAACCTGTTCTCATAATGAAAATGTGACTCTGTATTTGAAAAAATTGTTATTCCAGGTACAATTCCCTGCAGTTTAAGGGTAAGGGATGTCTGTATTGGTAAACTCTCATTTCTCTTTTCGGACACTATTGGTTAAGTTTAGGTTAAAGTTTGCAGTTAGTGAGGTATGCTTTATTAAAATCTCCATCTTAAAATTCACCTTAAAAACCTTGTCTGATTACAACCTCACTCGGTTTTGTCTCACCCTGCTGGACATTTCACTTAAAAAGTGCAGTCAAACGTGTTATGAAGCACATAATTTCAGTTTTGCCACAATGTTGCAATTCTCACATAAATTTCATGAGACCAGGCTGCAATAACGACAAAAGTAGGGTTGGGAACCGAGAACCAGTTCTTATTCAGAATTGGTTGCATTAACAAATAAATTATTACCAGATCTGAATTATTTTAATTGTTCAGTTAATGGTTCTCAAACATGCATTCTACCGCTGATGCAGATGTTACATTGTACTAAAAAATAGGCCAACACTAACAATGTTTCCCGCAGTACAGTTCAGTGGCACTGTAACACCGCAACTGATTCAGCAAAACTAAAACAGATACTAAATCAGCAGTGCAAATCATAAAATGTGTCTAGTGTAGACCAATTCCCAAACAAAGGACTTACGTATATCAGCCGGTTCACAAACTTGCAGCTTAACTTCTTTTACAATCCACACCAAGAAACATACAGCGCCACCAGTGCAGCCCCAATCCCAAACTAATTTATTTTATTAACCTGATCTCTTTAATCTACAGCACAAATAAAATACAGCACGACCAGTGTAGCCCGATTCCCAAATGAATTACTCTTGTAAGATGGTTCTTTTGAATCTACACGGCAAAACATACAGCCTTTCAAGTCGAGCTAAATTCCCGAACAAATGACTCATGAATAATTTCTTTTTAATCTACAGCACTACATAGTACAGTAAATAGAGCTACCTTCTGAATGACTGACTCATATGAGAGTTTTTATCTCTCTACCCCCGAACAAATGAGCTTGTTCATCTCAGCGAACTAAAAATTTACTGAATCGCAAGGTTTTTGTCAATCAGATACATTTAAGATGCTCAATAAATGTTGTATTGTAATTAGTTCTATTTTATGAAAATGTATGAATTCTTAAAATATCGTAATTAAACAGTCAATGTGAAAACACCTTTTGCGAGGATCTGTTCAGAACAAAATATTAAATTATCTCATTGTTTGGTAACAGGCTGCTGAGGGAAGTAAATCTAATAAAAATTACATTTCTTCAATATAATTCCAAATATTTCATCCTCAAAACTAAAATCATTAATGGAACTGTTAAGAAATTGGAATCATTAAGAGGAATCTGATTCGCAACTTGAATTATTAATCCCTTGCGATTCTCATCCCTACAGACATGAGGGAATAGCATGTATTTGTTGGGTTTGCAGTCTAGCTATATGGAGGATCTCAGAAACACATTATTGACATAAATTATTAATGGTTAAATATAAATAATTTATTGTTCGTTGACCTGATGCATACTAAAAAAATATATTGGGATACTTTGAAATTGACTTTTGTAATTTTAACAAGTTCAATGGAATGAGGAAGAGGGAGAAAGCGATTCCAACACAGGTATGTCACTTTTATTAATAAACAAAAACAAAACACGTCTGCTACAATCATGATGGTGAAGCTTCAAACAGCAGCGGCCACCACATAAAAGGCTTCAGTGTCAGTCTCAATCTCTCCCCACACTCTGAGGTCTGGTCGTTTTTTTTCCCCCAGTATCTCACTGTGAACACAGAAACAAGCAAATACCAGCAATTAATTTCAGGTGAGAACCCTTATCGCTTACTCTCTTTCCAGAAGAACGCTCAAACCATGCCCTAGCCTCCACATACCCCCACCACCCAACTCATGCTGGGGGAACCATCCAGACCACCCCCTGCCCTTTCTGTAGAATAAGACTGTGATCTGTGCCCCTGGCCTGTGGACTGCCTCAAACTTAAATGGCTGGAGTGCCAGATACCAATGGGTGATTCAGGCATTGGCATCCTTCATGCAGTTGAGCCACTGGAGCTGGGCATGGTCCGAACAGAGGGTGAATGCTCATTGGGACAAATAGTACCTGAGAGTGAGGCCCTCCCACTTGATGGCCAAGCACTCCTTCTCTATGGTGCTGTATTTAGTCTCTCTCATAGAGAGTTTCCAACTAATTTACAGCACTGTGCGCTCCTCCCCTTTCACCACCTGGGACAGAAAGCACCCAGCCTCCTGTCCGATGTGTCCGTCAGCAAAACAAAAGGGAGAGAGGATTCAGGGGAATGCAGAAGCAGCCCGCCACAAAGTGCGGCTTTTCCCTGCATGAACGCTTGTTGGCATGGCTCTGTCCACTTGACCAGGTCTTGAGCTCCCTTTCTAGTGAGATCAGTCAGTGGGTTGGCAATGTCAGAAACCTCCTTTTTGGTCTTGGGTCTCAGACAGGTTGCAACCTCTGTAGTTTGATCAATTTGATGCCGCACCTGACCGTGACCCAAGTGGAACCCCAGATAACGTACCTCCACCCGCCCAGTTGCACACTTCTTCAGATTTGCCATGAGCCCTGCTCATCGCAGATACCTCAGAATGGCCCACAGATGCTGAATATGCCACATGCAGTCTGAGAACCCTGTTCATTAGACGCTGAAACATAGCCGGTGCCCCAAACATACCGAACGGAAGGGTCACAAATTTGTGTAAACCAAACGGTGTGGAGATCAGTGTATATTGTATATGCATCAAATTTTGACTTTACAATAATCCACACAGAACCGAACTGAGTCATCGCTCTTAGGTACCAGAACCACCAGGCTGGCCCAATCCCTGTGGGATTCTTTTATTAACCCATTTTGAGCATGGCCTTTAATTCTTCCCAAACTACCTGTTTCTTGTGTTTGGGTAGACGGCAGGGACAACTACGTACCTCTAACCCTGGGGTTGCCTCAATGTGGTGTTCTATGATATTATTGTGGCTGGGGAGAGGTGAAAACATGTCAGAAAAGTCCTTTTGCAACCTGGCCACCTCCGTAAGTTACGACGGTGAAAGGTGGTCTTCACAAGGTGAAGGGTGAACTGGTTGGCTTTTAGATTCACCTCTGGTCCGAGCTCCTTACTCTGGATCTACCGTCGCCAAGGATACAGGGACAACTTCTTTCCATGGTTTTAGGAGGTTGAAGTGGTAAATCTAACATGCTCCGCCCCATCTGTACACACTACCTCATAGTCGACTTCCCCAACTCGCTGAGTGACCTCAAAGTGCCCTTGCCACATTACGAGTAATTTCTAGCTTGATGTGGGCAGCAATACAAGTATTTCATCTCCCTGTGCAAACTTATGTAGCCGAACTCCCCTGTTATACAGCCGGGACTGTTGTTCTTGCGCCTGTAGCAAATTCTCCTGTGATAGTCACCCCAGTGTGTGGAGTTTTGCTCTCAGGTCAAGAAGCCATTTAGGTTCGAGCAACTTATCCCAGTTCTGAACATCTTTGTGCGCAAACTTATGAATCATATATTTTAAGGTGTGATTAAATCGTTCGACCAAGCAATCCATTTGTAGATGGTACACACTAGTCCGAATTGATTTAATCCCCAGTAATTTGTACAGCTCGTGTAGTGTACGTGTGCACTGATCAGTGAGGAATTCTCCCCTTCCCTGATGTAGATGTAGATGGCCCAGGCCACACCTCCCCAGCCAGAGCTTTACACATCCCACATCACTCACATTTTCACAGGAACCATCTGCACTCAACCCCTTCCATAATTATTGAAAAGCCAGCCAAATTGTTTCCAAAATTAGCAGTCTCTACAGGATAATCATGAATATCCCCATGCAAACACCTCACCTGATTATTTGCATCCAATGCCCTGTTTTGAACCGAGCATTGATGAATAGAGATTTGATTACAACCTGATTCCACTAAGGCATGTTATGTACCCTTCTTAACACTCAACAGTATCTGGTACCTCCCTGCTTGATCAAGGTGGTCAGTGGAGTGTCAGGGACGTGGATCGAGGGCCCCCCCCCCTCCATTACCGGGCACTGATCTCGGATATGACCCGGCACCTCATTGCAGGATGGACTTCTTCAACATTGCGTAGTCCAGAAGGATGGGATTCCCCGTTCAGCAGTGGCAGAAGATGTACTGTCCATTGCTTCTGCAGTCGTCTCAGGGCTGTGTGCTCAAAGAGCTTGAGGTAGGCCTCTGGATCATCTTGAGGCCCCATCTTCGTGAGCAGCACATGAGGGTTCACTGCCACTGGGGAAAGTGTGGTGGTCACCCCCTCCTGGGGTACTAAACTCCAGATCAACCGCTGGTCATCCTCCTGGGCCAAAAGGAGCACTTCAAAATGCTGGTCCACGAGGGCCTGGTGTTGGCCCTGGTGGATGCTTTCAAGGGACCTGAAGACTTCCTCCAGCGGTGGTGACTCCATGGCAGTGTATCCCTCCTCTTCTCCCGGGTTTCAGCACTAGTGTAATGAGTTCGATGGAATGAGGAAGTGAGAGACAGCGATTCCAACTCAGGAATGTCACTTTTATTAATAAGCAAAACACGTCCGCTTCAAGTATGATGGTGAAGCTTAAAACGTCCTTCAGCTGCCAACACACAAACAGCTTCTGTGTCTGCCTCACTCTCTCCCCACACTCTGAGGTCTGGCCCCTTTCATATACCCTGTCTCTCACTGCGAACACAGAAACAAGAATTTACCAGCAATTAATTTCAGGTGAGAACCCTTACCATTTACTCTCTTTTCAGATGAACGCTCAACCATGTCCTTGCCTCCACAATAATGTTCTAAACATAATGCATAATGCATATGGCATCTTGCTACAGAGAAAATCATAGTGGACTTTCACACCAAACCCATTTTTGTGTCCATTTGCAATTGTTTTTATGTCTACATGCTCTAGACGGACATATTTGCTCCATATCTCACTGTTTTTCGACGTCTTGCACATTGAGCGCAACATTGTTTAGACACTCTGTTAAGTTAAATAGAACTTGAACTTTTAAAAACGTGTCTCAATACATCTACGTTGAATTGTCAAACAGTATTTTTTTATGAAAATCCTGTGTTCTGCTCTCAGGCTTAGTTAATGACGTGGATGAGATACTATGTGAAATAGAAAATATTTTTTAAATGTGTTTCTCAAGATACAGCAATAATTACATCTGTCTTCATGAGATTGTAAGCATAACTGTCCCCAGAAATCTCTTTTGATCACCTTCAGCTGTCTCTCTCATGTGTGCTCAGTGTAGTCTGTGGTCAGCCAGGCCTCTGATTAGTTTAGTGAGAGCAACTGTGTTCAGGTTTAATGAACAGACCGCAGTACTGAAGGGTCCTCTCTTGAAGACAGCACACACCATCTCTCCAATGTAATAACATCTACTGTGACAAATCAACCCAATTCTTCAACAAGAAGCCAGCAGGACTCAATGATTCTCTGAGACTTGAGCGTCGAAATATGCCATATGCCTTTTTTCTTAAGATGACTCTAACTTCTGAACACAGAACTGTTACTGGTATATAAAAAAAAATAAAAATACAAAAGAATGTCATATTTTATTTTTCTGTAATATGCTTGTCGGCTTGTCTTAATCGTTTAATTTTATGATTTATCTTTCTGCTCTGTCTGGTCTATATTGTTTCTCTTTCTGCAAATATTTTCATTCTGCAGTTGTTATCCTCCATCATAGAGTGGCTGGCAACATATGTCTATCAAAGAAATGGTGTCCACAAACTAGAAATCAAATCAGAAGAAAGTAGTCAGTCAAAAATTTACCTACAATCACAGCTTACAATGGGTTTAATGAAATAGTTCTTCTATAAATGAAAATGTGGCCATTATTTATTCACCCTATGTAGGTCCAAACCAGAATGTTGTTATTGTTTTCCATGAAATGCAAAAAGAGAATTTTGGAGAATATTTGCACAGATAAAAACTGGGAAAAGAGTGCATATGACCATTGTTATCATCGTAAACTAAAATGAAGACTAAAACTAATTTCTTTTTTTCTTTTTTTTACGTAGACTGAAACTAAAATAAAATAAAAATCCATGGCTCTGAAATAAAATAAAACTGATCTGGAATAAGACCCACACCCCACAACCTAAAGCAGTGGTAGGGAGAAGACCCCCGCTTGCTCTCTTTGTCAAGTACCTGCATCAATAAGGCACATTTTAACAGGATGCACTA
Organism: Moxostoma hubbsi; assembly: GCA_032164185.1. NCBI lineage: Eukaryota > Metazoa > Chordata > Actinopteri > Cypriniformes > Catostomidae > Moxostoma > Moxostoma hubbsi. The sequence continues at coordinate 13,636,297 of JAVLUX010000034.1, forward strand.
TGAGCTACACCCAAGGGTGTTACAATTGGCAGCATAACCAAGTTCTCAGACAGCTAGCATCAATCTTGCAACAGAGGCGAACCACCACAAATGCTCTCCCACAAACATTGGCAGGAAATGTCCGCATCACACCCTTTGTACTAGCCAGCTAAACTCCAGAACACCAAATAACATCACTGGATGCAGGCATTCTGCTGGTTGCTTGGGATTGGAAAATGGATGTGGATTTAGAAAAAAAGCTTGCATTTCCCCCAGACATTGTATCTACAACCCTCCTGTCAGACATGGTACTGTGGTAAACAACAGCCAAGCTGGCATATGTCGTGGAATTTACAGTACCATTTGTTGCTACAGCTATGAACATGAATTTAAGAAGATGGGGGGAGGGGTCACTCCCTCCAACAATCAATCAAGTCCTTGTCAAATGCAGCATAAAAAAGCATCAATTGGATTTGGATTAAAAGGAAAGACAATTACTGGGCTGCAAGATGAAAACTTGAGGGTATGTAACTGAAGGGGGTGTACCTGGGATGCCTGGTATCACCGTTGAGCTCTTAGGAGATGTTGTGGGCTTACATCAAAGAAGGAGGGTGCCCACCGATTACGTGTACACCCTCCCTTTCACCACTCCAATCCCATTGCCAACATCGAGAGAGCTAAATTACAAGAGGAAATAGATGGGCTAGCTACACATAACAGCAGGCTCCATCACCTTGTTAAGGCACAAGAGAAACCCTAATTTGGCAACAGAATGTTCAAAGAGAAGAATACCCCCAGAGTCTGCGAAAGCGGGGGGCGCAAGAAGACTCTCTCGGTAACAAACTTTGGCATGGACATGACAATGAATCAAGAAAGTGGCAATACTCTTGAGAAACCAGCAACTGGACAAACTCTTCAGACCTGTAGTTGTGGCTGCACGAAAGCAACATCAACTCATGGTTTTAAAATTAATCAAGGAAAAAATATATTTTGGAAAATCTCCAAACCTGGGCCCTGCATTGACCATATTCTGTTAAGAGGAAGACAAATCAGTTGGATGAAACTCAGTGGCAGGAATAAACACATAGTCCACAGAGTATCAGCACCATATGCAATGTGGAAGAAGTTTCAGGCACTAGCAACAGTCCAAGACACAACCATCACCTCGCAAACTGGAGAACATGTAAGGACGTAAGCCGTTGGTGAAATGGCCAAAATCAAACAGCAAGGAGCGGGAAATAATCAATGCAGACCTGAGCCTGATCTTAAGTGGAATCAAGGGATCAGCAGAAAAGAAGTTGGAGCAAATGGGCAACCTAGTCTATGGCTATGGAAAGGAGAAATTTGGAGAGAAGGAACAAAACACCAGGAAAAATATACCTTCTCCCCCCAAATCCCGTCATCTCCGGGAAATCCAATGACTTAAAGAAAGAAGAGGCCTGAATTTGTGGAAAAATGCAACAGCAGAAGCAAGGGAGGGCATCAACCTCCTTCAAGATGACCTAAAACAGAGGCCCTCGAAGCTGCGTAGAGCAGAGAATCTTAAGAAATGACCCAAAAGGAAAGAAAAACCAAGAACAGACTTCTTTAAAGATCACTTTAAATTTGTGAACGGCCTAAAAAAGGCATTAGCAACAGGGTGAGAATCACTACCATCATGAAGAGAGGCAAAGCAGGTAGATAACAGTATTTTCACTCATTCTGCCTTAACCTGTCAATCTGTGATTTGATTTAATTCAGCAGATTCAGCAGGGCTCGAAATTAATTATTTTCCTGGACAAGTGGATTTTTGAAGGGTCAAGTAAAATGGAAAAGTAGCCTGAATGACAATAATGAAAAAAATAACTGGCTAAATTTGCGATATAGCCAAGGCCTTAATACAAAGTTCTTATTCTTATTCTGCTGTTGAAAATAATACAAGGTGCATCATTATATATTTCGTTAGCAATTTAGGAATAGCTGCATGCTTTGACTGGACAGGGAGCTTTTTGTGCGCTCAAATGCATGTTGGTCCGAGAACATTCGAAAAGACGATACGCGCCTGAACAATCAAATATATTTCAACATTTCGCCAAAATGCCCGTTTTGGTGAAGTATTCATGTAAACTCTGATAACTGGATAACTTTATTTGCTTTAAAAAGTATTAATGTTTTCTACATTATACAGTGAAGACCAGCAGTAATTAGGCTCTATGTAGCATTTTATTCTGTATGTTTACTTAAATACTTGATACTGCTGTTAAAAACAACAAAAGCATTTTGATTTTTTTGTTACAATTAATTTATTTTCATTATTTCTATTCATTGCTGTGTTGTTATTTTATTACTTACTGTTTAGTAGTCTTGAATAATTTGAATTAAAAAAAATGTGTTAGTGTGATTATTTGTTGTGTCAAGAATTGTCACATTTCACTAACAACTACATACATTTTGGTATTGTGACAATGTATGCAGTATATATTGTGTATGATAGATCTTGCTGCAATAACATGAAAAAGTAGATCTCATTCCATAGAAGTGTGAGCACCCCTGCTGTAAAAGATGACAATGGAGGCTTTTCTTTGACCGCTGCACGTAACATTATATATATTATATATCATATGACAATAGCCTCCTCCCCTACATAGCGCAGTTTACATTTCTGTCCCAGAGAACTGAGTTGATTGCAGAGCTGTACTATTAGAAGGCCGTTTCTAATCATATGGGGTCCCTATGCAAAATCATACTTGGAGCATCACTCCATATTAGCAATAATATTATTTACAAATTAGACATTGGGCAGTCCAGCTATACTATCCATATTACACAAATATCTGTCTTCCCCATTCTCCAATATCCCTTAATATAAATACTAAAACTAAATATATTGAAAATCTAGACTAAAACTAACAAATAACTAATGAATAAAACTATAACTAAACTAACAAAGAACTAAAAAACAAAACGAAAACCAAACTAAATTAGAATAAAAGTTTGAAAATGAAATAGAGATAAAAACTAAATAAAATTTTTTAACTTTTTTAACCTTACGTATGACATGTTAAATGTTTGCAGTGATTTATATAACCGATCAGCCACAACATTACAACCACCTGCCTAATATTGTGTAGGTCCCGCTCCTGCCACCTAAACAGTGCCAACCAGCATCTCAGAATAGCATTCTGAGATGCTGTTCTTCTCACCACATCAGAGTTACCATAGACTTTGTCAGTTCGATCCAGTCTGGCCATTCTCTGTTGACCTCTCTCATCAACAAGGCATTTCCATCTGCAGAACTGCCACTCAATGGATTTTTTTGGCACATTCAGAGTAAATTCTAGAGACTGCTGAAACTGAAGACTGAAAATCTCACGAGATCAGCAGTTACAGAAATTCTCAAACCATCCAATCTGGCACCAGATGCGGGTTAGTGCTGTTTTGGCAGCACAAGGGGGACCAACACAATATTAGGCAGGTGATTTTAATGTTGTGACTGACCGGGGAATATATACTTTATACAAAGATGAGCCAAAACATAATAACCACTCACAGGTGAAGTGAATAACATAGATCATCTCCTAACAAGGCCACATGTCAAGTTCTTTGTAGATTACATAGTAAGCAAACAATCAGTTCTCATAGAAAATGTGTTGATTGCTGGATAAATGGGCAGGAGTGAAGACCTGAAAGATTTTGACAAGGGCCAAATTGTTATGGCCAGACAACTGGGTCAGAGCATCTCTGAAACGACAAGGCTTGTGGGGTGCTCCCGGTCAGCAGTGGTGAGTACCCACCGATAGTTGTCCAAGGAGGGACATACCACAAACCAGCGACAGGGTGTTGGGTGCCCAAGGCTCATCGATGCACAAGGGCAACGAAGGCTATCCCATCTGGTCCGAACCGACAGAAGGTCAACTGTAGCACAAATCACAGAAAATTTTAATGATGGTTACGGGACGAATGTGTCACAACACACAGTGCATCGCACTCTGCTGCGTAATGGGATGTGTAGCTGCAAACCTTTCAGAGTGCCCATGATGACCCCTGTTCATCGTCAAAAGCAGCATATTAGGCTGGTAGTCATAACGTTTTTGCTCATCAGTGTATGTGTGTGTGTGTGTGTGTGTGTGTGTGTGTGTGTGTGTGTATATATGTAGGGCCTTGTCCAGTCAAAATGGCAGTGGGCCATGGCCCTTTGTTCTATGATCTTTCTGTTTTCTAAATAAATTCACTGTTGTTTTGCCGTGAAAATGAATGAACCGGTTGTAATATGTATACGACTAGACTGGAACAAAGCTAACTTAATCTTACTCTACCGTGGCCAAATGTTGAGGTTAGAAAAACGTGGTCTCATTGTACTTTGTCCAGATGGAGGGAAACTCCTTCGTATATCTCTTTCAAACCACTGGCTTAGAAGCTGGGCACAGAGAGAGTGGAATCAAATTGTTCCACTAGTTATGTTGACAAGATGATGTCCTCGGTCATAGGCCGCTTTTGACCAATGGTGTTTGAAATTGGGTCCATGGGGAGGAATTCCCATCCAGCTGTAAAGCACTCTGGGAAACCGAGTTAAATGTCTCACCTTTGATCATAGAATAAAGGGCCATGCGGTCACCACTGCCATTTTGATTGGGAAAGGCCCTACATCACCCCTTTTGGTTTTAAGGTTGGGGTTACTTCCACAGTCCTTGAGAGCAATCCAACAGTTGAACAGTTCCCAGGTCCCTGGAAAAAACTCGAAGGTTAAACAGTTCAGTCCCTGAAAACAACCCGAAAGTTCCATGTCCATGTGTCCTGAGTTTGCAAGAGCTTAGTTCCTGGAACTATTAACGGTTCATAAAGACTTTTGACATCTGGGCAATCATAGTAGACAACATCTGGGCAGATGAATTCTAACTAGGCTAACTAACATAAATTTATCACAACATAGCACTTTGCCTCGGTAACACATCACACATTGCAACAACCTTTTGTTTTTCCTGAGTTTTCAATGATTGTGAAAAAAATTAGAGAGATTATTTACTGTTAGTAAGGCTGTTCTTGGGACGAGTTAGGAACAGTTAGTGGTAGAGGGGTAGACAGGTGTTTGAAACGCTGTGGAATGAGTGTCATTGCATCCATTCTAGTGTGTAGTGTTTGGATGTATGTAATACCTGCCATGATGTTCCAACCACTAAAGGAGAAGCTCGAGGGCAACTAAACTGATATGGTGTTCTTGGTACGATGACGATCTTCTTATGACTATGAAATATAGTGGTCAAGCCAGTCGGTTTGAGACTGAATTTACTAATTTCGTCCCTCCAGCCTGAAGCTGCTGCTGAAGGGTGTCATCAATGGTGAGGTAGTGACATCTAAATGCGTCCATGATCTCAATTCCTGCATCAGGTTTGTCGAAGTTGAGATGATGGAGGACAATATCGTCAATGTGCATGGTGGCTCCTTGGAGAACTGTTAAGAACACAGTTTGGTTTGGTAGCCTTAGATTAGTGGCTGTATCATGGTGGTCGTATGACTTCGGTTGCTGGTGTGTTGACAAGCCATCGACTACCAGCTCCTTCTACTCTAGTTTCTGTTCCTTCGTAATGGGTAAGTTAAGGATAAATCCTATTTTTTTGTCACTGCCAAGGCTGTATGCCAGATGTATCTGAGAAGATTGCACAACGGTGGTAGTGGCAGATGTAAGGATTTGTTCAGCCATGTTTAGGGGAACCAAGAAGGTTGGGATTATTCCACCACTCAGGCTGGTAACTGAAGTGCTGATTTCCCTCACAAGGTCATGCATTAGATCTCTAACCACTTACACATATGTTATGTCAAATCTCACAACTTCTGACAAGGCAACAAGAGCATGCAAAGTGTTATTCAGAATAGAAGAATGCATGTGTGACAGGGCGGAGGGCGGGGACAGGGTCTAGATTATACACACCCGGTCCATTATCAGGCTAATTAAGGCTCCAAGAGGGATAAAGGCTGACTGCGGAAGGTGGTGCGAGGAGAGAGAGATCATTTACAGTCAGCTGACCGTCATGTGTGTGTTTGTCTTTTGTTTAAGTTTCTCATTAAAGTATTATTTATATAGCCAAGTCGGAACTCCGATACGCCGTAGCTTGGTCCTCCGTCCCCCGGCAGATGGCTGCTCCGTTGGGGTGGACGGAAGTAGCAAGAACTCTACTACGGTGTATCCCTCTGTAAGGGATCTCCTCTTTGTGGTGCTGTTCCCCTCCAGACCAGCAGAGGGCGTTTGCCTTAGGCCTCCCGTGCCATGCTCCTCTCCACTCCTGCAGATGACACCAACCTCCCTAACTGTTCTACCCTCTGCTCATTTACCCTCATTCCCTTCACCTGTGCATAGGCCTATATAAGTCTGTTTGTTCCTTGCCAATGTGTTCAGTCTTTAGCCTTTGTACATTGTTCCTCCCGTGACCAGCTCTCAAGTTAAGTCTCACCCTTGTTGTACTTTTTGACCCTTGTGTCTCTTTTGTTTCTCAGTTTTGTGGAAGCTCTGCTTTCCCAGTTTATTTGTACTTTACTAATTTCAACAATTAAAAGATTAAGAATAAGATGAAGAAATGATGAAGAAATGCAAGTATCCAGACTCTTTGCTCGTGGGTTCAACTATCGGGGAGTTATCTCAGTGGTAAAACACCAAACACTTGAGCACTACAGACCTGGGATCGATCCCCGCCTACGGCAGCCCCTTTACACCCTCCTCCTTCCCGGGTTTTGGCACCAGTGTAAAGGGACATAAACGGGCAAGGAGGAGGCGAGAACCGGCTTGGCAATAAAAATAATACTTTAATGAGTAACTTAAACAAAAGACACAAACACACACATGACAGCCAGCTGACCGTAAAAGATCTCAGGTCACACCACCTTCCGTAGTCGGCCTTTATCCCTCTCAGAGGGATTAATTAGCCTAATAAGGGACCGGGTGTCTATAATCACGACCCTGTAATTATTCTTCTTGGAACAGGAGTTTCATTACCTTGTGTTTGTGTGAGTGGTATTAAGTGTTAGTGCATGATAATGTTGGGAGTAAAGCATGTTACACCTAACTACGGTGGACACTATTGTGGTGGGTCCCACCCCCTTTGGAGTGCAGACTATTCAAAGGTTTTGATCTGGTTTGAATTGACCCACTTGTACAGTGGTGTCTGGTTTGACTTTGAGGATCTGGATTCTGTAAGCTAAAGGGGAGAGCTTCCCTATGATCTCAAAGGGGCCTGACTAGCTTGGTAGGAACTTTTTGGAGATTCCCACTGGTTTAGCGAACTTGAAGTAAAGGGCTTTTTCACCCTCATTTATATTTGTGGTTGGACGTTTTCCTATTGTAATAGGCCTTTTGACACTGGCTTCCAGGTTTGTTTGGGCCCAAGCAAATGTAGTTTGGAGGTTTATGTGTAAAGCGGTCATGTAATGATGTGCAGTATATGCGGTTGCAACACTGACATCTTCCAGACAGTATAGCATAAATGGCCAGTATGCAACCTGTTGGAGGGTGTGGTAGGTAGCTTTGTAGCTCCTGTGACCTCCAATGGGAGCATCGTGGGCATGTAGCAGCATCACCCCCCTATGGTCGGTTGGAACGACCCACTGGGGTGGACCTGGACAATGGGGAACATATATCAACAGGAGCAGCTTTCCTTTATGTGAAACTCCATATCCTTGTCTGGATAGACAAGGAAAGGGGCTGAACAGATCTTTGCCTTCAGTTCTCTGAAAGCCTGCAATTGAGGGTCTGCCCCTTCAAATACAATGTCCGTCTGGAGGAGCTCAGTAAGGGGCCTGTTTTGTGTGCAGCTGACAAGGCTCACATCACAGGGCTCTGTCTGCAGTGGTTTACCAAGAGACAGCTTTGCGCTGGCGACTTTTGCCAAAGTCTCCCTGCAACTTAAGCTGATTAGGCTGATGATGAGGTGGAGATTATGGAGGAAGAAAGATCTGAAACCTTGCTCTTCTTCCCGACCTGTCTCATTACATCCTTGGAAGTATGCATTCCTTAAACACCTATAATACTCCCTGGAAGGCTCCAAACACTTCTGTTGCATGCAGATGGCACTGAGGGTGGCTGAAGTTTCATCAGTGTATGGCGAGTACTCCTCGCTCAGAACCATACAAAGCCTTGGGTAACTGTCCAGAATCCGCAGAGGTTGAGTCTCAATGAAAGCGTGGACACTTTTGGAAGTTGTTTTCCAGATGAGCTTCAACTTCGCACGCGCCGAGGCATGAAGCAAGTCGGCAAGACAATGTTCGATTTCCCTGAGGTAATCGTTGACATTTGAATCTTGGCTTCCTGGGTCGGAAAGTTCTATGTCCTTTGCAAAGGAGTCAAGCTGGTACATGCACAGACCTGTGGCTTGGTCCCGCTTGTATCCATCTGACGAGTCAGAGGATGAGTACCAGTGTCTACCCCCACTCCCACGGCATTAGGTGAGACCACTTCCTCCTTCTGGTGAGGGAGGTGCCCTGCTGGGCCTGACAGACACCTGAGGGGAGGATTGCAGAAGTGGGGCCTTGCCCCCACAATGTGGTGGATTCCTGTCCTGAACAGGGATGCGCTCTAGCTCCGGGAGTTGGGAAAACGGTTTTCAAATACTACCTGAACCAGGGGTGGGGTATTTCGCCGTAGTGCTGGTATCTGAGTCCTCTGCCCCACTCATGACAGAGGTGGGGTAGCAGAACACTTCTTGAGCCTCGGCCTGTGCGTCTCGGCTTACCTGCCAGACTCGGACATCCGTGGCTTCTCTGCTATCTGTTTCAGCCGACTGGAGTCTTCCTACACACTCTTCCAGCATCGTATTTGTGGTCTGGAGGTCTCTGTGTAAGGCACGATTGCATGTATCGAGCAGACTCCCATGGGCGTTAAGTGTCCTTACCTCACCCTTTAGTGTTGCTATCTACAACAGGGCCTTGTGGTTGTTAGAGCAGGAACAGTTTTACAACTACTTCCTGGATAGTGGTTACCTTCAATTTAGGATTGTGTGCATTGTCAACCACAGCGGCAATTTCAGCATCACACTGGGATTGTGTGTAGCTGTTAAGCTTCTCCCTTTCTTCTGTAGAGACAAGGAGGAGGTCAGTGACCCAGTTGCACAGTGAAGTTTCCTCACTTGACCTGGGAGCTTCAGCTCTGGATGCTGATGGTGACTGGGAATTAATATCTCCTCTATAGGAACTCTTTGCAATTTCAAAAATGTGAAGCTTAAGCTGAGTTTTAAAGATGAAGATTCACGACACTTGTTGCTCAGTGGAAAACAATGACACACCAGTCGTTATCCCTAGAAGAGGGAAGGACCACTTACTTGTCACTCAAGAGAAACTTCTTTGTATTATTAACTGTTTCTTGAGCTGCTAATTAGGTGTTAACAATCACTGTATCAGGACATCAGACTACTTTGTTAGTATCTAGTGACTGAATCTCTCACACAAAAACAAATTAAAAAGAGTAATGAATTAGTACCAAATTAGCAACCACTAACACAGCACTTGTTGACCATCACCTGCATTTCTCTCCGTCACCGGACCCAAGGAACAAGTCAGAGATGCGTCTTTTCGCTGATGAGTGTAAGACAAAGGACTGAGACCAGATTGTTTCTCCTGACTGCTCAACGCAACAGGAATTCAAACGGACAACCCTGCTGAAATCACACAGGATTTCCCAAGTAAGGCTTGATATCTGGGCAGATTTAGTTTACGAAACTGTGACTTTTTTCTTGTACAACTAAATCGTATATTTGATTCTGAATGTTCAATGTTGCTGTTTTGATTTATGAGATCGTCAATTTTGTGTGTAATGTTGTTTATTGAGTTATCTGAACTAGCATTTCAGTCCCGCTGTTACCAGCGGTTATCTTCAGTTAAATTGCATGCACCGATGTTTGTTCGCTCTCTCTCTCACTGAAATTCATGGAGTGAACTGCACCCTGGTTTATGTCTGACTCAGGCTGGTGTTTCAAATTCTCCCACCTGTTTCGTCAGTTCCTTTGTGTGCCTGCTCATTTCCGCACACACATGGTTTTAAATCCATAGCTCTAGATCTGATCCAGCAAATTTTCTTTCCTCCCTTCCCTCCAAATTCAAATGATCGTTGGATCCGCCTTTCCGATCTAGTCCTCCATTTTTAACCTAGTTCTCCATTCTGGACCTGACCCTTCATTTTTAATTTAGTTTCCATTTTGAATCCAGTTCGCCATTTTGAATTTAGTTTCCATTTTGAATCCATTTCGCCATTTGAACCTAGTTCTCCATGTTGAATCCAATCCCCCATTTTGAATCTATTTCTCCATGTGGAGTTTAATTCGCATATTGTTTTCTTTGTTACCGAATCTAGACACCCCCCCACATACATACATACATACATACATACATACATACACTAGCATATAGCTCCACTATTTAGTTAGGATTTCCATTTGTGTTATATTCATATAGTATTGGTGGAGTTCATTGCTATTTGATTATAATAAATCTTGTTATATTATAATAAGAAGTACTCCTAATTTTTTGTTTGAATATTGTGTTGAAACCAGCCTCTGCCACGTCAAGAACTCCCCTATTACTTCAGTGTATTGTTATTTTGTTGTTGTTAGAAGTCAACTGTAACCAGATTATTACAGATAAAATATTTTCTCTTCTCAAAGAGTGGTGCCCTGAGGATAGAATTTAATGAATTAAATTATATTATTTAATTTAATTAGTAATTAATAATTGATAATTATTCATTATTAATAATTTCTGATAGTAAAGTTGATCTAAACAACCAGTAGCACCCTATACTGTATATATATATATATATATATGACTTTTATATATATATATATAAAAGACCCCATGCTGGGCATGGTATGCCATGGTGATGGTGTCAATAACCAAGTGAGCGAAACTCTGTTAGGAGACAGCGCTTCCTTTCCGCTGTCCACCGAAGCAGACAAAGAGCTGCTCGGAGCTTCTAAAGCTCTGCGTGCGATCCAAGTAGATGCGAAGAGCACACACCGGACACAGCAACACCAGGCTTGTGGAAACCTGGGCATGTAGTCCAGTTGGGTTCTCAGGATGATGTGAGAGTAAGCCGGAAATTACTCCAGGCACAGTTCGTTGACAGGACATGCCTGCAGGTCCCCTACCTTCTCGATGGAGGTGAGCGCTTTCAGGAGGGCAGTCTTCAGAGAGAGCACCTTTAGCTCAGCTGAATCAAGGGGCTCGAAGGTAGCTCCCTGAAGGACCATGGAGGGGTCCCATGAGCGAACGAGGTGCGGCCTGGGGGGGATTTAACATCCTCGCACCTCTGAGGAAACTGATGATCAAATTGTGCTTCCCTAAATACTTACTGTCCACTGCGCTGAGATGTGCCATCATAGCAGCCACATACACCTTCAAGGTGGAGAGGGACAGCCATCCCTCCAACTTGTCTTGCAGGAAGGAAAGCACTGATCCTACTGGGCATCTCTGTGGGTCTTCTCCTCGGGAAGAACACTAATTAGCAAACAGATGCCACTTCAGGCCATAGAGGTGCCTCTTCGAGGGGGCCCTGGCCTAAGTGATCATGTCTACCACTGCAGGTGGTTGGCAACTTAAGTCTTCCACATCCCATCTAGGGGCCAGACATGGAGATTCCAGAGGTTCGGTCATAATACCAAAGCGGGTGCCAGATGGTGTCCCGTCCCTGAGAAAGTAGGTCCTTCCTCAGGTGAATTCGCCAGGGAGGGGCTGTCGTGAGGAGCATGAGGTCAGAGAACCAAGTCTGGGAGGATCAGTAAGGGGTCACTAAGAGGATCTGCTCCTCATCCTCCCTGACCTTGCACAACGTCTGTGCAAGTAGGCTCACTGGGGGGAACGCATATTTATGTAGCCCCAGGGGGCGGCTGTGTCGCGTGTCTGTCCAAGGGCCGGGGACTGAGTGCCCATTGCACACGACGCCCCAGGACATGGCTTAGGAGAACTTCTGCCCAAAGGAACGCTAGTTCTGACCAAGGGCTGAATAGACGGCGACAAGCCTGCATGACGAGGATGCGGTATGTGCCGTGGCAGAGCGAAGGAGCTCACGGACCGTGTTGGTGCATTGAAATGTGCCTGCCACGAACAGTGAGCTTTTCATGCACCTCCGGGAAGAAAGGAACAGGGGCAGCGCATGGCCATGAGTGGCGCTCTGGCCCCAGGAACCAATCATCGAGCCACGAGGGTTCGGTTTGGGGGGGAGCGGAGGCATCCACTCAATCCCGACAATCGCAGCTGCCCGGGCAAGCATGGCCATCAGCTCTGTGCCGGCCTGTGACTGAGCTGCTGCACCCAAGAATTTGAATCCAGCCGTGTCCTCAGCATCAGACATGACGAGCCCGCTCTCCAATGCCACGATCGACAACTCATCTTCGTCACGAGCCCCGAACGAGGTTGCACGCCCGCAGTAAGATGGACCGACAACCTCGCTCCAGAGCTTGTTCGAGCATACGAGCGTGACAGGGAATGGGAAGTCCGTGGGGGTATACCCTGCGGAGAATTATATACTCTTTTAGTGATATATTTAAAAGGCTCTGCTGTACTGCCAAAGCACACAGGGGTGTTGCTCGACACATCCGTAGTGTGTGTGTGTGTGTGGGGGGGGGGTGCTGTAACACCCCATAGATCCAGCAGCTTCAGCAAGAGGTAGAGATGAATGGAATGGCATCTGAGTGTGTGTTTGCAAGCGGCACTCCTTTTATACCCGTATGTCTGGGGAGTGGCATGCAAATACCACACACCAATTCTCATTGGCCTTTTCTCAAAGATGAGAAATGACTGGGCTCCCAAGGGTGACCCCTAGTGTCAACTCATCGACACAACGTCGAGTGAGTGACAGATAGGGAACTTAATTTTTTGGAGGTAAGTAATTTGCGCTGACTCAATATAACTTAGTTGTGTTATCTTTCTGCTTTGACTCAAGTTACATTGATACATAAATATATATATTTTAACTTAAGAATAACAGATCAAACAATTGAAAAAAAGAAAAGAAAAAGAAAACGTTTGATTTAAGTAATGTGGACTTGACCTGAATTGTGTTTCCCAAAGCATCGCCAGCTTAAGTTGATCGTAGAGACCATTGGCACCAGTTGTTTGTTTGATCTACTTAGGCTCACAATGCTTTTGGGAAATGCAGCCCTGGTTAGTTCAACTAAATATAATTAATTACTTAAACTTGTTTTTAGTAATGTTTTACTTTATTTGTATACTTTATGTGAAGTACACAGTAAAACCTATGCCTCTTAACGCACGAGCATCTTGTTAATCAAATGCAGCGTGTGATATCTGGTCAGGGAGGCACATAGACCTACACACTTGATATACTAACCTCTGTAAAGGCAACAATCAACAAACATCATAAAGTAAAACGATTATCTCGGAACATAACCATGCAACCATAAACTAATAGTATGATGAAAACAAACATGTTCATGTCATTGCCATTGGCAGCAGACTATATCAAGCTCAGAAAAACAAAAAAAAAGAAATTCCTGTAGAATTAAAGAAATCATGAAAATCATCCACCTAATATATATATATATATATATATATATATATATATATATATATATATATATATATATATATATATATAGTACAATTTTCTAATATATATGTTGTATTGTAAATCCCTGATTGAATGCTTTTAAAAATGTATTCTTTTTTTCCTATATAGAAAAAAGAAATTGTTTGAAACAAAATGAGGGTGAGGAAATAATAAACATTTCAAAAGTTTGGGTAAATTATTCCTTTAAATGGAGAAAAGAGACATCAATGTATTTTGTTGGTACACTAACACAGATGAGGGGAATTATTTCTAAGAATCGCTGATTAGGTGAGATCAGTGCCAGCAAAATAGGTTTTTAAATATCTCTGCTTCTGCTGTGGTAGGGACATTACAAACAAATTAGAATCTGTTCATAAACATCTAATCCTTCATTAGGATATCATGTTTGTCTTTATTCTGGCTGGACTGTTAAAAGTGTGACTAAAAGAGAGACTAAAAGATCTGTTTATCTGTTTCCAGATGAAATACTGTTCTGGTTCTTTTGATAAACCAGCCCTTCTTCCATAGTTCCCATGACCCTCTCTGCTGGATTCTGGTCCCCTTGAAATGTTAAGGTGAAGATATTTGCCGAATGCCTCTCATACACAAGAGGTCATTATTTTAAACATGAATCCAGCCACTTGAGAGGCAATAAAAAGTAATGTTGCTCTTGTTTGCAAAGCAAATTTACAGGTGGAGTTTCAAAATGTGACACCGGTGAGCCAGGGTTCATGTTTGTGTGTCCCTAATGACCAATTACGCAATTTATTTAACCGTTTGCCTTATTTCAGCTTAAGCTGCCAAACAGTAATGTGTTGAGCCAGAGAGTGTGGGGGTGTAATAACTTGTTTGAGGCTGCATACACCGCAAAGTGTCCTTCCAAAGGTCTGTGAATCTGGCGCGGTTGTGCTTTAAATATCCGACTGAACTAGAGTAAGCCTTGTTTAGTCCTTTTGTCCCAATGGAAAAAAAAAGCATTGAGAGTTTTATGAGAGGTCTCAATGTGCTGATTTAAATGCTGTTTGTCTTTTCTTCCATTAATTCTCCAAACAATGGGTAAATAATACAGTACAATACAGCAGCTAATATATGTGACTTTGGTCATCAGGAATTCATCTATGCTTATTGAAAATAAAATACTGTTTTAAAAATGGGCATTGTGTGTGAGTTAATAGCCAATGAGTCTAATGGAGAATCTGGCTTTAGTGGTTGTAAGAAAGTTCTTTTATTTTTTGTTAGTATGCACAGATTTTTTATTTTATTTTCAAAGAGGAGAGTCATTTAATAAGGCCAGTTTTGCCCAAATGAATTGAAATTCCAGAGTTTGATTTGAGGAGCATGACAATCTAAAAAACACAGATTTAAACTGGATCGCAGAAAGACATCAGCTTGTGCTTTTAAATAGAATCAAACTGAATCATGATCACAATGTCACACCAATTCACGCTGTATGAAACTTTATATCTACAGGACACTAAGGAAATTTATGCTTAAGCAAAACAAACTGCACACAAGTTTTGCATTTGATCATATGAATGGTTAAATTTAATCAAACTGCAGTGATAATTGTAAACATCGTTTCGACCCAGCCAAAGCACTTTTCCATAGCACAAAAAATAAATTATTTACCCACCTTGTCCATATTTTTACATTGTAAAATGAGAGGTTCTTGGTTGAATAGAGGTGAGTTCAATTAGGTGCATTAAAAGTGGAACCAAAAAGTCTCTTGTTGTCCAAATATACAATATCTGCCCTTCAGCTTCGATTTGGAGGCTTGATAAATTAAAGGTCCTGCGCAATGGTCTTTAAACGAGCTGAAATTACCAAGTAAACTACAAACAGGGCTATTTTACCCTGCAGTCTTTGACCAATAATGCCTCGGATTTCACTCCAGGGGTAATTGCTTTCCTTCACTTTGGCATGCTTTAATGTTTCTCAGGCTCCGCACCCAGTCAAATCATACTTCAATTATATTCAGCCTTGTTTCTTGAAATTATATCATAAACTGGTTTTATTGCAATAAATTTGTATTTCATCAAATAAATCTGAATCTCAGACATGAGAACACTTCTGTTTTTGGATCAGACAGGTCTGAGGTAATGTGCTGTGTTGGATAAACATCCTCTGCTTATTGTTCCGTTTCATTTATTTTTCTGTGTTTACTATTTTGTTACATTGACCCACTGCAAAGTCAGTACAGTAAGCCTCTCTCTACACTGCCCATGCTTTTCTCATGTGCCTCTCAAATGGGACCCAAAAGTGTTTTCCTGCATACTATAAGTAATTTAAACACACACATTTACAAATATATATACACACTCAACATTTAAAACCAATCTGCCTGATCTGTAATTGCAGTCTCTCTATTGATAGCTCAGTAATTAAAGAGCTGAGCGAGACTTTCTGCAGGTGAAAAATTATGCTCTCTTGAAGAAGTGTGAAGGCACTTGAAAGATTTAGAATGTGGTTGTGATCATGTGGTCTCCCTAACAGAAGCCGTGCACTTTGTGTATCATTATCGGACAGCTGTTCTGCGATTACACTCTGCCCGCTCTTTAACAAGATTAAATTGCCTTGGTTAATAAACGTTTCGGATTCAGTCTGTATTTTTTATATATTTTCAGAATATCCATGAAGAGGATTGAGCAGTTTTTGCGTGCATCTCAGAACCACAAACCACAAATTTAGAGCAGAGTAATTTGTCTTAATTTAGACAATTGATTCTCAAATATATGTCACCCTCCAAGGCAATATGCTCAGTGAAGACACTCCTAAAATGAAATCATTGCGGAACTGAAAAAGATGCCAGATTCAAATAGTGATGTTTTAAGTTTTTTACCTCAGACATGACCCTCAATCTGTGCCCAGATAAATTAAGTCTGTAACCAAAAACAAAGATGTTGTGGTTTGTTCTGAAATCATTGGGCTATTACAGGGCCTGAATGTTTCCCAGTCCGGTCAGCTCTAATGAGAGCTAAACTTTCACTTGCACCTCCTCATAAAATAAAAGTCATATCAAATTAAGGAGAAATATGTCTTCGGGAGCATATGTCGTAATGAATGTTGTTAATAAATACCATCTGTTTTCATTAGGGATGTGCATGAGAAATCGACTAATTGAGTACTAATTCTGAGGCAACTAGTCAACTATTTAAAAAAAACACTACTCGAACATCGCAAATTGATTTTCATTTGCACATTTGCCTATCGTAGGCAATGAAGAATTATACAGTGCATTCCCTTTGATTCTCTCACCAAATCTTGCTGTTACAACTGAGTTAACTTAAAAAGTATTGCTTTATGAAGTTATCTAATTGTGAAACCATTTTTGGTAACGTTTGTGAATTAAACAAAAAATTTATTTCATGTATGTGTCATACCCGGTATTGTTTTACATACATTTGAATTTACGAGTGATCAATTACTCAATTGATATTGCCCATCCCTAGTTTTCATGAACAACCTTGTCATGTCACAGGTAAAGTAAGTCATTAGTGTCCCAGTGTTTAATGTATAGAGGCTCTGTCTATTGCTCACAATGTACTGATTCACATCCTAGGGAACTAGGGAGTGGATTGAGTCACATCCTTTAATATTTCTTATATAATGGCTGCATGATATGCCACTAGATTGTTGAAATGTTATTCAATTAGCATTTAACTTATAAACTTTTCTTAAACACACACTCGCAGTCCAACTTTCTCTTTCTCACATGCATGCAAAATGATGAGTTACCCTAAATTTACCTCTTGCAGAGGCAGGCTTTCCTGTCAAAAAGCTCAAAACTTTATTAGTGTGCAGTTAACAGTCATTGTGTTCATTTGGTGTGTATAGGTCAAGAGGTCACTAACCAATCTGACTCCATTTTCATCAGGATCAGCTTTTCACGATTCTGGAGTTCCTCTGTGCATGCATGTGCATGTTAACATTAATGAGCAATTTATCTGCAGTATGTTTTAGAGGATGTTTTTAAAATACAAACATTATAAGTTTATAAGGTTGTGTAAATTCAGAGGCAGCACTAGAGAGGGGTTAGCCTGTGCTTTAGCCTCCCCAAGAAAGTCCTTAGCACCCCAGCAAATGTTTGTAAAAGCAAGCAGATTATCCTCTGAATGAACATTGTAAGAATAAACGTCTAGGTTACTAGTGTAACACCCGTCTGTAACCCAGACATTGTGTGGATTGTAGTTACAAAAGGGGCCCCTATTCAATAGCGCCACCTACTCTGAACCGTGTTACATGATCTGCTGATGCGGGTGCAGCAAGCTGTAGCATGCCAAAGGAGCATGGGCATCAGACTGCACGTAACCTTCCCCAACGCCCCACTAAGATGTCATATTGTTTTTATTATGTTCCTGGCATCTGAACAAGGTTTTCCTCTGAGGGGTGGGAACAAGCGGCATGACAAGCCAGTCGCGGCTTTTTCTCTCTCTCTGTGTTTCTCCTCATAGAGTGTTAGATGCGGCTGGGGCCATCTAGCTATAACACGCATCCTGCGCAGGCTGGGGAGGTGAATATGTGGCAAATAGGTAACATGGTCCCATTATAACACACATGGAATTGGAGCTTTGGTATGTCCTGCCTAATGAGGAAGGAGCTCTACAAACATGGTGACCGGGGCAGTGAGCATGACAGGGTAATCGTACAATGGAAAATACATCACAGGGGGTTACCATGATAACTGGCACCAGTGGAGCACCTATTCCTGTATAGAGTATTTAGTACCCATAGTGGGTCTGGTCGGGAATTGATCCACTGAACTCGCGAGCCAGAGGGCTGGGGAGGAAGAACATCCAGGGAGCGCGAGTTTGGGTACTCATCTGAGAGTAAAAGCGCACGTGTTCGCCTCAGTGGAGGGGAAAGGCACTAGTGCAAGTGGTATACCCAGTCAGTTGTCCCGTGTTACGGAGTTCTACATGCTCAGACCTGACAAAACATGGAACGAAACCGACTCAACCCGAAGATTGTAAAATCTTGCAAAGGTATTGGGTGTTGCCCAGCCTGCTGCTCTACAGATGTCTGCTAGAGAGGTACAATTGGCCAGTGCCCACAAGAATGCCACACTCCTTATAGAGTGTGCTCGAACCCACAAGGGCACAGCCTGGGTCCGATAGGCCAATGCGATGGCGTCAACTACCCAGTGGGCGAGCCTCTGTTTGGAGAAAGAGTTCCCTTTCCACTGTCTGCCAAAGCAAACAAAGAGCTGCTCAGAGAGTCTAAAGCTCTGTGTGCGGTCCAAACAGGTACGCAAAGCATATACCGGACACAGCAATGATAAGGTTGGGTCTGCCTCCTCCCGGGGCAGCGCTTGCAGGTTCACTATCTGGTCTCTGAAAGGGGTAGTAGGAACCTTGGGCACATAGCCCGGTCAAGGTCTTAGGATGACATGAGCATCTGCCAGACCGAACCTCTTGCAGGTCTCCAACCCTTTTGATGGAACAAGTGCAATCAGGAGGGCCATCTTCTGGGAGAGAGCACTTGACTCTAGCGGCTCGAAGGGTATTCTCGGAAGGCCCGTAAGGACCACAGAGAGATCCCATGAGGGGAACAGGCATGGTCTGGGAGGATTCAACTTCCGGGTGCCCCTTAGAAAACTGATAATCAAGTCATGCTTCCATACGGACTTACCACCCACTACGTCATGGTGGGTTGCTATACTGGCTACATACACCTTTAAGATGGATTGGGACAGCCACCTCTCAAGCTTTTCCTGCAGGAATGAGAGCACTGACCCGACTGCGCACCTCTGTGGATCTTCAGTTTAGTTAAACATTAGTTTGCGAACAGACGTCACTTTAGGGCGTAAAGCAGAGGTCTGTCCAAGGGTTGAATAACTAATGGCAGCGGGGGGTGAAGACACCATGGCACCATGCCCATCTCCTGACTCGAGTCCGAAGCCAGTGCTGAAGCGGTCTCATATGCATCAACCTAGCGGCACGACCAGGAGCCTCTGGAACTGTCTTAGAGGGATCGCAGTGCCTATTTTGAACGACGAAAGGCAATTCAGCACTGACTGCAAGCGCTCGTTTGTGAGGCATGCTCTCATTGAGACTGAGTCTAACTTCATGCCGAAAAAATAGATGCTTTGAACCGGGGAGAACTTGCTCTTCTCCCAGTTGACCTGAAGTCCTAAACGGCTGAGGTGACTGAGAACCTGGTCCCTGTGAGTGCATAGTGCCTCTTAAGAGTGAGCTAAGATCAGCCAGTCATCGAGGTAGTTTAGCATGTGGATGCCCACTTCCCTTAGCGAGGCAAGGGTGGCCTCTGTGACCTTCCTGAAGATGCGAGGGGACAGGGACAGGCCGAAGGGGAGGACCTTGTACTGGTACACCCAGCCCTTGAACACGAACCATAGAAAGGGTCTGTGTCGTGGCAAAATTGAGATGTGAAAATACGCGTCCTTCAGGTCTACCGCTGCAAACCAATCTTGATGCCGGACACATGTTAGAATGTGTTTTTACATGAGCATCTTGAACAGGAATTTGTGCAGAGCCCGGTTGAGAACTCACAGGTCCAAATTGGCCTCATCCTACCTCCTTTATTGGGTACAATGATGTATGGGCTGTAGAAACCCTTCTCCAGCTCGGCTGGAGGGACATGCTCTATTGCATCCTTTTGTAATATGGTAGCGATTTCCGCATGCAGGGTGCTGGCTTTTTCGAGCGGCGAAAGAAGGAGCATGTGGGGGTTGGATATAGTGGTGTTCCCTTTAAGGAAGGAAAGCAGCAATCACAACGATGCTATGGTCAAGATCTCGCAATGAGTTCATGAGCCATCCACAAATGCTGCCTCAGTGTGATCACGACCCAGACACACGAGGCAGCGCCTATGGCCGTCAGAAGCGGAGATATATATGCCGCATCCAGGAACAACGCAAACATCTATGATTTACAAATTAATTACTCATATGAGTCAATTCCTTCAAATAATTAGTCAAACAGTTTAGCAAAATGGCTGAATCATTCAGACAGCTCATGCACTGTATCGTTTGTAGCATTTCTCAGTCTGTAAAAACAGAAATTAACTAAATAGAACAGGAAACAATCAAGTGGAATATTTACTGTCATGATACACAGAGGAGGTAAACTTAACTGCTGGAACTTTATTTAGCGCACTCACCCCAACTGCATGTTTCACAACAATTCTCTCTCTCAGTAATGGTAGAGCAGCTCCCGTAACCTAGCAACCCCGGACCCTGCTTTGTAACAAACAGAACCAGAACTTCTTCCAAGGTGAGCCTGCAAAATTAGCAAAAAAAACATAATGCAGCAGTCCCATAGACATTCTTATGGTGGTTCACTGTGGAGGAGACAAGAAGCAAGAATAATAAACTGAATAATAAACTGCTTTTGTGAGGAAACAGCACATCAATGTTATACACAGCAATCCTATTGGAGTGAACAATGTGTGGAGTTTACTATGATAAAAAAGTCACAGACGATGTAGGTGTCAGTTTACGGCTCTACCCGTTCATATGGTGACAGTGATATTTTCAATCAAAATATAATCCTTTTCTTGACATCAATGAATAATGTCTTTATTAAGTTGAACACTTGCATGTACAGCTTTTGAACAACTTAAGGTAAAGGCATTTTTCCAACCAAACAGGTATCAAAAATTATCATTGCATGTTTGTTTTTTTACATGTACATTGGTGTACTATGTAAATACCATGGAGTACATAAATGCACCACTGTATTACCATCTGATACCATCACAATACCATGTTACTGCCATTTCTTTTTTTGAAAGGTAGTTCATTTTGAGAAACTTTAACTAGTGCTGGATGTGTTGTGTGAATAATTCTTTTATCAATGGTTTGTAGCCAGTAGTTACATTAATTGTAGACAAGATATATACCTGTGAAAAGGTAAAAATGCTGCTCCTAAAGTCACCAGAATTAAATGCTTTAGTGCCGTTTCTCCCGGGGAAGCATGTCCCTAGACCCCCAATAAGGGTACATGGTTTTGCTGTAGGCCCTACCTGTGCTTCAGAGAGTAAATTAAAAAAAAAAAAATGTGCCTGTTTTATTGAGGCTGCAGCGTAGAGATTTCACTTCTGTTGTCACCAAGTGCCAACTGATATTACTAAAATCGCTTGGCCATGCCAGGTTTGCACATATTTAGTGACAAAAGCTCACCTCCTCCTGCCAATGAATTAGCACCTCTTTGTGTACATTCAAAGTGTTCAGATTTGCATAGATTATTTGATTAAATGTGTTAAATATATGGTGCATAACAAATATATGGTATTGTGGCCTCAAAGTTTTTGGACTACTTTAAAATGTTTGCATGTCATTACTTTATATAATAATAATATCAAACCCCCCAAAATTTAGCTTTGAGAAAAAGTTTATGTGTGTCTGTGTGTGTGTGTGTGTGTGTGTGTGTGTGTGTGTGTGTGTGTAATAGCAACATCTTGCTGGATTTACTTCCTTTTCCTCCAGTCTGAGGAAGCTATGGAGTCAGGAGGCCTGTGTGTGTCTGTCTGTCTGTCAGTGCGTCCTCTCTTCATCCTGCTGCCCTGCACTTCACCCTATCCTGTGCATGTGTGTTTGTGTCCTCTGGTCTTACCCTGCCATGTATGTGTGTGTCACCTGCTCCTGTGCCTTAAACGTGTCAGAGCCACTGTCTGCCACTCCAGTTAAACTTCATGAACATATCACTAAATCATATAATGACCAATAAGAGTTACTGAGAATTTTCTCATTGCTTCTACAAGTGCAAGTGTGTGTGTCCGACTGATATATTCAGTTTTGGAATTTCAGGAATATGATGTTGTTATTGTTTGATTCAGTTACATCAGTTTTCACTCATGGGGTGCTACGTGCTTTCATGTAATAGAAAGCAATGGGGCAAGTCAGAGTGTATGTGTGTGTGTGTGTGTGTGTGTGTGTGTGTGTGTGTGTGTGTGCGTGCGTGCGTCCGTGTGTGTGTGTAGTGTGTGTGTGTGTGTGTGTGCTTTTTTGTCCCTGGCTCTCTTCCAGCAGATAGTCAGTTAGAGATGCTGATGGACTGATGTGTTAAGGCAGCCAGAAGAATGATGGATGAGGCACACCTCCATCCTGTAGTCTCTCACTCTCTCCTCTTGTCACCCTCCCTAACTCTTAGTTGACTTTCCCTTTCTATTAAAAAAAACATTATAATAGCAGAGAGCAAGGAGTGTTGTAAAACGAGGGTGAGTTGAAACACCATAAGTTTAATCAATTAGAAATTATCTACAAGCTGATGTATTTTTTTACAAGGTTTGTGTAAAAAATATAAAGGATTTACAGGCAATATAATTTGAGTTAGAAATGTTTGAAAAGTTTCATGTCTGTATTATAATTTGATTAAGTCCTTAAGGTTAAGGTCAGTGTGGACAGAGGGGCGTGAGGAGAGTGAGGACGGGAGAGGTGAGTGGTCAAGGATTCACACCTGTGCGGGAATTGTCTTAACAGCTGTTTTGTGTTGTAGTGAGCAGCGGCGAGGATAAAAGACTGGTGACAGCGGCAGAAGTGGAGAGAGAGCTAAACAGAACAGACACTGTGTGCGTGTGTGTGTGTGCGTAATCAAACGTGCACTTAATGATTCCTGAGAAACACTGTTGTTATTTAAACTCAACTGCCAAAACAAACACACCCCTCCCTTCAGTGCTCCTTTGGAAGCTCCGCCTCCCTAACAGGCAAGCAAGCACAGCAATTAGAACTAGCGAGAGTTAGTTGTTTAGTTTGATTTTACAGTTCTACCAGAAAGACTCGGGAGAATAATACTGAACAATTAACCATTTATTTACAGCTTGGCAAACAATATAAAGATAAAAGTTCTTTGGCGTAGGCCCCATCCGTAGCTCGCAATCCGGGGGTCCGGACTCTGCATTTCCTGCCTGGCGATGAAGGCAGGGGCGCAGCCGACCCCCAGTGAGGTATGGGAAGGGACCATCCTGGTGGTGGTGTGTAGGAAGGAAGGGATCATCTTGGTGGTGGGGAGGGTGGAGGAAAACGAAAGCGTCAGCATCTGTGAACTCAGACATGTGTAAGTACCCATCTTTTATACTGCAAGTGTTAGAACGCGATTGGATAGATGAGAAGGTAATGAGTGACGTAACAATTGAGTCTTCCAGGCAGAACTTATGCTAAAGCTTCCATTAACACAACAATACAACATTGACTGTAGAGGGTGCTACCAAACATGTGTTTTTAAATCTTTGTGGCTATAAATCCCTTTGTAAATATTGTGCGAACAAATACCATTAGACAATTAGAGCAAACAACAACACAGCAAGTAATATAAAAACTTTTGCTATGTAGTGTGTTAGCAATCTGTTGCTACGGTAAGTTGCTGCTGCTAAGATAACTTGCAGAGAAGACAAGACGGTTTTACACTCACCAGCTCCAGACACTCACAACTCTCCTGCTACTAAATCTAACAACAACAGCATATATGGGTTCTGTGAAACAAAATTTATATTACCCACCTATCAAGAAGAAAAATAGCAACTTCTGCATCTGTCTTCAAGCCTTTTACCTCTCGGAGGTCTCTCAACCGCTGAAAAGTCTCGCTGATATTGATGTGGCTTCTAGCCCTCGACATATCATAATCCTGCTTTTTTAGTTTATTTTCATCTGACCTTTTTCTCTTGATCTGTTTCTCAGCCATTTGTCCTCCTTGGAGTTTAGAAAGTTTGCATCAGCCAGATATACCATCGCTCTTCTAATGAATTTCCCTCTCACTCTGCCTCCATCCTGTGCATGCAAAAGAACCATCCCTGTTGATGATTGGCTGGAGTAGTATTGTGTGGATCGGTCTAATCCACTTTGTTTTTGTCCATTTACATAGCCAGGGCTATGTACAAATATAAAAAAAAAATTCAGCCCACCCACAGAACGGACAGCTAGCAGACTGTGAGGAGATATTTGCAGAATTTGACAAAAAGTGTATTGGATTAGAATTACTAATTCTAATTAAATAGATTGCACCTTTAAGTTGCAGTAACTGCCAAAAATAAAGTTTTCTTCTGAAGTGTCATTGGTGTCCTCTGCTTCCTCTTTTCCTGTTTAACTGAGGAAATGTTGCACTGGTGCCGAAACCCGGGACTAGAGGAAGAATCGCAGTCATGGTGTCCTCACCGTTGGCCAAAATCGTGAAGACCCTCACCGGCATTCACAAGATGCAACATCAAGCCCTCCTGGAGCTGCGCTTGGAAAAGGAATATTGCTTCCAGGTGCTCCTTCAAGCCCAAGCAGAAGACCAACAGGCAATATACCCTCCTTGCTGCCACAGGAGGGTACTCCAGCAGTAACCCTAGCCATGACCGAGGCCACACCCCACATTATGCTACCAAAGGTGGGCCCACTGGATGATCCTGAAGCATTCATTTAACTTTTTGAGTGCACAGCAGAGGGTTGAGGGCAGTCACGCAGTGGGCAGTCTGTTTACTGCCATTATTATCAGGGGAGCCCAGCTCATGGCGCAACAGCTTCCGGTTGTGAACCTACTGGAAAACTCAGACCTAAAATGAGCTATCCTGCAACAGATCGGCCGCAACCCACAAACATCACCGTCAGTGTTTCAGGGCTCTGATATTTAGGGAGTTTAGGTGGCCCTTTGCCTTCGACCAAAATCTCTGTGATGCTTGTCAGAGGTGGTTGCTGCTAGAGAAGAGCGATGCTGAAATAGTCCCTAAAATAGTCAACTTAGTGGTACTGAAGAAGTTCATCATCCAGCTGCTGAATGGGACAGTGGCATTCCAGCTGGCAGAGGACCATTTGGTGGCATATCCGGAGACCAACGAGCCCTCTTCTCTCTCTCCTTCTCATTCTCCATCGCACCCTTTCCCAGAAAAGGGGAGAGATAGCCCCAAAATGAGCTTCCCATTGCAAGGGTTTCCCTGGCCCCTCTGTCCCCCCTCCCGCCAGGTTGGGGAATCAGTGACCCTAGGTGTGGGGGTAAAACCTGGGTCGGCGTGTTGTTGCTGCGGGGAACATTGCATTTCCAGGATCAATCCGAGCAGGGACTTACTGCATACCATTGAGTATCCAAGGGGGTACATATCAAGCATTGGTGGATTCAGGCTGTAATCAGACCTCAGTTAACCAATGCTTGGTTCAAGGGGCGAACTTGGGTATGGCATGCCAGGTGAAGGTGAGGTGTGTCCATGGGAATGTTAATTGATCAATCTTTAGTGCCTGTTACGATCCAATTTCGGGGTCAAAAGCATAGATTATAGGAGGTGGTTAGTCCTCACCTCATCCATCCACAAGTTTTGGGGACAAATTGGCGACATTATCCGAGGAGGTGCTGCCTAAGCCGTTGATGTCAGCTTCACCTCAAGGGAATCAGGAGGGTGGGGAGATATTCACCCCTTTGGAAAATTCCCCCTGGGGAATACCCGAAGCTCTGCCACTCCGCAATATTTCAGTACAAATTATTGTGAAGTTGCTCTTCAAAATCCTCTTCCGAGTTGGGATTCTGAAAGAAGTCCTAACTGATCAAAGCACCACGTTTATATCAAGTACACTTTTCGAATTTTATGAATTATTAGGGATAAAATTGATTCGCACCAGTCCTCAGTCAGATGGACGATCACTTTATACGAACATTTAAAAAAATTATTCGGAAGATAGTACACAAGGATGCACGGAATTGGGATAAGTGCCTCGAACCCCTATTATTCACAGTAAGAGAGGTCCCGCAAGTCACCACAGGGTTCTCCTCATTATTATATGGCCACAAACCTTGCTGCATTTTAGATGTTGGGAGGAAGGACCTTAGAAAATTGGGAGGAGGACCTACAGAGGTTAAAAACGAAATTCAGTACGTTCTTGACCTGAGAGGAAAACTTCACACATTCGGCCAACTCACAAAAGAGAATTTGCTCTAGGTTCAAGAACATCAATCCCTACTGTATAATAGGGGCACTCAGCTTCAGGAATTTTCACAGGGAGATAAGATCCTCATATTATTTCCCCCGTCGAGCTCCAAATTAATCACCAAGTGACAAGGGCCCTTTGAGGTCAAACAGCGAGTCGAGGAAGTAGACTATGAGGTGAAATGAACAGACAGAGTTGGAACATGGCAAATATACTACCTCAATCACCTAAAATCATGGGGAGAGGTGGTCCCCGTGGCTTTGGCGATGGTCGGGCTGGAGAGGGAGAAGTGAGGACAGGAGAAGAATTTAAAAGTAATTTCTCAAAATACCCTGGTCCCTTGTGGAGACCACCTCTCACCATTCCAAGTCAAGGAGGTAGCCAAGTTGCAAAAGGAGTTTTTCGACATATTCTCACCTCTACACGGTTGCACAAACCTCATAGAACACCACATTGAAATGGCCCCAGATGTAGTGGTATATTCCCGCCCCTATCAATTACTGGAGCACAAAAAACAAGTGGTCCAGGCTTATGGACATGCTCGACATGGGGGTAATCGAGGAGTCCCCTAGTGACTGGTACAGCCTTAGTCTTAGTCCCTAAAGCCAAGGTCTCGATTTGGTTCTGTGTGGACTATAGGAAAGTCAATGCAGTGTTGATGCCAAATTTGATGCGTATAATGCCTTGCATTGACAAACTGCTCGATCGGTTAGGCGCAGCTCTTTTTTATTCGACACTGGATTTAACGGATACTGGCAGATCCCCTTGACTCCCATGTCCCAAGAAAAAACTGCATTTTCCACTCCGTTTGTCTTACACCAATTCATAACCCTTCCTATCAGTTTGTTTGGGGCCCCAGCTATGTTTAACCAACTCATGGACAAAGTCATTCTCCAGCATGCTATCTATATGATATTATCATTTACAGCATTGATTGGCATGGGCACATCCAAAATCTGAGGGCTGTCCTGAGATCACTGAGATGGGCAGGCCTCACAGTCAACAGCAATTGTTACAGTCAGATTATATTGTTTCTTTTCATATTATACACACAACCTTGTCACCCACATAAATACAAAAAATATTTAATTTTAAAATTGGTAAAAGTTTGATTACCACGATTAATTCAAGCACAAAATTTTAAACGCCATGTTTACTATCAATTTTAAAATCCACCCTGGTTGTGGGGTGGGCTGTAAATACAGCACTCTCTTTATTTGAAACTAATTTAAGTAGTTGTATGTGGCAGCGGGGGGCGTGGTCAAGCGCCCGTCCGAAGGGAGAAAGTGGTAAGGGCGCTTGCACCTGAGCTAAATTATGTCTAACACCTGTCTCTAATTTCAGTGAATACGGGGAGAGCGGCATAAAAGAGCACCAGTGCCTCCAGTCGAGAGAGAGAGCTGCCAGTCCAGTGTTGGAAATAGAGAGACTGAGCCAAGTTATTAGATTATAAGTTAAAAGAGTTTATGTTTAGCACTTACACGTTTTTGCACTACCCCTGTCTGTCTGCAACCCTTAATTAAAGAGCCTACCTTTGTGTCGAACCCTGTTCCTGTGTCCTCCCTCCTGTGAAGTCCTTACACTGGTGCCGAAACCCGGGAGACAAATTGCATCCAATCATGGAGAAAGGTCGCCCCGTAGAGTCCTCCCAGCTGGCCGAAGTCCTCCAGTCCTCGCTGCTCTACATCAAAGCCACCAACAGTCCCTGCTTGAGCTCAGACAGGAGCAAGATCGGCGATTCTGTGAGATCGTGCGGGCCCAAGCAGAGGATCGACAGGCCATCCGGAGCCTCCTCAGCCAGGAGGGCGCCACAGCCGCGACCCCGGACACGCGTGCCATACTGCCCCTGCCCACGTTACAGAAGATGGGGGCGGCTGACAATGTTGAAGCGTTCTTAGATTTGTTCGAACGAACCGCTGAAATCTGGGGCTGGCCGCAGAGTCAGTGGGCCGACCACCTTGTTCCTCTTCTGTCCGGGGAAGCCCAACTCGCGGCTCAACAACTGCCGGCAACAAACCTCCTGGCCTACGCTGATTTGAGGAAAGCCATCTTGCAACGGGTTGGTCGGAGCCCCGAAGAAAACCGCCAACTCTTCTGGGACATGAAGCTGGAGAAGTCCGACCGCCCATTCGCCTTTGCCCAGCGGCTCCGTGATGCCTGCCGTAGGTGGCTGCTATTGGGGGACCGCGACGTCGAGGGACTCATCGATCAGGTGGTGCTGGAGCAGTTCGTCCAACGCTTGCCCAGGAAAACGGCGGAGTGGGCCCAGTGCCACCGCCCGGCGTCGCTGGAGGCGGCCGTCCAGCTCGCAGAGGACCACATGGCGGCGATCCCAAGGGCGGATGAGCCCTCTCCCTCTCTCTCTCTCTATTTCCAACACTGGACTGGCAGCTCTTTCTCTCGACTGGAGGCACTGGTGCTCTTTTATGCCGCTCTCCCTGTATTCACTGAAATTAGAGACAGGTGTTAGACATAATTTAGCTCAGGTGCAAGCGCCCTTACCGCTTTCTCCCTTCGGACGGGCGCTTGACCACGCCCCCGCTGCCACATTGTAGCATACTGACTACATTTATTTGTGACAAACAAATATAGGACAAGACAACTATATAGACATTTAAACAACAGTGCAAAAAGAAAAGATAAAAAGACACTGAGATACCAACTTTGAAAATGAAATGTGTTACAACACTTAAGTTCTTATAAGCAATAAGTTTATAACTCAAAATGAGTCAGAATCAAGCAATGATGTTGTGCTGCTGTAATTCATACCACATCTGAAGCATCACAATGTGTTTGTGTAAAGAATATGATAAATGTCAGAACAGGCGTATAACACTGTCAGAACTGATTTTATGCTTCTGTGTTATCCTCCTTTAAAAACCTATCGTTTTTTATGCACAACCAATCCTAACTTACCTAAATGTATGATGCCAAAAGCACCTAAGAATGAGTCCTGATAGGTGATGAAATGTTTCAGCCATTTAAACCATCCCATAATAAACAGTAATCATCCTTGGAACTTTGAGCATTTTAAAAAGGGGAAATTTTAGGAGTGGGTTGACTGTTAGTGCAGTGAGATTGCTGTTAACTTGGGAATTGTATAATCATAAAGAAAAACACATTGACTTGCTTACAGATTTTTATTTTTTCCCTCAGGTTTAGCTCTTCAGGTTCAGTGTTTGTTTCTCTTCTGCAGTGGGCTGTATTTTAGATTACAGTATTTAATACAAGCAGTGGACTTTCTGTCTGTCTCTCTGTCATTTTCATACTTACAGAATGGTAGAACTTCAAGGCCAGATGCTTCCGCACATAATGAAACATTTACTCATGGTGCTCAGCTGAAGATAAAGCATTGCATTAATTTACAACACTGTTTCTTTCAATAATATTGACAAATACACTATCGGCTGGACAGTGCCATGAACTAGCAGTGAGTTTTAAAACATTAAAACATTATTTAAGTTTGTCATGGATGAGCCTCACAATTAAGTCACAGTAACATAAAAATTGACTGCATTTTTGTTGAAAGAACAATCAATTTAGTTTTATTTGTTACCTTTTACTGTAGAAAGTAATTTATCATAAATAATAATTTTCAAAGCCTATAAATACAAGTGTAAATTGCATTATTATTGTATTGTTTTGAATAATTATGATAATAATAATAATTTATATTATTAATTTATATTTTTGTTTGCTGACTGAAATTTTTTTGTATTATAATTAATAGTAATAATAATAATAATGCGTTATAGTGAATATCTTCCTAAAATTTAATTATACTTCTAATCACTCTGTATGATCATCCTGAGAGGAGTTTTGAATCTTCGGCCCAATGACTGCTTTCTTGCAAATGGAGGCCAGTGATGTCAGAGCAAAATAAATCATGACAGAGCATGGAATCTCACATCATACACAATCCACACACATACCACATACACACAAACACATATTTTATAATTCCTGTGAACCCAAGAGACAAACTCTGGGTGTAGAGCAAGAACTGTGTCACAGATGTTGTAAAAGTGTTTAGCAATCTTACCATAGCAAAGGCCACAAATTTGATGTTGTGGCCTGAATTTGGAAAGGTGAGCATTTAAATATTCTTTTGAATTGTGCATGGGTCTGAGTTTGTGTTATTTAGTTAAAGAACCAATAAGGAATCCATATAACACCCCATCACCAGGGTGGTACCCTTGTTTTGGGTAAATATCTGTAACCTTAAGGAGACAAAAAAGAATGCCCCCAAGATGAAAAAAACAAAACACGTACACATACCTTTAAAGGTACACAACAGGTCCTTAGGGTAAAATTATGTACCCAACATGTGATACATTTGAACTAGTGATACAGACAAGGGCATAGATTTGGATTTGTGTTTTCAGTGTAACGCATCTACATGTTGCCATTGATCATGGTATAAATATTAAAACTAACCTAACCCTTACCTCCACCCCATCCCCCCTGGAATCTACGCCCCTGAATGCAGAAAAGGCCATTCAGGGTACCACCACAATGACAACCCTTTTACATTAAACTGTATCTTTTTTTATGAGAATCTTTGTATTTCTTTGAAATCTGCCTCTAGTTTTTCACTGATAAGTCTGTGGATTAAAAGCATAGTTCATCCAAAAATACAAATTTTGACAGTATTTACTCATGTCCTCAAGTTGTTCTAAACTTGTATGACTTTCTTTCTTCCATGGAACACAAAATGAGATGTTTGGCAGTAGGCTTATGTTAGTATCACACTCAATAACCATTCACTTTCATTGCAACATTTTTACATTCAATAAAAGGGAATGGTGAAAGAGGCTAACATTCTGTCTAACATTTACTTTTGTGTTACACGGAAGAGAGAAAGTTAACATCAGGGTAAGAAAATTATGACAGAATTTTCAATTTTGGGTCAGCTATCGATTTTACTCTGTTTAAATAGATTAGGTCTGAGATCACCTTATGTAGAGTCTGTACGGTGTAGAGCCACAGAATATAACATACTTGATAAATCCTGAAATCTGAAACAAGTCCTTTTACCTCTATAAACACCTCAGAATTGTGTTTGCAAGTGTGGCTTATTATACCGTTTTATCTATTAATACACTTGAGCCCACTGATGGTACTGAATACACATAGCAAAAGTATTTTTAAGCTGTAGTGAGTTAAAGCTCAAAGAAAGAATCGTTCTGTTCATCCTGCCCGCTAATGAGGACAACAGCAGATGTCGTCCTCCAGGCACATATGAGGTCAATCCCCTGTCTCCAAATTGTGGATCCTTTATTGATTTATTCACTGAAGTGTGGAACACAGTGTTTATCCATGCTTATTGACTAATGTTGAATTATATTCAGTGAAGATAAAATCTCCTTTATTTAGACCTGTTGCATACTTCTTTCACCATTTTAAGGATCGGTAACAATTTACAATAAGGTTCTGTGTGTGATCATTAAAAGTGACATTAGTACTTTCAAAGCATTTATTAATCATGTTATGTGTATTAATCATACACATCTTTTATTTATTTATTTTTTATAATAAAAGTTAGTTAATGAACTAACATGAACAAACAATGAAAAATATAAAAAGGAGTGGTGGTGGCGTAGTGGCTAGAGCACAGGGCTGCTAATCAGAAGGTCACTGGTTTAAACCCCACAGCCACCGCCCTTGAGCAAGGCACTTAATAAGGGCTCTGTAAGTTGCTTTGGATAAAAGCATTTGCCAAATGCATAAATGTAAGTGTAAAAGTCATTGTTAGTTCATGATACCTAATCCATTAGCTAATGTTAAGAAATGGAACCTTATTGTAAAGTGTTACCAGTTAATTAAAACACATTCATGTTTCACAGTTTTTTCTCCTTTAAAAGCATTTGTTGTGAGCAAATGTTGCATTTGGGATAGGGTCAGGATTTGCATTGACTTCCACAAACATGCCTTTAATAAGGAAATGACTATTTATTTTCAAAAATAAGTTTAAGAATCCAGTGATATATGTAAATAATCAATAATCAGATTAAAGTGCCAAATATCAGTTACAAAAAAGGGAATCTGTACAAAAGGAGGAATTACATGATTTGAATGAGTCTTTGGAGAGAGGAGCTGACCGCTCCAAACTTTGGGTTTTAAATGTGAGAACTGTTGTGGGTTCTGCATAGGTTTCAAAGAAACTGCCTTCATCAAGAATAATGTCAACAACATCTGGAAAAACATCACTGTTTACAAAAATAAAACAACACATTATTCAGAATGGAGCAGTGCAGACTAAAATCACATATCTCACAATAGCTGTCCTCTTTGGTGTTGGTGCTCTGAATTGCTCCATCTTGATTTTTTGTTCTTTTCTATACAAATACACGACATTCTTATATCCATGTTATAGCTTCTGCTGAGTTCTGTGACTTCCTATCCAGATTCTCTGTTCTGTTGTATTAGTCAAATATTTAGGCATCATTGATGTAGGTTATACTGAAGAATCGTGCCAATTCTGTATGCTCTTTTGTCAGACCTAATCCATATTTGGTGTGTTAAGCCATTTGCACAGGTCCAAGGCCCTACAAATGTTCTCTCTGTGCAAACCTTGGAATGACAATGTAATTGGCTGGTGTCTATAAAGGGCTGGTTTTACCCCATTGATGAGGCAGATGCCTTCACTTTATCTTAGCTGGTTTAAGCTCCTTGACCTGCATATGTAATGTTTTGTGGACAGCAAGAGTTCTGGACTGACAGAAACCCTTTCCACACTCTTGGCATTTAAATGGTTTCTCTTTGGAATGGATGTACCTGCAGAGAAAGGGAAGACAAGAAAGAAAATGGGCGTGGTTTATTAACTGGCTTGAACATTGTTGTACATATACCACACAGATTTAACGTTGGCTGAGCTCTCCTCTGATTTAATATCCTGAGCTTCAGTATGCTGCCGAAATGTGAAGTGAACTATTGAGACAATGGTGATATTAAATCTTAGCTAGTGCAATTATTTAGATGCTTTGTCACAACAACTCTTTGGGTTTGCAAATATTAATTAAGTCACAAACATGATATCACATAATGTATATTTTGTGATAATTGTTAGGAAGAGCAAAGAGCCAAGATTTTATCATCTCTGAAGAAATGGAGAAGATTGTTCAGCATGTCTCACCTACTTTAATATCAAAATATCAAATGTCATAAATAACCAGAGCAGGTGAGGTTTGAGAAAATAAAAACTGATTTGTTTGTCATCTGTCATCATGTTAAGGTTTGTTATTTTAATAACAAAGGTGCATAACAGAATTGTACCCCGTGTTATAACTGGGATGATGGGAGGGTAGTTCCGGGTTCAGTTATCAACTGTGAGGTCATAATTGGAACAAAATCTGCCGGTAGTAAGGAGTTTTAAAGGGCGCAGAGTTTTTGTTACTTTACTAAGATGTTCTTACCTGTGGTCTCTCAAGTGGTCCTGCCTCCTGAAGGCCTTATGACAAATATCACAAGTGTAGGGCCGCTCATCTGTGTGTGTGCGCTCGTGGATCAAAAGGTTGTAGGACTTGGTGAAGTGGCGGCCACAGAACTTACACACAAACTCCTTTTTTGTCTTGGATGGGAGTCGTCCTCGGCTGGGCTTCCTTTCCGGCGAAGAGAGCTTGGCCACATCTAGTAGGCATCCTAACGAAGGCGAACGCATGTGCCCACCATTAGTGCTCAGATCTTCAGCCTTCAGGGCGTCATCCTGCGTGGCGGCTGCTGCCAGGTTGGCAAAGTCAAAACGGGGTTTGTTCTTGGAAGATGCTCCAGAGATTGTTCCAGGGGACTCTTGCTTGCCGGGCTGGATGAGGTGGGGGAAAAGAGGGATTGAGGGTAGAGGAAAGCGGGCATCCACTAGGCCAGGCAGTTTGGAGAAGGTACAGCGTGGCAAAGTGAAAGGTGGGTAGCCCAGAGTCCATTGGTGCAGGTGGACGGCATGAAGGGCACTGAAACTGTAGATGCTGGGCATGTGGTCAGCAGGCAGCTGCAGCCCATTGGAGGTCTGAAGGATGGAATAGTTCGCCAGCTGCAGAGAGGGATGAAGAGGCACAGGTGCTGGGAGTGTCTTACTGCCCATGACTGACAGATAGAGAGGATATGAAGAATTCCAGGAATGATGGGAAGTTGCTACAGGAAAACAACATTGAGAGAAATGAGAGGAGAGGTAACTGCAGCTAAGACCATCAAGGCTGCATGAATCCATCTACTTTTATTGTTCAAGTTTAATGCTTCCATTGAAACCTTCAGATTATTTCACATCATGAACGATGTGAAAAATGACACAGTGTCTTTAATATGTTACACTGAATATGCAGACAACATTTAAATTGCTGTTATTTAGATGTTATAGAGGTTTGAGCTCTTTTGTAGTGATATTTATTTATGTTTGGTTGTTTTGGGGTTTTTTTTGCAAATAGTTGTTTGTGTGACGTCACCATTAGGGTGATCAGAGTCCCCTTTGGTCAAGTTTGACCCTGTTAACTCTATTCCAGGTCTCCTTGTGCGAACAGCTGAAGCACAGGTGTCAATGCATTTCTGTGGAGAAGTCTATTTAATGATTGACCTTCTTTATTTCAGCTGTTTTATTACCTAAATTTGAGCAAATCTGAGCTATCTACATGCATCTAGTTACTATAACTTAAATAGTTAAGTACATTCTATATGAACACCAAGTTAAGTGAATTTAATTACTCAAGTTTTCGAGTTTCCATTACTCAATTCAACTGAGGGAATTAGTTTTCTTAATCATTTGAGTAAAGTCAACTTATTAGGGTTTCCAAAAAAAACAAAAAAAAAAGAAAAGAAAAGAAAAAAAAACGAGGCACCTTGTGTCTGACATACTGAAAGAGCACACATGGAGCAAAGCATAAGCCTGGCAGGAGAGAGAGAGGGAGAGAGATAGAGAGAGAGAGAGAGAGAGAGAGAGAGAGAGAGAGAGAGTGTGTGTGTGTGTGTGTGTGTGTGTGTGTGTGTCACGTTTTGGCGTAGGTGTCTCCTGTATGCCGAAAATCTGCCCATGGCCATGAAGAGAAAGACAGCAGGTGACATATCAGCCTCAACAGTTTAATCAGGTTGGATGAGAACAGACACAAAGCACAATAACTCCTCTTTGTTTCATCAGGAACTGCATGTGCACACACATACACACAAACAAGCTTGGTGTGTTTACAGTGTTACTCATTTTTGTCTGGAAGATATTTGAAGCACCACGTGAAATACTATGTTGTGTTGTGTTAGATTACTGTGAAAAAAAATGCTATTTTAAGGATATGGATCTGTTTATGAAGGGGAGGTCAGAATAGATCTGCTCATTTGAAATAAATAAATAAAGAAAGAAAGAAAGAAAGAAATAAAGAAAGAAAGAAAGAAAGAAAGAAAGAAAGAAAGAAAGAAAGAAAGAAAGAATTCCATATATGATGCAAAAATGCCGCTTAACATGTGTGTATTTCTGTCTTCTCGCAAGTCTGATCTGCGGTAAATAAAAAGTGAAATAGCTCTAATTAGTCTTTCTAAAGCTCAAAGCTACACTGGGGATTTGGACGCTCTGATCATGGCGCAGAAGTAATTGACTTTTACTTACGGGGGTCATTAGAGGAGATCAGGCTCGTACCCTTAACCCTTTGAAGTCCACATACTTTAAATCGAGTGATAATTTGTTACCTGATCTATCCGCTTAACCGTTAAACCTAACGCCAGTTGACAAAAGTAATCTTCAGTCTTATCACCATCAGGGAGCTCAGACATATCTATATGTGGGATTTCACAGGTGCTTGGACATTTTTGCGGGACATTGTTGGATAATTAGTCAGATTTGCGCACCGTGTCTGGATAAGTGCAGGATAAATCACACCAGATTTTGTCCCCCACGCCAGGCAGAATCAGTGTGGGGCCAGAGACGCCTATACCAGACAAGGTGATGAAAAAGGCTCAGAAATCACACCGCAGTTTGCTCTGTTCTATACCCCATCCACCCAGGGTTGTGCATCCCTTTCAAGTCTGGTACATACATTATACAGTATATTATATATATCATAAAATACTGTAAAGGATAAAAAAAAAAAAAACAGTTTGTAGTCACACATAAGATTTAAACAGATCTGTGTTCCTACAAACACCATTCACTTGAATGCTCAAATAGTCAGCCAAACATACTGTCAGACGCCTGCCAAATACCCTC
Source organism: Moxostoma hubbsi (assembly GCA_032164185.1). NCBI lineage: Eukaryota > Metazoa > Chordata > Actinopteri > Cypriniformes > Catostomidae > Moxostoma > Moxostoma hubbsi. The sequence continues at coordinate 13,672,825 of JAVLUX010000034.1, forward strand.
AGTTCGCGCCCTTGCCTCTCCATCAGTAACTTGCCTTATCAATAGCTGTGATTGCGTTTGATCTTTTAAACGCTCTCTCGGTGTAAATAAGCGCTGTTAAGATCATAGAAACCTCGATGTGTATTACAGGAATGAATCATGGTCTTCCGATCCATGCATTAACGACAGCCCTATGGTCAATTGTGCAACGATTATCAAGTAAGTGTATGTTTTCTTTTATCCGCGCAGCCCCCCCGAGAGGATGTTATCACTTAACCCTGGGTAGAGGGAAACACACCATTCATAAAGCACCTTGAACAAACACTTTACTAAATATACAAAAATACCTAACCAATGTGGCGAAGGCCTTCCTGCTTTTGCACCTCATCGGGATTGCAGTTTGATGTAAAGTTATAGTGCTACTGCATAATATGGAAAATCTTTAACAGTGTAATATTTAAAATTGTAAATAATGGGCACAACATTGTCAGATTTAGACTGATGCATTATTTTAATGCCGAAAAAGGTCACAGGCCAAATACTAATATAGTTCGAAGTTGATCATTTTAAATTGCCATATTTTTTATCTATGCTCGATGTGATATCGAAATTCGTTTCTTGTTTATTCTAGAAATTCAACAAATCATGCAAACATATTTTTTTTCTTATCATATCAAAGCCTTAAACGTGGTAACTCAATTCTAACAATGTATTATTTAATTGTCTAGGCCCAAAGGCTAAACGTTCAGTTGCATAGCCATTTGTAGGCTACAATAATTATGACACGTATTAATATAATTATTATTTTATTGTTGGATAGATATAGATTAACTTTAACGATAAATTAGGACACCTTAAATGTAAAATTAAAGAATTCAACCTAAAATAAACACATTCTAATTTACTTAAAGCATTTTAATATTATTGTAATATATATAAGACTATAAAATACAATTATGCTGGATTTTTCTTAGGTCATTACTACCGCCTCTGAATAGGTTTGTTTTCATTATTTAGTTGAGCAGCTTCTGCAAGACAAGCTGTATGAACATCGTTTAAACTAGTAGCAAACAAATAACGGCTCATTTTTTATTACATTATTTTTTACTTCGGGCATTCCTGTAATGGTCCATTCAAATCATACATAACTCAGAAAAGAATTTATTTTTGTTATAGTTTTTGAAACGAAAAACATCGAATGACAAGACCTCCAGTGAGCTTGACATAAGAGCGGACAATAGGCTACATTAAGTTTTCTTAGACGTCACCATCTGCGAATCTTCGTTTTATGTTAGCATCATTTATGCAGTAAAAACAAACTATTTTATTATAACTTACTAGCTCTTAAATATATATTTTTAATGCCTTCTTACCAATTAACTTCAATGCTTTTTTTTTTTGGTTTTGTTTCTAATGTGCACACATCTTAAGGCATCCCACCTGTTGAAGACTGATCCGATAGCTTTTAAGAGCTACATTAGCTACCTTGCTGTGACCTTTATTTGCTTTAAGCAACCAATTATATTGGAATACGTGAATTACAAGTTGACAATCGTGCCAAGTATATTTTTTTTAGATTACCGTTAAAGTGGTTCAGGTCACATCATGCTTTACAATCAATTGTTCGCACAGTTAATTAATTCTTAACATTACACATTTGTTATTCACGCCTACAGGAGGAAATCATTGCCAATTCACCGATTAACTTGCAATATGCCCATAAACTAGAAAGCAAAACGCTTTGCAAAAATATATTCCAAAATGCAAGAAAATGTTTACCAGCTTTTGGAGAAGCGGGACGATCCAAAAATATTTAAAGTCGCTTAGACTTCCCACACCGGTTGCATCAAAAAAAGTTTCACAAGTGCCAAACTCTCAGTCGGTTCGCAGAAAACTTCGTCTTCCTCAGCATGTTCTCACAACAGAGACACGGGAAAACCCTCGAAGTTCTCACAGCTGTGCTCCAGCGGTTGTGCGCTGTGAGTGTTTGGTTACTCGGGGTAGAAATTCTCTCTCTCTCTCTCTCTCTCTCTCTCTCTCAAACACTCTCTCTAGCTCTGTCTTGTGGTCCCAAAGTCAAACCGCCTCTTTATTGTAACCTAACCCGCGACGTCACACAGTCAAACCCCCAATTCCGAAGTGAAGTTCCCTCCACTGATATAGCAGGGCTCAACGCTATAACAGAACCAGCATCAAACATATGCACAGACTATGCCGGGGACTGTATTTAACTCTAACTTTCGAAACGTTGAATTTGACAATAACTTTGCAGGCCAGAGACAACATCTTAAAGAAGTAAAGAAAAATAATAAATAAATAGTTTGCATTAAATTATGTTAGGCTAATGTGTACATGTATCTTGCATTTTAGTACAACAGCAGCAATAATATATATATATATATATATATATATATATATATATATATATATATATATATATATATATATATATATGTGTGTGTGTGTGTGTGTGTGTGTGTGTTACTATATGTTACTATTAATTTTATTATTATTATTATTATTATTTTTATTATTATTATTTATTAATAATCATTAACATATTATCTCACACTATTGCCAGACATATGAAGAACCTTTTATTCTTAAAAAACCTTTTATTCTTAAAAAAATTAAAACAAGCTTCTGTGAGGTGGGGGCAGCAACAAATCAAGCTTCGCTTTGTATTAATTAAGGCAAATATACAGCTGTCACTTTTACTTCTGCTCTCCACAAGAAACAAATGAGAGACCGATTTTAAACGTCCCAAAACCATTAGTCAATTTGTCACCCCGACCCCAGTGAAGACAGATTAAGTGCACGAGCTTGATTTTCGTTACGCAGAAAAGGTAAGAAGTGCACCTCTTTTTGATACGAAGTGAAGTGTGGTGGAAATTCTTGGTATACACTTTTCCTTCTGGGGTCAAACACACCGATAGTGTAAACTGTGAAGGTGAAAAATTCGAAACACAATCTCACAGTTGTGTATATAAGGCAAGAAAGGTTAACTCGTTTAATTTAAAATGAAATTAGAAATGGAAATGGAAATCAACATTTATTTTGCACACTGTTTTCTCTAATTGGTTTGGATTACATCACAAGTATGTGACATATTCAGTAATCTGTATGTTTCATGTGTTTTTTTTTTTTGTTTGTTTTTTTTTCTTGTGGGAACTTGTAGCTTTTGTTGTTGTTTTTGTTAGGAAATGCAATTCAATACAATAGTTATAATCCAGATTTTCACAAACTCTTACTTGTTGACTGGAAAACACTTTTCACGATTTCATACATTTATCTAAGATGCTGGTCGAAGGTCCTTCATGTGAGACAGAGAGGCGCGTTCAACAGATCAGTGTAGGACAAGGACCCTGGCGCTTCCTTCAAGCGCTCAACACGCGACACCTGGTGGCGAGACCGCGCAAAGGTGCAATCCTAACTGGAGGGGTGCTAAACGCTACTACTGGAGATTAACCTTTCTGCAGAATATGGTTTCAAATACTTGCAGTCTGCAAGTGATTCCACAGATTTGTGTAGTTGGTTGGAACTAAACTATACAGGTAGATTTGTAGCAGGATTTAGCACCCCTGATATCCTGACATATTAAATTAGAATTTTTAACACTGGTTTACAAAATAAATGTTAACAATTTTCTTTTTCTGATTTAGAATGTATTTTAGATATAAAGATAAAGCTATCGATAAGACTTTCCCAAGTTAACAACTGAAAGGCCCATTTTACTTATCAGCTGTTGTCTCGTGGCTCATGCAATTCTTGAGTGAAAAAGTCAGTGAAATTTATTCCGGCTGATTTTGCACTGTTGAAGACGGAGAGAAGAAGAAAGTTCTGGCTGTCTGTGAGTCCGTGTTGCATCGCTGAGCACAGCACAATAGCCCTGACCTCAGGAAATTAATCAGCAAACCCTGCCACGGAAGCCTTGCGCCCACTCCTCAGCTGCTTATAATAAAAAACAGCAGTGAGACATCATTTACATTTTTGGAGGGAAAAAGAAAACAAACTGTAAAGAATGGATTTGGTGCGAGTGCAGGGTGTGCATGTTTAGAGCGTGGCTTAAACATACAATACACTTGGCGTTGACACACACATGCACACAAACGCACACACACACATGGTTGACTGAGGATAAAAGGACTGTTTACAGCTCACTTACATATTTCATAATGACTATTTACATCACTTTCGATAATCTAAACACTTCAGCCACTGAAAGTTTAACATTTCAAAGTCAGTGAAGTCAGAGAGCTCTCAAGGTCTGAACTACCGATGCCTGTATAAATACAGGCCCCCTTCTGTGTCTATCACACTCTATGGATTTCCGATGCATGCTAAAAACTCAGATTATGGGACTTTTGAAAAGATTGTTAGACTTAGTGTAAATTGGTGTAATAAACATGTTATTAGCATGTTATGCACTTGTTATTACATGTATGTGCATATTAATATCCTTTTTCTAAAGCCAACCTGATAGGTATATTGAGTTTACAGGCTAAATCTCAATGTTTCCATTAAAACTGAGGAAAATATAAATTATTTACTATGACCAGTCATGATTCCATTCCCAGGCAGTCCAGTTACATGGTTACCATAACTACTGTCTCAAATACAACAGTAACTCTCTAAGGCAACATTACACTAACTGCATGTTGTTAAAATCTTTTTAGCTATTTTCAGTTTAATTTGAATGCTTTTTCAAATGTCACTAGTATTCAGAAATCAGAGAGACCCATGTATTAGCTTGTGTATTTCCCTTATAATAAAAGCAATCACAGCTGTTCATATATTAACGAGAAAGAGAGATGTATAGGGCTGGATTGTGAGTCAGCTGGATGGAATGGGGCTTGGTGCTTCTCAGGGAGGTAATCCAGCACGGCTTTATGTTCAAACTGAAACCACAAAGCCATAACGATGCCCCTTTAGGTCACTTATTCCCTCTACAAAAATAACAGGTTTTTAATGGCTAATGAAGAACAGAGGTGTAGCTTCTCTGAACCGCTCATGGTTACGTGAAACTGCTGTGTTTTCAGCTCAGATGGCTTTGGAGGTGATTGGTATAATTGAAAGCTCAGAATCGCTTCTAATGCTTTAAGAGTAAAAGGCTGTGTTTAGACTTAAGAAGGATCATCTTTTGACAAACTTCTCAATGGTGACACATGCTGGATGGTATTTATGGAGGAAATTATTATGCTTTTCACAGGAAGACACAATACATGTTACAACTGCTCTCAGATTTACTGTAGCCTGCAAGGATAATTTTCCAAAACACGATTAATATACAATGCAGTTGTTTGCATGGATTTATTGTCCAAAGTGAGTGCAAGTCAGAAGTTTATGCATTTTGTCAGAGTTGCGTTAGGTCCACTCTCTGTCCAAGATCAGTTTTCCGAAGAGGGTGTGAACAGAAGGCTTTATGTTTGGCCCACTTCACCGGAACCACATTTACTTAGTCTGCGTTAAATAATTACAAACATACACTCTGTTGTCGAATGTTATGAGCCCCATGCTCTTATCCTAATCCTGCCCTATTGAGTTTCATACCCTTCAGTTAAAGCTAACATTAGAACATCGATTAAGCATAAACAAAGTCATGGAGTTTTTTTAATTTGATTATGTTACATAATATCTTTAGCCTGCTTTCCACAGAAGGATATGTTTGAGCAGGTATAAATTCCTGAGGAAAAATTTGTTGTTTTGTCCTCCAACCTCACATTTTATGGAATCTGGATTTCTGCCTGCCAATGTTTGCAAAACACATAACATCTTTATTTTATAAGAAAGCTTTTTAATTCGCACCATGTAACACACATTGGCACCACTATATGTTTTTGATGACAATGGTGGAATTTTAACCATTTACCTTAGAATGCATATGCGACTTCAACCCCCTGTGTGGGTTGAAAAAGAACAAGGTGAAACTATATGCTTATTTTATGTATAGTAAAACTACAGTACTTATTTATTTATTTTCAAATAAAATGAACTGATGATAATTTTATTAATATTAAACATTTTAAATGGCTTATATATATTTTATTCTGAAGGGTTTCACACACATTGAAAATGGTATAGGAGTTTTGGGAGACAGCAATAAAAAGGCTGTATATCAGTATAACAATTTCTTAAAAACCCTCCCAATGCAAACGCATTCTTATATATTTGATTGTATACTTAGTTGTACTTACTTGGTTGTAAACTTGTTTAATGGCTATCTTATGTATATGTTGCTATATTATTACTCTTTATTGATATATTACACTATGTAGCTCTGTTTATTGTTGGGAGAGGTGAGGTGTTCTGAAAGAAACGTTGCATGGTTCAAACTCATTAAGAAGAGGTTCAGTAGATATTACCATTGTGCCTTTGCCTTGAACTAGGTGTCTAACCTCAGGTTGGTCCATGGGGGCTGTACATGTAGGTATGATGGATAAAAGCATCAGCTAAATGACAACTTCATATGTTTTAATACTACAAATAAAAATAACATGTCCATGGTATCTAACATATATTTTATTACATAACAAATAAAATGAAAACAATCAATGTATTTTAGTGTAATACTTATACTGTTAGTTAAGTGCATTAGGAAACACATATGGGTCATATATGACTCACATATGCATTGAAGGGGTAGTTAAAGGAACCTTACATGAGCAATACCTGGAACAGTTCATAAAAATAAAAATAAATATTTAGGTAATTTGGTCCAAACTTTCACTCTGGTAAATATGTACTGCTGGTAAATAATTGTATTCTGCATGTATTTGTGTTTATTTAACATAAATCAGTTTCTTTTACATGAATCCGTCAGATGTATGCAATGAACTACAGGCAAGTTAAGGACATTTTTAGCATTATCCCCTTAATTTGTCATATATTAGATAATCAACTTAAAATAAATGGCTTGCTGTAGTGGTTTTGTGTATTTCTACTTTTCGAAATTTGTCATGATGTCATGACAAAAGTGCATAGTATAAAGCCAATTTTTCAGTTTATTTGCTGGCCACAAGTTCTCTTACAAACCATCTCCTATTCAACAAGTCTGTTCTTCATGTTTGCTTTAGTATCTCAGCGTCTCTCTGATTCTCCCTCTCTGGGTATCTCTCTCTCTCTCATTCTATGTTTCATCCTCTATCTATGCTGACAATGTAAAGAAATAGGAAAACAAAAGTTGGAGTGTTTGACCTATTAGAAAAATCTCCACAGGGCTTTATGAAAACAAATTCTCTTTGGCTAAGGTTTTTTTCCATCTTGTCCAGCCTGAAAGAGAGAGAGGGATTGGGGTGAGAGAGAGAGAGAGAGAGAGGGATAAAGTAAGTGAACAAGTAAGAAAGTGAGAGAGGGACCTCAAAGGATAGATGTGCAACACTCTCAGTCACTCTTCTGACCTCTGCATGGCCAGTGATAAATGTTTTTATCACGGCTGAGCACAAATGTCAGCACGGGTCAAGCTCTGTGTGAGCTGAGGGAATGTTTTGCACCAGAGACAGAGAATGTCTGAATGCAAAACTTTAAATAACTGCGTTATCAGATCTTAGGCAAACTGGAGGAATGAAGTGGCGGTTTGATAAATTAAACAGCTGATGCTTTTAACTAAACACTAAACTAAACTTAACTAAACTCCCATATTTATGCAAATTATGTTCCTAAAATCTGCTGAACAAAATAAAACAGGACATTTCTCATGAAATGTTGTCTGACTACATGCAAGCACACACATTATGTACAGTATTTAGCCCTAATAATCTAAATGTAAGCTGTAAGTTTTGGAGTAATACGATTTCTAACAGATATGTCATGTGATTATGACAAACACATGCATAGAATTGGTGAATGAGTAAATTAGTTGAGAGGGCAAGACTGTGACCCAGACTTCAATGGAGTCTCTCCACTCACTCTATTACCTATACAGTTTCATATAGGGCAACAAGTGTCAGACGGGAGGGAAAGGTTTATGAAAACCTTCCTTTTTACATTAAAAAATAAATATGTTTAAGACATGTTTCTATGTAGACTGTGTATGGGTATGTGTATAAAGGTCAGAAACATTTTACAACTTCTGTTTTGCCCACCCACAGAGCCTCAAGAGAGTCCTGATCTCTGATTGTTCTGTTTTGAAACAGATAGAGTAAGATGAATAATTTCTGTCTGAATCTGGGAATGGGTTGATTTATCTGGTGGGTCCTTACGCTTTAGAAAGCCATGAGTGAGTGTTTGTGCGAATGTGTACAGTATCTATATATTATTTTAGACCATTAGGGAGCTGTTGATGAGCGGTTCAGCTGTGCTTGGGAAACATAGCAAATCCACTGCACTCACTCCAGAGTCACACAATCAAGTGTGTTTTGCCAGAGCCAGGGTTTATAGGTGCCGATTGGCTCTTTCTTTAATCTGCTGATGATTTAAGGTCTGCAGACAGACACTCCGCCACTTTCTGGGTTCACTCAATTGGTGGCAGGGCGCTATAATTTGCAGCCAAAAGTTAAACAGTCTCTTCTTAAAAAAGTGGACAACAATAACACGAACATCAGAGGAAAGTTTCGCCAAATTTGTATAATTAAAAATAGGACCTTGTAGCAGCTCAATAGCTTGAGGACTTGATGCTTTCCAGATGTCACATCTTCAAAATGCTAATGTTAGCATCTTTAGACAGAGGCTAAACTCTTTAAACATCACTTAACTGAGACATGTTTTTAAACTATGTACAAAATTTATTTTTAAGTATTTGGCCTTCGAACTTATAAAGGTGGAGGTCCAGTTTAAAGCCGTCAGGGCCATTTTGGTAACAGTACTGAACATTTTGGCATTCTGTATTAACTATGGTGCCTCATAGCACTGTAAATACTGAGCGGGATCTTAAGAGACAAAGTACTCTCTTAGCACATTTGATTTAGTTATGAGGTTTGGCATTTGCATTTCAGCAAATTTGTTTATCCACTTAGTAATATAGTTGTTCTGTTATTATGCCAGTGTATCAACGTCTACAAATCTTTGCTGTCGGGGAGACCAGCAATAGCTGTCCTGTGTCTTTTAATTGCAAACCAAGTGGTTTCAACATCTCCTAGGTGCACAGGTTATCAATTTACAAGGAATAATAGTAAACACATTTGTGGTAAAATGTAACATACGAGTTGGATCTTTTCGGGGTTTTTTTTGTTTGTTTTTTTTTTTTTTCAAAATATTTTTTCACGATAAAACATCTATTTTTGTATGCGGGGTGAATCTGATCTTATGAGGACTTGCTCTTGTAAGAATGATTTTCTTTGGTTAGAATCCCACAAGGTTATAGAACATTCATTGAAAAGGTTTCCTGTTCTGTTACTAAAAAAATAAAAAAAGAAAGAAAAATATATATATATATATGACTAAATGACTTAAGGTCATTTACTTGCCTACAGTACATATTACTATGAGTGGACCATCTTCTGCACTTTATACTGTATCATGTGATCCAACATGGGTAAATTATCTTGTGGATGGTGACCTATAATTGCCTGCTCACTTAGCATAGTCCATTGACATATCTTTACTTCTGAAAGCTTTAACGAATGATACAGATTTAAATGTATTGATAGTCACATGATTTAATTGGTTTATGGGCTCTTAGAATTTTCATAAGTTATTTCTATAAATATGTTTTTTTTGTAAAGAATTCTGATATATTATATGAAACCTTTTTGACAATGCTACACTCTTGGAAGAAAAGGTTCCATATAGAACCCTAAAGGGCACTATCGCTCACTTTATATTTGGAACCCCTAAAAGGTTCTATATAGAACCTTTTTAAATGGTTCTTTGAATCAGGAGGAAAGGTTCTACATAGAACATTTTAGGGGTTCCCAAAATGCAACTGTAACATTTGTTTTCTGTTTAGTTTTTAAATAAAATCTTTGTTTTATTATCAGAAGAATGTTTAATGGATATACAAATTGAATAGTTCATACAATATTCTATATCACAAAGAATGTTAAATAACTATATAAAATACATTTAAGTATCATTAAGTAATGCATTTCTATTAAATTGTATTTACAACATGACAAGCAATAATTAACACAATTCATAATATGCAAATTTACCTAATAAATCTACAGATTTGTAATAATAAGCTAAAAGTTAATAAGTAATAATATTGCTGAGCCGCCTGGGCTTTCACCGCTGCAGGGGGATGCCCCCAGCGAGCAGACGGGTGCGGGATCTTGTTCGTGCTGGGGCAAGATGTGCTGGATGGCCTCCGTCTGCTTCTTCACCACTGAGAACTGCCGGGCGAAGTCCTTAACGGTGTCACAGAAAAGTCCAGTCTGGTAGATGGCCGTGTTGAGAAAGAGTGCTTTGTTGTCGTCTCTCATCTCGACCAGATTCAGTCACAGGTGGCGCTCCTGGAACACCAAGATGGACATAACCTGCCCGAGTGCTCACGACATGACTTTCGTCACCCAGAGGAATAGGTCGGTCGCCGAGCGCAGCTCCTGCAGCGCATTCTCACAATGAGAACATGAACCATCCACAAACGCTGCCTCAGTGTGATTGCTGCCCAGACAGGTGAGGTAGTGCATATAGCTGTCCAAGGCGGAGAGATAAAGACCACATCCAAGAATCACACAAAGACGGAAAGGCATCTTTATAAAGACGCGTCATTAAAAGACGTACAACATCAATGTGTGTGCTCTAATAGAAAAAAAATATACTCCATTTCAATTTCAATTTTAAAGTACTTTATTGGCATGATTGTGTTTACATACAATATTGCCAAAGCATTAAAACATAAAACAGATAATGACAAGACAAATAATAATAATAAAATGGTAACAAATAACAATAAAGATAGAATTAAAATAAGGTGCCAGGTAATGAATAAAATAAGATACTCTTTAGCAGGAATATACACTCTTTTAGCACTGTTGAAGCGCCCAGGGGTGAAATCTACTCTCGTCGTGCAGAAGGAAAGAAAGCCGCTGGATATGCGTCGTATATACAACAGCATATGCTTCTAAGGAGGCAAATGGAACAGCAGTAGTATTCAGCTCACTGAGAGTACAACCGCTCAGCTCCAAAGAAAAACTCTGAATGAGAGCTGGCAATCCTTCTCCTTTTATACCCGGATGTCCTGGGGAGAGGCATGCTAATTCCACTCGCCAATTGTCACTGGCCTTTTCTCAAAAGAATAGGGGTGTTCGGAGCTCTCAAGAGCGACCCCTACTGTCACTACATCGACACATCATCGAGTGAGTGACAGAAAGGGAACTTGCATGAATAGGAGTGTTGTGTTTTTACGTATGAATGTGGTCAAACTTGTAATGCTGCAGTCCAGAGACACTGCAAACAGAAATGAACCGTTATTTAGTATCATAAAAACCTTTATGCAATGCAAAATAATGAGAAATAATTGAAAATAATGTACCTTTTATGATGTTTATGTTATTGTTTTTATCTCAGATGTTCCCTTTGACTTCCACTTCTCAGGGCTCTGATGACGTTGATGTCCAGAACTTCAGAAGTGCTCTGAGGTAGGTGAAGTCCTATGCTAAAAGCCATGTTCAATTAATATGGCATCTTCTATAAAAAAATTAAAAAATAAATAAAAAACATAATTGTTTTTTAGACTACATGACAATAAAACTACAAACACCAAACAGCCTAATCCAAGAAATTGTAACATTTCCAACACTTCCTCTCTTTGACTTTGGACATTTGACATTTATATAATTACAGTCGGCTTAATTCAATGCTGTGATGTGCTCCTGGAAACTTGTTTCTTTTTTCCATGTTTTCTAGATGCAAAGAAAATAAAATCACAACATATCCTGGTATCAGGAATACTAGTCAATCCTCAACAGAGAATTTAGTGATTCAAATTTGAAATTACTATCCCTCTGGCGGAGATTATGTCAGGCCTGGACGAAACAGTTTTGTTGACATTTATTCTTTGTGCTTGCTGAAATAAACATTTAAGTCATAAATAACAAGGAGTTGGGTCAAAATAAATTAAAATAACATAAAATTAATCAACAGATTAATTTATTTCTCTTACTTGCCAGGGTAATGTCGCTCTCAAGCTTCCAGCTCAACTGACTTTCCTTGACATCCTCATGTGTTTTAATCACTCATGCGAATAGCGCATCTCCAAGCACGCACTTTAATGCACCTTTGCGCTGTGTAGGTATAAGGGGAAAAAACACTGCTACATTCTCAATTTGTTTGCTGTTTATGATAAACAATTTTTGGCATCTTTTGTTGAATTATGATTCAAGAATAGACTATACCATAGACTGTATATTAACACTAAGAGAAACCTGTCGTCTAAAAGAGAAAGGACATTGGATCTGATCGTCTGCCATTTATCCTTTAATAATCACACCCAAATCTGTAGAAGTACATTTTAAACGTTTTATTTTTCTGCAGTATGAAATGCAAAAGTAATGTAGTGTAATGTTCAAAACTTTCAATAATGTCATTTATACATACTTGCATCCATACTCACATTAAGTGACTGTCAACCGAATTAACCCTTTTGTGCAAAAAGGGTTCTTTTATCACGTAAATCTTTGTAAATAGAAACTTTTTGGCATAAATGATATGGAACCCAAAAGAACCTTTTTTTTTAAAGAGTGTAGAGATTAAGTTCTAAAAAATTTGCTTTCACAAATGTTTAAAGCATTTTTCACACATGTTGTGTTGTAGGCTGGTGGGATTAACAGACCTGTGGAATACATGTTCAAAGATCACTGAATAGATTTGTCACAGATTTGTTTGAGTTCTGTGTCTCAGAGTAGCATATCTATGAGCTCACAAAATGTGAGAATTCTCTTAGGTTCTATTGAAAAAACTCTCTTCTCTTTGCTTTTATTTAGCGAAATGACTTACAAACACAAGGGACTATTTAACTCTGAACATGTTTTATTGAGATGTTTCGAACATTTCTCTGTCATTCTCTCTCTTTTTTTCTCTCTCTCTGTCTTCCTTTCTCTCTCACTTTTTCCCATTGGCAATGTTTCAAAGTAACATGAGATCCATTGTTTTAATTTATGCTTTATTTAATTGGTGTTTTGCATCAGTTGTTCTGAGGCCCTTACTTGCAAAATGACAACAAAAAAAAAATCTCTGGAGGATGATTACATGGGAAATTGTATGATATCACAAGACTCATGCGCATGTTGGTGTGGGGACTCAAATCAAATAGGTTTTAATTTTGCTATCAATAAATCAGAAACTTTATGTGAAGAAAAACATCAAGGGCAAAAAGTTTATTCGTAGGTCTTCATCTAACAAATGTTTTATTTAGGCTTTGACAGACACGACCTAAAAATTCACAAAGTTAATGTTACTTTGACAGAGATCAGACAGTAACTATTAGGAAAAAACATTTTAATAGCCGTTAGAAAAGAAAGAGACCAATCCCTAACAATCTCGCTCTGAATAAATGACTGAAATGTTAAGTTCTCATGGTACACTCTCTCTCATTTCTCCTTTCAATCCTTTGCTCTCTATGTTTTATTTAGTTCTTTTAAACATGACAGTTTAAAGTAATAAATACAAAAAGCACAATGGGATAATATTTTGCAAAATAGAGTGAGACAGAGAAAGAATTTTATGTAAAATCGTTTTACCATCTTACTTATAATGGCATGCAGAATTGGACATTAATAACTAAGGGTAAAGGTATGTCTAATCTCTTGGTCCACCTTGCTTGGTTGGGTGGATATTTTAGAGTAGGAAACATACATACAAATACAGTTCATCACTGCTGCATGGATTTCATTCAAATGTCAAGTGATCATACACAAAAAAAACTGTTTATTGTTCACAAATACAATGAGGATTCTGAGCTGTGTTTGGTTCAGAATCTGACATCTGACTTTATAACTAATTATTAGTTATGACTAATCCACTCATTTGTATTTTAGCAGACTCTTTTATCCAAAGTGACCTACAGTATTTTTAATACTAGGGCAAATTGCAACAATAGTTGCAATGCAACTATAGTATATTGCGATTATGTTAGTATTGTGATTTGATGTTATACCGTATTAGGCTGTATTAACCCACCTTTATTAGAAATAAATATTTACTGAAAAAAAGTTGTGTCTGACATGAAAATCCTTTCATTCTGTAATACAGAAATTGCTAGTAAAAGGTAGGGATGTGAAAAACTACCAAATTTTATATTCGATTAGACGATGTGTTGTCTAAGCAATGAGTCGACTAGGAGAGGAACCCATGTATACCCATGAACCCATTGACAAGTAAAATGGCGTGTGATGTATAGTCTTGTTTTTAGAGACATTCAACATAATTAAATTATCATTATGCAACATGAAGCATATACATGATCATGGTATAAATAATGTGTTTCATAAGGGTATATGGACGCTAAGCACAGCACTTTAACAGACTAATAGATATTCAGCTATCAAAAGTAAGAAACAAGAAAAGCTTCAATACAGAGCAGCATAAATCCAGTTTCCGGACATAGAATGACACGCTTTAATGTAACCAGAGCTCTTGGAGTCACAGAGCAAACCTCAGTCCACATTCAAAGTGGATAGCTGTTAGATAATAAATATAGCGGGGGCGCAACATGTAGTTACACATATTTCTAAAATAATATTATTTATATAGAATACAATAAAACATGAATTATGGCCCTGTATCAAGTAATTGTGATTGAGAAAAGTGAGGTGCAGAGTGTATGACTTGTGTGCAAAAATTAACAAGGATGAAATATAAACATTATTTAGAATTTGTTGCATGGGTAAGTGTTAGTAACTTAAAAATAAAGAAATTAGTAATGTAATATTTTTTTCAATTAAGTAATTAGTAAATTAATCTGATTAAAATATTAGAGAAATACATATTCATCTATGGTGGATTACTATAATTTTAAGTAACAACCAACTGATTTCCAGCAACATGAGTGGCAAAAGGTTTTAAATGTAACTACGCAAGTGAGCAGCAAGGCAAAACGCACATCTTATCCGACATTTGTGAGATACTGTAGTCGAGTGTTGTCAAAATAGGAAGTTAATGTTTCTGTCAGAGATTTTACTGTTTTATATGCTTTGTTTTTTGCATTGTATGTGAGCTCCCCTTCTGTCACTCACTCGACGTTGTGTCAAATGAAGTAACACAAGGGGTCTTCCTTGGGAGCCTCGCGTACCTCTGAACTTTGGAAAAGGCCAATGAGAAATTTGCAGACAGAATTTGCATGCCCCCGGACATACGGGTATAAAGGGAAGCTGGCATGTGTCTGTCAGTCAGATTTTTTCTTCGGAGCCGAGCTGTTGTGCAGCAGCAAGCTGAAGTTTACCACTGTTCCACTCACCTCTGTTGGAAAGAAGAACTGCTGTTGGATACTACCATACATTTATAGCGGCGTTCTCTCTCTCTGGACACTGTGCAGTAAGGATGACCTAGCTGGCAATAAAGGCGACTTGGGGATGACGACAGGCTCGGTTTTGTCGAGTAAATCCCCATGAACCTCCCACCCCAGCACGCTTGCTTGCTTCCGTCCAAGCTCGGGATGAGTGCGGCTCGCCTCGCGGCCAGCCAACATTTGCCCTTGAGCCCCCGGAATTGGATGAGGACTCCATCGCCACTCCATCAGAGAGTGTCCAGGCGTCTGACGCAGAGGACTCGACTGGGCTGCCGCCTTCGGGCCAGCCCGCCCAGTCTGAAGCCGACGCGCAGATGGAACAACTGGAAGCCTCCATCCTCCCCACAGCCTTCATGGCTCGACGATTGGTACCTCAGGTCAGGGCGCCACTGGCGAAAAAGCCAGCCCTTTACAGGCAGAGAACATGACTCTACTTCTAACTCAAGGATGTGATAGAGCCTGTCCCTCAAGCTGAGATGAAGAAGCGTTCCTACAAGGCAGTGGGTTGCGACCAATCGTAGAATTGCGATTTCTCAACCGGGTTTCGCACAAACTCCTGTTCAAAATGCTCATGCAGAGACAGATACTAACCTGCATTCGACAGCTAGATTGGTTTGCGTAGGTAGACCTGAAGGACACGTACTTCCACGTCTCCATCTTGCCTTGACACAATCCTTCCTACGATTCGCGCTCGACGTGTACCAGTATAAGGTCCTCCCCTTCGGCCTGTCCCTGTCCCCTCGCGTCTTCACCAAGGTCGCAAAGGTAGCCCTTACCTCGACAACTGGCTCATTCTAGCTCACTCTCGAGAGTTACTATGCACACACAGGGACCAGGTGCTCAGACACATCAGCCATTTAGGACATCAGGTCAACTGGAAAAAGAGCAAGCTCGTCCCGGTTCAGAGCATCTCTTTTCTCGGCATGGAGTTAGACTCAATCTCAATGACAGCGTGCCTCACGAAGAAGCGCGCGCAGTCAGTGCTCAAGGGCCTCGCTCTCTCTCTGCACAGCGGTACCTCTAAAACATTTCCAGAGGCTCCAGGGGCATATGGCATCCTCAGCCGCGCTCGTGCCGCTCGGGTTGATGCATATGAGAATGCTTCAGCACTGGCTTCAGACTCGAGTCCCAAGATGGGCATGGCACTGTGGCACATATCGTGTGGTAATCACCCCCTCCTGCTGTCAGACTTTCAAACCTCGGACAGACCTCTGTTTCTGCGGACCGGAGTCCCCCTACAGCAGGTGTCCAGATGTGTCAAGTCTTGGTCACCACAGACGCCTCTCAAAAGGGTTGGGGCACCATGTGCAAAGGTTTCTCCCACTGATTCGGGGCAAGCACGTCTTGATCCATTCAGACAGAACAGCGAGGGTAGCGTACATAAATTGCCAAGGCGGCGCGCGCGCTCGTTAACTTGCCTGCCATCTCCTCCTTTAGAGTCAGCGTGTCACTCATATCCCTGGCAAACGCAACACGACGGTGGACACACTGTCATGACAGGTTTCACCCAGCAGAGAGAGGAGACTCCACCTCAAGGTGGTCCAGCTGATTTGGGGCAAATTCGGCATGGCACAGGTAGATCAAATTCGGCATGGCACACCTTCCGCGCCGTCTGCCGGCAGGTCATCTCTGTCTACCTGGACGAGGGAGGGGACAAGGGGAGGGAAACAAATAATTAAAATGTGGGGGGGTACTTCCTGTAACCATGTAGTACCCCCCCCAAAAAACACTACAATTTAAAAGAGAGGGAAAAGGCCAATGTAGATCGACAGTGAGAGAGAGGAGAGAGAGATAAAAAAAGACACTTACTCGCCGGTTCTCCGATATGCCGTAGCTTGTTCCTCGGCCACTTCTCCACCTTCTACCGAACGGCAGCCGCGCCCCTCCGGATGGATCTGAGGTAGCTCTCCAGCCCCTGGCGGATGAAACGCCCCGCCACATTTTCGGGGACTCGAAAGGGGTCTTCCCCGCCCCTGGCAGAGGTTTCCTTGCTCCAGGCGGTTGGACTCGGAGCCCCTCCACGCTCGTGGTCGGCGGTCTTTTACCCCGCCATGTTTCTGCATCTAGAAGGGGTCTCCTCCGCCCCTGGCAGCAGCATTTTCTCGCTCCAGGCAGTCGGCCAGGAGCCCCTTCTCCCCTTGCGGTCGCGGTCGTTGATCCGCTTTCAGGCGGCTGGGCTCCTCGTCCCCGGGCAAATGGCTGTGGCTGCTTCATTGGGGTGGACGGTAGTGGCGAGAACTCTGCTACGGCGTATCCCTCTTTCTTCCCGGGCTTCGGTACCAATGTAAAGAAGTTCGCGCTCACGGGCAAGGAAGAGGCGAGAGACCGGCTTGACGTACAAATAAAGGTTTAATGTAAAACTCAAAAGACAAACACATAAGATGACGGACATGTCCGTAAATGATCTCTCTCTCCCACACCATCCTCTGCAATCGACCTTTATCACTCTCAGAGGCTTGATTAGCCTAATATGGGACCGGGTGTGTAGGATCACAACCCGGCCCCGCCCTCCGCCCTGCCACACACTGGTACTGTATAAGATCAGTGAGGATGAGGAACAAATACTCACGTTATCTAGAGACGTGCCCAAGGTGCATACGACCCCCTTCAGGGATCAGGTAGGGAACCTGCAAGCTCTCTCCTGGGAGGAGTCAGACCCAGCCCTTTCATTGCTGTGTCTGGTACATGCTTTACGTATCTATTTGGACCGCACGCAGAGCTTTAGATGTTCTGAGCAGCTCTTTGTCTTCTTTGGCAGATGGCAGAAAGGGAACGCAATCTCCAAGCAGAGGTTAACTGGGTCGTTGATGCCATCTCTCTGGCTTACCAGACAAGGCCGTACCCACCCCTGCGGGTTCGAGAACACTCGACAAGAAGTGTGGCATCCTCGTGGGCACTGGCCAATGACACCTCCCTTGCAGACATCTGCAGTGCAGCGGGTTGGGCAACACCCAATACCGTTGCGAGATTTTACAATCTCAGGATTGAGTCGGTCTCGGCCTGTGTTATGTCAGGCCCGAGCCGGTAGAACTTGCACCAATTCTGTACTGGGGTAGGGCTCCATAGGCTTAATTCCCTCTTCAGGCAACTCCCTGTGATGTAATTTCTGCGGTACAGTCCCCCTGTAGGCAGACCCGCGTCTCCCTTGGGCAGTCCCTGATGCATTTCATAGCCCCATCCACTTCACACTCTATGTGAGAGAAATAGAGAGAAAAGGCAGAGGCTGCCGGGCTTGCTCCCATGCTGGTCATGTTGCACTTGTTCCCCCCTCAGGGGTGCTGGGGGCGTTGGGGACGGTTACGTGTGACCGACACAGTTGCTTCTAACACGCAGCAGCCTGCTTGCACTTGTGTCGGCAGTTCACGTAACACGGGCTAGTGCATGGTGCTTTTGAATGGGACCCCTTGTGTCACTTCATTCAACACAACGTTGAGTGAGTGACAGAAGGGGAATGTCACAGTTACTGTTGTAACCTCCGTTCCCTGAGTGTCCCTTCTGCCATGACACTAAACCTACCACTGTAAACGGCGGTACCTTTTTCTTGGCTACTCGGTGCAAAAACCTGACCGACAGACACATGCCCACTTCCCTTTATACCCGTATGTCTGGGAGCAGGACATGCTAATTTTCTCTTCCAATTTATCATTGGCCTTTTCTCAAGTTCAGAGGTATGCGAGGCTCACAAGGAATACCCCTTGTGTCACTTCATTCAACACCACGTCTCGTTCCCTCCCTCAGGGAACAGAAGTTACAACAGTTTTATTTATACACTGATAATTTATATAATTTATTCATGATATGATGCATTATACACTGCTGCAACTTATATATATGCTTTCCTCCATGTTGTAGTGGCAAGAAAACTGATTTCTTGTCAAATTAGAATGTCTTATTTTTACTGGCAATACAGCCTACTATTTGTATTTAGAAGTATTATTTCAAAAGCTAAGGCCAGCTGTGAAGCCCACCAGTCACATTAGGGCATCCAGCAGTAGGAATGTCTACTAGAACCAACAATGGTGTGTGTGTGTTGGGGGGGGGGGGGGGGTGGGGGTAGAGAGAGGATTTTGGCACACATGTAGAGAATAATAAATGATTATACTACTGGCAATAATAGTGCTTATAAATCATGCTGTTTGGAAGATCTTTTACACTCAGGGAAGAAAAACGGGGAGCTTGGTGAGGTTTTGTTATGCTTTAGAAATGAGTAAAAACTTATCAACCAGCTACTGATGCAAAGATATAATACTGTGGCAAGAAAAAGTATGTGAACTCTTTGGAATCAACACTTGGTTGAAGTTATTGCTGCCAAAGGAAGCTGGACCAGTTATTAAATGTAGTATTTTAAAATGTTATTTCTACATGAGCCTAATTACTATAAGGCTTTTCCTTAACTGCAAGCCTAACTTTATCCCTAAAAGAAAACTGTTTGCTTATTCCTATCTTTGAAGGAGAGAGCACAATGAAAATATCAACATGTGTGCTGGCATGCTTTAAAGTTTTATAAAGAGCATATAATATATGTGTAATTCGGTATGATGTGGTGTCTTCAGTACATCTGTATGTATGTTCTGCAGGTATTTGATGTACAGTGTGTTCTACCTGTGGAGAGTATGCCCAAACATCATTCCCATCTGTATGGGCTCAGCCGGTAGCCAGATTGATGTCAGGGAATGAAAAAAAAGCACAATCACACGTGCACGCACATGCTCACGCACACACACACACTATGTAACAAACCTTTAATGATGTACATGAGAGTACTTTGTCAGTGTGTGTGTGTGTGTGTGTGTGCAGGTGCATTGGCTGCACAGGATCCATCAGCTGTGCCAGTGTAAACAGGTCCCCTGTGCACTGGAGATTGGTATCAGTTATCTGAGGAAAGTGGCATTTAACTTTAAACTCAGAAACACTGAGTAATGACACAGGAGCAGAGCGGCATCTGTTTGAAATTAGAGAGAGAGAGAGAGAGAGAGAGAGAGAGAGAGAGAGAGAGTGTAGGGGAAATTATTGCCAGTATGAGTAAAGCATCAGAGGTAGCTGTGATCCTTCATTTAAATTTATTACACCATAGGACCTTCAAATTATTGTTTTTTCTTTGTTTCTAGTTTGTTTTACAAAAGCACCACCTGATCCTAATAAAGTTTGTACAATGATGTCCAAAATACCAGCGTATCCCCACACATATACACATCACAAAATGTGAATATTTCTTACTTTTTCTAATGCAATCAGTCTGCCTGTTTTCATAATCACTAAAGGGCTTTAAACTTGAACTGTTCATGGATATTCTTCCACACAGATGTCTATATTTTACTTCCCTCAGAAATAATTGTAGAGTTGTTGAAGCACGTATGGTGTCCTTTCCCGAAGGCCACTCTACGGGTTTTAAGTTTCATGTCAAAATGTGCGAGGAGTGAATTTATTAAGCTATAGATGACTTTCAGGCATTCCTTCTGGTCTGACTAGAAAGAGGGACGGCGGAAAAGAAAGAGAGCAGAATTGCTTTGTGGTTAATCTGAGAAAGATTAGTGAATATTTGAGGGATGATTATTGTGCAACTGAGTGGAAGTTTGAGCAGCTTTATGGTGGGAATGTCCACAGTAATGGGGAACTGCAGCCCAAGAGCCCTGACCTGGGATCAGATTACTTTCCCTTCGTTTCCTCATCCACAATTAAATATCAGAGGCAGCAGATATGAAACTGCTCTCATAAAATGTGCTTTGTCTGCTTTTTTAATTCTGTTAACGTGTTTACATGCAAAGGAGGGTTGCTAACTCTTCCATATGGGGACATTCCATATATTGGCCATAATGTAGATGTCCTGCCTTTTGTCCCATAAGTGAATTGATGCTTAATATGCAGTCAACAGTATGTAATCAATTTCCCTATTAGTAGGTTGATTTTACATAAAGCACTCTATACTGCTATTAAAATATTCCTCTGTTTAAGCGCCTGACCAACCGAACACAATGATTTGAGAATGATTCTCACAGGGAATTCAGAAACAGTAGGTTGACTTTTTTTGAGCTAAACATTGTCTATTTGTACTGAAATTCAAAGCAGCACCCCCACCCAATTGCCAAAAGTATTTTTGAATGTAAGGACACATATGATCTGCAGTTTCAGGGTGGAATGCCCACAGAGAGGTGTGAAAAGTGAGTTATATAGCTATTTTCTTTTAGCTGTAAAGGATGTAGCACAGTGAAGAAATTTTGTTAAATCTACCCCAACCTAAACCCCAACAGTAAAACCAACCAATAATCATTGGAGAAAAATTTTATATTTTAAAAGAGTGAAAATGGAACCTCCAAATCGCAGTTGTCAATTAATTATGCAAACGCGAATACTTATTGGTTTCAACATGGGATGAAAATCCAGGTCTCCCACATTGCTGATGCAACACACTTCAGGACGTGCCACAGGTGAAGGTAAACACATTTTAACCGATGTAAAAATGTCTGACGGGAGATGGAGCTTGTCAGTAACTCGGCATTATGGATCATCAGATGCCAGAGTACTGGAAAATTCAGAAGTAACATGAAGAATTCCTGAATGATAATGCTGGAGTTTGGGACGGAACTATATGTTTGTAAAACCATTGGAAGATGGGAGGACAATTTTGGAATCAGTTTGAAAATATTGATTTTGCAATTTCTTTTAGTAACATTATAGTGGCTTAGAAATTACAGACTTCAGCTTTAACACTTGTATTGTGTTCAGGTCTGTGTGACCCATGTGTTCAAAGAAAACTGATATAGATGCTTTGGCCTTGCCTCATCATTTGTATATAATATGTAAAATAACACATTTTCATTGAGTACACACTGTTTACAATTCCTACACATTAATATTACATATGTAGTGTTTGGGTCTACTGACCAGCCACACATGGAAGTGGTGTGTCCTGCCTCGACGGGGAGCTACAAACACAGCAACCAGGGGGCAGAGGGAGCTCTGCCCAAGGGAGACGCGAGTCTGCCGACAGGGGGACTGTATCGTGGAAAATACATTACAGGAGATATTGGAATAATCAGAATCCGTGGAGCACCTATTCCAGTGCAGGCAAGTCGGTGCCTTGGCTTGCCACATAACGAATCCAGCATCCCCACTGGGCTCCTGTGACATCATAAATGACATCACTCAGCTCTTTTCCCTGGCTTCAGCTCTCCCAGCTTCTGTCAGTGGCACACCTTTCATCCCTCTATCAGCAGCAATTTCAAAGTCTCCACAGCCAAATACTATCAGGTAAAGACATTAATTTTGTTAAAATCTTAATCTGCGCTTCTGTACTGGTGGTCAAGCATATAGTGGACTGTGGTGATGTGTTTATAGTCTTGAAAGAGTGTGACCCCTGGCTCTCCAAAAGTCTAATTTTAGCCAAATTTAATGTTGCCTTTGGAGTGTACAGGGACACTATATATGAGATATTTCCAGAGAGACTTGGTGAACTGCATACCTATTAGTTCAGATTACATTTACATTTACATTTATTAATTTGGCAGACGCTTTTATCCAAAGCAACTTACAAAAGAGGAAATCATAAGCAAATCATCTTAAGGAGACATTTGTACGAAAAGTGCCATACTGCAAAGTTTTACTAGCATTAGAATAGCATTCAAAACATATTTAAGTGCTACAAGAATCATTTTTTTTTTTTTTTTTTTTAGTGACTGGTTAAGTGCTCTTGGAAAATATGTCTTTTTAGACGTTTTCTGAAGACAGAGAGTGAGTCAGCTTCACGGATGGTGTTGGGAAGGTCATTCCACCAATGTTGTATGTTGAAACTGAGAGTCCGGGAAAGTGTTTTGGTACCTCTTTGTGTTGGTACAACAAGGCGGCATTCCTTAGTTTCCTTAGATTTGGCCATCACCTATGGTGGTTCTCTTTTCTATGAATATCACAAGTCTTTTTCAGACAAATCCTCTTTCTATATTCAGTTTTAATTTGAAGCTGGATTGGTCCATGCTCTATCTAGACCTTATCTGTAGGCACTTCACATGTCATCAAGATATTTCCTGCTCTGTCTGTGGATCATTCGTTCACTCTGCAAACCTGTGCCCCAGAACAGCATATCAAGCAACACAGGTGTAGGATTTCTAAGAGTGGGTGGCAAGAAGGAAGCGGGAGCCGGCGTCATAGTCCACATGCATATTCTTTTATTCTCAAGACTAAACTCAACATAGGCTTTTCAGCAAGAATTTCAATTTTTACACACAGCTTCAATGATAACAGTCAACATAAACTAATATAATTATACAATTTATATAATTAAATAATTATATCATTCAAATAGCTTTTCAGCATACAGCTTCGGTCTGGGTGTCTGGGGGTGTGTGTGTGTGTGTGTGTGTGTGTGTGTGTGTGTGTGTGTGTGTGTGTGCGTCTCGGACTCTCTCTCCCGATCTGGCATGCCTCTGGCCTTTTAAAGCCTGTCTTTGCTGTCACTGAAATGAGACACAGGTGTTTAGAGTCAATAATCACCAGGTGATGGCTCTTACTGCTTCCTCTCTCCCCACTGACAGACACATCCCCTTCCACAACAGGAATCCATAGCATCGTCCTCCAATTCTGAACCTAGATCTAGGATTTCCTCTCGCCCTACAGGAAAAATGAACCTAGCAGATAACTATACTCCAGTTTGTATTCATTTCAATTAGTCTATTTTTCCTTACATTAGATGCAAATTTGTGTATTGCCATAGCTTATGCGGTGACAGTCACGCTAGAGCTGTTTGTCCCTAGGCAAGCCCAGACCAAGCAGAAAATGAATAAACCTCCTTCCACTCCAATCAATGTGCAAGAACTTTCAAAACATTTATACAAGCATCCTAATCACTGTTTTTAGCTGGTCTTATCCCCTCCCCAACTCACATATCAAAAGAAATTACATGATCTATGTCCAGAAGCCCTGTCTACGTCCTATGATGCCCTTCAACCAAGTTGTGCTAGATTAGAAATGTTCTCCTCGTACATGTCTTCCACTGCTAAATTGATGAGGTTGGGGATTACTAAATCTACGCTCAAAGCATATGATTCTGCCTTGGCTTATTTTCTTTCTTTCTGTGCTGGTTTCTATGTTCATGTTCTACCAATAAATCTGTCTATCATTTGTGCTTTCATAGCACACTGCTTTAACTCTCGTAAATTACAATCTGATTAAGCCATTATAGCAAGCAGTCAATTTCACCTGTGACTGAAGGACCCCAACATGATTAGTCTTCTCGGTCATCCCTCCATCTGGCTGCTCCTGAATGGTCTAAAGAAAGCATAACCATAAGGCAAAGATAAACACTTTCCTTTCACTCTACTGTTGTTACACAAGATGCTGCACCTTTTAAGATCTGGGATTTACAATACATACACTAATAATCTTCTAATGTGTCTTCCTCACAGCCTTTTTATGGGTTTTTAAGGCTTGAAGAATTCACATGTAAAACATTCTCCTTTAATCCTTCACTAGATCTCACAATCTCAGACATTTCTATTTATCACTACCTATTCACAATCTTTCTAAAGCCTTCAAAAACTGATAAATTTAACATATGTACACACATTAACATTGCCCAAATGAATACAGTTTTTTTGTCCTCTTTCTGCCACAACCCGTTACCTACAATCACGGAACTCCACCCTACCCTCGGACCCTCTCTTCCTTACAGCTGATGGGAAGCCAATGATTAATTTGTGGTTTGCCTCCAAGATGAAGCAGTTCTGCGTACTCACTGGACTAGACACTCAAGCATACACCAGCCACTCCTTCAGGATTGGTGCAGCCACGACTGCAGTGCCCACATTTTCTATAGCCACCTTAAAGCAAATGGGACATTGGTCTTCTGCAGCTTTCGATTGTTACATCAGACATAGTTCCAGTGGAATCTTGGACACCCAAAAACATATGAGTCTTGACTCATCATATAAATGCTCAAGGGCGCTCCCCTTGTCTTTATCTGCTTACGGGAGTAACTGTCTGGTTCAACAGCAGCAGCATATCTCAACAGTAGCTGTGTATTGACCATGTTAAGTAGCTGTATCAGCTGCATGTGTAAGCAGATCTAGTCCACCAAGACCAAACCTACTCTCAATACCATTTACACAATAAATGATTTTGTCAAATCTACTCGAGAGTTGTCCTAACTGAAACCCATGCATGCATGCGATTAATTAAAAAAGCTTAACATGTTAATTTTTCTTAATCGCGATTAATGCATTGACAGTTAAAACAGCATAAACACTAGTGTGAATGGTAGAACCTTTGTAATGTGTACACCCGCAGTCATTACACTGACAACACGCCACAGTTCCACAGCCCTTCTACCAAGATGAGCCTACAAGCTTAACATAAAACAGCATAACGTGCCAGTACCATAGATATTCTATGGGCGGAACTGTCTTAACAAGCTAATTGACCGTTACGCTGTCTCCTATGTTAGGAGGTTGTTATCTCGGTAAATAAAAAATCTCTGACAGTGCTTCCCTGTCAGTGATAAAATTGTGGAGAAAGGGGCTCTTAGTGCTATTTGATGTACAAAACAAGCCCAGGTGGGACTTGTGATAGAAATCAAGTATTTTTCAAACTTTGTAAGTGTGTTTGTTTGCAAGCAATTTTCATGGTGAGTTCAAAGCGGCACGCAATGCAGGCATTGATGCTCTGATGCGAATCATGAATGCAGCTTCACGATTGCTGTAACAAAGCAGATAGCCACATATTACTGGCAGATAAGTATTGTGGCGGATGAGAGTTTAAGATATTAAATGTCCATTGCAATGAATATGAAGTCTATGTGGGGACTAGTTCTTTCAATTAGTCAAACTCCCACTTAGACTTTGGGAAATGTTTAAAGTTACTTGAATTAGTACTATATTAGTGCATTTCTATCTTTATATTGTGGAAGGATTTGTTTGGTAAATGTTAATAAAGCATTAAATTGCTAGATATAATTTTGTTTTCTTTCCTAAAATGGGAATTAATGTATTTTGACAAGAAAAGAATTATAGATAGTATCACATTTTAGCACTTTCAAATAACAATTGTGTACAATAATAACAATTGTGTAATTATAATAACAATTAACTACAAACATCATGCGATTAATCGCGATTAAAAAATTTTATGTAATGTAACCTGACAGCACTATTATTATTATTATTATTATTATAATGTTTGTTTTACTTGATAATCAGTGTTAAACTTACATAAATTTCATTTATTATTTCAGTTGATAACTGGCTAGCAACAGTTCACGTTGACATGGTAAATGCATTGGCATGAATTTCAACAAAGTAGATTCACTCGGACCAGGGACGTCGTTAGGCCTATTTTAGGGGGGCTGAAGCTACCCCAAAATGTTCCCAAGCCCCCCTAAATGATAATAAGAACAACAATAACAATTTGATTTATCAATAACCGTATCCTCATTCATATTTAGAATTAGACGCAAAAAAAAATAGCCGAAAAGTCGGAAGTTGGACAGAAGTACAAAGAGTCGTTGTGCTATCAAGATGATGCACCGCACCGTCTCGTTGCATTGGTGTGAACTGCGGCAGCTTTCAGAGCGTTGCAGACCGTAGCGCTGCAAGTAACTGGAGGATTCATCTCGTCTCGTCGTTACTCTAGTTTGGTCTGAAGTTGAACTCGCTATGCACCCTCCCGCCCACACACACACCGATACACACACTACCCCCGCCCACACACACCGATACACACGCTAATGGTGAAAGGAAGATTGGTAAGTGTCGTGATATAGATTGAAATTGTAAGTTGTTTTTAATTACCTGCTTACCTTTAGCTACGTTTTCTTGAGGTAAAGGAAAGGGGATATTTTGGTTTGCTATGGAAAACTGTAGTCTAGCTAGAGTGAACAAGCAAAATACAAGAAATGGTTAACTTAGCAAGCTAATCACAACTCTTTATTCTTTGCCAATAATATAACCTATCTCTATAATAGGCATATAAAACAATATTAATCCCCATAGTATGTTGTTGTCACTGAAAACTAAATGTCATAGGGTCCCTGTTAATGCTATTACCGTTGTATCCTTCAATTCATTGAGCTGATGAGATGGATATTCGAAGATATTTTAGCAGAGAGAGAAAGAGAAGCAGCCGCAGGAGATTGGCAGGCCAGTTGATTCTGGGGGAGCCGGTGTGATTGAGGTCAGTAATGGTCTATAGGTCTAAGGATTGTTTTGTTTTCTTCTAACAATAAGCATTTGTTGGCAGGTCTAGGCACTGTGCATAGCCTAAACAAAATTATTTCATTATATTTATTATATATGCTAGCTATACCAATTTAACTTTCTGCATTCATTGGCTGTGATAAATTAAATAAATACGTACATGTTACCTAAATGTAGGCTAAAGATGAGCAAATGCCCACAGATACACATGTGAAACTAAAATGAAAGCAACCCTTAAAAACAGAAGGCATTTTTGATGCTTCCACCAATGAAGTAGACAATAAACAAAAAGTAACTGTTGACTGTGGTTTTGAAAATGATTTCATTCTTAAAGGGTTACTTCAGGATTTAGCATTAAGCTTTGTATCAGTAGAAAACCAGTAGTATTTTCGAATTACCGAGCTCCCCCCCCCCCCCCTCATATCCCCCTGAGACGAGAGATTTATTTATTTTTAGTCTGGAAAAAATCCTCCGATGACGCAAAAATCGTCATTTTGCGTCATCGGAGGATTTTTGGTCCAGAGGCTTAAAACTACAGCCAGTATTCCGCATGTTTTCACCACGCCCATATGGGGCGGGATCTCACTCACAGAATGTGATGATAGTGTCAGCCATCTTTCTGTAGAAGCTAAGAAAACAGGCTCTTGCTCTGTGTAGAAAGTTTGTATACAAGTAGACTAATCACGATTGTGGAACGTAGTTTTGAAGTTGAAATGGCAGAAGGGGATTTCGAAGATCTGTTGCGAGAATCTGATGATCGCGGCTACCTGTACGAGCCGCAATACAGCGATGAACAGAGACTGGAGCAGCTGCTGTAGCAGAGGAGCAAAACCTGCTTGGCAGGCAGGAGGAAGAGAGTGTTAAATTATATTCAGACTCGAGTTGGGGTGGACTGGTGTTGTCAGTGCTCTCGCTGTGCGCCTATGGAAACAGATAGAGTGTCCTATTGCTGTCGCGAATTTCAGCGATGCCGTTTTCTTCTGGACGAGATCGCTGAATCCGCTGATGAAACAGCACCGATAACATGAGCATGTATAACTGAGCACCGAAGTTTTGTACCACACATGGACAGGGGAGTCCTGGAAACTTATTTTAGGATCCCGAAGATAAATTGGAAACGCCAGCCAAAGCCCGCAGGGACAAACGGACGGCTTAGTGTAAAGTGAGTATTTTGTTTGTTTTTCTTTTTGTGACTAAGACGTCATGTACAGAGTTTGGACACCCGGAATTATAATGTTCTTCCCGCGTAGTCAGTCAATTTATCAACTAACTCACGATTTATAGAGTCACGATGTATCAATACAAGCCTAGTTGTATCATATTTTCAGATACTGCCACCTGTAACCGGTAGGCGTGGTTTGGGAGTGGCCTCGTAAGGGCAGCAAAGCAAGTGCATTCTGGGAGTTGTTGTCTTTCAGCCACATGTGTAAAAAATACATTTTCTGCCTTTTCTCAGTCTAGAATGCTTCAAATTCAAAAATAATTTCACATTTATACTATATAAATGACCAATTTTAAATACACATTCATCTTCCCAGAGGTGAAGTATCCCTTTAATTTTCCTTTATTTGAATGCTGCCTTTTTGTTGTTGATTTATATCATACATTGTATACATCATTTGGCAGAATAAATCATCTTTAATTGAGAAACGCTCAAACCTGTGTTGTCAGATTTCAACACTCTGATTGAACCAATCCACAGCGCAGTTACAGTAATTAAATAGCATTCTGTGGACAACTTATCTTATATAGAGAGGAATTAGATATAGTATGCTATTACTTTATCACACATGAGCAGACAGATAGCATTTAAGTCATTGCTTATAGAATAACTCATCAGGAGCAAAGTCTGGCCTAAGTAAATTCCCCCATGCAGCTTTGATGTGTCTAAAAGCAACATTACAGTAACTTTTCTTTAACAGAGTAGAAATGGAAGAAGAGGATATGTCTGTCACGTTTTACTTGTTAACATCTTGGTTTCTTGACTGGTTGTTGACATAAGTGTAGCTCTAGATGTGAGTGCAAAGATTTTGCAAACGCAAGTTACAAATACCCTGGGGGCTAAGCCCCCCCTGTCTTCCAATCCTAGTGACGTCCCTGACTCAGACACTGCTGTGAGTGGCACAAAAATAGCTCATTGGACCAAGCAATATAAAAATGTTACGTGTCTGTCCTCCTCTATCTATGCTCAAGCTCCACTCTTCAGTGGTAACCCCCAAAATTCCACCATTACAGAAACTCTTCTAAATCTCAACATAACAAACATTAAATACTAACTATTCTACACAAAAACACATAAAATAACACTTTTACTCTCTCAATCCAGTTTTGTGCAAAGCATGCTGGTAGCTACAAATCACTGCTGTTAAGGTTAATGGCAACAAAAATATGTATGTTTCTCCAACACAACTGAATAAAGTAAAGCTGAAGAGACACCTTTTTCTGTTGAAACAACTCAGTTAAATTATGTTAACTTACTGCACATGCATTTGTTGAGTAATATGAACAAGGGAGGTTTTATTAAACTGACGATAGTGAAAGTTCATGCTTTAGAGTTTAGCTCGTCAGCAGCCAGGCCCAGAACAAACCATGTATTCAGTCCATATTGCTTGTAATTGATTTAAATCAGCATCTAATTATTTAGTGTTATTATATTGTTATAATAACCCAATAATATTGTGGATCCATCAGACCCACGGACATTCGGTGGATAACAAAAACATGAACACCGCACAAGGGTTAAGCACAACCCATGTAAGATTGTACATGTAAACAAACTTTTTTTCCATTGTTGTTCTTCCCCTCAAATGTAAAACTTTGTGATATTAAGAAAGTTTTAAATTTTTATGAAACTTAATAAGCTCCTGTATCCTGAACAGATTTCTTTCATTCTAAGTTCTTTTTTTCTTCTTTTTTCTTTCTCTACTGTGAGTGCTGGGAGTTTATGGGTTTACATTAGAGCAGAATTCATGGACTACAGACACTCATAAAAGTGACAGTATGCAGCACCACCATATAAACTCTTACAAGCTCAACTGTACCAAGGCTCTCAGCTACTGGGGTCAATTTAAGAAAACCTCTTTGCCCCCCCACCCCCTCTCTTAGTGTTTACTTTACATGCTTTGGGCTTAAATATGGGAGGGAAAATAATTGAAAGCAAAGTAATTTATTAGCTGTGTTCTCCAGTTCTCTGCTAATGCCAGTGCAATAAGTAGCAGCTAATGTAGATGGGGGAGGCGGGAGGGGTTCGCAGCGCTGACGGATGACTGCAACTATGCTCCGAAACATTCCTGTGTTACGGCAGAACCCTGGAGAACTGTATTCTGGTCCAGTGCATTCCAATGCTGTGTCGCATCCACACATAAAACAAATATATCCAACAACAGCCCTCCTCCCTGTCTGTTTCTCTCCCCTGGATGTGTCTTTTCTTTTCACCCTCTTGTTTTTTTTGTTTGTTTATACTGTCTGTCATCCTCACTTTTTTGCTGTTTTTTGTATTGACATTTGTTACAACCATTCTCATCTTTATTTATATACTGTAGTACTTCTCACAATACATATTGTTCAGAAGCAGTCCTAAAGAAAAATATGCCTTAATATCTTAAAGGCAAGGGAAAACAGACAGAGAGCACTCACAGATGTAATTGCTTTAGGTGAACATTTCTTGCTTTGCATGTTTCTTTAAAGTTGTTATTGATGCACTGTTCGCATGAATCCTATTAACCTGAAAATGCATAAGCTCTAAACAGATCCCTGCAGAAACACTCCTAGAAATCACGTATGGAGAAAAAATTCACCCTCTTCATTCTTCTGTTTTATTGTTTGGGATGTAGATGCTTCCAAAAGCCTGTTCTCTCTGCAGTGATGGTACACTTGTTCAGTGCATCATCTTTTATGTGTGGTATTGTCCATGCTGCTTCAGAAAAGGAACACCCAAGAGACCACAGAGAATGAGGCAAGACAATATTTAGTACTGTTATCTTCTGAAAAGATCAGGGAGGAGTTATGGGACATTACGAAATTGCAAATTTCACTTCCCATGGACATTTTCCAAGGAGAACAATACTTCTTAACTTTCCATTTGTGCTTTAATTTATATGCTTTGTGAGTTATTTGGTCTTAGCGCAGCAATTAATATGGGCCCAATCCTGAGTGTACAGTTGAATCTGAAGAATCTTCCCGTTCTTTTACACCTGGGCTGAATAAAAAAGACCCATTTTTGATTTAGTAACACTTGATTTTGCCAAGACTAACAGATCACATTTTTGCATTAATTCCTCTTCTGTTCCAGCAGGACCACAAAGCTAAATGCTGGACATGGATTTCATTCAGATTTCTGAATGTCACATAGCAAGTGAGTGCAGTAAATCTCTACAGAAGTACAAGGTGTGTTATTCCTCCTATCTCTAAAATAAATGAGCACACTAATTAATCGCCAGAGGAGCTTGTGTAAATCCTGTCCCATTGTCATGCTTCAGAGAGAGAACAGCATGAACCCAACCAATAAAGAGGATACAACACTCATGCCTACACACACAGACACAGGGGGATGATGAGTAAGAGATTTAGAAGGAGAGAAAGAGAATGAAAACAAGAACGAGAGAGACATCGAGAGGGAGGAAATTAATCCAACTGTGATGTACATCAGGTAGAATCAATAAGCCATTATCCAAACACTGATACACACATGAAAACATCCTAAAGCACACAGAACTGGGCTCATCGAGATGTACTGTACTAATGAAACTACAGAGTTACACTATCAGATGTGTACGTGGAGTATAATCCAAAAGCAGTCATCTCCAATGTTTGAACTGAAGTGAAAATGGTGTACTGAAATTCAAATCTTCAATTCATAATCATTATGGTAAGTCGGGAAACAAAAACATTACCATATTGTTCTATAAGGAATTGTCTCATGTGTTTAAAAACAAAAAAGTTATTGGGGTGCATGTGGCTCTTTCATTTCATCTCTCACGGAATGTACCTTTCAACTGTCAATCCAGAATCAGTGTTGACATGACTGAAACTCTATATAATCCAATTGTTCTTTACTCATTTGAATACTTCAGAATTTCAGATCCTAATCTTCCCCAAGACAAAAAAATCTCTTAACCCAAATCCTTCCTGAGGCTTTGCGTGCATATGCAAACTTCTTCATTGAAGTGAGAATGTCAGCAATGACAGTCCTGTAGACTGATTGTTTTACAAGATTCTCAAAGTCTGAAAGATAATTCAATGTGAGAATAATCCCTCCACAGGGGCATAAGGTATATCAAACAAAATTTATTTGATTCTATCACATTTCAGAATCTCTTTGTGAAAGGTTTTAAAACTGACTCATGCAAAGATAGCAGACCGAGAAAAGCTTTAATATCTGATCTGCTGTGATACATATGATCTAAACTGTTTATTTTAACTGTCTGGTTTGGTTCAGCTACGAAATTGGACATCAGAAAACTACAAAAGACATTTTGGACTGTTGAGCAGATTATTGGTTGCCCCCTGCCCTCCCTACAAAAACTGTACACTTCCAGAGTGAGGAAAAGGGCTGGAATCATAACTCTGGTCCCCACTCACCCAGCCCAATACCTTTTTGAACGGTTACCTTCTGGCCGGTGCTACAGAGCTCTGTTCACCGGAACCGTCAGGTACAAGAACAGTTTTTTTCCCTTCAGGCTATCCATCTCATGAACAGTTAAAACTGCCCCAATGTGCAATAATTATGTGAAATACACAGCTTTGTCAATTATATTTATTGAACATATCCAACCTCTTCTGCCATTATATTCCCTTGTACTGTATATACGAGAGTGTATTTATACATAAGTATATATCTGTTTTTTGTTTTGTTTTTGTCTTATTGTGTATTTCTATATTGGCTTTTTTAAAATTAATATTATTTCTGTCTTGTTGCTGTATTGTTTGTGCACTGGAAGATTCTGTCACCAAGAAAAATTTATTGAATGTGTACCACAATTGGCAATAAAGCTCATTCTGATTCTGATTCTGATCTACAGTACTTCAAACATGTAATATTAGATAAATGAAAAAATATTTTTATAATCAGTGTTAGGACTAACATAATACAGATTACTATAATCAAATTATTGTTCTTGTTAACGTGTCGTGTGTTAAATTTTAAAGTCCTGTAATCATATTACAATTACTGATAAAATTACTAATAACCCTCTTAGGCTATTCAACAAAAGCTGACACTTTGGCTGTTCACTGTAATTTTTTCCTGGAATCAGAACATGTATATCTTTATTTTAATTAAAAGATTTTTTTTAAGAAATTACAACATTCCTTCTTCACTGAAGTAATGACAATATAATGATTCACTTATTTTGTAATTTTATGCTATTTAGATCTTATTCACCTGTACATTTCTAAACTATAACATTAATTTGCATTTAGACACGTTTAAACTAGTTTTTGTTAAATATTAGCGTTTTTATAAACTGTTTTGAAGAATCAGAATCAGAGATATTACTGTATGTTTACTGTTAAACCTGACCATGGAGTTACAAAGAACCATGTGTATGTTTTGTAGTCCCACCACTTCAAAGTCTTGTACCACTCAGATTGAGGAAAGCATATATATATATATATATATATATATATATATATATATATACATGACCATTATGTGAGCAAACACTGTTTGAAGGAAAACATTGATTGGATGCATCTCTGAAAGTGCTTTATTATCAAGAAAAATACAATTAGAAGAGAGTGTCCATGGGAAGCGTGAAAGTAGAATGGTATCCTCATTGCACTGGGGTAGGAACAATATGGCTTTTGTGTGTAGTAATTGTCCCAAATATAGTTAAATTATTGCCCTATTACCAAGGGTTCTCCTTCTGTCACTCACTCAACGTTGTGTTGATGTAGTGACACTAGGGGTTGCTCATGGGAGCCCCAGACTTCTCTGATCTTTGAGAAAAGTCCAATGAAAATTGGCGAGTGGAATTTGCATGGCACTCCCCTTGATATATGGGTATATAAGGAGCTGGAATGCAAACACTCATTCAGACTTCTTCTTCGGAGCTGAGTGGTTGTAGTTCACAGAGCTGAATTACTCTGCCAGCCATTAATCTCTCGCTCTTATGAGCTGTTGGGTTCTACGGCACATTGCAGTGGTTCTCACCCTCTCGCACTGGTGTTGTGAAGAGAAACACCCCTGGGCGCTTCAGCGAAAAAGGAAAAAAAACTAAAAGTGTGGTATTTACTAAAGCGTCTTTTTCAAGATGCCTTTTCGTTTTTGTGTTATTCCTTCTCTCCGCTTCTGGCAGCCACGATCGCTCTCTCACGTGCTTGTGTGCTACCCATGAGGAGACGGTGTTCGTGGATGGTTCATGCCCTCATTATGGGAGTATGACCATGACTACGATGCGGTCGCGGCTTGCCTTCGTCCCATTCCCCAGCACCCTCGTATGCCCCAGTTGAGTTCTGGGATGAGACCCTGAGTGGTGTTTTCCATACGCAAAGACCCCCAGAGATGCACAGTCAGATCAGTGATTTCCTTTATGCAGGAAAGGATGGAGGGGCGGCTGTCCCTCTCCACCTTGAAAGTGTATGTTGCCGCTATATCGGCACATCAAAATGCAGTAGACGGTAAGTATCGTCAGGTTCCTGAGATGCGCGCGGAGGTTAAACCCCCCAGACCACACCTCGTTTCCTCATGGGACCTCTCCGTGGTACTTCGGGACATACGGGGAGCTCCATTTGAGCCCCTAGAGTTATCTGAGTTAAAGGAACTCTCCTTGAAGACTGCCCTCCAGACGCCACTCACCTCCATCAAGAGGGTGGGAGACCTGCAGGTGTTCTCTGTCAGTGAACCGTGCCTGGAGTTCGGTCCGGGTTTCTCTCATGTCATCCTGAGACCCCCACCGGGCTATGTGCCCAAGGTTCCCACGACTTCGTTCAGGGATCAGGTGGTGAACATGCAAGCACTGCCCCAGGAGGAGGCAGACCCAGCCTTGGCATTGCTGTGTCTGCTGCATGCTTTGCGCATCTACTTGGATTGCATACAGAGCTTTAGAAGCTCCGAGCAGCTCTTTGTCTGCTTTAGTGGGTAGCGGAAATGAAGCGCTGTCTTCAAACAGAGGCTCTCCCACTGGGTCATTGACGCCATCGCTATGGCATATTACGCCCAGGACATGCCGCCCCCTGTGGCTGAGAAACCCACCAGCCATATATATATATATATATATATAGAGTATATGTAAAAGAATGTTATTTATTAGTGTGGCACGGTGGAGGGCGGGACCGGCGCGTGATTGCGCACGCCCGGTCCCGTATCTGGCTGATTGAGCCGGCAAGAGGGTTAAAAGGTCACTCGCAGATGGCGATCGGGAGAGAGAGCTTAATCAGCAGACGTCTGCTGTCCTATATGTTTGTTTTAAGTTCTTAATTAAATTATGATTTATGTTGACAAGCCGGTTTCTCGCCTCTTCCTTGCCCATGAAAATGATCGTCTTTACATTGGTGCCGAAACCCGGGAAGGAAGAGGGATACGCCGTAGTGGAGTTCTCGCCACTTCTCAATGGAGCAGCCGCGGCCATCTGCCGGGGGACGGAGGAGCCCAGCCGCCTGGACGCGGAGGAACGGCCGCCGACCGCGAGGGGAGGAGGGGCTCCTGGCCGACCGCCTGGAGCGGTAAGGGCCGCTGCCAGGGGCGGGGGAGTCCCCTACTGGCCGCTGGAACGCGGCGGGGTTGGAGACTGCTGACCGCGTGCGGGGAGGGGCTCGCCGCCGACCGCCTGGAGCGGGAGAACCGCTGCCAGGGGCGGGGGGAGGCCCCTTCGACACCCCGGGAACGCGGCGGGGCGTTCCGTCCGCCAGGGGCTGAGGACTGCCTCCGATCTGCCCGGAGAGGCGCGGCTGTTGTCCTGAAGAGGGTGGAGAAGTGGCTGAGGAACGAGCTACGGCGTATCAGAGAACCGGCGAGAAACTGGCTTAACATATAACTTAAAGATTTAATGAATAACTTAAAACAAACATTTAGGACAGCAGACGTCTGCTGATTAAGCTCTCTCTCCCGATCGCCGTCTGCGAGTGGCCTTTTAACCCTCTTGCCGGCTCAATCAGCCAGATACGGGACCGGGCGTGCGCAATCACGCGCCGGTCCCGCCCTCCACCGTGCCACAATTATGTGTTTATTTATTTTCATGTATTACATATTTGCATTGATTTCAATGTTTGTATTCCACTGATGTTAACACACACACTAAAGTACAGTAACACACATCATACCCATCCATACTCTGACATGCTTGCGTTGACATTAACACTTTCAGTGTAAAAAAGTGCTGACAAAAATAAATGCACATTCAAACACATTAAATCTTCCAAACTACTGTGTAGACTAATGATCCATTAATGAGAATCTATTATATTATAAACATAAACAGACTCAGCGTATTAAAATCTTTAACATATGTGAACGCTTGCTACTGCCTCACCAGTAATGTGCCCTCTAATTGGTGTGGAACATGGTCTATTCTTCAACCAATAATTTTTTAGTTTCAAAGTTGCTTTCAAACATATTCTGTATAGTCACTACTCAAAATAATTTGTAAAATCAAAGGTTATTGACATAGGCCACATTTCTTAAGTAGAGGAAGGTTTTGTTGCTCTTTCATATCTCAGTTATTAAGTATCCATTTTGTCTCAGGTGTTTCTTCTTAGGATTTCTTATATGATAAATAAGTTTGGACAGTTGACAAACAGTAAGAGTATAGAATTAATATAGGTAGCATAGCTCAGATAATTTGGCCTTGAAATAATTTGATGAGAAATGTTTGAGGTCATATTAAAATCTCTGACTTTTGATTGTAGACTTTGATATTTTGTTAAATCTGAGCACAATCTGTGACATTGTTGAGATCTCTTCTGAAACTCTTGAAGAGACTGCTTGGAACTTTATATCTCATTGCTGTCCAGGAGAAACAGTCGAAATATTAAAGTGATCCTATTTGTGATTTTTGTTCCTCGTGTGTACGAGTAGACAGTCTGTTTAGGATTGACAGACATCTTGAAAACCTTTTGTGATGATCTACATAGCCTAGGAGATAGTTTAAGCTTTTTTTGGAAATCATGACGAAAAATACATTTGTTTTGTTAAAGTGAACCTTTAGACCAGATTTCATAAGAAGAGAAAGTGTAACATTCTTCCGTTCCCTTTCATTTTGAACAAGACCAAACAACAATACATCCACCATATTTCATTTTGAATAAAAAAATATTGAAATGACAATGTCCATCCCCATAACCTCGCCTCTTTTCTAAGTTTAGCATCTCTGAGAAGAACCAAGAGCACAAATATGAAGTCATTTCTTAATTTATGAGCTCCTTCTGTGGAATCCATGTGTTTTGAGTTTTGCTTGGCAGCCATATTGTGAATTCCTCTCTGGTAGTGGGGATTATGAGGGCACAAATAATGTAAGCAATGCCTGAATTCCCCCATCTGATCTGTACGATGTTGCAGTTTATCTATGATCACAACAAGTCTTCAAATACTACAATGACCCTGTGAAGGGTCTTTGCCCAATGTACACACTGATCAACAATTGGGTCATATTGCTGTCACCGTCTTTCAAAGATTTGCCTTTGTCAGGATTCTGCAATAGTCCTAAATGTTCATTTGTAACAGAAACAAAGCAACAGTCTCTCAGTAAATATTTTAATACACAAGCATTAGTGCTTTGTGGAAATTCAGCAAAATGCCATAGTTAAATAAACATTGAAAAAAGACAATGTTCTCTGGGATGTCCATTTTTCTGTGCCATTTAGTTCAACACAGTTCTTGACAACTGCTCTCTTGTCAGACTCCACATTTTAGTATCTAAAAAGTGGAGTTAGGTGCTCTGGCCAGGTGTTTGAGTTACTGTCCAATTCTCAGTGGGCAATTTTCCGCATTATTGTAATCAATTAGATAATTGAGGAGGTTGAGATGTTTGCCCTGTCTGCAAATAGCCCCAATCAATGACTGTGCTTCAATTGGGCCAATTAAGAAAATTGTGGTAAGATGAGACAGATGGAGTGGAAGCTTAGAGGCTGGTATGTTTTCATCCATTTTAAAGAAAAGAGTCAGGTTTAACTTTGGCTACTTTGAGTTCAATGGCTTGTCACCGACTACAACTTCTCTCTATATACCTGTTATATTTGTTTTTGTAAAATTTTGTCTCCCTTTTTTGCTCATAATCTGTACAGATATCCTGTCAGCATTTCAGACATTGGAGTCCATCTTTTAATGCTGTTGCTTGTTGATATTTAGTTTGCATATACATTCCTGTTGGTATTACTTTTTCAATGTATGTTAATAAAGAAATGGTTTCCCTTTAGATGTTTAGCACTCCAGCAGCAGCGTTCTGTGTCTATGTTCCTCTGCTTTTTCCTCTGTTCTGGGAATTGTGTTTGATGTGATTTTACCACAGAAGCTTCCAGGGATTGGTGGCTACACAGAACTCATCCACAATTTATAAAATAATCTGACAATCCAGGATTCCTGGGCAGATGGGTGGTTTGGGTGTGGGTGGGGGTCGGTGGTGGGCGCTTAATGTGACACCAACACTTTAAATTATCCCTCACTCAAATCTCCTTAACGCATGGCAGAGGAGCACATGCCCAGATGACTTAATGTGTGAGAAAGTATGAAAGAAACCATATTAATCCACATAAAGTGTTTTTTTTTTCTGGTTAAAAGAAAAACAAAGAAGGAAATATTGGGATGATGTGCTAAAGATCATTTATGCCACCTGCCAAACCCACATCCAAACTCACCTAATGGGCTTTTACAAATGCATGTTAACGCGCAGTAAAGCTGTTAGTAAAGGCGGTAAGGCAAAAAACCTCAGGTGGTCATGTTACTTGACTTCACTCTCTAAACTTCCTTTTTCATCATGCATTAAGTTGATGTTCCTTCTTCCCCATACTGCCTTAATTTGACTGCTGCTCCCACTGAAGATTCACTGGTTAATTTCAAGGCATTTCTCCAGTTTTCATTATGACTGTTTCATAAGAAAGTGCTTGCTGATTTATGTCATTCTGGGGAAACATGTGAAATGCCGCTGTGCTTCTTTTCTGCTCTGAGTGAAGATCTGCTCAATAATTCCAAACAGAGCTGAATTTATACTCTAGAACACCATGAGTATATTAGAAATCTGAAAGGTCTATGAACAGAAACACAATATTACGCAGAGCATTACAGTTTTTAAATGTCATTGCATTAGAAGCCACATATTAAAGCAAGTGATATTTATTTTAAAGAAAGATAGCACAAGGACACATTTCTAAACATTTCAACAAAACATTTCACAAAAAGTTTGTTAGGTGTGAAATGATAAGATAATATACTGTATACTATTTAAAATAAACCTGGAAGGTTTTTGGACACTTTCTGGTTGTCAAGTGTAAATGGAACTTGTCTAGTTAATGTGAAAAGATGATTATTACTCTGCCAGGGCACTTGTGTGAACATGAGGGTTTTGATGTCATATATCCACTAAAAATCCACAGTTGCTTAAAAGTCATTGCAAAAATGGCTCAGAAATGTGCAGTTAGACTCTCACGTAGCCTAAAGATTTAAACTGCAAACTGCAGAGACTGCCTATAGATTTAAATACAGATTTAAATATAGATTAAATATAAATATAGATTATATAGATAAATATAGATTTAAGTGTTTTTTTTTTCAACACTTTTTTTATCCTCTTAAATAGTACAATGGCTTTCCATTTATAAAATATATTAATACAATTTATTAAATGTCCTGTTTTCTGTGATAAGCTGTGAAAGATGCCAGAAAGTTATGGTTAAGTTGCACTAAACGTCATGGTTACTGTTGTAATCTCCGTTCCCCGATGGAAAGAACGAGACGTTGTGTCGATTGTAGTGACACAAGGGGTCTCTTCTGAGAGCCTTGCATACCTCTGAACTTGAACTTGAGACAAGGCCAATGTCAAGTTGGCAGACAGAATTTGCATGCCCCGCCCCCAGACATACGGGTATAAAGGGAGCGGGCGAGCGAATGCCAGACAGGTTTTCACTGAGGAGCCGAGAATACGGTTACGGCGCATTCAGTGGTAGGGATGGTGATGTGGCAAGGGGAACACAACTTCTCGTACCTTCCATCGGGCAACGAAGGTTACAACAATAACCATGATGTTCCTCTTCTGTCACTCACTCGATGTTGTGTCTATTGTAGTGACACAAGAGGTCCCACTTAAAAACGCCATGCACTAACCCGTGTTACGTGGCTGCAGAGCCAGGTGCAAGTAGGCTGTTGCGTGTTAGAAGCAGCTGGGTCGGGTGTACGTAGCCCTCCCCAATTAAAGGTGTCATATACAGCTCTTATGTTCCCCGTACCCGTACGGAAACAGGCAATATGACTTGCATGGGAGGGCACGGCCTGGGTGTGACAGGCTAGGAAAATAGTGTCAACAACCCAGTGAGCTAACCTCTGTTTGGAGACGGTGTTCCCTTTCCGCTGTCCACCAAAGCAGACAAAGAGCTGCTCAGAGCATCAAAGCCCTGCATGCAGTCCAAGTAGATACGCAAAGCACGTACTGGACACATCAACGAAGAGGCTGGGTCTGCCTCCTCCCGGGGCAGCGCTTGCAGGTTCACAAACTGGTCCCTGAAGGGGGTCGTAGGAACCTTGGGCATGTAGCACGGTCACAGTCTTAGGATGACGTGAGCATCAGCCGGAACGAACTCCAGGCAAGTGTCGCTGACAGAGAACGTTTGCAGGTCCCCAACCCTCTTGATGGAAGCGAGCACGATCAGGAGGGCCGTCTTCAAGGAGAGGGCTTTGAGCTCGACTGACTCAAGCGGCTTGAAGGGGGGTCTCTGAAGGCCTGAGAGGACCTATGAGAGATCCCAGGAGGGGAACAGACTTGGCCGGGTAGGATTTAACCTCCCGGCGCCTCTAAGGAACCTAATAATCATCGTACTTACCTAGGGACTTGCCGTCTTCTGCGTCGTGGTGGGCTGCAATAGCTGTGACATAGACCTTCAGGGTGGAGGGGGACAGCCTCCCCTCCAGCCTTTCCTGCAGGAATGAAAGCACTGGCTGAACTGAGCATATCTGCGGGTCTTCAGTTCTGGAAGAACACCTATTTGTGAAAAGACGCTACTTGAGGGTGTAAATTTGCCTGGTAGATGGAGCTTTGGCTTGGTTGATCATGTCCAAAACTGCAGGTGCTAGTCTGCTTAGGTCTTCTGCGTCCCACCCAGGGGCTAGACATGGAGATTCCAGAGGTCTGGACTTGGGTGTCAGAGGGTGACCCATCCCTGAGAAAGAAGGTCCTTCCTAAGGGAGTTTTGACAGGGAGGGGGTGCGGCAACAAAGAATAAGGGAAACAAGGGTTTTCCTCTCTGCCCTCCACCGGGGGACGGAGTGGTCTTGGTACCAGCTCCAGAGCAAACATCTGACTGCCCGAGTCTTCCTTCTCAGGGTCACTTAGGAGCTTCACGGGTCCTAGAGGGGGTCCTGGAGACAGGGGGGGTACACTGCCTGCGGGGCACTCGACGCTGGGGCTGAGAGCTGGGCCCCTTTGAAGTGGAGCTGCCTGTTGTTAAGTCGCACAGGGACACCCTCAGCAGGAAGACGGGATGCAGGCTGCGTTGAGGTGGCAGCGTGGCATAATGTGAGATATAGCTTCTGTCTGCCTCTTCACCGCCGAAAGCTGCTAGGCGAAGTCATCGATGGTGTTGCTGAAGAGGCTGAACTGGTAGACGGGGGCATTGAGAAAGCGCGCCCTGTCAATGTCGGGCATCTCGACAAAATTCAGTCACAAATGGCGTTCCTGGACCACAAGGCTATGAGCGGTGCTCTGGCCTGAGGAACTGAGTAGCTGTGAGGGGGGGATGGAGGTTTCCAGTCTTCCAGAATTCATAGCGGACATCCGTATGTCAGGCTCAGACTGGGCGAACAGACCTGAAGTTGGCAGCCCATACGAGTCATCAGCATCAGACTCCGCTGTGACGCTCTCCGATGCAGCGTCGAAATCGTCATCCAATTCCGGTGGCTCAAAGGAGAATGCCGGCTGGTCGCAAAGTGAGCCACACTCATCCCGAGGTCGAATGGAAGCAAGCAAGCGTGCCGGGGGGCTGGTGGTTTGTTGGGATTTACCCAGCGACACCGAGCCCGTCGTCATCCCCGAATCGTCTTCATCGCCAGCCGGGTCGTCCTCAATCCCGTGGGAAGAAGGAACGATGCGGGGGGCGGCTGAAGTGGCTTTCAGTGCCTGCTGTGTATTGCTCTTTTGTGAGTGGAAACTCAAACTCTTTTAGAGGAACTAAACTCTTTTAAGAGGATAAACACTCTTTCAGGCAATGAAAGCTCTGTCAAAGCACCCAGGGGTGTGGACTGCACAGCGTGCAGAGAGGAGAAAGCCACTGGAATGCGCCTTAGATCCAACAGCAGTGCTTATCACCAGTAGAGGTGAGTGGAACAGTGGTGAACTCAGCTTTGCTGTTGCACAACCGCTCGGTTCCGAAGAAAAAATCTGTCTGAGAGACACTCGCCCGCTCCCCTTTATACCCGTATGTCTGGGGGCGGGACATGCAAATTCTGTCTGCCAATTTCACATTGGCCTTTTCTCAAGTTCAGAGGTCTCAGAAGAGACCCCTTGTGTCACTGCAATCGACACAACATCGAGTGAATGACAGAAGGGTAACTGCTACTTGAAACCTGGAGTAAGAATATGAAAGAATATGGATTAGTGAATAAAATCGTTGAGAGTGGAGACCTCCAAAACTCAAACCCAGCTGTGATAAAAGTGATCAGCTAGAGCAAATGACTTGCTGTCCTGTTTTGCACATGAGATAAATGCATTCAGTAGACAAGCAAGCTGTGCTTTGTTGGGCAAGAATCTTAAGAGACAAATACAACTTGTCTGGTCAAAACAGAAGCTCCATCACCTTAAAGCATTCTCAGGTCTCTCAAAAACAAAATGCTCTGTTAACTAGACAATCCTCATTTTTCGATCAATCTCACACCCTGTAGGACAATTAGTAAGACTGCTTGTTATGTGAATGGACAGCCAAATGTAAATTAATAAAAATGATCCCAGGAAGCACAAGAAAGTTCAGATGGAGAGAGAGTGCAGTCAGTGTAGAGGCAGGGGTGGAAAGAGTACTGAAATTGTCCTCCTTTTGAGACACAATGTTCCCCATTGATTTAGTTCTTGTATCTTTTAAGCCAAGAAATAGTTGTGTTCTTATTCTCATGCATGATACACAAGTTTTTGACTGGTGGAATGTTCTGCTGAAGTACTGCTCTGCAAATGTTGATAAAGGCTAATAATCTTTATAAAGGCTACTACTAATTATAAATTATTTCATCATCTCTATCATCTATCATACAATGTGATATACTAATGGTATAAGCCATGATTGAAATTATGTTACTTGAATAACCCTGCCTAAAAAAAAATTAATTTAAAAAAATTAAAATAAAACCAATTTAAACCAAACAATGTGGGTTTGCTAGTATTTGCTGGTTTATGCTGTAAAACTGTCCAGTCTGGTCTACTCTGGTCAGCCAGCTCTTGGTCTTTCAGTCTGACCAGCTGACAAGTAGCAAAGCCCTTCTTAAAGCAGCAAGGCTGGTTGACCAATTAAGACCTGCAAACCAGCTTTGGCTCTTTTGTTTTGTTTTGGTTTAAGCAGGGAAATAATATGTATCTAAACTGAACATTCTAAAACCAGAAGATACACTACCGAGTTTGATTGTCATGATTTATTAATGTTGCTCTTAGAAACATTGCTTGGACTCCTGCACTGTGATGTTTGAGGATTTAAAAGGCATTACACAAGACAAAAATGTTTTGTGGGCAAATATTGCAGAACTCATTTTCAGATGTGATAAACAAGACAAGACAGAAAGCATGACATCACTGGCTGGTGTTAGCGTGGAATCCCTATGGATGTTGCATGGAAAACTTGTTTCGAAGAAACTGCTTTTGTTTTGTGCTGATTAGCATCTTGCCGTGCCTGTGGTTGGTTAGCCGCTGCAGGTGGTAGGCCCCTCTTGGCATGGTTTTGAGATGCTGGGCTCAGTTAACGTAAAGGCTGAAGCATGCGTGTGAAAATGATCTGCTGGAGAATGTGGCCAGTCTCACTGCACCAGCTGTCGGCTGCTTTTGTCTCCATCACAGTGTGGAAGGCGACAGAATACTGTTCTTGGGTGGAATATATATGGTCTTTATTAAAATGAGCATGGTACCTGATTGGAATTGC
The DNA here is from genome assembly GCA_032164185.1 of Moxostoma hubbsi. Lineage (NCBI taxonomy): Eukaryota > Metazoa > Chordata > Actinopteri > Cypriniformes > Catostomidae > Moxostoma > Moxostoma hubbsi. The sequence continues at coordinate 13,717,618 of JAVLUX010000034.1, forward strand.
ATTAGTTTTTTTTTTTTTCTTTAGGCTAAATAATTGGCAACACCACTGATATTTTCTTGAAAATCTCTTAAAATTAACAGTAATGCATTGTCTTTCAAAACTAAGTGTATTTAAACTTTTGGTAAGACTACAACAAGGTTGTATTTGTAACATTAAATACAGGGCCGGCGATTGCTATGGGCGAACTAGGCGGTTGCCTAGGGCGACAAATGTGTTGAGGGCGCGGGTGCCCTCTAGGGTCGCCGTTACGTTACAAACGGGGGGCGCAAAACTCAATCTCGCCTAGGGCAACCAAAGGGCTAGAGCCGGCCCTGATTAAATACATTAGTTAACAAGAACTTGTACCTCACAATGAACAATACTTTTTCAGTACTTATTAATTTTGATTAATGCTAATCTCAATGAATGCTATTACATTTCAAAATTAAAAGTTGTAATGTAGTTGCATGTTAAAGGGATAGATCACACCAAAATGAAAATTATAACCCATGCTTATTATATCGCTGTGTGAACAAATAGTCATAAAACAAAAACAAAATGTTCATTGTTATTATACCAAATGCATTAACTAACGCTAACAAATAGAAAATTACTGTAAAGTGTTACCAAAATGTCTTTATATATTGATGTGCATTTTAAATGTGTAATTTGTCATGTTGTGCAACACTCAACCACGAACAAAATGTGGGTAACACTTTACAATAAGGTTTTATATGTTAATTCGAAAATGCATTAGGTAGCATGAGCTAAAAATAAGCATCCATTTTTACAGGATTTATTAATCTTGGTTAATGTTAATTTATAATCATACTATTGTTAAATGTATAAGATATGTTGGAATTAATCAAGGTTCCCGTCTGTCGCTCACTTCGACGTTGTGTGTCTCTCTTGAGCGCCTTTCGCATCTCTGATCTATGAGAAAAGGCCAATAAGAAATTGGCAGACAGAATTTGCATGTCCCACTCCTGGACATACGGGTATAAAGGGAGGGAAATGCATTTCATTCAGAAATTTTCTTCGGAGCCAATTGGTTGTGTATGCAGCGAGCTGTGAGTCACAGTCTGTTTCCTCCCATCTCTGAGCGATTGCTGTTGGATCTATGGCACATATCAGCAGCTTTTTCCTTCCCTGCACGGCAGTTCAGCTTTCCCCTGGGCACTTCGACAGCGCAGTTAAAAGTTATTTTCTGTAAAATAGTTATTTTCTCTAAAAGAGCAAATACACAGCGCCGTTGAACGTCCTTTTCAGGATACGTCTTTATAAAAATGCCTTTCCGACCCTCTGTAGTTCCTGGATGCGGTAGAGTGCTCTCTGCTCCTGACGGCCATAGGCGCTGCCTCGTGTGTCTGGGCAGCGATCACACCGAGGCAGCGTTTGTGGATGGCTCATGTTCTCACTGCGAGAATATGACCATGGCAACATTGCGGTCGTGGCTTTCCTTCCTCAAAAGGAACGCCACTCAAGCTGCCCACCGCGTCGCTCCTTCTTCCCACGGGATTGAGGGTGACCCAGCTGGTGATGAAGGTGATTTGGGGATGGCAGCGGGCTCGGTTTCACCGGGTATGCCCTGCGAACCACCAGCCTCCCGGCACGCTCGTTGACTTCAGTCCGGGCTCGAGGCAACAGCGGCTCGCCTCACAGCCAGCCCACATATCCTCTTGAGCCCCCCGAGCTGGATGAGCTCACCGCTGCATCGGAGAGTGGTCCAGCATCTGACGCAGATGACTTGACTGGGCTGCTGCCTTCAGGCCAGCACGCCCAGTCTGAGGCTGATGCCCAGATGTCCGACATGCTTGCCCGAGCCGCCGTCAGTGTGGGGCTGGATGATTGGTTCCTTGGGTCTGCGCGACGCTCTCAGCCACACCCACCGCACCCCCCCCCCCCCCCGGTTCCTTTCTTTCCAGAAGTGCATGATGAGCTGACGAGTTTGTGGGGGACACCCGTCTCCACCCGTCAACGTGCCTCTCGCTCATCCGCTTTCACTACCCTTGATGGCGGAGCAGTCCACGTCTACACGCAGTCCCCCAGGTGGACAGAGCGGTTGCGATCCACCTATGCCCCGAAAATGCCACCACCTGGTGGGGTCACTCTGTGCTCCCCTACAAGGCCTGTAGGATGATGCCTTCACTGACCTCCAAAGCCTACAGTGCCATCGGCCCTGCATGCCATGGCCCTCTTACAAGACCACCAGGCCAAGGCACTTAAAGAGCTGCACTTGGGTATTCCTGATCCCAATGTGCTGCAGGAACTTCGCTCAGCAACCGACCTTGCCCTCAGGGCCACGAAGGTCACAGCGCAGTCACTCGGTCAGGCGATGGCCACTCTCATGGTCCAGGAATGTCGTCTGTGGCTGAACTTGGTCGAGATGCACAAAGTGGACAAAACATGCTTCCTCGATGCACCTGTCTCCCAGTTCGGCGATACCATTGAGGACTTGAAGCATGCATGCCCAGCAGTTCTCAGGACTTGCCCAGCAGTTCTCAGCGGTGAAGAAGCAGACGGAGGTCATATCTCACATCATGCCCCGCCGTAAAGCTGGCAGCATGGGCCACGCTCCGTCTGCTCGCCGAGGGCATCCTCCTGCGGCTTCCAAAAAAGCGCAGCTCTACCTCAACCCGGTCCCAGCTCTCAGCCCTTGCATCGAGAACCCCGCAGAAAGCGCACGCCCCCCCCCGTCTCACAAACCCCTTTAGAGGACCCAGAAGGCTCCCAAGCAGTCCTGAGACGGACGACCCAGAGTCCAAGACGTTCGCTCAGGTTTGGTAAGAAGACCACTCCGTCCCCCAGTGGAGGGCCGGGAGGAGAATCGTCAGTTGAATTTATTTCATTTGCCACACACCCTTCGGGCTGCGGTACCCACATTCTCAATAAAAGAGCTATTTCCTTTGTCTCTGGGTCACCTGACCCGCAAATGCCATTCTCACAGCACAACTTGAGGGTGTGCCACCACACCTCAACAGTCCCGGCACGTTGGACGCAGACCTCTCACCTCCAGCCCCACGACTGCTCCCCGGCCTGCCGGTTCTGATGAGTGCAGAGGACGCCCCCAAGGGACCTCCTCCTCAGTAACTAACCCGCCCCCTGCCGGATGTGCGGAGCAAGGTAAGTGCTCCAAGTCATCTCTCAGCACCAGACCCTCGGGACGTGCTTTTTCCACCTGACGACGCGTTACCTGCTCCGCCCTGCTGTGAAGCCCCGCCGGGTATGTCAAAAATAATCGTACCCTTAGTGCCTCTAGCACGGAGATTGGATGTGTGGCTTTCACTTTCCAGACCATTCGACTCGGTTAAGCAATTCAATTTGACAGCCCCCCCCCCCCCCCCTCCCTTTCGGGGGCATCCGCTTTACCGCAGTACACGGCAAAGATGCCAAATCCCTGTGCCCTGAAATCGCGACTCTCTTACTCAAAGACGCGATAGAGACTGTCTCTCCAACCGAGATGAAGAAGGATTTCTACAGCCCTTACTTCATCGTACCCAAGAAAGATGGCGGCTTACGACCAATCTTGGACTTGCGAGTTTTCAACCGGGCCATGCACAAACTCCCGTTCAAAATGCTCACACAAAGACACATTATATATTGCATCATGCATCTAGATTGGTTTGCAGTGGTAGACCTGAAGGATGCATACTTCCACGTCTCAATTTTCCATCGACATCGACCCTTTCTACTGTTCGCGTATGACGGCCAGGCGTATCAATATAAGGTCCTCCCCTTCGGCATGTCCCTATCCCCTTGCGTCTTTACGAAGTAGACCTGTTCACCTCCCAAGAGACCTCCCACTGCCCGCTCTGGTACGCCCGAACAGAGGATCCCCTCGGGGCAGACGCGCTGGCACACAGCTGGCCACGGGGCTGAGCAAGTACACAAATTAGTGTAAATTATTTTACACTCTCCCTGAAGACGGCCCTTCTGATCACACTCACCTACATCAAGAGGGTCGGGGACCTGCAAGCATTCTCTGTCAGCAACACCTGCCTGGAGTTCGGTCCGGCAGACACTCATGTGATCCTAAGACCGCAACCGGGCTACGTGCCCAAGGTTCCTACAACTCCCTTCAGGGACCAGGTAGTGAACCTGCAAACGCTGCCCCGGGAGGAGGCAGCTCCAGCCCCTTCGTTGCTGTGTCCGGTACATGCTTTGCATATCTATATGGACCGCATGCAGAGCTTTAGACGTTCTAAGCAGCTCTTTGTCTGCTTTGGTGGACAGCGGAAAGGGAATGCTGTCTCCAAACAGAGGCTTTGCCACTGGGTAGTGGACGCCATTACATTGGCCTATCACACCCAGGCCGTGCCCCCCCCCCCCCCCCCCCCCCATTGCGTGTCCGAGCACACGTGACAAGAAGTGTTGCGTCCTCATGGGCACTGGCCCGAGGCACCTCCCTAGCAGACATATGCAGAGCAGCGGGTTGGGCAACACCTAATACCTTTACAAGATTTTACACTCTCAGGGTTGAGTCGGTTTCGTCCCATGTTTTCTCAGGTCTGAGCCGGTAGAACTCGGTAACACGACTGACAACTGATTGGGTGGACAGCTTGCACCTAGTGCCCTTTCCCTCCGCTGAGGTAAAACTGTGCACTTTTATCCCAGGAGATCCCACTAACTCGGCTCCTTGGATGACTCCTCCCGAGCCCTCTGGTCCACAAATTCAGCGGAGTAATTCACCGACCAAAGACCAATGTGGGTACTCAATCTACCCTGTACTGGAATAGGTGATCCACAGGTTGGGCTCCTATGTGGACTTCCCCCTGTGTGTATTTTCCGCGGTACGGTCCCCTTGCGAGCGGACCCGCGTCTCCCTTGGGCAGTTCCCACTGCCCCCAGGCGCCGTGTCTGTAGCAACTTCTCCCTCCCAATGAGGCAGGATCTACCACCGCGCCACTTTCCAGATGTGACCTAAAAGCCCATGTGATTTATCTCATCACTCTTTACCTCCCCCAATCTGGGCAGGTGTGGTCTCTGCAGGATCTTTCTCCTCTGAAAGAATAGGAACCGGGAAATATCGCCTTCCCTGATGCGTGATATGGCCCCAGCTGCTTTAACTCTATGCAAGAAACATAGAGAGAGAACAGGCGTGGCTGGCGCAGCCTGCTCCCATGCTTGGCACGTCGCCTTGTTTCCCCTATCGGGGTAAAGAACCAGAATGTTTTGACGATTTATGGGGCGTTTTGCAGTTTGACATAGCCAGTCGTTTTGGCATGTAAAATACTTGCCCGCTCCTATGTCAGCAGCCCACGTATGCGATTCAGCACATAGTGTGCAAATTCTGTCTGCCAATTTCTCATTGGCCTTTTCTCATAGATCAGATATGCGAAATGCGCTCAAGAGAGACCCCTAGTGTCGCTTCTTCGACTCAACTTCTCGTTCCTTCCATTAGGGTATGGAGGGTACAACAGTAACCTAAACGTTAATAACGCTTTACTTAATGTTCATGTATTCAACCTTATTGTAAAGTATTACAATTAAGTCTATAAATTCAAGTGTTTTAAAAAGTAAAATAATGTAATAATAATAATAATAATAATAATAATAGTAATCATAGCATTATACTTTAAAAAGGTCTTGCAAATGTGCCTCTAAAACCCAGAAGAGGGCAATGACCATTTTTACATAATTCCAGTTCCAGCACTGCAGTAAGCACTAAATCTCTCTATTGCATTTGTGGATTCAAACCCTATGACAGGTCAGTTTTCTATTAAGATTTGTGTTAGCATTACACTGCGGTATTTATACTGAAGAAAAAAAAAAACATGGAGAGACAGAGTATAATAACAGAGGTGATTTTCCAGCTCCCATCTGGATGGAGCTTCCTGAGAAACGACCAGAACAACAACAGTAGTGAATCGTGAAGAGAGGCGAATGCTGCTCTCAATGCAATCTTACATTTGTTTCCATTTCCATGGGGACACCACGGTGGATTCTCCTGCTGATGGGCTCATCCAACAGCTATGCTACATGCAGAGGTCAGATTTGAACTGAAAACCCCAAGACACAGGCCCTTCTTCACAACCCAGCAAAGCTTTACTGAGAATCCAGCAGTTTTATGAATTAGTCAAATAAGTGTGGAGCCATAACTTATTGCAGTATGATATTCCTGAATTTGACTCCAGAGAACGGTCTATGTCCACGAACCTTATCTCCACTTAAAACTTACTCTGGCCATAATTTTTGGGGGTGCATGGTGGTGGTTCTTTGATTTACCACATGAAGGATGTATGGATCAGAATGTGGATGATGAAACACATTATCAGACCGGGCTATATTATAGAACACTGATATTTTCCAACAGCCCTTGTTGGAGAATCATGCTTTTCTATTGACAGAGCAATCATATATCTTCCACCTATCCAATTACTTCACATTTGAGCTCATAAATACTATGGAAGAGTGACTTAGGGAGGAAACTTTGATGGCCCATTGTTCCTCAGTGCTGGCGTCAATCAAATTTCCTCTACCAAATCTTAATCTGAACAGTTATAATTGACAAACTGGCTTCAGATTAGCAAAATGGGGCATACTTTGCCAATAGCTCTGATTGAGGAAAGGAAACTGATGAGCTTGTAAATCATCGGAAGAGTATTCCAGACCAACATGCTATCTGAAACTCAGAAAGTACTACAATATTTGCCCTGAGCACAGGCAAGATTTTAACCTTTAGGGGTCCCTGTACATGGAAAGTTTATTTCTGCATTGTGTGTCAATCTTCAGATTTATTATGTATGGCTAATTGATTTTATTGCAGGAAAGAGAGGAAAAACTACCCTCATGCATATGTTTAATGCATAACCTGGTCTTGAAGTGAACACACTTTTACAGGCAGTGACACATTTATGCAAATCAGTCAAAGCACTTCAATGTTCTCTATGGGGACTGAATTGAATGAGTTCTAAATTTGCCATATACCCTAATACACATAGCCATGTGGAATATTTGAACTAGATTAAGGTGAGCATGGCTTATAACTCACAGTGAAGTATGACAATGATGATCCATGCAGGTTTAGCTGTGCTTAAGAAGCTCTAGTCTCGGATGTTGCATTTAGATAATGTGTTGAAATTTTGGGATATCAGGGTGGGAAATGGATTTGAAGGGGCCTTAGCAATTGGAGTGGATCTGCTGTATGTGTGTCCTATTTTCTCCTTTTCCGATCCAGCAGATGGAGCCCAGCTCAGTGATGAGACATGTATATCACCACAAAAAAAACTGCCTGTGGCTGTATTTGTGTTGAAGTGTGCAGGCATGTTTTTAGTCTGAGTATACATTACTTAATTCAAGTAGAGAAACTGGACTATGGGCTCATGGATTAAGAGGATAATGATTTTTTTATATTTTATTTGGTTTGTTAAATTGTTTCCACACATGTATGTTCATAACAATTCCCCAAATGATTTGATTATTTAAAGGAGTCATAACATACATTTTTATTATTGATTTCTTCCTCATGAGGTCCACTAAGTTTTTTCAAAAAGTCTTTATTTCGTTTTTAAATGACCATATTCCACCCTCTCGCTGACCCTTAGAATTAAACAGGCCATTTAAATTGTTGCCTTTAAGACATTTATGTAAGTAATCTTTGCCTGTCAAATGAGGAATAGTGCTTTGCTACACTTATTCACAAGCTGCGGGTTTGCAGTCAAGTTTAATATATTTTGTTTTGCTGGTACTTAATACATTTAAAAAGTAATGATTCTATTTTCATCACAATATGCCATTAATATGCAAGTAATCCAAATGTAATCAGATTAGATAACCTAAAAAGTATAATCTAAAAGATGATGTTACTGATTAAAATGTAAATTATGTAATTTGTTTACATTCTAGATGTAATCTACCCAGCACTGTTTGTATATGTTTGTATTGTTAGCATCTTAGTTTCAATAAATTATCTTTTTGAACTGGGAAGAAAGTTTTGAGTTCTGAAAGTTGAAAGAGTATGTTTTCAAAGTACACTGAAATCTTTTATTTCAAAAGATCAGAGAAAAGTTTATTCCTTTATGATTTTTTCCCTTTATAATCTTGTTGACAGAAAAACTCTCTGTCTCTAATCTACTACATATCTAAACCTCTTTCTCTGAAAAATCCTACATCCTCCCACTTCAGCTCAGATCGAAGCCGCCCTGACACCTGTCAATCATGAAGTCCGAATCTGTGCTCTCCGGTTCATCAGGGCGTGACTCTCCCCTGTAAAACACACTGTGTGATGCACAACTTCCCTTTCCTACCGACACACAGCTGCATGTCTGAGGCTTGGCGCTCTGCTCTCGTAAATCAAGGCTTTCTGCAGCAGCAGGATCCAATCAGGCCCAGGTGGAGGCCCAGGGGGCAGCTCTGGGGCTAGGCCTGGGGAATACAAGCTCTGTGCTGGACACCAGAAGACACTACAGGCCCAGTACAGGAGAATGTGCAGAGGACCGAGTGTGGAACCCTGAGGGATGCCAACATGATTTATGCACATTAGGAACATAAAGTCATGCCATCACACTGGTACTGTCCTAAACTTTTTTACACTTTCACACACACATGTATGAACTCTCTTTCTTTCTCAGTGATTAACTTACTTATACACAGTTCTTTCAACAACTTATCCCCCAAACACAGCCCTCTGTTGGTGTCTCCTCACAGAAGAGATTTTATGAGGGAGGGGTGAATGGGGGGGATGTTGATGAAAAGTGGCACAGGCCGACAGAATGCGATCAAGCTTCCACATCTGCAAGAAAGACGAAACCGGCCTCCCAATTTTACAATGATGATGTCAGCCTGCCTACATGACAGTGTGTGGCTGAGGTGCCAAGTTTCTCTCCTTTCACTTCTTTTTTTTTTTTTTTTTACATTTTCCGTTTCTCCCCTTTTTTCACTGTCTTTGTACTTTTGTTACCCGAACCCCCCCCCCCCCCCCGCCCCACTTCTTCGCTTTTTTTATTTATCTTTCCTTCTGTTCACTTAGAAGGATGGTAGTGTGTATTACTGAATGTAATTCAAATGGGACTGTATTAACCACTCTTTCATATGGGGGGAAACTGAGGAATCTTAATTTCTAATTTAGGAAGGGATTACTCATGTAGTGTGTATTTAGACTGGAATCAGATCACCTTTTTGATTAGCAGAACTGCTGATCTCAATGCCAAATTGAAGCAGAACCTCACAGGTAGAGTAAGTTTCACTTTCTTTTTATCTGCGCTCAGAACTGACAATTGTACATATGTGGCTGTACACTAAGTGAAATTACATCCTGAATTATGTACATTTGTAGTTTCCTTGACTGAAGGATATGCCATCCTTACATGTATTCCCAACATGATCAAACAGGAAATATACATGCTGCTGCCGAAAGTGAATGTACCCTGAAATCAACCCCATTCTGCCAAATTGTTGACAATTGCTATTCTCCTTCAGACAACAGCTTGTTGCTGGTTATATTTTTTTTGGGTTAAAACTCAGGTCTAAAATTACACAAAAAAAATCTTTAATGGTAAAGCTGTTGAAGACCCAGGGATATGAAACATACTGTTTGAAAACATAAATACATAAATTACATTACATGCTAAAAATACACTTGTGAAGCTGGGGACCGGAAAAACAGGGAAAGTCCCTTTAATTGGTATTTGGTGACACTTGCCACCCAGGGCAGGTCAATCCTGCAGAGTCTAGCTTAGTAGTGCTGATGTCTATTCCTGTATGTTTTTCATGTGTGAAGTCTCTCTTTATGAGAAACAGCTTTTCCCTTGCAGTTTTGTGGGAAAAAGATCTAGACTCCACTTCACCAAATGTGTGTGGTGAGGTAGCAAGCATTTCATCATTATTCTGATCAGTTTCGTTTAATAAAATACCAAATCGTATTATTTTATCATTTGTTTTTGTACAAAGTGCTACAACACCAACATAATGCAGTCATAAATTACATGTAAGCCCATGCCTCTCATTTTCAGGGGTGGGAAAAAAAAGATGACTTTAATCAAATTTTACCTCAATGAAATAAATATGGAAAACTTTTCTCCCATTGTGCCAGTAGCAGTGGCTTTTTAAAATAAGAACAGAGGGAGGGAGTGGGTGAGAGAGAAACACAGCTCCCAACAAGGTAAATGTTTTTGTGCCAAGAAAGCAGTGAAAAATCCATTCTGCCTACCGGGGGTCAGATTCGGTTAGTCTGATACTTTGATCAACATTAAAGAAAAGTGCTTTCCCCACATTTTAAATGTCCAAGTAGCAGCTGTAGAGGGATTATATTTACATATTAAGGAAAACGTGAATCGGGGGCTGAGAACGGGGGGGATGAAAGGATGGAGAGATGGAGGAATGGAGAGGAATAGAGATGGGGTTTGTGTTACAGACTGGTGCTCCAAATGGAAGTGTTTTACTGATTCCGATGGGCTGCTTTCATCACCAATCAGCATTGTAGTTTTAGAAGAGCTAGAAAGAGCACACACTTACATTAGTGACAAACATGTAGAATCTGTTCAATATTCTGTTCTCAGTTAGGTTATTGCTGGAGGCTACACAAACCAAAACATACAAAATCTGTTTGCTGTACATTCTGCACACTCTTTTCTCAAACAGTCACCATTATTTTGTCCAGAGATCTGATTCCATCCAGTCTTTCAACAGGCTTTGGACAGATCACTGGAAAGATATTTTTGCTGCACTGACTTACCTAAACACACTGAAGATCCAAGAGCAATGGCAAATGTTTTATTTTAGATCAGGAAATAATAATAGGAATGGTTTCTTTTTTAGTTTGTAAGCAGTAACTAGGTGCACTGTTAGACAGCATTTGGAAACATTCATAGTATGTTAAGTCCAGTTCATTTAAAGAGTGTCCATATCACATCTGAAATGCATTACTGTATGCTGGAGTCCCTGTAGCGGGGAGATGTGGTAACCGCTGAAGGCCGCAGGTGTGAGCGGGTGTGCTCGTCCAAAGAGTAAACAATATACTGTGTGGTCATAAACAGTATTAAGTATTTAGACGCTTTGAGAACACTTCTCTCATCTCTGGAGCTCTGACTGCTAGATTGTGTGCCCATATTAACTGCTGTGATTTTAACTTTTTAATTATGATTGGTTTAGTTTATGTAGCTTTGATTGTCATTTTCTGAAGCACGAATATGATCACATACATTTTTAAAGATGTAATCAGTAATTTTTTATAATTTAAAAAGTTTCCCCCTAAAAAATGAATAGTACATTTGAAAAATATGTTTAAAATCATGTTCACTCACATGAGATGAAGATCAGTAGACAGTAGGCATTTCATGAGCACTTGACAATACACTATATACAGTATATATATAAACGCACATACATACTCTATGTACACCGATGAGCCAAAACATTGTGACCACTCACAGGTGAACCGTAAGTTCTTGTAGTCAATGTGTTGAATGCAGGAGAAATGGGCAGGAGTAGAGCGACTTTGAAAAGGGCCAAATTGTTATGGCCAGATGACTGGGTCAGAGCATCTCTTAAATGGCAAGGCTTGTGGGGTGCTCCCCGTCAGGAGTGGTGAATACCTACCAACACTTGTCTGAGGCTCACCGATGCATGATGGCAACGAAGGCTATCCCATCCAGCAGAACCGACAGAAGGTCGACTGTGGCATAAGTCACAGAAAATTGTAATCTTGGTGCCAGATAACACAGGACATATTCAGGGGTCTTGTAGAGTCCATTCCTCGGCGGGTCAGTGCTGTTTTGGCAGCACGTGGCGGACCAACATTTTATTAGGCAGGTGCTCATAATGTTTTGGTCAGTGTATATCTGTAATTTAATGTGCAAATAAATGCCAAGCCATGGGTTCTGTATTGAAAATGTGTGAATGTTTCTTACACTTAAATAACTTTTGAGACTTATTCCAAGATGTTGATTCTCAAATATAAGTGCTTAGATCATCTTGGTTACTGTCGTAACCTCCATTCCCTGATGGAGGGCATGAGACGTTAGGTCGATGTAGTGACACTAGGGTCACTCTTGGGAGCCCCAAACACCTCTAAACTTTGCGAAAAGGCCAAAGGGAATTGGCGAGTGGAATTTGCAAGAGGAAAGAAACTGTGGAGACTACACCCTGTCTGAAGGGGAGGTAAATGTGTTGAAATACGTCGCATGGACTTGCCAACCGGTGGTATCGCATGTGTAGGAAGTCCCCATGGTAGATCCTACCTGGAGGATTACTCACAGGCAACCAGCGCTTGTGGAGCACCTACACCAGTACAGGGCCTACTAACACACGTTCTGGGCTGGCATCGAATTTCTCCGCTGAATTTGCCTCCCACAGGGCTAAAGAGGAAGGACATCCAGGGTCCACATTCTCATGAACTCAGCTGGGGGGAAAAGCGCACGTCTTCCCCTCCATGAGGGGAAAGGCGCTGTATGCAATTGGTACACCCAGCCAATTGCCCCACATACATACATGTTTATATCTGACAACATATTGGATGAAACCGGCTCAACCTAAAGATTGTAGAATCTCACAAAAGTATTGGGTGTTGCCCAGCCTGCTGCTCTACAGATGTCTGATAAAGAGGAGCCATTGGTTAGGGCCCTGGAGGCCGCCAGACTCCTGGTGGAGTGTGCTCGAAGCTCCAAGATCTTCCCGAGCACATGGCTGTGCTAAGGGGAACATTGAAGTGGACCGGTCAGCGACGTGGGAGGAGTGAGACCGTCCTTGTGACTCGTCACAACCGCCTGGGCGTGGGTGTGCCACAGCTGGGTGTGCAGGGCCCACCTCTGCAGCATCATGACTGCCGTAAATCATGTACAGTATCTGGCGATCATAACAATGATGGCCGTAAACACAAGGTGTTTGACCCAGGGAATGAGGAAACCGCTCTTTCTTTGAAAATGTGGGTACCGAAGCCCCTCGGGCATGCTGCAAATTAAAAAAAAAGGAAACAAAGGGTTTGAAGCCTTTCTGGGGTTCTTGGAGGGGGACCGTGAAATGGGGGGACACCCCTGGCGACAAGCAGATGGGGTGTGTGACCTAGATCTGCACCGGGGCAGGAAATGGTGGATGGCCTCCGTCTGCTTCTTGACTGCCAAGAATTGCTGAGCAAAGTCTTCGACAGTGTCGCCAAATAGGATAACCTGGGAGATGGGGTGTCAAGGAAATGCACCTTGTCGGCCTCCCTCATCTCAACCAGGTTAAGACACAGTTGGTGCTCCTGGACCACTAAGGTGGACATCACCTGCCCGAGAGTCTGCGCCTTGACCTTCATCGCCCAGAGGATGAGAGTGGTCGCTGAGTGCAGCTCCTCATCAATCCCGGGTCAGGAATACCCTCATTCAATTCTCTCAGTGCCTTGACCTGGTGCATTTGCAGGAGAGCCATGGCATGCAGGGCGGAGGCGGCCTGCCCAGCGACACTGTAAGCCTTGGTCGCATGGGACGATGTGAGTTTATAGTCCCTGGATGGGATTCTTGGACAATTGACAGGTGCACCGCAACCACCTTGTTCACCTGGGGAATCGCTGTTTACCCCCTGGCCATCCCACCATTGAGGGTAAAGAGAGTGAAGGAGCTCAGATATCGGGTCCAGGCAGTAAAAGGTGCCTGCCACGATTTTTTGAGGTCCTCGTGCGCCTAAGGAAAGAATGGGACCAGGGCAGGGCATGGCTGTGAGTGGCGCTCTGAGCCCAGGAACCAACCATCAAGCTGCGAGGGTTCAGAAGAGGGTGGAGAGTTCCACTCCAGCCTGACACTCGTGGCCGATGGGCAAGCATGGCCACCAGCTCAGCGACGGCCTCAGACTTGGCGACTGCACATGAAGGTGGGAGCCCAGTCAAGTCCTCTTAACACTGCATCAGCAAAGCTACCAGCATTGTGGATGACCCCACACACCCCTAACACAAACTCTTCACCCTCCTGCCATCTGGCTAGAGGTACCGAAGCAATCGGGCCCTCACGGCCAGACTGTGTAACAGCTTCTTCCCCCAAGCCATCAGACTCCTCAATACTCAGAGACTGGTTTGACACACACAGGTGTCCTGAGTTGCACTTTAATTACTGTCACTTTATAACTGGCTGCTACCTCAATAACGGCTATGTCCATAGAACACTATCTCATAGTATGTTATATTTACATTTGGCATTTTTAGAAACTGTCATCTTTTGCACTACTGTGTACTGGGCGGCGCTGCACTCTCTCTCTTACTGTGTCTATTGTCCTGTTCATTGTTAGTAATTTATTGTACTGTCCCATACTTTTTGCACAAGTTTGCACGTGCATTTCAAATAGGTATTTTATTTAGTCTGTGTAGTCTCATGTGGTTCTGGGTTTGTCCTATGTTGTTTTATGTAGCACCATGGTCCTGGAGGAACCACTTGACTTGAGTCTTACTCACGTGACGTGTCCCAATATCAACTCACTCACTGGCACGCAGCGCTGGAGAGTTTGAAGTGCTGGTCACATGATTTAATGAATAATCACGTGTCTCATGCGTATCTATGAGACACTGATGACCCAACGTTGTACTATATTACATGGAAGCGTTACATCGTGTGATGGTAACTCAATGTTCATTTTAAACCCGTAAAATGAAAATATTGCAAAAACATTATAAATAAATACATTCAAATTTAATTATGCTTACATTGTCTTCTATCTTGTGTAACACGTACAGTACGTATCTGGTATAATCTCAAAAAAATTATTTTAGTGTTTCATGATCCTTTAATAAAAGGTTTCAGAGCGCTATTCCTGACTATTCCAGTCCAATTTAACCCCTGCTTTTGCATGATGTTACACCATCCATGATGTACAAGATGACTGCATTATTAGCCAGTGCAATATAAGCAAAAAAATATTCTGAGTGCACCTTAAAGGAAAACAAACAATGTGCAGCCTGAGTAAAAAGGGTATAGATTCTTTGTTCTCTTACTTTCAGCTACACACCCATGCACACAGTCTGGTGACAGCACTTCTCCGTATTTGGCTGTGTACTGCAAGTCTTCTACAGCATGATTGAGTTATTTTCTGGAACAATGGCACAGGATAATCTCTGTGTCCTTCACATTCATCTCAGAGTCTAAATTCAAAGGAGGAATTCTCTTTTTCTCTCACTCTCAATGTATATGTATGTATATTTCACTCTCGCTCTTTCTTTTCCTCCTCATCTGTTCTACATTTTCTTCTAATTGCCATTTTTCAAGTTACAGTCATCTGTTATTGTTAGGGTAAAAATGCCAATCACACAAGTACCAGAGTTCTGAGTGTGTATGTGTGTGGGATATAAATTCTTGTTTCCTCTCAAAAATGTGGAAATGTGGCAGATGTGCACTGTTTTAGTTTCAAGGTGATGTTGGTGTAAGAGCAAGCCATTGTTAGCTTGTGCTTTTGCATTAGTACATGGTTAGAGCAATTACATCTCTTATTTTATTTCTGTATGAAGTCACACCTTTAACTCTGAAGAAAATAATTGAGGAAAGAGGTCTTGACTATATACAGCTACAGGAGCCCCAATGTGTTTTTGCACACATAAGCCACACTTAAAAAATGTTTGAGTGTCAGTGCATTATATAATAAAATATGAAACCAAGTGACATTTATTTAATAAGATAGCGTACGCACAAATTTCAAGATATTTTACTTATTTATTTTTTTATTATTTACAAAAAGTAGTTTGTTTGGTTTAAATGGTTAAACAATATATACTATTCAGACTTAAGAACAAAAGTATTTGTAACACTTTTTAGGTGTCAAACATTAGTGTAGCATGTCCATATTAAATGTGATTTAGGACACCTGTGTGAACATGATGGGAAGTAGTTTTAGTGACAAAAATGTCTATAAGAAAAGGAAAGGTATTTGTGATTAAAAAAAAAAGTAGCATAATTTGTGTGCATTTTTATTTTGTTATCTATGCAAAGACATTCTTTTATATTTATTTTTTTATTTATTTATTATTTGTGGCTCAAGTGCCCAAATACATTTTGGAGCCACCATATTTTATTAGTAGATCTTAGGAAAGGAAAGAGCAATTTAATAAATGCTTATAAATAAATGTACAGCAACCTTAGTTCAGTAACTTGTAGTGAGTCCATATGATTTTGGGGGTGATGTTATTTTTAGTAAAAGATAACAGCTTATTTTTGTCTTCCCCTCCATTTCTGTCTCAGCATGTTTCTACATGTTATGGAAAGCATGTGTGGTTGAGGCAGATATGTTACTGGGATTCATTTAGCCATGTAAGTGTTACTAATCAGATCCTGACTACTTTTGTTTTTCTTTTCCTCTTCCTTTCCTCCCTCCTTTTTCTCCTCAGTTTTAGTGGGATGATGCCAGCTTTCTTTTCCTCTCGCCATGTCGGACCATCTATGGGAGCAAAGCAGAATAGGAAAAGCTCATTAAATGGATAAGGATATCAAATTTATCCTGACCAGTCACAGCTGGTAATAAGGGCTCATATATTGTGGCCAGAGTCGGAGTGAGTGGAAATGAAGGGTGTGGCAGGGTTCTTGCATCAAATCAAACAATTTTGCAAACCAAAACAAATTGTGCACATTGCTATGAGTGTTTTTCTGATTTTCTTATAGCTCCATAGCAGTGCAGGGTTAATAAAAACTTATTCCACTTCAGATTACTAATTACTTCTTTTAAATTATAATCTGATTAAACAGATTATTTGTGGAAAAAGTAACTAATTACTTACTAATTCTTTTACTTTAAATTTTCTTTCTAAAAGCCAATTTAAAACTTTTCAGAGAAATTTTGTATTTCTACTCAAAAAATTCAAAATGATGTCTGTATTTCCTCATTGCCCAATGTCACACGCAAACCATACTCTTATCCCTTACAATGAATAATTAGTTCACACACCCTTTAGATTTTACAGAAATTCAAACAGACATACAATGGAATTATTGTGTTTTAAATGTATAATATTCCTCGTAAATATATTACTTCAGTATATATGTAACCCAAGTAATGTAATTGTGACATAATTGAAAGTCAGTTACTGTAATCTGATTATGATCATTTAAAAAGTAGTCTGTTAAACTACTTTTGACAAAAAAAAGTTAAAACAACAAAGTATTTTGTTGCCACATTACCCCAAACACTGTTCCACAGTGCTACATTTATGTTCTAAGGCTGCTGACTACTGTATGAAATAGTAATAGCGGTTACTAATGTGCCTCTTATATTGAGGTGCTGGAACAGCCCTAAGTGGTCTTTCCCTCACTAAATATCACACATAGTGTAGAATAGAATGGAGAGAATCTGGGATTTATTTAAACTGGCTGACTTTGCCCCACTGGTCTTGCCATGCTACAGAAATCCCATTCTTTAGCGCTCCAGCTACCATCAGGTGTTCCATTTGCTTCCACAAGTGCTCTCTGGGAAATGCAGGACACCCATGCAATCAGGATGCTAATTTCATGCTTATGTGAGTAAGTATGCTGTGGGATTTATGTCATGCATGCTTTTTTACCTCCCTTTGGTTGCTGTATTAGTGCACATTAAAACTGACTAAAATTTAACAAATAGTTAAATAAGCATAAACCACAATCTGTCTTGGGTGAAAATGGTTTCTATAAATTTCTGAAAATTTCGACCTTTATATATACAGGACACTATTTTAAAGATGATTTTGTAAAAATCAAAATAACTGCTCCTCACTGACAAGTCGTGGTTTTGTCTCTCCAGGGGTGATGGTCGGACTGGTGTTTATCATCAGAGGATTTAGCGTTACACTGAGGCCTGTATTCTGGAGATGGACCAATTTGAGGTGGAGGGTCCATCATGCTCTGGGGTAGTATGTCACAGCATCATCGGACTGAGCTTGTTGTCATTGCAGGCAACCTCAAAGCTGTGCGTTACAGGGAAGACATCCTCCTCCCTCATGTGGTACCCTTCCTACAGGCTCATCTTGACATGACTCTCCAGCATGACAATGCCACAAGCCATACTGCTTGTTCTGTGTGCATGATTTCCTGCAAGACAGGAATGTCTGTGTTCTGCCATGGCCAGCGAAGAGCCCGGATCTCAATCCCATAGAGCATGTCTGGGACCTGTTGGATTGGAGGGTGAGGGCTAGGGCCATTCTCCCCAGATCTTGCAAGTGCCTTGGTGAAAGAGTGGGGTAACATCTCACAGCAAGAACTGGCAAATCTGGTGCAGTCCATGAGGAGGAGATGCACTACAGTACTTAATGCAGCTGGTGGCCACACCAGATACTGACTGTTGCTTTTTATTTTGACCCCCACTTTTTTCAGGGACACATTATTCCATTTCTGTTCTTTTTCAGTTTATGTCTTATGTGTTGTTGAATCTTTTTATGTTCAAACAAATATTTACACATGTTAAGTTTGCTGAAAATAAAATCAGTTCAAAGTGAGTTTGTACATATATATACATTCAAAATACACACGACACACCATCATTAATTCCATTAAACTAAATACAGAACTTGAGATGATGTGGAAAGACGCTGAATTGGGAATTTTCATGATTTTCAAAGAAAAAAAATGACCAACATTACATAAATCTCCTGTGGTGCATACATACACTATTATATTCTGAACATACACTGGACATTGTTTGTGCTGACTTTGATAAAGTGTTGTTACAGTTACATCTAGTAATCAAGTTTGTACTTTCTGAGCTGCCGTAGTACAGTTTTGCCTCAGAAATTGCACAGAAAGCTGAATCTCCCTGCCATGCTCTTTTATGTTAAATTAGGCTTTAAAAACAAATGTCTGTGAGTATTAGAGTCGGTTAGCACTGGGGGCGATATTGGGACTTCAATGGGAGCTTCTCCACCGGGAATCCTCCACTCCCTTGCGGCTCGATGATTGGTTCAGAGGCCAGAGTGCCTCTCACGGCCATGCTCTGCCTCCGTTCCTTTCTTCCCGGAGAAGCATTATGAGCTTATGCGATCGTGGCAGGCACATTTTACTGCCCGGACCCGGTTTGTGGGCTCATACGCTCTCACTTATCTCGATGGTGGGTCTCACCGATTCTCCAGGTGGATCAGGCGTTCACGGTGTACTTGTGGCCACAGAGCGCCACCACCTGGCAGAGTCGTCCGATGCTCCCGGTCAAGGCCTGTAGGCTTAGGTCGTCACTGTTGGCTAAGGCCTACGGCGCTGCGGAACAGGCCGCCTGGACAGGAGGCTGTCCCCCTCCACCTTGTAGGTGTATGTTGCCGCTATATCAGCACATCACGATGCAGTAGAAGGTAAGTATTTAGGGAAGAACGACTTAATCATCAAGTTCCTGAGAGGCGTGAGGAGGTTAAACCCCCCCAAACCTGTGGTCCTTCGGGGCCTACGGGGAGCTTGATGTGAGCTACCAGAGTTAGCTGAGTTAAAGGGTATCTCCTTGAAGACTGCTCTACTGATGGCACTCACCTCTATCAAGACGATAGGGGACCTGCAGGCGTTCTCTGTCAGAGAATCGTCTGGTCCGGGTTACTCTCACGTGATCCTGAGACAACGACCGGGATATGAAACTAAGGTTCCCATGACTCCGTTCAGGGATCAGGTGGTGAACATGCAAGCGCTGCCCCAGGAGGAGGCAGACCTAGTCTTGGCAATGCTGTGTCCGGTGCATGCTTTGCGCATCTATTAGTGATTGCATGCATATATTCTTCGATCAGTGTTATTTGTCACATCACATAGGATTTTAGAAAAAACAATCACAGTTTTAGCACATTTAGCCAAGGTGTCCCTTAGATTGTCCCTTTCCCACTGCAGGCAAAATGTCCAACTTATATCAAAGTTTAAATTAGCAAAATGGAACGATTTGACCATGACACCATCTGAACAGCTTAAATACTGGACAAATCTGTATTTTACGGGATGGGTGGCAACTCTACAAATGATGCACTATACACTGTACACTTACAGAATTCACTATACTTTCAACTCACAATTGTAAGGTGCTTTTTTCACTGAAGTTTCATTAGTTGCCAGTTGCCACACTCTCCATGGTTTCAAATTGTTTTGTCAGACCAGCATCGCAGCCAGGTAACTCCGCCCCTTCCACTATAGACCAAGCCACATGTGCTGAGTGCATTAATTGTCCAACATTCCACTTTGGAATTTTGACTCTTGAAGAATTGCATCATCCAATAAACTCATCGTATCCTTCTTTTTTGAGCATTTTCTGTGTAAACATACTACTCGCACTACTTACACTACAAAATGGCGTAGAATAGTGCAGAAGATACATTTGTTTCATTTGTGTGTTCAGTTTTAGTGCTTAGCCTTCTGTCAAGTAAATCACTCAATATTAAGTCTGACATCTGAGTCTTTCTTGGATGAACCTGTTAGTTTTCTACTGAGCTAGTCAGGCACAAGCACTGCAGCACACATTGTAATAGGGGCAGAATATTGTTAGAATGCTTTAAGATTGTACTTTAAAGAAGTCCACAATGCTAAAAGTGCCAGAAGTTGAAGAAACACCCTAAATCCTATTGGATGAGCCGTGTTTGAAGCAATTGTAAAATAACTATATGCACACTGTGACCACCTGTGACTGCACATTCTATATTAAAGGAATAGTTCACTCCAAAATGTAAATTCTCCAATCATTTACTCACCCTCATGCCATTTAATATATGTATGCATTTCTTTTTACAATGCTAATGAATTGTGATCAGGCCTTTGAAGCTCCAAAAAGCAGATAAAGGCAGCATAAATATAATTCATCAGACTCCAGTGTCAATCAATGTCTTCTGAAGTAATCCAGTTGGTTTTGGATGAGAACAGGCCAAAATGTAAAAAATCATTTTTCACTATAAATCTTGACATCTGCAGTCACTTTGGCGATCATGATATTAAGCTTGATTACAATTCCTATGGCACCATCTAGCGCTCTGTGCATGAAACAAGCACTAGGAGGTGTAATCGAGCTTGAAATCATGTGCCTATAGAAACTCCAATGTCAAGATGTACAGTAAAAAAGGAATTATATACTGGTCTGTTCTTACACCAAAACCAACTTGATCACTTCAGAAGTGACTATGTTTACATCGACACCACAAAGCGACTTATTGCAAGAAATTGGGTTATTGCGAGAAAGCAGCTTTCCCTTTTACAAGCACTCTATAAGCGCCGTACTCTTTACTCCTGTATACATGCAGTTCAGTGAGTAAGCAGTTTTCCCTCTTACATAAAATCCCAGGATTCTCTCATTGTATGAGCACATATACGCAAATGTGAGGGACTTTCGATATTTTATATTGATGTGTGTAAATGGGTATAGTTTATAGTGTGTGTGTGTGTGATTGCCCACTGTAGTCCCAGAATTGTTCAATTCTTTTCACTGTGTTAACATGTTGTAGGGCTCCATTCTATGACGTTTGTTCTCTGGCCTGTTCCACCCACATGCGCACTCCTTAAAAACCTGTTAGAATGCTGCTTATGTGTTTAAATGGCCACATTAAGCCACATTCTCAAGTAGAAACCTAGGTGTTAAACCGCTTTCTCTAAAGGAAAATTGGCGTTCTCATTTACATGATGTATCATAACACTCTTGAATACACCCTGGAATAAATTGTTTTCTTTAGTCCATGTGAACGTGGTCACTGATTAAACCGCTGGAGTCCTATTGATTACTTTCATGCAGACTTTATCTCCTTTTTGGAGCTTCTATAGCCTGATCATCACCATTGATATTGTATGGACCTACAGAGCTGAGATATTCTTCTAAAAATCTTCCTTTGTGTTCAGCAGAAGAAAGAAAGTTATTCACATCTGGTATGGCATGAGGGTGAGTAAATTATGAGATATGTTTTGGGTTTATGGACTATTCCTTTAATGTGCCAAGTTGCTATTTGGCCTTTTGCTTGGCAACCGCAAGGAATGTGTGTTATATACACTGATCATCAACAACATTAAAACCACCTGCCTAATATTGTGTAGGTCCTTCTCTTGAGACCAAAACAGCAAAACTCGCATCTTAGAATAGCATTCTGAGATGCTATTTTTCTTACCACAATTGCACAGAGAATTTATCTGAGTAACCATAGACTTTGTCAGTTCTAACCAGTCTGGTCATTCTCTGATGAGCTCTCTCATCAACAAAGGCATGTTTTTGGCACCATTGTGAGTAAATTCTAGAGACAAAATCCCAGGAGATCGGCAGTTACAGAAATACTCAAGCCAACATGATATAATAAGCCAATCGTGTGGCAGCAGTGCAATTAATAAAATCATGCAGATACGGGCCAGGAGCTTCAGTTCAACCATCATAATGGGGAAAATATGTGATCTCAGTTATTTGTACCATTGTATGATTGTTGGTGCCAGACGGGCTGGTTTGAGTATTTCTGTAACTGCTCTCCTGAGAGCATCTCCTGATATTTTCACACACAACAGTCTCTAGAATTTACTCACAATAGTGGCAAAAACGTCTAGGTTACTCTTGAAATCCCCATTACCTTATGGAGGGAACGAGACATTGTGTCGATGTAGTGACACTAGGGGTCTCTCTTGAGAGCCTCGGTTGCCTCTGAACTTGAGAAAAGGCCAATGAAAAATTGGCAAATAGAATTTGCATGTCCCTCCCCCGGACATACGGGTACAAAGGAGAGCGCAATATGGCTGTTCATTCATGTTTTGCACTGAGGAGCCGAGAATAAGGTTCACCCGTTACAGTGGTTGGTACAGTGTTGTGGGACACAACGTCTCGTTCTCTCCGTCAGGGAACGGGGTACAGTAACAGTAACCTAAATGTTCCCCTTCTGTCACTCACTCGACATGTGTCGATGTAGTGATACTAGGGGTCCCTATCCAATAACGCCACAACACTGAACCATGTTACATGAATTGCTGATGCAAGTGCAAGCAAGCTGTTGCATGCCAAAGGAGCAGACCGCATCAGGCTGCACGGAACCATCCCTAATGCCCCATAATACGTCATATACATTTTAGGTTCCCGGCATCCCTGAGGGGTGGGAACAAGCGATGTGACAAGCATGGGAACATGGGAGTATTCTCTCCATATTGTGTTAGATGCGGCTGGGGCCATCTAACGCTATCACATGCATCAGAGAAGGTGTTCTTTTCCAATCCTATACTTTCAGGGGGAAAAGACACCTGTGGATCACCTATTCCAGTACAAAGTAATTTGTACCCATTGTGGATCTGGTCGGGAATTCCTCCTCCAAATTTGCAAGCCAGAGGACTAGGGAGGAAGGACATCCAGGGAGCACAAGTTTTGTGGGCTTGCATGGGAGTTAGAGCGCACGTTTTCACCTCAGAGGAGGGGAAAGGCGCTATGTGCAAGCGGTAAACCCGGTCAGATGTTCCGTATTAACGAGTTCTACATTCTCGGACCTGACAAAACACGGGACAAGACTGACTCAACCCGGAGATTACAGAATCGCACAAAGGCATTGTGTGTTGCCCAGCCTTCCACTCTGCAGATGTCTTCTAGAGAGGATGCCACATTCCTCATAGAGTGTGCTCAAACCCGCCAGGGGGTGGGCACGGCCTGGATCTGATAGGCCAATGCAATGGCGTCAATGACCTAGTGGGCATGCCTCTGTTTGGAGACAATGTTCCTTTTCCACTGTCCACCAAATCAAACAAAGAGCTGCTCGGAACATCTAAAGCTCCGTGTGTGGTCCAAATAGGTGCGCAAAGAACGCACTGGACACAGCAACGATAAGGCTGGGTCTGCCTCCTCCTGGGGCAGTGCTTGCAGGTTCACTACCTTGTCCCTGAATGGGGTCGTAGGAACCTTGGGCACCAGCCTTAGGATGACATGAGTATCTGCTTGACCGAACTCCAGGCAAGTGTCGCTGACAGAGAACGCTTGCACGTCCCAAACCCTCTTGATGGAAGCGAGAGCAATCAGGATGATTGAGGGTGAGGGCTTTTAGCTCAACTGACACTAGCGGCTCAAAGGGAGCTCTCTGAAGGCCCTCAAGGACCATGGAAAGATCCCATGTGGGGAACAGGCATTGCCTGGGGGGAACCTGATGAATAGGTCTTGCTTCCCTAAGGACCGACTGTCTATTGCGTCGTAGTGAGCTGATATAGTGGCTACATAAACCGTCAAGGTGGAGGGGGACAGCCTCCCCTCCAGCCTCTCCTGCAGGAATGAGAGCACTGATCCAACTGTGCAACTCTGTAGGTCTTCAGATAGGGATGAACACCAATTTGCGAACAAATGCCACTTTAGGGCATAAAGCTGCCTGGTAGAGGGAGCTCTGCCTTGGGTGATTGTGTCTACAACTTGAGCACCTTGTCCCTGTGGGCGCACAGTGACTCTCGAGAGTGAGCTAGAATCGGCCAGTCATCGAGGTAATTGAGTATGCGTTTGCATACTTCCCTTAGTGGGGCAAGGGCTGCCTCTGCAACCTTCGTGAACCTTCGAGGGATGAGACGAAGGGTAGGACCTATTATGTCAAGCCGTCAGACGCAAGTTGTAGGACAGGTCTATTTCGAGGTAAAATTGAGACATGAAATTACATGTCCTTCAGGTCTACTGTTGCGAACCAATCTCGATGCTAGACGCATGTTATAATAAGTTTATGCGTGAGCGTCTTGAACGGGAGTCTGTGTAAGGCCCGGTTCAGAACTCGCAGGTACAAGATTGGCTGCAACCCACCACCTTTCTTCGGTACAATGAAGTGAGGGCCGTAGAAACCCTTCTTCATCTCAGCTGGAGGGACAGGCTCTATCGCATCATTGTGTAAAAGGGTTGCGAATTCCACTCGCAGGGTGTTGACGTTCTCGCAATGCACCGAAGTGAAGGGGATACCGCTGAAATGGGGTAAGCACCTGGCGAACTGAAGTCTGATGGTCCTGGCCAGCCAGAACTATGGTTTGGAAAGTTTAAGCAACACGTCCAAGCTTTGGGCACTAGTGGTATGATCATGTTTGACGTACCAGGCAGGGCTTCACAGCAGAGAGGAGCAGGTAATAATATGTTGAGGAGCAAAGTTACGTCCCCAGACAGTTGTGCTGAGAGAAATCTCAAAGCACTTTCTTTGCTCTGTGTACCCAGCTGGGGCGGAAGTCCTGTGGAGGCATCCTCTAGACTCATATGAACCGGCCCGCCGGGAGTCTACAGTCGAAGGCGTGGAGGCGAGGGGACCATGTTCCTGGTGCCGTGACTGTTGGTGTTTGGTGCCAGACCGCAGTGAGAATACCGGTGTGGACACCGGTTTGGTTCATCTCAGGAACGCTTGGAAGCCTTACGTGTCCATGAAGGGGTCCATGAGACAGGGTCATCAGCTTCCTGCAGGGAGCTCTACGCTGGGACGGAGAGCTGGGCCCGGGTTGGGGTGGAGCTGCAGAGCTTTCGCAGCCATAGTGGGACACCCTCGGCGAACAGACAGAGTACGTGCTCTTGAGCGGCAAGGAGACATGATGTGTTGAATGGATTCTGTCTGTTTCTTCACCGCTGAAAACTATTGGGCGAAGACTTCATCGGCATCACCAAACAGGCTGAGCTAGGAGACGGGGGCATTGAGAAAACGGGCTTTGTCAGTATCCCGCATCTCGACCAGGTTCAGCCACAGATGTCGTTCCTGGACCACGAGGGTGGCCTTCTCCTGTCCGAATGCCCATGCTGTGACCTTCATGGCCCTGAGGGTGAGCTGAGTTCCTGCAGCACATCAGGATCAGGACTACCCAAGTGCTGTTCTTTAGTGTCAGTGTCGCAACACTCTCTGATGCAGTGGCAATATAATCATCCAGCTCAGGGGGTCCGAAGGAGACATCACACTGGCAGTAGGGCGTGCCGGTCTCGTATCGGACCTGGACAGGGGAAAACAAGCGTGCTGGGGGTGGGTGGTTAGTGCAGATTTACCCAGCGAAACTACACCCACTGCATTCCCCAGATCGTTCAACACTGCGGATATCTGGACCCCTTACGGTTGTGTAGTTTGTGCTCTCAAGAACGCTAGAGGTCTCAGACATGAGATTGTGATGTTGACTCAAGGACGTAAGAGCTCAGAGTGGCATGAACATCCAAACTATAAAATCTTATGAATGTATGCGGAGAGGACCAGCCTGCCGCATTACAAACATGCTGTAGAGGGACACCTCCAGTCAAATCTTTAGAGGAAGTGACCACCCTGGTAGAATGAGCCCTGATGCACACACCACATAGGCCAGGGCAATAACATCCCTCACCTAATGTGACATTGTTTGTTTGGTGGCAGCCGCCCCCCTGTTACAGCCCCCATGACAAATTAATAGTTGCCCCGACTTACGCCACTGGCTAGTGTGGCCTGAAGGGCACGGACTGGACACAGTTTGTGAAATTTCTCCTGATCCGCCTTTGTAAACGACCGGCCTCAAGATTGACCGGATATACGGTCGAGAAAGGACCCTTAGGTAGGTAGTCAGGATAAGGATGCAATATTGCTTTCGCCATTCTTGGGGCAAAGTCTAAGCAGGGTGGCAAGACAGACAGAGCCTGCAAATCTTCAATTCTTCTTAAAGAAGTAATAGCCATAAGAAAACCATCTTAGACTCAGAAGCTTGTAAAACTCTAGAGGTTCAAAGGGGGTCTCAACCAGACCCTCAAGGACTATAGATAAATCCTATAAAGGGATCCTGGTTCTAATGGGAGGCTTTAGTCACATTGCCTCACAAACAATAGTGAGCAGGCAAAGGATTTTTCCCCAGTGGTACCCCGCCAATCAGGTGAGGAAAGCCGACAGAGTGGCCACATAAACCCTGAGAGTGGTGGGGCGTGTGCCTGCTGATAATTTCTCCTGCAGGAAGTCCAGAACTAAAGCAATCTGGCAGTTAACTGGATCTGCATTATGTGCAGTGCAACACCTTTCAAAGACACCCCATTTATTGGCATAATTTTCCAAGTGGAAGGAGCCCTAGCACAGAGAATGATCTCGATAACTTCAGGTGAAAGCCCAGTGTCCCTCAGTTAGTACCCTTCAGGGGACAAACATGAAAGGTTCCACAACTCTGTTCAGGGATGAAATGTCATCCCCTGCACCTGAAACAGAAGGTCCCTCCTGTCCAGAATCGCCCAAGGCGAGCCGTCAATGAGAGATATTATCTACGAAAACCATACCCTGTTCGGCCAACATGGCACTATCAGTAAGAGGCAAGACCCTTGCTGGCAAACTCTGGCCAGAACTATTGGGAGCAGAGAAACCGGAGAAAACGCATACAGGCGCAATTTGGGCCATGTATGTGCCATTGTGTCCAGACCCAGAGGGGCTGGGTGACTCAGGAAGAAGTAGAGGGGATATTGCGCTGTCTGTTGGGAGGCGAAGAGGTCCACTTCTGCCTTGTAAAATCTTAACAAGATTTGTCTCACTACCTCGGGGTGGAGTTTCCACTCCCCCATTGGTATTTTCTGTCTGGACAGTAAATCTGCTCCCACATTCAGGCATCCAGTGATATAAACTGCTCTAATTGACAGGAGCTTGCCCTGGGCCCAAAGGAGAATCTGTCCTGCCAGTCTATTTAGCTGGCGTGACCGTAGACCTCCTTGATGGTTTATGTAAGAGACTGCCGCTGTGTTGTCCACCCGCACCAGGACATGGCAGCCTCTCAAATGCTGGAGGAAGTATTTCAGGGACAGTTGATGTGCCAATCGATCTGATGACCCTCCCATTCCCATTCCATTGAGCTGGACAATCACTTAAGACCGCTCCTCAGCCCAACAGGGAGGCGTCGGTCATTAGCAATCTACGATGGCAAGACGCACCTAGAGTGGGACCCAAGGTGAGTAGCCAAGGTCTGAACCACATAGAGAGGTTACGTAGCCCACCGCGCATAACACTTATCTGCCTTAGAGGACTGGCCCTTGGATGAAATCCCCTGGATTTGAGCCACAACTGGAACGGTCTCATGTGCAGAAGGCCCAAAGGAATTACCAAGGATGCAGATGCCATGAGATCAAGTATTCGTTGATACTGAAGAACAGTGCAACCTTGGCCTAGCCTGACTTTGCTCAGGGTGTTCTGGATGGTCTTGATTCTTGTGGGAGACATTGTGCCCATATCACGATCGAATTAATACGATCCCCAGATATGTAGTTCTCTGAGTAGGAGAGAGAAAACTTTTCTTGTCATTGAGTCTCAAACCCAGAGAAACCAGATGAGCTAAGACACTATTCCTGTACTGTAATGCCAGTTCTTGTGACTGTGCTAGTATCAGCCAGTCATCTATATAATTCAGAATGCAGATGCCCTGGAATTGCAGAGGAGCCAGTGCTGCATCCATGCACTTCGTGAATGTGCGGGGTGATTAGGCTAGGCCAAGTGGAAGAACCTGATATTGGAAAGCTTCGCCCCTTGAAAGCGAACCTCAGGAACTTCCTGTGTTGTGGCAGAATTTCTATATGAAAATATGCGTCCATGAGATCGATTGTGACCAACCAATCGTGATGTTGGATTTGAAACAAGACCGTCTTGACGGTTAGCATCAAGCCTCGAAGGTCTAAAATCGGACGCAATCCCCCATCCTTCATGGGAACCAGGAAGTATCTGCTATATTATCTGCCTGACTCTCTCTTTGAAAGGGGAATGTTTCATGTTCTATGTTCTATTGTCCCTTTGGCCATGAGCTTTTGCAGTTTTTTCAACAGTAGATGTGCTTGTTCCTGTTTCACTTAAGTGGGAACCATGCTGTTGAAACGCTGCGGACGGTGAACAAATTTAATTCTGTAGCCTTTTTCTACTGTCCTTAGGACCAACATAGAAACACCCAGGTAGCTTCCACGCTGCCAGGTTCTTTGAGATGGGTATCAATTTTGACACTTCCTGTTGAGGGAATGTCGAGTGTTTCATGTCCTGGACTACGGCAGGAAGCAATGGAACACCCAACATTTTGCTGGAAACCACTAATTCCTGAAACACCGGAGGCGGCGGGAATGGAGAGGTTTTGTGGAGGTATTAGGAAGGTGCAGGTGAATGTTTCACACGACCCATCCCGAGGGGGGCTACCACCACAAGGCTGGGCACAAGACCGTCAGGACTTTCTCTTTCTGGAGATAATGGTCCTGAGGTCTTGCTTTGGAGTCTGCTGATTCACCACACTTTGTTTCTGAGCCTCCCCACTCCCCCTGAGTGCGGCGAGGAAGGAATTGCCCGAAGGTTTCCTCATGACACTTCACCTCCTGAAACCTGGTGATGACTGTGTTCATCGTGACACAGAACAGGTCAGAAGGTGAAACCGGGGCATCAAGAAGGGACACTTTGTCCTTATCTCTGATGCCCGAAAGGTTCAGCCATAAATGTCTCTCCGTGCTAACCAAAGCAGCCATCGACCGGCCAATGGCGTGAGCCATCTGTTTGGTCGCATGGAGAGACAGATCCGTGGCTCGACGAAGCTCTGAAAAAGTCTCTTCGTCAATCAATCAGTCCTTCAACAGGTCAGCCTGGTATGCCTATAACACTGCCATGGTGTGTAGTGCAGCACCAGCCTGAACTGCTGACTGATAAGCTTTCCCCTCAAGCATAGAGGTGGTCCTGCACGGTCTTGTGGGGAGAGTGGGTCTTTTTAATGATGATGCCGAGTCAGGCGAGAGATAGCCCGTGAGTTTCTCTTCTAACCTGCGGCATCATCGAATACAAGATACTGGAAGTATAAGGTTTCTCCCATGAACAAGAAAGCTCATCATGGAGGTCATCAAAGAGGGGAAGGGGTCTCTTGTTCGTGTGGCCAGTCTAACTGTAATCTGGCCACCCTGCACAAGTAACTACCTTGTGTAAATCCTCAACCACTTTACTATCATGTGAGGAATGCTCAGAGGTACAGTAGGCAGCTCAAAGTCTGCTGACTCAAGAGTTTCAACGTCCCCCTCATGAACTGAAGAGGAGCACGCTCTGGATCTGGAGAGAGAGCGAGCGATAGGGACGGACCCGTCACTCGCTCCTCACCCAGATCCATACGAGAGCCCCACAATGGAAGGGTAAGCGAGACAAGTGCGAAGCATTTTCACTGTAAACAGCTCACCCCGACCCAATGCAAGAGCAGCATGCTCTTCCCCCAAACATACAAAACAAACCTGGTGTGTCTGCTTCAGCCATATGGCATAAACACAGAAACACACATCATTTGCCTTGCTAATTGCTCATATTTAGGAAGAAAAAAAGGTTTTCTGCACACTGCCTAACCTACCAAACTCCTATCAGAGGAAAGTAGACAGTTTGACAGGCTTGAGAAGCACAACACACACAGAATAGTCTGAAGACAAAAGACCTGGCGATGAACCTGTGGCAGATCTATTTGATGTCACCAGCAGAGGCTATAAATTCCAGTCAATTTCATTGATGTGTTGCACACATATTCACAGCTGGTCACTCTTAAAAGACGTTCCCAAAACGCTAAATCAAGTGCAGCATCAAAGTGTAGCTTTTGATAGAGAACTACTGTAGAATTTTTATGAATAGCAAAATGCTATTCTGAGATGCGGGTTGGTTCTGTTTTGTCGGCATGAGGGGGACCTGCACAATATTAACAGGTGGTTTTAATGTTGTGTCTGATCAGTGTATAATAAAAAAGAATATCTGTAAATATAATGAAATTGAATATATCTCAAAGTACGTTATCTGTTTACAAAAAATAAATGAACACCCCTTTCTGGTGGTAAAATCACTTTAATGTTCAGCTTCCTGTTGCTTATTGCTTTAATAAGAAATCTGCCCCTCTTTCTGTGAGCCCAAAGCAACAGAAAAGTATCTTGCCTGGAACAGTCACTGAAAATGACACCTATGTGGCTATAAATGACAAGTACTAAAGAGTATGAAGAGGGGGAGGGAGAAAAAGAGAGAATGAAAGAACAGGGAAAAAAATGTGATGGGAGAGCAGTGTTTTCTCAGAAATGGTAGGAGCAGATGGTGAGCACATTTTGCACATCATTTGTGAATGATTTCAAAATCTATTTATCTATTCCAAAGAGATTGCTGGAATCCCCATCTGCCTGTCTTTTTTCTCCTCTCTTCTATAATCGTTTCCATTCCTCCATCTCACAGCATCCCATACGGAGAAGAGGAGGAGGTTGGCTTGAAGAGACAGAAGACAGGCAAGGAGAGGAGAAAGAAGGGGCCTCCATCATAAAGAATGTAATTCTGCCACTGTTGAACATCAGCAGGGAGCTACAGGCAGAAGTCCTTAAGAGTGAGTGATTGACTTTAATATAAATCACAGGTCTGACAGACCACAGTACAGAACCACACACGTGTAAATATGCATGAAACTTGTACATAAACATGTGACTTTGCTTTTCAGAAACTTGTGAGACCCCTTAAATAAGCATACATACCCACAGCTCTGCTAACTCACATACACATACCCATAACACACTCTATAACCTTTGTTCTTTTACTGTACATGCTTCCTTTCATTCACAAATGTTTAAGTCTGCATCGTCTGCATTATATTTCCATTCAGCTACATGTGTCTTATGAATCACAGTTTTTAAAGGCACTTCATCATTAAAATGACCTGCAGATATTCCAAATCAGATATCGTTAAGCATCCTGAACTCTAACAAATCATGGTTAGCGATTATGTTTGGACACGTGTGTGTTTGTTTTGATTGGTCCCACCAGTGTGCTGGCAGTCGAGCGTGACATTTCATCTTCGTAAAGACCGACATACAGCATCTGTGCTTTACAAATAATGCTTGAATAGCACATCGATCAATGAGGGCTACGGGGTATCTTCAAGCTATGTTGCTGTAATGTTTTGTCCAGAATTAATGTTTTGTGTCTTTGAACTCTTCCTAAAGGTTTCTGCTCATCCCATTGAAAACATCAGCATAGGGGAAAAACTATTACCACTTAGAGGGAAACGGCAAGAGGAAAGTGCATGCTACACCATCAACTCAGCAAGGCGCAAGGTTATAAATCTATTTTATTCAGATCCAACATCTTAGAATTGAAACCCAAAATGTTGCAGAGAAAAAGTGCCATAGATCTAAGAGGACTCTGTTGAAATGGACAGGCATCAATTGTTTCTCTATGAGCTTAAATATTTCAGCGTAGCAGTTTGGAAAGAAAGAGGCGGAGTAATCGATCAAACTCCTGTTGATCGTACTGACAGATATTTCCCACTCCTGGGATCCTAAATCCATGAGTAGTTTGATATTGCAGATTTCAGGATTAGGACTGTTTAGGTTTCTCAGTCAGATTTGTGTCCGAGGGCCGCACCACATGTACAGCTCTTGAAGTGTTTGTTTCTGTATTTCCTCTGCTTGTCACTTCACAATACAAAACACAATTATTAAAACTCCTGACATGTAGTTATCCTGATTTAATATCCTGTGGTCTCTGATGGCACTGGTTACTGTACAGTCTCCTGCAGCTGCCAGGGAATGACAAGCTCATGTTTTCTTAGCCCTGTCTAAGTTCATAATTTCCTGTTGGGATTCCACAGGTGAAAAAATTGCAATTTTTTGTCCCACTGTTAAAGTGGGCGCAGTTATAATCCAAATAATAGCATAAAAGGCAACATTATGTCCACAAGTAACAATGAACAGTGATTGTAATCATTTGGACTAACCCTTATATTTGAAGACACAACAAGACTAAATGCATTAGCATCAATGCATTTGGCAAAAATTACATTGGAACTGTAGCGTGCCACATTCTAAGCTTTTTTCCTGTCTTGACTTTTCCTGAGCTGCCAAAATATATTTTTCCAAGAGTTATGTTCCTGTCCATGAGAAACACAACCACTACAAAGACTAAAAATGAGTAGAAGGGGGAAAAAAGAGCAAAATGAAACACTGAAACATCCGGGAGTCCGTTGAGCAAAAAAGACGCCAGCGATTTAATGGGTTCCATATCTGAATTTCTCTGTCTGCCAATCACAGATTTAAATTACATCATCTTAAACTCTGTTACACAACAAACATGTTTTCAAGTAAATAATCTAATATAGGAATCATTACTGGTGTAGACAAGACAATTGATGTCCCATATTAGATTTTCATTACAAAGCAAAACCAGAGCTTGATTGACAGCTGTAATTTGACTCTAAATGAAACTAGTATAAGAATATCTTCACCTTAGCAAAATCATTGTGAAGGGTGGGCTTGAATATTGAGGGTAAAATTGTACAAAACTTGTAGCTGGAACATTAAATAGACACTGTTATTGTATATGTAGTACAACCACTAAACTAATCTCAGTTCGACAACAGATTTAGATTCCACTGTAGAATCAAACATCCTTAATGACTTTTTTACAACACATTACTCTTTACTCTGCACACAATAGGTATTTTTGCAGTTGTTGAAAAGTTACGTTAAGGCAAAGTTAGCAATGTTGATTTTAAAACTGAAAGTAAGGCTGTATCGCAGCTATGCTTTGGTCTATCTAAACAAAACTTGGTATGCTTGGTATGATCTGGGCTACGGGGAAGAAATGGCTATTTTTGCCCATAACTTTTGAACCGTTTGTCCTAAAACCATGAGCTTTCTGATAATCAATTAGCATGTTGACTGTTGGGGATTCATTGCATATAATCTGTTTTTTGGATATCAGAGTTTAACCAGATAACTATTTGAAAGCTACAACTAGAGTGGTGGTGCTGGTTTAGAGATGTTTAAAGAATTTCAAAAGAGCAATGCTGCCCCTTGTGTTGTGCATGATTGCTAATGTTGATAGAACATGTATATGCTACACCATCACCTTCCACAGCATAGATTATTGCCAACCCCTCTTGGAAAACAGCTTTCACATTTTAAGTGTGTAAAGAGCAAACAGACTTCCAAATAACAGGTGATTTCTCTGAGTCGCATCTGCAGTCTTACACGATGAAGTGTTCATTACATCAGCACTGTTAAGTCAGACCACCAGAAACCTTCCTCCGTGATTTTGTTCCATGCCAGTATAGACTCAGCAACTGGCTGAAAATTGCAAAGCTAATACAAATAGCAGGCTTCTGTGGCTGCTCATGTCAGTATCCAAAACTCAATTTGTGATCTGCAGTTGGTTTAAATTGAAATGTAATCAGGCCAAACTTTATTGAAATGAGCATTAGAACCCATTCTATAAAATAAAAAAAAATATTAAATGTCATTGTTAAAATCTCCCAGTACAGTTGTGCAAATTGCATGCGTTGAAAGCTTGTATGATTACATAACATTATTATTATATTATTCTGAGATTTTCCAAGGACCCCTCAGCCACCTGGAGTGAATAGACACCCAGCAATACTTTAATTTACAATTACTTACAGTAAATTAGAATAAAAACATATCTGCCGGACCACCCTTGCCTCTTAAATCAAACCATAAGCACAGATATTGCTTTAAATATAAAGGGTGTGATTTTGCAATCAGTCTCCTAAATTTATCCAGAGGGCTGTTACTGTACTCAGTAAAGCAACTGGGCTGTGGATCATGATGAACACCACTCAGAGGAATGCTGGGAAATGCAATGCACTTCCATTGAAAGGGCCTAACTGTAACCGTGATTCTTGCTTCTTTTTTCTTTTCTTTTTTTTTAAGAAAAAGAGGGTCAAAATAAATGTTTGTGGTAATCACCACATCAGAAGTCTAAAAATGTCAATCAGCCTGAGCCGTCTGAACCATATACCTCCACCAAACATAAGAGTAAAACCCTGTCTGACCAATGTAGTATAATGTCGGAAATATCAAGAAGAATACTTACAGTATGGATTCACTTGCAGTACTGTTAATGACATACACCATACCAAATGTGTCATCTGTTCAGAAGTGCTTTCCCACCAAAGTATGAAGCCTGGAATAATGAAAAGGCATCTTGAGACAAGGCATCCTAGTTGTGTAAGTAAACATATTGACTTTCTGAAAGGAGAAGGATTTACAGCACCAAAAACACATTATAGCACAACAAGCCATAATTACTGCTAATGCTCTGGAGGCATCTTATGAGGAGACATATTTGATCGCACACACAATTGAAGAGAACCTGATGCATGGTGAGAAAATAGCTAATGAGCTCATGACTGTCCCATTTTCGAATGACACAGTTGCTTGCTGCATACATGATATGGCAAAAACATTAAATCAAATGGATGATAGGATAAAAGAAATATGAATTACAGGTCGATCAATGTGTCTAATTCTTCACAGTTGCTGGCATTCATCAGATACACATTTGATGGGAAATTACTTCAGGATATGCTCTTCTGCTCAGTGCTGGAGGGGACTTGTGCAAGCAGTGATATTTTCACCAAACTAGACACAAAAATAAGAGAGATGGGACTTGAATGGAATAACTGCGTTGGTGTATGTACTGATTGCGCAGGCAATGGTAATTCAAAACAAGGGACTCAAAGCAAAGGTTGTACAAGTGGCTACTCATTTTAAGTTTATGCATTGTATTATACACCGCAAGTCTCTAGCTAGCAGTGCACTTGATCCTGAGCTTAACAGTGTTCTCAACAGTGCAATCAAAATAGTAAATCACATGAAATCTTATCCAAAAAACAGTAAATTGCTAGCCGCCCTTAGCAATGAGATGAGCTCAGAGCATGAATCACTGCTGTTTCATATGGAAGTCCGATGGCTATCACGAGGGAAGGCACTTGCTGAATTTGCCAATTGCGTGAGGAGGTGTACTAATTCCTGAGAGAATCAAAATGTGTTCGCCAAATTTTGAGCTGGAAAAATGTAACTCATAGTGGACTAAGTCTCAACAACCTGAAAGTGCACATCACTGGTCATCTTTACAGCCTTTTGGAACAATTCCATAAGTATTTCCCAAAAGAGACACAATCAGAAATGTACGAATGGATACGCAACCATTCACTGAATCTAGGATTCATCTGCCCACAAATCAGGAGGATGCTTTTCTGGAGCAATCCAGTGATCGAACATTGAGAACTTTGGATTGCACTGAATTTTGGATTGCAGTAGCAGCGGAATACAGACAGCTATCGGGCAATGCAGCATTTCATTTGGGTTGACATATTTGTGCGAACAGACCTTTTCTGCTGTGACATAATTGAAAAATATGTACAGATCATGTATCGATGTTGAAGATGATCTGCAAGTCGCTGTATCCACCATCAGACCACAGATGAAGCTGTTATGCTCCCAAATATGCGACTTTACTTTTGGGGAATTTTGGGGTCGCAAGTTAAAAAGTTTGTGAACCACTGTTATAGGTCATGCCACAGGAGAATGAAAACACACTTAGCATCTCCAGTGATCTGAGGCTAAAATTTCTGATGGAAGATGATGCTTATCAATAACTTATCAGCCAAAAGAGGACGATATCAGGGTACTAGAATATTCTGTAGCAAAATGCTTACTTCCTGTGTGATTATATTGTACAATCAGGCTCTATTCTGGTACGTAACTCCCACTTTGCCAGATCCGACAGATTGCCAATGGAAAAATCATGTTCGTCCTACATTTTCAGAAATACAGCAGATTTTGGAAGTATAATAGAGCTGTTCAACTTGTAGTCCAAAAACCCAGAAGATAAATCTCCATGGGTTGCCTCAGGATTTTCCTATGGGTTTTTATAATGGGGTTTTTGTACTTAAGAGTAAATTAAGGTCTGTGGTAAACATTACTTAATGAAGCATGTACAATTTGTTCTACCCAAAAAAATTACACAGTCATACCTCAAACATGAATTTTGAAGCCGCAGTTCATTTAAAAAAAAAAGTATATTTAAATACGGCTTCAAAACCAACCTGCCGCATTACAAACAAGCTGCAGAGGGACAACTCTAGCCAAGGCTTTAGAGGAGGCGACCCCTCTGGTAGAGTGTTCCCTGATACCTACTGGCGAAGCCTGACTGTGCAACTCGTAGGCCAGGGCAATAGCGTCCCTCACCCAATGCGACATAGTCTTCTTGGTGGCGACCACCCCCCCAGTTGTGGCCCCCATGGCAAATGAGTAGTTGCCCTGACTTACGCCACTGGCTAGAGCGATGGACATAAGTCTGAGGGGCACGGACTGGACAAAGTCTGTGAAGTCTTTCCTGATTTCCTGTTGCAACAGCGGGGAGCAGAAGGCTTCGAGAGTGGCCGGATGTAAGGTTGAGAAAGGTACCTTAGGCAGGTAGTCAGATGAGGGTGCAAAATTGCTTTAGCCATTCCTGGGGAAAATTCTAAACAGGCCGGCAAGACAGACAGAGCCTGTAGATCCCCAAGAGAGGTAATCGCCATAAGAAAAACATTTTGAGAGTCAGAAGTCTGTCTAAAGGTTCAATGGGGTCTCAACCAGACCCTCAAGGACTATTGCTAAGTCCCATGAATGGGTCCTGGACCTAGCAGGAGGCCACAGTCGCTTGGCTCCACGAATGAAGCAAGCGAGTAGAGGATGCCTCCCCAAAGGCACCCCGTCCATCAAGGCGTGGCAAGCCAAAATGGCGGCCACATAGACCCTGAAAGTATGGGGTATATGCTTGCTGACAGTTTTTCCTGCAGAAAGTCCAGAACTGAAGAAATCTGGCAGTTAACTGGATATGCATTATGTGCACCATCTTTCAAAGACACCCCACTTGTTGGAGTAACTTCTTGTAGAGGGAAACGCATACAGGAGCATTCTGGGCTATGTATGCGCCATCGCGTCAAGCACCAGGGGGGCTGGGTGACTCAGAGAGAAGTAGAGGGGACATTGTGCTGTTTGTTGAGCCGAAGAGGTCCACTTCTGCCCTGTAAAATCGTAGAGGGAGCCCTAGCCCTTCAAATGGTCTCGAGAACCTTAGGAGAAAGCCCTGCGTCCCTCAGTTGGTACCCTTCAGGGGCCAAACATGAAAGTTTGCACATTTCGGGCCGGGGATGAAATATTGTCCCCTGTGCCTGAGAAAGAAGGTCCTTCCTGTCCGGAATCGCCCAAGGTGGGATGTCGAGGAGAGATATTATCTCCGAGAACCATACCCTGCTCGGCCAGTGCAGCGCTATTAGTAAGAGGCAAGACCCTTGCTGGCAAACTCTGGCCAAGGCTCAAGAGCAGAGAAACCGGGGGGAAATGTAAACAGACACATTCTGGGCCATGTATGCGCCATTGCGTCCAGACCCGGGGGGGGGGGGGGCATTGCAGACATTAGGAGTAGTAGGGGGGACATTGCTGTCTGTTGGGAGGCGAAGAGGTCCACTTCTGCCCTGTAAAATCTCACCCAGATATGTTCCACTCCCCTGTCGGTATCTTCTATCTGGACAGTAAATCCGCTGCCACATTCAGGCATTCAGGGATATAAACTGCCCTGAGTAACAGGAGCTTGCCCTGGGCCCAAAGGAGAATCCGACGTGCCAGAAAATTCAGCTGACATGAACGTGGACCTCCTTGATGGTTTATGTAAGAGACTAACGCTGTATTGTCCACCTGCACCAAGACATGGCAGCCTCTGGAGGAAGTATTTCAGGGCCAGAAATACAGCCGTCAACTCGAGACAGTTAATGTGACAATCGAGTTGACGACCCTCCCATTCCCCTTGAGCTGGATGACCACTTAAGATCGCTACCCAGCCCGTCAGGAAGGCGTCTGTCCTCAGCAACCTGCGATGACAAGGCGCACCTAGAGTGGGACCCAAGGTAAGAAACCGGGGTCTGAACCACATAGAATGGGAAGGAAGCGCGTGGCGCGTAAACCTTATTTGCCTTAGGGGACTGGCCCCTGGATGAAATCCCCTGGCTTTTAGCCACAGCTGAAACGGTCTCATGTGCAAAAAGGCCCAAAAGGATCTTTTTTTGAATCCTTGAATATGAATCCCCTGACTGAGCAATTCAAGCCTCGAAGATCTAAGATCGGACGCAACCCCCCACCCTTAATGGGAACCAGGAAGTATTTGCTGTAATAACCTGACTCTTTCTATGGAAGGGGAACACGTTCTATGGCCCCTTTGAACCAAGAGATTTTGCAGTTCTTTCCATAGTAGACATGCCACGCCGTTGTAACAGGAAGGGCTATTAATTTTGACACTTCCTGTTGAGGGGTGTCGAGTGTTCTGCGTCCTGGACTAAGGCAGGAAGCAACGGTACACCCAACTTTTCGTTGGAAGCCTCTAACTCCCAAAACACCAGAGGCGGCGGGAATGGAAAGGTTTTGTGGGGGTACCGTGTATGGCCGAAGTGGATGATACATGCATCCCGTCCCGAGGGGGCTACCACCACAAGGCTGTGCGCAAGGCTGTCAGGGTTTCTTCCTTTTAGAAATTACCCCCCTGAGGTCTTGCTTTGGGGGCTGCCGAGGGCGACGAGCCTGTCCCCAGTCTTTACGAGGGGGAGCACGACTCGCCACGCTTTTTTTCTGACCCTCACTTCTAGCAGGACCGGGGCGGGTCTGGGTGGCCAATGGCCCCGCCCCCTGAGTGCGGTGAGGAAGAAACTGCCCAAATGCTTCCTCGTGGCTTTTCGCCTCCTGGAACCTGGAGATAACTGTATCCATAGCATCTCCAAATAGGCCAGAAGGCAAAACCAGGGCATCAAGAAGGAAAACTTTGTCCTTATCTCTGATGCCCGATAGGTTGAGCCATAGGTGTCTCTCCATGCTGACCAAAGCAGACATAGACCGGCCAATGGCAAGGGTTGTCTGCATGTTCGCACGGAGAGACAGATCCGTGGCTTGACAAAGCTCAGAGAAAGTTTCCTCGTCAAGCATGGTACCCGCACTCAGGTCCTTCAGCAGATAAGCCTGGTATGCCTGCAACATTGACATAGTATGGCTTAGTGGGGAGAGAGGGTCTTTTTAGCGATGATGCCAAACCTGGCGAGAGATAACCCGCAAGTGTCTCTTCAACCGGCGGCATCATCAAATTCCCCCGTGTCTCAGCACCCACGATAGTCGAATATATCGACGTCGAGGGCACATGGACACGGGAAGTATAAGGTTTCCTTTGTGAACGAGAGAGCTCGTCATGGAGGTCATTAAAGAAGGGAAGGGACTGATTAGGCGTTCCCTTCCCCTGGCCACCAGAGAGAAATCTGTCCTCCAACTTGGAGCGTTTGGGGGTCTCTTGTTTGCGTGGCCAGTCTAATTGAAGCCTGGCCACCGCAAGAGTAATCACCTCGAGTAATTCCTCTGATGATTTATTATCATGCCCGGAATGCTCGGAGGTGGGTAACTCAAAGTCCGCTGACACAGGAGATTCAAGGTCCCTCTCATGAACCGAGTAGGTGCCGGAGCACTCTTCAGGATGACGGGAAGGACCAGCTGGGACTGGGGAGAGGTTTTTTTTAGAAAGAAGAGAAAGGTTTTCTGCGCACTGCCTAACAAATTCTAACTCTTAACAGAGGAAAGAAAGTTCTTACAAGCTCATGAAGCACACACACACAGAGACACACACACAGAGTGATCTGAAGACAAAATATCTGACGATGCGCCTGTGACCCATCTATTTATAGCCCTCCACAGGTGCATCCAACGATTACACCGGCAGAGGCTATAAATTCCGGTCAATGCTCATTGACGTGTTGTACACATATTCATAGCTGGTCGCACCTAAAGTTGTTCCCAAAGCGCTTTTTCAGAGCAGCATCATAAGTGTAGCTTTTTGAAAGGGAACATATAATGTAAGTGTGACATACAAATGATTACATAATATAAATCAAAGCAAAACATGTTTTTGTTTTTAATTTTTTTATACAAATTTAAATACAAAACTAATCACATAATCTTAACACAGTAATGTACTTATGTTTACTTTCTAAACCTCAGCAGCAAGGCCAGTAATTGTCTTTAGTGTTTTTCCAGGAAGACCTGATGATGCCCCAGTCCGTTTTCACAAAGTATTTGAGTGTTTTTAGCCCAATTGTTAAGAATCTTGGCTGTTGATTGCTTCGAGAAAGTGGAAGATATATATATATATATAGAGAGAGAGAGAGAGAGAGAGAGAGAGAAAGAGAGAGAGAGAGAGTGGTCTATATCAAGAACTAGAAAATTAATGTGAACTCTCAGAAACGAACACAGATACATGCTCAACAAACATGACTTTTGTTTTTTATCTGGGTGTGAAGAGAGTGTTCTGATTTGTGCCATTGCACTTCATGCTGTCACTGGTCCGAATCATGGGCTTTGTGTCTGTTTAAGAGACACTCGTAGTGGCCTGGTTAATATCTTCACGCAAAGCCCATGGTGTCATGTTTTTCAGTTCATCAGAATGGTGTGCGCGCTGGAAGCTGATCTTGCTTTCCAAATGACTGCATTCCCTGGAGCTTGGCAGATAAAATCTGGAATTTTTACATTCTTGGTCATTCTTTTTTTGTTTTTTTCACCTGCAGTAAATTGCATGTTATTTTCACAAAGTATCTCTCTTTTGGTTTACGTAAGCTCACAAAATATGCTACACATTTCACAAGACAGTAGTTTGGCTTGCAGAAGTGCATTTGGGTGGGGAGGTACAACATTAACCGCAAAGACACTAGAGGAACAATTTAGAACAGTCCGGCTGAAAACACCCTCTTCACTCCCACAGGTCTTAACCCCAAAATTAGTCCAGATTCTTTTATCAACTCTACACACACATCCAAGCACAAGCACCTAATAAATACTGTGAAGAGGGACAACAGGATCAGGAGGTCACTAAAAACATTAAGTGCGTGTGCGCAAGTGTGTGTCTGCATGAGAGAATGACTGATCTACGTGTTCGCTTGTCTGCGTGTATGCTTGAGAAAGCCTGTAAGGTTGTTTTAATTTTAATTTGCTCATGTGTGTGGGTTGGAGTGAGGGCAAATTGAATATATGTTGACTCAGGAGAGAGTACAACCTCTGAGGTTCTTATTGCACCAGAATATTTGAATGACCTGATATAATTTTCACCAACAGCATTAATCCTGTTGCTTTGCTTCTGCTGCTGCTGCCACATGTGGTTTGTGTTTCTCTCTGAAACAACCAACCTTCCTATTTCTTAATTTCCAAACTGTTGATTGATAGCCATTCATGCTCGCTCTTACTTTGCCCCTTCCCCTCTTCTTTGATTCCTGGTTCTTGCTCTTGGAAAGGTGAGCTGGGTATGTATATTGGGCAGTAGAGGGGGAGAAGAATAGGTTGAAAAATGAGCGCTGGGCAGAAAGGTGTCCTTGGGAGACCCTGTAGCATTGTTAGCAAGGTTGTTATGTGTCGAACAGTGTATTTTTGTTTGAAACACCATAACGTTTTATGAGGTGAAACATGGGCTTTACCTTAATCTGTGAAGAGTGGAAAGTATAGCACAGGGTAAGATTACATCCAGATGCACTACACTGACCAGTGCACCCAAATGAAAACATGTGCACATGTACACACTCATACTTATGCACATGCACTCCTGGGCTACAAACATATCTCCTTTGACCTGGGAGGCTGTGTCCCAGTTTGGTCATATATCCCGATAAGATCCTCTTCTGTTTCAGTGCAATCTAAGACTGTGATAACAGAAAAATGAAGGGTCATGTCTGAAAAACCACTCCCTAATTCATAAACCAGTGAGTTCATATAATTAACAGCCAAGTTATCATAATATCAACATCGTCCATATCCTATTGGAGTGTGCTGCACTAGTGCAAACAGAGGGGCAAGAATTTTAACACCAATATTTCTAGCTAATTAATTTATTTGGAATTTATGTTAATGCTTTTATTTGGTCCATGTGTTTATTGTTACATAATTTCCAAATTTATTTTCATTGCTGAATTACTATATGTGCAGTCATTGGCCATTGCATCAATTTTTATTTCCATCATCATAATCTAGATCACAGTATCCAATACTACAATGCTTTCTGTGAAATTTGTCTAGTGTCTAGTAAGGTAGTACTTTTTTATACTGTGGACCTGCCTTTAACGGCATATGGTTCTTAAAGGAATAGTTCACCCAAAAATGAAAATTCCGAGAAGGGGGGTGTTGCCCTTCCGGCCGCACCTGCCAGCAGGCTTTCCCCACCTTTCAAGAACTGGGAGGGAGACAAGGAGGGGGAAACGAGGAGAGGGAAAGGGCAAGGTGGAGCGACAGTAAGAGAGAGATAGACTACATGCATTAAAACCCAACAAGGCATGTAGCATTGATGGAATATTAAACAAAATGATCAATGACAAATTCAAAAGCGCAATAATTAAATTATTCAGCATTGTTTTGAGTGTTGGGTATTTTCCTGACACCTGGAATCAAGGCATAATTACACCCATCTTTAAACAAGGAGACACATTTGAGTCAAACAATTACAGAGGCATATGTGTCAATAGCAACCTGTGGAAAATATTCTGTTCGATTATTAATATAAGATTGCAGAACTTTCTTAAAACCCACAAAATCCTGGAGAAAAGTCAAATAGGATTTCTGCCCAAACACAGAACATTTACACCCTCCTCACGATTATTGAGAAACATATCCACCAAAACAAAACCAAAGTCTTTGCTTGCTTTGACGACTTTGAGAAGGCTTTTGATGCAATCTGGTACGAAGGACTCTTCCTAAAACTACCGAAAACAGGATTGGAGGGAAAACATTTGATTTAATTAGCACCATGTATAAAAACAATACATGTGCTGTAAAAATAGGAAACAAAAGAACAGAATTTTTCTCTCAACAACGAGGAGTCAGACAAGGTTGCCTATTGAGCCCCGCTCTATTTAACATTTATATAAATTAATTAGCCAAAGCATTAAATAATTTGACTGCCCCCGGCCCACACCTGACTGAATCAGAAATTAAATGTCTCCTCTTTGCAGATGATTTAGTCCTTCTGTCAAAAACAAAAGAGGGAATACAACAGTGCCTTGACATCATAGAGACATTCAGTCAAACGTGGGCTCTTAAAATTAACCTAGCAAAAACTAAAATAATGATTTTTCAAAAAAGATCCAGGTGTAGGGAAAATAAATACACCTTCAGAGCAGGAAACCAAGTCCTCCAGCACACACTTCCTGCTGCACTGTGACCACTATCACAACATCCGATCTGTCAACTTTACACAATTACAATAAATTTTAAGGCATTACCAAATTCTGAAAAATTATTACATATTTTGGGAGAAAACACCAGCTTGATCACAACAGCAGCAAAATATGTAGTAGCTTGCCTAAAACTAAAAGAGTCAGCCAGCGGACAAAACTAAAGTCAGAAATATTCTTATATCTTAACATGTTGGCTCTCTCTCGCGAACTGCCACATCTAGCTCAGCCTTATCCCTCTCCTTGGCTGATTAGCCCGATTGGGGGCCGGCCGTGCAGAATCAAAGCCTGGTCCGCCCTCCTCCTCATCACAACTACAATGGCAAGATGTACAGCGAAAAAGGGGTTCCATTTTGGTCTGTTCTCACCCATTGGATCGCTTCAGAATACATAGATTGAACCACTAGAGATGTGGTTGAGGTTGAGGTTGAAAATTTAATTAAACACTATACTCAAACATTCTAAGGTGTATTTACAACCATGTGTGTGATTCTAGAGTTTTTATTTGTGGGTTGGATTAAGAGAATGGGCATTATGTCTGCAGGGGCTGATACACAATCACAGTAAAACAAGATCAGAAACTG
This sequence comes from Moxostoma hubbsi, assembly GCA_032164185.1. Taxonomy (NCBI): domain Eukaryota; kingdom Metazoa; phylum Chordata; class Actinopteri; order Cypriniformes; family Catostomidae; genus Moxostoma; species Moxostoma hubbsi. The sequence goes on from JAVLUX010000034.1 coordinate 13,761,950, forward strand.
GGAAGAATTTCAGTTTTGCAAATAATGATGCTAATAAAATAACCATTGGCCAACTCTGAGACTTATTCATTAAATGTCATTGCAGCATTTTAAGATATGAAATACGGTCTGGAGCAGTGATACAAGCTCTTAAAGTCAATGTTGTGGAGAGCTCTGTAATTGATGTCAGGCCTCCATTAATTGTGAGCAACTAAACGTTTGCATGATAAATGTACCTCACAGGGACAATGCCCTATGGCCTGCTCAGAGAAGCATGATGATTACTTCGGGTGATTTGTTCGTTGGTTAGCTGGTTATTCAAAGAAATTGTTTTTTGGTCTGTAAATACATATAAAACTTTATTATGCCTATAAAGTGCCCACTTTGAAGCTGAAGGCTTCTGTATTGCAGAATGTAACCAACAGAGAGAAATACAGAGATAGAGAGGGGGAACATTCAAAGAGAGAGAGAGAGAGAGAGGAAAATAGAGGCCAGATCTCTGTGCTATATGACCTAAGTGTGACCTCATTTCCCCATTAAAACATGCCAACTATGGCCTCAGACTGCAAGAGTCAACACTAATCGCTAAAAGACAAATATGGTTTAAACATAAAGAAAAAAATATCCTTCCTGTCTTTATTCCTGCACAGATTTTTAATTGTGAGTCTGTATTTGATTGGGAATAGTCAGTATAAAGTGTACAGTACACAGTACACCTACATTTCAAGACAACAATAGTATTGTAATCAATATGTAATTGATATTTAATAAATGGCCCTACAGGTCAAAGGGCAACACAAACTTGACCCCTCACACTTTAAAAGAAAAGCCCTCAGGCAGATGATGTGTGTCTGTGTGACTGAGGGACTACGGCTCTGTTTAAGTAATTATACACTTAGGAAATGTAACTTGTGTAAATGTTTTTTGAATACAAACAGCTCCAGAGAACAGGAAACTGTATCAGGTTTCTAGTTCTAAATAAAAAAAAGCTAATCAAGTGTAAATGTTTTACTGTTCAGCGTTTTCTTTTTATTACTCTCCGTAGAGACATTACTTTATTCCTCCACCTGCCAGGAAACTGTGAGGCTGCACCTGTGGGCAGGAGCTACACATGTAAACAAAATATCATAAATAACTGTAGGATTTCTTGAATCAGAAAAAAGTGCCATCACGCAAGAATATATAATGTATCTTGCATCTTCGTCCACACCTAATGTTGTTTGTAATAGCTCAGTGGTAATCAAGGTATTGAAAAGGGGGACAATGGGATTGCCATACAACTGGGATTGCCATACAACTACAAAATCCCATTCATGTACCCATATTCAAAACTAGATAAACTAGAAAAAAACTTTTCTCACTATTCAACAAAAACTAAAAGAACACATGCAGTTTATGTGTTCATTGCAATGGCAACTACTGCTTTTCAAAATTGGATAAGCACAGACTAAAATTATGTAACAAAAATAACAAATTAAGCTAAAAACTGTTTTTTTAACAAAATAGACAAAATACTTGATTGACAAAGCTGAAATAAATGTGTTACATAATATTAAAAATAACTGCATCTACGAGCTGCCGAACACTGCTTTTACATGTCATACTGGTTAATCATGTACATCACCATTTCAATTATTGGCTGTTTGTTGCAATGTCTCACCTATTTGAGAGCTCGAACAGCCATCATATAGAAAAGCCGGGCTTCCAGGCAGGACAAAAATACACTGATGGAAAGCCTGATGCCCAATATGTAATCAGATGCAGCTCCAGTGTTTGGAGACTCTTGTCCAATAAACATTGATATTTGGCACTATTGATTTGAATGGAACCAGTATCTGCCATAGACTCCCTTTGAAGCATGGCTTCAATGGGGCTATGTATCCACTGATTTGTTCATGTAGAAAAAGTGTATTGTGCTACTTGAATGAACAGTGTGATAGTGATGTGTGATATTTTACACTTTTATTCCCATTGTTGTACAAAGCAATCTAAGATGGGTCTTTTATCATCAAATCTATCACCAAAATGCTAATTCAGATGAAGTATCATTATGTGGGCAGTGCCAGCACTAAAAGCAGAACAAGATGTCTGGCCACTTTTCATATCTCAAAGTTCAAAAATAGTTAAAAGCAGTGCTTGACGACTGTGTTGATGCCCTGACAGGAATCATGAATGCAGCTTCACGATTGCTAAAGCAAAGTGGATAGCCACAGTCTGCCAGATGATTAATATTATGGCGGATGAGAGTTTAAGAAATTACAAAACCTATGGTGGGTAGGTCTTTCAATTAGTCAACCTTAAATTGGGCATTTTGTGTGACCTAAATATATTTTCAAAAAGGGGCCCCCCTACCTACAAGTACACTTATCCAAACACACCCAACATCAATAACTAAGTGATTTTATTCTTATGATATAAGTCTATTTATTCAAAAGCAGAAAGCTTAAAATGCTAAACTATCCACTGTTGTTTATCAGCACAGGTATACCTACTTCTGAAGTACAAAAAAGAAAGAACATATTTTTTTTACAAACAAACATATATAAAATGCACAAATTAATAAATATATTTATAAGTTATGTGCAAATGAATAAGAAAGAGTTAAATTACCAAATTAAAGTATGGTTGGCTACAGTTATAATTACACTTGCTATAAATAGTGATATATGCACCCTGGTGTATAATAAAACAGTGTATAATCTAACAACATCAGTGTATGTAGTATGAGTATTGTAACTGAACTAAACTACATCGCTGCATATTATATTAAAAAGTTATATAAGGGTGGATTAGAACCCGGAACTCTTTACTATGAGACCAATCAGTCATTCTGGCCAAAGTCTTACTGATCCATCTATTTATCCACTGACTTACAAAATACTAGTACAGACATTGTTAGATCAGTTGATCAATTTATCAAATTAACGATGTTAAAGATTTATTAAAGCGCTTAAATTGATCATCAAGAATGACTATTTATCAAAACAGTAAAAGATAGTTTGACATTATCTGCACTTAACCAAATTAAGTGCAGTCCTGGGTCACTGAATACCTGTGGTATGCATTAAAGGGTTAAAACAAAGTGATACTCATGGTGGAAGGCTTTGTTTGGAAAATGCAAATAAAATATTATTGTTGCATATTGTTTTGTTTCCTAAGAAGGAAATAACTATGCTATTAACTATGAAATATTACACGATTGACCAATCTGCACTATTTTTTTCCATTATTCAAGAGAAGCCATAAAATTAAATGAAAGAACATGCAGTTAATGTTTTTCTTTAAAAAAAAAAAATGTTTATCCACTATTCAGTGGTATTATGTGCCAACATCTGGCAATAATACTGATAAGCATTAATAGAAAAACAGATTATGTTTCAAAGTAATGTTTGTGTGTGTGTTTACACTAATCAACCACAACATAAAAACCACCTTCCTAATATTGTGTAGGTCTCCCTCATTGGCCGCCAAAACAGCGCCAACCCGCATCTCAGAATGACATTCTCAGAATAACATTCTGTGATGCTATTCATCTCACCACAATTGTGTGGTGATCTGAGATCAAAGTTACTGACTTTGTCAGTTCTAACCAGTTTGGCCATTCTCTGTTGATGTCTCTCATCAACAAGGTGTTTCCATTCGCAGAACTGCTGCTCACTTGATATTTTTTGTTTTTGGCCCCATTCTGAGTAAATTCTAGAGGCTGTTGTGCGTGAAAATACCAGGAGATCAGCAGTTACAGAAATACTCAAACAAGCCAGTGTGGCACCAACAATTGTCCATGCAATTATCTAATCAGCCTATCATGTGGCAGCAGTGCAGTGCATATAATTATTCAGATATGGGTCAGGAGCTTCAGTTAATGTTCATATCAACCATCACAATGGGGAAAAATATGATCTCAGTGATTGTATTTCTGTATCTGCTGATCTCCTTGGACTTTCATGTATAACAGCATCTAGAATTTATTCAGAATGTTCCAAAAACAAAAATATACAGTGATGGGCAGTTCTGTGGATGGAAATGCTTTGATTATGAGATGGATCAACAGAATGGCCTCAGATAACTGCTCTTAACAATTGTGGTGAGAAGAATAGGATCTCTATTGGGTCAAGTGGGGGTTGGTGCTGATTTGGCGGCTCAAGGGGGGCCTTTATGATATTAGGCAGGTGGTTTTAATGTTGTGGCTGATCGATGGCTATCTATATATCTATATATATATTAGGGCTGTCAATCGATTACATTTTTTAATCAAATTAATTACATGGTGTCCCGATTAATTAATCGGAATTAATCTCATATACAAATATTTGCTGAGAAAGCCCCTCATATAAAAATAATTATATAAATAATGATTAAATAATTATACATAGTTATCATTAAATATAAAAAAATCACAGCAATCTATTTCGCAAGTGAATTTGTCAATCAGTTTTGTGAGATTTATTTGTGAGATTTATTATGAGGGCTTGTTTAAGGACCCTTCAATGTACACCTGCGTCAGACAGATGCTTGTGTGGCATCTCAGGTGCATTTTGTCATAAACATAAAATTTTAGGACACTGTGTCCATAATATAGTTTAATACTTAGAACAAATCTTGAGCTCCCTTAGTTCGAATTTGCACTCCATCAAGTGTTTTGAACGCAAGAACGTAATGCATGTTTGTGTTGTGCTGCCTGCTGAAGGGTTGTTTTGTTCACTGTATAAACTTGCGCAAACTTACTGCCCTCTGGAGTAAACAGGAGGTACTACAAGTTTGCATTTCTCAGGAATTACCTTATTACGGTCGGGGGACATTGTGATTCATTGCGTTAATTTTAAATAATTAATAATAATAATAATAATAATAATAAATAATTTGAAAATAATTTTAATGTTTAAATCGCACTGAATTAACGTGTTAAATCGACAGCCCAAATATATATATATATATATATATATATATATATATATATATATATATATATATATATATAATGCTACTCAGCACTAATTTGCCCTTATTCACAATACAATGTTCACAATACAATTATAGAGCTAAGAGTACAGACAGGTCTGTTATATTCAGACAAGCACACAGCAAGGCACTGCATCACAGCAATCAAAATTCACATGGCTGTTAAAAACAATGTAAAACACTAAAGAGCTTTCATGCATATAATGACATACATCACACTTAACATTTTCTTGCGTGTGTATTTGTGTGTAGTATGGTCAGTTGTTTCTCTAAAGCTGGTCCACTCATTCTCTGGTGGAGTGCAGTTCAGCGTAAGAGCAGGTAATAATGACTCTCTCCCGAGACTTTATTAGAGTTCGTTCAGACTCTCAGGGCGTCTTTGTGTAATGCAGACATTCCCAATATCAGAACAGATGCCTCCCACTCTGCCTGGCTGTTCTACACACGCATATACAAAAATACAAATGCACTAATACACACTGGGCCTTAGAAAAACATTAATCATTTAAACTGGGGCCTAATTCCAGCTACTTTACCCACATGCCAATCATGCTGGACTAAAATTGATTACAGATTTGGCTGACTGATTTCAGTATGAAATGGAAGGAGGATGCAAGCCCAGGTAACTGAGTGTAGGTGAATCCACACCATGTCCAAACATAGCACCACCCTACAATAAGGCCTCAGCCCATTTGTGAAGGAATGTTTGAGGTGGTTAGGTTCTGGAGAAGAGAGAGAGAGGTGAGTGCGTGAGAGTGATTCAGAGGGGATTTTTAGAGAGTTGATTAACCACGATAGATCCTTTTAATTGGCTGTGCCTGACTTTTATAAGTTCTATCAGAAAGAATGATATTGACGATGAAATGATATTGATACTAGAGAATATATTTTCTGTTTTGGCATAAGCCGAAGTTTAAGTTTAGGAAAGGAGGAGGTGGGAACCGACTGAACAGTCAAAATAATATGTGATTTAAACAAAAAGACACACAACACAAACAACACATGGCAGCTGCATGTGGTTTTCTCTCTCCCGAACTGCCATGCTCCGCTGAATTTATCCCTCTCCTTGCCCATTAGGCCATGCCTGCCAGCAGGCCTTTCCCCACCTCTCTAGGGCTGGGGAGGGGCACGAGGGGAGAGAAAAACAAAACAAAAATGAGGAGAGGGAAAATCAGAATGATTCGCCGGTTTCCCAGAAACACCATCGCCTGGACCTCGATCGCTCCTCCACCCTCTGGCGGACGACAGCCATGCCTCCCTGGGCGAACTTTGGTGGCCGGTAGGGGACTCCTCCACCCCTGGCAGCGACTCCACCGCTCCAGGCAGCAGGCAGCAAGCCCCTCCTCCCCTCTTGGATGGTGGCCAATCCTCTGCTTCCAGGCAGTTAGCAGCAACTCCTTTTGTCCCATGGCAGATGGCTTTGGCTGCTCTTTGAGTGGATGGCAGTGGCGAAGACTCCACAACAGTGCATCACTCTTCCTTCCCAGGCTTCGGCGCCAATGTAACAAGTTTAAAGTTAGCAAAATAATAGATGGGAACCGGCTGAACAGTCAAAATAATATTTAATTTAAACAAAACGACACACAACACAAACACACATGGCAGCTGCATGTGTCTCTCTCTCTCTCCTGAACTGCCGCCCTCCTCCTCGTCACATTAACATTTCTGGTCAAAAACTCCACTGAGCTTGTTTAATAGTGAGTAACATGCAATATGGTTCCTTTTTTGTGCAAGGTTTTGTAGCAAAGTTTTGCAACCAGACTGTAATGAGGTAAGATGGTCAAGGAGGAGGCGAAGACAAATTGCTGTTCTCAAGTGTGGGTTTAATGGCCACAGCAGTGCTCACAACTTTTAGACTTAACAGAAAACATAAACTTCTTAATTGTCTTATAACTTTTGCTCTTTTCTCGTAACACGCCAACACTGGACTGACGCGTTTCTCTCCCCGGCTGGAGGTTCTGTGGCCGTTTTTATGCCGCTCTCCTCATGCTAACTGAAATTAGAGACAGGTGTTAGACATAATTTAGCTCAGGTGCAAGCGCCTTTACCGCTTTCTCCCCAAGACGGGCACTTGACCACGTCCCCGCTGCCACACAGACGTATCCAATAAGAAGCCTATTAGCTGAATCGGCCGTGAACTGAAAGCAAGACATCATTCATGAGCTAAACTGATAAGGTTTATAATGTCTTCACCTACTTTTTAATTAGTTCCTACACCCCTTGTAAAGATAAACAGAGGCAAAATATATTTTTAAAGATTCCGTGATCAGAATGTGCCCCTAAATCGACATTGTTACATGCTTTTTAATTACATCTACAGCCTCGAATCATACTCATACTCTTTTATCCTACAGCATACTTGTACCATTAGATGCCCAAAAAATGTATCCATATTGGAAAAGTGAAAATTCAATTAATTGGGTTCAGCTAAGACATTAAAAAATAAATAAATAAATTGACTCATGCCCTTTTTAATAAGCGGCTACTACTGAGATCACATGAACTCATTGTTACCAAAAAAAAACATAAGGGCAGATTATCAACAATTCATGTTAATGTTAAAAGCTTTATGTAAGCATCTTGTGACATGCATCATTTCCACCAATTATGAAATTAGCCGAGTCCAGAGAGAATATTTACTGTAGAGAATAGTGTGCAGTTATGGTCAATTACAAGTGGGCGACTGCACATAAAGTGCTATCATACAGTGTCACCTTCCACTGCTTCCACTGGTGGATTTAAAATATGCATTTGCAGGACATAGTGTCAAAAACATATGGTTTGGTTGGAGATGTATGTTATACAGTGTAGCTTTTAGTTACAGTAATAGAAGACTATGAATTTTTGGTTAAAGATGTTATGAACTGCAGTATGTTGTTAAAGACTATATGGATTATATAGTTAAAGACTGTATTGATTAAGTAGATAAACTCTATAAGGAGTATGTGGGTAAAGATTGATTAGATTGTGGACTTGAGAATTATATATAATGAGAGTATATACAACCTATTGCAACAATTTACAATGTGAAACAGAAAAGAGTTTTTTCACTGTACACTCACACACAAAAACATGATCTGTGTCACCAGCAGGCATAACATTGGACATTGGACTTTCAACCAATATATTTTTGTCCTACCTGGAAGCCTGACTTCTCTAAAAGAGGACTTTCAAATGAGCAGCACTTTCCTACAAATGGACAATACTTGAAAATCTGTGATAACATGACTAAAATACGGAGTGTAGTTTGGAGATGCAGTTTCCAATTAGTTTAATTATTTTGTAACGAATTAAAGGGATAGCCAACACCCAAAACGAATTATGACATAATTTGTTGTTCCAAACCTGATTTTCTTTCTCCTTTTAGGAACAAAAGGAAATATGTTGATGTAAAATCAGAGTAAGTTAGAAAGCTTGTATAAGCTTTAAACTAACTAAAAAAGAGCACATTTAACTAAAATATGTGAAGAAACTAAAGACTAATAACTAGAAACAGAATGAAAACCAAAGAGTCAGAAAAATATGCAAAATTGTATATTTATTATTAATACTTGCAAATATATGAATAACATATTGCAGATAAACTTGACCAATAAGAGTCTGGATCAGTGCTGCAAATATTAAGAATATTAAAAACTGCGATAACAGGATGGGCAAGTCCTATAGTCAAGATCATAGCCTATGCTAACTGGGGATTGTCATGCAGTGAGTCCAAATACCCAGCTCATAAACAGGAATTTTTGGCATTGAAAGGGGCAGTGGTAGAAAAATTGCTCAGTAGAACTTTCATTGTGGTAACAGACAGTAATCCCCTTACAGATGTGCTTACCACAGCCAAACTAGATGCCATGGGGTATAGGTGGTTAGCTGCTCTGTCAACATATATTTTAAGCTGCAGTACCGGTCAGGAAAATGTAACGTTGATGGTGATGGGTTATCCCGTAGACTGCATGCAGAAGTTCCAGTTGATATTGTCGCTAAAGAAGAACAAAGTTGTATATTACCATTTGCTGAAAAGCTTATGACACATCTTGATGATCAAGAAATTCAGGATGATGTGGTATAAGCTAGTTGTGACAGTTGTCTCGTTCAGTGGGTTAAAGGTTCAGGTGATTTACCCGTTCCATTCATCGGTTCCTTGGCAATGCAAGAAGCTGCTGTGCCTGATGTCTATTCTCAGGAAGAGCAATGTGAAGGTTTACCTATAATTACTCACCTTTCTCCTTCTGAAATCTGAAATGCGCAATTAGCATTGTACGCTTGTATCCGTGAAGTTATTGCTTTACTCCAAACTGGAGAATCTCCTTCAAGTACAGTTAGAAATGCACTTCCTAGGTTACCTTACCTCCTTCAGAAGAAGGTCTGTCTAAGGTTCCATGACAGGATTCTCTACAGAAAGAGAAGCGTAGCTGACAAAGATACTTACCAACTGGTTCTACCATAAATATTTCATGGTAGGAATTTGTAAAATCCCTTGGTACATGCATACAACTGCAGCAAGAATGAGACTACTGGGTTCAGTCCTGACAAACTCATGTTCGGACAACAACCTAGACTTCCAGTGGACTTAGCTTTTGGTTTACCTTTGAAAGATAAAGAAGATAAAGAAATATTAAGAAGTATTTGAACGATCTCAAGGAAAACCTTGAGGAAAGTTTCCATATTACAGCTAAAAACTCTCAAAAGATGGCAGAAAAAAACAAAACTCGTTCTGATAAGAAAGTAACCGCATACGTGTCAAAAAGGCAGAGTTATGGTCAGAAATGTCAGACTTAGAGGGAAAAACAAATTGGCAGATAAATGGGAAAGAATTGTTCATATGGTTGTACACCAACATGGAGAACTGCCAGTGTATAAAGTTCATCCTGAGCAACAGGCAAGACCTACCCGCACACTGCACCATGATTTATTACTTCCTTGCGGAACACTTTCATCAGAAATGAGAGATGCTGAGTCTCAATGCTCAGTCACAAAAAATAAGACTTTTAGTGTAACAATTTGTGAAATTCCTGAAATTGAGGTCAGTACTGTATTTTCAAATTCTTATTGTGAGGAAGCATATTACTCATAACCTCAATTTGACATTGTGAGTGAGACTTACACAGTTCAAACTGCTGATGTAACAAAATCTAATGGGAATAATGAAAATTATCGCTTAGCTAATCCAGTCCCATTAGTTAATTAGAAATTTTGGGAAAAAATCTGCCTGAAACAGAATTCCAGGTGATGAACAAATTACCTGATGTTGAGTCTGAAATTCCTGAGGAATCTCTCTGAACAACCTGAAAGTATTGAAACTCACTTACCTGATACCTCTTAAGTTCAACCTGTAAAAGGAAACCCTGTGAAAGAAAAGCCTGTGGGAGACAGTCGTTCACCTACCTTGGAAATGCAGTGTCCAGGTAGAACTAAAGAAATGCCCTAACCTGAATCTAATCCTTCTGGTGTGGTACAGAAACACCTGAAAGGGAAGGCAACTCTGAAGAGTTAAGAAGGTCAGTAAGACAGAGAGAAGCCTAAAATTTGAACTTATTTGAGTGTTGAAATCTCTTGGTAACAATTGTACAATTTCTTCTACAAGGTCTGAATACTGCTTTTTCAGAATTCTTGCAAGACTATTCTCGAGTGGTTCACCCTGCAGTCCATGGATATATAGACACAAAAAAGTGCATATGTAACGGTGTTCAAATTACTGCTAAATTCATGCTAAGATTGGGACATCTCGCCATTGGTTGTTGCGGCAGAATATTTGCATGTATTTGCATAGGTTACATATGTGATCCACAGCAAAGCCTCATATCTCTCGCTGTTGGTAAGTTGCTCTGATGATTGCTCTGTTATTAAAATGAATTTTGTTCATCTGCAGACACAAGTTTGATGTTTAAGTCACACAAGAATGTATCTGATTAATCTGTGATCATTCTGATCCTGTCAGTCGAGTCAAATGTGTAATATTTGCAGAGATAAATCCAAGAATGTGAATGTGTGTAATTAACTTATTTGTGAACTGAAAGTGTGTTTATTTCATTTTAAAGATGACTGAGCAACATTGAGCCACTGTATTTTACCAGCCTTTGGTTGTTTGTCCCAGGTATGTGTTTTTATTAAGTGTATACATGTTCTGTGTTAAGAAATGCCAAATTTAATCAAAATAGAGCTAACGAGCACATGTGGATTGCTCGCATGTGCTGTGCTGCATGATTGCGTCATTACAGTCACAGGGTTGTGTTTTCCTTCTTTTCTAAATTCCCTTTATATAAATATTAAATAACAGAATGAAAACCAAAGAGTCAGAAAAATATGCAAAATTGATAAACTTGACATATAAGAGTCTGGATCAGCACTGCAAAATGGGATTTATCCAATCAGCTTGCTGTAGCTCTGCCACCCTAGAGCTAATGCAGACAGAAACAGAACAGATGAAGAAGTGAAGAGCAACAAGATGCTGAACAACTGCGATATTAAGAAGTAATAGCATAAAAAGTTAGAAAAATTTAACTAAAGCTCTTGAAAAAGAGAAAATACTTAACTGAGAGTGAATCTTGATGTTCAACCAAGATAAAGCTGAGTGATGAAGTAAAGTCATTTATTTCACTGTTCATCCGGATAAAACCTGAAAGATAAGAACATATTTATTTCTTCATCGATGAAATCTGTAAGTAAATGGTCTGCACTTCTATAGCGCCTTTTTAACCTTAGCGGTATTCAAAGCGCTTTACACTGCATCTCATTTACCCATTCACACACCAATGACGGCAGAGTCTCCATGCAAGGTGCTAGCCTGCCATTGGGAGCAACTTGGGGTTCAGTGTCTTGCCCAAGGACACTTCAGCATGTGGAGTTGTGTGGGCCAGGAATTGAACCACCAACACTGCAATTAGTGAACAAACTGCTCTACCACCTGAGCCACAGATGCTTTAATTTTTTATTCTAAATATAGATGAGGATCAGAAACCTAAGCTTGTTTATTGAGTGAACTTGGTTGAGAAACTATGTTGTGAAAATGCTACCACAAGGCTTAGCATTTAGAGCTAAAGCTAATGCATGTGTTTTAAGTTAAGAAAGTTAAAATAATTGTCTGATATGTTAGGAAAATGTTTTCCTGCTTTGTGCAGGCCAGTTTTGTATACATATGTTTTATTCAAGTTGGACCACATTTTTCAACAAGGATAGTGGACTTTTCATCATGGATGTTTCTGCACAAACCTTCTGGAAAGTTTGATGGTGAGCCAAAATCCAAGAGTCTTATCTGAACTGTGAATTTTTTCTGTTTGTTGATTTCCGTATAATCTTCAATTCATCTCTACTTTGAATTCATTAGACAAAGAAAAGGTATAGGTATTTGTGAATCTGGACATTCATTGAATATTTATTCTAGAACTCAATTTATAACGTTTGGTGATTCAGTTGACTGATTATTGTTTGTTAAATTTTATAATTGTATATTTGAATTGTATATGTAATTAATAGGTAACTGTAATTTTATTTGTTTGGTTTTAATTGCATTGGATTGAGTTTATTTAGGGAAAAGCTTTACAAAAGAGTTAAATTTGGTACTAAAATAGGAACTTAAATCGATAAACCATTTTATTAGCTTTCAAAAACTAAAAAGGCTTAATTAGATTAGATTAACGGAATTGAAAAGAAAGTATATTGAATTGAAATAACTAAAAGGGAGATAAATTCGTGAAAAGGAAACAGTGAATCTGTGAATTTAAATATCTAATTGTATTCATTGGATTATCTTATTTAAGATGTATTTGTTGTATTGTCTATTGTTTTATCTGTGAAGTTTATTTCATTCAAGTTATTCAATACAAATCAGTTAGTTCACTAAAGTCAGTTGTTGTGTGTGTATGTGTACCTTTTTCCTCCTCCACGTACCCTGGTTATCTTCTGATTGGCCCAAATCTTTGCTGGCTCGGTGCACCTGCTGTTACAATTTGAGGTGTGCTGAAAGGTCATTGAATTAGACAAACTTAGAGGGAGGTCGTGGAACAGCAATCGTTCATATCACCCCAGGTGCCATCACACATGCTACACGCTACATTAGCCTTAGTCACCATTAGCGTTCAATTTATAGAAAAGATGCAATGAAAGTAGATGATGACTGAGGCTTTCATTCTGCCCAAAATCTCTGTGTGTTCCAGAAGAAAAACAATCATGGGTTTAGACCAATGTGTGAGTAAGTGAATGTCAAACAGTTCACGCTTTCGGGCAAGGAAGAGGCAAGAAACCGGCTTGACATGCAAATAATAGTTTTAATGAAAAACTCAAAAGACAAACACACAGGACGACGGACATGTCCGTAAGGATCTCTCTCTCCCGCACCGCCCTCTGCGATCGGCCTTTATCCCTCTCGGTGGCTTGATTAGCCTAATAAACTGGGCGTGTCGAGCCACGACACGTCTGCCAGCAGGTCTTCCCCATCAACCGGGATGAGGGAGGGGACAAGGGAAGGGAAACAACAAACATTTAAAATATGGGGGGGGTACTCTTATAACCCCCCCCCCCCCCCCCTCAATCCATTCAATTTTTAAAACATGACAAAAACCACTACAATTTAAAAAAGAGGGAAAATGCCAACGCAGAGTGAGAGAGAGAGGAGAGAGAGAGATAAAAAAAAAAACTTACTCGCCGGTTCTCCGATACGCCGTAGCTTGTTCCTTAGTCTCTCCGGACAGATCAGAGGTCTACATCCAGCCCCTGGCGGATGGAATGCCCCGCCGCGTTCTCGGGGATCGGAAGGGGCCTCCCCGGCCCCTGGCAGTGGTTTCCTCGCTCCAGGCGGTCGGACTCAGAGCCCCTCCCCGCTTGCAGTTGGCGGTCTTTTACCCCGCCGCGTTTCAGCGCCCAGAAGGGGTCTCCTCCACCCCTGGCAGCGGCATTCCTCTTTCCAGGCGGTCAGCCAGGAGCCCCTTCTCCCCTTGCGGTCGGCGGCCTTTCCTCCACTTCTAAGCGGCTGGGCTCCTCGTCCCCGGGCAAATGGCCGCGGCTGCTTCGTTGGGGTAATGGCGAGAACTCCGCTAAGGCGTATCACTCTTCCTTCCTGGGTTTCGGCACCAATGTAAAACAGTTCACGCTCACGGGCAAGGAAGAGGCGAGAAACCGGCTTGACATGCAAATAATAGTTTTAATGAAAAACTCAAAAGACAAACACACAGGACCACGGACATGTCCATAAGGATCTCTCTCCCACACTGCCCTCTGCGATCGGCCTTTATCCCTCTCAGTGGCTTGATTGGCCTAATACGGGACCGGGTGTGTCAAGTCACGACCCGGCCCCGCCCTCCGCCGTGCCACAGTGAATGATGATGGAATTTTCTATTGTTTTTGGGTGAACTATCGCTTTAAGTTTACATTTATAATCTTGTCTCTAATCAATTGCCATTTGAAAAATATACTTCTGAGCTTGGGCTGGATTTCCCAAAGCACTAAGTAGAATGTTAGTAGCACTTAAGTAGTACTTAATCACTAAGACGCATTTCCAAAAATCATCGTTATTGAAGTAGTTTGTAAAAACGGTTGTAAATTAATGAGAGCTTTGAACCATTCTTAAGTCCATTAAGTTCATCATAAATGTGTCTTTCTGGCATCTTTCAGAGTCTATTAAAAACAATGGGACATTGAATAAATTGTATTAATATATTTTGAGCCATTGTAAACTATTTCAGAGGATAAAATAAGTGTTGAAAAAAATCACTATGAAATCAATAGGCAATCTGCACGAGACATGACAAATCTAAATGACAAAACAAATAATATAAGATTATATTAGCCTTCTTTGATAAGCATAATTGTAATGGCAATAGAAAGAGGATGTTCTTGATAAACAGAGTATTTAAGAAGACAATGTATTGTGACCATACAGTTTAAAACATAAATAAATATGCCTAATAAATAATTAAAATGTGGTTAACAAAGGAGATTAGAGTAAGAGTGTGCAATGAGAGATTCCCTCTCTCTTCTTCCTCCACTTCCTCCTTCCTCCAATGGATGTTTCAAACTGGCTAGCCTATATTCTTTTTACATGGTATTAACAAATTGCATGCTGCATAATGGCAGATGAACCAGATGATCTATTAATATTTAGATAGGTATATGAGTAGTTCAGTAATGATGATCATTTGAATCCTTTTCTGTGTGCATTTGTTCAGCCAAAGAATATTAGGCTATGTGAAAGTTGCTTATGAATCACATCACGTACATTCATGTTACATGCATTTAGTTCATCACTTACATTATTCTCTGTAATTGAGCATCAGTACATCAGAAAGCCATCATTATTTCTGTAATTAAGTTCTGTAATAGTTCATACCTTTCTATGCTTGGAAAGGTTACAGAATGTTTCTTTGTATTCCACATTATTTTCAAGTTGAGAAGACAAACTCTGGACATATTTGCTAAAGTGATCAGCACCTTTGGACCGAACAACTCCCTTAATGAAGCACTTAAGTTCTACTTTATAACGAGTGATCCACGTGGTGGTTTGGGAATCAGGCAGTCCTCCATTGTAAAATAATGTGGGACGTTAGTTAAGATGACTGTAAAAGCTTAAGTTGCTTCGTTATAAGGAAACCCAGCCTTGGTCAATTATTTAGTAGTTTGAGTTTGTTGTTGTTGTTTTTGTTGTTGCTGTTGCTGTTTTGTGAAATTTTGCAAACAAAAAGTACTGTGTATATAAATATATAGGTTTTAGTACACATTTTGACATAAATAATTGACATCTGTGCTTTCCCACTATTGAAAAGCACAAGAATTTTTATGACATATCTCTTGAAATTTACTTTCATTGACAAGCCCAATTTTGGGGGGAATTTTGATTTGATGGCATTCACAGTATTCCACTGAATTCTGAAAAGATAAGGTTTATTTCCTCAAGTACCTGTTTGTATTTGTACACTCTCTGACAGTTTGGATACACATGCAGTTAACAGTATCCCTCAGCCATGTCCGAGTGTTTCCTGTGGCCCCTGTTCTGTGTCACTGCTCCGTCAACATACAGTAGGCACTGTGTGGACATAGAAAACAGCCACCTGGAGTTCTCACAGAGAGTCGTTAGACCACTGCATTTCTATGGAATCTTTCCAGTGTTTGACTTTAGTTTGTGTCCATGAATTCTAAATCAGGTGAGTTCTGGCTGACTAGCAGACTCTGGTTAGATCAGGTGCAATAGGTTAAAATGAGACATGCAGACACTAAAAAACAGTTTCAAAAGCTCAATTTCTTTTTAGTATGGGTTAAACAGCTTTATGGTTTTCAATTTCATAAACAAAATCACACTTCTGTGCAATAGAAGTATTTTGATTGCCATTTTGATGTATCCTGACCCAAAACGATCACACAGTGAATTTGGCAAAAGTAAGTCAAAAGTTTTGTTGATGAAATTGTTCTGTGCTTACCCCCCCCCCCCCCCCCCGGTGGCAGCTCCAGAGTGCGTTTCAGTTTCCAGTTGAAATGTCCACAGAGTGGCCCCAATAGCGAGTTGAATTTTCAGTTGTAAATGATAAAGAACAGTGTATATGAATACATAATTTATTGACTAAGCACCCTAACCCAAACCCTAAACCCTGGAGTAAAAATTTACTTTAAGAGCACATCCGTGCTCACCATTGATTATGTGAATGCGATTACTTCTTGGTTCACATTGGACCAGAACCTGACTCTCAGTAGCTCTAGAGGGAAATGTGTTCATGATTGAATTGATGCAAAAATGTCTGAATGGAGATGGCACTTGTAAGTAATTTAGCTGAATAGGGTTGATTTCAGTGTACATGAACTTTCAGAAGTGACATACAGTATCGATTTCTTGAGTGATCATGTTGCTTAACCACATTTTAGAAGGTCTGTACATTGTAATGTGAGAAATAAATAAGTCCATATTAGCCAGACTTTGACTCATGAATGATCATTTTGGAAGATGTTTTATACAAACTTTTGATTTGTGCTCAGCTGTGGGTACAGTACAATTTTAACCCTTAAGCCAGAATGCGAAGTTTCTGTTTCCTTGGCTCATTTTCAAAACACACAGCCCATTCTGTCAGAGTCTGTGCTTCCAGGCTACCTTTGCATGAGCATTTTCAAGCTGGGAAAATTTGTAGCAGATGCCACCTGTCTCAACCAATCAGTCAGCCCAATGTTTAACCATCCACCTGATGTGTACGGCAGCCAAGTGTTGCCCTGAAAATGCTACACCGGGGTCAACTCAAGGTGTATGTTTTACTGTAGCTTTTACAGAACAAAAAGATGGTCATTGTGGAAGTTTGCAAAATATAATAACCTCTACATACTGTAATTC
Source organism: Moxostoma hubbsi (assembly GCA_032164185.1). Classification (NCBI taxonomy): domain Eukaryota; kingdom Metazoa; phylum Chordata; class Actinopteri; order Cypriniformes; family Catostomidae; genus Moxostoma; species Moxostoma hubbsi. The sequence continues at coordinate 13,779,186 of JAVLUX010000034.1, forward strand.
TAACACAATGAAAGTGTTTCTTGATATTGTGTCTCCTGTAGGCACATAGCTCTTTTAGCTTACATGGTTTAAAACCTGTTAGGTCACTAAGTTTCATCCCCAATAAGGTATTGCTTACCTCCTGAGGGGGGAACTTTCATAATGGCTCATTATAGCGTAACTTTTCAGGGTCTGAGAAAAATAGTAAATCTCAAACAAAACACCATTAATGTGAATTTTTTTTTTTCATTTTGCATGTTATCTGATAAGCTAGCTTTAGTAATTCATCAGCCCTGACAGTCATAGGGAAGGTGCTGAAATGTGTATTAATGTAGCTCAGTTATGAGGAAATGAGCTGGAGTTGAAGCCAGCTCTGTGGTGGCGCACTGCGGCCTGCCAAGGGTGGACCGGACCTCTCGCATGAGCTCCCCATGCTCGGCCTGTCCTCTCCTAACCAACACCACTGACCTCAGGCTGCTTGATGACTCATTCTGGCCAACAGAGGACAACGCTGCCTGGTGGCTATTAAACATTGCGTATGTCAGTATATAGGCATGGTAAAATAAATAGTTTGCTTGTAGCTCAAAGACAAAACAATGACCGAGATATTCTCATACATTGTGGTCATGCCAGATTGGCTGCCAGGAAGTAGCAGGTTTCATAACCACCATCATAAGATACAGGGATTCAGGGGACTCTCATTATTGAGATATCACCATAGCAAAATTTTGCCTTCATTATAAAAATGTTATGATGTTTGGTGCAACTTTTGAATGTTGAAATGAGTGTGGGCCACGATCTCACTGTTACGGCTGATGGGAATGCTGATCATTAAATAAAAACTTAAATTTAGATTTTTTTCCTCACACAAAGCCATCACACAGCCTCGGAAGAGGATAACTTTTTGGATTTACATTGTATAGTGCTCTTGTCATTACTTGAGCCACAACTTTTCAAAATTCTGAAAACTCCTTTTGTCACAAAATTAAATGATAAAGCAAAGAGAAAATGATGACTGAATTTTCAAATTATTTAATTTTAAAAAGAAGCCTTGAGTAAAGTAATGGAGTGCTCTGAAATACAGTGAATACAGCACCAGAGTGACATTTAAAATTAGGACCAAGGGGGAGTTTTAAGTGATGTAGGCAAAATGTCACCCCAGTGATGCTTTATCATTAAGTGTTGGGCTGGAATCAGTGTGGGAACAGTGTGAGAATGCTGATTGGAGATCAGTGTCACTGACTGAATTGACCTTTGTGGTTTAATTTGAGCTTAGTTGATCATTCAGAAGTTGATCATCTTAACTGAAGTAAAGTTCAAGTGGAACATCTCTACTGAAAAGACCGTCACCCTTCCTAACATCTACTGTACTTTTGTGTTCCAAAGAAGAAATTCATGTGGGTTATGAACAAAATGAGGGTGATTAAATGATTAAGGAATATAAATATTTGTCCACGGAGGCTGTTTCTCGGGGACTGCCAGTGCCCACAACAACGGAGGTCATTCTCCTGTCCCTGCCTGTGCTCACAGCCACTGAGGTTTTTCACCTGTCCCTGCCAGTGGACCTGCATGACCAAGGAGAACGTTTCCCAGTCTCTGCCAGTTTTCACAGCCACGGGGGCCATTCCCCAATCTTTGCTGTCTTCACGTTATGCTAAGGTTCGGTCACTTCAGTCTGAGATTTCTGGGTTTGTGTGTTGCCAAACTCTCGCACAGGTGTCTTGTCTTGTTTTGTCGCCTGTTGCTTGTGTGGTGTTTGCCTCGCAATGTACACTCAGGTTTTGTTTAGTGCGCATTGTTATGTTTGCCGTTGCTACACATTTTCTTGTCTTGTTTGTTGGTTGGTATGGGTGTATATTGTCTTATTGTCTTGGCAATGTGCTCTAATGACATTCAGGTGTTTTGTTGTCTTATGAGCGCATGTGGCTTTGTTTTGTTTCTGTATCGCCGCATGTCTCTCTGTCTTACATCATATCACGCCTCCTTGTTTTCCCATTATTAGTTTATTAGTCACACCTGCCCTATCATGTTAACCTGTTGATTTCATTCCCTATTTTAGTCTCCTCGTGTTTGCAGTCCAGTGCCAGTTCGCCTTGTTTCCAGTCATGTGTGATTGTTTTCAAGTCATCAAGTTGGATGGTCCTGATTATTATTCCCATCCCTACCTCATTTCGGTCGGTCCTGTATCGTTTCCCCTGCCCCAGCCTGGTTTATATTTCCTTTTTTCCCCCCTTTGGAGTACTTTATATTTATTGTTTTTCCCCCTTGTTGGAGTTTGAGTTTATTCCCTTTATTTATATTAAATAAATTCAGACTTTTGAACTCTGCTGTTCAGTCCTGCCTCTGCATTGCTGACAGGTAGACCAACAATGCTGATCTTTTCAACAGGTTGCTCAACTAAAGTTCCAAGAGTGCCCATGGCACCATGAGTGAATTTCAGGTCTAGGTCAAGTCCAATCACCACCTCATTAGGCCCTTTCCTACTGCAGGAACTAAAGCCTAAAAAACTACTCAGTTTTCATTGCTTTCACACATGAGGAACTATAATTCCTTTTAGCCATTTAGAGTGACTTTTTAGCTCCTACTCTGGTGCAGGTACTCTTTGGGAATAGAGGAATTGTGGGAGGTTGTGCAGCCTGTGATTGGTCAAACAAGTATAATGCACAAAGCAATGATAAACACGAAGAGTCAATCACTGCCATGAGTAAACAAACTTGTAACTGCTGGCCTGCTATTTAGAGGACTGCGCAAATGTTTTAAATCCCTTAACAGAAATAACATAAAACCAACAAATTATTCAAAGAATATCGCCTTAACCATCATATAACCTAATTTAAATGAGAAAAGTGTTGAATGCCTGTTGTTGCATGTTTAACTTACATCAAGATGTCTTTTTTCAGTCAATGGGTGAGTGTTTCATGTTAAGTCATAAATGCCTTTATTGTCAAATATTGTATTTGATAAATAGATTTAAAGTGCATTTTCAACATGTTTTTCACTGAATTCAGCATGTGCTGTGCAGTTTAAATAGGCTGAGCCTCTCATCTCTCCTCTCACTGTGGCTTCAGGGACCCAGCACCACGCGGCTGGGGTATAACCTGCAGATGCAGTTTGCGTAAAAGAGCCCCAACACGTGTGTATCTCCAATCCTGCCATCCTCCATTAGTGCTTTTGGTTTTGTTGTTTTTGCTATTGTATCACATGTGAAAACAACATAAGAAGAAAAACGGTCGACTCTACATTACGTCTTCACAGTGGTAGGTGCAAATGCAAAAGGAAAAAGTCTCTTCTGGAATGTTGTTCCTCCAAAAAGTCCCTTTTGTGGAGAACCAGAACTCCAGGTTTGAAAATTAGCTATTCAAAATTGAACAAGGGACACCATGATGCACTTATGACCTAATTCTGTCTGTGCTTGGCAAGAGTTAATCTATGACATTTGTCTCTTGGCTGACCCACTCCACCCATTCCCCTCCGTGGTGGATGTTTCTGCACATAACACGAGCCAATCATACTGGTAATACCACTGCTGTTGGATAATTATACCCTTGGGGAACAGGGAAAACTCATGCTATGTACTTTCCTTCCCTTACTCCTCACTCAGGTCAGGCCATGCATATGGCAGGGGATTTGCTTTCCAAGGGCAAACAAGTTGCTTGAGTGTGTGCCCAAATGGCCTCATTTTGATAAGTTCCATTCAAGAACACTTTTCCTCATTTCTCACTGGAAAAGAAGAACTTGTCACATGGAAAACTAACATCTAAATTAATGACACTTAGGAGATATCCCCATAAGAAAAATAGATGAATAAAAGTTTATGCTTTAGACATAAAGCTAATCTGAATTTAAAAGCAATGTGTCTGTGCATTTGAATGGAGTCCATAGCTCAGCTGCCAAACCAGTTGTCAAGGCCCTGCATGAAGGATGTTGGACATCCAGATTACGGCGCATTATTTGGATTGCCCGTTAGGCCACGGAGCAGACACACATCTGTTTTTATTCAGGGACCTTGAACAATCTGTGCACTGCACTGGCTCTGCAGGCATGGAGCAGCATCCCTCTGCGGGATTCCCCTACCCTGAAAACAATGCTCTGGACCTTGCTTCTGATACTATTTCAAAAAATGCCTGCAAGGTATGGTTCAAGCTTTGCACCCTTTTTCTTTCTTCTTAGAGGCTGTAATTTATGGTGTGTACCTTAAATTAGAATCATGCTGAAACATTTGTCTCCCAAAAGACACATTTGTCATCTCAAGATAAACAAGGAACACCATGGTCGAATGCTCTTAGGGAGAGGCATGGTAAGAGGAGGTCTAGTTATTGTTGGGAAGGCACTATGATGAAATGTTTAGAATAGTTTTTTTTCTCTTGGCCTTTTTGTCACAAACTATAAACTAGGAGGATGATCAGCCAGGCAGTAAGTGTTTCCATCAGTGTTTCCTGGGTGAGAAACAACGACATTTCATGGCATCATTCATAGCCGTTCCAACACTTCTTGGAACCAAATCACCAGGAACCAAATATTTGCAGTCGGTAGGCCTGCCTACAGATCCTCCAATTTGGAAAAATACACAAAACAGCAATTTTCATTTGGATTTTTGATACTCATGTTTACTTTACAGCTCGCATGAATCATCCCAGCAGACTTAGCTCCTATTTTTGCAGCCCAGGAAAATGCTCTTGTCTTTCACAGTCTTGTCATCCCAAATAAAGTCATCTCACTCTCTACCATAGGCAAACTGTCTTGATTGACTTTTTGTTTACATTTTGATTACATTTATGTACTTAGCAGATGCTTTCTCACCAAAGCAACTACTAGTGCAGAGCACAAATCACTCTCAGCTTGCGGAAACATGCTGATCGCCTACATGGTTAGTATTTTCAATTAGAGCATGTTGGTACAAACGCTGGCAAGCTGAAAGAGTGAAATAGTTCATTTCGTGATTAAAGACCCCAATCAAACATATGTTCCACCACAATCACTCTGCAGTGAACCACAGCTGAGCAACGCAACCCAAATTTCCTGATAACATCCTGCATGTTGCTTTTACCAAACAGATTTCTCCACGCCCTCTCACTGCAACCGTAGTGCGGAGTGGTTCAAAATAAAATGTGAGTTTAAGGAAAGCCGAACACAGGAAGTGGGGCAGAGGAATCTGATTAATTCAGTGGATTTTAGAGCTATAAAAAATGGATGTTGTTTATTTTTATTATTATTATTTTATTATTTCTGACTCACATGGCCCAATTCTACTGCTCCAAATGCTCTGAAGTCCCACATGTGCTGGCAGAGATACCATTCATGGTTTAGGACTCACCATTGACAGAGAAACTTTTCAGAAAGGCCTGACACTTACCAGGGTCTTCAATGTTTATTGAAAACATTGACTGTCTTTGTGTGGCTGAAGTGGAAATGAGAAAAGTGTGTTGATTATGATGCAACAACTTGTATTCTGCCAATATTACTTTCTCCCACATCTGTCATCAAAATAATTTTACATTTGTGCTACATTATACAGTGTTGATAGAGGTCATGAGGTTGCATTTGCTGCATGTTTCTGGTCATTTGTCAGCTAAATTAAGTCTTTCAGTACAAGTGTAAGTAATACATTCTTAGGGGAAAAAATGAATCAATCACAACTCAATAATATTTGATTTTGTCTTGATTTTGCCAAGTGAGAGTTCCTGGATCAATGTCTTTTGTTGGTCCTGGAACAACATTCTTGTCAAATGAACTAAGCCTATCCTTACCCCTTTATGTATATCAAAGGGAAATTATAAGTTGATAGCAATGGTGTACAAGTCCTTAACCTTAACATTAACCTTTAACCTAACTCTAAAATCTGACTGTTTAATAGGAATGTTGTTCCAGGACCAACAGGGAAGTTGATTCAGGATCATGTGCCATTTGGCAAAATCATGGTCACCAGATGGGATGCCTATATTGCCTTACAAACTGGATTAGTCCTTAGCCCTGTTTGCACCTAGTATTAAGATGTGTTTTCTGCAATACATTTGAAACAGGATGATGTTAAAGACAGGTGTAAACAGGCTCCAAAACATTTTTTAGATTTGTCCACTTTAACCACATTCGGAGATTGTCATGTAGTCAAAAAAGCATATGACAACATTGGGCTCATAGTGTAAATGTTGATACTTCCGAGTGCATTAGAACATATGTAAAGTACTGCCTGCTTACTTGTCAATCAACCAATGTGCTAAAACAAGAGTTAAAAACTTTACCAGTTATGTGTGTCTTTAAAAGGAAATCAGAAATTTGGAAAATAAAATATATCTGTTTGCACAATAATACACAAAAATTGCATGGACAAAGGTGAGAAGCACACACATCTGAAGCACAATACAGGTACTCCAGTAAAATAATGGGCAATTATGCTCTAAATGTCATATTTGTGCTTAGATGAAATGCAAGTACAACGGTGTGCCAGATATTAGCGGGGAGGTTTTTTCTTCTTTTACTTTTTTGCTCTTTATCATCATGCATGATTTATGCTATCAGGAAATCCATACACAAGTGGTCAAAAGAGACAAATGATCATCCACTTGTGAATGGATCACTCAAAGTGCATCTTAATACCAGGTATAAACTGGGCCCTTATCACCATTGTAACTCTGGTTTAATCCAGATGCCTGGCTATGGTTATATCTTCACAACTGCACTCTGGGGGATTGTCCATCTCCATGCTGTTGAGAGGTGGGTTTTCTGTCGCCTTCAACTGTGTCTGTGTGTAACCTCATTAATGAACTCTGATCCCACTATTGGGAGTTTTGGGTGAAGAAACCTTGAGGTGTTATAAAGCACTCACAGGAGGTATGTGTGTATAAGATGTTATTCGTTAATCCATTGGGGTGTTTATAAACTTTGGTCCCTAATCCTGATTTAAACCTCTGAAATCTTCAGTAATTGCACAGATATGTACGCACTGTCTCAGTTGGAGATGTGTGGTATTAACTTGCTTAAATTGAACTTCTAGTCACCATGGGGAAGGGGTGTTGAACAGGGAGGAGTGTGATGACGAGATGTATTTAAACCCCATCACTTTTTATTACATCAAGTTAGAGTGTCACAGCAGAGTGATGAACATGTTTTAGAATAACAGAGCACACAAGCCGCTGGCCTTTAAGTGAGCCCTCCACATGGTAAAAATGTCTCCATGGACATTTCTATGAATCAATGACATCCGCTCACAACAGTGATCTGTGATATCAGAGAGTAAATTTGTCAACTCGTGTGGTTAAGACATACAACAATATTTAAATTCTTATAAAAGACAAACAGGTGAATCTAAAAGTTTGATTTCCAAAGGTGTACATTATGGATGAGCTACAGTAAAGAATTCACAATGGTCCCAAAAAGTATTTGGACACTTAAAGGTGCACTCAGTAATTCTAATCCAATACACTTTTTTTTTTTAGGGCCAATGGTAGCTCATCGGTTAAGGCTCTGGGTTACTGACGGAAAGGTCGGGGGTTCAAGCCCCAGCACCATCAAAATACCACTGTTGGGCCCTTGAGCAAGGCCCTTGACCCTATCTGCTCCAGGGGCACTGTTTCATGGCTGACCCTGTGCTCTGATCCCAGCTTAGTTAGGATATGTGAAAAAACTGCATTTCATTGGCTCTGCACAATAAAGTTGAATCTTAATCTTTTTGTCAAATTCTGCTATCTCTTCACAGTTTACTAACTGTCTGTTCTGTGGGTGGACTGAAAAATAAATAGTATTGTACACAGCCCTGGCTCTGTAAATGGGAAAAAATAGTGGAACAGACCAATCCACACAACACTACTCCAGCCAATCAGCAACAGGGGGTGGTTCTTGCATGTGCACAGGGTGGGTGTGTGGGCAGAGTGAAAGGTAAATTAATTAGAAGAGCGATGCCAATTCTTGCGATGCAAACTTTCTAAACTACAAGGACAACTTTTACCATTGGAATTTTTAGTGGATGCACTGTATGAAGTTAGTACCCCTAAATTTCACACAGGTGTCCTAGCAGAGTAACCACATGTATAATTTATAACATTGACTATGAACATGATCTAAGTGTGGTATCTTTCTTTCAAATTAAAGCAACTTGGTTTGATATTGAATTATAGCTAATGAATTGACATTGAATATGTTTTAAGTATCTAAATACTTTTCTATCTGTTTACCGAGTTCACAGAGAAACCCATGTGTTTGGTGTGTTTGGGGATGAAAGATTTCAATATCACCATTGGAGTGGAGTCGCCATTACAGTTAATACGTATCTACAGTTTTCTATCATTTATTATTACTCAGTTCTTTAAGTGCGCTGCTGTATTTATTTTTATTATTAATTAAATTGTATTTATTTTATTTTTTTATTTGTCATTTTAACAAATTACAGTTTGGCATGTAAAATAGACCCGACAGCGGGATTCCCTTTTCTCTCCTTTCCTTTCTTCTCTTTTGCCTATTAAAACCATCACAGCAGCTCTGATCCACATCATTTTTTACATTCTGCTTATTTAATAGCTGTCATCTCTTTTATGCTTTTTATGTTATTTTCCAGAAACTGTAATAGCTGATATACATTTTTTTATAAAAGCATTAATATAAAATTCTGTAGAGGAATAAAAATTGGCAATTGTTTTCATATGACACAACCATGGGGCCTGGCTGAGCCTTAAGATATTCTTAAGTGTTTTCATTTCAAATAAGAGATCCTGCAAGGAGAAGGCACAGCAGAGTGTAACTGTGAATGGGTGGAGGAGAACAGCAACGACTCCAGCTCTGACCTGCAGGGGAAAACTCAGCCCTGCCAAGAACACAGAGTGTGGAATGACAGCAGCTAAGCTGAGCAATCCCACATAAAAAGCATTGACTTGTTTGTATGCAGGGAAAATGGATTGCCTCTGTGAGTTCAAAACTCTGATCTCCTGATGAAACAGGTTTTACTCATGATATAATCACATGCTGAGTGTTCAAAGCCTTGTTATTCCTTAGGCAGATCTGTAAAAGTGAAACACAGTGGTTGATGCTCAAACTGATATACTGACTCAGACTTACCAACATCTAATTCTTCCTTTCCTTTAGTTTAATGTGTCTGTCTCCTCCCCCTAGCACAGCGATGAGCAACTTTGATGTTGATGAAGGCCTACATTTTTTCTCCTTTCTACCAAAGGGCCACACTCTCACATTGTTCACCTCCTTTCTCAATTTCCTCATCATTCTGGGTAATCTATCCATGGCACTACATAACCCCAGCAACACAAACACTGTTCCAATGCAAAACATATTCTTAATCACAAATTTTTTTGCAGTTTCTACTGAAATGGAGTTTCATTTAACATGGTTCGGGAGGAACAAGTCATATAAGCCGACCAATCACACTGCCAGAGTAAGAGTATATAAACAGCTGCTTACCTCTACGTGGCATCAAGTGTTCTGGCAATCAGCCCAGCCCATTGGCCACAAACAGACCCGTGCAAGTGACTCGGATCATCGGATACAACTTGCTTTGCGCTGCAAAGCATTCAACTTCATCTGAACAGTTTTTCTGGCCAAACAATCTTGTTACTCAACAGAAGCTGCCACAGCAGCTCATTTGTTTTTTCAGTATTGACTGCTAGCACGTTAAGTGTTATATTTTATTCTGTCTTTCTTCTCTAAAAAAGGAATTCAATTTTGATTTTCAATTTGCCAACTCCCATCCAGCACTTTCAATCATTAGCACACAATCTTCATTACAGAGGGTCCCTTATCAGAACCCATCTCGATCCACTTGTCATAGATGACAAAAACCAAGGTACTGCAATCACAGCAGCCCACAGAGTCCTGCCCGAGCACCGAATAGGATTACTGGGCCATTCATGATCCGACACATATCTCAGCTACATCAGCCATATCAGGAAAGCACAACAAGCCCTAATTAACTAATCACAACACTCACAATCAGGGACAAGTGGATGCTTGCTTCATTCTCATCTGTTCCGTCCCCCCATAGGCCGGTCCCACTGTTTAGATACTGCGGGGGCTCTCCTGTCCAGTCAGGGAGCGCCCACCCATCTAAAATTGATGGACATGCACGCCTCAAACACTCAAGGGCTCTCCTGTTTGAATATATCATGGGCTCCACCATTCAAAGCGCAGTGTGTACTCCCCCATTCGAATGCCGAGAGGGCCCCCATTGTCAAAGGGAGAAGCTTATGTCATTTACGAGCACCTAGGATTCACACCTATACTCAGGGTGATCTACCCGATCGGCTAGAATTTATGCCTCCGCTCGGGCATGGCAGACTCCACCAGCGCAATCCATCAAGGGCTCTCCCATTCAAACAGCTGCAAGGGTTCTCCCGTCCGAATGCAGAGTGAGCTATTAATGTTTATTTGTATAGTGGGCTCTCCCATTCGAAGCTTGGGAGGACACTTCTGGTCGAATGCAGCGAGGGCCCCCGTTCGATCATAGGATTGGCCTGGCCTGCTCGAGCGGCCGCTGTGACCTTCCCTCGGGGTTCGCCCGTTCGCTGCATGGATACAACCGTCGAACCCACCAAGCCTGGAGTCAGACTTAAGGTCAGTCCAGGTGGCAAGGATTTATGCCTCCAACCAGAGCGACCCTGCCCTACCATGGGTGCGGCCCATACGTTCGGGCATAACGATTCCTCCAGCGCTTTTCAGCTCTTGCAGAGCTCATTTCCATGTGTCCACAACTGCCATTGTCTCTTCAGTGCTTCAGCCTACTTTTATTCTCCATCTCTACCTATTCTACACCTCCCAGTTTCCTATCCCTCGAGCAGACCCTAGTATGAGGCTGCCTGCAATAGCGGCTGCACCCATTAGTTTACCTATCATATTTTGGCACCTCTGCCCACCTCACACAGGGCTCAGCAAAGCTAAATACCTCAAATGTATTTAATAATTACACGCTCCTTTTGGGAGGTTATAAGAAACATCATAAAATACTTTGTCTTGTCTCTAATACAAAGGCTCCGTAGACAACAGCTCGCTGTCCCATTTTTAGCACCTGTTGATGCGTATTCAAGCTCGGGTCGAGCCTCGAGCCCCTTTCGCCCAGGACAGTGAGCCACACATGTTTCTACTATCATCAATTCATGATTACTTGTGACCTACTGAAATGAGCAAAACAGCGTAAGTTGCCTTTAGAGATTCTCGCACTGTCATGGATTTGGATAAAAATTTTGCTGCCAATGTATTTTACCTTTTAAATCTGTGATGAGAACAGCTTTGGTGTCACCGGTGTATCTCTCTTTCTTCACTTTGTGAGCAGCAGTGTAATGGTGACTGTAATGGCGACTCCACTCCAATGGTGATATTGAAATCTTTCATCCCCAAACACACCAAACACATGGGTTTCTCTGTGAACTCGGTAAACAAAAAAACTGTCCAATTTCAACTGCAATTTGCAGTTTTTGTGGTCAATTTTCTTGTTTTATTCCTTTTTTGGTGCACATTAACTGTTTGGAACATGTGACCTCTACTGGTAGATAGTAGTAAAAACACCCTAGCCTGAATGCAATCTTCACATGAACACTTTTTCAATGTACTAAAATAAATCTTCAATCTAATATTGTCTGACAGGCCATTTGTAAAGGGGCCACCTGTTGCCCACCCCTGCTCTAGAATAATGATTTTGGTATTGAGTATCTAAATTGCAGTGTAATGAGAATGCTGGAAGTACAGAAGATTTTTGCTTTTATTTTAGTGGAATTATTTGGACAGTGCCTCAAAGAGGAATTCACATTTATGAGAGATTTTGGCATGGGCCTCCGAGCTCCAGCGCAGGACTGCTGTTGTTGTTTTGTAACAGTTTGTGTGTGTGTGTGTGATTCCCCAGAGCAATCTGACTTGAGAGAGAGAATGCTGTTCAACACGAAGAGTTGTTAATGTATGCCATGTTAGGGTAATAGCTATTTGTTCATGTGTGTGGGTGTGTGTGAGTATGTATAACTTGAGATTTGTGTGATTAAAGCTTAGAAAAATTTGCATCTTCATTAATTCTATGAAAGCAGGAAATCATTGACATTACATCACTAAGGTCTGCTGTCATCCTCCTTCAGGCCAAGTGGCCATGTGTTTTTAACATGCATTAGAACAGTCAGAAACTTCTGAGGTTTGGAATTGCATTATTATAGGAGGGTTTTGAGTGTGTGTGTGTGTGTGGGTGGTTTACGAGGACATTTCTTAAGGTTACAAACTAGTAATTACAAGGGTTGTATGCTATAAATGTGGTTTATGAGGACATTTCTAGTGTCCCCATAATTCAAATTGCTTAAAAAACACACTAAACTATGTTTTTTTGAAAATGTAAAAACACAGAACGTTTTTTGTGAGGGTTAGTTTTAGGGCTAGGGGATAGAATTTATAGTTCGTACAGTTTAAAAATCATATTGTCTATGGAGAGTCCTCATAAGGATAGCCGCACCAACATGTGTGTGTGCGTGCATGTGTGTGGAAGTGTACGATTACTGGTGTGTTTCGGAAGATAGTGTAAGACTGTAAATTAGCAGTCCCGATCTCATGAAAATTACATGACTGTGGCAATATTTTTGTAAATTGGCAGAAGTTCAGAGGAGAAATAACCACTGAGTGGCGCTAAAAGTGAGTAAAATGTTCTTCCAAACGGATGAGGTTTTAAGGTTAATGCTTCATGAAATGGAAAACATGAATGTTGAAGCAACCACATAATTTTGTGGTGCTTCTGTGACACTTTCGGCTCATGTGTGGACTTGTACCCCCAATCATTTGCATCACATGTGGAACACTCTTTTAGTTGAGCTACTGCACAATTTGATCATGTTCAAACAAGCTTTTAAATGTTTTTGGTTATGAAATGTAAATGTTAAAATGTATCGCCTTACAAGTCATGCACTATATTAAAAGTGTTTGATGGCAAAAGATAGCATTGTGTAAGGAACAGATCCAAACTTTTTTATGAACTGATAATCTTCCATTTTACTCTTGATTTGTGCAAAAGTGTATAAAAGTCATTGTTGTTGTATCACCTCAATTGTTGATTTCACCAATAAACTGCTGTGATATGTACATCAAGCCATGTAAGAATCATATTGCAAAAATGTAGGTATAGTAACGTGGTTCTATGAGACCAGGTTGCTTTGAAGAGTACACATACACACATGTACATACACTCACTGGGCACTTTATTAGGAACAATATGGTCCTAATAAAGTGTTCAACATGGTCTTCTGCTGTTTTAGCTCATCTGCCTCAAGGTTCAACGTGTTGTGCATTCTGAGATGCTATTCTGCTCACTAAAATTGTACAGAGGGGTTATCTGAGATACTGTAGCCTTTCTGTCAACTCGAAACATCTGGCCATTCTCCATTGACCTCTCTCATCAACAAGGCGTTTTCATCCACAGAACTGATGCTTACTGAATATTTTTCTTGTTTTGTTTTTGGCACCATTCTGAGTAAATTCTAGAGACTGTTGTGTGTGAAAATCCCAGGAGATCAGCAGTTATAGAAATGCTCAAACCAGACCATCTGGCACTATCAATGCCACAGTTGAAATCATTGAGATCAAATTTTTACCCCATCTTGATGGTTTATGTGAATATTAACTGATGTTCCTGACCCATTTCTGCATGATTTTATGCATTGCACTACTGCCATACAATTGGCTGATTAAATAATTACGCATGAATACGTAGGTGTACAGGTGTTATTAATAAAATGCTTAGTGAGTGTACATGGATGTACCTATAAATTATTTCAGCATTGTTGCTTCACGTCTCATCCAATTTCTCTCCCTTTCAATTATCTACACAAATTTTGCTGATGTGATGTTTCTGTATAATATAGAAAATTAGTTTGTAAAACCAGTCAATAAGCAGCTCTAAACCTGTTCAGTCATCTGATGTTTGATACACAAAACCTACAATCCTTAAAGGTCATACGAGGTTCTGACCTTCTGCTAAACTTCTCATGTAAAATGATAACAGCATTTGTGATGCTTTGCTTTTTCGAAATATTTCAACAATTAATTCGCCAAATCCACAAGCAGTAGAGCCAGGCAGTTCTCACTTCATTTCCCAAAACCGCAGGAACAAGCAAGTCCCTGGACTGCTCTGCATCTCCTGTCCTGACATCTCTATCCCACCCAGGCCTTTGACCAAAGCCCAAGCGGTTACGATCGGCCTGTGTTCCCTGCTGTTTGTGGACTGAATGAAACAGTTTAAAAATCACCCACAGATCTCCGGGGAGTGACAGAATCTGTGGATACCCAGATCCTGAACCAGAGAATCTGGGTAAAGAGGTTGTGAAATGCCTCTGTTGAGTTGTTGTAAGCTTTTCGAAAATTCATATAATCTCTTTGCTCACTTTGTAAAACCAGGCTTGGCACCTCAGTGCTAATGAGAATTGACGGTTGTGTTGTATTAAGTTGAATCTGGATGTGCAGAGGAGAGAAAAGAGTTTATATAGAGATTAGAGTTGATCCTTTAAGTGCAGCTGTCTGAACAGAGGGGTTCCTCTGGTGCTTTATCAGTACTGCGTGAATTCTCAATCTTGCAGTAAAAGTTTAAAGACTCCAGGTCTGTCAGACTGTACAGACAGTCTTTGCCTGACTGTAAGTTGCTCCACACATGTGAGCTTTTTTTCTTGAACTGTACCTGAGGGTGAAGGTCTTATTTTAATAACTTTTTGGGACTTTTTGCTTACAGGAAAGTATTGTAAGGACAAGAAATGACAGGAAAAAAGATTTACATTCACATTGTTTAGATGAGCACCATGGCTTGATGTGCTAAGCCACGGTTCTGACTTTGAACAACTTTAAACCATGATTTAAAATAAATGGAACTACCTGAAATGCTGTTTAAAGATGAATTGTGTAAATTTTACATGTTAAAATACTTCTGCTTATCCCACATTAATATGCAGGGACCATTCTAATTAATATTACTATATTAAAAGTAGGTAGATTTCCCCGAAAATATGTAATTGCTGTGGCTTTGTGGTGCTATCAAAACATTGATTTGTTTGTTTGAGTGTCCCAAGATGTCCAACATTGCAACATTGGCTCAGCCAATTGAAGGATCTTAGGGAGGAATTCTGTTTGTCAAACCAGTGTAAGACATAAGGACAGTCCAGCTTGATCCACCCTGGTCTCATGAAAATTACATGACCGTGGCAGCATTTTTGCAATTTTATTACACATTTGGCTGCAGTTTCCCAGTGAAATGTCCAGCAGGGGGCAACAAAAGGAAGTGAAATGGTGTCGTAAACAGACACAGTTTTAATGTGAATACTAGATGGAGGTTTTAATGAGGAAAATGTACCCCCCCCCCCCCCCCCCCCCAACCTAAAAAATTTACCTAAACCTAACCAATAGTGATCTTATATTAAATGAGAGGTAGACACAAAATAGACATCCTTACTATTTACCAGTGCCTAAACCTAAACAATAGTGTCCAAAAAAAAAAAAAAAATGAAAAACATATTTTCTGAAGCAAACTCTTCAGCTATTTTCACTTCTATGAAACTCTCATCTCACGTGTCAGCTTGGTTGCGTGACTGGTCTCGAACCGTGTTCTTCCGAGTCCAAAAAACGTTCTACGAGGTGACACAACGCTGACGCTAATCACACTGGATTTAGTGTGTAAATATAAGGTAAAGTTAAGGTGTTTTTACAAGTGTTAATATTTAACAGTGTTTCGATATCATAACATAACCGTGTATGAGTAACAGTGCAAAAAATATGTGTTTATAATGTCATAATCACCTATTGTTGTTGTGATTTGTGTGAAAGTGAATAAAATGCACAGTTGTTTTAGCGGCTGTTAATTTAACCAGGAAACTGAGACTAAATGTGGAACACAGAACGACAAAGTCAGTTTGCAAAATTTTATGAGACTAGGCTGACTTGATCACATGCCTTGCTTAAAGGGTAAAGGGTAAGTGGTGACTGAAGCCCTCTACCTGGATTCAAACCTGCAACTTTACTGTTACCACTCAGAGATTTAACCATTAGGATATCAACACCCTTTAACAACTAATGACAAGCCTTTATGTTTCAGCCTAATGTTATAATAGGTTGTGTTTTGTACATCCTGAATAAATGCATTTTTAATGTGTTCGTTCTTGTAGCAACTCAAAACTGGCAGCTCCCGGATTCTAAAAGAATGCTGCAACTATTGAACTAAAAGTTTACCAGTGCTGGCAGAGTGAATTATTAGCAGTTTCGTAAACTCTGGTAGCTGCCCTTTACAGTTAACTTTTAACTTCTGTACGTCATGTTTTGATGGACAATCGCAAATTCAAATGTGCAGTAAACATGTAAGCATGCAGTAAAAGTCACAGCCCTAAACAATGACTGCCTGAACACAGCTGAAGAATCTGTTGTGCATTAGAGATCCAAGGCCTTTAGTGAGCACATAAACTCTAACAAGAGTGTCCGCAAGACATGTGTTGCAGAAAGACTCAGTAGTAGAGCAGTAGTCACACACAAAGATTGCATGGAAGAGCAGTAATCATAAACAGACAGGTGTCATATAAATCGGAAACCATTAAAATGACAGTGAGGTTCTTTTAACCAGTTTTATCACACAGACACACTATGGCACCTACAAAATTCTTAAAACAAGATATCATCCTCTTTTGCTGAGAGGAGACCAATTCAGGGCTGTCACACAGACAGGAATCACAGCGGGGGGTTTCAAAATATCTGCAGAGGACAGCAATGAGTCACTCTAATCACCACGCAACAGAGATTCTGGGCCGCACACTGCCATGATCTCACCTTCAGTTTTAAGACAGATAGCATGAAAGCTCTAGTTATTTGTGTTGTTATGGTGAGAAAACAATAGACAGAGATGACTAAGTTCTGCTTACTGTAAAGTTTACTTGAAATTAAAATCAAACCTATTTAATTGGTATGTTTAAGTATGTAAGTTTAAGTATACTTCTCAGCAGCATTGTGGTAGTGTCGCTATTATAGCTTTTCCATTGCTTATCAACTGTTTACAAACCCACTGAGTTGCAGGGGTGTGCTGACATGAATGCTCTGTTTGTTGCTCCCAAGCATGTTTGTGTGCGAAAGAGAGGTGGAGGGGGTGAGGGTGCTTTCCACAGATATTAAAAGTTATTTAAATCATAGGTGCTGATTCGAGTTCCTGAGCAATCTAGAGAAGCGATCTATCTACAGGAGTCTGCAGTTGTATGTAAGTGTGTTTATTTCATTGTATTTATTGGACTGAATGTTGACACGGAAGCGGCAGCGGAAGTGGTAGCCCTCCTCTTGTGAAGACCTACTTGGGTAAAGACCAGCGAGTCTACCTGTGTGAGTCCACCGAGCAAGGACACCGACAAGGCGCCCTTCACCAAAGCACTTAAGTATTTTGTATTTTATTTATTCTCTTTTATTATTCTACTTATACATACATACTAACATGTCTAGCTCACTAATAACACATGCATTCAAGCACATCCCTGTTATCTGTTGTAGACCGTTCACAAGATACAGATGCAAGACTAAACGCAACCCACACAACCTACGGCCACTTTGCACTTCAACTCCTGCTCCACTCTCGTTCTCAGTGGGACTCTGGAACTGCCAGTCTGCTGTGAACAAAGCTGCCTTCATTCCAGCTTTCGCCACACAGTCCACCCTCAGCATCCTGGCGCTGACGGAGACATGGATACGTCCTGAGGATACAGCAACACCTGCTGCACTCTCCAACAACTTCTCCTTCTCTCACACCCCTCGACATACCGGCAGGGGTGGGGGAACAGGTTTGCTCATTAATAATAACTGGACTTTTTCTCCACAGGCTTCACTATGTAACAATACATCCTTTGAATTCCATGCCATTACTACAATGCAACCCACAAAAATACATGTTGTTGTCATCTATCGCCCTCCAGGTCAGCTGACAAGCTTTCTTGAGGAGTTGGATGTCCTGCTGTCCTCTTTGCCAGAGGATGGTAGGCCATTTGTGGTCCTTGGCGATTTCAACATACACCAAGACAAGCCCCAGGCCACTGAACTGAATACTCTTCTGGCCTCATTTGATTTGGAAAGACTACACACCACAGCAACTCACAGATCGGGCAACCAGCTGGATCTCGTTTTTACACGTAACTGTATTACCTCAAATATTCTTGTTACTCCATTACATGTCTCTGATCATTACTTTGTTCAATTTAACATGACTCTCCCATCCATTGTAAAACCAACTCCACCTTTGGTTTCCTTTCGCCGTAACCTCCGTTCCCTCTCACCCTTTCGCCTATCCAATGATGTCTCTGCCTCTCTTCCCACAATAAATGTATTTTCCACGCTCAATGTAAACACTGCCACAGACACACTTAGCTCTACCCTAACAACCTGTCTAGACAACATCTGTCCTCTCTCCTCTAGACCAGCACGTACTACACCACCCAGCCCCTGGCTGTCTGACGTCATTCGTGAACATCGGACTGATCTCAGGGCAGCCGAGAGGAGATGGCGGAAATCTAAAGATCCAGCCGATCTAGGTAAATATCAACTTATGCTTGCAACTTTTTCAGATAATGTTAAAGCTGCAAAAACTTCATATTACCAGACCAAGATCAACAGCACCACAGACACTCGTAGCTTGTTTAGAACATTTAACTTGCTTCTCTGCCCTCCCCCTCCACCACCTGACACATCACTTACAGCAGATATCTTCACCACATTTTTTACTAATAAGGTTAAAGCCATCAGCAATACATTCACAGCACCACACCCTGTCAAACACCCAACTCCTGTATGCAACTCTTCTCTCTCTATGTTCTCTCCTCTAACTGACACTGAGGTCTCTAAACTCCTCCTCTCCAACCACCCCACCACCTGTTCTCTTGACCCCATTCCATAACACCTTCTCCAGGCCATCTCTCCGTCCATCCTACCTGCACTTACACACATAATTAACGCATCTCTTCTTGAAGGCACTTTTCCCACTACATTTAAGCAGGCTAGAGTAACCCCACTGCTGAAAAAACCTGCACTTAACCCCACACAGATAGAACACTACAGACCAGTCTCTCTCATCCCATTCATGGCAAAAACACTTGAAAGGGCAGTTTTCAATCAGATCTCTGCCTATCTCTCACAGAACAAGCTGCTGGATGACAATCAGTCAGGCTTCAAAAGTGGTCACTCCACTGAGACTGCCCTGCTGTCTGTCACAGAGTCGCTGAGACTGGCGAAAGCTGAATCCAGATCATCCGTTCTGATTCTGCTGGACCTTTCTGCAGCCTTTGACACAGTCAACCATCAGATCCTACTTTCCACCCTCTCTAAACTGGGCATCACCGGAACTGTGCTTGACTGGTTCAACTCCTATCTCTCAGGTAGGTCTTTTAAGGTAGCCTGGAGAGGTGAGGTATCCAAGCCACATCAGTTACTTACTGGGGTACCTCAGGGATCAGTGCTTGGGCCACTTCTCTTCTCCATATACACAACGTCATTAGGACCCATCATCCAGTCACATGGTTTCTCTTACCACTGCTACGCTGATGATACGCAACTTTACTTGTCTTTCCAGCCCAACGACACCACAGTGACCGCTCAAATCGCTGTCTGTCTTGCTGACATCTCAGCCTGGATGAAGGAACACCACCTGCAACTCAACCCAGCCAAGACTGAACTCCTTGTCTTTCCAGCCAACCCTGATGTTGAACTCAACATCACTGTGCAGCTGGGTCCAACTACAGTGTTGCCTTCCAAAACGGTCAGAAATCTAGGGGTAACCATTGATGACAAGCTAAATTTCACAGACCACATCTCAAAGACTGCAAGATCATGTAGATTTACACTCTACAATATCAGGAAGATAAGACCTTTCCTCTCTGAACATGCCACACAACTGCTTGTTCAGTCACTTGTCATAACTAGACTGGACTACTGTAATGCTCTCTTTACAGGCCTTCCTGCATGTGCTATTAGACCTCTGCAAATGATCCAGAATGCAGCAGCACGTCTGGTCTTTAATGAACCAAAGAGAGCACATGTTACACCACTCTTTGTCTCTCTCCACTGGCTGCCGGTTCATGCACGTATTAAATTCAAGGCCCTGATGCTGGCATACAGAACAATCACTGGGTCTGCTCCAGCATACCTAAAAACATTTATGCAGAGCTACACTCCCACCAGAAGCCTGCGGTCGGCAAATGAGCGGCACCTTGTTGTACCAAAACAAAGAGGCACCAAAACATTTTTCCGGACTTTCAGCTTTATCATACCACGTTGGTGGAATGACCTCCCCAACTCAATCCGTGAAGCCGACTCACTCTCTATATTCAAAAAACGGCTAAAAACACATCTTTTCCAAGAGTATTTAACCAGCCGCTAAAAAAAAAAAAAAAAAAAAAATTCTAAATGTATTAACAATTCTTGTTGCACTCGGTTTTGTATACTATTGTGATGATACTGAAACTTTGTAGTATGGCACTTTTCGTACCACTGTCTCCTTAAGATGATTCGCTTATGTTCTTCCTCTTTTGTAAGTCACTTTGGATAAAAGCGTCTGCCAAATGAATAAATGTAAATGTAAATGTAAATGTAAATGAGCACCCACAGAAAAGCAAGAGTATGACTGCAGTCACTTTTGCTAGCACGTCTACATTAGTTGTCATAGTAATGATGAATACATGTGTATGATCACCTTGTTTGACAGTTTATGGATGTTTTCATGAGGGCATCTAAATATTAACACATTCTTCATGGAAAACTGCTTAAAAAACAAGAGAGGTGGCATATGCAATGTTTATTGCTGCTAAGGTTTACAAATGTCCCATTTTTGCCAAACGCCACATATTTTATCCCATACAGGACACCTAACGTCCCGTATTGAAGGCTTTGTGTCCTGTTTTGAATAAAAAAAGGGTCTCACTGTGGGACTCTTGAAAAGGACTCCCATCCTTAATTGAAGCACTCAAAATGCTCAAGTGTCCCGTATTTCATGAAAATGTTCAACCTTATTGTGTTGTGGAGGCTCACAGATGGTGTGTGTTACAGAACATTGGCGCATCTCTTTGGGTGAGTAAAGCCAATGTCTGTATTATTTGAAAATATGTTTTCACTGCTTTGTCTTACCTGTAACATACTTGACATAATCTGTCCGTTCCATTCAGAAGAGATAATCCCTATACACCTCGACTTTACCTTCCATTTTCGGAGGGTTGAATGATGTAATAAAACAGTCATTCTAAACTTTTTAAGCCATTTTTATTGAAAATTCTCTTGAAATGATGCTACTATGTTGCCATCATTATAGTTTTTCTTCAAAGTGCACAGTGAAGGCATCACTGATGCCGTTTGGAACATAGTACAGTATATGTCTTCTCATCACAACAAATGACGAAACAACCCATCGTGCACAACGAATGGTGGGGTTTGGTCATTACGGCACCCACCGGCAGAAACATAAATCGGCACCTGTGTTTAGGATAATATAGAAGCTGTTTTGTTCAAGTCACGGGGGGGGGGGGGGGGGGGGGGGGGGGGGTGTTGACATCAAGTCTCTGTTTGTTGGTTGCTACACCAGTCTCTGTGTGTGTGTGTGTGTGTGTGTGTGTGTGTGTGTGTGTGGTATTCCCGACTGGAGGGAAACGCAAATCAAAATTAAATTAAACCCGACTACACCACCCTTGGGGAGAGCCAGGGAAATACTCCCAATAAAAGGGCACACAGGTTCATTGTTTCGAAACAAGAGGGCAAGAGACGTGAATACCCAGGTACAAACTATTTTATTTATTTTAACAGAGGAATCATAATGGGCACTGCATGCTCATTCCATTCTTCAATAATGTATTAAAAGTATGGGAACCGCAATCAGCTGCGAGATTCGTAGTAGGCTTCACACACCCATAAAACAACATATACACTAACAATAAGGGCTGAGGCTTACCAGGAGCAGCAGGAAGGCTAACCGGGGGCAGCAATTCCCCGATAAAAGACACATCACCCACAAGTGTACTCTCTCACACACAAACACATGTGAGTCAGTTGTAAAACACAGCACTCCACAGGTGAAAGGGGCACTACCACCATCTAGCAGGGAACAGCTAGCCCCCTGCACCAGGCCTTCAGCTCCTGAAAACACAGAAGAGAAAATTAACAAAATACTCATAAAATTAAAAACAAAAACACAAACTGATTTTTAACATACAACACATAATATGTTGGTGTGAAGGGCAGGGGAGAGCTAATAACAAATCACCCTACCAGGACCAACTTCACACAAACAAAACAAAATAAAATGGTTTCAATTAATACAAAATAACACCATTTCCAAACTCTAATCATGATTTCTGTGGCTCAGGATATACACATGAGAGAACGGATCCCACTTCTCTTTGTGAGAGAGGGAACATCACTTCTGGAGCCAGAAACAGAGTTGATAATGTAAACATACCAAACAAAAATTTATAACAAAACAGAAAACAAAACAGCAGCGTAGTTCAGCCCTGCAGCTTCCATCCAGACAGACACCTTCTGGTGAGCAGATTACAAAAAATTACAAAAAAACTGAACATGAAACCCACACGAGTTTCAAACACCATCGTATTTAAGGCGTTCACATACCAAAAGTGTTGAAGCTACAGCCATATTTACAGCCGCACACACACACACATGGCTGTATGGAACGGCTGACTGAAGGAAGGCAGCAGTTGGCCAGCAGAACTTGATACAAGCCTTGCATAAGCAAACACTAATCACATACAACAAAACTAACATTAACACAAGATACAAGAGCCAGGCAGTTAGCCTAACGTCAAACATAAAAACAAACAATGACAACATATACCTTTTTGAGCAGAAGCGCCCAATACCGAAAAAGGGGGAGGCCATTAGACCATAACGCGCATCTAGGTGACACGTAGCCGCCCTAATATACCCCACGAATGCACACTGATAGGCTATAACCAAAACCATTGAATACTGAGGGGCGGGATACAATAAAACAGACAGATGTGCTGTTCTTACGCACACTGCATAATACAAAATCACATTAAAGTTAATATTATGCATAACAGGGAAAAATTACATTTATACACAAATTACAACATTGGGGGGGGGGGGGGGGACTTCTATAAGACATTAGTCTGTCTCACTATACGTGCATATGCATGTGTTGGTGTATGTGAGTGTTGGTGTGTGTGAAAGTTAAATATAGAGAAAGCGTGCGCAAGGTTGTTTTAAAACTGAAATTGAAATAAATTTAAGACAATATAGACCTTTTTTGTTGTTTTTTTTTTCAGATGTACTTAACCAATGTTTTATATGTTTATTTTGCTGTGGTAGCCTGTATGGCTCTTTGAAATATCTGAAATAATTTGGCAAAGTGATATTGAACCATTACATGGTCAAGACCTGGAACAACTTCATAGCTGTACATTTACTGAAAAATAATTGCACAGCTTAGAACGTCCATCAGCCAAACATTTAACAGCACCAAGGTATAAACTGGATAATAATTGAAAGAATTTTAACATCCAAACAATGACACACTTCACTGATAATACTTCACTGATATATATAATGGAGGTTGGGTTGTCTGACCCACCATTTAAGGCTAGATTCCCACAAAGGATGTCAAAATAAGGTGTTGGGGAGTATGTAAAAAGTAATTGAACTAAGAAGCTTTACTTCTAAATATGAAGATACATTTCTACAGCTCTGTTTGACTTTAAGTTGTAATTTCTACCAACCATTTCTGTCATACCATTGACTGAGCGGTTCAAGAACATGTGCTAAAAAAAATGCAGATGTGCATTCAAGGATGCACATCAACTCAATGCATGGACAGAACTCAGAACATAACATACAGTAAGTCTCTAAAAAATGCATATGCACAATTCATTTGAATATTACATTTGCCCTGTTAAACATAATGCTTTGAACTGAATATATGATGCAAGCTGCCTGCTGTGTTGAAATAAAAACACAATTTAAATATTAGCACACACTGTGTCAATTAGACGCACGTGGACATTACTTTCAACTAGAAAAAGTAAAACTAGAAAAGCATTTTGTTTAAAATTAAAATAAGATAGAGGCCCACGTTATTTATATATATACTATTTTATACAATTCTCGGCAGAAGATATAAAATTAATCAATTCATATTTCTGTTTTAAAGTTCTGTTCTAAGTCACAAATGTATTGTTTAATTAATTAAAAGTTCAATAAGGCCCTATAAAGATAATGAATGATAGCAAAAGTTATATTTCCACCAAATACTAGTCCTTTTGCGCTGAAATTTAATTCACCAGAGGGGAGTTTTCTACTATTCAGTGAAGAAAAGTAGTTGCATAAGTACACAATTTTTACTTACATTTACATTTAGTCATTTAGAAGACACTTTTATTCTAATGAGGAACAAAACAATCAATTTGTCACAAAAAATTCAGCAATATCTGCAGTATCGCACTGCTAAGTTCTCACAGAGGCTGGAGTAGTAAAGATGCTAGTGCAGAAGAAAGAGACAGGCAAATAGGTTTTTTTCTTTTAGAAGAGTATTTTGCATTGATTGGTTAATTGCTGGCATAACAGATGTGTTTTCAGCAGCTTTTTGAATGCTGAGATGTTAGCAGATCATGTGGAGGTTGGAAGCTCATTCCACCACAGAGGACAAGAGAGCGTGAATAATCGTGAAATGTAATTTTTGCCTCTATGCGAAAATGTTCCATTAACAGTCCTGAAGGCCAGAGTCAAAGCCTTGAATTTGATGTGGGCAACAACAGTTCTGACAACAACTGGAGTGAAATCAAAAGTGGGGTGATGTGAGACTTCTTTGGCTGATTGAAGACCAGATGCACTGGACCATCTGCAGTGGATTAAGCTTGGAGACCAGCCAACAGGGCATTACAATAGTCCAGGCTTGAAATGAACAGAGCTTGTATCAGGAGCTGTGTAGCATATTCAGACAGGAAAGGTCTGATTTTCCTGATGTTGTAAAGTGTAAACCTGCAAGACCAGGTTTTTGATGAGATGTTGGTAATGAAGTTAAACTGGTCATCCACTACCACTCCCAGATTCCAGACTGTCCTCCTGTGCGTTAGAGTAGTTGAACCTAAATTAATAGAGAGGTTGTGGTCAACAGACGGGTTGGCTGGGATCACAAGGAGTTCTGTCTTGGCAAGGTAGAGCTGAAGGTGACATTCCTTAATCTAGGCCGAGATCTCAGAGAGGAAGGCAGAGATACGAGCTGAGACAGTGGGGTCGTCAGGCTGGAACGAAAGGTAGAGTTGTGTATCATCTGTGTAGCAGTTGTAAGAGAAACCATGTGCCTTAATGATAGGTCAGAATGATGTAGTGTAGATCGAGAAAAGGAGAGGTCCAAGCACCGATCTGTGAGGAACACCAGTTTTCAGCTTGTGTGACTTGGACTCCTCTCCTCTCCAGGTGAATTGAATGGCATCTAGGCTAATATAATTTTTTTTGATTCCATGTCTCAACCTTGGGATTCATATCCCGAGGTAACCAGAGCCAGCCAGATCCATCTCTGTTCCTGCTTGGTGTCGGACTTCACTGCTACGTGTCGCTGAAAGATGATGACAAAATACAACTGGTGCCAGCCAGACATCACTTCAGTCTTTTGACTTCAGAGGATGAACTGATGGCAGCTGCAACTGTAAAACATGGGATACTTCATATACCACTGCCTGAACCTTGAATTTAGGATGGACCCCACCAAACCTCACCGAAATGACTTGCAGGTTGAACTGTGATGCACCTCATTAATCTCTGCCTGTATCACTTTTGACTATTGATGGACTACATTCTTGAAATGGAATCGAAAAGACTTCATCAGCCCACTAATAAAGGACAATGCATCAATGGGAACTTCTGCAGTTAATCCAGGATGGACTTCAAAGACATTAGTCATTAATCTTAATGTAAAAAAAAAAGTACAATTTACAATCATATTTAATCAAACGACACAATGATGACTCTAACACATTCTATATATATTACAGTTTAATTATTGTTAATGCATGATTTCCTGTATAGCTGCTTTGAAATGATGTGTGTTGTGAAAAGCGCTATTCAAATAAAAATGACTTGACTTGACCTTGAAGAATCTGCCTGTGAGGTATGACACAAACTAAGTTAGTCTTTCTAAGGTAGTCTATCTTTGGAAGCATTGTTTATAATTAAAAATTACCCAAGATTGTCATATTATACATGAGCATATGTTAACGTATACAACCTTATTGTAAAGTGTTATAAATCATAATCTGTCTTCCATCTGTTATGATCCCCACAACCCCCACCTCCATAGGTCATTGTTTTATTTGCACCCTGTGCGTAAACATAGTATCACACACACAGACATTTAAAATATGAAGATTAGAAACCATTGCAGAAAACACAGTTTTAATGTTGCATGTAGGCCTACAGTATTTCTATCCAGCTTCTTGCTGACATAGTTTAGGCACTGCTCCCTGTTAGGGTAGGGTCACAAAGGGAGAGATCTGGTGTTTTAAAATGCTATATGGATAAATGTGCAACTTTTGCCTACCCTGCAACCAGGGGTTACTGATAGGAGTATTTTGAAGATGAGGGTACCCTAATACCATTCTGGACTACTCTGCCTATATAACCCCTGCCTGCAACGGTGTTCAAATGTCTACCTTGTATGCATTCTCTGGAAATGTTTTTGCAACAGTATGAATGAAACTATGAATTTAAACTCTGAGTCTCTCTTGAGTTTAAAGACACACATGACATCTGTGTGAAGATGAAGACACACATTACATCCCTGTGTGTGTACAGAAGAAGACACACACATGACATCTGTGTGAGGATGAAGACACACAATTAGCTATTTTCTCTTCTCGTTGCTCTCAACCTCAACCTTGGATACCGGAAAAACTCAAGAATCTGACACCATAATTTTTGCTTAGTGTGCTTGAAAATCAAAAGTAAGTTTAACATTTTCTTTTACACTGCTGGCCTTCATAAGTCCACTTTCCTAAAAATTAATTTGGGAAGTCCCTCACCAGAAACGGCACAAGAGAGAGTAAAGAGTGGATCACAAAACG
The DNA here is from genome assembly GCA_032164185.1 of Moxostoma hubbsi. NCBI lineage: Eukaryota > Metazoa > Chordata > Actinopteri > Cypriniformes > Catostomidae > Moxostoma > Moxostoma hubbsi. The sequence goes on from JAVLUX010000034.1 coordinate 13,806,197, forward strand.
AATGTGGTACTTCCCCATCTCGCTTTCTCACTCTCTATAACTGTAAATGTGTCCAGCTGTGCTTCGATGGGAAACAGCAGTATTCTGAGGAATGGAGAGATGAAGGGGAGACACATGTTAGAGTAATCTCTTCTCTCTCTGTGAGTTACGAGCTCTCTTGCTCGCTCGCTCGCTCTCTTTCTCTCTCTTTTTTCTCTTTCTTGCATTGAAGTAACTAAAAATGGGAGGGTTTCTTGAGGTGAGACAGAAGAAATATGAATTCAACATCATTCAAACCCTTTTGGAAGGAATCAATTTTATTTATGCTTGTTACTTCCAAATGGCATGTGATTATTATTATATCCTTTAGCTGGAGCAGTTTTGAGAGCTACTTATAAATATCTCTGGCATACAACTCAAGTCCCCCAGGAAACGCATTACAATAGAGAGAGACAGAGAGCGAGAGAGTGAGAGAGATGCTCATGCATGACATCACATCAGACATATAAATAACCTGCATGCTGTTAAAGTATTTCTGATGGTTTTATGTTTTTGGACACCCCTCATTTCTGCTCTTGTAAAAAGAGAGAGAGAGAGAGGAGGGGGAGGGTGGGGGGGGGGGGGGGGTAGACTCATCTCTTGCATCTTACTGTTAGCTCATAGTGGTCTGCCATGTTTGATCACATCCTGGCAGGTCACAGTGCTAAGCATGTTGCTCACAGGTGGTTCGCATTTTTGCACACTGTTGCATTTATGGCTTTCTAAGACATCTCCCTCACTCCGTCTGCCTCTCTCTTAGCAGCAGAAGTTTACAGGGAAATGGATGTGTCATATGCAGTGATGGGCAGATGGATGTTCTGAGGCCAATGTAATATTATAGCGCCCCCCAGTGGGTTAAATTAATTCTCTAATCCAATAGGATTAGATCAGTATCAGATCTGTAGATGTGAACTCTGTGTGTAAATCTATGGTAAATCTATATAATTCCTCTCTGGATTCTGGACACATACACAGACAGACATCCAAATTCAAAGTTTGGGGTGCTTTTTGTATGTCCTGGGACCTGATTAGTGGAGGTGAAGAACATCATCTTCATCTTCTGTCATTTAATGCTATTCATCCCAACCTGGCATTAATTACAGCCAATAACTTCATACACTATTAAATCAGAACCGAAAAGTGGGCCAAGTGCTTTTGCTCAAATTGTCCACTGATCAATATGTAATAAATGACACTTGATTTGGTAAATCAGTTGATCAGTTGGTATATGTTCAGAGTTAGTAAAGTGATTCAGTCAATTTCCAATTAATTTGATTTGTGGGACAGGTTTTCATATTTTCCCAAACATACATAGGGGATTCATTTCAAATGGCACAGATTGAATGACAGCTGATTTGCAAGCTTGCCAGAGCTGTGCATGAGTGACAGGGGTTTGATACACTGTACAAAATTATAGTGTATGTTTATGGCTACTTGTTGCATGACTTTCACAGTATATTTTACAGTAGTGTTTCTACAATTTATTAAATATAAAAGACAACTGTATAATGTGACTTCGCAGAGAGCAGGAACAATAATTAACTGTAATGTAGCAATGATGTGTTGTATAATCACAATGAACATCTGTATTTTCTTTTTTACATACAGTGTTTGTTAATTGTCACCATCATTGAGATTTGTATGCTGGGTGTTGATATCTTGCGTGTCTGAATCACATCTCCATCAAACTTATTATACAGCCATATACAACCATATTATAGCCTAGCTTTGAAAACATCCTTTCGTCATTTTTCATTTAAAATGATACTATTTCTTTACATTTAAGTGTATGGTGTACATATGGTGTAGTTTATACATCATGGGGCGACATAAAGTCAACCACTAAATTGACTATTTTCTCCATACACTACATTACAATAAATTGTGCTCTTGAACACAACTGCATCAACTGGGAGAAATATTATTAGAAAGAAACAAGATAAAGTCCCATCTAATGGGAACTCTAAACACCATAATGGTGACTTCAAAGAAGAAAAAAAATAATCATATATGCAGTGCAATGTTCAGATTTCTTTTTTTCTCAGTAATTTGTTTTGTTGTGACATAAAATTGCCTAGCCTTAATTGATTTTACAGTAAAATATTGAAAACAGTATTTTATTGTAAGAACTTACTGGTACAGCTTACAGTGAGGGATTGTTATTTGATAATGGTGATTTAAATTATATCACAGTTATGGTTTGAACTGTTCTGAAAGGTGATTTTATTTTTTTCTTTCTGCAAAATCCATATGTTATCTGGGCTGGCTTTAGTATCTTATAACATAGTAATAACAGTTTTATATATTCTAATAGCATCCACAGATGGTTTTGTGACATAAATAGCATGTCACACATTATGGTTAAAAATATTTATCCCTGAGTCCATTAAAAATCTTTATGTATCATTATCCTTAAGTCCATTAATAATCAATGTACAAATAAGTAAACTAAATGTGATGAAGATGAATGTGTACTCCTTAGAAAAAAATTAAATATAAAAAAAGTAATTAAATTGATTGTACGTGATCTGGAATGGCAGACACCTGTCTATATTATGTCTCACAGCTGAAAATGCATATCAAAGCAAAACCCAAGCCAAGAGGTCAAAGGAACTGTTTGCAGAGCTCAGAGACAGGATTGTGTCGAGGCACAGATATGGGGAAGGCTACAAAAAAATGTTGGCTGCATTGAAGGTTCTCAAGAGCACAGTGGCCTCCATAATTATTAAATGGAAGAAGTTTGGAACAACCAGGACTCTTCCTAGAGCTGGCTGTCTGGCCAAACTGAGAAATCCATGGAGAAGGGCCTTGGTAAGAGATGTGACCAAGAACCCAATGGCCACTCTGGTTGAGCTCCAGAGATGATGTGTTAAGATGGAAGAAACTTGCAGAAGGACAACCATTATTGCAACATTACACCAATCTGGGCTTTATGTCAGAGTGGCCAGACAGAAGACTCACCTCAGTGCAAAACACACGAAAGCCTGCTTGGAATTTGCAAAAAACACCTAAAAGACCCACAGAGTATAAGCAGAAAGATTCTCTGGTCTGATGAAACGAATATTGAACTGTTTGGCCTCAATTCCAAGCATCATGTCTTGAGGAAACCAGGCACCGCTCATCTCCTGCGCAACACCATCCCAACGGTGAAGCATGGTAGAGATAGCCCCATGATGTGGTGGTGTTTTACAATGGCAGGGACTGAGGAACTGGACAGGGTTGAAGGAAAGCGTAACACAGCAAAATACAGAGATATCCTTAATATAACCTGGTCCAGAATGCTCAGGACCTCAGACTGGGCTGAAGGTTCACCTTCCAACAGGACAATGACCTTTAGCACATAGCCAAGACAATGCAAGAGTGGCTTAGGGACAACTCTGTGCATGTCCTTAAGTGACCCAGCCAAAGCCCAGACTTCAACCCAATAAAACATCTATGGAGAGACCTGAAAATTGCTGTCCACCTACAGTCCCCATCCAACCTGTCAAAGCTTGAGAGGATCTGCAGAGAAGAATGGCAGAAAATCCCCAAATACAGGTGTGCAAAGCTTGTCGCATCATACCCAAAAAGACATGAGGCTGTAATCGCTGCCAAGGGTACAAAATCGCTTCAAGTACAAAGTTAAGGGTCTGAATACTAATGTGAATGTGTTATTTCAGTTTTTCTTTTTAATAAATTTGCTAAGTTATAAAAAAAATCTGATTTTTGCTTTGTCATTATGTGGTATGGAATATACATTTATGTGAAAACAAATTTTTAAAGCATTTTAGCATAAGACTGCAAAATAGTAAGATGTGAAAACAATGAAGGGGGCTGAATACCTTCTGAATGCACTGTATATATACAGTGTACAGTATATGTGTGTGTGTGTGTGTGTGTGTGTGTGTGTGTGTGTGTGTGTGTGTGTGTGTGTGTGTGTGTGTGTGTGTGCAGTACACTATATTTATATACTATATACACCTTTGTATGAAATCTTCAGTTTTTTGACAATTTCAATCATTGTATGGCCTTTATTCCTCAAAACAATGATTGACTCACGAGTTTTTAGAGAAAGCTGTTTCTTTTTTGCCATTTCTGACCTAATAATGACTTTAAGACATGCCAGTCTATTGCATTCTGTGGCAACTCAAAAACAATCACAAAGACAATGTTTAGCTTCATTTAACAAACCAAATAGCTTTCAACTGTGTTCGATATAATGGCAAGTGATTTTCTTGTACCTAATTAGCAATGTATCATGATTACTCAAGGATAAGGTGTTGGAGTGATGGCTGCTGGAAATGGGTCTGTCTACATGTGATCAAAAATTAGTTTATTCAAATAGTGATGGTGCTGTGTTTTACATCAGTAATGTCCTGACTATACTTTCTGATCATTTGAATGCCACTTTGGCATTTCCTTCCGAAACAGCTAAATATGTACTTCATTCCAAACTTTTGGTTGCCAGTGTGTATATATATATACTGTACAGTGACTGCTTTCCCAACACATGCAACCTTTTACTTTCTTTTCACCTTTTCCATTCTCTGAAAGACATTCAATTTCCAGAGCTTAAAGAGGCATAAAAAATCCATACATGGGAAGCAGCCAATATTTAACATGTCCAAGAGATTTCATCCAACAGTAGCAACAAGAGGGAAAATGCCCCATTGTTTCCAAATGCAGCAATGAGCGTGACAAATTATTCATTTTCCACAAGCAAAATTGGAGTACAAGACAGTGAGTCTGGACCAGGGTCCCAAATACCATCCCGAGCTAGCAAGTCATGACGCAGGTAATCCCCTAGTCATCCTTTCACAAAAAATTAAAACAAAAAAACACATTTATTATTTACTTTCCAGCTAAACATTTTCCTGTCAAATCACATCAGTATGTAGCTTTTTTTTTATTTAACTTTTTTTGTTACAATATAAGACATAGACAATTCTTTATGGACAGGAAATAGCATTGTTGTTGATTGACTGAGTATAGTGCTGCATGTTGAATATGGCTTATTTGGGGAAAACACTTGTTTTGGTTGGAGTGTATAAACCTCTGGAAACACCTCCTCTGAAGCTCTCTTTGGAGTTTTACAGTGGAATAGAAAGTGAATCCAGTGTCTAAGGACACCAGCTGGGCCTCTCGATTTATTCTCAAGGATGTTTAACTAATTAACATCCTCACTAAATTTTTCTTGAATTCCTGATTAGATTGCAAAATGGGACAGTGGCAGATGAGGCCTAATGCATATCATCTTTAGCTCCATGGCAACTTCTTCCTCTCCCTGTTGCACTCAGCACTAGTTGTCTGAAGCTGGGACATATGCGGCAGATACTGACTATAAAAACCCTTTACAAGGGGAACAGCACACCTCATTTCAATTTTCAATTTGCACCTGTTCATTAATGTGGTTGTCTTTTAAATAATTCTTCCATTCCACTCTTTTTTCTCTTGCTGACAAAGCCTCCTGCTGCTTTAACACCTTCTGTGAGTCTTCTGGAGGACCAGGTGCATTTGTCTATGTGTTGTTCAATGAATGGGAGGTGGTGTGGCACCAGAGCTGATGGTGCTGATATTGAGCGGGTGATTTAGGGAGCCAGGCAGCATGGTTCAGGGATGGGAGATATTTGTAAGTTTGGTGTTAACAGCACTAAACAACTCATGAGTCATATCATGGTGTATGGAGTTTAATCTGATTTGCGTCTGCAATCGATTAAAGGTTGATTCCATTCAATAGAGTTGTGTGTGTGTGTGTGTGTGTGTGTGTGTGTGTGTGTGTGTGTGTGTGTGTGTGTGTGTGTTTGAAATAAGAAGAGATTTATGGCTAATAATTGTCAGTTATGATGGAAACTTCAGTCTCACCACTGTTGTTTAACAGGAGGGATTTTGTACTTCTGTACCTGCTGGCTAAAAGATAAACATTGCATTTTCCATTGTGCATTTTTTTTATTTAAGGAGTTATAATCACTGCCTTCTCTCTTCCCAGCAGCTGGGTATCAGGCTTTAAGTGAATGATTTCATGTCATGATTCTCCAATCATTTAAAAAGACTTCTGGGATCCAGACAGCCTAAAGCTGAGGTAGTTATTAAACTGTTTAAAGTTGGTTGATTCTTTCATTTGCATTAACAATCATCAAATAAAAAATGCTTTCTAGCTGTCCAACTTGTCATCTTAAACTGCAGCTCCTTTTCCAATAATGTGAAACGACCACATACAGTATATCTATATATTACAAAAAATGAAGCCTTCCCTCTGTGGTGATTTGCAGTGAGTTATTTTCTAATATGGCTCTGTTTGTTTATGTTAGTATCAAGGAGACAATCCAGTTCGGACACCATTGTCATGTCCAAATAATCCAAATGAACACCTGTGTTTAAAAAGAATCTGGTGCATTGTTAAAGGGATCATTCTCCAAACATTCTGACATTCTGTCATCAACACATTTCATGTTCAGTAGATGTTAGGCAAAATGACAGCCTCACTATTCACCTTCGTTGTTTGAAAAACAAAAAGCAATGAAAGTGAATGGTGACTGAGACTAGCATAGCCTAATACCTAACATCTCCTGTTGTGTTCAACAGAAGAAATAAATTAATACAGGTTTGAAAGTACACATAGGTGAGTATATGTTGACAGAATGTATTTTAGGTGAAATATCCCTTTAAGGTAGATGCAGTTCAGCTCTGTATGATGTCCTTCCATATGCAACATTTATAAGTTTATATTGTTAAAAATCAACAGATGGGGAATGAAAACAAAAAAAGTTGTCTAATAGAGTTGGTTGAAGTCAGAAGACATTAATTAGGGCATAGCTGTGTAATTTTCTGTCTCATGCAAAATGCATACCACATTTTAAAAGGGGGGAGGTTTTCTGTTTAGACAATCGCTGACCTATTTTCAGAACAACAGAAAGTACATTGTGTTTAATTGTTCTGCTTTGTTTCGTTTATGTGAGAGAGAAACCTACAAACATCTGTAGTCCAAATGAGCTGGTGTTTCATCAGTTGAGTATGCTCTCTTCTGAGCACACTTTAAATGAGATCCTAAGCAACAATTGCTTGGGTACACATGTACATTTCACCAAAACAGTGCTTATTATCAGTGCGAATGAGATTTACTACCCATGTGCAGTTTAAAGCTACAAAAAAGTAGTCTTTGAAGCATCTGTGTGGTGTGGCCATTGACACTCTTCATATGCTGTGGGGCCATTGTAGTTAAAACTATGCAAAATGTAAATGCCAGCAAAAACGTTGAGCGTTGACCTCCTGAGTTTTCAGTGGATTGCCAGTTGTAAATAAGCCCAAATAACCCACCTGTACAAGAAAACAGCTTCTTCTACCATTCTGTTTCCCCTTAGCTTATCTTATTGTGCCAGGTCTCCTCTGTGGTTAAGCCGTGGGCAGCAGTGTGTTCCCCAGCAGGGCCCGGGCTAATTTATTAGCCCGTAAAAGCCTGCGCAGCCTCCAGTAGAGCTTTGATATATTCATCACAATGTGCTGGCTCGTAAAAATACTCAACCCCCGAGAGATTTCATCACTTTGTTTACAAGGACCTGTTGCAGGAGGACGAGGAGGAGGGAAAATAGAGAGATGAAAAAGAGGAGAGAAGAACTGGAGAACAGGTGTTGCTGGAAAGTTACATGATTTTTCACCTCAAGGCTTCAAGAGATGTGTTCTGTGCGTTTTGATGATTCCCAAGTCACTTTTATGGTCAGGTGTTGAATATCACATGCTGGTCTAAAACCAGTACTTCAGTGAAACAGAGCCTTGCAAAGACAACTGTTGACACTGATATGAACATCTTTGCTGTTTAAAATTCAGTCTCTGTAGACCGTATTAATGAATTCCAACATTATTGACCTAGTCAGGAGGCATAAACTTCGCTGCCTCCAGACAAGATTGCTGGTGTTGGGCAGTAAAAGTTATTTCGGTCTGTTACTTTCTTACTTGAGAGGACGAACATGCCAAACAGATGTAATGCATTTCCACGTTTGGATCTGCAGTGCAATTCATAGCATAGGGTACATTAGGACTAAAGGTAACCCCATAAGGAAAATGGGTTTGTTTCTTGTTGCAAGTATATCAATATTGTATATAGAGGGAGCAACATACATTTTGTGAAATATAAATTATAATTTTAGCCTTGTTGTACCCAGGGTCCGAAATTGGTGGCTAGTAGACGAAAACATTTACCAGCCAGATTTCTTACCATTTTTAAATTGTTTTTATTGCATTTTACAAGCTGATTTTTCAGACATGAGAGACAAATAAACAATACTATAAGCATGTTTAATGGTAGTATTTTTATCAAATGAGGTGGTGTTATTCAGAACCTCACAGCACAATCCAAAATACAAAATTTGATTTATTTTTGTCAAATAAAGTGCTGCATATTAGAGCATCACAGGTGTGAGATTTTGCTTAAATATTATACAATTACTTTTGATTTATTATTATTAGTGGTAGTAGTAGTAGTCTTCTTAAGCACTATTCGAATGGGATTAGTTTTATATGGGGATGTGGGGTAATGTATTAATTACCAGATCTTCTCAGTTCTCAGTCATTTTAATCCTGTGCGAATCGGTCATGTATTTTTCCAAGTAATTTTCCCAGATTTTTTCCGGACTGCACGTTCCCGCACCGGTAAAAATTACAGCGGGTTTTACCCTGTATAAAATGGCCTGTAAAAATATCCCCTGGTAATATTAATAATTTACACTTTGCAATAAGGTTCCATTTGTTAACATTAGTGAACAACATTAGTTAACATGAACTAATAATGAACAATAATTATTAAGCATTTATTAATTTTAGTTCATGTTTATTTCAACATATACTAATACGTTTTTAAAATCAAAAGTTGTATTAGTTAACATTAGTTAGTACACTATGAACTAGCATGATCTAACAATGAGCAATTTTATTTTTATTAGCCTAAATAACATTAGAAAAGATTAATAAATTCTTTAACAAATATATTGTTAATAATTTATTTATGATTACTAATGCATTTACTACTGTTAACAAATTGAACCTTGTTGTAAAGTGTTACCTGTGCAAATTGACCTGTTAATAAAAAGCCCCTAAATCTGCACTTTCCAGCACTTGAGCTTTTAAATATAGCTGTTTCTTAAGTTTTCAGAGTGTCTGAACTGGATGTTGGTCAAGAGAATACACCAGAAAAATTAGACGCGTTTCACAAATTCAGATAATGCTGGCTGTTGCGTTTGGACTGATGCATGTTTTTCTCAAACTCTTTATGCTGTCAAGTGTTTATTTACGCATGCAAAAGAGAACCGAGCAAATTACAGGCTTGTTAATGTCACCAGTTATGTTGTATTTAGCAGATATTTCAATCAATTTCTTCTAATAATCACAGCTACAGTATATGATTATGTTTAATATTTCCTGCATAATTGATCAGCACAGTATACTATTTCTAATAGGTCAATTACGGGTAAGAGCAGTGTGTAGATAATGTAGACACACTCTACAGAAGTTTTCACCTCCGGAAAAGCCGGAGGCTACATGACTCAAAGTGAATATTAAACTGCAAACGGCTGCTATTTAATTAAATAAAAATGCAGTCTGTATGAAGTGAATGAGCTCTCTGCTCACGGTAATCTGCTACAAACAGAGCGTGAGAGTTTGAGCCAAGGAGCTCATAGAAGCAGCCGGCTTCAACCCTGATTCTTAGAGGTTTGACTTTTTGGTTAGAGGAGGTAAAAATATAGCAACCAATCTGAAAACACTACAAACGCACTACAAATTAGACTTGACTTCAGCAAGTGACCTTTGGCCTTTAGGATAAGAGCTGTCCTGTTTTTTGAGTCTGACTCAACTATGATCTGCCCCTTGATGATGGTTTTGGCTTTACACAATTACAGAATTGCTTCTCCCCTCCCATTGGCTTTTTGGAATTAGAGGCAATGCAGATGTTAAGTGCCTTCACAGAACTGTACTTGCACTGGCCCTTTATGTCCATGGACATTACAGCATCAAGACCTCAATTTGGCTCGACATTACACAGGAATTGGCCTCTAATTGTGTGTGCGTGAAGACAGAGGCGATGTACTAAAACTAATGTGATTTTGGTGTACATTGCCTTCCGCCCACACTGTCTTGATGAGGTCTCGCCTTTGCCGACAGTAGCTAAGTACAATGGCAGGTCTTGGCATGTGAAGCCTCCTTATTTTGCCAGACAGCATTGCTCCCCTCTCACTGCTGTGGTTTGGGTTTGGCTCATGGCATGTGGGGGATTTGAGACATCAGAAAGGCATTTCCCAATGTGACCACAGGACTTGCCCTCCTGTGTGAGAACAAGGCAGGTTCTGGCACCCAGGCTACACTAATGAAAGATTTCATCTCAGTTAAGGGCCGTAGGAGAGTCACTTACTTTCCGTATGACATAATGCAAATCCTGAAAGTGGTGTTGTTTTATTTGGTTACCTAGCTATGTTGTCCAGGCCACACCGGGAAGGATGACAAAGCCTGAATCTTCCTGCTCACGTAATTTCCTCTGAAGCTAATCAACACCACATCCAACAGAAGGCCTGAATGATCAGACCTCTGAACCAGCTACACACTGGATGTGGTGTTGATTAAGTGAATTATATATATATATATATATATATATATATATATATATACAGTTCCAGTCCAAATCTGATTAGACGAGAGATGTTCCAAGAGTGCTGATAGCTCACACCATTAGCACTGGGACGTTTTACTCTTTGTATCACTACGCTTGTGTTTGTGGCATTCCAAGCTAATGTTTCAGATCAGTGCAGATGTTGAATGGCAGCTCAATGTGGGAATTAATTTCATCCCATCTGAGTCACCATGTGGCAACAAAATACCCTATTATGTGTGCTATGAGCGAGTTAAACTGACATTATATACTGTTTGTTATCAGGCACAAATTTCTTTGAAGTCATCAAGAATTGTCTCTCACTCCATGATCGCTCAGATTACTACAACTCTATAGATGAGAGATAGAGTTAAACACACTAGTTACTGATGATTCTGAGAGTGGCGACAGACGGAGTAGTCAAACATGCTCAGGGTGCCTACCTGATATAAGTTTCTAAGTTGGGAGGGATCTCAACTTTCAACATGGCTTTAGAGAGAACGCTTTCTGTATCAGTGTAAAAATAAGAGTTCCTAAAGAAATATACAAGAATGAAACTGGAATCCTCCATGTAGATCCTCATGTGTGAAGATATACACTTGAACGTGAGTGAAATACTAACAGGATAATTTAGATAACACGCATGGCTGCATTACTCCATGATCAGAGCTGAATACTATCACACTATATGTATAATATATGTATTTATATTTGCTCTTGCGCTTGCAGTTGGTGGAACTGCTGTGTGTTGAACATGCGCTACAGTGATGTACAGTTTTCATGGCTGCGCATGTCTACAACTCCATCTCCTGCTGAATGTGATTAGACGCGCTCCTCCCTCGAACATAGATAGGGGAAAATGGGGTGGTGAAAGCTACGAGCTGGGCCCTCTGGGAGTTGTGGGCCCCTGGGCTTCAGCCCGTGTAAGCCCGTACTGTAATGAGCCCTGTTTGCCTCAGACAGAGTGGTACAGGTAATCGCTGCTGTAAATACATTTACTTGCACAACAATATATATATATATATAGTTGTGCAGTCTCACAAAACATTAATACTCACAGCTCTGTCTTTCATAATTTTCTGTACCTGTGACAGAATTTCAACATTACTTCCATTCCCAAGTTCATTGTACAAACAGTTCTATGTGTGAACACAGTTTTGATTCTCTTTCCTCGTTCTCTGCCCCTTCATCCAAATAAACCCTCAACACAGATCCAGAGCCAAAGAAAATCGAGATATATTTGATCCTTGATATGTGGTCCTCTTGCAAATATATATATATTTATATAGTTTGCAGTAATTTTAAAAGGAAACAGAACAGTGTAAAGCAGAAGGTATTGTGAAGGGTTTCTCATTAGCTGGGATTTTGTAGTGTTGTGGCAGTGTCATAACCTCTAGTCTAAATGTCAGCAGGTCAGCAGGACTGTAGTATGTGTATGCTGCATTCTCAATGCAGTTTGTTCCTGAGCTTTAATATATTTAGTCTGTGGGCCGAGTCACAGGTTCCCCTGAGGGAGGTTATTGCCTTGTAAACTGAGTTAACATGTATGTTAATATGTATGTTAATGTTACTGTATTTCACTACAGGATATGAAGTCCCAAAAGTCCTGCAGCCTATGTGAGACTAAATAATCCATCTCAAATTTACAAACCTTCATGATTTGTTTAGCAACTCAAAGAAACATGGTTGATTTTACTATTGATCTTTTACTATTAGAGAAGCAGTGAAATAAAAAGTTAAAAGGATAGGTCACCTAAATTCTTTCATCAATTAATCACCCTCATGTTGTTTCAAAAGCATGACTTTCTGTCTTTTGTGGAATACAAAAGGAGATGTTAGGCAGAATGTTAGCTGTAGTCAATATTAATTTTCATTTAATATTGTTTCCATACCATGAAAATTAATTTTAACTGAAGCCAACATTACTTTGTGAATTTTCCTTTGTGGGGAAACTGTCCCTTTCTATTTGTGGCTTAATATTAATATTTCAGCCAAGACTTTGTCTCTTCATCGGCTATCTTATTTTCTGTACATTTTAGATTGTTGGATGCTAAATTGTGACAAAATTTTAGTTTAATAAATACATATATATATATATATATATATATATATATATATATATATATATATATATATATATATATATATATATATCACATGAGCAAGAGTGTGATATGGCCCTACATGTCGGCCTGTGGCCGAATCACAATAGTGCTGGTTCAGGGCCATTGTGAGTGTGATATTGCTTATATACATCAATTCAATGAACAAGTAAATTTTTTTTTTTAGGAAAAAATGAGTACGGACATAAAAAAACACATTTGTGCATGGAACTACTTTCTTACTCGACTGTAAAGGGTCGACACAAAGGTTTCTCTCTCTCTCTCTATCATTAACAAAGCATTTAAAAAAAGAGAGGGGAAAGGCCAACACGGAGCGGCAGTGGGAGAGAGAAAAAACTCTTACTCTGCGGTTTTGCTTTAGTGTTATCCACGTCACTTGGTACAAGTATACTGCCGAATTGGCCAACACAACATAAACAAAAATTGCTGTGTTCACCTTTTATTGACTGTTTAGACATTTGATAAGAAACATTCTAGCCAACGAGATGCAATTAGCACTTGGTCGGAGCTATGAGGTCAGTCTAGGGAGGAGCCACAATCCCAGAACTAAGAATTAAGACCACTGTAAACCTCATTTAATAGTGTGAAGGAACCTCAGAGCTCCAGACAGCATGATCACTCTGGCTGATAAGCAGCTGCTAACAGTAGCGGTGGGCTAATTTGCTGCTTGGTTAAGGGGCAAAAAAAAAACACCAGCCCCAGCCTCAAGTATGCTGGCGGTCAAATCTGGAGCATGTTTGCTTTACTAGTGTGAGCTCGGACACTGGTTTGCATTCTACTGACACACATTTCACTGTGTTTTCATAGGAAATAAACAGGCTTGTTGCAGAGGCATTATCACTCCCCGCCTGTTTGGAGCGAAACCAAGAATTACAAATCTGCAGAGCTGTCCAGTGGTTTCCGAAGATGGAATTCTCATCAGGTATAATGTACAGGGTCTTTCAAATGTAGCGGGTGACTGAGTAAAGGTGACTGTAGTAAGTGTGAACAGAACCAGGGCCAAGTGCACAATCACTTTCTGATTAGACTGATCTGATTTTCACCACCACAAGTGGGGTAAAAACATTCTGCATTTCTGAAGCAGCATGTCATTCATCAAAACAGCAGAACCACCTTAAAATAGGCAACGCTAACATGTATGTAGGAATGGTGGTGAGCCTTTACCAAGTTAGGTACTGTAAGGGCTCCAGTACTAGTTTATTGCCATCTTTAATAATAGTTATTCTAATATACCTCAATCCTGTTGCGAAAAAAAGCTCTAAGGCATGGTGCCAAGGTCTAAGCTGGTCATCCCCTCCTGGTCAGGCTGGTTAGTTTGTTAGTTTTAGCTGGGTTTTGGGCACTTTATAGCTGGTAAGCCTGGGGTACTAGCTTAGGCTAGCTAAAACCAGCTTAAATCAACTAAGACCAACTTTGACAGGGCGGAGGGCAGGGCCGGGTTGTGATTTTACACACCCGGTCCCTTATCAGGCTAATTAATTAATTATCTGTGCCATATTTGGAGCTCCTTTCTTTCTCTTTCTATCTGTCTTACTCTGTTTTCTAATTTAACTTTAGTATTTTGGAGAATTTTTTGGGCAAATCAAGTCAAGGAGATTTTGTAGATGATTGTTTGAGGTGAGTTTTCAAGGTGTACGGTGCCGCTTGCTAATATAATGGGATCCAGCTGGTAGATGTGTGTGTAAACCTTACTCCCCTGGCCTCAAGAGGCACACTAGCGAGGGAATATAGAGGCCGTAGCCTTTTGCCTCCTTGTTAGCACACCAGCCTCCCATGCCGGAGACACCGGTTCGAATCCTGCTCGGAGCAGGTTGCGTAGGTCCGGTTAAATTAACCCACAGTCAAATCAGTGTCCCTGGCCACATCACAAATACACACATACTGTGGGTCATTATAGTCACTGATGTGTGTGTACACAAAGTTAATGGGTCAGATTAGGGGAGAGCTGTACAGTAATAGCTGCCGCCTCAGCTGTAACACTGTGGTTAACCCAGCAAAGCTCATTAGCTGTGTCCATGAAAGGCAGACCATTTGCATTTCAGTCTCAATGTGGGAACAATTTAGCCGTCTAATTGGACAGATCAACGAGGGTGCCGTCACTGCTTCACCAGCTTTTTTCTTTTTCTTTTTTTTACATTCTGCCTTTCATTATCTCTATTCTTCAGACTCTTTCTCCTCTATCTCTCTGGATTATGCTCTGTGCAGCTTTGAAATATGCTAACTTCAGCAGTATGAGTATATCTAAACATTTTCTTGATTACTCTACAATGTACAATGAGATATGTGCATGTCAGCTGCTATCAGCAGAGCAACATTTTAGAAAGATAATTCCTTGTATCTGGTTACCTTTCTAAATCATAAAGTAAACTAGTTTCTGTTTGTATTTATGTAGACGGCTGGAGATGTTTTCTCAGTGGGATGATTTGGCAAAGCTGGGAATCCCTAGTGAGGGAAAAATATAAATTATGGGCAACGGATAGAGGAATGAGGTCTCATTTGGCTTGAGACTTTTGAACACACACACAGAAGTACAAGGACCCAGTTGGCTGAAGTTTCTGATAATGCACTGCAGTGTGGGAAAGCTCATCACTCATCTTCAAATGTTTATCTGGAAAAAATTTAAACGGCACACACTGGGCATCTGTTTCTGTAAGCTTCCAGTAGATACAGAGGGACCTGACATTCCTGTGGCCCCAAAAAGTATTTGGACACTGAACTCACACTTAAAAATGCAAGAATATTTTTGTATTATAAAACATAAAATTGGTGGCATTTATTTTAAAGACAAACACACTTTTCAAGCAAGACGTTTGTTAGGTTTGAAATGATAAAAGAGCAGATTTTGTGTCACTAACACTGTGGTTACTCTGCTAGGACACTTGTGACACAAATTACTCTGAAATGTGAAGTGTGTTCTGAGAAAGGCTCCAGTATAATTTGTTTGAACATGACACTTGCTTTAATAATTTAATATTGAATATTAATCAGAAGTGATATTATAAGTCGGGCGAGAAACAGATCAATAATAAAGTGTTTTTGTTTTTTGTTTACTTTAAATCATCTCCGCATTCTTTTTCATATTCTTCTTTTGTTTTTGGGGATTCGCATTCTTCATACATATCGCCACCTACTGGGCAGAGAGAAGAATTTATAGAAAAAAAAAAGGACTATTGAAAATATTGATCTGTTTCTCACCCACACCTATAATAGTGCTTCTGAAAATATGGTTTAACCACTGAAAATGTAAGGATTACCTTTTTTGCTTCCTTAATGTGCTTTTTGGACCTTCAAAGTTCTGGCCACCATTCACTTGCATTGTTTGGACCTAGAGAGCTGAGATATTCTTCTAAAAGATTTTGTTTGTGTTCAGCAGAATGAAGAAAGTCATATACATCGGGGATGTCATGAGGGTGAGTAAATGATGAGAATTTTCATTTTTGGATGAACTATCACTGTAATACAATGACATTCAGTCATAAAGTGAATTAAGTGTCCAAACATGTCCAAATATTTTTTGGGACTACAGTACAAACACACATGCCCAAAAACTATATGAGTGCTCCAGTGTGTTTAGCTGTAATAAACTCTTCTTTTCTAAAAATATGAATCAGTCATTCTGCTAGGATTTTAAAGACAGTCCCTGTCACCACTTTTTCAAACACTGAGTGTATTTACATGCACACCAATATGCTGTTAACTACCAAAACTCAGCTCAAAAAATCAGTCAACGCAAGTAATCATTGGGTTATTCTCTGCTTTTGACATCAAAATATGAACATTCATGAGCACAACTCTAACACACATTGGATAATCCAGTAATGAAGCTGGTAAAGGTGTTTACATGCAGAGCAATATCAAGTCAATTGGCAAAAATCTATGTTAACAATAGGTTTAGTCTTTTATGACCTCATAAAGTAAAACCATTTCAAAAATTTACATACCTATTAAGCATAATAACAAGATTGTGCATGACATGCTCATTGTTAGTTTATAGAACAAACAGTAAGACAGTTACAGTTACTAAGCTCTCCAGAGGAGGATGGGTTTCCTCCTTAAACCTTGGTTTCTCACAAGGTTTCTTACATGGCTCAAAGGATGATTTTCCTTGCCACTGTCGTATTTGGCTTCGACTTTATGTGAGTCCTGTGAAACTGTCTGAGACAATTATTTTGATCTAAAAGCTCAATATAAATAAATCTGAACTTAAACTGATTGGCATTCACAGACACCAGAGAACTCCAGCTTAAGAACTACTTGGCATCTTCTTACGAAACCCAATAAGAAGAAACGGAACATGTTGCTGATTGTGTTTTTCTTGTCACAGCTTGGCCTCTATAATGACGGTGTAATCTTGTTAAATTTTTCCTATTCTCGTTATCATGAATTCCACTGTTGGTTCTGTGGATGCCTCGCAACGAGAGAAGTTCAGTCATGGCTTATTTTCCTGTGAGACTGGGAAATATGATTTTCGGGGGATTTTAAACATTCAGATTCTAACATCTAAACATCGTTTAAACAAGAAAAAAATATTTGAGAAACAGAATGGCATAAGAAATTAATTTAAATTAAATAAATGAAATCAATGAAATCTAACAAAATTTGGTGGGGTTTATGCTTAAAACAGTAAAAACTATTTGCCAATGGTGTAAGAAAAAAAAAATTAACATTTCTTACCCCATTGGCAAGTAGTTTTTTTGTTTGTTTTTTTAATAAGCAGAATGTGTTTTGTTAGATGTCTCTGAAAACAAGACAACATACAGTATATTATGACATTTTGCTTCTTATGTAAATTAATCTTGTTCTAGGAATGTTTTGATATTTTTACTGGAAAACAAGTGTGTTGCAGTATTTATCAAACTCATCTTTCAGATTAGAAAAATCCCTCAGAGAAACAAATGACTGACCTCAGCTGAATCCAGACTCTCTTCTTGTTTTCTCTCGGACAACAGGGAGGAAGCCTTCAACCTTTGCTCCTCTTTCTCCATCTATTTCTCTTTACATCACAATCGCTGACATCACAGTGGAAGCCTTTGAATTCCTATTTCCAAAGCGCCCTAAACGTCTGGAAATCTTGCATTGAACTTTTGGTGTCTTCTGAAGTTTTGGCATAGCCGCATGGTGTAGGTGATTGAGAAATCTCATCTCTGGTCATGAGAGATGCAGACATCATGAGACCTAAGTTGTTTTTGTTGATAGGATCATGGAAAATGTGAATAGGCTATGTATAGTTTTAGATGAAGCTGCAATCAAAAGTCCCAGAGTCATCTCAGGCTTAGCATGCTGCGCAAAACTAATTTCATTGAGATTTGTTTTGATTTGTTTTGATTTTTGTTTTGAGATTTTATCCACCAAAAATGTGATATGTTATATGTGATTGTGAGGGAGGGAAAGAGAGAGACGTAAAAAGAGAGAAATCCAGATGGATGCTATTTTTGATTTATGGGAAAACATTTCTGCTTTTTACCTTCCTACAAAGAACCAGATTACAACTGAGCAGACCCCAAGTTCTCAGATAAAATCACAGAGTAATCCCAATCTGGCAAGGGCACCAAACAAAGGACTGAGGGAAAGGCAGACATACAGAAAGAGAGAGAGAGAGAGAGAGAGAGAGAGAGAGAGAGAAATAGGAAAAGAGAAAAGAAAAGAAAAAAGATGACATGCTGAAAAGATGTAATGGCATAGGTATGCTTGCCATCGCTTAGTAGGATGGATGTTCTATCCATCTTTCGTAAAGTTAGTATGGTTACGAGGGCCTCTGGTGGAACAAGCAGGCAAATTCTGAAACCTTTGTTTTGTTTTTCTAGAAAATAAGATAATTCCTAATTTTAACATTAGTCTAATTGTGAGATGGCTGGAGAGAGAAAGAGAGGGAGAGGGGGCAGATAAAGCAGAAAATTGTGATACTGTTATGAGTTTACTTTAGATAAACTCAGTGATTTGATGGACAGCATGGCAGTGGTTTGAAGAGAGCAGAGGAGCAGGTTTCACTCTGTTACAGTACAGCCTTTGTTTAAGACTTTATTATTGTTTTTACTGAAGCTCTACCACAGGGAGCTGAAACACACCCAGATCATCACGGAACACACTCATACACATGGACAGGCACAGTGGTGATGAGTGTAAATGTAAGAACTGTCAATATTGCTTTTGCAAAGTAGACAGTGTGTGTGTGTGTGTGTGTGTGTGTGTGTGTGTGTGTGTGTGTGCGTGTGTGCGTGTGTATGTGTGTGTGTGTGTGTGTGTGTGTGTGTGTGTGTGTGTGTGTGTGTGTGTGTGTGTGTGTGTGTGTGTAAGAGAGTTGTGAATTGTGTTAGAGAGTTTGCAGATAAAAAATAATTAATCCAGACTGGAAATTAAGTTATAAAGCAATAGTTTACCCAAAAATTTTAATTGTATAATCATTTACTCAACCTCATGTTGTTCCAATTATTGTTATTTATTCATATATTTATTTTTTCCTTGTGGAAGACAAAAGGAGATATTAGGAAGAATGTTAGTCTCAGTCACTTTCGTCACACTTTTTCCATACAATGAAAGTGAATGGTTTAACATACTGCCTAATATCTCCTTTTGTGCTCCACGGAAGGAACAAACTCATACTGGTTTGGAATAACAACACAAGGGTGAGTAAAAGATGACATAATTTACATTTTTAGATTTTTAACAAAAGATTTCTCAACAGATGTAGATTGAAGATACAAGTTGTATGGTGCAGGAAGAAGGTCAGTGTTGTATAAAATAAAGGAGGTGTTAATAACATGATGTGGAGTGGAGGGGGCGGGGCCGGAATGGAATGTCGCACGCACGGGCCCCTATCGGCCTGATGGGGCGCGCGAGAGATAAAGGCGGCCGGTGACGACGGTTCGAGAGAGAGAGTTCAAGCACGGACATGTCCGTTGTGTGTGTTTGTGCTTTTTGTTTAAGTTCTCATTAAAATATTATTTACGTTGACAAGCCGGTTCTCGCCTCCTCCTTGCCCATCTTAACCCCATAATACACATGAATATGCAATAAAAACAATTAGAATAAAAAACACGTGCACCTCATTAGAAATTATGTATGAGCGATCCCATAAACCGATACAGGCCTGAAATTACCGGCAAACACATTTTTATCTATAAATCCATATAAATGTGCACTAATCCACATTTCATGCATGCATACAACAGGAAGTAGTGGTTGTCAGATGGGTAATGAGATATAAATTGAGACAGAGGCTGTGTCCAAAATATGAAGGTATCTCCTTGAGACTGGTTTCAGACAAGGCACCAGAACATAATGTCTACATATGATCTAATATAAATTCAAGTTTGCAATACTAAGCAAATATTTGAACCTGGTCTCATAGAATCACACTACACCTACATTTTTGGAAAATTGATGTGGCTTAGGCACCATGCCAATTTCCTGGTGAAATGAATACTAGAGGTGCTTCTACAATGACACGCATTCCCTTTTACACAAATCATGAGTAAAACCGCAGGTTATCAGTTCATTTTCATCCTGTTTCTCACACAATGCTATCTAATGACATTTAAACACTTTTATAATAGTGCATAACTTGTAAGGTGATACATTTTAACGTTTGCACTACAATACCAACTGTATTAACCACATTGTTAAAACACAATCAAATAGCACGGTAGATCAACTAATAGAGAGTTGCTCTTTCAATGCAAAGGACCAGGGTATAAGTCCTGATGAGCATGTGAGTCGACATATGATATCATAAAGCACTACAAAATAAAATGAATGCTTCAGCAATTGCCTTTTTCATGACACATTTGCATTTTATAAGATTATCAGTTAAGTTTAGGGTAGGGAGGTCAGTTTTGTTGATTTAAAACTAGATAGAGTAGTAACCTTAACAAACCTCTTCTATTTTTCATCTCACATTTGCTTTTTATGACACTAGAAGTTAGTTTTAGGTTTAGGGTAGGGAGGTAGGGAGGTTTTGGTAATTTCAAACTCAACAGAGCATTAACCTTAAAATTCCATCTGTTTGGGAGAACATTTAACTCACTTTTAGTGCCACACAAAATAAAATTTTGCTTCAATCGCATAACTTTCATGAGATCAGGCTGAAATATTTAGTGACTACATGTTTAATGTTCCCGCGACCCTGTACACAGGATAAGCGGTTGACGATGGATGGATGGATGGATGGATGTTTAATGTTTAATTCCCAGTAGAATGAGAAGTTGAAAAAGATTTTGGAAAAGAGAAAATGTACTCCATTCCTTAAAGGAATAGTTCTCCCAAAAAAGAAAATTCTCATTTACACAGCCTCATGCCATCCCAGATGCATATGACTGTATTTCTTCAACAAAAAGCAAAAGAAGATTTATGGAAGAATATTTCAGCTTTGAAGTTCCATTAAATACAAGTGAATGGGTGACACATTTTTGAAGTTCCGAAAAGCACATATAGTAATCATAAAAGCAATCCATATGACTTCAGATGTTTAATGAATGTCTTCTGATGTGAAATGCTAGGTGTGTGTGTGTGTGCGGAATAGATCATTATTTAAAACTTTTTTCCTAAAAATTCATGAGGATCGAGTTCACTTAGCCTCCATGTGATGTAAACGTATTGGCAAGATTAAGCGAGAACTGGTGTGTGAAATATGAAAAAATTAAAAAATGCAACAGTGTTGTTTACAACAGAGGACCATAGGCATTCATAACTAGATGCCTCATTCGGCTGGTTTGGTTACATCAACTGCAGCGCCATCTTAGAAAGGACAACAAGGAGAGCTGTTTGAATCGGTTTGAGATACCTCAGACTAAGCTCCTTCAGAACACTACAAAACTGTTTTTGTCTTTAAACAGTATCACGGTCCATAGGAAAACCTGCTAATAAGGTATCTACATATTAATATCTATGCAGAGTAAGCTGATTTGCTTATGTCATGTAAGAGGCAGTCTGAACACCACTAACGTCAATGAGCTGGCCAGATGCTAACATTTTCAGTAAAACACTGTTTTAAATATTGATGTATTTCTTACACACACCGAGCATTTTGCTTCAGAAGACATTAATTAATCCACTGAAATCAATTGGATTACTTTTATGATGGCTACATGTGCTTTTTGGAGCTTCAGAAATTTGGCACCCATTCACCTGCATTTTAAGGTCCTACAGAGCTGAGATATTCTTCTAAAAATCTTTGTTTGTGTTCTGCTGAAGAAAGACACATCTGGTATGGCATGAGGGTGAGTAAATACTGATAGAATTTTCATTTTTTAGTGAACTATTCCCTTAAGAAGAAATTGTATTATTTTTATTTATTGGATTTGGACGTGCTTTAACTGTGCAATAGAAACTCTCACAGAAATTCTGATTGTTTTAATGGTTATAATGCTAATTGTATTGGTTTTAATGAAAACTATAATGATCTTGGTTGGTCTGTACTGGTAATCTGTTGGCTTTTATTGGTGGCATGTTATGTCTAGTTACTTATCTATAATGGAACCCAGTACATGCCATTAAATCCTAATGAAATATGATCCAAAATATGCGACTTGTAATGTTAGTGGAAACCATTGGACTTTCTTTCTTTTTTTCAGTTTTTCAGTAGGGTTGTTGGCTTGTCTAACTGGAATCCAGACTAGTCGCATTCACTAGCATCTCATGCTTGGGACCAGCATCCAAAACACAAATGCTGGTGACCAAAGTTGGTCTTTCCAGGAGGTAAATCGATCAGGTCATTGACTTAGTGGTGTTGTTGACCAACTGACCCTCTGGAATTGCTGCAATTGTTAGTGTTGATGAGTGGAACACACAAGACTCCAATGAACAAGTAGTCCAGCAGCTGGAGTAGTGCATTTATGGTGTGTGCACGCGTGTGTGTATGCATGCGTGCGTGCCTGCGTAAGTACATGCGTGTGTGGGTGGGTGTGTTTAGGGGGTGTGCTTTTTTATGTTACAAACTGGTCATTACATGGGTATTATGCTATAAATGTGGTTTATGAGGACATTTCTAGTGTCCCCATAATTCAAATTGCTTAAAAAACAATAAATTATGTTTTTTTGAAAATGTAAAAATGCAGAAAGTTTTTTTGAGGTTTAGGTTTAGGGGCACGGTTAGGGGATTGAATCTATAGTTCGTACAGTATAAAAATCATTATGTAATAGAGAGTCCTCATAACGATCGCTGCACCAACATGTTCAAGTGTGTGGGTGTGTGTGTGTGTGTGTGTGTGTTTGAGAGAGAGAGAGAGAGAGAGAGAGAGAGAGAGAGAGAGAGAGAGAGAGAGAGAGAGAGAATTGGACTGTGGTTAGCCTCTCTATCAAGGATCATCATTGCAGATGACGTGTGCTGAAAACCTCTCTTGGCCTTGCTCAGACAGCCACAGTCAGGGTCAAAGAGCAAAGTTAAAGGGCTGCGTGCTGGGTATTAATTTACAACACGGCTGTCCTGAGTCTTTATGTTTCTCTATTCGTGGAGGATGGTCTGATGACGCCCTCACTGATTACACTAGTGACATTCAGTGGAGATGACAGTCTATGATTGAGGCGGGAAACTCCTGTTGACTTCTCCTTACCCTTGACAGTGTCTCTCCAGGGGTCTCGGCTCCTAAAGTAACCCTACTTTCTTAGCTCTAATCAGTTCTGTTTCGGTCCCATGGCTGAGATTGCTTGATAATGAACCACAACTAATTGGACAGATGCAAACCCAGTGACAAACGTGTTGTCATGGATACCAGGTTATCTGGGCCTGATATTCAAGAAATAGGTGGGAATTAAACACAGGCAGGAGCAGAGATATGTCAGACACATAATCATTTTCATGTGATTGAAAACATATGGAAGCCTTGGACATGCAAGTGGACATTTGCACACTCCTGACTGCTTCAACAACAGGGTTCAGATTATTCACTGTAGCATGGTATTAACAGAAGACATTAAAGTTATACTGTATGGTCCATATCTGAATCTGTTCTGAATACCTCTTCAATCTATGGATTTAACCACCAGTTTGAGATCTGCGATAAAATTAGGTTTTACTGTAGAATTTGTGCCAAAATGCTGCCAGGAATGTTGCTCAGTTCTTCAGCAGGTAATGAAAATATATAAATGGAGCCTTAAAGGAATACTTCACCCAAAAATTTAAATCCTGTCATCATTTACTCACCCTCATGTGATTCCAAACCTGTATGACTTTTATTTTGAGGAATGTACAGTACCTTCTCCATCATAAATAAAATAAAAGCATGCTTAATGTATTATAAAAGTTGTTCATACGACTTGTGCACAATATTTCAATTATTTTTAAAGCCATACGATAGCTTAAGGGCCTGGGTAACTCAGCAAGTAAAGATGCTGACTACCACACCTGGAGTCGCAAGTTCAAATCCAGGGCGTGCTGAGTCACTCCAGTCAGGCTTCCTAAGCAACCAATTGGCCCGGTTGCTAGGGTGGGTAGAGTCACATTGGGTTAACCTCCTCATGGTCACTATAATGTGGTTCTCGCTCTCTGTGGGGCACGTGGTGAGTTGTGCGTTGATGCTACAGAGAATAGCGTGAGCTTCCACATGCGCTAGGTCTCTGCAGTAATGCACTCAACAAGCCACGTGATAAGATGCACAGATTTATTGTCACAGACGCGGCGGCATCTGAGATTTTTCCTCCACCACCCAGACTGAGGTGAGTCACTATACCACCACGAGGACTTAGAGCACATTGGGAATTGGGCATACTAAATTGGGGAGAAGGGTAGAAAATCCCAAAAAAAATTGCATGGAAAGAAGTGACTGGTATGTTCTTCATAATTTCTCCTTTGCATTTCACAGAAGTAAGTAATATGCACAACAGAAAGAAAGTATAATGGCATGAGGGTGATAAAAATTATGCCAGTAGTTTCATTTTTTAATGAACTATTCCTTCAAATTAAATGAACCATTGTTCTTTGTCTATGTCTTCTTTTCTAATATTTTAAAATGTGGCTAAAATAAAAACTCTTATTATCAGTAACCACAATCAACAGAAATATTTTCTTTGCTTTGTTGTGAACTTAGCATCCTCTTGAAGAATGAGTCAACATTTTTCTTTAACATGTCCTAGCTTCTGTTCCCTCAGGCAAGCTTTCCCAGGGAAAGACAGTGAAGTGATGCAAGGAATGAAAATAATATGAAATGAAAAACAGAAGAATAAAAGAGCTACAGCCAAAAAGCTCAATATAAACTGTTCCTACTGCGCTGCTACACAGCTTACTGTTCTGCCACCTCAGAGAATTAGTGTGAGAGAGAGAGGGCAAAAGAGGAGGGGGGTAAGAAACAGAGTGGACCCTGATGAGGACACGTCGGTTCCACCCACGAGAAAAATGCTGGAAGAAAAAGAAAAGCAAGTAAGAGATTAGATGACAGAATTCCAGCAGTGAAAATAAATGAAGAATTTAGGTAAATTGTTGACTTTTTACTCAACAAGAGAGAAATATGTATAGACAGAAATAGAGAGGACATGGAGAGAGAAAGAGACAGAGACCAGAAGCCAAGTTGATATTGATGTAGTGAAAAGATACTGTGTGTGCACGCACAGGAGTTCTGCTTAATGTGCACGTAAAGTTTTCTTTGCAGTAAAACAACTGTATTCATTTCAGATTTAATTACACAATTATTTGTTCATCTGAGTTCAGTCCTTTATGCTGTGATTCCCAACAAGGAGGTCCTTAAAGATTTACATTTTTGTTATGTTACACCTGTAAAACAGAAATTTCGACTTTTGAAATAAAATATTATAGATATATATACAGTTCTGTAAAAAATTAAGAGCCCTCAGTTAAACCTCAGTTTCTCTGGGGATATACTATTTATAGATATGCGTATGAGTAAAATGCTTTCATGCATCTTGGCATGCTCTCTACCAGTCTTTCACATTGCTGTTGGGTGACTTTATGCCACTCCTCGTGAAAACATTCAAGCAGCTTGGCTTTGTTTGATGGCTTGTAGCCATCCATCTTCCTTTTGATCACATTCCAGATGTTTTCAATGGGGTTCAGATCTGGAGATTGGGCTGGCCATGACAGGGTCTTAATCCGGTTGTCCTCCATCCTGGAAGGCCTTCAAGCCACAATGTCTCACACCCACTGTGAAAATTGGTGGAGGGTCTGTGATGATCTGGGCATGTAAATATACATACTCACTGAGAAAATTATTAGGAGCACCTGTACACCTACTTTTGTGATTATTTAATCAGCCAATCATGTAGCAGCAGTGCAATGCATAAAATAATGCAAATACGGATCAGAAGCTTCAGTTAAAGTTCACATCAACCATCAGAATGGGAAAAAAATGTGAACTCTGTGATTTTGACCACTGCATGATTGTTGGTGCCACACAGGCTGGTTTGAGTATTTCTGTAACTGCTGATCTCCTGGGATTTTAACACACAACAGTCTCTAGAGTTTACTCAGAATGGTGGCAAAAACAAAAAAACATCCAATGAGCAACAGTTCTGCGGATGGAAACGCCTTGTTGCTGAGAGAGGTCAATGGAGAATGGCCAGACTGGTTCAAGCTGACAGAACGGCTACGGAAACTCAGATAACCACTCTGTACAATTGTAGTGAGCAGAATAGAATCTCAGAATGCACAACACATTGAACCACGTCGGGCACTTTATTAGGACCATAGAGTTTCTAATAAATTGTTAAGTGTGTATATTGTAATTTACAGCTTAAATTGTTCCGTTATTTTCAGTGTTCTGTGTAATGCATTACTTAGTAATGAATTACTGTAGTTAAATTACATTTTCATTGAAAAAAGTAAAGTAAGGGATTACTCTTAATTTTTCAATAATTTAATTACAGTTACTTCTGATGTAATTGCGTTAAATACTGTATAGACTCTAGAATAATTAGATATAAAACAATAGTGAATTTAAAATTGAAAAGTAACGTCTAATGTTAATATATATGTTTTCTAATTTAATTTTCCCCATTTGATTAATTTATTTGATTTTATGTGATTTATTTGAAAGAAGACAAAAAGGTTTGGGCAACAACACTTTAGAGCTTTTTACATCAAAAACCTTTAAAGTGTAGCATTGGTTTTCAAACTGTTGATCAGGACCCAAATTACAAAGAGAACCCTTTTCCCCCTCAACAATCTTTTCTGCCTGTCTACTGCACAGATGCATCCAAATGGAAGAATAAGGAGGAAGATTATTGTAATGCAGTGTGGTGTATCAGGAAGCCACAAAGTCAAGGAAACACACACCATTAGCCAACACTGTCTTTGAAAAAAACTGACAATACCCTTTTCATCAGCAAACAATGTGTGTATTGTGTGCGCACATATTTTCTGACATGCAGGCACGCCTCTGCAGGTAAATCGCAGGTGTCTGTCCGTTATTGCAACACTTGTTACTATTCAAATAAATAACATTACAATCTTCTCCATTGGCAGGTGATACTTGACATGTTTATGTTTTTAAAACATTTTCTCAGATTATGATTTTCATAACCCTAAAGACAGTCCACCGTACATTCCTGCCCTTGAGATTAATTTGATATAAAGTTTCAACTTTCTTTATATTAAAGCCACAACACATGTAGAGACAAAAGAGTTAATTAGTTCAAATCATAAAATTTTCATCAGCAGCTTTGGAATGTTCTAGGTTGCTGTGGGAAATGAGTGTGATCCTTCACTCATTTAGACAGTTTACATTCCATCTGCGGTTTAACAGCCATCTAAACAAACACTACCAGGTGAAGTGTTTAAATCAAACACACACACACACACTTGCACGCGCGCGTGCATGCGCGCGCACACATAAACGTACACACACACATCTAACACTGGTTTGCTGGTCTTAGCGGCTCTCCCAGACTGGCTTTAAAGGAGGTTTAAGCACTGCATCCGCTGGTCAGGCTTGGGAGAACAACTGTAGCTGACCAGCTAGACCAACTGACCAGCAATTGATGATTCCTTGTTCTGGGTTGACTGTATCCATTGATTTGCCTGGGCCTAGAGTTCAGGGATTCAATGCAGTCACTGTTTACTGAAAGCCCAGGTGTGAGAACTCACTCTACTGGACATTTAGGCGCAGTTCCAACATGACTTTCTTCAGGGCATGTCAGACCACTGACTTCCCAAGCTCTAATGTCCAACAAAAACACATAGAGATTTTATTCATCACTCTTTAAGTAACCACCTACGTACTGTACATCGCCGGTTTGCTGCTCTCAAGTCACAATCTACCCTATATAACACCTATTGCCCTATCTTCTATCTTTAGCCCACTATCTATCCCCCATGCAAACACAAACCCCGCTTTCTGCCCCAGGCTAAGTGTTTCTGTAAAACTAACTCTGCTGCCAATTATCGGCAAGAGGCTGTTTCATTTTGATGTGGGTAATTTAACAAGAGTCCTGTAAACGACTGCATTTTTCTTTCAGAGTGCTGTAGTTTTGTCTCTCATTTCTTTAACAAGCTGGAAAACACTTCAAGAGGAATCAGACTCCAACATATGCAAACCAGCTGCAACAGGTCAACATAAATAATCAACAACAGGATTTGAGCATGTTGGATGCCTTACTAAACAGAATAAAGATTTTCTGTGGATGGGTGCCCCAGCAATGAAGCAATTCCATTTAGTTGAAAATTGGATAAATATTTTGTCAATTATTTGCAATTTGGACAAGTAAATGCAATTAATATGCATGTAATTATTGTAATCTGAGAATCTTACAGATAATTATGTTGGGGGAAAAATTTATAATTTAATGCCAGTTTTAAAAACAGCCAAAAAGAATATTCAGAAGACTGTTCTTGCACCACTATCGGAAACAAAGAAGTCTTCAGTGTCCTGCCTTCAGTGTCGCACTCACACCAATCATCATGAAGTGCTTCGAGAGGCTCGTCAAGAGCCACATTAAGACCCAGCTGCCCCCTCACTAGACCCACTGCAGTTTACGTATCGTCCAAACCGTTCAACAGATGACGCCATTGCCACCACCCTCCATCTGGCCCTCACCCACCTAGATAAAAAGGACACATATGTTCGAATGCTGTTCATAGATTTCAGCTCAGCATTCAACACAATAATTTCTCAGCACCTGATTGGAAAGCTGAACCTGCTGTGCCTGGATACCTCCCTCTGCAACTGGATCCTGGACTTCCTGACTGGGAGACCTCAGTCAGTTCGGATCGGGAACAGCATCTCCACCACCACCACACTGAGCACTGGGGCCCCCCAGGGCTGTGTGCTCAGTCCACTGCTGTTCACTCTGCTGACTCACGACTGTGCAGCAATGCACAACTCGAATCACATCATCAAGTTCGCTGATGACACGACCATGGTGGGTCTCATCAGTGAGAATCATACAGAGAGGAGGTGCAGTGGCTAACGGACTGGTGTAGAGCCACCAACCTGTCCCTGTATGTTGACAAAACAAAAGAGATGGTTGTTGACTTTAGGAGAGCACAAGGTGAACACTCTTTGCTGAACATCGACGACTCCTCTTTGGAGATCGTCAAGAGCACCAAATTCCTTGGTGTTCAACTGGCGGAGAACCTCACCTGGTCCCTCAACACCAGCTCTATTACCAAGAAAGCCCAGCAGCGTCTCCACTTTCTTTGAAGGCTGAGAAAAGCACATCTCCCACCCCCTATCCTCACTAAATTCTATTGAGGGACTATTGAGAGCATCCTGAGCAGCTGCATCACTGCCTGGTTTGGGACTTTTGGAAAGCCCTGCAGAGGATAGTGAGGACAGCTGAGAAGATCATCGGGGTCTCTCTTCCCTCCATCAAAGCATTGTGGATGACCCCATACACCCTCACACAAACTCTTCACCCTCCTGCCGTCTGGCAAGAGGTACCGAAGCATTCGGGCCCTCACGGCCAGACTGTGTAACAGCTTCTTCCCCCGAGCCATCAGACTCCTCAATACTCAGAGACTGGTTTGACACATACACACATGTGTCCTGAGTTGCACTTTAATTACTGTCACTTTATAACTGTCTGCTACCTCAATAACTGCTATGTGCATAGAACACTATCTCATAGTACGTCATGTTTACATTTGGCATTTTTAGAAACTGTCATCTTTTTTGCACTACTGTGTACTGGTCGGCGCTGCACTGTGTCTCACTGTGCCTATTGTCCTGTACATTGTTAGTAATTTATTGTACTGTCCCGTACTTTTAGCACACGTTTGCATATGCACTTTATATAGGTATTGTATTTAGTTTGTAGTCTCATGTGGTTCTGTGTTTGTCCTATGTTGTTTTATGTAGCACCATAGTCCTGGAGGAACGTTGTCTTGTTTCGCTGTGTACTGTACTAACTGTATATGGTAGAAATTACAATAAAAAACCACTTGACTTGACTTGACTAATGTTGGTTTATTTTCCTGTCTAACCAATAAACACTTTCCTGATGCATGTTTTCTTAAGTGATTAAACAGATACACATCTGATTGAAAGTAAGAAAGTATACGCCCTCTAGTGTCATGAGGCTTTTTTCCACACAATTGTGAACTAAAATGAGTTCCTTGTAGAACCATACCAAAACTATACAGGCATCATACAGGAGTTTAAAAAATGACACGACCCGTTAATTTACTTCAAATGTGAAAACCAACAACATTTTGGTGTTAATGCAGCACTTTTGAATCTGGATGCATGCACTTTTGCATGACATTTTATGTTCTGTTCCTCACACACAGCTCTTGTATGACTTCAGAGGTCTTGGAAAATATGACACGAATCATGTGGGCTACTTCTACTGTGCTTAGATTGTGGATTGTTTTGGAGCTTGACATGCCCTTGTCATAATGACCTGTTGTGTTGCAACATCTGCATAACAAGTCTTCAAAGATACTATTGTTTTCCACTGAAAAAATACCAGCACACAGTATCTGTTTCAACATGAGGGTGAGTAAATGATGACTAGACAAGTTTTCATTGTTGGGTAACTAATCCTTTAACAAAGTCAAAAGCAGAATAATAGAGAAAAAATACCAAAAAGAGAGAGTGCAACCAGGTCCATCTAAAAATATTACATTGTTTTTATTCTCAAGATGGCGCCGAGTATGGCTGATGCGTCGCGAGCTCCGTCAAAACACTGCAGTTTATTGTTTGTTTTGTTTACAGTTCTGTGTTTTTTTGTCTTGGATGTTGTCTGCCTTATTGTGTACGACAGACAAACGCTTTTGGACATTGGTTCGGCAATCACACACCGAAAACCGGACTTCACATTCCTCAATGCCGACCCGCGGTTTACAAACACGCCAGCGGAGCCCTTTGTTTGGGCTGCCTGGCCGCGGAAACGCAGAAGGAAAAGAGGAAAAAGAGCCGGCGTTCTCATCAGATTAAGACGTCGCGCAAATCGCCCCCCGCTACCCAGTATACTACTGGCAAATGTTCAGTCTCTGGACAACAAGCTCTGCGAGCAGAGAGTGCGGATCTCCTTCCAACGAGAGACGAGAGAATGCTGCGTTATCTGTCTTACGGAAACCTGGATGTCCGCGGAGATTCCAGACTCGGCCATCGAACCCACGGGTTTCTCCGTGCACCGAGCGGACAGAGCGAAAGACCTCTCAGGTAAAAGCAGAGGTGGAGGTGTATGTTTTATGATCAACAAATCATGGTGTGATCAGAGGAATGTACATTTTATCAGGTCTTTCTGCTCTCCTGATCTGGAATTTCTCATGCTTCTGTGTCGACCATTCTGGCTACCGAGGGAATTCACAGCGGTCATTATCACTGCTGTGTACATCCCCCCACAAGCCGACACAGACCGGGCACTTAGGGAACTGTATGGCAGTATAAGTGAGCAGGAAACCGCGCACCCTGAGGCTGCGTTCATTGTTGCCGGGGACTTCAACAAAGCCAACTTCAAAACAATAGCACCAAAATACCACCAACATATCAGTTTCAACACACGAGGGGACCGGGTTTTGGATCATTGCTATTCTCCTTTCCGGGATGGCTACAAATCCCTCCCCCACCCACCATTTGGCAAATCCGACCACTCTTCCGTTCTGCTTCTGCCCGCTTACAGGCAGAAACTGAAACGGGAAGCACCCGCCCTCAGAATGATCCAGTGCTGGTCGGACCAATCAGACTCTGCGCTACAGGACTGTTTTGATCACGCGGACTGGGAGATGTTCCGGTCTGCCTCCGATGACGACATCGAGGTTTACGCTGATAGCGTAACGTGTTTCATCAGGAAGTGCGTAGAGGACGTTGTTCCGACAAAAACTATATGGATCTACCCCAACCAGAAACCATGGGTTAACGGCGATGATCGCGCGGCACTTACTGCGCGGACCACCGCTTTTAATTCCGGGAACGCGGAGGAGCGTAAACAAGCCAGTTATGCCCTCCGTAACTCCATCAGTACAGCCAAACGCCAGTACAGGCACAAAATTGAAGGACAGTTCAACACCACTGACTCCAGAAGTATGTGGCAGGGAATTAACACCATCACGGACTATAAACAGAATAAAAACTCCGCCATGAACACCGTTGCCTCTCTCCCGGACGAGCTTAATACTTTTTATGCTCGTTTCGAGGACAACAACAACACCGCCCTCGCGGAGAGAGCACTCGCGGCCGATACTACAGATGATGGTTCACTCTCCGTCTCTGTTGCGGATGTAACCCGATCCTTTCGACGGGTGAACATTCGCAAAGCCATGGGTCCAGACGGCATTCCGGGCCGCGTCATCAGAGCATGCGCGAACCAACTGGCTGGTGTTTTTACGGACATTTTCCACCGGTCCCTCTCCCTGTCTGTAGTCCCCACATGCTTCAAAACATCAACCATTGTGCCTGTACCGAAGCAATCAAAAATCACTTGCTTAAATGACTGGCATCCTGTTGCCCTCACCCCCATCATCAGCAAATGCTTTGAGAGGTTAATCAGAGATCACATCTGCTCTGTTCTGCCCACCTCTTTGGACCCATTGCAGTTTGCCTACCGTAACAACCGCTCCACTGATGATGCTATTGCATCTACAATACACACTGCTCTATCCCACCTGGAAAAAAGGAACACGTATGTGAGAATGCTGTTTGTAGACTACAGCTCAGCATTTAACACCATAATGCCCTCCAACTTGATGAGAAACTCCAGGCTCTGGGCTTAAACAGCTCGCTGTGCAGCTGGATCCTGGATTTCCTGTCAGGCAGACGTCAGGTGGTTAGAATGGGCAGCAACATCTCCTCATCACTGACCCTCAACACTGGAGCCCCGCAGGGCTGTGTTCTCAGCCCACTCCTGTATTCCCTTTACACACATGACTGTGTGGCGACACATAGCTCCAATGCCATCATTAAGTTTGCTGACGATACGACGGTTGTAGGTCTGATCACTGACAATGATGAAACAGCCTACAGAGAGGAGGTGCACACTCTGACACGCTGGTGTCAGGAGCACAACCTCTCCCTCAACGTCAGTAAAACCAAGGAGCTTGTGGTGGACTTCAGGAAGAAAGACAGTGAATACAGCCCCATCACCATTAATGGAGCACCGGTGGAGAGAGTCAGCAGCTTCAAGTTCCTCGGTGTCCACATGTCTGAGGAACTCACATGGTCCGTCCACACTGAGGCCGTTGTGAAGAAGGCTCACCAGCGCCTCTTCTTCCTGAGACGGCTGAGGAAGTTTGGAATGAACCAACACATCCTCACACGGTTCTACACCAGCACTGTAGAGAGCATCCTGACTGGCTGCATCACCGCCTGGTACGGCAATAGCACCGCCCACAACCGCAAAGACCTGCAAAGGGTGGTGCGAACTGCCAGAAATATCATCGGAGGTGAGCTTCCCTCCCTCCAGGATATATAACAGACGGTGTGTGAATAAAGCTTGGAGGATTATCAAAGACTCCAGCCACCCGAGTCATGGGCTGCTCTCACTGCTTCCATCAGGCAGGCGGTATCGCAGCATCAGGACCCGCACCACCCGACTACATGACAGCTTCTTCCCACAAGCAATAAGACTTTTGAACACATGATCTCTCATGATCTACAATCAGCACTACACTTTATTAATCCTCATTCTGTCAATATATGCATCAGGACCCGCACCACCCGACTACATGACAGCTTCTTCCCACAAGCAATAAGACTTTTGAACACATGATCTCTCATGATCTACAATCAGCACTGCACTTTATTAATCCTCATTCTGTCAATATATTCTCGCTCCCAATTCAGTTAGTGTATATATATATATATTTATACCCTTATCTAGTGTATGTGTATTCTACATTGTGTGTATTGTGTACATTTGTTATGTAAATTGTTTTGTGTAATATGTTGTTATTGTAAAGTGGTTTATGTCTCGTCACTGTCATTACTGCAATGTTGCTCGGAACTGCACACAAGAATTTCACCTACTGTTGCACTCGTGTACACAGTAGTGTGACAATAAAGTGATTTGATTTTTGATTTTTTTTTTTGATATAGCACAGTACATTAGAGGCATTTTCAAAAACATATATAACAATAGCAAACCAGTTTGTATTCCAGACAAGGTAAGAATATCAAATTGTAACAGATCCATCTGATTAAATGCCTATGACTTAAAACAACTCGGTGAAACAAAAGAAGGATGTCATCTCTATCCAGTGGATGAATTTCTCATTGCATTCAGCCATTAGCTTTAGCATAGGAAGTAAACAGAAGACCCCTATAGCCTACAGCTGACTGGTGCACTCCATCAGCTCTCCTTTAGCTCTTTGGGATGGTGTTTTCAAGAAGGATCACCTCGTCTGTGCGCTGGCACCCAACTGTGTTTTTCTAACCTTTGGTGTGTTTATGACTCACCCCAGAGCTGAGATGTGTGTGGTTCATTTGTTTTAGCTCCCATTATTTTCTCTGGCCTCCTGCCCTGCTGTTATTCATAGGCATTCTAATCACTAGCGAGGAATATGCTTTATAATCACAGACCACATGTTCTCAGAGGCAGCATGGGGGAGGAGGGGTCTCTCTGGGAGAATTAAATAAATAAATGTATAAATAACTTTTAAAAAATGTCTCCGTATTTGGTAACCACACATCTGTTTTCATTGAATGTTATGGAACAATTTTCAATGATCAAATCAATTACCTAGAGTCTAACACATGCTCTAGCCAAGATATTTTTGGCT
The DNA here is from genome assembly GCA_032164185.1 of Moxostoma hubbsi. Classification (NCBI taxonomy): domain Eukaryota; kingdom Metazoa; phylum Chordata; class Actinopteri; order Cypriniformes; family Catostomidae; genus Moxostoma; species Moxostoma hubbsi. The sequence continues at coordinate 13,841,049 of JAVLUX010000034.1, forward strand.
GTAGTCAAGTTAACACACATCAAACATCGGTTCCGCTGATTCCGATGAACACCCGAATACGCCTTCTGCACCTGAAAGGGCAGTGAGATCCATTCCTCCATACCTGCATTGTTTGTAATTAGTTATAACTGTGTGTGACGCTGCCGCACAGTCAGAGAAAATGTCAATGTCTTTGACGCAGAGGGGAGTGATAGAGCCTTTTGAAGGCACTATTGATACTGTAGTTGAGAATCTACTAACGTGACACTATGCACACCTCTAAATGGACCTAATGTAGAAGTGTGCATAGTGTCATGTTGAAAGATAAACTGATTATTTTGCTTTGACAGGTGCTAAATCGTCATCACATCATAGACCTATGCACTCGGTGCTTGCTATGTTTTACAGTATTCCCTATGTCTTCCAAAATTTAGTCTGTGTTTGAGGTAGCAATCAAGCCTTAGGAATGATAAGACCTACAGTATCGTTTTTCCCACAAAGTGTCTATCTCATGTCTTTCTTTATATTTATTTCTTTTGTTTGTTTCTTTATTATTTTTGGTTAATTTATTTTTATGTAAGTAACAAATAATACAAACAATATAGATACAACATTGTAATGAAAATTAGAACAATAGAAACAATACAGGGAGAAAAAAAATCTAAACTAATTTTAACCAAAACAAATAAAATACATAATAGAAAACATTGCATATAGTAAACAAAGATAGGCAAGAGTACACATTGCTTTCATAATTGTACATTTTCTGTATAGTTTCATTGTGTGTTTTTACCTTAAATTTAAACAGCTCTAATAAAGGCATTTGTCAGCCCATTTAAATTTGTGTATAGTATAGTATAGTCAGTATAGTATTAAATCCCATTTTCACACCAAATTTGCATTTCCCCCTTTCTCTGTGGTGCTTATACTACCTAAACTATAAGAAATTAACTAAAACATCTCAACTTTAAAAAAAAAATATTTAGTTCGTACATTTTATTTTTTACACAGTATGACAAAGAAAATATGAAAATGTATCGACTTTTTTTACACTAATATTTGTATTGAAAATGTGAATATCTGTTTCGCACTCCACATATATACTTAATATGACTTTATTTCTTGCTAAATTAAATAAATAAATAAAAGAAATACTACCTGAACTCCAGGCTGACAGGTGGCGCAAGAGTGCCTGTCGACAAACTAACTACTCGTGAAGAAAAGATAAGAACGGGCTAAACACGTGTGTACAAACATGGGCAAAAGAAATAGAGGAAACCAAGAGATAAGCAATTTAACTAAGAAACAGAAGAAACATCTAAAGGAATTTGGAGAACAGCACCCTTTTCACGATAAGTAAGTGTTTGGAACACAGTAGACCGAAGACGTTAGCATTCGGTGGGAGTTTGACAACCGCCCACCAAGTGTAAAAACGTATTCAAAATTAATTATATTTATCTTTTCGGTTTTTAGTGTTGTCGACAGGCCCGAAAAAACACAAATATTGCGCCTGGTAAGTAATCATAGAACATTATTCCTTCTTTAGTCGTGACTTATGTCATAATTGTTGCTACAGTTCATATCAGAGTTCTACCAACCTTATTTTGATTCCAGTTAATTGATCAGATGAATGAACATATGACATGACAGTTAATGGTGAAACTAAATGTGTGCACGACTGGAGTAGCATATAGGACAAGCAATTCTGCTTAAATATACCTACTGTAACTTTCACCCTGAGACTTTGAGGAGCTGGCTCATGAACATGTAGCTAACCTGGCTTACAGTATAAACGGGTCCTGCTAAAATAACAAGGCCAAGTAGGTTATGTTAAAGCCGTACACCAGTAACAGTCTTAATATGGGGTGAAAAGATGTTTGTTTAGATTTGGTAGAGAATGTTACGTTTTTAGTTCAGATGCCCACGTATTAATCAAAGTAGCTTGTTCACCTAGTTTGAAGTTGTGCTCTACTTGTGTATATGAATAAACCATTACACGTTAAAACAGTTTATGTACCCCGAACAGCCTCACACACTGGAGCGGCCTGAACCTGAGATTGAAGAAGACAGTGATGAAGAACAGCAGTCTGCTTATGAGAAACTGTTGTCCACAATGGTCCAAGGGGATTATGACAACAGCGAAGATGAAGAAAGTAATGATGATGATGGTGAAGATGAGGACGTTGTTGATGAAGCTGAAGGTGAGATCAGAGAAATCCCAACACAGCACCCTGCATATTTCAGCCCTGCCTTGTAACGATAAATCTTGGTTGGTTACTCCAGCATTGCAGGTTCAATGCCTTCTCCAGTCTAATTCTGCAATTTGTATTTAAAAAGCATTGGATGTACAAGTTACTCTCAGCCCTGTTTACAAAAACTACAACAACACTGAGATTTTTTTTAACAGATCAAATACTCTCTCTATATTATCCATGATTCTTGCAGAACATGGTTTCTGATTTTGTTGGATAACAAAATGTTGTTTTTCACTTTTTTCCATATATTACAATAATAATGAAATCATGAAAAATATGGAACAACACAAATGGGTGTATAGGATTTATGTACCGTAGTTGGAAGAAACATATTTGAACGTCTTTGTCAAAATTACAGCTCGTCACAATCCGGGTATTCTCTTAATCGAATGCTTTTAAAACCCAAATGTGCTGGGAACTTAATGTCTGTTTTTCCTTCACAGTCTGCTCATCCATTTGAATTCAAATTGTAGTTTTGTAAAAAAAAAAAAAATGTAAAATGTTTTTTAAATCATAGAACATAGGTATGTAGGCTAAATGTATATTTGTCTTCACAAATGCACACATAAGCCTTTAGATCAAAATGTTTATAAGATCCCTTAAACTTAAAAGATCTATTGACCTTTAATAAATCTCTCACTCTATTAGGAGAAAGTGGAGAAGAGGAGGAGGAAGATGATGGCGTTGATATAGAGGTGGAGGGTGAAGCATCTGATGACCCAAAAAATAAAGAATGCAGTGAAAAGACAAATGGAGATATAGAGGAGACTGGACAGGGAGAGATCAAGGCCGAGTTTACAGATAAGAAGAATGAAGCTGCATTCAGTCTGGAAAGCAACCTGCCTGCAGAGGAAGAGGAGAACTCTGAAGAGCAGAATGAAGGTGAGTCTTGACACGATTAATCATCTGACTCTCTTGTGTTTTGCCCTAAAATGATAAACCCAAATCTAATATGTGTCAGGTGCCCTGCTTTTTACCTGACAGTCTAATCAGCCCTACTGGCTCAATAAGTGTAGGATTGGGGTAGATTTAGGGTTAGGTTCTTGTCAGACTCAGTGGGGCACCTTCCAATGATGAACAAACCCATCTCATTCATGTTCTTGAGCCCTAGAGACTCAACTAGAATGTAATGAGTTGTGGTTGACAGTTACCAGTATATTTTAATATGATTTTTTTTCTACTATTAATGTTTGTATTGAACAACACTTGTCAATTTAAAAGGATACTTGTGATATGGCTGTTACGAGTTCAATGGAAGACTTTATCATTTTTATATCCAGTCTATATTAAATTAGAGCATTGTTACAAAGTTTTTAGAGCAGTTCTGTGCTCCACAACTCCCTCTCATTCTTAGCGGAACAGAAGTGCTCTGAGTTCGGTTCCGTTTGCTTATGTGCGCTAAACACTTAATTTACACTAAACTGACGTGTCCTGCGTGAAGCGTTTTTTATTATTATTAATATCTGCGGTAGCAGCATCTCAGTCTCCGCAAGGCACAGGTATCATAATAATATCGTAGAATACAAGATGGGGTATAATTCAAACATCTATATTAAATGATTGCTGGGCAAACAGCATTAAAAGTAACACCTGTAGAGTCCAGAAACATCTCTTCATTCTCCTGCCATTTGTTTACCTCACGAGAGTGCCTGTTGCCCTTATTACACTCCCCGCGGAAACAAGTGAAAGCGGAACTAATATTACAAACATCCAACAAAATGAAAAGGAAGTAACATACATATAATAAATCAAATATTGAGTTACTATAATGTAATACACCTCTAAATTAAATCTAATAAAATAATGAATAAAAATAATTTAATAAAATGGTGACAAACTAACCAAAATTTTCACTTTAAATTGAATTACAGCAATGGGTTATCAGTTCAACTTCAGTTTGACATTAAGCCTCATTCTTTAGGACTATCTTATATACAGTAAAGAATAGTTTGTATAAGCCAACTAGTTTAAGGCCTAGAATAAAGAGTAAAATTTATATTTTAAAATTATATTTTGTGTATACTGTATTCAATCAACCAACATTATTTTTGACAGCAAAAACTAGGCAACAACTATGTTTTTACCAACAGGGACATTTAGTTAACAGTGACATTGAGCAGAAAGCTTACATATAACCAGTTTTGACCGAGCTGCTGATAAAAGTTAAATGATCAGCATCGATTGATGAGATGAAAATAAAATTGGAGATCGGTATCGGATGTTAAAATCCTGATTGGAGCATCCATAATATTCAAGTTGACTGTGACTGTTATAAACTAATGTTGATGATTAGTGAGCTGAGACCCTATCACAAAATGGACAAAAATAGGTACACGGTGGATGGTAACATTTGGATATGAAGAAGACTTTTTCACTGTTTATAAATTTATTTGTTTGTGGTTGAACAGAAAAAGGTCTCAGTTTGGTTCTTTTTAAGAGGGTTCAAGTGTGAAAACTCCTGTAGCCTTTTTGCAGTTGAACATGTGGAAAACATTACCATCATAATCGCAGTTCAAATTGCAATCGCAATATTTTCCAAAATAAGCGCAATATGACTTTGTCCAAATTGTGCAGCCCTATCAATAATGATGGGGATGAAATATACTTATATAAAATATATTAAACCTGAAAATAAACTGCTTAAATATGCAATATATAACAATTAAAAGAAGTTTCAGAAGTCATATTAGTGAACACATCACAGTAACTTCCCCTGACAAAGTAGATCCATCACGATTGGTTAATACACAAGTAATGTTTTATTCATACAAGCATAACAAGCAATATTAGCTTCAACAACCATACCAGACCACATATCCAAGCATTATAGCAGGTAAACAACTTTGCCAAATTGATAACTGATAAACATCCATAGAATTTGTACCATAGTAAATCACGTTACGTTGGTCAGGGAGGTGAACAAGAACCCGATGGTCACTCTGACAGAGCTCCAGCGTTTCTCTGTGGAGAGAGGAGAAACTTCCGGAAGAACAACCATCTCTGCAGCACTCCACCAATCAGGCCTGTATGGTAGAGTGGCCAGACGGAAGCCACTCCTCCGTAAAAGCTACATGACAGCCCACCTGGAGTTTGCCAAATGGCACCTGAAGGAGTCTCAGACCATGAGAAACAAAATTCTCTGATCTGATGAAACAAAAATTTAATTCTTAGGCCTGAATGGCAAGCGTCATGTCTGGAGGAAACCAGGCACCTCTCTTCACCTGGCCAATACCATACCTACAGTGAAGCATGGTGGTGGCAACATCATGTGTGGGGATGGTTTTCAGTGGCAGGAACTGGGAGACTAGTCAGGATCGAGGGAAAGATGAATGCAGCAATTTTCAGAGACATCATTGATGAAAACCTGCTCCAGAGCACTCTGGACCTCAGACTGGGGTGAAGGTTCATCTTCCAACAGGACAACGACCCCAAGCACACAGCCAAGATAACAAAGGAATGGCTACGGGACAACTCTGTGAATGTCCTTGAGTGGCCCAGCCAGAGCCCAGACTTGAACCCGATTGAACAGGTCTGGAGAGATCTGAAAATGTCTGTGCACTGACGCTCCCCATCCAACCTGATGGAGCTAGAGATGCCCTGCAAAGAAGAATCGGAGAAACTGCCCAAAAATAAGAGTGCTTATAGCATCATACACAAAAAGACTTGTGGCTGTAATTTGTGCCAAAGGTCTTCAACAAAGTATTAAGCAAAGGCTGTGAATACTAATGTACATGTGATTTTTCTTTTTCTTTTTAATAAATTTGCAACTTCTTTCTGTATTATTGGGTATTGTTTGTAGAATTTTGAGGAAAATAATTTAATCCATTTTGGAATAAGGCTGTAACATAACAAAATATGAAAAAAGTGAAGCGCTGGGAATACTACAGATGCACTATATATTATACATTTGTACAAAAAAAAATTATTAATAATAATTTGGCATTATATTAACTCTAAATTTCAAACATAAACATGTATATAATTTTTTAAAGTTTTAGTAATTTATTTGCACACAAAGGAATTGTTAACATATTAAGAAGGAAATAACAACAGTGCACACAGTAGTCCAGTAACTATGGATGACATGTACACATTAGCAAAAGCATTTTCTTGCAAAAGACCAAATTAAACTAATTGTACATACATTGTACAGTAAATATGACATTTAATTATAGTGCTCGTAAAACACGTTTACTTTAAAGTTGCTCTCACACGTTATTTCAGATCCAGCGAGCAGCATGTCCTGACAGCTTTCAGTTTACACGGCCCAGGTGGCCTGCTGGGAGTGTCATGGTCCGACCATCATGCAACATGTAACAACAAAACAAATTTTAATTGATCATTTACATGTCTCAGAAGGCACCTTCACATGCAAGCAGGCGATTCTTGGTGTCCTCGTGGCCTGAGAAACTAATCGGGCAAATCAGGAAAATGTATCGACCAATGCTGATAATTAAAAATTCTGAATATCGGCTGATGTATCGGCCTCTATGATATATTTGTCAACTAGTAGGGCAGCAACTAATGATTATTTTGATAATCGATTAATCTAATGATTATTAGAACTATTATTCGACTGTTATGCGATTATTGCAACGATTAATCATTAGCTCTTAACCGATTATTCAGCTTGTGCCCCGAATTGTGCCCTGAAAAGGTTGTATTAAACGTGCTTACTAACAATAGAGAGGAAAAAATCATCTTTTAAAAATACATCTGAATTAAAAGGAAAAAAAAGTTTTTAAGTTTAATTCAGTAAACAGTTCACTGGAAAAAAAATATATATATTCTTATCAAGTGTTTTTGACTTGTTTTCCATTTAAAATTGTCTAAAAATCTTAAGACAAGATACACTTGAGAAGCAACATAAGATATTTAGATTTGCTTTAAGAGGATGTATGTTAAAGATACAGTAAGTGTATTTTGTATATACATGTATTTTTTTTCACTTGGTTATACTTCTGCAAGTGCAGTAAAGACAATTCTATTCTCTAAAAGCAAGTCTAAATATCTTTTGTGTTGGTTCTCAGGTGAATGCATAATTTTTTTAAAAGGATTTTAGATATTTTTAAATATTTGTATTTTTTATATTGTATTCAACATTCTCAGATAACAATATATTTATTGGAAAACAAGTCAAAACAACGATCATAAATGTATTTTATTGCCGTGTATAATGGGTGAAGACTACCCTATCTGTTCACTTCAATCCATCTTTAACTCACAAAATAAAAAACTCTCTTATTAATAAAGCTACGTATTTCTACTTATTTCAACACAATAAGAAATGCACAGTGATATATTGTATGATTCAATAAAGCCATTGCGTTATAATCTAGCAGCTTTATCAAGTGTGGGCTCGAGGGATGAGCGTCCCCGTGACAAGAGTGTGTATCATCCGGATGCAGTTTCAATCTCCCCTTAGATTGGGACATTCGCACAACTCATAGAAGAGGCAATGACCGCACAGAGAAATGCCAGAGTCTGAGTTTGTAGTTAATTACATGACCTGCCTCAGTATTATTTGAACTTTAATAAAGCTATAATGCATTAAAACTGCATTTAAGATGTAACAACGGGGTGTTTCTTTTAAAGAGCTCCGACTCCACTTATTCCACAACGAGAATGCTTCTGTATTTACTTATTTGGTATTTTTGTATAATTCCCTTGTACTTTGTGATCTACATCACCTGAAGCTGTTTAGAGTGTATCTGAACTGTGACCTGTGTAATTCTTCCTCTCCTCTGTCAGGCGCGAGCTGCAGTGCTTCTCTCGCGCGTCATCATTAGAGTTTAATGTGATCTCATGCTACGTTAAATGAGATCAAACAATCTTAAAAAATTGTCAACCATTATATGTTTTTGATAACGTTGACTAATCATTTCAGCTGTAACCACTAGAAATTAGTGTTTCTCTTGCCTTTTGACTTCTTGCAGACATGTTTGTGAAGCATCAAGAGATAGAGCTCAGTGAAGATGAAGTGGGCCGAATCTCAAAGGGGTCAAAGATCAAGACCCAGATTAAGGTATACTACTCATTTTTACATATTTACACATACACATGTAGACACAGTTTAGCTCAATTATTTAAATATTATTTGGATATAAGGATATCTGTGCATGTTTTGAAGTCATTTTTTAAGATCCTGAAAGATAAATTCTCACTTCCTGATTTTCCTCCGCTAGTGGACAAAGATGGGCACTCTGCAGTGCATGAGTCCACTGGAACGTTTCCCAGTTTTGGGGCAACCATCCTCTGCTCCTGTCCCACTCATTCACAAAACCTTGGAGGCGAATTGGCACTTGCTAAACCAGTCCTTCCAGCCTGAGGGTGGCACTGTTTTGGATGTCACAGAACTCCAGAAGGAGTTGCTCAGGCTCATGGGTATGTCTGTATCAGTAAAATAACATGCAAATAAGGTATTTTACTACACCAGAGTTTCTTCGATTTAATGGGACATTTTGCTCTTATTATATGTAGGTACCTACAGGGATGTCTATTTTACAAACAGCTCCCCCTTGAAGGAGGCTAAGGAAGTGCAGAGTGTCTACTGTCTGCATGCCCTGAATCACGTGTTAAAGGCCAACACTCGTGTGCTCAAAAATAATGCCAAGTTAAAGGAAACTAAAGATGTGGAAGAGGATTCTCGGGACCAGGGCATCACAAGACCAAAGGTACCAGTGGCTTAAGATTTAGAAATATCCTTGAATGTGAAATACATTTCATGAACTGAATAGAGTTCACATGTAACTGTGTAAAATACACATCTGTTTAACACCACAGTGTTTATCGTTTTTGAATCTGGATAGGTGGTCTTTAACCTGTTTAACCCCAATTTGATGTTGTGGGTGAAATTTAAAGATGTTATGAAGTCATTTTAGATGTTAAGTGTATTCTTTGGATAAGCAAATAAATAATAATGCTTTAAGTCATCCAACCACAGACACCTTGGATCATCATGTCCTCATTATTAACTTTTCCTCCTAGGTTTTGATTCTAGTGCCGTTCAGAGATGGAGCCTTACGTGTTGTCCAGACCTTTATAACTTTAATGGAGCCCAAAGGGAAGAAAATGGACATCAGTAACAAGAAGAGATTTAAGGAAGAGTTTGGAGAGGAGCCCGGTGACATGCCACCCAACCTGCACAGACCTGACGACTATCAAGCTATCTTCTCTGGCAATGTGGATGACCACTTCAGGATTGGTACAGCAAAGTCACTGCTTTTTCCATAAACTCAAAATCCTCTATGCCCAAAAAAAAAACACAATTTTAACCGGGTTCCCACAGTCATTGAAAACCTGGAAATATCATTTTATAAAAAATAAATAAATGGTTTTCTAGGTTTAAAAATTGTGGTAACACTGTAGTTATCCCAATTAGAATGAATCGTTTGTTAAACCATCTAAACTTTGCTGTCTTTTAGCTTTTAAATGGATAGTTCCCCCAAAAATGAAAAGTCTATAGTAAAGAATAATTTACTCACCCTCATGCCATATTATATGTGTATGACTTTCTTTCTCCTGCTGAACACAAACAAAGCTTTTTAGAAGAATCGTTCAGCTCTGAAGGTCCATAAAATTAATGGTGGTCAGAACTTTGATGGAGATATGCACGAAGTAATACAAGAAGTAAAATAAAAGAAGAATGTGGAAGTTTATAGTAAAAAACTTCAATATTTAACTGTTTGCCATATCACTTTTAAAGGCATGGATTTAACCACTGAAGCCACATGGATTACTTTTATGCTGCCTTTGTGTTTTTTGGCTTTATACATTTTCAGCCACCATGCTCTTGCATTACATGGGTTGAGATATTCTTCTAAAAAATATTTTTGTTCTGCAGAAGAAAAAGTCATACACATTTGGGATGGCATGAGGGTGAGTGAATGATGAGAGAATTGTAATAGTTGGGTGAACTACCCTGTGACGAGGAGGAGTGCGTGGCTGGGTCGTGAGGGTGCACGGCCTGCGCGGAATCAACTAATAAGTGGGAGAGGGAGATAAAGGGGAGTCGTAAACGCCAGTTGAAGAGGGAGAGAGAGAGACACATGCAGCCACTGTGTGTGTCGCTGTGTTTTTTGTTGTTTTAAGTTGAGATTATGTCATTAAAGTTTACTTTGACTGTTCTGCCGGTTCCTGCCTCCTCCTTGCCCATCCCTTACTCATTACATACCCCTTTAAATATTTTTCCTCTGTTTACCTTCACACATTTTAATGCTTTGACCTATTGTAATTTCTCTCTGTGTGGTCAGGTGTGTCTATCCTGAAACGCAGTATGCGATTGTACTCTCCATTCTACTCTTCTGACATCATCATCGCATCTCCACTTGGCCTGCGCACAGTTCTGGGTGCCGATGGTGAAAAGAAGAGAGACTTTGACTTCCTGTCTTCCATTGAGCTTCTCATTGTGGATCAGGCAGATGTGTTCCTCATGCAGAACTGGGAACATTTGCTGGTGAGCCTTAAAAAGGATTACATTTACCAAAGGTTCTGTAAAGTTACACTAGAGGTGATTCCTTGTCTATAAATTTGTTAGAAAATAACAAAACACCATTATTGAGTCAACACATAAAAAAAAATCTATGTGGTCAAAACCACAATGTTGCCTTACCCCGGGTTACTACAGTAAGCCTTCAATAATGATTTTACGTTCAGAGATAACGGGCATTTGTTTTTTCATGTTGATGTCTATAAATAAAGAAAAGAATGACCAACGACTATGGCGCAGTTACTAGGTTAAAGCAGTGGCAGATATGCTACTTGCTTGCTCAGACAACATATTTTTTGTATGTGTGTCTTGTGGGACTTTCTTGCTGCTATCAGTGACGGTGTAGCAAGTCAGATCTATTCTGATATAGAGATACAGTGCCAAACCGAGGTAAAAAAAAATAAAGCAATGTTAACTTGCAATTTAATGTTTCAACCACAGATGTTGATGGAGAGCCATCATTCCATTGTGTACTTTTTAAGGCAACTTTTTTTTATTATTATTATTATTAAGTGATTTGATGATTGTGATATACTTTGTATAGTTAATTGTTGTTAAATGAATTTATATGGGTTTATAATTTCAATCAAACTAGCTGATTAGCTTATTGTTAACTGAAACGTTTAACTCCGTTTTATTTCCTTTCTTCTTTGTTTGGTCTTGTGTTGCAGCACGTGTTGAAGCATTTAAATCTGCAGCCATTGGATGCGCATGGTGTTGATTTCTCTCGTGTACGAATGTGGAACCTGAACAACTGGGCGGCATACTATAGACAGACGCTGGTGTTTAGTGCAATACAAGAGCCCCAGATCACCAACATCCTTACCAAACACTGCCACAACTACAGGGGCCAGGTAGATAAAGCTGTTAACCAAAACACAGAGTTTTCAGGGCTAATATGATCGTATCGTGAATTATGGTGTGTTTTATGGTCATTGAAGGTCTCCCACAATGTCTTCATATGACTGATGTTGTTCTTTCTCTCAGGTGTGCAGTAAAACCATTCCAAAGGTTGGCTCAATCTCTCAGGTACTCGTGCAGTTACCACATGTATTCCAGATGTTTCCCTCGGACGGCTTCATGGATCAGGATGCCAGGTCAGAGATGTCTGCTCTTTGTCATTCTGAATACAAGAGGGCAACATTCATTAGTTGATCACATTGAATTTTGACCAGAGAAAGACAAACTGTAGTGTTAAAGTAATTAAGTAATTTAAGAATTTAATATATTAATATCACACTATAATTGTTCTAAAACTCATATTAGGTGATGTGCAAGCAAATTGTAAGATCCTGCCAGTGTTTGCATACACACTCCACAGTGTATATAGTGCATACTAAATTTTTATGACCCTTTAGGTTCCAGTTCTTTGTGGATAAGATCCTGCCCCAGTACAGAGACTCTATCATGTCCCATACTTTCATCTATGTGCCGTCATACTTTGATTTTGTTCGTCTGCGCAACTTTATGAAGAAAGAGGACATCGGTTTTACAAGTATTAGCGAGTACTCGCAAAGATCAGAGGTGTCTCGAGCACGACATTGCTTCCAGAAAGGAGACATACAGTTTCTTCTCTTTTCTGAGAGATTCCACTTTTACAAAAGGTGTGTGTGTTTTGTAAATGTATTATTTGGATATTCACATAACATAAACAGCACAAATTGTTTGCAGTGGCCCCCTATGGTTTTTGGACACTGTTGATTGGTGCTGTAAGCTATTTTAGCAGTTCCAGAATTTCCACAAGCTGAGCCGTTGGATTAGCCACGCCGCCTCTTTCCAAAACCCTGCGCTCCAAAGTTACCAAATGAGCTTTATTGAGACTGACATCTTGCAGAAATGGCTGTCAAAAATAATAGCAGTAAAATAGCACCCTCAACTGAACACTTTTATAAAAAACATAAAATGGCATTACGCCTCGATAATTCACTGCAATGACACTATGAGAACGGACAAAATGATTGATAGACAGAACGCGTCGGAGACCATGGCCCGCAGACACATTTTTGTTTTTTGTTCTCTGAGTCTAGTGCTGTCACAGATACCGGTTAGATATCTCACAACTCTTATTTAATTAATACCTTTCAGGGAGTGGTACATTTTTGCTTACCTTCCCATGAAAAAATCGCTTGCAGCACCTTTAAATATCTGAATGTCATTTTAAATGTCATTTCCATTAGATACAAAATATCAAATCAAATGGCATTTGCAAACAAATTATGCTAGACATTTTTATAAGAACTAACATCACTTGCCTTTTTTGCAACTACTCTTAACCAACTGGTCTCAAGGTGATTTTTAGTGGATGTATGAATCTGTTCCCTTTAGTTGCTTTATCATTTAAAACAAACTTATTTTTGTGTAATGTTATGCTTTAAAATGTGTTTGATGTTTAAATACAGTATTATATATAGATTATTTATATAAATGCCACTCTTGTGTTGTATATTGCAAAGCCATTTCTTATGGTTATCAAACACAACAGTTGCACAATAGCTGACAACTATTCTGCTTCTAACTCTGCTGACAACTTTTATTTTTTTTTATCCCCCTTTTTGTCCTCAATTTGGAATTCCCAATTCCCACTACTTAGAAGGCCCTCGTGATGGCACAGTTCCTCACCTCAATCCAAGTGGCGGGGGACAAGTCTCAGTTGCCTCCACTTCTGAGACAGTCAATCCACGCATCTTATCACGAGGCTCGCTGTGCATAACACCACGGAGACTCAGCACGTGGAGACTTGTGCTCAGCTCCGAGATCCATGCACAACTTACCACGTGCCCAATTGAGAGTGAGAACCATTATTTGCAACCATGAGGAGGTTATCCCATGTGACTCTACCCTCCCTAGCAACTGGCCAAATTTGGTTGTTAGGAGACCTGGCTTGGAGTCACTCAACACGCCCTGGATTCGAACTTGTGACTCCATGGGTGGTAGTCATCCTCAATATTTGCTGAGCTACCCAGGACCAATTCGCTGACAACTTTTATGAATATAACATTAAACCTGAATGATCCACTTCAACTACTACACTATGAGAATGTGCAAAATGATTGACGGGCAGAAAGCACATCAAAGTTTTGTGACTGGCTGATCAAAGAATGTGTCTGCGGTCCGCGGTCACGCTTTTGTTTGCTTTTTACACAGTCTAGTGCTGTCACAGAGACCAGTGTGATCACTTGGGACACTTATTTCAGTGATATATTTCAGGGAGAAGGAACATTATCTGCACACGATTCCATAAAAAAAATAGCTTACAGCACAAAGCGGGGCTTACATGTCTAATGCTTTTTGTGACCACTTTTATGTACTGTATATACCATAAAACTGCTTGAGTGTTAATTGTACATTTTGTATGTTTGTTCATTTATCTCTCACACAGAAACACTATTAAGGGCATCAGTAACTTGATCTTCTATGGGTTGCCCACATACCCTCATTTCTACAGTGAAGTGTGTAATATGCTTCAGGCTGGTGTCAGAGAAGGTTCTGCCAGCTTCACCTGCACAGCCCTGTATTCCCGATACGACACGCACCGGCTGGCTGCCATCACAGGGGGCGAACGCGCCGCTCAGATGCTTCAGTCCAAAAAACCAGCCCACCTCTTCATCACGGGGGAGGAGAAGAACACATAAAAGGGGTGCTTTAAAGGGAAAAATCTAATTTCGCCTCCATAGAAAAAGGAAGCTATTTTACCTTCAGTTAAAATTCAGTCATGTGACTGAATGTGAAGACTTAATTTGTTCTTGTGTGTTCTTTTAATAAACGAATAGTTCACCCAAAAAATAAAGTTCTGTCATAATTTTCTCACCCCAAAGTTCCATTCCCAAAACACAGAAGGAGAAATATTTGAAGAATCTTCATGCTCAGTTCAATCCTCAACAGTCCAACAGTGACCACATCTGTCTATCTCACAAAAATATATGTATTCAAAGTTTTCTGAACACATATGATGGAGGGACAGATGAAGGTAGAGACCAAAATGTAAGTATTTACTTATAATCTTCCACTGTGACAAAACTTGCCTCTGGCCTACGTATGTCTACCGAATCCAAAAATGGCATTGATGCATTGAAGGCATATATCATTTTTATTTAAACACTGGGTAGACGTGAAATTCGGTGAAAGGAAAGACTATAAGTATAACAACTTAAATTTCATTCTGTTCGTCTCATCACACTTGGAATATAACGTACGTGTCAGCATGAAGGAATATATTTTTGAGTGAACTACTACAATAATACAACTTCTTTCTAAAAAGATGTTCTTGCAAAATTTGTGTTCAGCCCAGATCTTCACCATTATGATACTAATATATATATATGCGCACACACGCAAAATTACTTGGGGAAAAATGTTGCATAGTGAGGATGTCTTCAAAAATTATGCCATAAATAGTTTTCATTTATCAATTAATGTCATATAAAATCCAGTAAACATAAAAAAAAAAAAAAAGCTAAATCAGTATTTCATGTGACCACCTTTGCCTTTAAAACAACACCAATTCTCCTAAATACACCTGAATAAAAATGTTCTTGGTTGTTGGCAGATAGGATGTTCCAAGCTTCTTTGAGAATTTGCCACAGTTCTTCTATTTGTGCTGTCTTAATTCGGTCCCTTGTAATCCCAGCTTGACTCAATATTCAGTGGGGGGCTCTATGGGGACCATGCCATCTGTTGTAGGGCTTCCTGTTCTATTTGCAAAAGAAATGTTTGGGAGTCTAAATTGTATATTTCCTATTGACACACTAAAGCTGAAAATATAAATAACCATCTGAAGACAATTTTTTTTTTTTTTTAAAGCATCTTATGTGCCAAAGACTTTGCACATTACTCTGTGTGCGTGTGTGTGTGTGTGTGTGTGTGTGATTTATGTTTCACAAAAACATTTATCTTAAGCAGTGTTGGGCTAACGCAATAAAAATGATGTCTGTTACATAATCAGATTACTTTTTCGAGTAACGAGTAAAGTAATGGAATATTTCTTATTTTAGACAATAATATTGGAGTTACTTTTTAAATAGAGTAGTGCTTTGCTTTTGTACACATCTACTGTCCCTGTATTGTGAGAAATCAGGAGTTAAAGTGTGCAAACTTCAGGGAGGATACTTGGTGCATGATGGGCATTTTAGTCCCATAGAGTATAAGGCCAGAGACAATTTAGCAGAGACAAGTCATTTCTATTTAAAGGTGCAGTGTATAAGATTCAGAAACCCTTGTTATTATTGACACCTGTGGCCATTAAGTGAACTGCAGCCAGCTACCTGTTGCTTGTGCACGCACTCCATAGTGACGCGAGAAACAATGACCTAACGTACAAAGAGACTGAACATGATCCACCGGCATCATGCTGACAGATGAGGTAGCATAATTAAAATTACACTGTTATGATTGTTTTACTACAAACTTTGAAACTGAACTAAAACTTCATATCAGCTAACATAGCAAACTGATACACACATACAGCTACATACTACTGAACTACACCAGACAGTTTACTGCACTATTGTACGTTTTGTATGTCATATGTTGTACTACGAATAAGAAACCAGCGTATTTGCTGAAATTGATACTGTATACCTGACTTTTAGTATGAAGAGAAGATTGCGTTGCAAGCCACTGGGAGAATGGGATGAGATGTTCTACATAGATTATGTATGCAGAGAAAATGTCTTTGTTTCTAAAAATATTCTAAAAAACATTTTTTTATAGTAAACAAGTAGTTTGTTCCATGAAACATTTATGACATTTTTGTAGAATTAAAAACGATTCCATTTCAAGTTGTATCAACATGCACCTTTGAAGTTGTGGCGTCTGTACACACCATGGATTAACTCAAAACTGAGATGACTTGAGTGCAAAATATTCATTTATTCAGACTTATTACTTGCACATGTTAGGCTAGCATTACCCACTGAATTTTATCTTGACTTTTGAAAAACATCTGAAGTTGACTGACATTGTCAATGGGCAGCACATGATGACATGAACCTGCATCAAGTGTTGGACTTTGCTGCTTTATGGAAGACAGTGGTTATTTTTCATTATTCATATTGGCTGCCATGTTGATGGAAAAACAAATCATGCAGATTCATGCTATTGATTCTTTATTATAAATATGATGTGAAGTATATATTAAAATATGTTTGTTTACTATACTGTTTTGACGTGTTGTACAGTAACTAGCATGACCTGTAATGTCTCTTGTATGCAATGTATGGCTTATTTGTATGGAATGCATAGCATAGCAGAAGAGAAAGAGGATGTGAGAAAAATTAACGTAATGTTTTACATGAAAAATACTTTCATTTAGTTACTTTTTTAAGGAATAACAAAATATTCTAGTGAGTTACTTTTAAAAGTATCGTTACCCAACACTGGTTTTAAGGTAGTTATTTATATCTTCAATTTTAGTGTGTCAAAAGCAAATATACTTTTTTGACACTTAGACATTACTTTTTCAAATATGAAACTGCAACTGATTGCATGGCCCCTACTGAACATCAAGTCATTCTGGGATTATATAAAAAGACAGAAGCAATTGAGACTGCCTAAATAGACAGAAGAACTGTGGCAAATTCTCCAAGAAGCTTGGAACATCCTATTTGCCAACAGACAAGAAAAACTGTTCAGGTTTACCTAGGAGAATTGGTGCTGTTTTGAAGGCAAAGGTGGTCCCACCAAATTTTGTTTACTGTAATTTGTATGACGTTAATTGATAAATGAAAACTATGTATGGGATTATTTTTGAAGACATCCTCACTTTCCAACATTTTTCACAATAGCCTAAAACTTTTGCACAGTACTGTGTATAAAACATTTTTAATCACTTATTTGGTAAAGGCGAGGTAGCGGGAAACCACATCACACAACTCCAAAGGGTTTCAATTAGAAAATTAGCACTTAACGGTCTGAGACAATTCTGCTGCTGCTTCTGTTCTCTGTAGTAAGCACACGACAGCATTTGTAAACAGTGGAGAAATAAAGAGACTGAAGTTGTATTCAAACTCATTTGGAAAATTGTTATTAAATTAGTTAATTTGAATTTAATATTTGCATAATCACTTTTTTTTTTTTTTTTTTTGTATTTTTTATTTCGAGTTCACCCCCTTATAAATACGCTTGATCTTTTTAACTTGAAAGTTCTGTAAATCACCCAATTACCTCTCAGTGACAACTCCGTATGAAACAGGATGGTTTTCAAGTCAAATTCTCCCTTAATCTCCCTGGTGATCAGGTGTACTCATGTTTTTCTGCTTTCCAAATCTGATCAATCTAGAGCAGCTGTTGGACACACACATATGCTCTCTCTCACAGATGCGCACTCGGTCTCTCTTGCTCGTACATGCATACACACGCATTTCATAAATAATGAAAGAGAAGTGTGTTTGTTGTTTGGTTAGACAAAGATCAACTCTTTCAAACAAAACCATTGATCCATCCTACAAATCTCCTCTGTTCCCAAACCTTCAGTCCTGCTTTACTGGCATCTGAATCCTTCATAACATTTCATTGGGTTTTGTGTGGTGACATCTGACCAAACTCACAGTGATGTTGAAAATAATTAGCTCTGCTGAGCTTCCATGTCAATGTCCTCATTAATTTAGAACTACAATTTTACTGATCTGAGGAAATGTATCTGATTACACTTACATATGCTTATTTTGGATACATATAAAAATGTATATTATTTTGTTGGTCCAATGGTGTGGAACTCAAAGTGGACTGTCTGGTTGTTCGTTGAGCTGTGTGTAATAAAATATTAAATGGTAAGGCAGATGTTAAGATGTTTTAGCTGAGGCAGTGTGTTGCTTTTGTTTTTGCAAACATGTGAGAGGAGAGCATATCTTTGTAGAAATGTAATGTTTGTTTGTGCACCTCTGTATCTGAATATTTGTTTTGGACTGCATTATAGAACCTGCATTCAAACAGTTGCAGCATTTACCTGGGTTTCTGTATAAACTAGGCATTTGATTTGATAATGCTGATCTGAACTGAGTCACAACAATAGGCAAACTGATTGCTTAAACAGTGTGTTCAGTATGTAAACGTATCATTGTTTGTCTATTAAGAAGATCAGATCAAATTCTGAATAATTTATTCTGAAATCCAGGTAAATTCTAAAATTTCACATTCTGTATGTGTGTTTGTTTTTTATGAACTATTGAGACAGTTGCTTTGTAACAAAATGCAACAATACCCTATCTCAGGGGTTTACAAAGTCAAAGACAGTGGGCCTCCCTTGTGACACAATATACACTCAATGTCTCTCCGATGTTATGTGCTTTGTCCAATATGCAGGGCAACATGATATGAAGCTTCAGTGGCCTTTCCATTTAATTTGACAAATGCTCCAACTTTGTTTCTGACATTTCTGAAAGGCTTGAAGTTTTCTTTGGAAAAACTCAGGAGGTTTGCACTCTACCTCAGCATGCTTGGTGTCAAGGTGTCTGCAGAGTTTAGCAGGTCGCATGCTGTCATTAGCTAAAATCTCCTGTCAAGTGACAAAGTTTTGGTGCATCAACTGATTCTGTCCATGTAAATCCTAAACTGAAATACTGCTCATCGTATCGTCGTCTTTTTGGTTTGACCCCTGAATCTGAGGGATTCGAATTTGGTGGTCTCGGAATCTGCTTCTTTGTAATTACAGACTAATACGTCACATCTGCTTTGTTGACGGGCTTGACAAATATCAAAGAATCTACACAAAGATTCTTGATAGATAGATAGATAGATAGATAGATAGATAGATATACACACACACACTGATATAGATTTTCCCATCAAATAACAATAAAGAACTGGCAGCAGGGTTGCCAGCAATTTACTGTAAAATTAATGGTGTCTTACTGTTGCTGAAATTAACAGCTAGATCCTGTTTTTACAGCTACAGTATACAACTGTAATTTAGCAGCATATAGCTGTCAAATTACATCCTATCTACAATTGTTGAAATGAACAGCTAAGTTCCCAGCATGCACTGCGGCATGAAAAAATTACTTAGATTTTTTACTATTTACTGGTTTATTTTGATGTTGTTTGTTGCAGTATAAGTTCCTTGTATTTTAATGTTCATCTTTTACTTTTTTACATGAATGTTTGTTGATAGTCACCATTTTTGCATTTTGTATGCCAAGAGTTGATTTCTGTGTGTGTCTTATCGACTTGTGTAATGCTGTATGTTCATCAAAAATATAAAATGCTCATTTTGATGATATAATTTTGCTGAAATATAATTTATGAATTTACACCAAATTCAAATGTTTTTGTGTGTAATGCATCACTATTGCCACATATGTCATTTGCAATGTAGGATCAGACATTCAGGCTGACCTTAGGTTTTGTCTTCCAAATAGCACAGTGCAACAACTTGTGTTTTCTAAACATAAATTGACTGGCAGGAAGAACAAAACTAGTCACTTCACAGTGAGCCTGCTCTCTCCCTGAATGCAACATTTTTAACAGCAAACTATTGTATTTAAGAATCACAGTAGATTGCTGTAGGACGTTGGTTGTAAATTTACAGCACTTTTTTACTGTGTGTGTGTATGTATGTATATGTATGTACGTCATATATTCTGTCTTTTTGTGTAATATATATATATATATATATATATATATATATATATATATATATTAGACATTAATGGCTGTGTGTTGAGTTATTGAGGGTACAGCAAATTTATACTGTTATACAAGCTGTACACTCACTCCTTTACATTGCAGCAAAGTGTCATGTCCACACCTCCCCTGACATGCTCTTCCAAGACTTCCCACTCTTTGAAAACCCCTGCTCTATCTAATCACAACAGAAAAAAAGACAGTCTTACATGAAACTCTTGGTGTTAGTGCAATAACTCTGTAATAACTGAATATTTTTGCATTTGTAATTTCAATCAGTCTGTGAGAGGGTGACCTGTTATTGAGGGCAATATATGATTCATTTAAATTGGTTTGACCATTGAAGGTGACCACTGTCTCTCATTCTCACATTATCATACTGCTCCATGTGTCCAGCTCTTATTGTTTTTATTTGAGTGTGGGTAGTCTGTTGCCTTGGAAACCCCTCTATGCTCCCATAATGACTCCACTGGACGTTCGTGTGTGTCTGGAGAGGCTGTGAGAGCTCAACTGTTTTCAGTACTTGGCCATCTGGTGGTTGCACACTTTGTTTTCATCTGATAAACTTTGCATTGGAGATTTTTATCAAGAGTTTAATCATACTGTTGCATTCTGGTTCATAACATGGTTTATCTTGTTAAGTGTGAAAGGATCATGAAAACTAAGTGGAAAAGGCTTTGAAATTGATAATTTACAGATCTTGGGCAAGTTGTTGGTCACTTATGTTTTTTTTTTTTACTTTAAGCAAGCCCTTGCTAACAAAGCTGTCTGGCTGGAAAATAATTGCTCTGTTCCAAAAATCTAGTGAGCTTCCCATAGGCAGTATTTAAGGCATCATAGGTGCGCTCCAGATGCTAAAGCCTAGCTGTTAGGCAGCATAATTATGCCGTCTTGTAAGATACCTTCTTGGTGGACAAAGCAAGAGAAATGTGGATTAGATATATATTTCATGCTGTTTCATTCAATCCATAACCCATGAGGTATCAATAAGAAAATGGATGATGGTTATTAAGAAAATAGTTCAGTCTAATTTAAAACTGATATCTCAGTAAGCTATGTATTTTGTGATTAATAAAGAGCCCATATTGTGCTCATTTACAGGTTTATAATTTTATTTTGGGGGGTCTACTAGAATAGGTTTACATGCTTAATGTTCATGCTTAAACACATCTTATCACCCTCTGTCTGAAACTCTATTTTAGCTCCTGTCTCTTTAAAGCCCCCTGATTGACTCTTTAAAGTCTCTTCTGATTGGTGAGCTAGCCCAGTCTGTTGTGATTGGTCAACCGCTTAGAGCATGTGTCGGAAATGTAACTCTCCATACCATAACTGAAGCAGCCCTGAGCCCCATATACAAATATGTTGCATAGTGTCATAGCTAAGTCACGCAAATAATGGCTGGACTGCAAACCAGAAGCAGTGTTTTCTGTGAGAGAGAGTAACTCCCTTTGGCTTGTACTGTGTGCTTTATAACTTTGCAGACATTTTGCATGCACAAACAGCTATATTACACACTAAAGGAAAGGTAAAATCCCCAAAAGCATAATAGGTCCTATTTAAAGTATTGTGTCATCAGATTAGTAACACACTATTTAAATCTGTGAAAGATTTATATTAAAGTCTCCTGTGCACATAGGTAAGGGGTGCTATTTGTATGACGCATTGAGGCCACAACCACACTAATAACACCATTTAAAAAAATGCATTGATTTTGCTACATTAATGGCTCTCATTCACACTGGAACTTTATTTTCCTCCACCGAAAATGTAGACTTTTGAAACATTCTACAAAAAACTGCATACTATGGATTGCAATGACATTTAGGAAACTGAAAATACGGATTATTTTTATTTATTTATTTATTTATTTTTTTGTCAAATTCCATTTTTGTCATGTCAAAAGTCTGATGCAAAACCAGGGTTCTCCCCAGCTTGAATCTTGTCAAGTGTAGGAGTGTAGGACTGTGAACACGTTCCTCGGTCAGTTGACATGGTTACCGAGTCGAGTTTTATTCATAACAATGAAACTTGCTGCCTCTATCCAGATGACCTTGAGGCCCCAATGCATCTCTATGCTTGCACACTTGTTCCTCCTATTAAGAAAGCAGCAACCAATCGTTGAGGTTACGCAGCCGCTGCTCAACCTCAGGGGAGCGAGTGCCACATTGTCACATTTAGTAAATGTATGAGGAGCAAAGGACAACCCAAAGGGTTGGACCTTGAACTGGAATGTAGTCCCCTTGAAGGCAAATCCCAAGAGTGGCCTGCAGCAAGGGGTTATCTGCACATATGTGTCTTGCAAATCGCTTGAAACAAACCAAGTCCAGTGCACGGACATGAAATAAAGCCTGTCTATGAGTAACTACTTTGGATGGAGATATACAGTATAAATGTCCATTTTAAGTGCCTCAAGTCCAGTATGGGCCACGGCACACTGTCCTACGCTATAGAATCATGCCTCGTGCATACGCAACATTTATCCTTCTTAAATTCATGCTACTACATGGCAATTTTCTGCCATGGCATCAACAACAGTATAAACAGGCACCTGGCTCGTAGCAATGGGGAAACCAAGATGACTGCTTAGGCGATATGAAGTTGCTTAAACTCTTAGTTTAAACTCTTGGCCGTATTCTGGCATGCTGTCAAAAACACTTAAAACCATCCTGTTACAGAGAATATGTCACTTTCTTTCCCGGCTCACAGCGACCAGGAAAGCAAAAAGTGAATTCTTGCACCAGGCCGCCCATAGACCTGCCAATTTCCTGGCCAAAGGTCTTAGTGGCAGGAGTGTTAATTCGCTTTTAACAAGCACCACAAAGTGGCTTAACCAGAGACCTGAAATCTCACTGAATAAGGAGAATGTCAAGTCTTAATGTGCCACTCTGGTAAGGGCAGCACTTGCTGCAAAGCTCGAAGGCATGCCGACATGACCGCTCACCTTTATTTTTAATGGTACGGTTCTTTCCAGCCTGAACCTTGTTAAGTGTAGGAGAATTGACTGAACGTGGTCATGTTTTCCAACATCGCAACAGTCGAGTTTCATTCCTAGGAAGGGTACTTGCTGACTGGGCACCAAAACAGTTGATCCTGTTTTCTTTAAGGCTCAAGTGAGAACTTCAAGCCACTTCAGAGGCCACTTTGTTCCATTTTCTTCATCCTCAAGTAAAAAAGTTCCTCACCTAAGTGCATGCACTTCTTACTAATGAGAGCCCAGCGATGTAGTATCCCCTTCATCTCTGTTGAATGTGATCAGATCATGCACACTGATTGTTGGCCACAGATAGTCATGTTTAGGCATAGCCACTTATGGAGAAAAAGGAGGCACACAAGGCTTGAGCTGGAGAAAAACCCCTCCTAAAATCTCAACATTCTGTATCCAATCCTCTCGTGTCTCACTCATATGGTCCCTCGAGAGCCGCAGAGGAGCATTAGGGGGATGAGAGGGGAGTGGCTTTGGCTTTTAGAACGAAAGCGAGCTGCTAGAGACAAGCATCATAAGTTTCACGTGCTCACAGTGAACGGAATCTGTCTCAACAAGCACTGTTAGAAAACAGCGCTCATGCCCGTCAGAAAGAGGGATGTATTGCTCACAGTGGAAAACAATTGCGAAACATTGACGTCTTTAAAAAGAGGTCCTTTTCAGCAAGTGACTGTTTTAGGAATGCAATGTAAACACACTACAAACCCAGAAGAGTTTTTGAAGAGGTGCTTGTTTTTGCTAGAATATAGCAGGAAAAAGAATATAATTTGTTCTCGCTGACCGGGTGGAAATCAACAGCGAAGTATAAGGTTTAGGGTTCCAGAGCACAAGAGACATCTACGCTACCCTGAAAGAATTAAATTCTGGTGGTGTGGTGCTGGGCTCTGGTTTATATGCCCAGTATGACATTAGCATTGGACGGAGCACCAAGCGTCATCAGCCAGTCAAATTGGCATGATGATATAGGGTTTCAAGTTCGCCTCCCCTGGAGGATGCTCCCGTAGCATCAGCTTCCGACACAGCGTTGAAGTTACCTTTTTGAAAGAGAACTGAACAGACTTCCTCTAGACACACTAGAAGTGAAAGGGTTAAAGGTGTCTGAGTGTTTCTATGACAACACAGATGAGACTGATTACCACAGCAGTTTGGTAGAGGCTGTCAATTCAGTATCCAAAAATAACCACATACAAACCAAACCAAAAGAGACATCGAGGAAGGAGAAGAGGTCAATTATTGATAGAATTCTGCACAGACATTTATAACAAGTCCCGGTCAGATAACCTCTCACTTCTACTGCAACTGAAATGCTAGTTTCCAACTAAAATAGATCTTAATGGTGATCTGCACACCTTCTGGGCATTTTCTAAACACACAATGAATACGGATGCATTGCAGGTTTTTCAATAAGTACATAGAGTAGACAAAATCAGGCCCATCAGATAGTCCCCTTTTTATTATTATTATTATTATTATTCATGAATTCAAATAATTTATATGTTCCTTCTGTATTGCGTTTGCTAAAAAATTTGGTTATTGATTTATATGTAGAACCCTACTGCTGATTTCTCCTAATAAATATATGGTAATATATTTAAACAAATATATTTATGATTATCTTTCATAATACAGTATTTTTATTTATTTTTTGTTGACTGGATATTCATGTTGTATGCTGTTATTTATGCAAATTAACCATCTAAATTGGGTGAGCTGTGAGCAGTCCATGTCATTATTCCAATTCAAACCCTGACAGAGAGAGAGCAGGAATAATTGTATTTGGTCATTCCTCTAGTGTTTGAATTTTCCTAGTGTTATGTTTGTGGTGTTATAGCTTTGTGAATTGAAATAGATGACCTGTTATACACCATAAAATGAAAACCATAACTTCACATGACTTCAAGATGTTTTTCTTTATATTTTTTGGTATTAAAAAAATGGTAAGAAAAGATTGAGTGGGTCCATGTAGCAGACATAATGGAGGACATGATATAAAATGAAGGTATAGAAAGAGAGAGGGACTGATGGGGACTTTTATTTCTAGCTAGATGGAACGTGCTTGTGTTTTTAACCAGAACAATGGGCGCATGGCAACAGTGGTAACCATAGTGACTTTTAAAGTAGCCGGGTGGGATTATATCAACAGTGCCAATACTGTCCGTTGTTCAGGTCCACAGTCATTAATTAAGTCCTTGTTGGTATGTCAGACACTGTTTTTCTTTGATATTTTGTAAGATCAAAGCTGATTTCCCCAATGTGTTTCTCTCTCTCTCCCATTCTCATTGTTTCTCTTGTAAATTCTAGATGCCGCCTTGTACTTACAGGAATCTCATGATAAATTCCAGTGGACAATAGATGCACAAAACAGAAAAAAATATAGATAATGAGGGCTCATTAATAACAACAAATTCTGCAGTTATATGTGCTGATGCCTAGAGTGGTAATCTAAACTAAATTATGACCATATCTTAATTTATGCTAAAAAATAAAAGGTAAAACCTAAAAAAAAAAAAATGAAAATCCATGTCCATAAGAGTTATGGTAAGTAAAGTAACTGTATATTGAATTATGTCTGAATGCAGTTGCTTTCTAAAGGTTTATCTCATTAGCTGACATGCCTGCTGTTTGGCTTTGAATTTTTAAAAGGCCATGATACAACTTTGTAGGATAAAAAGGATGTAACCTTTTATCGCTACTATTTGTTAAATATGTATATTTAATACACAAATATAATTAATATATCTATACACAAAACATTAATTTAGAGAAGTGTTAGAATCAATAACATTACCATTCACTCCAGTTGACTAATAGAAAACTGAAGACATTTAACAAATTGGGAAACATAAAACAGTAACACTTTACAATAGGGTTGTATTTGATAACATTAGTTAATGCAATAGTTAACATGACCAGTGAACCTTGAACAATACTTTTACAGCATTTATTAAACTTGATTTGTTCATTTCTACAAGTATAAATACATTTTAGCCTATACATTGAAGTATGTTAACATTATGGACATGCAATATGAACTAACATGAACAATAGTATTTTTTTTTAATTAAATTATTAATACATAATAATATGTTGTATTAATTTTTTTTAAATGGATAGTTCACCCAAAAATGAAACAAATTTTTTTTTTGCCATATACTTTATTATATTTAGCTAGACAACAGGCACATATCAGAAAATAAAGATTAACGTTTGGTCTGTTCCTTGCACAAAGATATCACATGGCTTCAGAGTACTTGGATTACAGCACCTGAATCATGTGGACTACTTTAATGGTAGTCTCAGCCTCAGATGGCACAGACCGCCCACATCCCATTTTCTAACCACCTGATGCTTATAGCACGCAAAACTGGAAAACGCTTTCTCTATCAACTAAGCATAAATCTGATTGGCTTGTTCAATGGAACTTTCGCAAGTAGATGCACACAGGACTTTTTTTTTCAGTCCATTTGGAAGCCAAGCCGTCTTCACAAGGATCCGCATTGATATAACCTTTTGAGGACACAATTATCCCAGAATTTGCCCAAGTTTGCTAGGTTAGTGACATCAAATCTTTTAAAGATATTCAGTTTTCTTTGACACACCTAGCAGAAAGTAAAGTGGATATACATGAGCAGAGCTGCATTTTCAGCTTTGCATACTTGGTTATGTCAGTGAAATTCTCTATAATGAGATTTTCTATGCTGTACCTAGACTCTCAACAAATTTTCTGCTCTTCTTCCATATTTTCCATGCAATTGCTATCGGAGACATTATATAAATTATTTGTCTAAATGGCTGGTTCTTGGCCAATTTAATCGACTATAGACCCCAGACCTATGTGGCAGTCATAGGTTTGGCTACATGAGACTACTTCTATGGTGCTTTTATTGTGTTTTGTACTCGACAGCTATAGTCACAATCACTATCCTTTTTATCATTTACATTAATCAAGAAATAATAAATGCTCTAAAAATGCATAGTTCATTGTTATTTTAGTATCTCTAATGCGTTTTCTAATTCTAACAAATAGATAATGACTCTTTATTTTTAATGTTAAAGATCAATCTCTAGCTGTGCCTTGTTAAATGTTCCACTGATTGCATAATGAAATAAATTACATACTTTTACAGTTACATTCTTTACAAATACATATTAAATTGTGGTCGTTTTCGGCCTAATGTTTTATTATTATTATATTTTATAATAATTACTCCCACCCTACACAGTCCTCATTATTATTTGAAAACCGTTAATAAGCATCCTGCTAAGAAAGAAGCAGGAGCCCTGCATAGACCTTAATATAATTCTAGAACGTACCATCTGATGCTCGTCCCCCCACATCACCCTGCACACTGGAGCGGTCGAGCCAACCCCGTTTTAAGCGCTCGGCATGGTTCAGTCCAGACCAGAACATCATGGCGATAGATGGTAAGTAGGCCAATAACGCTCTCCTGCGCTCATAAACTCACTTCTCTTTCAATATTCCCCATCGCTTAGCTGTAAGAGCAGTGGTTAAATGTGAGTGTTTTTTTTTTTTTTTTTTTCTCTCTCGCTGTCTGTAACGAAGTGTTTTTGTGTTAAAGGGACGCTGGAGGTAAAGTTTGTGTGGTTGGTATAGTCTAGTGTGGAGAGGAGTGATTGTGGTGCTGAAAGAACAGCTCCAGCAGTGGCACCTCCCGATGAACTGACATCGGCGTTCCTTCAACCCACATGTGTCTGTTAGAGATGACTGGACGTAGATCAATACTATATAAATGCAAATGGAAAAAGTCAGATTCACTGCGTCCGTGAAGTTTAACGCCCATGCATGAGGATCGTTTCGAACTGAACTTTTGTTTGCTGTTAATGCGTGTGTTTTTTTGGGGCTTATTTTGGTTAACAGGTATTTTTAACTTTGGTTGTTTTTAGGTGACTGTTCACCTAAAAGCTCAGTGTTTAATGGTTTCTTCCCCTAGTGCTCCCGCTTCGTTGAGGAAATCAAGTGGCTCATTCGGGAATGCTCAGTCGTCTCTGATTTTACCTAGAACTTTTACAGAAAAGGCTATTTTAAACTCGTTAATGAACCTTTTTTTTTTAGACATTATACAGGTTGTCAGAGTGTTTATTAAGCAGAGATCTCCTGCTATAGTTAGTCTTGATTACGTTACTTTCTAATCTCTACAGCTGTACGCTTTGTGGATTGTGTTTGTTTCCCTTTTCTGCAGGTAATAGTATGAAGCCTCTGATTGCACAACTGTTCAAGAATTGACATTTAATGATGTATTTTTTCTTTTTTAGAAAGCCACTGGTTCTAAAATCTTTTAAGAACATTTTGTGTTTTGTTGGTGAATTTTGTGTGACTTAGCCAGGTGTGACATTAAACATGCATTTGTCCCCACTTTTGTGATGGTGTCAGTTGTTAAGTTTTGTAGGTAAATTACTTAAACATAGTAATCCAGTACAAATGACTAATTATTTCTATAAAAATTGTAATCAGATTGCTTTACTAATTACTTCTTTGAAAAAGTAATTATGGTACTAATTACTTTACTTTTATATAATTTTTTTTTAAAACACTTCTGCTCAATAAATTCAAAATAATGTATATATTGTTCATTGTTACAAGTCATGCACTCAGAACTTCACAATTACTTATTACGGGGCCATAATTCATGTATTCTGCTTAAGTAATATATTTTAAATAAGCATAATTCTATTATGTACTTTAATTAAATTAGTTAAAAGTCAGTAGCTGTAATCTGATTAAAAGCATTTAAAATATAATGCATTACATATTTTTTTGACTAAAGTAATTTACAGTAACTAATTACTTTATTATTGGATTACACCCAACAATGTATGTATGTACACACCGTTTTAATGATAAGAAGGATATTAAGTTGCTTTAAACATACATTTCAATTCTGCTACGCTTGGTCTCTGTGGGTAAGGGAAGTCTTATGTAAGGACTGTTTCCTACTGTGACTGCACTGGGCAATGATTGCGTTTAAATGGCTCTCATTTTCTTTTTCTTTTTTTTTTACTATGACTGTAGCAAGTTCCCACACACCCTCCCACACACAGTCTCCACACAGGAAGGGTTGGAATCAAAACCCTTATTACATGTGAAGTGGTTTCATTTCCTTCAAAATGTACAAAAGAGTAGAGATTAGTCATTTTTAAGACAGATTTTAAAACATTTAAAACCAATTTAAAATTATTTAGACCTGCATGAAAAAATTATTATTCACTTCAGACTTCAGAGTTTGTGCTTGTTGCCAATAGTGCCCTGTTGTAACGAGCCTTAAATTAAGAAAAGCTTTAGTTATGACTGTAATGGTATTATTGCTAAGGGTTTTCTGAAATGAAAGTAGTAGTTCACCCAAAAATAAAAACTTTGATAATTTGCTCACCCTCATGTCATTTCGAACCTGTATGTCTTTCTGTTTTATACAGAACTCTAAAGGAGAGTTTTAATTAATATCACAGTCTCTTTCCAATACAATGGCAGTGAATAGTTCACTTTAAAGCTTAAAAAAATCAAACGTGTCATAAAATAGTTAATGCGGCTCTTGTGTCAAATATATATCTGTGTAATTTTGTAGTGAAAATCGTGACTCCTGTTGCACGTTCATGAGCGTATATGAGATAAGCTCGTCCACTTGAACTTGCGTTTTTTAACACCAAAAAAACAATGCAAGTTCCCATGTGAACACGAGACTGTGAATACATCTCATGTACTACATGATGTTGAGTATAAAGTGACAGAGTTTTCATTTTAGTGTAAACTATTAATTTAATGGGTTTGTTGCAACTGGTTGAATCTGTAAGAAAGTGCTGAAGTGAAAATAAGGAAAGTCTGATTTATTAATGCAATTCACATTCAACTCAGTCATCTTAATATTACATATAAATTGAAATGTGCATGGATCCCACAATCTGCACAAGTTCTAGTTGTAATGCTTAAGTGGTTGGATTGTTTTGCATTATACTAGCAGGTCATCTAACTTTAATGAAACACTTACATCCAAAAAGACAGATTCTTCCTCAGGACTATCATATACTTTATCTTCTCTCCCCTTCTCTCCTCTCTCGGCTTTGGGCGCGATGAGTCCACTTGAAATATTTACAGCACTTAATTGCTGTTCTGCAGTGAATAATACCCAAAATCATGTTGCCATAACAAAAAAGTATTTTGACAAAATAACTATACGTCAAATAGAATGTGGATTGCAGATAAGGAAGAATAGGATGAAAAATGGGCTGTTGAGGTTTTTAAACATCCATTATCACTTCAGTTAAGTTTTACTCCTAAAAGCTTGTGCTAATGTTCCTTTCTATTTGGTTCCCATTAATTTCTCTTGTGAACAACTCTACATTCTTTACTCTTTGTGTGGCAACATCTGCGGTTCAGTTTAAATATGCTGAAGTTTAGTATTTGATAGACTGAGTTTGTGTTGAATAAGTGTTTGGTTACTTGTTTACTGGATAAAAGCCATGAGAAGTTAACTTGGTGGCTGAGGTGATGGATTTTGAAAAAATTGTGTATTATGTTAACACGTGTCACTTGTAGCCTTTTGTTTCACATAAAGAAATAGTTTGGAATGATTACTTAGCAAAAAGAAAGTACGGTATTTTTTCATTAATGCTGAATTTTGAACTCTGATGGATCTCAGTAATGGACAAACTTCTAAACCCCAAATTGATATTAGTAATTAAAAGTTAGAGTTTGTAAAGTTCATAGTCTCATCCATACACATCCTCATACATGGAGTGTTTATTACATACCACCTGACAACTTCTGTGCATCTCCAGTCATTTAGCTCACCATTAGTGTGTTGCCTTGATTTACCTGTAAACTGTAAAGTTAGCATGTGAAAATCGGACAAAACTGTTTCAAATCGATGTTATTTCAGAGCACTGGCAGTGATATACCCTCTGCCGTGCCTTGTCTAAACGGCGGCCATTTCCTGTCTTGACATCAGAGTGACTGTGTCAGCACAAATCTTTTAGAGCTAACTGTAAAATATTTATATAGACACACAGGAGTGTAGCTGTAGGGTAGTATTTACAGTGAGTAGTGTGTCAGTTTTCTGGGAGCTGGGAAAGTGAGCTTTACATTTGGTAAAGAAAGCAATAAGGAAGAAATCTGAATAAGTTGCAGCTCCTTCTCCCCTTCTGTCTACCTCTTTCACTCCCTTGTTCTCTCCCTGGCTTATTCTAGGTGAGCAGAGCAAACTCTGTTTACAGATTACACAATCAAATTGTGTCTAATCAATAAATGATCTGTGAAAACAAGTGGACTTTAATCAGTGTTACTGTGTTTAGATTTACCGTAAGTACTAACAACTGACTGAAGACTCTACTCAGGACCTTACGAAACTTGGAGTTGTTGTGGAGAGCGAGCATGCGCCAGCAATCAGAATCTTCTCTCTAATGGGGCTTTTCCACTGCCAGGTACAACTCGACTCAACTCGACTCTGCTCGCTTTTTTGGGATTTCTCCCGTGTATAGTACCTGGTACCTGATACTTTTTTAGTACCACCTCGGTCGAGGTTCCAGGCGAGCAGAGCTGATACTAAAACATGTAAAAATCCTGCAGATCATTGATTGGTCAGGGAGAATCGTCACTACCAGCATCACAGGATTTCCGACATGCGACATCAACCCGCTAGTTTTAAAGTTAGTAACAGCAATAGCAGTATTATTTGGTCACGTGAATTTCGAATTGTGAAAAAATAAATGGCTGTGCACAAAACCATGCTGTGGTCAATAAACGAGGTGCAGATGGTTCACTCGTTAGCGATGAGGGAGACAATAAAGTCTCTCAGGAAGTGTCTCAGCTGTTGGCCGCACACGGCTAACACCAGACCTACCAACAGCGTAGGGAAAAGTTAAAAAACTTAAAAGTGACTACAGAACCATCAAAGAAATGTGGAAGTGGTTCGACCAAATGGACGCTATCTAAACCAGCGAGCAATGGGAGGGAGAGTGCCCTGGACTGGCGTTGATCCACGATGGAGGATGGAATGTTTTGTTATGTTAACTCAATACTCTGCTTGAAAATTTCACTTTATTTAGTTGACCAGCTACTGGAAGCTTGCTTCTAAAACAACCAGGTCAAATTAACTGTTACACTTGTGTAAAATCACCATGCAACAACAGCTTTATGCAGCACAATGAGCTAGTAGCTAACAACTAGCAGTCTTGTTATTGTTTAGGTCCATTTGTGTCGTGTTTAAGTTGATGTCATGGCAGTAGAGGTGGCGCAACTATGACGATCAGCCTATAATCCCATCCACCTTGAGGTAGCACTAAACCGCAATGTAAAGGCACACTCAGAATAGTAAAGCGAGTCGAATCGGAACGTGCAGTGGAAAAGTGTCATAATTGTCAGGACCTCGGTTTAAAGTCTCATCTGAAAGATGGTGTAGTGTCTAGAACGTACAGTATAGTGTCCCCATCACTATACTAGGGTTTTAGGATCCACACAAACTGTAGGTTGAGCACCCCTTGCTGGCCTCACTAACACCTCTTCCAGCAGCAACCTTAGTTTCCCCAGGTGGGTCTCCCTCCAGGTACTGACCAGGCTCAACCCTGCTTAGCTTCAGTGGGTAACCATTCTAGAGCTTTGCTTAGCTCCAAGGTGATATGGCTGCTATATAAGATAGGTACATTTAATTGATACAGATGCAACTGCTCTCAAAACCTGCTCTAGAACCCTCAGCTAAACATCACAGAACCCAGATTTTTGTCTTGCAGAGAGAAATAGACTACTTGAAAGGGGAAGTAGCCAAGTGGATAAATATATTGGCTTAATACTTGAAAGGTTGTCAGTTGTAACCTTGTAAAGGGCTAATGCATGAACTATCACCATTGTGCTCTTGAGCAATACACTTAACCTCTGGTTACTCCATAGGGTCTGTCCTTGTAATAAGTGTACTAAGATTCTTTGGGTAAAGGTTGCAGCTAAATTAGCAAATTTCTCAAGTCACAGAGATTAAGTAATTTTTCACTTTATAATGAAACTTTGCTTTAGATGTCATTAAAATTGTAACTCTGCAAGACAAAAGAACAGATGACCTGTGCACATTTAGGGCAGTTTTTAATATATTACTCTGAAAGCTGGGATCACTCTGGAATTGTGGTCTGAATGGAAGGATGGTAATTGTTCCAATGAATCAGCCCTAATGATTCTTTAATGGAGTTGGCAGATGTTTAAACTGTTGGCTGATGGAGATTGTTCATATTAAATTACTCTACCCAAGCCTCGCCTTTCCAGTGTGTGAGTGTGTGTGTTAGTTATTATTTTAAAAAAGCATTTACATGAAAGGCAGATATAAAAATTATTAATTGCATTTAAATGCCCTAGAATGGCCTAAAACTATTCTTTAATTGCAGTAAAATGGGTCATCATGGACGCCTTTGGTCTTGAGAATGTATGCTAGATATTATTCTTTTCCCAAGCTGTTTATAATAATGTCTCCGCTTGTGCACCACGCATGCAAGACTCGGCAAACCCTAAAAATAATGTGTTGATTGGATCCTGGCTGCAAGAATTTTACTCAGCATTACTTTCCCAGAATGAATAGAATTTGTTTCTTACTACCACACTCAATACTTTACCCCTTATTTGTTAGATGCAAGAATAGAAGGCTGGGTATTAGTGTATTAGGTGAAATTTATTCTTACTTGGTATGTAAAGGGTTTTGCTCATGGGCATATTTCTGGTACACAACACAAATGAAAAACATGCTCCTTTTTTTAATAAGCATGTCTATTTGAGTGGCATTATGATGTTTTATTTTTAGCATATAGTGTTGTTTGTCTAGTACACGCTATGGTTTGTGATTAAAAGTAAACTCTCCCAGACAAATTACTTTAATTTGACACCTAATTGTGTTGTTGTTGTTGTTTTCATGATCTTCATATTATGACTGAGGACCTTTTTTCTTTTTTAACATGTCTTTTCATATTTTCAAATCATTTTTGTATTGGTTCTCTTATAGTTTACGAAACAGTTGCCAATAATGGCATCACACTTCAGTAGTTGCTCATGTGTCTCTCTGCTTAACCAATTAGCATATACTTCACCTCAATTGGAAATATATACACTTTTATATACACATCTCAAACCACACCAAGGGCATATTCCACAACCACCTTGTACAGATCCAAAGAAAAAAAGGACAGCATTCCAAATCAACTTAGTAGTCTAACAAGACCGAACAGTAACAACAGTCAGGTGTTGGGAAAATAACAAAGCTTTCTATTCCTTAGTGGCATTTTCATTACATCACCTCAGGAGAATGTCTCCTGTGTGCTGTTGTTTTTGGAGCCAAAGTAGCTTTATGTGTAAATCTGTCAGTCTGTGAAGGATAAAAATATTTCTTTACACTGAGGGAAAGATGGTGAAAATCGCACACTAAATCTGCTACTGGAAAGCTCAGGCATGATGGCTTTTTGTCTTTAGACAGAGTAGATGTAAAGAGTTGGATGAGGATATATTTAAATTTCATAAATGTCTTCCTTGGTGTAATAGTTTTGAGTGTGACCTGGTTGGGAGGTCAGCATTTGTATTAATAGTAATCCCACAGTTAGCCTACATCATAAAGATGTACTAAGATGTGCAGTTTCCTAGTTGTACTCAGATGATGCCAAAATGATTCATGGAAATAACTGCATTCTTCTAAAGTAGCATTAGCTAATTTACTTTGTCTTTTAAAGATGAGGCTGCCTCCACATCAGACATGACATTCACTGTTGGGCCTTATTGTAATTCCCCTTGAGATCTGATTTTTTTCTTGCTCTGAGGAACCAAATGTGTGTTCGATATTCAACTACTGAGGATAGAGTTTGGTGTGACTGTCATCTTCAAGTCTTCTCTCTTGCTTTAATTTTTGCGCTGGCACATCAACTGCCTAGAGTTGTTGGCTGTACTTTTTGCCCTGTGGAGGTTTCTCCCGCTAGTTCAGGGCAAACACGTCTTGATTCGATCAGACAGTACCACCACGGTAGCGTACATAAATAGACTCAATTCGCTGCGTGCCACTCACATCGATTTGGGAACGGTTCAGCAAGGCTTAGGTAGACCTGTTCGCCTCCCGAGAGACCACTGCCCACTCTGGTACGCTGGCACAGAGCTGGCCCACAGGGCTGCGCAAGTACGCATTTCCCCCAGTGAGCCTTCTTGCACAGGTGCTGTCCAAGGTCAGCCCCTATAGGCCCACATGGACTTGGTTCTCGGATCTCGTACTGCTCACGATAGCCCCTCCCTGGCGAATTACCCTGAGGAAGGACCTTCTTTCTCAGGGACGGGGTTGATCTAGCTGATCTACCACCTGCCGCCATAGACATGATCAACCAAGCCAGAGCCCCTTCTTCCAGGCAAATTTACGCCCTGAAGTGGCGCTTGTTTGCAAATTGGTGTTCTTCCCAGGCTGTAGACTCACAGAGGTGCACAGTTAGGTCAGTGCTCTCATTTCTGCAGGAGAGGTTGGAGGGGAGGCTGTCCCCCTCCACCTTGAAGGTGTATGTAGCCTACTATCGTGGCCCACCACGACACAGTAGACGGCAAGTCTTTGGGTAAGCACGATTTAATTATCAGGTTCCTAAGAGGCGCCCGGAGGTTAAATCCCTCCTGGCCAAGCTTGTTCCCCTCCTGGGATCCCTCAGTGGTCCTCTCGGGCCTTCAGAGACCCCCCTTCGAGCCGCTAGAATCAGTCGGACTCGTGTCTCCCTTGGGCAGTTCCCACTGGCCCCTGGTTGCTGTGTCTGTAGCAACTCCTCCCTCCCAATAGGCAGGATCTACCACCGCACCACTTTTCACATGTGACCTAAAAGCCCATGTGATGTATTTCACCACTCTTTACCTCCCACAGTCTGGGGAGGTGTGGTCTCCACAGGGTCTTTTCCCCTGAAAGAATAGGAACTGGGAAATATCGCCTTCCCTGACTCAGGGCCCTCCTTATCACACTCGCCTCCATCAAGAGGGTCGGGGACCTGCAAGTGTTCACTGTCAGCAACACTTGCCTAGAGTTCGGTCCGGCAGACACTCATGTGATCCTAAGACCGCGATCAGGCTATGTGCCCAAGGTTCCTACCACTCCCTTCAGGGACCAGGTTGTGAACCTGCAACCGCTGCCCTGGGAGCCCCTTCATTGCTGTGTCTGGTACATACTTTGCGTATCTACTTGGGCCGCACGCAGAGCTTTAGACGTTCGGAAAGGGAACGCTGTCCCCAAACAGAGGTTTTCCCACTGGGTAGTAGACGCCATTACATTGGCCTATCACACCCAGGCCGTGCCCCCCCCCTCGCAGGTCCAAGCACACTCAACAAGAAGTGTTGCGTCCTCATGGGCATTGGCCAGGGGCACCTCCTTAGCAGACATATGCAGAGCAGCGGGTTGGGCAACACCCAATACCTTTGCGAGATTTTACAATCTCAGGGTTGAGTCTGTTTCGTCCCATGTTTTCTCAGGTCTGAGCTGGTAGAACGCGATAACACGCTGACAAACTGACTGGGTGGATTGCTTGCAAATCGTGTGCTCCTATCCCAGGAGATCCCACTAACTCGGCTCCCTGGATGACTCCTCCCTAGCCCTCTGGTCCGCGAATTCTGCGGAGGAATTCGCTGACCAAATCCAATGTGGGTACTCAATCTACCCTGTACTGGAATAGGTGCTCCACAGGTCGGGCTCCTACAAGGACTTTCCCCCTGTGTGTATTTTCCACGGTATGGTCCCCTTGTGAGCAGGACCCCTGTCTCCCTTGGGCAGTTCCCACTGGCCCCTGGTCGCTGTGTCTGTAGCAAATCCTCCCTCCCAATAGGCAGGATATACCACCGCGCCACTTTCCACATGTGACCTAAAAGCCCATGTGATGTATTTCACCACTCTTTACCTCCCACAGTCTGGGCAGGTGTGGTCTCCACAGGGTCTTTTCCCCTGAAAGATTAGGAACTGGGAAGATCACCTTCCCTGATGCATATGATAGCGTTAAGATGGTCCCAGCCGCTTTAACTCTATGCGAGCGGGCGCGGCCTGCTCCCATGCTTGGCACGTCGCCTTGTTCCCCCCTGTCGGGGGGGGTAAAGAACCAGAAGGCTTTGATGATTTTATGGGGCATTGGGGAAGGGTACGTGCTGTCTGACACAGCTGGTCGCTTTGGCACGTAAAATACCTGCCCGCTCCTGTGTCAGCAGTACATGTACATGGCTCAGTGCATGGCATGATTTAAATTGGACCCCTAGTGTTGCTTCTTCGACACAACATCGAAGTGAGCGACAGACAGGGAACGTCTAGGTTATGGATGTAACCTCCATTCTCTGATGGAGGGAACGAGAAGTTGTGTCCTCCCGGCCACGTCGCTGAACCGAGCCACTGTTGCGGCCGAACCTCATTGTCGACTCCTCAGAAAAATCTTGAATGAAACAGATGCATTTCCCTTAACCTCCATTTTGCTCTGTCTGTACTGGTATCAGAACAGTTTGAAATGCACCTTATTTAAATCCTTACTCTATAGACAATCTCTGAAAGCAACATTTTCCATCTTTTGAATGCATCCATTGATTGTCAATTTGATATTGCACAGTGAAATTATGAAAATGAGCATATAGTCCAAGTGTGTGGTCATATAGAGTGCGTATAGAGAAGCCAAAATACAACGTCCACGTATGTGGATGCGAGGTAGTACGATATTATGTGACAAGACAAAATGTTGTTTATGTTTAATTAAGGTGGATTGTAAAAGTTCCAAATTTGTTAAAATCCTGTTTATATTATAATTTCAGTTTTCATTAACGATAATAACACTGGTGCCGACAATACAAAAGAAATTAGTAGAAAATAAACTGTAAATTGTGGTAAAAAATATTGCCCGTTCAAAAGTAAGCTACATATTATATCACAGAACTCTGAAAACTAAGTGAAATATATTGTGCTGTGTTCATATATACTGTGTTGGATTTCAAATTTACTTTAGACAGGTTTTTCAAACAAATGTCTTGAATAGCTTTCAAAGATTTGCAGCAAACATCTTAAATGTACTACATAGTCTTCATAAGTGCCAGTCAATTAAATTTGAGCTTGTAATTTTGAGAGGCTCTTGCCATTTTATTTAGAATATGCATTAGATGGCCCATGAACATGGGCATGTTGATTGAGGCTGAGAGACTAAACAGTATTTTAAAGGCTTCAGTACAATTAGAATAGATGACATTTAAAAAAAGCTGTTTTATATTTAGGAGATACTAATAATGTCATTTTAATCTGCTTTGTAGATTGTAGTTCTGCAACTGTAATGCTGATCTGAAAAACAATCTTTTTCAGAGTTCATTACCATGGATAGATCCACGTTCTGATATGTGGTCTTTGATGTAATTCCACCATGATTAGACTCCACATCACAGATGTCTAGCGTTTCCCTGGGATTATAGATTGACAGCATGCACAAAGAATGCATCAACTGAAATCCTTGGCTGCTACCATCACTCTCCTCCAGAATGACCTTTACTTACCTTCTCCCCAAACAACCTCTACAGGTCAGAAGGACATTTACACCCCCCACACAGACTAAAGGTCAAAGGTATTTGATTCAGTCCAAAGCACAGCCTGAATCAAAGCCACACATTTCTCCACTGTAATAAAATATACTGTAGAGCACACAGAATTGACTATAAGATTGTGATTCTGGAGAGTTTGATTAATTACTGCTTGGAAATCAAATCCCAGTTTTTAACATGACAAGAATAAAACAAATAATAAAATCGCCTAGCTGAATGTGCTTTGAAAGAAATGTAGCCAAACACAAAATGTCTCCTTTAGATTTTAAAAGTTGAAAAAAGCTCTTTGCGGGTAAAATAGATGATATTCATTCAAGACTACAAGAGCTTTCAAACTGAAGTACCATGTAATTTGCTGTTTGTATTTTAGATGAGAAGCACTTAAATTAAAATGGGGTCAAAAAAGGGACAGTTTTGTTTGTGGAGGTTTGAGACTCTTAACCTGTCAAGAACAATGTCATTCAAAAGTCAAAATAATTTGTATTATTAATATACATTATAACATATTTATTAATAGCAATTAACTATTATTCTTAGTAGTAGTAATAATATGTGTCATGTTGATCATATAGTATTTTGGGAAATGTTATTAAATTTGTGTCGTTGTATCACCACACAGTCAGAATCCAGATAGCTTAACCCTTAAACACGGCTTTCTGTTTAAACGTAATGCTTAGCACTGGTGCATAATGGAAACTGCTTTTTGTTGCTTTGTTGCATGTGTGTGAGTTTCAGGTGTGAAGATATCTCTGACTTGAAAGGTTCAAACAAACACCTGAGCACAGCAGTAAAGTGAGCTGTGGCTGAAGTGATGTCTGAGTTTTAACTGTGTTGAGTTCAGAATAAGTGTGCTGTGATACCAATTAGAATCCATTACCTTGAATAGGTGATTTATCAGGACAAAAAGTAAAGAAGCTGGTAGGGTTATGTTTGGAAAAGTTAGATATTGGAGAACACACTGGCATGTTGTATAAAACAGGATTTTAAATGTAACATGTGCTGCTATGTTTTTGTGATGGTATTGTGAAAGAATTCCATATAAAGTAATAGATATTAAAGCCTTAACTGTAGGGCATAGACCGTAAACAGGTGTGATTCTGATGTAATGGTTTAGAGTGTATATTTAAACAGTATCAGATGGTGGCACAGCTCTGTGGGAGATGGTGGCTACAGGCCCGTGCGTAAGTATTAGTATCTGTTGTTTCTGCCTCAGTAAAAACATATTCAGCTCCAAACGTAACTGGTTATGGTTCTTGTCTAGTAAAGCTTGGATGAAGACATTTAAGTGTTGGCTGTTAATACGGTCCAGTCAATTGTGACTAATGGTGTAGTTTTTTATGTGTGTATGGCTGCATGCAAAATAATTCAGGTATATAGGCAAATGATTGAGAAATTATTCAAGCAAATAAAGTGTCTTTGAAGTCCGTTATGAAGGACACACCCATATTTGGGTGTCAAAACTTGATTTGAGTTGCCTCCTGAATAATGAAAAGGTGGTACAGTTTTCCTGGTTACATTGAGTTTTGTATAGTTTTATCACAGATATTTACCCCCCCCCACAAATGCCATTAAAGTTGTAATATCCCATATCCAAATTTAATTGATATTTGTCATAAACTTACTGTAACATGATGTAAACAAACTGTAATACAGAATTCAAAGCTTCCGCTCCATTCAAAGAATTCTAAAACTAAGCTGCAGACTGGCCTGTTCTGAAACCAAAATATTGAATAATGCCTGTCTACATTTGCACCACATATATTTGGTGTCCCTAACCCCAACACATTCTTGCATTCAAACACAGCTGGCTGGAGCCCAACTTCAAATGCAGGGATTTCAAGACACGTTTTCTAAGTTTCAAACTATGTTTAACTTGACACAGCATTCCAATGTGAGATACTCCAAAAGCATTGTGGTCTTTTTAACATAGAGATCAGATTGTTCTCTTGTATCAAATCTTACATTGTCTCTTTTAAATAATTTACTGTATTCATAGAGTCCAGTATGCTGTCATAAAGTTGTGGTAAAGCCTCCAAATGATTTTCTGTTATGTGTGTCTGTTTGTTTCTCTTTTTGTGTCTGTCTGTGCTTAATGTCTTATTTTGTGTGTGTATTATTTGTCAATAAATGTTCCTTTGTTTCTGCAGGTGGAGAGCGGAATTGTGGAGTACATGAGCTAATCTGCATCAGAAAAGGTAAGTGGCCAGTTTAAACGCAAAATTTGTCTTTTTGTTGTCTTTTGTTTTTGTGCTTATATGTTGGAGTTCTTTAGTTTTATGTTTCCTGTGTTAGTTTTGTAGTCCTTGTAGTTTTATTCCTTGATTGATTCTCCCTGATTGGTTCTCATTCCCTGATTGTTTCCCCAGGTCTTCCTTGTTTTCCCTTGGGTATTTAAGCCCTTGTTTTCACTGTTTCCTTTGTCAGTTTTTACATCTTTTGTCTATGCTCTGTGCTAGGTTCCCTGTGTTTTGCTTTCCCTTTTATTCTGAGTTAGCTTGTTTATTTTTCAGTTTAATAAAGCTGCGTGTAGATCCTCATTCCTTGCCTCCTCGTCACATTTTGAACCCAAACATCTCATCCTCAAAGCAATTTTTAGCAGTGTTCACATGATCGTGCCTGTGCAGTTATACTTGTCTACTCAATGTATTTGTGGAATCATTCTATGTTTATGTGTCTGTTTGATATACAGGTCAGTTTCCATATTATATCAGTTGTTTGGGCTTTCAGACTTGTTTACCACAAAGGTGTAGATTCTACTCTGTGTGTGTGTGTGTGTGTGTGTGTGTGTGTGTGTGTGTGTGTGTGTGCGCGCGTGTGTGTGTGTGTGTGTGTGTGTGTGTGTGTGTGTGTGTGTGTTTCAAATGTACACTGGCAGCCAAATCTTTGTAATGATGTATAGATTTAGCTGTTTCAGAAGGAAATTAGTACTTTAATTCACCAAAGTGGCATTTAACTGGTCACAAATTATAGTCAGGACATTACTGATGAAAAAAAACAGCACCATCACTACAGCTTCAATGAATTCTACCCGCTTAGTTTCATGTACAACAGTAAAGAGAAGACTCAGGGGTGTAGGACTTATGGGAAGAATTGCAAAGAATAAGCCACTTTTGAAACAGAAAAACAAAAAGAAAAGGTTAGAGTGGGCAAAGAAACACAGACATTGGACAACAGATAATTGGAAAAGAGTGTTATGGATCTTAACCCCACTGAGCTATTGTGGGATCAGCTAGACTGTAAGGTGTGTGTGAGAAGTTCCCAAAAAGACTGCCACATCTATGGCAAGTGCTACAGGAAGAGGTTGTTTAAATGTAACCTGAGTATCTGGACAAACTGACGGCAAATCTGTCATTGCTGCATGTGGAGTTTTTTTTTTTTTTATGAGAACTCTTTAAAGTAGTAATTTTTTTCAA
Organism: Moxostoma hubbsi; assembly: GCA_032164185.1. Classification (NCBI taxonomy): domain Eukaryota; kingdom Metazoa; phylum Chordata; class Actinopteri; order Cypriniformes; family Catostomidae; genus Moxostoma; species Moxostoma hubbsi. The sequence continues at coordinate 13,883,323 of JAVLUX010000034.1, forward strand.
ATAGTACTGTAATTTTTCACATTATTAATGTCCTAACTATATATTGTGATCAGTTGAATACCACTTTGGTGAAGAAAAGTAACAATTTCTTTCCATAAGAGCAAAATCTGTACATTATTCCAAACTTTTGGCTGCCAGTTTATATGTTGTCATGTTTGCATCACAGCGCAAAGGGGGCAAAGTTAGGCTGGTTAGCATGGCCCAGTTAGCCTCTGCTGTTAACTACATCATATGGTTGAAAAAAGCATCTTTCTCCATTTATGCCATTCAAAAGTAGTACTGTATTCTGACAAAATACAATTTTATTTAAGTTTTAATTGTAAATGTTGAAAATGTTGGAAAATAGGTGTGGGTGTTTTTCCAGTGCTCTTTGAGGACTCTTAACTGCATAACATTTACTTTTTTTCTGTCTGCTGCCTTTGATGTCAATGCTTAGGATAGTTAGAACATAATTGCACATTAGTTGTGCCATCAGTCAGTGTTGTCATGAAGACATTTTTCTGTGGCTCCAGTTTAAATAGTCACATGTCATTTGCGGCTCAAATGCTTAGCAGCCAAGCAACTGACTTTTAGATGATTAGAAAGATGCATATAGGCTAGTCCTCTCAGTTTTTGAGCTCAGAAAGAATGCGGTGATCCCATGGACTTTTCCAGACACATTTATATGATTAATGTCTTTATTTTATCTTGTGACTTCTATTTTTCACTACAGAGATTTTTTAATGAATTTTAATGCTTTGGATCAAATGACTTTTTTTTTTTTTTAAGTTATTATGAAGGTGCTACTGTTTCTGAGTTCCTCTGGGGTTTCTTTAGCTGTCTTGTTTGTTATAAACTGACTAGCGTATTTAGAAAGTGCTCTGTCTCTGCAAATTTAACATTATTAGTGAGGATCTGCAGTCCCAGTGTAATAAAGTCTCATTAGCCAGATCAGTGTTGGGTCCCTGCAGAGATGTTCCCATGGCTATACCCATCAGTCCTGTCAACCTAGTGATGACCCTATTTAGACATTTTACACCAGTGTTTCTGTTTCTTGCTAGTGTTCATGCCACAGCAGGGCTGACACAATCAAATATCCACAGCTTTTACTCAGAGGCATTGAACATGTTCTTGTCAGTTCTCTTTTATTATGTGTATCTCATGTGAAACTGCAAGTGCACAAAATGTTGGTCAGTATGACTTTCAGTGCTCAAGTAAGAAACATTGGCATCTGTACATGTCCATAGGTTTAACAGGTATATGAGTAATTTGGTATAGTCTTGCAGTTCAAGAACTGTCAGTTTCAGTTTGTTTTGAAATAGGGTCTATTTTAGATGATTTTTATTGGATTTCGTCGATTTCGCCCTTAATTTGGAGTTGTTTACGGGTAGATTTGGTTGGTGTAAATAAGATTGGGTCTGATTTGTATAGGGTGTATTTAGATGGTGTAAATTACTGTGGTTTGAGAATGTTTGTGTATTGTTGATGTGGTTGGTGTAGATTAGTTTTAGGGTTGTTTGTTTAGGGTGGATTTTGTTTGTGCAGATTAGTTTTAATTTGTTTAGGGTGGATTGGGTTGCAGTAGATTAGTGTGAAGAGGGGGAGGGTGGGGCCGGGCCATGACTATGGATGCCCGGCCCCCAATCGGGCAAATAAGCCAAGGAGAGGGATAAGGCACAGCTGGATATGGCAACTGCATGTGGCTCTCTCTCTCTCCCGAACTGCCGCATCTGGCTTGGCCTTATCCCTCTCCTCGGCTGATTAGCCCATTTGGGCCGTGCATTGTCACTGCCCGGCCCCGCACTCCTCCTTGTCACAAATAGTTTTCGTTTTTATAGCGTGGATTTTGTTGGTGTAGATTAGTTTTAGTTTTGTTAAGGATAGATATTGTTGGTGTAGATTAGTTTGGAGTTGTATGTTAGGGGTAGATATGGTTGGTGTAAATAAGTTTGAGGGGGATTTGTTTAGGGTGGAATTTAGTTAGTGTAATTTAGTTTTGAGTTGCTTGTTAAGGATAGATATGGTTTGGGGTTGTTTGTATAGGGTAGATTTGGGTGGTGTAGATTAGTTTAGGTTTGATTTGTTTATAGTGGATATGTTTGGTGTTAATAAGTGTAGTCGTTGATAACACCAAAAATACATTTGTTTCTTGTTATGAGAAGAAACTTACCTTGTTTTCTTATATAAATACACCAAATAAACATAGCTCATCATCTTTAGGATAAGTGATTTTTTCCTCTGCAAGCATAACCAAAACACAAAGGCACACTTCTATTAAGTGCAGATGTTCTGAGAGATTAATAAATGAAGATGCTGTGGAGATTCCACGTCATATCAATGTTCAAAAGCTGATGGCTGTATGTGTGTTTATTGTGTGTTAGTTAATATTCACTTCAATTCTGTTTCCTCAGGCAATGTCTGTCTACTGTGAGTCAAACTCATAATCTTTTACTGAAAGAACATTTCTTGCTGTAGCTAATGGCAGTTTTCTATGACAGGGGACAGCTGCACTATGTCTTGAAACAGAAAAGTGGAGAGAGACAAAGAAGGATAGGTGGACAGAATGAGAATCATCAGAAAAAAATAGAAAATAGCATTAGAGACAAAATTGAGAAACTTATTTAAAAATATAAATACAATTGTTTCAGAAGGTAAACTGAATAATAATGTTTAATTATTAAACAGACTAATGTTAAATCTAGCTGGATAATGACGCTGATTATATTTGGGTGTCTTTTATTTAGTTATTTCTGAAATATGTATATTTCAGTTGACTATTGACTATGAATATTTCTGATTTCAGTTCAAAATCAGATTTTGCAGTCAGGAAGTTCCCTATATAAATACCAGTTAGCGAAAGATTGTGCTTTCATGCACATACTTCATTCTCCATCCAGTCTCTTTTCCATATATGGAACATACAGCACCTATTTTTACTGTCCTCAACCTCATCTTCATATAAATACAATATGCATATTTCCATCCAGACACTTGATACTGCTGAATTTAATTGAGCAATAAATTAAAAGAAAAAAATTATTAAAATAAACTTGGAGAAAGGAAGATTATATTGACTGAAGTCTACATGTTGTATTTATTTTATAATAAGACTTGTTTACAGAGAATATATCTTACATACTCAAAAAATTATAATTTTAGGAATATACACATTTCAATTTCATAACAAAATTCCATCAAATTGAATTGAGTAATCTTCAACAACAAAAAAAAAGAATAATAATAATAATAAGATAAAAACTTAAAAAAATCTTTGTTTAGTAACAGTTTTTTTTTTTTAATGACACAATTGAATGTAATGTAATTTTGTTATGAAATTACAATGTGTAAATCTTAAAAATAGGCTAGAATATTTTTCTGAGTGAATCTAGAATTTATATTATTATTATTATTATTTATAATCATTATTATTATTGTCTTATTCTCTCACCATTGGGAAATACTTTTTGAGTGTATTTAGTATAAAACCTAACCTAACAACCTAAGCAATTTTGCTTCTCATTTAATTTAAAGATGTTTTTGTAGATTCTTAAAAGTTGGAATTTTTCCGGAAGCAAAGAATATCTATTTTTTGCAGTATAAAACACTATCTGACATCATCAGATCACAGCCCATGTTGTCTAGTTCTTCATCTGTATGCGACTGTTCTGTGTTTCTGATAAGAACTATCCAGTCAGCCTTCCACCAGTCTTTGCAGTGGTCCATTTGACTACTGAATGTGTCAGGCAGTGTTTATCATTATACCGTCAGTTTTACCAGGCCATTTTTTCAGTCAGAGTCAAGTGTCCATAACAGATTTATCTTTATTCAAATGTTGTCTTTTACCTCCGGACTTGATTTCTGTAATAGAACACAATTCTAAGCGCATAGCCTTTGGGAACGGAAAATATCACAAGCCTAGCAATCCTCGCTGTTCCCTCGTATATTCCCTGTTATGCCAAAGGAAATTCTTCCAAAAGCAAGAAATTAGTGTTGAGTTCAGAATTGCATACTACCATCCTTCTCTTACTACTTCTGCCATGTCTGTCTATGGTAGTATGCCATTCCGAACTCGGCATTGATTTCCAGTTATACGTTAGAAGAGAGAAGGGATGGGCTGGCCATAGCATCAAGGATGATGAAAATTAACCTGTGAGAGATGAACACAGGGGGGGTGGCTACAGTGGCACAAGCCACTGCCCCTTTGCCCTCCTGTGCTGAGGTGCTCCTCAGTTGAAAGTAATTTAATTTGCATAGTACCCCAGCTTTTTATCTACAGCATCAAAGCGATATATATGGTGAATAGTTCAACACTGTCTGCGTAATGTTTGTAATGTCACAGTTTGAGCCGCTGCCCCTCAAAATGTCTGTGCACGGTCCAGCTCACTGTGTGCGTGCGTGCGTGTGTGTGTGTGTGAAAGATCTGCATGATTTAGTAGCAAAATTCATCAGGCATGTATGTATGTTTTCCGATTACATTGCAGTGTGTCTGTCTTTGTATTGACAGCGTTCTAGTCTGTGTGAGCACGATATGACTGAGGGCGTGTGCGTGGGCCCCTGAGAGTGCTTATGGTCTGTTGTTATGTGGGAGTTTGCTACAGGATGCAATGTTTATTGTGATTGTGGTTGTGTCTGTAGTATTTTGTATGTCAGAGGTGGCTAAGCATCCTGACATGCTTTTACCTGTTTCTATGACAGTATTCAAGAAAAAAAAGGCAATTTCTGGCAATAATAGAGTGATAATAATTTACAATGAAAAGCTGCATATAGATAATAATTTGGATCAGTCCTACACATTGACTAAGTACGAATTATGCATTTGTTCTTTTTAGAGATTAACTTGTCTAAAGTGTATTCATTTAATTTTTTTTGGTGTTGATTAGTTTGAGACTGATTTGTGTGGGGTATATTTGTTTAGGATTGATTTGTTTGATGTTAATTAGTGTGATGTTGCTTTGTATGGGGTTCATTTGTTTAGAGTGGATCTGTTGGGTGTTTATTAGTCTGAGGTTGATTTGTTTGGTGTTGATTTGTTTGAGGTAGATTTGTTTAGGGTGGATTTGTTTATGTTAATTAGTTTGTGGTTGGTTTCTTTGGGGCAGATTTGTTTGTTAATTAGTCTGGGGTTGATTTGTTTCTTGTTAATTAGTTTGGGGTTCATTTATTTAAGATAGAATTGATTGGTGTAGATTTGTATTAGATTGATTTATGGTTTATGGTAGTCAGTGTCACTGATTTGTAGAAGATATTTTTATGGGTAAGATTTAGTCTGTGCATTCTCTCTCCTCCTTGGCCCACTTTCTGCAGTTTGAATTGATCAGTGGTGTCTTCACTCCAGATGTTCTGTCCAGCTCTGCTTTTCTCTGGCTGCTTCTCATTGCCCCAGAATCTGTCCTGGCTCAGGTGATTTTCTGTCTGATGGCCTGGATTCAAATCAGAGATGCAGTTCTTTGTACTGCAACAGGTGTGCAGACTCTCTAAACATTAACACAAGGGGTTTCTCTCTTCACACATACATCAGAGGCTGATAAAACATTCCCATTCATCTGTCATTGCATCTTAATTCTTTTGTAGGAATCAGTATGCCCAATTGAGTTACAATTCCATCTTGAATTACTTATTGGATGATGAGCTTTATTTGCCCTACTTATATTCAAAATAAAAGTCTAATTAAATTATAAAAAAGTATGTAAGGTATGAGGGGCTATCCTATTTTGTGAATATAGTCATGGTTACAAGGCGTTGTTAAGAACTTTGGGCAACAGAGTAGATGGTTACTACATAATAATTATTAGGGAAATTCATCAAGTTCCGAACTTCCACTATAAGATTTAGTCCATGACATTACTGAGCGTTGCTATGCAACAGAAATAACTTTAAATCGGCATTGGGCTGATAAATATTCCCATTTGGCATATTAATTTGCTTAGCCGAAATTGTGCTGAGAATCGCCAACTTGCATGTAAAGGAACTGTCTGAGAAATGTAAATGATCATAGTTTTTTTTTTTTTTATTTAAATTTTTTTTTTTTATATGTGCCATCATATTACCACTATGATAGACCATTGTGCAATAGAGTCTCATTTAAATGCACCCACATATCAGAGCAGCAACAGATGCGTATGAGCTCATAATGTTAATTTTTGCTTTTTTCTCTCCCTCTCTCTTCTCAACAGTTCCCTGTAACTGTCCCGTCTAATTATAAAGGCAAATATAAATAAAGCTTCTAATTTCACCATCTGCAAATTTGCAAATATCTCTTTTACATAGATTTAATTCACAAACTTTACAAAACTTCCAGCTTTCTCTTCCTGTTGAACACTCATATATCTTCCTCTGATGTAATCATTTTTATATGTATGGTGCTTTTTACTACACACATAATTTCAAAGCAGCTTTACAAAAAATTATGCTTTAGCAGAGAAAGAAGCTGTAATATAGTAATGTCTTTGAGTCATAATAATGTTATTTAAAAAAAAACATGATTGTTATTTGCACCTTAAAATAAATAATAAAATAAATAAATAAGTACATAATATTTGTATTTAATCCCCCAGTGATCAAGCTAAAGGCAACTGTGGCAAGGAACACAAAACTCAAGATTTTGTTTAATGGAGAAAAATCAATGTGAGAGCCAGTTCCCCTCTGGCTAAGCAGCATAAATATGTAGCCAGTATTAGTTATTTATATGTAGTTCAAGTCAAGATTTAAAATTAGTAAACTAAGTAAGTGTCGTGGGCCAAAGTTTAAACAAAAGATTTTGTATTAACTCTAATATTAATGAGTAAATTCTTAGAATTAGCATCCTGAATTAACTGCAGGAGTGAACACAGATGCGTTGTCCTTTGTTATTTGGCTGATGAATGCTTAAGTTGGCAATCCATTTACACTCAACGGTCACTTTAATAGGAACACCTGTACATCTGATTATCTAATCAGCCAATTGTGTGGCAGCGGTGTAATATATAAAATCAAGCAGATATGGGTCAGGAGCTTCAGTTCATTTTCACATCAACCATCAGAATGGAGAAAAAATTTGATCTCAGTGATTTAGACCAAGGTATGTTTGTTGGCCGTTCTTTTTTTTTTTTTTACTATTTTTTTTTGTAGAAAACGTAATAGAGCTAATCTTTGGTCTCCAATGAATCCATACATAAGTTATATTAATGGAAATATATTATACAATAATATATTTCAAGTCAGATTATACAATAATGGGCCAGTAAACATCTCATGAAGTTGTAAACTACACAATCCATTTTTCCCGTATTGCAAATATTTATCCACCCGTAGATTTAGTGAAAAAGTCATTCTCTCCAAGCTTAGAACATTGGTCACAATATCCATCCAGTCAGTCTTTGTTGGAGGCTAGAGGCTCGGTTTGTAGCCATTTTCGTGTTACAGCTTTCTTGCTGGCTGCTAATAATATCTTTAAAAGATGTTGGTCTTTCACCAACAAATGAGCTGCTAAATTGCCCAACTAGATTGTGGAGAAAGAGCAGTCAATTGCATCACCAAAAATTCTATGTAATATTGTATTACCTCCTGCCAGTATGACCGAATGGCTGGGCAGCTCCAAAATATATGAAATGATCTGCCAACTGTTCCCCCAACACAGGCCCCTTCCTGTCTCGCTCTTCTGAACAGATTTTATCTTGGGGTTTACAAAATATCTGATCAAATTCTGCCAGCAGAATTCTCTCCAAAGGCCGGAGCTGGTAGAAGCAGACTGTACAGAACACATTTTCAACCAGCTTTTCTCCGAGATGGCTAGACCAGATTCTTTCTCCCATTTTAATCTAACCTTATTTGTTGAATATTTCTTAATGGATTGAATAGCCTTGCCCTTCCTTTATTTTTCCCCTTCCATCATTAATTAGGATAAAATTTAAAGCTTACTTATATTTAAATTGGGGAATAATCTCCAACCGACCGGGAGTGATCGTTTATGTGGCCATGCGCTTCAGCTTTCCACTGGAAGTCGTGAGTGGGAGTTCTGTGTACGAAAATGACTTGTTGATGAGAGAGGTCAATGGAGAATGGCCAGATTGGTTCGAGCTGACAGAAAGGCAGTAACTTAGATAACCACTCACTGTAAAATTGTAGTGAGCAGAATAGCATCTCAGAATGCACAACATGTTGAACCTTATGGCGGATGGGCTGCATTTGTATACCCTAGCAGAAATCCCGATTTATCAGACCAGGCAATGTTTTTCCAGTCATCTACTGTCCAGTTTTGGTGAGCCTGTGCCCACTGCAGCCTCAGTTTCCTGTTCTAAGCTGACATTGGTGGTACCCGGAGGGGTCTTCTGCTGCTATAGCCCATCCGCAAGATGCTAATCATGGATTATAATATCCTAGATCAAAACTGTGTCCCTCTTACTCACTAATGTTGCGCGATAGTCATTCTGTGACACTTCAAGCAGGCAATCAGTGCAGAGTAAACTGTAAGCTGTCAAAAAAGTGCTTAATGTGCGCTATAAGTAAATGTGCTCTTCACTGTGCACTGTTTGTGCAGTGATTTTGTCTTTTTATGAGAATACGTGATTGCTAATGTGCACATTTCATCCATGGTTGCTCAATTACTATCTGCACTGTTGTTATATCCCTCTTCCTAATATATTACAATTTCTTTGTGTAAACATTTACTAAAATCCAAAGACTATACAGAAACCAGGAGAAACTGCCATCTAAAATACACTAAATATAATACTAAATAAAAGTTATTCCTTTTATTTTAGCCAATTTATGTATATGTCATATACAATTATATAAAATATCTTATATTATCTTAATATTATATTGGCCACCCTGCTCTCTAGATATCGACATTGGCCATTAAAAAAACATATCTGTCGACCTCTAGTGTGGGGACTGACAGTAACATCTCTCAGTAGAGTAGATTATTGTAGGTAATTCTGTAATGTTATTGATGGCTAGGACTTCACTAAATTGGCATCTGGCTGATGCCATTGATCCAGTGATGGATTCTTTCTCCTGTAAGATGGCTAATGTGCACCTTACATTGAGCTAAATATATCTCAAATAGAACATGAGAGAACAGAAATGAAAAATAATCAAAAAAGACAGAATGCACAGAGGAAATAGTGCAAGGGGTAATGAAGCAAATAGTGTATCAGGAAAATGTTTTCAAAGCATTGATCAGGATGGAATAAATAGCAGATGGAGGGAGTGATGTGTGTGCGCGCGCACGTGTGTGCATGCGTGTGTGCGCGCGTGTGTGTGTGTGTGTGTGTGTTATGACCAGAATCACCTGATACAGTCACAGAGTAGAAATAAGCATACATGAGTAGCGCAAATTTTTCAGACTTTTTTGTATAACAATAAAGAGCAGTGCATTATACTTTTTGGAAAGAGTCATAATTTAGGGTGTTGGGAATCAGCTTTGGGTTTATTGCCTGCCACTGTACTGTGGCGTGACACAAATACTGCAAAATCTCTTGTATTGTTTTCTCTTCATTTTGACTTTGTGTTTTATTTGTTCGTTCGTTTGTTTGTTTGTATGTTTGTGGCCTGATGAATGCGGCTACCATGATTTAATAAAGTTTAGCCTAACTCTTTATTTTGTCAACCACGACAGCATACATTCTCAAAAACGGTGAACATGTTCGTAGATTTATCATTGGATTGGACCATTGTTCTGTTTGTCCTGTATTTTGATGTCCTCCCATGTTCTTGTGTCTAGCCAGTTAAAATATCATCTAAAATCAACTAAACTATCCAGATCACACATTTTGCAGTAAACTGGTTAAGCAGGATCAGCGACAGCCGGAACTCTGTTGCCATGGTTAAGAGCATTTGTTGCATAATAAAAATAATTTAATGGAACATTTTTTTCCCCCCACACTCTAGAATGGAACATTATGGATTGTGTCTGGCATTATAGTGCTGTTAATGACTTTCAACCTCTTCTTATACTGATCTCCCTTTGGCAATGTTTACAAATTTAAATTATGGCATAATTTGGTCACTGTCCCTAAATCAATCATATAATTGATTGATTGTTTTAGGTCTAAGCATAGTTAATATTTTGGATGAAAAGATCAATATAATTTTATTCAGCAATCCATACAAACATAATAAACTAAATAAATAAAAGGCTACTTTTAGCTGCTTTGGGAAATTTTAAGAAAATGGAAACAGTGCATGGGAAATGGTGTGTGAGGCGAAGGGGTGTGTTTGTGTCTGTTGCAATGGCAAAATTATCTGTATTCAGATATGACCAGATGTGGGTTGGGCTTAAACCAGAAGTGCTTCAAAACTAAATGAAAATCCCATTTTAAATTTTAATATTCTTTTTATAGTTTCCATATAACAAATATGCCTTCTATAATGTTGTGGCACGGTGGAGGGCGGGACCGGGGCGTGATTACGCACGCCCGGTCCCGTATTAGGCTAATTAAGCCGTCAAGAGGGATAAAGACCACTCGCGGACGGCGGTCTTCCCTCGACCCCTCCGCGTTTCAGCGGCTGGTAGGGGCATCCTCCGCCCCTGGCAGTGGCCCTGACCGCTCCAGGCGGTTGGCTATAGGAGCCCCTTCTCCCCTCACGGTCGGCGGCCATTCCTCCTCGTCCCCCGGCAGATGGCCACGGCTGCTTCTTTGGGGTAGTGGCGAGAACTCCGCTACGGTGTATCCCTCTTCCTTCCTTGGCACCAATGTAACACAGATCAAGGTCACGGGCAAAGAAGAGGCGAGAAACCGGCTTAACATATAAACTAAAGGTTTAATGGAGAACTCAAAAGACAAACACATAAGACGACGGACATGTCCGTGAACGATCTCTCTCTCCCGCACGTCGTCCGCGAGTGGCCTTTATCCCTCTTGACGGCTTGATCAGCCTAATACGGGACCAGGCGTGCGTAATCACGCCCCGGTCCCGCCCTCCACCGTGCCACAAATGTATACAAATATTTCTTATTATAATTGTTATTTTTATTATTATATTTAATTATATTATTTTTATAATTTTTTTCTTACAAGATAAAGCTGATTATGTGCTTTCAGCTGTGGGTTTCTCTCCCTCATCCATATTGTCAAACAAACAAACAAAATAGCTAAAGCATAAAACAAAAAGATTCTGTTTTAATCTGAACAAAAGCATGAACTATTAATGCCCCCATGCTGGGCGATTTGGCTACTTAAATTAGGTTATATGTTGATAGTTTTCAGCCTATATAATATATATATATCACGATAAACATGTATATGCTCTGAAATGACTTTAAAAAAAATTTAATTATCAGAGGCTTTTTAGACTTTTTAGACAAGTAGATTCAAAATGTTTAATGGATGAAGTAAAAATATAGTTAAAAATAATGAAGGCATGTTTCCACAGTTTTTCACTTTATGAACACAAGTAAGAAATGTATTTACATGGACAAATATACAATACAATAATAAATTCATTTTTGAACAAGGTGTGCAAAAACAAACAAATTTTTTTGAACCCAGTTGAATATTATTAATACTGAATTATATTTGTTTTAGCCCATGCAGTAGTACTTTATAGCACGCATACCGCTCAAGCATATCCATGATTATCCCCATGCATGAACACAGGAGAGTGCATCACCCATTCACTCTGAAGTGTACACTAACCATATAGGCTAATAATTTAATTTAGTAACATACACATATGACTATATTAAGATTCTGATGTTATTTTGATTATTTTTGCAGCCCTGAAGTATTGTGAAATTAGTCTAATAATGTTCTGTTTAGGAAATCAAGTGGCCAAATAAAAAGTGCATTAAAATCACTGTGATATTTACAATATTTTAAATCAGCAGCAAAATCATTGCAGTGGTATCCCAGCCCAATACAGTGCAACACAACAGTCCGTAATTGTTCTTTGCAGGTTACTTGCGTTCACTTTGTTTCAGAGATAAATCGCTCTTATTGATCAGAAACTTTATACCCTTCCCACCTCACACACTGCGTGCTGCCTGTTTGAGGAGCAAGTAAGACAGAGAGGCATTTATCATATATCTCCCTTGGAAGGTTTTAAACATTACTATAGATATTTCAAAATCTGGAAAATATATCTTAGTCGGCGTTTGTTTTGACAAGCTCAGATTTCTAAGATGCGCGCAATTAATGGACACTGCCATGCGTCCACATAAGATTGAAATCACACTGTGCGCATTTTCATTCATAAAGTTTATACTTTAGTCATACTGGCTTCACGGACTCACCATTGCGTTGTCATTTTAGATATGTTTATTTAAAATATAGTTTTATCCCTGTGCTTGTTGGATTATCTTTTTTTTGTTTCAAAGGGGGGTATTTTGTTTCAAAGGCATATTACGAATAAGGTATTTGGCTTCGGGCACATCCCTAATGGAAATGATTTGTAGAAATCTTTTGTGGGCCTTTATTTTTCTGTGTTTGATTGATGTGAATGAATAAAAGGTGTTCTGTTGTTAGTCAATTAATTATGATGAACCAGGACGACTGTGTCCTGCAACTTAACCTCATGTTGCTTTTGGGAGATTGCTCCTGGAGTAAGTATACTGTAAGTCCCTTTGGAAAAGGGCATCTGCTAAATGACTACATACATCTTCTTGAAGGGCAGCCGTGCCTCAGACATATTCACAGAGTGTTAGAGTTAATTAAGCAGTTTCTCACTGAGGGACGATGTGGAAACTCTGAGGAGTTAGCACAGATTCTTAACAGTGTGAGATGTGTGACCTTTAACCCAAAACTCTTTCATGGCAGTTTCTTACCTGAATGTGATCCAACAATGCATAGAATAGATAGGCTAATAGAAAGTAAAGCTGTAGTTTCACTATTAAAGCAGTTTATGAGTGTTTGAGACTAGGGGTTTTTGTGACTGATTATGTGTGTGTGTGTTTTTTTAATTGGTACCTTGTGGTCCAATTCATTAACAGCAATTTAGTCAATAGACAGCACATTCATGGCATGGGAGGTTGAAAAACCAGTGGCCAAAGACATCCATCTAATGCATACATGCAGTCCCGTACATTGGTCAACAATAAAAATAATGTCACATAGTGGCAAAATTCATGAATATTAATTAGTTTATGTGCAGATAATGTCAAATAATTTTGTACTGTTTTCATAAATGGTAAACAGTCTTGAGGACCTTTTTAAGAGCTCCAATAAATAGTTTACATAATTAATTTGATAACTTGATCTGTACATTTGGCACTGTCAGTACTTGGATTTTGTCAGTATTTTGGATCAGTACATTTTAGCCAGAATGACTGATTGGTCTCATAGTAAAATTTTCTTATTTTAAAAATGTTTAAAAAATCGCAACTTATTATAACACACACAAACTAAATGGAAATTTGTGTTTAATAACTACATTTGTTTCTTCAGCATTAGACACATACAGTACCCGATGATTTCCAAAAACAAAATATAAGATTAAACATTTTTGGTCACTTTGTGACTAAATTACACTTCACAGTATAATTTACTTTACTATTATTCTAAAATATGGCATATTTACACTTTTGACTAGCACTGTATTCATAAAGATATCACTTTAATGTAAATATTCATATTTAAAGTATATGAACTGGATTTATTGTTAATTGCTTTGTAAATACCTTTTATATGGATTAAGAAAGCCTGGATTATCTAAATGAGTAAATTTGCCAAACTACTGAATTTGCTCTGTCACAAAAAGTCTCTGTCTAATTTTTATTCAATGGATTATTAAAAAATGATATATTGGTATTGCCTTCTCCCCTAAAACTTCAATGAAGCTTCCTTAACACAATTGTAATACAAAATACCTTCTGTTATTTTGCTAACAACATTTTATTGTCTTCTCTTAGCTTTTAGATTGTGATTGAATCTAGTTTATAAGGACTTATTTTTCTTTAAATGGTTTTAAATCTCTACTTCTCTTTTTATCTCTGCAGTGTCTCCTGAAGCTCTGGGGTTCCTGTCTGGCATTGGGGTGTTCATCTTTCTTGTGATTGTACTCTTTCTTTACCTCAACAACAAATTGTCCCTTGAGAGTGCCAACCAACTGCCAAGCCTTGACCAATACAGAAAAAGCACAGAGCAACCAGGTTTGTGTGTTTCTCTACATTTTTGCTCGTATATAACAGACATTTAAAGGGAGTTCTGGATGTTCTTTTTTTTTTGTGTAGAAACTGTGATTCATATTGTGGTTCTAAAGGGAATATTGGATATTTCCTGGTGAATCAGTAGAGGGTTAGTGTTAACAGCCCACATTGAAATATTCAAGCTGTTATTTATAGCACAACAACAGTCATTCATAAAAATTCCACATAACTTAATGCCTTAATTTTGAAAAGAATAACATCATAATATTCTGTAATGACTGAGATCAAATGCTGTTGTTTAAAAAGCTAAGAGACCAAGGATAATGCAAGTCCAAATTCCCAAACACTGACTGATGTTCTCCAGAAAGGCAATTGTCTGCAAAGCTTCTGAACAGAGTCAGTGAGAATTACTAACAGAGCTTCATTAGCTCTTAGGACTTGTAGTCGTTTGTTAGCAAGGTGGAATTCTGGTAAAGGCACACTGCTTTCGGTTTGTCCAGGGATGGAGTGGCCATAAGGAACACCGTTACTTTTCTCAGTGGGCTGGTGGACTTGTCGGGTACCTGTCAATACCAAATTTAAATACACAGATTCAAAGTACAGTGGCAGTCAATATACAGTACATAGAGCATGCAACAGTTTGTATTATATGCAAACGTGATTCATATAGTGGGGTATTACTCGCTGTGGGATGTTATAGACTGGCATAGTGCTATTTTTAGACCCAGTTTATCCTTGTAATTGTCTGACAGTCGCAGTGATATGCTGAACTGATTGGTTTGAGATCTTCAGGGCAGGACATTGGAGGGGATTGGTGCCACTGGCCAATTACCTGATCAATGGTATGTGTGATGTGTGGGGGAGTGGCATCTGAAAATGAATGAAAGGGATCATGTAACAACCCTGAGAAAAAAATCTGGGCAAATATCCAAACATACTTATATACTCTCAGGATCAAATGTCCAAAGTATCAATATACATGAACAAACACACGCACAATTAAACTAGCTTGAATAAACTCAACGAACCTTACACATCTGTACACTTAGCTATCTTTTGTTCAAACCATGAAGCACTCAATCACACCTACACACTTATGCTGTTGACAGGGGCATTTATGCCCACACACACATGCACATCCTGTAGACAGGTCCTGGAGCCAGGCATCACTGGCTGCCCACACACAGAGCTTTACATAACTCTGCAGAGCATCAGAATCAGTGCCCTAATCGGAAATGACTAAGTTTAGTCATAAAAATCTGAAGCTAATCAACTCACTCACATGTGATATGTCGAGCCAATCGGCTCACATGGTTTAAGCTGACAAGTCATTTGATGTTTAATTGGAGCTCTTAAATGACTAACATTTAAATTATCTCAGTTTGCAAGTTAGCCAGTTTCACTGCAGCATGCTTTGAGAGTTTTCTCTGAAACCCTCCACCTCCCCAGCTCCACTTTTCTAGATTTGATACATGTAGATTTTATTTATGTCAAACATGCTTGATGCATCATGTATTGTGTTTTTCAAACTGTGCAGCAGCAGCATATCCGCATGCTTATCTTAGTATGTCTGTGTATGTTCTAGCAGAAGAAAGTCCCCATACTTGCTCAGTAACAGCAGCAGCAGTGTAGCAGATCAAGTCCACCAAGACCAATATCTCATACCCACATTAACATACTAAATCTTTCCAAAAGTTGTCATGACTGAATAATGTTTAGTGGCTAAGCTAGTTTGAAATTATTTGACCTTTTGAGTCTTGGTGACAATGCACAATAAACATGATTATGTTGAAACTGTAATGAATACTGTATTAGTAATATACATTTCTGTATGTTGTAGCTAGGGCTGGGATAAACGATTATTTTTTAAACGATTAATCTATCTATTTTTTCCGATGCATCGATTAATCTAACGATTAATTATTTTTTTTATTTTTTCAGTCCGATTCGATTTCGATTCGATTATCTCCCCATTAATTGACTAATAGCAATTTATACATGTTGATTTACATATCTGAATGAAAAAAACATGAATTCCTTAACATTGCAATATATGTTTATTGCTCTTAAAATTCCAAAATAAAGGACTATACAAGTGCAAAGTAATGCATTCTTAGTCAGAGGTAGCATTCAATAAAACCTTGAAGCTTTGAAAACACATAGGCCTAGCTTACTGAAAAAAGTGCATCTTGTAATTCTTCTAGCGTCATCGATGACGTCGATGCGTTGTCCCAGCCCTAGTTGTAGCATAGTGCAATGGTTCTACACTGGTGTTTGATTGGGTCGTGGCCAGCAGGGAAAAAACAATATTGTTTTTAAAAATGCAGTTAACCATATTAGTTAGGATAGAAAAATAAAACGTAAATAAAATAAATAAAATAATACAAATATATTAATAAATAAAATGCTTTAAAGGGAGGAGAAAATACTTCTAATATCTTTTGTTTTTTGACATTCAAGACTGTCATTCAAACTGATGACTCAATGCAGCGACAAATAATGGGAGGGCAGATAGTGTTACGCTGCCTGAAGGAGTTGGATACAGCTGTTGAGTAGTATGCCTACTATCAAAAGCACAGAGACTCTGTAACTTCCAGTCATTTAATTGCTGTATGTGTGAACGGTCCTTAAGACTATCTGTGATGGCGTTTGCTGTCATCTGTAGTCTTGCTGTGCTCTGTGTCTAATTGGTCAATCGAGAGTAACATTAGACTGGTAGTCCTGTAGAGATGCTGGCTAGGATTCCTCATTTAGTGCTGTGGTTCAAAAAGTGGATGTGAGGTCACAGTATGCCAAAAAGGGGGTACTCTTTTGTGCACTATTAGGGTGCATTTAAACCAGTACACTCTCCCAAAAAGAACTTCCCAACTGTGCTGCTCTATAGCTAAAACATTATGAACAGAACTCTTTTGCCCTCTGTCTCAGGGGAACATCTAGTTGTTCTCTGCCAAAAGTAGTGGAGTAAATATGTTGCAAGCATCCAAGAGAATTCTGAACTTGGTGTCTGCCCCCATAGTTTGCTGAACCATCTGTTGCATTTATTACAGCTGCTTAGATAATCTTATAACAATCATTATACATAATTACAATTGTAACATACACATCTGATTATGCTTAGAGGCAAACATGCTCATTCCTGATACACACTGTGTGTGGTTTGTACCTGATTTTGCCAAAGAATAAATTATAGTGATGGTTAGATTTGACCTTTTTGACTCACCTCATCTGTGTAGTTATTGTTTAGAGTAAGAGCATGCTGGGATACCTTGCCTCCTGCTAGACTTCTGTGTACTGTAATTAAGTTGATTTATTACTCATGGATTTAAAGTTATGGAAATTATGTATTACTTAAAGGAACAGTTCACTCAACTTTCATCATCATTGAAGTTTTTTTTTTTTGTTTTTTTTTTACTAATGTTGTATATGCATGAACACACGACTCCCTGTGAACAAGCTTCTCTATGTACTCATCAAGTGTGGAACTGGAAGTTAAAATTAACTAAAATTAACTGAAAACCTACAGAAGACTTGGAATATGATGCATGAGTTACTTGGACTAGCTTTGATACTTTTGGGTCATTTATTAAGCTTTAGAGTGACTTTAAGCTGCCATTGTATTGAAAAGACATACTGAAATATTCATAAAAAAATTTCATTATTTGTTCCATTATAGGAAATGATGTGAGGGTGATTAAATTAATTAAAGAGAAATTAGAAATTAATTAAATAAGTTAGAAATTAATTAGAGAATTATAATTTTTGTGTGAACTGTACTATTCGTTTAAAGATTATTTGTTGTTTTCTTTTTTGCATGTTCTCCAATATTTTTTCAAAGCTTAATCTGTTAGTTGCAAAACTTAATCTTGTTTTTGCCATTAAAAGTAACATTGAATTGTAAATTATAGGTACATATAATGCCTAAAAATGCACTAAAGCTTATTTAAGAGAATTTTAAAAAATAATATTCCATCTCTGACAGTGAGTTAGGTTCAAAGTCATACTCCATAGACTGATACAATTTTTAAAAAAAAAAATCATAAACTGATCAGTCAAACTTGGTGCTCCCTGGTGTCACTGGATACATGGAATTTTTTAAAGGCTTCCAGTAAAGTCTTCCCTTCATGTCTGCCATGCTGGATTCTGTGACATAAAAGGCACTAAGTGACTTCACGTACACAGTGACAGCAGAACTCGCCGAACAGGCAATATCATCGTTTACAATGTCCAGGCTGAGGAGCTGAAGAGGATTCGTAAGAATGAGGCAGCAGAGAAGGAAGCTGCAGCATTGCAGACCCAAGAAAGAGATTCTTTTCTGGGTAGGACTGAAATCCTGGCCCAGGCTGTATCTGGCCTAGTAAAGGACCCAAAGCCGCACACTACAGGCAATGACACTGGTTCATTGCTCTCCACTGAGACAGAAAATGACCTCTCACAAACTTCTGACACTCTGAATGGAAACAAGTTAAAGGCAAGAAAAGATGCTGAATCACCCTCAGAGGAGAAGAAATCTGTACTCTAACGAAACAGCTTCTGTGGTAAAAAAAAGAATTGGCTCCGCCACAATAAAAACATCGCTTAGGAGCCCAACAGGTGGTGGTGAGAAGAGGTCCTTCAGCAAGAGGGGGAGACATGCTAAAGGTGAGAAGATGAAGCTGTTGACTTGTTTCCATCTCCTCTATCTGATTCTCCATGGATGCTCATGCCCTTTCAGCCACGTTGGCTCTTTTTTTACTTAAATGCACTTGGACTGATCTGATCTATTTGATTTCCTCATCAAGTGTGACTTTTATCTCTTGGGGTCTAACTGATCTTCCTCTTAACCCCTTTGTTGTCTGTTTGCGGAAATTGGAACTGAAACACAGCTGTTTCTGACACTTAATGTGTCTCTCCGGTTTTAATGTCTCTCTGTTTCTCTTTCTGTAAATGTAAAGGTGCTTTGGGGTTTCTTGTTTAAAATAAAAAATACTGATGGCATGTCCTCTCTGTCTGAATTTCCAAGAATGTAAATTAATGGTTTAGGCAAAAAGAGAATGTATTGCCTGCATACCTTTTCCTCTCTAGGCCTGTGAATGTGAGAATGCGTTTTGTTGTTAAGTTATATTGCCCTCCAGTGGTTGTGCTGAGAATTGGAGGACATTTAGCTGTAAGCCGAGTGTCTGTTATGTAGCTTTTAGAGAGCAGCATTGCAAATTTATTGAAATGTTAAATAGACACATTGTCATAAATCATTTGTCTTTAATATTTATGAGGATCTTTCCAGTGATTGCATTTAGCTTATAGTTATTTGAGCTTAAGATTTGTGTCATCAACCATTTTGAAATTTTTTTACCCTGATTATTACAGATGTGTTTACACCAAGTCAGATTTTATGCCTTTACGCCTCCATTTTCAGTACACGTTTTTAAATAGGCCTTTGAGAGAAGGTGGATATTTGACTATGAATGAAGTTTCTCAAAAAGTTTTCTACTGCCTTCTAAATGTTAAATATAAATAAAAGGATGAATATATACATTGTTGTATATATTCCTTTTTCTTTCCCTCCTTATCTCTCTTAGATAAGAGTTACGTGAATGCAGACTATCACTGTTCGTCGTCAGACAGTGAAGATGAGGTGATTGGACAGTACCAAGAGGCCGTGTCTCGGTCACAGGGTCTCCGGGGCGGCTCAGCAGGAACTAACACACTCCACCAGAAGGGCTATGGCTGGGACACAAGACAGAAATACTGCCACCTGGCGGCTGAATATAATGGCTACAGCAGCGAGGCGTCAGCAGACGATAGTAAGTTTACTCAAGTCAACAAAAAACAGCATTTTAGCAGTTCAAATAGCATTATAGGGTATTTTCAGTTTAGACTGCGGTCAGATGCTGATTCCAAAAGGGGGAAACATTTTGTTTGTAATCTTTTATCAAGATGGAATAACTTGCTCCTCCAATTAAGTTACTTTCCTTTTCGACAAACTGTTTTCTTTCACATTATAGAAGTAAAAAGGGGGTTTAACACCATTTAAAATTGACTTTAATAATGAAGTTTTATTATAGGCCTATATGTAAGTAAAATATGTGGCTCTTGGATGGCCTGCTGTGCCGACCCCTATACGGGAGCAGCCGAAAGAAGAAGATGATAGGCCTTTATGTGTGTATGGTTGCCACCTTGGCCCTGAAATTCCTGGACGATCAATGACCAAAAATGTATTGCTTGCCATCATACAAGAAATATTTTTGATTGTATTTATGACTCTATACTCCTTGTTTGATATGTAACCATTACTGCATATATAGCATATAATTCAATCAAACATTAATACACTCCAAAAAATAGTTTAGCCTATTTTTTAGATACACATATCAATTTCATAACAAAATCCCATAAAAATGAATAATTAAATTAAATTATAAGTAAAATATTTACTTTTTACTATTTACTTTAAACTTTTATATATATATATATATATATATATATATATATATATATATATATATATATATATATATATATATATATATTACTTAATTCAGTTTGATGGAATTTTGTTAAGAAATTGAAATGTATGTATGTGTGTGTGTGTGTGTGTGTGTGTACAGTTATATATTTCTAATATTTACTTAATATGGCCCTAAGCATTTTTCTTGAGTTTATGGTTCACACTGAACAGTTAGATGTTTTAAAATGTATTAATATGTATGTATAAAGTATCAAGTTGTGTATAAAGTTTAAAAAAAAAAAAAAAATCATGCATTTAAACCAAAGGAAATCAAATAAATATACTCAAAAATATATATTTTCAAGATATACAGTACGCATTTCAAGATTTACTTGTTCCGTGTTGGCCATTCTTTACCTAAGAGCTCTTACAGTAAAAGGAAGGGTTTGCCTTTTTTTCTGACTTTTTCCCCAGAATATTAAAGCATTATAGTAAGTAGACCAATTCGCTAAAATTAATCAGACTTTCTTATGATTCATATAAGAATGTGCTTGATTCTCCTCCTTGTGTGCTTATAAACTAGGGTTCATATATGTAAATTCATCAGGAAAATATTGAAATTCCGGGACATTTTGCATCCCGGAATGGAATTTAATTTTAATATTAAAGTCCTGTAAATTCCTGGCCGGGTGGCAACCCCATAGGTATATTTTGTTTTCTGTTGCACTGATGAGATGACTGGGTAATGCAAATTAAGGAGAACCTCTTTAAATGACGTATGTCTATCATTTAACACTAGATGGCGATGCAAACCTTCAAATGCTCTTCCTGGTTAGTGAAGTTTGTATGTTTTTGTTTGAATTTTGGCATAACACTGAAGAGTGCTTTTTTTCTTCTTCTGAAGAACAGTCAGTAATAGACACTGTATACATATCTGAATGAAACATGTTTTTAATAAAACCGACTGTGGTTTGCTCTTTTATTGGCAGTAGTGACTCTTTTACAGAGAGCAAAGAGTTCAGATCATGAAGATATTATATCAAGTGTATAAGGATGGTTCTGGAAAACACTTTTTTTTGCACAAGAACCCAGTACACACTTTCTTTCTCAATCACAAACACGCTTGAAATGCTCTGTTCCTGCTAAGTGTAGTATTTTGTTGTGCTCCTCGTAGAAAGGCATATGCAGAGGTGCAAAAACCATATATGCAGGTATGCAATGCATAGGGGCGCCATGTAAAGGGGGGTGCCAGCGGCTCACTGAAGGTCGTGCAATTGGCCTCCTCGACCCCTCCAACATCACCCCCCTCAACATCCTAAAGACATACATATGCACAGGGATTGCAAATGGGATTCAGAGCAGTATGATTACTGAGCTTGGTGAAGAGAGTACATGAAAGAATCAAAGGGAAGTGCCGAAAGAGAAAAAAGAGGCAGAAGCCAGTGGAATTATTTCTCTGATTTAGCGAGATAGCTGTGTGCTTTTCTCATGAGTTGTTTTCCTAGAGGCAGTAGAGGCTGTAGCCTAAGGCCATCTGTATAATTTATGAGGAGCTAACACTTCACTCATTTATATTGCTTGGATACTCACAAACACTTAAACACACATTCTGCTGACATGCACTCATACATCTTACGCACACAGCGGAGTGTTTTCTGTTAGAACACTATCTGCTCCCGTTGCCTTCTTTGTTGCCATAGTGATCACATTCTTCGACCTCACCATTGTGTTTTGACAGATATACTCAAAATGAACACATATTCAATTACTCACAGCTGTGTGCAGTTACAGACTTTGTCTGAATGATGTTGGTGGTGCATAGAGAGCTAGAGCTTTGACACTCATGCACTAATGTTTTAGAAGATACAAACAATTTATGAGCTGAAGACACAATCAGACTCCCTTGTTTTGGGAGAAGGTTTTTTAAGGTTGCACTCTGTAACTCAGTTTAAATTTTGCTGGCCAATATTGCAGTCTTCTCGGACTTATACTGACACCTAGTGGTTTGGATGCAGCATAATGGAAAAACTAAAGTTTTAATTTACAGATGCCATTGTAAAAATGTGCTACCCATATGCAGTCAGCCATGATTATTTTATTCAGTAAGTGAAATTATGAAATAACAGAGTGGTTACAGACATAAACTGAGTAGACTTCACCTGGTCATGTGATCTCAACATGAAGTTCCCCATAAAGCGATTAAAAGGAAACGGCTGTTTGCACTATGTGTAAATAGCAACAAAAAGCAACTTCTTTGCACTGAGTGCAAATAGTGTTAGATGCTATTTGTACATCTAATTAAGTACTAACATACAGCATAAGGGGCATCGCTGCAGCCTGTTTATGTTTATATATAGAGTCCCACAGATGCCCTACACCAACCGTTAACCTTCCCTTACAAAAATTAACCATGATTTTACTACAATAACCATAGTATTGCCATGGTATTTTATAGTAAAATCGTAGTAACCCCAAAAAATAAACATGGTTACTTTAATAACACAATTTTACTGTAGTAACACCATGGTATATTGAATTAGAAATATAGTAAAAAGCATGGTTACTACTTTATTACTATAGTAAAAGCAAGGTTAATTTTACCTGCATAAAACCTTTCTCTCAACTCCCCACCATGTCCAAGAAAAGGAGGAAAAAATCAACCTTTTATTAATTTTAGTTTATTATTATAAGTAGTAATAAAGGAAATAGTGAGGAGGTTAAGGAGTGGAGACAGGATGTGAAAAAGTGGAAAAAAATGGTGGAATCGAACCCAGGATGTCTGCTTGACAAAACTCATCCACACCATCTTTACACACTGTGCTATTGCAATTACACTTGTAGGTGCTGTTTGTCTTTAGTGTCTGTGTTTTCATTGGACTATTGGAGTGCAAATAGCCCTGCTGTGTGGCAGGTGCTATTTACACCTATAGCACAAATATTCACTCTGTATAATTGTATCTTAATGCATTCAGAATGTATTCAGATCCCTTCATTTTTTTCACATTTTGTTAATATATATATGCAGTCTTCATTTCAGGAAAGTGTACATGATTTTAAACATACTTTTCAAATAATATATTCATTTATATATGATTAAAATATATTTAATGAGAAATAAAATTGCTAATTGCATCTTTAAGCAGGAAAGTTTTATGTTTAGGAAGTTAAACACTCTTCATTCTTGATGTTTCAACATTGTGGAATCATCTAACTGCATTCAGATTAAAATACGCATGTGAATTATTTGACATTACAATTGATCAAAACATTACAGGAATACTTGGCACACTCTCTCCCATACACACATCTTGTTTATAGCCTGGGGTTAAAAGTAATGTGTTTATGATCTAAGATGTCGTTCAAGATTAGGACAGAAGAACAACAATCTTCAGTCTTCTTAAACAGAATATTTATTTTCTCCTCAACTGAATTTCAATCTTCTGCCCTTGGAGAAAATGCTAGGTACTGCCATACCTTTGTATTTTTTTAGCTTAAACAATGCATTGAGAAAGTATTCAGACCCCTTAATTTTTTTCACATTTTGTTATGTTGTAGCCTTATGCTAAAATGCTTTAAATTATTTTATATTTTCACATCAATCTATACTCCATATACCCCATAATGACAAAGCAAAATCCAGATTTTTCAGAAATGAAACTGTAATAGCTATAAAGTCTTAGAATTATCCTTCAGGTGCATCCCATTTCTCTGGATATTCTTTTTAAAATGTTTCTACACTTTGATTGGAGTCCATCTGTGGCAAATTCAATTTATTGGACTTGATTTGGAAAGGCAAGCACCTGTCTATATAAGGTCTCACAGCTGAAAATGCATATCAGAGCAAAAACCAAGCCATGAGGTCAAAGGAACTGCCTGCAGAGCTCAGAGACAGGATTGTGTCGACGCACAGATCTGAGGAAGGCTACAAATAAATTTTGGCTACATTGAAGGTTCCCAAGAGCACTGTGGCCTCCATAAATCTTAAATGGAAGAAGTTTGGAACAACCAGAACTCTTCCTAGAGCTAGCCACCCAGACAAACTGCGCAGATGGGGGAGAAGGGCCTTGGTAAGAGAGGTGACCAAGAACACAATGGTCACTCTGGTTTAGCTCCAGAGATGTTTGGAGATTGATTAAACTTGCAGAAGGACAACCATCACTGCAACACTCCACCGATATGGGCTTTGTGGCAGAGTGGCCAGATGGAAGCCTCTCCTCAGTGCAAGACATATAAAAAAGCGCCTAAATGACTCTCAGACTGTGAGAAACACGATTCTCTGGTCTGATTAAACTAAGATTGAACTGTTTGGCCTTAATTTCAAGTGTCATGTCTGGGGAAAACCAGGCAACACTCATCACCTGCGCAATACCCTTCCAACGGTGAAGCATGGTGGTGGTAGCATCATGGGGGACTGGGGGTGCAGGGACTGGGGGACTGGTCAGGGTTGAAGGAAAGCTGAACACAGCAAAATACAGAGATATCCTTAATGAAAATCTGGTCCAGAGTGCTCAGGACCTCAGACTGGGCCAAAGGTTCACCTACCAACAGGACAATGGTCTTAAGCATACAGCCAAAACAATGCA
This sequence comes from Moxostoma hubbsi, assembly GCA_032164185.1. Taxonomy (NCBI): domain Eukaryota; kingdom Metazoa; phylum Chordata; class Actinopteri; order Cypriniformes; family Catostomidae; genus Moxostoma; species Moxostoma hubbsi. The sequence goes on from JAVLUX010000034.1 coordinate 13,908,374, forward strand.
AGAGTGGCTTAGGGACAACTCTGTGAATGTCCTTGAGTGGCCCAGCCAGAATCTTGATCCAACCTGACAGAGCTTGAGAGCATCTGCAGAGAAGAATGGCACAAATTCTCATGAAGGTGTGCAAAGCTTTTCAGATCTTACCCAAAATGACTTGAGGCTGTAATTGCTGCCAAAGGTGGTTCTACAAAGTACAAAATTAAGAGTCTAAATACTTATGTCAATGTGATATTTAAGTTTTGTCTTTTTAACAAATGTGCGAAGTTATCAAAAATCTGGTTTTTGCTTTGTCATTATGGGGGAGTGTAGATTGATGTGAAAAAAATTTGTATAATTGAAAGCATTTTAGCATAAGACTGCAACATAACAAAATGCGAAGGGGTCTGAATACTTTCTGAATGCACTGTATGTTGGAAAAACACTTATATATTACATGTGTATAATAAAGTTAGTCAGAAAATCTGAGACCACACTTTGAATCTGGGATTTTTGTGAATTAAATATGGAAATAAACTTTTGGGATTCTGAACATTTTAAATAATAAAGGTTATGTAAAATTAAGAAAAATATTTAAGATTTGTGACTTATGATGTTAAAGGGATAGTTCACCCAAAAATTGGCATTTCTGTATTTTACTAACCCTCGTGTCATTCCAAACCTGTATATCTTTTTCTATCCCACTAAAGAAGAATGTTAGGGACTTAGTCACTATCACTTTCTTTGTATGGAAGAAAGATGCAATGAAAGTGAATGGTGACTGAAGCTGTCATTCAGTCATATGGGTGTGGAACAACATATTTGAGTGAAATATCCCATTAACTTATTTGTTTAAAAGGTTAGATTTCCTTGGTTCCACTGAAGCACACAAGATTTGCATACAAGATACTTACTTAGCTATAGTTTGGTGACAAATTTGTACCCAAAAGTAAGCTAAATCAGACAAAGCCTCCCTTTGGGGGCATTTTGAGACATCCTTGTTTGGAAAATGATTTATACATGTATAGAATTTAGAATTTAAAAATTCTAAAACTTTTCGGTTAGGTTTAGGGTGTGGGTTAGGGTTAGGATATTGGCATGAATCAGCTGATCAGCAGGAGAGCGAGATAATGGGGTGCCAGAGGTGCCAGTTTCATAGAGAGAGAGAGACGCACATGGCCGTGTGTGTTTGTGTATGTTTGTTTTATGTTGAGTTTCTCATTAAACTTTATGTTGACTGTTCAGCCAGTTCCTGCCTCCTCCTTGTCTGTCCTTTACTGTTACAATTGTAATTATATTTATCTTTTTATAAAAACAATATAAGTCTGTGGTATTTCCCCTTTTAGATAGCTGAGCAAATGGGTTGTGTGCGTGTATGCATGCAAGTATGTATGCGTACGTGTAAGTGCGTGTTTGCGTGTGTGTATGTGAGTGTAGTACTTATGAGATCACTAAATCTTCCTGTCCTGACAGTACCATGTTACCATGGCAACAGTCACTTGGTACATTTTCACACTCTCATCAATACAGAGCATTGTAAGTTCTGCATGCAGGATGAATGCAGGTAAATCTGGTCACTTTTGCTATTCATCTTTTGTCCCCTTATGACTTTGAGTGTCTCCATGCCTCTTCCAGTATCAGATATGTTTCCTTAGCTTTCCCTAAGTTCCCACCTATGAAAGGAATAAGTAGGCTAATTTGTTTAATTTATCATGAGAAGCACACACTCATCAGATCTTTAATTGATTTTAAGCTTTTGATGATTTTGAAGAACAGTTGAATAATTTGTGAAGATGTAGGTGTAAGGGATATGTCTTAATACACAGTGTGTAAGATCTTAATACACTATGAGGATTTATGGAAGCTGGCTTGATTTTGCTTGCTGTAGCTTCTGGAAGCCAGAATGCAACAAAGCATTTTGGAAGAATTCTCTTACTTGAAAACAAGTTTTGACCTTTTCTTGAGTCCATCTGTGGGCTTCAAAGAACCTGTTTTATAGGATATTAGTATTTAATAGAGAGATTTGAAAACCATATAACATACTGTATCATTAATTACAAGCCTATTTGAGTTGCTCATATAAAGGCTGCAGGTACAGCCCAGTGTAGTCTCTCTATAAATAGTTAGCTCACCCATTTACTCATGTTGTTCCAAACCGTATGACTTACTTTCTTCCATGGAACACAAAAGGAGATATTAGAATTCAGAATGTTTGCGACTGTTCCATGCAATAAACTATGTGTGTTTGGAATGACATCATGGTGGGTAAATGATGACAGAATTTTAATTTCTGGGTGAACTATCCCTTTAAATACACAAATTCTTGTTACTGAGTTACTATGATCACAATCCTGTTCTATTCTGCCCATGAACAAGAAGTTTAAGTCCAGGTTACTCCAAGGGAGCTGTCACTCTAATCAGTGCACTGTGTAAAGCACTTGGAATGTGATGGCACTTTTAAATGGCAGCCTACTAAATTTTTATCTATTTTCCCTAAAATGTCAAAAATGGAAACTTTTTTCATATTACTTCCTTAAGACTAAATATGTGTATCTCAATTTCACTATCAGTAAACTGTATCCAGCGTATGAGACGGACTCCGCCACTGGATGAGCTACAGCCTCCACCCTATCAGGACGAGGATGGGTCACCACGTATGTCCTGCACACCCTCTGACCTGGGCGATGCCAAATGTGACCTTTCCCACGGGAGTGAGAGCCCCAGACACAGTTATGGGAAATGTCCGAGTGAAGTTAGCGGTGCACAGGAAACTGAAAGTTTCCTCAACAAGGGCTACGAAGAAGACGTACCCAGCGACAGTACTGCTGTTCTCAGCCCAGAGGTTTGTGTGTGTTTTAGCAAAAAATCTGTGTATCACTCACTGCATTGAAGTACCCACCTTGTCAATATGCACTCCTATGTTTTGGAGGGGGCACCAGTGGCAGTCACTATGTGTAGGTAAAATAAGACATGACCAAAGGTGAAACAAATTTGAGTGAAAAGTGAAAAACAACATTACTCATGCAAAGGTTAATAAGTCTACTTTGAACCTACAAGGGGGTTCAAATCTTAACCTAATATATTTATATATTTTTTTCTTAATAATCCAAGCAAATTTGCAACTGAACTTGTCCGCTACTGATCACAATGCCTTTTTTTTTTGTATGATATATTTATTAAAAACTAAATTTCTGTTACATGGGAAATAGTCATACAAGTTTCGATTTACATATACGTATGATGATGATGATGACAAAATTTTCAGTTTAAAGCAAATGAAGGTGTGACTCAACTGAACTGACCAAATTTAGCAAAATACTTTTTCACCTATATTAATCATACAATCATACAACTAGGTTATCAAAGATAAAATACTTTTTTAAAGTTCGAAAATTTGAGCATACACATGCTCTGCGGCTTTTGTCCTCATACATTCTATCACTCATACAAAAATAGGATTAAATAGACATTTTTATTGGTCTGTTTTTAGGGCACTGCTGTCATACGCGATTTGCTAAAGTACTTTCATGGTTTCCATTACCTTAACAGCACATGCACACAACCACACAGATGCACACACAAACTCCATAATTCAGAGTGCATGTGCTTTAGAAACATACGTAATAATTTATAGGTTTAAACTGTAACAGTGTAATTCTGCAATGTTCGTCCTCTGTGGCACATCATCAGTGTAACTTTGTTTTATAAATAATAGCAATAAAAATCTTGGTTTAGCCATCAATCATCAAAAATATCTTCATCATTATATATGTCATAAATCGCTGTCTTATGGATTTAGCAAGGTTGTCGAATAAAGGGCCCATCATGTAAATCTCTAGCTGTGTTTCCCATCCCATCCCAGTTCCTGGAACCCTCACAACAACAAGCATTTTGGGTGTCCCCTAATCTAACACACCCATTTTATGTCTTGGAAAGCATGGAACAAAAATATATGGACCAAAAAGAGATCCACTTTCAAGCCAGGAATAATGTGAATGCAAAGATGCATTTTTATTTTTTTTAATTAAATTTAATTATGTATCTAATCATTATCCATTTGTGCACTTTAAATTTTAAAACAGATTTTGGGAATTTCATCTAGCACAATTTAGTTGTATTATTATTTTATGAGATTTGATGTAATTTGTGTGATTATGTTTTTGTCTGTGTATTTGTGAGAAGTCAAAGTTACATTCCCACAGTAATGGACAATAAAGTATCAATAAATCAATATATAGTAAAAATGTCCCACCCTGAAGATAACAGTTACTACTCACTTCCTCTAAATCTATCGCTTTATCTGTCAATCACCTCTGTAGGATCTCTCTGCACTTGGTTCAGCTGCTCAGCTTCCCAAAGGTTATGACCCAGAGCCTCTTGCTCAGTACGGAACTCTCGACGTTGTCTTTGACTACGATTCATCTGACCAGCGTCTGTCTGTCACGATAACAGCACTGACGGACATTCCTCCTTTCAAACGCACGGGTAATATCTCCTGGCAGGTGCATCTGGTGCTGCTGCCCACCAAAAAACAGAGGGCAAAAACCATCATCCAGCGTGGCCCCTGTCCTGTCTTCACAGAGACATTTCACTTCAGCCATATAGAGTCAGAGATGATCGGGAACTATGCAGTCCGGTTGCGTTTGTATAGTGTGCGCAGGATGAGGACGGAGAAAGCTCTTGGAGAGAAGGTGTTCTACCTCACCAAACTTAACCTGCAGGGAAAGATGTCTGTCCCCATCATACTGGACCCCTGCTGCAACATACCTGTGAGTGTGTTGGAACATCCGTGTGCATTACAATATAATTTTTAGTGTGTTAAACATGCATGGGTATTAATGTATGAATGGAGAATTTTGGTGACCATTATTTTGATAAATAGGATGTGTTCTGGGATCAACATCTTTGGCAAGTTCCAAATAGATTTTCTGTGCCATTGAAGGCTACTATGCTACTCGTAGTGTCATTCCAACCATATTTGCTATAAACATCCATTTTGGTATTCAAGATGACTGCCCTTTGGAAAGAGTAGGGCATAGTGATGCTCACTTTCTTATGGAAAACATGGCTGTCAAACAAACATCCCTATCCTTAATCTTAAATATTAACTACCCCAGAGGGAAGAGATATGTTGATAAAAAATGTATAAGATTGATAGTTTATATGAATGCTATTTAAGCTCAACCCAAACCCTAAACCTAACCCCAAAGTCCAATTGGTGATAGGAATGTTGTTCAATTATCAGCAAATATGTTCATCCATTAACATGCCCAACTTGGCAAAATTATGGTCAGCATATTGTTAAATACAGTAAGTGATTGCACATTGATTGTGTGTGTCTCAGGGTAGTGACTCTCAGGCAAGCATATCAGATGTGTCGTGCAGTGAAACGGCCTCATCGTTCCCATCTGCAGCTCAGGGGTCAGCTCCGGAGATCCTGCTGGGACTTGTGTACAATGCCACAACAGGACGCCTCTCTGTGGAGGTCATCAAAGGAAGCCACTTCAAAAACCTTGCCGCAAATAAACCTCCCAGTGAGTCACAAAGCTGTTCAGCATGTTTACTCTGTGTTAGAACACATAATCCAACACTTAACCACTCACCAAGATTTTCCAAGGAGTTTTGCCATTCTAGAGCACTCCAGCATCAGATTAATTTTATAGTTCCTGTATCATTATCCAAAAGGTTTGCAAAGTTAAAGCCCAACAACTGTGACATCAGACTTTTGACCCCAATAGAGCCCTCAACAATTCCCACACTCTCTTTCCCTCTCTCAGTCCTCCTCCTCTTTTTCTCTCTATACATTTCTGTCATGTCATCCTGCTGATGAGCACTGCCTTAAATTACCTCTTAATCTCCCCAATGCTTCCATCACACTTCAGTCAAAGAGTTCAATATAAGAGCCTAAAGGCCCCGGCATACTTCATACGAAATCAAAGAATGTACAAGTATGATTTAATTTCGAACTAAATTTGGACAAAACTACTTCGTTTTTTAGTTTGTTTTGGTGGTTCATAAGAGCTAGCCAGAGCAAACATTCAGGAAAATGTCATACTGGTAGCTAAACACCTTCTTACTTCCATTGGTCCACATCATCAGTAGGTGTGACCTGGAGATCCACCTACATCGATACTGACAACTAATTCCATTTAGGAATCAGAGTTATTAGCTAGCTGGTATAAACTTACCTATACCTGTATGATCGTTCATGTAGAGACATTTTCCAAGACCTTGTCATGTGATTTTTTTTGTTTGTTTAATTAGTCTACAAAAGGAAAGAAATCTACTCAAATACTCTAAGTGTCTATTCACTCTTGTTATTTGATATGCTGCTTCACATATCTGCCTAAAGTAAGATATGCCTATCATCATTCTTTTGTCTGTAGACTGCCCATTAACACTCTTGTATACACCCATCTTTGCAGTAATGCCAGTGTCATCATAAATTATAATAACAGTGTAATCAGCGCATATTATGACCATGTATAACGTGTTACATATTAGCGCCATGAATGCAGAATGTAAATATGTAAAATTACACATTACACTACATATACGCTACCGGTCAAAAGTTTTAAAACACACTCATTCTTTATAATATATATAATGTAGTGTAACTGTAGTGGAATACAGTTACATATATTTTGTTTTTAAATAAGTAATCCCTTTACATGTATTCCATTACTCCCCAACCATGCATTAGATACAATCTCAAACACATTTGTTGCACATTTGAATGCCGGTAAAGGTGTTTACATGCAGAACGAAATATGAGTAATGGTCGATTGGTTTATGCTCAAGCCATTTATGACCTTACCCTGATAAAGGAAAGCCGTTTAAGGCATTACATGACCTTATGCATTGTCGGTTTATTAAGCATAATCGGTGAAAGAATGTCCATGTAAATGTGCTCAATGATCATATGTCACTATAAGTTCAGAACAGATTTTATAATGTTGAATAAAATTGTATTCAGCACTTTGTCACACAGCTTTAGACGGTGTCATTAATTGATTATAAGGGCTGTATTTCACTCTTATGCATTGGCCCTTAACCTGAAGTGATGCAGTATGCTTTTGAACACATGTTGCATCTGACCTAATGTAGTGTCTTTGAACCTACAACCTTTTGACCGTTTTTTTTTCTCCTGCTGTTATTTGCATTCTCTCTTTTGCCCTCCCTCTCCCTGATGACTCCTGTCCTGTTGTCAGACGGTTTGTTCTGTTGTCTAAAACACTTGATAGGTGGGCAGGTGTACATAATTCGAGGTGAGTTTTTATGTGGTTAGATGTATCAGAGCTGGATGCGGTTCATTCATCTTTCTGTTTTTGTGCCACCTCTCTCATAGTTCCATCACTGATCATGTTAATTACACAGGTGAACGTTTCTACATGGATGCTGAGTGTTTGATTTGTGTGGAAAACGAGCACAAAAAAATGTCAAACTCGATACAGAAAGAAGATTTAGAAAACCTTCAAAGCTTGTTTGCATTTTGTGCATTTAGTTTTCATCCATGGAGAATGTTCAAACACTGTCATTTTACAATATCACTGTATGTTTAATGGAATTGTTCTGCCATTTGTAGTGTTGTTTGCATGCACCCCATAACCTTGTTTTTTTATGTTGAGCTTTAATATTTAGATCATTTAATGCTATGATTAAAAAAAAAAAAGAAAGCTAGAAGGTAATTTGTTTTTCCATGAATAATTTTAGCAATGCAGCAGACCAGGATTGTAGGTAATCAGATAGGCTACTGCAGTTTGATTTCTGTAGCTGTGACAGGAAGTGTTCCGATTCCTATAATTGCTTCATTACAGAGGATAATCAGCTCTCTTAACTGTTATTGAAATGCTCTCACATTTAGCTGGCAATGATTTCCTTAGTGCCAGGTATGGGTCTGTATTCCAATCTCTGAAATGAGGGAGTCTTTAGTTTGGCTCCTCTATTAGTCGCAAAAATAGAAAAGAGTGAAAAATTTTCTTCAAAACACAGCAGGATGGCTCCACAGGAAGCCCACACACTCATCGGCTCAAGAACAGAACTGTAACCCTAACACAAAGACACAGAGAGAATACTAACTTCTCTTGTATTCTAGTGCAAGCCGGCGGGCAGGGTAGCAGAAAGCACACTCTGAGGAGTTCAACAGCACTTTTCATTTAAACGTGGTGAAAGAGGTTGCTTTTGAATGCATCTGTAGAATCGCAGCTCAAAAGGTTCTGAAAGGCACTGACAAAAGAAGTGATGCAGGACTCAATTATTAATCAGTGAGCATTGATTCTTGTCTAGCGTTAGAGCCAAAAAGAAATTAAATTGCCCATTTTCAGCCAATGAATTCCATCCTGAATATACGAATGAAATGATCAACTGGTTTTCAGATAAATTAAGAGATTGAAGTGTTGCCAAGATGGAAGTACAGTGTTGAGAATATGTGTTATGAGAGGCACTTCTCCATATCAATTTCCTGTTAATTAATGTAACATTTCTCTACTTCCGAAACAACAATACATTGTTGTTTTTTCTCTTTTTGTCTGATGTTTAATTTTTCCCCAATTAATAATTGTGAATAATTTATTTTATTTTCTACTGTGTATTCTTCTTATACTTTTATTATTGATAGTTGCTTTGGAAAGCCATTTAAAATTTATTTGGTGAAATCAAGTATTGATTTGATTGTAAAGGGCCATTCAGACAGACGCATTGTTGCATACATTTTTGCTGTTTTTTAATTGCTGGTTCATGTCAACGTGCTACAATGATTTTTAGGCATCTTGTGTCATGGACGCCAGATTTTTACAATGCTATGTCAAGTTGAAAGTAGTTCAACTTTTAAAAGTGCTTCTTGGACACCCATGTCCTATTCCATATCAACCTGGTCTCATAAAATCACTTTACTATACATTTTTGCAAAATGAGTTTTACTTGGACATATTGTGGCAGTTCCCTGGTGAAATGAACACTAGGCACCAAAACAACAATGACTTTTATTTCCTTTCATACAAACCACAGTAAAAGGGCACATTATCTGTTCATAAACACTTGCTTTCGACCTGTTCCTCACACAATTCTATCTAATGACACCAAAAAAGTTTTAATATAGCGCATGACTTCCACTTAAACATTTGCATTACATAACCAACTACTGTACATATACAAGCTTGTTCAAGCGCAATCAAATTACACAGTAGCTTAACTGATAGAGCATTGCACTTGCGATGCAAATGACCGAGGTGGTGGTTGCTTCAGCAATTGTGTTTTTGTGTTTGACAGTTAACCTTAGAAAACCTCATTTGTCTTCAAGAAAATTCCAATCCTTCTTTTAGTGCCACACAGTGGATATTTTACCTTGGACCTGCCATGATACCTGTTCGGAGCAACGTAGTCATCAGGCTCAATTTATTTATTTTGAAAACAAAAATGCATCCTGTGTGAATGACCCCCTGTGTGTTTATATTTTTATTATTATTAATATGAATAATCAGCAAGTTAAAGATAGTGTTCTGACTGACTGTTTCATTCTCATTCAGACACATATGTGAAGCTGGCTCTACTGAACTCAATGGGTCAGGAGATGTCCAAGTGTAAGACATCGATTTGCCGTGGACAGCCAAACCCCACCTACAAGGAGACATTTGTGTTCCAAGTAGCTCTGTTCCAGCTCTCTGATGTCACACTCATCCTGTCAGTCTACAACAAGCGCAGCATGAAACGGAAGGAGTTGATTGGCTGGATCTCTTTGGGGCTGAACAGCTCTGGAGAAGAGGAGCTGACACACTGGACTCAGATGAAAGAATCAAAGGGACAACAGGTGTGTCAATGGCATAGTCTTTTGGAGTCATAGAAAGTTTACAAGTGACGGCAATGATGCGTGTAAGCTGAGAAATGGGGCAGGGGACAGAGAGCAGGTCAGGCCCATGAACGGCCCCAAAATGACCCCCACTACAGTGCATTATGAGAAACGTGACTAGTTTCGGGAATGTATAGTAATCTGCTCTGTCTCCGAATGCATTTAAATGGGATAGAGAAAATGGAGAAAACAGGGTTAGAAATGTCACAGTTAATGGAGAAAACACTAACAAGGCAGAGTGTTACATTTATTTAAATATTTATTTGTATATTTTTTGATTGAATGTATTTATTTAGATTTTTCTCAGATGGTTGTAATGTTTTTTTCTGGGAAATGTATTTTTAGGAAAAGTGAGAGAGAAAGAATGTATGTATGGATATAATGAGCAAGCCAGATTTTCAAGCATAAATGACCTGCAGAGATGAGATGAGACTATTAAAATGATCAGAATCTTGTCTCCTGAGATTATATTTTACTCTGACCTCAAAACAGTGGAGTGGAGCAATTACTTTTGAATTGGCTGTACAATATACACTGGTGGCAAAACGTCTGGAATTATGTACAGATTTTGCTCTTATGGAAATAAATTGGTACTTTTGTTCACCAAAGTGGCATTCAACTGATCACAATATATAGTCTGGAAATTAATACCATGAAAAATTTCTATTACAATTTGAAAATAATGTTCAGAACTTCTTAAACTGAGTTCTCATCAAAAAATCCTCCACGTGCAGCAATGACAACTTTTCAGATCCTTGGCATTCTAGCTGTCAGTTTGTCCAGATGTGGTTGTCTTATCAGGCACTTCTCACGCACACCTTACAGTCTAGCTGATCCCACAAAAACTCAATGGGGTTAAGATCCATCACACTCTTTTCCAATTATCTGTTGTCCAATGTCCTTGTTTCTTTGCCCACTCTAACCTTTTCTTTTTGTTTTTCTGTTTCAATAGTGGCTTTTTCTTCCCATAAGTCCTCACCCCTGAGTCTTCTCTTTACTGTTGTACATGAAACTGATGTTGAGCAGGTTGAATTCAATGAAGCTGTAGGCTGAGGACATGTGAGGCATCTATTTCTCAAACTAGAGAAACTAGAGAAGAGGAAATGTACTTATACATCTGGCCTTCCACATCTCTTTCTGTCCTTGTTAGAGCCAGTTGTCATTTGTCTTTGAAGACTGTAGTGTATACTTTTGTTGAAATCTTCCGTATTTTGGGCAATTTCAAGAAATGTACAGCCTTCATTCCTCAAAACAATGATTGATGAGTTTCTAGAGAAAGCAGTTTCTTTTTTTGCCATTTTTTTTACCTAATATTGATCTTAAGACATGCCAGTCTATTGCATACTGTGGCAACTCAAAAACAAACACAACGACAATGTTAAGCACCATTTAATGCTTTCAATTGTGTTTGATATAATGGCAAGTGATTTTCTAGAACCAAATTAACAATTTAGCATGACTACTCAAGGATAAGGTGTTGGAGTGATGACTGTTGGAAATGGGGCCTGTCTAGATTTTATCAAAAATGACTTTTTTCAAATAGTGATGGGGCTGTATTTTTACATCAGTAATGTCCTGACTATATTTTGTGATCAGTTGAATGCCACTTTGGTAAATTCAAGTTCCAATATCCTTCAATTTTGGCTGCCAGTGTATGTCATCCTGAGACATTTAATGGTAAGTTTAAGAGATGCATCTATATGGCTTAAATGACTGGTTTCCTCAATATTCCTCAATATGTCATAGATTATCTAGGATTTTTTCTAAGACACGATTTAGTTCATCCAGTGACTACTGGCGGGAAATCCATTTTCTGAGTACAAATCTAGACAGTCATTTACAGCCATATCACATTCCTCATTCCTCTTGTTCTGAATTTAATAACTAATCAGGAACATGCCACAAAATGGATAGATGGATAATTGGATAATGGATAATTTTCTTTTTATCATCAATATAAGGATATTTGCCAATAAGTGGAGAACTTTCCATATTTTAATTTTGAAGAATAATATCAAATAATAGAATACACATAATAATTAAAAAATGAATGTTATGTCATATTATATGTCTTGTTAAAAGTTAATATAAAATAACAAAACACATTTTAAAAGTTTCATGTCTAATGAACATGAAAACCCCTCTTTTGTGTCTGTTGATTATATCAGGTTACCCACCTATATATTTTCAATATAATATAATGATAATATAATACAAGTCATGCAAATGCATTTATACAATATACATTTATGATATAAAAAGACGGAACAAAAGTTAAGTCTATATAGTATAAAGACTAATACAATAAATAGTTGATGCTTAAATCCAGATCAAGGGAAAAAAAAAATAAGTAATTAAAATATAATTATATATAATGACCATAATAACTGTTATCATCTCCAAGTCCTCTTTTATAGAGTAAACTCTCCAAAATGCCTGACTTGGCATGTCTAGGAAATTGAGTTAGTAACAGTCTATTATATGAGTGTATTGGAGTTATAACATCATTCCTGATGAAGAACAATGAGCACATGTATCATCAGCTCTCCTTTGAACTTTTGAGTCAATTCTGTGTCATTTCTGAATAGTAAGACATTTATGAATCCTGACCGGTTTCCAGCCTAATCTTGTGAACATTATATTACTATGGCAACATTTTGTAAAATGAAATTATGCACTTCATATCATGTTTTGCCTTCTGTTACCCAGTGAAATGTCCAGCAGGGTGCACCAAAAGCAAGTGATATGTTATCGTAATCAAAAAAAAGATTTTTAAGGTGAATGTTAGATGGAGGTCAAACATACCTCCCTAGCCTAAAACTTTAATCTAACTGATAGTGTTCTAAATGCAAATTAAATGTAAACAAAACAAACATCCTTACTCTTTCCCAATGCCTAAACCAAACCGATAGTGTCCAAAATGCAAATGAGAGATAAACAAAACAGACATCCTTACCCTAAACGAACACCTAAACTTAACCAATAGTGTGGAATATGAAACGTGACATGAAAAGCACATTTCCTGAAGCAACCGCATCAATTCGTGACCCTGTTATGACATTTTCATCAAATGTTTCAGCTTGAGTGTTTGGCTGGGCTCAAACCTCAGTCCAACAGTCTATCTGGTGATCTACCACTAAACACATATGTTTATATATATGTTTGTAAATGTAGGTGGGTCTGTAATACAAACGTTAAAATTTATCGTTTTTCAAATGATGCATTATAGTAAAAGTGTTTTGATATCATAAAGTCATAATCAGCCATTGTAGTTGTGATTTGTGTGATAGTGAATAAAACACACAGTTGTCGTGCTTTTCGTGTTAATCTCACCAGGAAACTGCAGTGAAACACGGCACGTAAAAGGCAGTTTGCTAAAATTTTGTTATAGTAACGTTCATTCTATGAGGTGGCATCCAAAGTGGTGAAATGAAGGCTGAAATGAACATTTGGTTTATAATACAGTGCATTTTGCTATAATTTTACAACAGCTGACTGTTCCCACTTATGGTTCATATTTTATATTTAATTTGTGTGTTGTTACAATCCTGAATGTTCGAGTTTAGAACCTGAGACCACAACTTCAGTACCGGAACATTAGAGATGGAGAATGCCAGTGTCCAGTAGTGGACCAGTGGTTTGGGTGTGAATTCAGAGAAACTGTGAGGATTTTGTTTTGAATGCATGATGGCAATGAGGCTTCTCAGCGCTTTTGCTCTGTCTTTAAAGTGTCCTGATCTCTGTGCGGTCAGCCTGTGAAATCTGTCTAATGTTTTTTTTTCCTTTCTTGAGGTCAAACTCACTCAGTGAATGTTACATACTGTAAACTGCACAGAGATTTTGCTGATATATTTTTGTACCTATATTTGAGAAAACTTATTAAAAAAACACTTTCTTGGTAAATGTATGAAGCTCTGTGAGCAGTATGGAGTTGTAGACTTTGTTCTACTTTCACAGTTCGTTTGATATTTCTTTTATTTATGAATGTCACTCACTCAGTGTGCTTTCAAAATATGACAAGATTAATGTTTTTAAAAAAAAACTTCTTCAACTCCTATTTATTGTTGCTGTCATACAGGTGAAAAAGTAAGTAAACGTACAGTGTATGTAAGGGAAAACTATAGTAATCTGGGACTTATGGTAATGTGGGACATTTAAGCTATTGTGTACTTTTCTTGCCCGTTTGTTAACATTGCCAAACTTTAGATTGGTTCTCATGTGATAACATTTTTATTTTTTTGGTCTGAAGGGGTGACAATCACAGTAAATTCCAAAAGTCGAAAGTGTCCCAGATTACCCTAAAGAGTGTGAATGTTATATGCTATTTTCTCTCATCTGAGTAACCATTTCAGGTGATAATGAGTGAACCTGTTTTTATTCCCCTCGTTTAAAAACTTTTTGATAAAGAAGAGAAAATGTCAAGAACGGCATGTTTTGAAAGTTTACAATGAAGCACACTTTATAGCACGTAATGGAGTTATGAAACACATCCTGTGAAAGAGTCTCAGGGAGTGATTGTCCTCAGAGAGCTGGCACTGGACAATATCTCCCTTACTGGCATTGAGTAACTCTCCCTATCTCGGTCCATCACTCACTCTCTCTCTCTCTCTCTCTCTCTCTCTCCCTCCCTCTTCCCCTCTCTGGTATAGTTCGATACCCACACAATCACTCATCTTGCACAAAACACACAGCTTTTCTGTCCTGTTGGGAGATGTCCTGTTTCATCTTGTCATACAGAGTAAAATAGTCCAGAAATTTGGTTTTACCACCCTGTCAGCATTCTGGACTGAGAAAATGCCACGGCTGTCATAATAAGGATGACATAGTATGGCAACATTTTGGAGGATGTTAAATGCATTATGACTAGAAAACAGCTGTGTCACAAAGTAACATAGAGCGGCTGTTATTTCTCTCTTGTGACAGTTTTATGAGGGGCTCGTTGCACTTTTGCCTCATGCAGCTATGGCTTCCAAATTATTTTCCCACCACAAATAAGAATATGTCTGTGGCTTACTCCGTTAAATATGCTAGTTATGTGGTACTGCCAGCCTGCAGTCCCTAAGGCTCAACACACCCTGTAGTTTATGAGCAGCTCATCTGTATGGATTAAAGGGAGAGTTCACACAAATCTGCACATTCTCTCATCATTTACTCGCCTTCATGCCATCCCAGATGTGTATGTTTTTCTTTCTTCTGCTTAACACAAACAAAGGTTTTTAGAAGAATATTTCAGCTCTGTAGTTCCATACAATGCAAGTGAATGGTAGCCAGAACTTTGAATGTCTAAAGCATGTAAAGGCAGAATAAATGTCATCTATATGACTCCAGTTAAATCTATATCTTCAGAAGCGATATGATATGTGTGGGTGAGAAACAGATCAATATTTAAGTCCTTTTTTACTTAATATGTCCACTTCCACATTCTTCATCTTTTGTTTTTGCCGAATTGCATTCCTTGTGCATATCGCCACCTACTGGGTATAGGGAGGAGAATTTATAGTAAAAAGGACTTAAATATTGATCTGTTTCTCATCCACAGCTATCATGTTTCTTCAGAAGACATGGATTTAACCACTGGAGTCATATGGATAACGTTTTTGCTGACCAATGATTTTTGGACCATCAAAGTTCTGACCACCATTCACTTGCATTGTATGAACCAACAGAGCTGAGATATGACAATCTAGGGTTCAAGTCACTGTTTAGGTGATAGCTAATCAGTTTATAGTGAGATCCATCTAGCTTCTATGTTCCCTTGTAAATTACTGTCCTATGGGAGTGGTGGTGGTGTAGTGGGCTAAAGCACTAAACTGTTAAGCAGTTGTCGGTTTGATCCCCACAGCCACCACCATTGTGTCCTTGAGCAAGGCACTTAACTCCAGGTTGCTCCAGAGGGATAATCCCTGTAATAAGGGCTCTGTAAGTCACTTTGGATAAAAGTGTCTGCAAATGCATAAATGTAAAATGCAAATGTAGATATTCTTCTAAAAATCTTAATTTGTGTTCAGCAGTATAATAAAGTATAAGAAAATCATATACTTCTGGGATGGCATGAGGGTGACTAAATGATGAGAGATTTTTTATTTTTTTTGGTGAACAATTCCTTTAAGAGTTCTGGCACTTCGACTATGGAGCAGTTTTAAGTAATAGTTCACCCAAATATTTTGTGGCCATTTATTCCCCTAATATTGTTCCAAATCCATATTTTCTTTCTTCCATGCAAAACAAAATGGCATGCTTAGGCAGAATTTCTGAGATGCTCTTTTACAAAAGGTACAGCTTATATATTTTGGCCGGCTCTCACAGAAAGCTATCATATGGCATCAGAAGACTTGAAATTTTGTACACTAGTGATATGGATTACTTTTATGGTGCTTTTGTGCTTATGGAGCTTGACTGTCACAATCACGATTCTCTCATCCCTCATCTTTTGTTTCATGGCTGCTAGCAGTATCACTTTTAATTTAATTTATTTTTGGATGTTTTACAAGTAAAGGCATAATTCAAATGGTTTAGATATTTATGTTATACCGACAAAAACAGCACAATGGAAGTATAGCGACAAAGTGTAACTATTCATTATTCAGCAAAACATTCAGATTTCAGTGTAAATCACTATCCACTTTCATTGCAAGGAAAAGAGCAGCCTGGACAATTCTACATTTCTAACATTTCAGAGAATAAAGAAAATAATATGGGTTCAGAACTACATGAAGGTGAATTATGAAAAACTAAAATTGATGTGAACTATTCTTTTAATTCACTCTAAATTCAAGAACT
This sequence comes from Moxostoma hubbsi, assembly GCA_032164185.1. Classification (NCBI taxonomy): domain Eukaryota; kingdom Metazoa; phylum Chordata; class Actinopteri; order Cypriniformes; family Catostomidae; genus Moxostoma; species Moxostoma hubbsi. Next base: position 13,924,971 of record JAVLUX010000034.1, read on the forward strand.
CCCAGACCACATCCAAAACTAGGATCTATTTGCTTGAAAATGCATCGATTTTGCGACGTTTATGCCTCTCTTACACACCGGAACCTTATTAGAAATCTGTAATTTTAGGAAATGTAATTTTTTTTTTAAATAAATTAATTAAAATGTTATTTTAGACATGACCTCAGCAAATAGCTACAATTCTACAATCCTTTTTCTAGAACTCTCAGACTTTTTTAGACTGAACAAACACTGGTATAAATCAAATGCACTTGTGACGAGGTGGAGGGAGGGCCGGGCCGTGCCGTGATTAGCCAATAAGGGAGTGTAAGATTGCTCAGTAAGGGAGATATTGTCCAGTGCCAGCTCTCTGAGGACAATCACTCCCTGAGATATGAATGCAGCTGGATGCGGCATTTCAGGAAAAAGAGAGAGAGCCACACTCAGCTGCCACACTCGTTAAGTTTTCATTAAACATTATTTTGATGGTTCGTCCGGTTCCCGCCTCCTCCTTGCCCACATAACCTTGTTACATTGGTCCCGGGTTTTGGCACCAATGTAACAGGGTATGGATGGGCAAGGAGGAGGCGGAACCGACTGAACAGTCAAAGTAATATTTAATTAAACAAAAAGACACAAGCACAAATCCACACACGGCAGCTGTGTGTGGCTCTCTCTCTCCCAAACTGCCACATCCTGCTACATTTATCCCTCTCCTCAGTTGAGCAGCCCAATTGGGGTATGAACGAATGGACGCTCTCCTCCTTGTCACAGCTCTACAGGTAAAAAAAAGCTTGGCAGATAAAACAGCATTTTCACTTATAATGTTTAATGTGCATGAATGACTCCTACCAGTGCCTGAAAAAGCTCTCCGCTCTCACAGATGCTCTCCCAGATGCTCTCCCAGAAGATGAACAGACCAGCAATTGTCATTTGAAGATCAACCCATGTTATTCTGAACACAGTGACAGAGGTTCTGTTCTGTTTACAGAACCAAAAAACACCAGCATAAAAATCATGAGATGTTTGAGGATTGATTGCACAAGAAGAATAGCACACTATTTCTGTGCTCTCTCTCTCTCTCTCTCTCTCTCTCTCTATCTATCTCTCTCTGTGTGTCCCAACATTATTCAGGTCTAGCATGCCATTGGCACCTTCAACTTTCACAAGGTGTGTTCCAACTATACCAGTTTTACACATTTTATACATGTTCTGAACATTGTGTATATATATTCCCTATTATATTGCTATTTTCTTATTTTATTTTATTCTCAAAATGCTTTAAATTAATTGCCTATACCACCGATTCAGTCGGTGCCTTACTTTGCTCCGGAGAGCATTTTTATTATGTTTTTGAAATGTTGTTGCAGTGTTCCTACAGCAATGTTGTGTCACCTTGTGTATTCATACTTCTGTATAACCACAGTAATTTGATTTGTAAATGAACCTCACAAAATGATACATTAAAAAAAATGCATTTATATGTGATTCTGTTTTAAAAAAGCAAAACTTCTGTTTATTTGATCAGTGATGAATGTGAGATTGATTTGAGTACATTTGGGATATAATTTTATATTTCAGTCAGTCTTGATAACACTGTCTTGTAAATTATTATGTTTATTGGATGATAATGGAGGGGTTGGAGCCTAATGTGCAGTAGGCCTACATCAAAGACAGAGATTGACTTGTAGTCATAATAGCATTGCTTCCTGCTCCAGGTCGCTAGTACATCAAGTTATTTTGGTACTGTACTGTAATAGGATAAATTGCTGGAAGAAAAAGGAAAAACCTACACCACCATGTGGCTGTTATGATACATGCTGTAAGCAAGCCAAAATCCAATATGACAGTGTAATTTTTCCAAGGCCGCTCTGCTGATTGCCAAACTATTGAAAATACTGTATAAGTGTCAAAACCCTAATACACACATATTTCTTCTCTACCAAATATGATATGCTGTGGGCTTAGTTTTGAAATGTAGAGAATTGGTCTTTCTGAGCGTCAACAGATCAGTTTGGCTTTGATTTGAGAGGCCAACTTGCACATCTGTTTTACCACACAGATACTGACCCATTTTACAAAAATGCATTTACATCATACAAATTTAATACAGACATTCACACACACATCTCTCATTTTGTATGCAATTTAAGTGCTCATAAATACTAAACGTCTTCTTTTTTTTTCAGCTCAACTTAGTGTGTGTCTGTGTTTTCCTGTGTGTGACAACAAAAATGTTTTTTGAAGGTAAAGGGTCTGTGCCAGAATGTCCATTAAACTTTTAGTGTTATCCTGGGGGACTGCATGAGCAGCAGCACCCTTTAGGTCAATATTGGTTTTCCACTTCTTGTCCAGGGCAAATAAAAGAAAGATGGAGAATTGAACCCTGGTACAACACTTTAATAGAAATAGAAACATGGTGTCATATCAAGAGTTCTATTATTTCTCAACAAAATTTGAGTCTAAAATTTTTCCTAAATGAAAATAACCATTTTACTACTGAAATGACAGTAGGAATGCCACACTGACCCTTGATGTACTTATTCATAACCAAAAGATTGTACTATTGTTGATGGTCATACTAATTCTTAACAGTTTCCCAACTAAGCATATTTGAAGTCCAAAGTTGTAACACAGGATGCAGCAGATGTTATGATACCAGTTAGCCAATAGCAGCAAATGTTACTGATTAAAATTATACAAAACAATAGGTTGTACAATGTGAACTGGAGTAGGCAAAATTTGTTATAAAAAGTAAGAGTATAAGAATGTAATTAGTGTAAACAACCAGATAGGAAAAGTAAAACTTAGAAAGTAAATTAGAAATTATCTGGGGAAGGATTCAGACTAGAAACATCCATTTAATAATTATGTTTGTAAAATGTGGATGGTGCGATTTCCATATACCCCTATAGCATGCCTGGTTCACATCAATTTTGTTTACATAATTTCTGTACAATCTTTATAGCTCTGCCTTGTGAACAGTTTATAAAACTGTAATAATAGCATAATAAGTGTAGAACCATGTAATAATATGCTAACATTATTAATTACTAACACTTTTTAATTAATAGTTTCCATTTATTTAAGAGACACTCCACCTCAAATCACCCTGAAAAGTATTTCAACACAGGGCTGCTTTTCACACAAGAAAATAAATTATGGGCTTTGGCAGAGTAGTGGATGTCTGCTTCTAACTAGAAACAGGGTGTGTTTTTTGGAACCTGGAGTCAGAGAGGGAACAAGAGCAAGAAAAAAAGTGTGTGTGTGTGTGTGTGTGTGTGTGTGTGTGTGTGTGTGTGTGTGTGTGTGCACACGCTTTTTTTCTCTGATTGTGGGGGTCAACTGAAAATGCCCTCACAGATATAGTAAACCCTCTTAAAACAGATTGTTGATTGTCCTCACTAAAAAAAAATCACAAATGGGACATAATATAGGTCTAAAATATGCCAACGTGTTCCAAACATGCCATCGTGAGTCTGTAAGTGTTTTGTGAGTGTGTCAGAGAACAGGGAGACGAGGGAGCAAGGGAAAATAATCAAAAATCAGCACGACTTGGCTTTCATTCTATACCTCATCTATAGGAAACACCAAAGAAAAGAGCTCAGGAGTGCGGCTGGAAAATACGAATCCCCGCTCTTGAAATGAGAAATGTTTAACAGATGATTGGCCGCGTGCCCGCCCCGCTCCACTTCTTCTGCTCGCTCCCGGGCATAAGTTAAACGCAACTCCTCTGACCAAAACCAGACACCCAAACAACAGGAGAAGCGCTGCTGCTTGGACGGGACGCGACGGATCCTGAGCTGAAAGGTGCTGCTGTTTATTCTGAGGAATGGGGCAAAGCTGGACGTGTTCACAGACGTTAACGAGCCTAGTTCAAATCGAACACTGCAACGTCGCAGCGTCTGCCGTTGAGGTCACTGTGGCACAAAGCAAGGCGACCTTCGCGGTCACAGCGGAGATTCCGTGACATTACAGCGGCTTTGTTCGGGCGCTAGTTGTTGCGAAGGCACACTTCTTTGCCGTCGATCTGATCATTTATTGGGAGGCTTGCGCTAATGGATCGTGGACAAGTAGAATGAACGTAGCGGGACAACAGCCCTGCAACCCAGATTGTGTGCATAACGATAGATCTGATTACCGTTCCTATTTAGAAAAAGACGTCAAGTCCCAGACATCAACACAGTTAAAGGTAACGAATAGCAACATCTATTCAGATTCAGACAGAGTTATGAGACACCAGCCTCCGGATGTAGACAGGACTGTTACGGTCCAGTGGGGCATGGCACAGTGCCAGGATAGATTAACTACCCTCTTATGATTTTGAAGTGTTATAACTAATTTTGTTGCAACCCACTTAATTACACACATAGACTACTATGAGACTGTATGTTGTAATACATATGATAGATAGATAGATAGATAGATAGATAGATAGATAGATAGATAGATAGATAGATAGTGCCAGGTGAGATATGAAAAGAGGTGTTTATCCCCCCATGTTGTTATCATGATATTATGGTAATTTTGTAATATTGTAATAATATTAATATTATTGTAATAATAAAGTAATTGTGTGTGTGGGATAGAGAGGGAGAGAGAGATGTGCCTGTCAGAATTCTGTTACTGCTTAATTCCCTTACAAGGAGATGGAGTGTACAGGATTAAAGAACCTTAACTTTATAGATGTCCTCATGAATGCGCAAATACTGTTTACAGAAAGAAATAAAAAACTGTGCTTCAGTGTTTGTGTATTGTAGTGCACGAAAGAGTGAATGTGTGTTTGTTTATGTGAGGGTATTGTTATTGTTGTGTAAGAGAGAGATGCTGTTATGCATAGTTGAGGTGAAGTGTGTGTGTTTGTGTGTGAGAGAGAGAGAGAAAGAGAGATTATTTCTCAGTTTATTATCAGTGAGGATTTCACTGTGCTGGCTGTGGCATCTGTTCCTGGTGCCAGGGGGCATACGTGTGTGTGTGTGTGTGTGTGTGTGTGTGTGTGTGTGTGGGTATTCCCCTTGAGAACACAGTGCCAGTTTAAGAGTGTCTGGCATGCCGCCACACATTGATCCCTCGATCTACAGCAGGCACAAAGGAAAACACATGCAATCATTTACTGCCTGTGGTTCACATCAGTCCGTTCCAGTGATTTGTGTCTGGGCATGGTAAGGATTTACTTCAAGAGACCGTGGAGTCTGTGGTTTGTTAAGGGAGTGTTCATAATCATCTTGTCTAAAAGTCAAAAACCTGGAATATAACACATTCCAGCCTGCAGTCTGGTCAGTTTTACAAAACTGTGGTTTGGGACTTGACATGGCTTTCTGCATATCTTGTATAGATCATCTTCCTTGTATAGATCACAAAACCTTCAATAACCTTCAGCATTAAAAGTCATTAAAAGTTACTTAAAAGTATCATCACTCGCAAATGGACATATGTAACAGGACTGGTCATTATGGTGAAGGAGGAAGCGTATTTCGGGTAACTTTAAACTCTTTAATCACACAATAACACTCAAAGTCAGGGTCAATACTCTAATGAGTCGCACTCCTATGTATCTCTCTCTCTAATGTATCTATGCCACGCCCTCGCCACACACCCCCACCGCCCAACTCAGGTCAGGGAGCCATCCGGCCTGCCCACCATTCCTTCTCCACGGTGCTGTACTTAGTCTCTCTCAAAGAGAGCTTCCGACTAATATACAGCACTGGCCGTTCTTCCCACTCCACCACCTGTGAGAGCACTGCCTCCAACCCTCTGTCTGACGTGTCCATCTTTAAAATGAAAGGTAGAGAGAAGTCAGGTGTATGTAAAAGCAGCCCGCCACAAAGTACAGCTTTCACCTGCATAAATGCTTGTTGACACTTCTCCGTCCATTGGACCAGATCTGGTACTGCCTTTTTAGTAAGATCAGTCAGCGAGCCGGTGACAGACGAATAATTAGGTACACACCTACGATAGTAGCCAGGAACTGTCTTACCTCCTTTTTGGTCTTAGGTCTCGGGGAGGCTGCAATCACTGCAGTTTTATCAATTTGGGGCCACACCTGCCCGTAGCCCAAGTGGAAGCCCAGATACCGTACCTCCACCTGCACAATTGCGCACTTCTTCGAGTTTGCCGTGAGCCCCACTCGCCTCAATGACCTCAGGACAGCCCTCAGATGTGGCATAAGCAATTTGCGGTCTGATGATTTGGTCGATGAGCCACTGGAACATAGCCAAAACATCTCTCTCTTAGCCCAAACAAACTGAACGGAAGCATCACGAAATTGGTGTAAGACAAAAGGTGAGGAGAAGGCTGTGTTATCACAGGTTATTGGGGTTAAGGGGATTTGCCAATAGCACTTTGTCAAATCCAGTGTTGAATATAAACGAGCTGTGCCTAACCGATTGAACAGTTCATCAATATGAGGCATTGGATATGCGTTTACCTTCTGATAATCCACACAGAACCAGACAGACCTGTCACTCTTAGGAACCAGCACTACCGGGCTGGACTAGGCACTGTGGGATTCTTCATTAACTCCCATCTCAAGCATTGCATCCAATTCTTCTCGTACTACTTTTTTCTTGTGCTCGGGAAGTCGGTAGGGATGAGTTTGTACCACAAACCCAGGCGAAGTCTCGATTTGGTGCCATATGAGGTTTTTACCACCAAGTAGAAGTGAGAACACGTCTGCAAATTAATTCTGGAATTTAGCAACGTATGTGAGTTGAGACATGAGAGGTTTCCACAAGTGACTGGGGTGAGATGATTTGCTTTTAAGTTCACCTCCTGCCCGAGTGCCACCATCTCAGGAACCACCATCACCAATGTCACAGAGACTGCCTCCCTCCATAATTTCAGGAGGTTAAGATGGTATATTTCATGTGCCTCACCACTATCTGTTCGTTTTACCTCATAATCGAGATCTCCCACTAGTTATGTGACCTCAAAGGGCCCTTGCCACTTGGCGAGTAATTTGGAGCTTGAGGTTTGGAGTAATACAAGCAATTGGCCTCCTGTTGCAAATTCCTGTTGCTGAGCTCCCCTATCACACAGCCAGCTTTCTTTGGCTTTCTTGAGCTTGGAGCAAATTCTCCTGTGTTAGTTGACCCAAAATGTGGAGTTTTGCTCGAAAATCTTTTTACTGTTAGAAGGTCCCTCCTCCTAAGCTTCCTGCATGGCATCAAGCATGCTGTGCAGCCGACACCCATATAGCAGCTAGAATGGGGAAAACAGAGTGAAGGCTTGGGGGACCTCTCAGACTGTGCATAACAGGGATTCGAGCCACTTATCTTTTTTATTCGAGCCACTTATTTTTTGCATCTTCGTGCATGAACTTACGAATCATAATTTTCATTGTCTTATTAAATTGTTCCACAAACCTGTTTTGGGTGATAAACACTGGTGTAAATCGACACCCAATAATTCATACAGTTCACATAGTGTACATTACATAAAAGTAGTGCCTTGATCAGTGGGGATGGCAATGTCCACGTGCCATCCGTTCTAATGGCACGACGAGGTCCATGCCAATTCTCTCGAACGGGAACTCGATTAACGGCAGAGGGCACAATGGCACTTTTGGTGTGGCTGGTGGATTCACCAACTGACATTCACGACATGCTGCACACCACCTGCGAACATCCCCAACCAATAGTGTAATGGGACATTTGAAGGTTTGTTGTTTTTTCTTGCCTTAAGTGACCCACCACTGGATTATTTTGAGCCATCTGAATTGCATTTCCTGACCGTTTTCAGTATCAACAACTGGTTGTATCTTCTTTTGTCTGAGCGTCCTGTGTCACTTGATACAACCTATCTTTAATAATTGAAAAAAACCTGATATGCAAGTGCAACGTCTGGCCAGAGACACTGACCATCAATGACTTTCACTTGATCAAAGGCGTGCCTAAGGGTCTCATCTCATGACTGCTTCAGAGGGAAATCCCCAGCAGGGAATCCTCTAAGGGCTGGGGAAGCCAAGACTTCCCCCTACCATATGTCATCCTGATGTGGAGTTGATGTAGACTGCCCTGGCTCCACCCTTCCATCCAGCAAGTCACACACCACACACCAATATGCTTTGTCGCAGGACCCATCCACACACATGCCTCTCAATAAAGAAGTAAATGCCAGCCAATTCGTTCCATTAGTGGATGTGTGAGGCGGGAATTAACTGCAGCCTTGATACTATGTTTTTGTACCCAAAATTGAATAGTGACTGTCACTATAGGGTAACTTTGAATATCTCCATGCACACACCTCACCTTCACCCTCCACCCCGTTCCCAAAGCATCAGCCCGTGGTGTGTCGGGGACCCGGACCAATAATTCCAGCTCCATCACTAGGCAGTGGTCCTGGAAGTGCCCCGGCTCTCCAGCAAGCTGGCCCAGACACTATGCTCACACCCGTGGCAGTGGATTCACCAACCTGGGGGGGTAAGAGCGAGAAGAGACAGGGGAACCACCGGCTGGACCAACCCCCTGGACCAGGGAGCCGGTTTGGGAGTAAACGGTGGGGCAATGACCAGACACGGGGGGTGGGGTAAAGAGGGAGCGAGAGAGGGAGGGAGAGAAAACGAGGGCTGCTCCACCTCCAGGTATGCCGCCATATGGTCCTCAGCCAGCTGGACGGCCTCTTCCTGCGACGCTGGGTGGTGGCGCTGGACCCATTCTTCTGTTTCGGTTGGCAGATGAAGGACGAACTGCTCTCACACCACCAGATCAACAACTCCTTCGGCATCGCACTACTCCGCCAGCAACCACTTCCGGCAGGCGTAACGGTGCTGCTGGGCGAACACAAATGGGGCGGCCGTGCTCACTCAGCGTCAGCGAGCGGAAGTGCTGTCATTGTTGCTCGGGGCTGCTGCCGACCTGTTGCATGATGGCTTTCTTTAAGTCCTCATATACCAGGAGGATTGCGGCAGGCAGATGTTGGGTTGCAAGCTGGGCTTCCCCGAACAACAGCGTCAGGAAGCGGGCTGCCCACTGTGATTTTGGCCATTTCTACAGCTCCGCTGTTTGTTCAAACAACTTGAGGTATGCCTCTAGTTCATCGTGCAGGCCCATTTTCATCAGGGTGGGCATGGATGATATTGTGTCCAGGGTCGCGGCTATGCCTGGCTCCTGGTGTATGAAGCTATACTCTAACTATTTTAAACATATTTTTGCTCTATATATTTTTAATTACCATGCATGTGTCTTTTATGATTTAACATTAATTTAGAGAGTACTTGGAATATTTGTACTTCTAAAAATATATTTGTCACACCACATGACCATTTCAAATGAACCAGTAAATGCAAAAAAATGCAACTTGGTCTCAGAATTACTTTACTATACCTACATTTTTGCAAAATAATTTTTACATGGCTTGTTACATGTAACGCTGCACTTTTCTGATGAAACAAACATTTGAGGTGCTACAACAACGTTTTTTTGTCCCTTTCACACAAACGGCTGTTCCTAATACAATGCTATCTTACGACATCAAAAAATATTTACAGTAGTGCGTGACTTGTAAATCAATTTTAATGTTTGCATACATAACCAACTACATTTATGTTTGTTTGGGGTCAATTAAATTGTGTTGCAGCTTTGAGCATTGAGCACTGAACTTGTGATATAATGGACTGGGGTACAAGCCCTGATGCGCACACAAGTAGTCACATAAGCTGAAAGTGCAAAATGACATGTTTGCTTCAGCAATTGCATTTTTCATGTCATATCTTCTTTTTAACACACTATTGGTTAGGTTTAGGCTTAAGGTGTAGGGTAGGGTGGTATGTTTAATTGATTTAAAATTGATAGAGATTAATCTTAAAAACCTCATCTGTTTGACGAAAATGTAAGTTTCTTTTAGTGCCACACAGTGAACATTTCACCTCTGCTAAACTAATATCAGGCTGCAAAAATGTAGTTTAAAATGGTAAAAAAAAAAAAACAATGTTTAAAAAGGTAACCAGTTACACGACTAAAGATGAACACTTTCATATAAATATAATTTTGTTCATTAAACACATTATGCTTCAATTACTCAAATACACAATATAGTATATGTTGTAAAATGTTCTGTCATTAAATTAGGTACAAGCACACACTCCGCAATCAGTATATTATCTAACACTTTTCATTTGGTTTTCAGACAACCACACTGTTATCAGAGTGTGTGTGTCCAGTGTTAAATCACAGCCTTATTGCTAGCGAGCCCATAATAATGTGAATATCACACTCATCTGAGCAATAGCACTGTGATTACACTTCCCCTTTTGAGTTTACCCAGAGCACGTGCTGCACTCTTTCTGTCTCATACACATACATACACATACACACACTTGCACATGCAATGCCTCAGGTACTGACTCCTAACAGTTGTGTCAAAACGATCATGTTACAGCACAACCTCTCACACATATATTCACACTCACTGAGGCTGGATTAAATGATGGAGCAGAGTTGACCACATTTAATACAATTTCTCTCTTCCCTCAGGTTGTTGATACACTTGTTTTTAATCAGAGTTCAATTCTACTCTCTGAAGACAAATCATTCAGAGACAAGCAGCTATGAGAAATGTATTATTATAGAAGAAGTGAATATGCAAATTATACGTCATCAATAGCAGTCCACTTCTACAAGTTAGTAGATTGCTTTCAATCTGTTCACCAGACCAGCTTTTTTAGTGGACTTGGGTGCGATTCGCTGGTGCACACTTGAGTTTGAAAAACACTCACACATCAACCAAAACAAACCGAACTCTGACGTCAAATGGACTCGGATACGCACAAAAAGCGAATGTAGAAGTATTATTATTCTCTAACTTGCAGTTTAGACATGGTGTAACTCTTTTACGCCTCTTCCCTCTTTTCTTTTATTCCATCTCTCTCTCTCTCTCTCTTTCTCTCCGTCTCTGATGTGGAAATAACCTAGACAAGCTGAACCGCCACAGATCTTTTGGCAGGCGGGAAGGGTGTTCCTGTTTTTCTTTATTCTCTTACTTTCATTCTTTTTCTCCTAACCCCCCCTTTTTTTCTGTCGAGTATGTATGTGCGAAAGAGCAAGAGAATGAAAGAGACAATGACCTAGATTACTGTCTGCAGGATATGCACAGATCCCCAATGCGACATTTTGATTCTTAAATAAACCTCCTCTGTCTCGCTGATAGATTCAGGTCACGGAAAGCTTTACCCCAAACTGTTGAATGGAAGTCCTGCACCCAGAGGACACGCATGGTTTAAATGCTTCCAGAAGCCAGACAGAACGGTGGTGTGTGGAAGTATGTGTAATAGGTTCATGGTTGGATCTGCTCAGTCTTTTTTACCTTATAGTACACTGGTGCTTCACTGCTGCAAGGTGTGTTTCACACATTTTGCTGTGTTAGTACTCTTTGTAGTCACTGTGGGTTCTCAGTATGTGTTCATTAAAATAGTTCACCCAACAAGGAAAATTCTGTCATAAATTTCTCACCCTCATGTTGTTATAATCCCACATGATTGTTGTGTTAATGGAACATTCGGTAGCAACATGTCGAGTTCATGTGTGATCACTTTGTATTTGAATGGATGTGGACACAAATGAAAAATGCTAAATATTCAGTGAATAACACTTTTCTGTCTGTTCATCACACAAAGCTATTGTATATTCTGGTTTAAATGACTTTTTATGAAAGAAAGTCATATGGGTTTGGAACAACATTATGGTGAGAAAATTTTGTTTTTTGTGAAACTCTGTGAAATAAACTTGCTGTGTATTTTTATTGGCTGATGACATTGTCAGTATTCTCAAAAGAAAGTCATAAATTCAGACCAGGTTTTGTTGCCCCTCTGTAAACATCTTTCTTAGTCTCACCTCTGTATGACATGGCGATTTTTTAATACAAAGTAATCGCATATAATCAGAATTTGCTGAGAATGTCCCCCAGATAACACTGATTAGACAAAAAGTGGCTTCAGAAGTCAATATTGTTTATATTAGCCTATAACTGAACACTCCTATCACTGGCCTATTGTCCACAGCAATCCATTTACAGTTAAGTTTGTCAATGTGTTGAAACTTTGAAAATCATGTTTTGAGATCCATGCATTCTGTTGGGCTTCACCCAGCTTGTCAATAACTTGTCTTGTATGACTCTCAATCTGTGCCTGTGCTGCATGTGAGGTTTGTTGATGTGCACTGACTGTCTAATACTGACGCAGCTTGTAAAAACACAAAGTTACAAGAACTTCAAAGCTTGAATTCTTCCGATGATAGAAAAATCTGCACTTTTATTGTGGAATTTATGTACGGGTTAGGTGGCTTGATAAACTGTGTTTTGTTTTTTAACACAATGGTTTTTTTTATAACTAACCGCACTAAATTAACGTGTTAAAGTGACAGTTAAATGATATGGTATGTCTCCATTAAATAGCGAAATAACATGTATGTGTGTGTGTGTGTGTGAGAGAGAGAGAGAGAGAGAGATCTTGTTTTACCAGCTTTTATGACCCAGTGAAGAGCATCATGAGCATTGGATATTTTGGTTTAGTGAGTTAAGCCAAAAACTACATTACCTCAATGGAAACCTGCAATTGTGGTTTTTGCATTGGAAAAAACACAACTGCACAATTAAAACCTTATTCCTAACATGATTCCATAGTTTGACTTATTTTTTCTCTCCCTTTCTCTGGTTTCTAAATCAACTATATAATTTGTAGTTTTAGCATCTAGTGAGCTTCACAGTCCTCACACACTGTAACCTGTTATATTTGTGTGTATGTATGCATGTGACTGATGAGGTGCAAATTCAACGGATCTACCACCTTTTTATGTTTTCTTCACATGAAAAGAAGAGTGGAAGAGATGGAGAGGGAGTGCATAAAAGCACAAAATGAGTAAAGAGATGAAGACAGACATACAGCATGTGTGTGTGTGTGTGTGTGTGTGTGTGTGTGTGTGTGTGTGTGTGTGTGTGCACGCTCTCATTCGTGTCAACTCTCTGTCTTCTAAAGAGTAAATTCAAAGCAGATTTGTGGGCGGAATGAGAAACAGGTAACGACAGAATGAGAGAGAGGAGGAGAGCAGGATCTGCTCTGATTAAACACGTCTTTCTCACATGAGCTCAGTGTGATCCAAACCCTGCGGACACAGACTGAAAAGAGGACGTGTTATTACAGGAGAATTATGCTTACTGCAGGAGGAACATTATTTGCGTCTGTGTGTGCAAGTGTGTGGCAATTTTACAGTTCTAGATAATTACACGCTGTCTTTTTCTTTCTTTCTTTGTAATAAATATTGCTTTATTGTCATGTGAGAATTGAGCTTGGTGTTACAGAACAGCCTGGCATAGCTGAGCAGCTCAATTTGTGCCAGACGGAAGCCACTACATGAGAGAAATAGTGTGTGTGTGTGTGTGAGAGAGAGAAATTGTCAGTGAAGATTAATGACCTTTGTAGAGGCAGTCATCCTGAACTCTCCCTCTCTTGCTCCTGTCACTGTGTGTGTGGTAGAACAGAGAACAAAATTATTAAAGAGAGATCACAGTAACAGACATTCTCCCTTTCTGTGCAGCTTCTATTGAATCTCTTTCTCTATTTAGTTACTTGAGTGTTTGAGTGTGTGTCTGTGTGGTTGAGATATATTAGCTGTTTTAAAGGGCCTTGATGTGTTTTTTTTTATAAAGGTCTTGTTAGTGTAATCTTCACAGCAAGAGGAAAGAACAACAGAACTGTGCTATGGATAGATTGCTTTCTTGAAAGGGATCATATCATGAGGAATCACATTTTCCTTGATTGTTTGAGATGAGATGAGATAATAGAGACCATTGTACTATGAAAACACACTGTAACTTTTAGAACTTAGAACTGCCTGCCCAGTGAAACTATATATTTTAAAACGAAGTTGCAAAAACAGCTCATTCAAACTTTCTGATGTGAGAACTATGAATACATTTGAAAACATTGTAACACACATGACAGCCTCCATTTAGACGTCATCAATGCCTATTCATTGTTCGGAAACTTGTTGTCACATTGAGGTGATCTAGAGGAAATAGGATAAATAATATGTTTGCCTAACACTAGAGGAACTAATGATAAGTGTAAATGAAAGTCAAATATTTTTCTTGATTGTGTGTAAAGCAACTTAAGCATTTATTATTTTTTTATTTTAGACCATAATATCGGAGTTACTTTTTAAATAAAGTAACGTGTTGCTTTTGTACACCTCTACTGTCCCTGCATTGCGAGAAATCAGGAGTAAAAGTGTGCAAACTTTGGGGAGGAGACGTATTGCATGATGGGCCTTGTAGTTCTATTGAGTGTGAGGCCATAGACTTTTTTTGTCTGTTGAAAACCTATTATGATCATGATGATTATGATTATGATGTCTTGATGTACAGTACGTTGTTTTTGAAATTATGTTTGTCTATATATATTTTAGATTTGTGAGGTGATACCATGGCTTTAGTCCTCTCTATGAACCCCTTTTGTGAACCTGAGGCCGAAGCCCCGCCACCAATCTACCAGCCAATCTGGGAGTCTGAGCATTGCAGCAAAAGATGTGTCTCAACATCCTCATCACCAGGGGGCGACACCCAAAGGCTTATAGAAGGTTTGATACTATAATTGCATCCATAAAAAAATATAAAACAAATATTAGTCTTGATCAGTTCCAAAGTAGAGTACATATTTTTCAAAACTTGTTTTCCAGGTTGGGAATTTATAGTTATAAATTCCCCTAATACTTAATTCCAGTCTTTGTTCTAGAAAATGTAGCATATTAATGAAACTCTATTTGAATGTTCTCATTTTATCTCCAGAGCCCCATTACAGACGAGCCCCTGATCATATGGTGAATCGTGTGGCTGTATCACGGATATCTTATTTTAAGAGGAAATTTGTTGAGGATGAAGAAACTGTACTGAGATTCAGGAGTTACTGTCACACTGTGAGTCTATTATCTCTGCTTTATACTGCAGATTTTGACACACACTTCATAATCCTGCATAATAATTCATAAATACAGTGATTGCAAGGCTGTGATATTAATACTCAATGATATTCCTCAAATATTCTGGTCAGGGTTTGATCTGAACACCTAACCCTAAAGCCTAATGTATACTTTGGTTTTGATGTGAATGCAGTCAAGTTGAACGTGAGCCTGTCAAAGTATACTTCGTTTGGCTGTGTGCATACACAGGCATTGGCCCATCCGTGACTTCAGACTCAAGATATACAAATGCCGGTATCTCCAGACCTTCTCACACAGACATTCTTGACGTGCACATCCACTGTTGTTGTTTCCACATTATTCTCCTGTTGTTTAATGTCAATTGCATCTTTTTCTAGCACCTCTTCGTGACAGCAATGGCTCAAATGTGAGTGATGCTACTTTGTGAACCCACTAATTAGTGCAAATAATTCCAGGCTCATGCCATTCTGCACGTTTAAAGGTGCACACTTAGAAAAATCAGGCTGAGTGCGTTCAGTGCTCGAGCACTCTGCTGATGATGAAATTTGCATCATGTTTTCTTTACTGACTGAAGTATACTTTGGGCTTTAGTATAACATTTTCGCCTTATCTGCTTTACGCACAGACTCTAGTCAGACTTTGCTTTGTAGATAATTTGTAGATAGATTTTCAGTAGCAGCTTTAGGTGTGCCATCTATTTCTGTTTTTTGTAAACATTGTACTTTTCAAGACATTCAAGATCAAAGTTTGAAAATGTCCTATTGACTTACATTGATAGAATGTCTTTAAAATCTGACCAATAGCAATAACATTGTTACAATATTTGCATACATGCTACTATTCATGGCATAAAATTAACACATAACACAGTTTAATACTAGCTTTTCATATCAATGCTATGAAAAAGATATTACCTTATAGATATATAGAAATTGTATTACAAAGTCCTAAATTCATATCAATAAATACATTACAATCTAACATTTTTGATTTTTTTTTTTTTGGCTCTGGATAATTCGGCCATCTTGGACTTTTCAGTTACCGATGCTGTTGTAGAAATGTGCTTTTTACAATTAGTCAGGATTAATTTATTCCATGAGCAGAATAACAGGGTGGTTTTTGAGATAAAGTAAATACTAGGTAGTTGATCATGTGATCTCTATATGGAGGCCACCATAAGGCAACCTATGTGAAATAAAACTTTTATTAGGCTACTGATATGCCTGGAGTCTTCATCTCATGTGAGTGTTTAAAATCTTTAATGAAAAAAAAAATAAATGCATATTTTACAACTGCCCTTGCAACACTAATGAATGTGCATGCTTTCTTCCGATCCAGCAGGTGTCACCCGTGCTGGAAGAGCGTGCTCACATTCTCCATCTCTCTCTTGAGAAGCTGCGTTTCATGGATGACCCTGAGTCCTTCTTACGGCGCTCCGTGCTCATCAACAACCTCCTCCGGCGCCTCAGAAATGAAATCCTCCTTCAGAGTGACTGGTGCTTCACGTTGGGCCCCGCGGCCACAGCCTGTCCTCGCCAAACCCCAGCCATGACCACATCTCTCCCCCCTCCTGCGCAACAGCCCTGCAATACACCACCAGGGCCATACTGCAAACGTCTACGTCTGTTGAGGAGGGAGGGGCCGGAGTGTGTCCCTTCATGCTGCTGTTTATACGCAGCTGGTCGCTACCTCCAGCTTCCCCTGTCTATATATGAACAGGATGTATACACCAACTCCCACCCATCTTCATCATTTTCATCAACATCATCATCATCGGTTAGATTTCCACAGCTGTTGGATGAGGATGAGGAGGACAGTGATGAGGAAGAGGAGTTGGACTCTGTTTGTCCTATGCTGGCTAGGCATCAAGCTGAAACCGGAGAGCAGAACAGAACATGGGAGGGTATAAGGGTGCAGAGTCACAGGGATGAGAAGACCTTGGAAAGAGAGAGAGAGAGGGGCAAAGAGAGAAATCGAGAGAGGGTTAGAGGAGGGGAGGTTATAGTAGGTGTTTCACAGTGATGGCTTTCAGATGCTATTGGGATTGGACACCAGAGGGCCCTAGCAAGGGCTCATGTGTGGAAACAAGGTTAGAAACTGGTTTCCAACAGCCTTTTAGATCTGTTATAAAGATTATATGTAACAGGAATCCCTGCTGAAACAATCAGCATGGCTGGTCACCAGCATATTGTGTTTTGGATGTTAGAATGCTAGTTTGCCCACCAGACTTCTTAACTAGCTTAACCAACTAACTGGTAAACTAACTTCACCAGAAACAACAGCTTTTCCACCATCAGGCTGAACTGTTCTGAGCATGGTGAGTAACCGTTTCAGTAGCATTTCCACTTGAGCACAGCTCAGTATGGTTTGATTACAAAATGTACCCGGCCTGAAAATTTCAGCAAGTTTAACAAACCATACTCAGGATAGAGAACAATTCTGGGGTGATTTTACATACAATGACGTTACTCACTGCTTAACCACCATAGTATCATGCATCTTTGGAAAAATTAACTAGCTTGTCACAACTGTTTCCCGAAACCATAGTTACTATAATACACATCCATCG
The DNA here is from genome assembly GCA_032164185.1 of Moxostoma hubbsi. Taxonomy (NCBI): domain Eukaryota; kingdom Metazoa; phylum Chordata; class Actinopteri; order Cypriniformes; family Catostomidae; genus Moxostoma; species Moxostoma hubbsi. The sequence continues at coordinate 13,942,446 of JAVLUX010000034.1, forward strand.
TTCTAACCACGTTGGTTCAACAATATAGAGTTGTCATTAATGAAGTTACACAGGGGGTGAAGTAATAATTACCACAAATATTAAATTATAATAGCTTATTTATGCATACACCATAAAGCCGTTAATGTGAGAAAGCTGCTGAAGACAAGAAAGCACCATGCACTTCGTAATGCCACAGATGCATTGCTTTGCAATAGCTTGGTTTCCCTCTACATCAGACTTTGGGGTTCCCCTGACACACTTGAGTAAATATGCACATGCTCACTCTTCAAAAACATATTAACACCACTTGTGCATTAACATAACAAATAAAAGCCGTGTTCTCAGACAGTAAATGTGTGTGATAAAGCTCTTTCTTTTAACAGACTTTAATCCCTTAAATGGTTGCATTTGCATTTACATGACGTTTCGGAACACCGCTTTCTGCGAAACCCCAGAATAAATCCTTTTCTTAAATGTATGAAAATGGTCAAAATCTTGACATAATGAAATGTGAATATGGAATTTAAGATATAGAAGCCTCAGTGAAGTGAAATTTTTCCACACAGCAAATTTATAGGGAACTATGCTTCTTACAACAGGTAAAGAGTTGCGGTTCAAAGCGCACAAATTTTCGATGTTGTTTGGAAATGTGCATTGGAACTATGGTTTCGGGAAGATCGAACTCGTTAAACTGTTTTGGTAATGATGGAACTTAAGACCATAGTTGAAATGGTGAAATGGTGAAAACTGGTGAAATGCTTGTAGTGACGTGGTGACTCATGATTGGTCACTTGCTCAGTCAGTCCATTCTAATCCTGATTTCACAGCACTACAGTGGAAAAAGAAACAGTATCCATGCCAACGAGCCCAGGAATGGAACGGCTCAGTTCTGCAACAAAACCCATTTGGTCTGATGGTGGAAATCCAGTTATTGTGTTGGTCAACCAGCTTCACCAGCTAAGTTTTGCAGGTGAAAAGCATGGCTATACCGGTCCAACAACTAGATCAACTCTATATGACCACTAACCATCATACCAACTAGCATGCACCAGTTTGGAATTTCATGCTGGCCTTTTCAGATAGGGTTGTGAGAAACTACCAATATTATTATTATTAATATTATTATTATTATTTTTACCTACATTTGTACTTCTCAGATTGCTCAATACAACACAAAATTAGGGACAGCAAATTCACAAATAGCTCGTCTCTTGTGAAAATGACCGTACTGTGCCTTAAATGTTAACTTGTTTATCTGTTTGCTGTGTTTGTGGATATTTGTGACTGATACAGTTTAATCCACAAAGATGTTTTTTTGTTAAAAAAAAAAGAAAGAAAAGGAAGGGAGTGAGCAAAAGAAAGAGATAAAGATATAGAAATTTAGAAAAGCTTGTAAAAAATGTTGAATGTTCATTCGTTAACATCATAGGCACATAAAAAATGCATGACATGGGTTGCTGACAGTAATCTTGTTTACATGCAGTGGATTTTTACAAAGAATGCATGAGGCCCTGAAAGTGGCCATAATGTTTAAAATATTCCTAATCCTTTTAGCACCCTCAACTTTTTGAGTATTTTGACGTTCAAGAGACAAAGCCTCCTAATCAACTCCACACCAGCTGAGAGTATCACAGACAAATACCTCAAAATAAAGACATTTAAGTCTGTTGTCTTTAGGTCCCCACTGATTCAAGTCATTATTGGCATGGTACAAATGAGAGCATTCTCATTTTGTGTTTTTGCAAAAAAAAAAAAAAAAAATTCTAGGATGTTTATGCAGTTTTTCTACAGTTTTTTTATTTTATTTCTTAAAATAGATAACGGCAGACCCTCAGACAAGAGTACAACCTATACAAGCAACAGTGTTGAAAAGGAATAAGGCTGGGACAGTTTGCTTGAAATTTTAAACATTGTTCAGTTCGGATGTGTGTGTTATTTTTGTGAAATATGTTCAGAATAAAGGAATGATCATTCCCAGCTCACATTGTTCCCTTTATCTCCTTGTGATGTGATTATATCTGGCACACAGCTTATTTCTTTGTCCCCCCCCCCCCCCCCCCCTCTCTCTCTCACTCATTCTCTCTCTTATTCCTCTTGCTGTCACCTTTTTGCTTCTTTCCTCTCTACTCCATTATCACTATGGAAACGATGTTTACTGGAAGAGCAGTCTGGGATCCCCTGAGGCGAAAAAGAGGTTCATGGCAAACACGAACATACACCCTGTGGTTATTGTGAACACACACATGCACATGTCTTTGTGAGATGAGATGAGAGAGATGCTTTCAGATTGAGCACACTTCAGTTTATGTAGTAAACATTTGGAGATGGAATTCTAGATATTGATGTTGTTGTTGTTTATTTTAGTCTTCATTAAAGTTGTTGCGGAGTAGTTAACTAAAAGTAGTGAAGCTACTAACTCAGCTACATTTTTCAGTAGTGTGACAGTAGCTCAGCTATTTTCACAATAGTCTAGCTTTTTCAGGATTTTACATTTTCTAACGAGTTGGGCTGTAGCATCATAAAACGCTACATTTTTCACATTGTAATTCCAACTCAGCAGTGGAGCAGAGGAATCAATCAAAATCTAAACACACTCATCCAAACACGTGTCCTCTCTCTTATTTAAGTGAATCGGTTCTCATGGACAGTTACATTTTCCTTGTGCATTCAGGTTAAGATTGTTGTCTTTGGTGGTCAGATTAGTTAATTGCTGCTGTTTAGTCCAGTGGTTCTGAACTGAGGGAAGAGTGATGTGTGAGGCCTATGATTTTGAAACTTGTAAATGGCTATCTATTCTTTTTCTTTTTGTTGTATGTCAACACTATGGCACTATGGTTCATTGTATGATTTTATGGACATAAACATGCTTGGCTCAATATACACCAATCAGCCACAGCATTAAAACCACCTGCCTAATATTGTGTAGGTCCCCCTCATGCCACCAAAACAGCACTATTCTTCTCACCACTAATGTAAAGAGTGGTTATCTGCAGGGTGGGCTGGTTTGAGTATTTTTGTAAATACTGTTCTTGTGCGATTTTCACGCACAACAGTCTCTAGAATTTACTCAGAATGGTGCCAAAAACAAAAAACATCCAGTGAGTGGCAGTTCTGTGAACGGAAATACCTTGTTGATGAGAGAGGTCAACAGAGAGTGGCCAAACTAGTTCGAATTGACAAAGACTACGGTAACTCAGAATCAGTTGGCGCTGTTTGGTGGCACGGAGGGTCTACACAATTTTAGGCAGGTGGTTTTAATGTTGTAGCTGATCGGTGTATGACAATAATACAAATTTGTGTGATATGAGCAATACGTACTGTCCTGAATTTAAAACAATTTGGTCATGAAGTTCACCACTGTGGCATAATTGTTTCCATTGACTGGTGGGTTCAAACAGTGACAAATTTATAGGGCCAGCAAAGCCTTCTCTGCTGGCCTAACATGACAAATAAATACATATTTTTCAATCACTTAATTATAACTATCATTCTCAATCACTTTTTTGCCAATTTTTTTTAATCGCTTTCCACTCTTAATTAATCTACAAACAAATAGAGAAAAACTAAAAGTTTATCCAGTCAGAATTAATTCCTTGATGCTTACAAGCAAAGTATGACAACTGTTTCACAAATGGCATGGTGAGTTTAAGCTCCTCCCGTCAGGCCTTCAGAATTTCTTCAGAATTCCTCAGTGCAAATGAATGAGCAACTTAAATCAGATTGTCAGATTCATCGGCCAATCAGATTGACTTATTTGTTCTTGGTGGGTGTGATCTTTAGGATGCGTCTTGGTCCAGGCCTTCTAGCTGGCCTTGAGTGACGCAATCGTGCTTTAAGTTATGTAAATTGAAAGCAAAGAGCGCCAGATCTCTGATGTGACGGCCAGAGTTGGACTGGTACATACCGGGCATTTTCCCTGTGGGCCGACGCACTTTGGGGCCGATCGGGGGCGTACTGACCTGGCCATCGGGAGAACTGAGCAGGCTGGTGGGTCGGCCATGAAACGTGCCGAATGGTCCGCGATAATCAAAAATGAGCCGGCGCATTATGCAGAACGGACCACAAAATGGCGCCGTAATATGCAGAAAAGCACAGCCAGCACCCCTGTATCTGCCGATGATTTTACATAGAAACTGGCCCAAAAGTTGGGTTGGGGGACGCATCATCCCTGTGTGATTTTTTTAAATGTATTAAACAGGAAAGGAGGACTGATTTTCACTTCAAACTGGTAAAACTAGTAAACTGGTAAGTGCTTTACGCGTTGTTATAGCAACATCAGGAGTTTTCTAAGTGTAAATTAGGCTGTTTGAGCATTCAGTGTCGGATCAAGTTTTGAAAAGTAGTGCTGCATTCCACTCGGAAAGTCGAATTTTACAACTTACTGAAAAGTGCAATGGAATGCATCTTTAAATCAGAATTACAGCTTGTATGCTCGTGCAGAAACTCTCAACTCCGATTTCACCGAGATTCTGGGGGATGATGTCACACAAACATGTCGACACTCCGGGAGATATACAAAGTAAGTTATGAACATTCACTTTATTATGTAATATCTATAAATGGGTTCGTTTACACATTATATGATATTAAAGCTTGTTTAACAAACGCCTGCAGAAACAGGTGCATAAAACATTATAATCTATTTTGATAATCGTACACCTGAAGTACAAATGCTAGCCCTGCAGCATTGTTTATGAGTTGGGTTGCTAGGAGACATCTCTAATTAATTATGTGAAATATTTACTGAATGGCTTGAATTGACTATTTATTATACAGTAAATTATCTAAATGCTTGACTGTAGTTTAAATTCTTTAAAGGTGTACTCTGTAACTTTTTTGTTTGTCATCTTGGATTTACAATTCACTGACATCTAGCGGCTTCAATTTAAATTCAATTTCAACTTTTTCACTCTAGGGCAGGAGTCGGGAACCTATGTCTCACAAGCCACAAGTGGCTCTTTGTTAAAAATCAAGTGGCTCGCCCTGTCTCTCCCCATTCACCAACACATGATCGTTTAAAACTTTTTAGAGATACTTTTCCAACAGAAAGTGTGGGTGCAAGTGCAAAGCTTGAAGTCAATGACACTGTTTTTGTTTCCTTTCTCTCGAATTTGACAGCCTACTTCTGGTGAACAAGGTTTAAAATGAACACCCACCGAATACAGATTTTTTTTATGTGGAGTATTTTGCTGATGTACCAGCCACTGTGGAAGGCGACCTGAAAGACTTGTCGGAGAGCTATATAACAAGAAATTAGACATAAAGGCAATTTTATGAATGTTTGTTATTTTTTATGTGCAAACAGGGTGTGATGTAGCACCCGCAAAATGCAACGAGACTCAATCCATTTTGCGAGCTGCTCTCCAAATGCATTTCATGCACGAGTAATTTTGCTCATCTACCTGCGGAGTGACACGTGACAAGAAATGCTGACGTGTTTGAAGAAACACACTTATATTTTTAAGACCAGACAAAAGAAAAGCCGTCAATGCTCGTGTCTAATTCGCTGTTCAGAGGCATGCAACGGGACCCTGTCTAGTGAAACAAGCGCATGTAAAGAGTTATCACTCCTTTTTCTCTGTTTCATTCAACTGAAAACTGTTTGCAAGAATAATGTAGTCTATGAGAATGCTGCAAATGATCTCCGATCATCTCGTGAGGTACTGCGAGTTTAGTTCGCTCTTACACATTGTGAACGTAACTCTGCAGGTTCAGTAATATTTACAGGTATCTTTGTATTAAATAAACAAAGACAAAAGTTATTAAATCATAAGGTAATACAGGAGACACGTTCACCTTGAACCTAAAATTGAGTTCTATTTTATTTCTTTAGGCAGCATAAACTGTATATAAACCAAATCTGAATCTGAACACAATAATTTTTTTGTCTTATTTATTATGATAATTATTATAATCATTTTACATTTATAATTGTCTTTAGATCTTAAGTTGTATGCTAGTAATTTGCACCTGTTGCCGCAAACTGATACTTGAGTGATGGCAAATGGAGCCGTTGGAGATGATAAATGTTTGGATTTGGGGAGGTGGTTATATATATATATATATATATATATATATATATATATATATATATATATAAGAATTATCACTTCGTTATTTGTATTGCTTTATCTTTTTGTTTAAAGTGCAATTTGAATTTAGAAATGTATTTTGTTCAAGTTTTGCGTGTTTCAATAAATTAATGTAATTTAAAATCAAAATCAATAAAGCAAAAATTTTCAGTGAGCTTGGGGATTGACCATATAATCGGATATTGATATTTGAAATGCAATTATCATTAAAAAAAAATTTTACATATCGCCCAAAGGGGAAGTAAAATTAAGTAATTTTATTTAGACAAACATGTGTACTCAATTCCATATTGCATCATGTTACCTATTAATATTTGCATATTTGTTTGTTTTTGAGTAGTCTATGGGCAATATAAACATTGTATTTTATTGAAAAACTTAGTAAAATAGTAAATTATTCGTTTGTGGTCTGGCTCTTTCGAAAAAAAAATGCATCAACCAAAAAAAAACAATATTATCTCCTTAGTGAAAAAAGGTTCCCGACCCCTGCTCTAGGGGAAATTAGTTTTGCTGCAAAAAGTGACAAAAGACAATACATTATACAACACATACAAGATGTCATAAAAGGAGATATCCAGCCATAAAGTGCATAAAGCATAAATCAGTTATTTAAGTAGAGTTCAACAGCCCAATGGCCACTTGCACAAACGATGCCTTAATTTATTTGGTCCTGCCCCCAGCACTCTGAACCAAAGCTTTTCTGTCTGTTTTTGATGGATAAGGTGAGGTTTCCATACCATGCAACCATACAAAAATTAAAACTGATTCAATATAACTCTTGTGGCGTGCATGAAAAAATCCACCCCATCCATGCCCATTTATGGAACAAAAATAATTAATTAAAATTATAAAAAGGAAGGTAAAGATGGAGACAGGGAGTTTGGAGAGGATCTAGTAGAAAGCGAGGGTGTATGAGATCGGTTCCTAAGCTAGAGCGGGACGCGCTCTGTGTTTGGCCAGTGTTAACGCCGGAGTGAAGCGGTTCCGCGCCGCACTTCCTAATGCCGGCTGCAGAGTGTTGTCATCTTATGCAAAGTATATTGTCTAGTAACCAGTTCAGGTAATCGACTTGTGTCGGCTTCTCTGCAACCTCAAGCCCCCCGAGAATAGTTCTCCCTGCCATCCATGGTCCATGATTTAAAAACACTCTCACACACACACACACATAATCGCATATATTCACAGCCCCACATTCATGCCTCGCTCCGAGTGAGAGTTGCGTCTAGTTTTTTTCTTTTCTTTAAATTCAATAACTTTTTCGGGCCAATCTAATTACCCTCTATTTCTTGCCTCCCTGTTGCTGTTTTTTTGATACTTGTGAGTGAAAAGGACACTCAAAATCTGCTGATTTTGTTTTAAAAATACAGGTGCAAGAGTCAAGCATCACTGATAGACTTTTTTAGCTACAGTGTTTTTATAATTTATGTTTTCTGTTAAACATTATATTTATGATTGTGTTATGGATGGGGCTAAAAATATATCATATTGAACTGCATTCAGTTGTTTGTGTTTTTTTTTTTTTTTTTTTTTTTTTTTTGTGTATGTAACTGGTGTTTTTTTTTGTGAGCTATCCTTTAAGGGTTCAAATCTACCAGTAGACAGGCTTGACCTGTCTGGCGCCCGAAATTATTTCTGGAACTATTTTTAAATACAAAATTTAATCTGTTTTTGGGCCCGCAACCATTACACCCTTTTAGCCGTGAAGCTGTCTGGTATAAAAGCAGGTGCGCAAACACCATTCCTCAGAATTTTCTGACTGAGGGAAAGAGCGCATCGCTCGCACCTCAAAGAACTCTGAGTCTGTAGAGCAGCCAGCTTACGCAATGTCTCGTTCCCTTCGTCTTAGGGAACTGAGGATACATCTGTAGCCGAGAAACTCCCTTACGACTTAGTACACTTGACATTAATTTAGGAAGCTGACACTATGGGGAACAGAGTGCCATTACGCCACACTACACAACATAACCCTCCAGAGAAGAAACATGATGCGACATGTTGCAAGTAAATGACCCTCATTTCCCCTCCCGGAGGGGCCAAGAGGGGAAAACTCAGAATGGATATATGAACTATAGTCATGTAGTATGAATTAATCCCTTCACAAACACAGTCGGGAAGGAAGTTTATTTGTAATGAAAGTGCCTGTGACTTTTGGGAAATAAAACGGTCTGAATGCAGGAGGTTGTGTAAAATATCAGAGAGCCCATACTTAAAAAGAGGGGCATAAGTATATGTAAAGAATGGTCTGTACGCACTTGTTCATGAGGTGCGCACGCATTGTCATGGAGTCGAGACAAACTCCTAAAAAGGAGATTTACTGGCTGGGGAAAAGTGTGCTTTTTGGCCAGTTGACATTAGACAATATTTTCTATGTGGCAAAGAAGCAAGTCTCTGTATACACTCAGTAGTGGCTCTGATTGGCTAGTAATAAGCAGTCGCTGAAGTAATTCAAAACACGCATATCATTCATTTTCAATGGGGCAAGCCATTCGATACGTTTTGTGAATGTGCGGGGAGCCAGAAATAGACTGAAATAAAGGACGTTAAATCGATACGCAGTTCCCTTGAATGTGAATCTAAAAAGCCGCCTGTTACGCGGTGCAATTGATACATGTACACGTCCTTAAGATCTATTGATGCAAACCAGTCCTGAGGATGGATGTGCAATAAGATCTGTTTTTGAGTTATCATTTTGAATGGGTGTGCCGTGAGTGATTCAAGCTTCTCGGAACTAGAATTGGCTGAAGCCAGCTGTCCTTCTCTAGAATGAGGAAATTATGTGTGTGTTGTAGTCTGGGGCAGTTTCTGTCTTGTTTTTTATGTATTTTTTGCGAGGAGACGAATCTCTGCATGCAACACAGGCACATACTGTGGTTGGAAAAGCACTGGTGAATGACATGCCCATTAGGACTTTCCACACATTGACGCAGCAGGACAGCAGGCTTATTAATTAATCTAAAACAATTTATACCTATAACGTTCTTTGCGAGAAGATTGTGTATTTTGGCTCGTAACACTGTTGTCTTCGGACGGAACGTGGAAGATAGAACACCATTGAAACGTGGCAGCTGACATGCAAATTGGATCGTAAGATTATGTTTGATAATTTTTAGCACCCAGTCAGAAATGCCCATAAGGTCTCACCATGCGTCCACGTAATGGGACAGACATTTGGTTTGTTCATTAAATTATATAATGTGCTGCATTGTACATGATGTGTGGGCTTTGAAGTGGGAAAGCTCTTTATTGAAAAAATGTGAGCATCTCGTGCATGTGCAGCTAGTGCTTTTTTTTTTTTGTATTCATTGCATGTAATGGAATGTGAGACACAGACACAACATTTTAAACACCATTATTTCTTTCCCGACAAACTGCAGTGGGGAAAAGGGGAATGGCATTGTGTGTTAGAAGTGCTTTTGCTGAGCGGGGAGTTTTCCCCTTTAGTGCAGGTCTTGCATTGAGGTGGCTGTCTTCGTTTGGGCCACGGCTTGTGTGGCTTTACCGGCGGCTCTGCACCGACATTTGGCAGTGCTGAGGTAGCAGGCTTGGGGATTTTAGCCCGGCGCTGGCCAAAGACAGAGCAGGAGCAAGTAGGTTGTGATGAAGTACTACTCTGTTTTGGCATAAAATGCCTCATAGCCTGTGAGTGTTGCTGGTTCATGACGTAGTGCTCAGCAAATCTATCCAAAGAGCTGCCGTAAAGGCTGGTTGAAAACACCGGAGCATCAAATAGAGCTGCTTTTTCCATGTCACGCATTTCTGTGAAGCTCAGCCAGATGTGACATTCCAAAACCACTAGATGGCTCATTGACTTGACAACGACCTGTGCAGTATCTTTCATGGCACGCAGTGCTAATTATTCGGATCCTTGCTCGTCCATTTACTTTGACATTAGCTGTGAAAACTTCCGTCAATGCTTGGACTGCTGATCCACCTTGGCCCACCACTGAGTCTGCCTTTCCAGCCAGTGTGGACATCAGTAAACATGGCTTGGACGGATGAACAGGGCATGATTTCTACACCCTGCTACTCGCTGGGCAGAGATATGCCACTACCGCCTCTTCCACAGGGGGTAGTTGGGCATAAATTTTGTCTTACCTGTGGTCCACTTTAGTGAGAAGAGTTGAATCGCTGTGCGAGCAGGCTGAATAGGGTGTGTGCCAGGATTTTGTTAGTTCTTTATGAACTTCCATGAAGAACGGGGCAGATATGCGTTACGTGGTCGCTTGACGGTGTCTGGACTGCAAGAACCATTCATCAAGGCAAGATTTTTCAGGTTCCTTTGGAGAAGACCACGCGAGACCGAGCTCTTCGACCGCTATTAAAATGACACAAAGCATCTCCTTGTCTGTGGCATGTACACACATCGCCATCCCATGGGGAAGGGATGGCAACGTCCTTCAATGATCACTCGCCAGATGCAGTGAAAGACATATCATCAGCAGCGTCACAACCACCAAACGTGACAAGGTCGTGCACTCCTGCAGAGGACCGAAGCTTGCCATGCGCATACTGTATCGGCATAGATGCAGTATATGGAGTGTGTGTGCCGGCACAAGGTCCACCTCAAATTCATCCCTGCTCGAACTTGCGGCCCCGCCATGCCTCCTTGTGTGATCCCTTGTGAGTCACAGTAGAAGCAGGTGGGAGGGCGCAGGAGGCTGAATCATCCCTCAGAATGAGGGCGATTCACGAGCGAAGTGTCTTGAGTCTATCTCTGAGAGCTGTGTCTGTGTGAGCATGGGCCAGACAGTGAATGCAGCTCTCATGCTGATCTGACAGTGGGATGTGTCCCTCGTATACGGAACACTTATGGAACGGCATCTTTAAAAAGACGCGAACATGTAATTGGCTTTTTTTTTTTAAGTTTTTATATATATATATATATATATATATATATATATATATATATATATCACAATAGCTTATAAAGATACAGAACTCCTGCCAAAGCTCTGCAGGGAATCAGGATGCTGAAGTGGCCCATTCACCAGCAAATCAAGTGACGAAGTAGTAGGCTTATAGACAAAGGATGATTTGCTGTCTTAAAGGAAGAAAATTCTGTGGAATGGTGTTTGCGTGCCCGCCTTTATACCGGACAGGTTCACACCTAAAAGGCTGGGGCTTAAATATCATAGCCAATTTTAGAATTGCCATTATTGAAGAAAGGTTTCAACTAGGTCAGATAGAAGGACATAGAGTCAGCTTCTTGACGCAATGTCGTAAGGGAAGAGACATAAGGGAACTTGGGTGACCTGAAGTCGGTCCCAGATTTACGAGGTGTGTACCATCATTCCTGTCATTTCTCTAAAAAAAAATTAGAATGTCCCGGTTACAGCTTTTAGGCTTACTGATTTTTTTTTTTTTTCTTTGAAATTTAATATCCTCAAAGTCCTTCTTGGTATCATGTCTGGTATCGATTGCAGGGAAGGGAAGATATTTTATTGCATTGCACAATGAATTGAAGATACTTTCATTCTAGTTTTACAGCAATCCGATCAGAATCTGGTTACCATGACAACAACTCATGTGCTTGGTGTCTACTACTCTCTGTAGCACTTGTATTCTCCAAAACAACACTATTTACACTACTGGACCAGTTCTAGGGTCGATTGGAGTGAAAATATAAAATTTGACCAAAGGCCAGATGCTTTAATACAAAAGCCAGCACTTTACTGAAGTTAACACAGACAATACACAAAACAGATCAACGAGTAATCCAGCAGGTAACAAAAGGAAAGTAAAACTCACTTTCCCCCCTTTTTTTAGGCTCCTTCACCTAGGTTAGAAATAGTTCAGTTTAGAAAATCCATCCCAGTTGGATAGTTTGTTTGGGTTAGTTATATTATGCTAGGTAAGGTTAATAGGTTGTTCCTATTTTGGTTTCATTATTTCCTTGAGTTAACCTTTTTCTTCCCCTCCTTTCACAGATAAGAGAACAGTTTCACAATTTCCAAATTAAAGTGAAACACAATCATACCTTAAATCATAATATTGACTCAAAACAAGATACAGTGTAAAATGTGTGACACTTCACTTCAATTCAGTTCAAGTTCAGATCCAGTACTGTAATCCAATTCAGTTCGGTCAGGAAAAAAAAAGAGAACATAAAGGAAACAGAAAGATTCTTATCCAGTTCAGTTCAAAATAAATCCCAATACTCCTACCGCTCTGGCAGCAAGTTTATCAACAGGCCACCATATGCAACAGGTCCTCTCACTGATATGATGAAGAAGAGAAACATAGTTGCCATCTTGGCTCCCGCATTTGTGTGTTTGTGTCGTCTCCTCACACACCATGGAAGAATATTTACGCAATGACCAAACTTCCAACAGGAATAAAAAACCTGACCAAAACTTTGGTTTACTTAGATATGTTTCTTATGGGCCCTGACCAGATAAGCATTATTTTTCAGGTCTTAAAATCAATTCTCAATAAAAGTATTTCACTTGATAATCTCTCTACTTCTCTGCTTCTCGTCTTTCCTTCTCCTGCTGCTACGTCACCCATGTGCAGAGAGTGCGTCTCTTAAAGGGGAAGTGTCATTATAATTTCTTATAGGCATACTTTTAATTGTCCCATTAAATTATCAAACTGTTTTAACTAACTTTTAATTAAGTGTATACATTTTAACTTATTTTACTTATGCATTTAATTGAATTATTTATGCTCATTCATGTCATATATTAATGTGGGTTAAATCATCCCCTCCTTATCTAATGCACGCCCCTTTGCATTGTTTTAAGTGTCTATACTATCTTAACTCTGCGGGTTGCTGGGTGGCTAGGTTCTACAAAAGAGTCTTTGATTACTTATCTTAAACTCTGAAATATAGACCAGACTATTGTAACTAGTGGATTCCTTAGCTCAGGGTAGGTCAGTCGTTTGTTGGCCTTTTTGTCTCTGGTGGATTTTCTAAGGCATCCTCATTCAAATTTGGTTTCAGTTTGGTTCATCACACCTACATTTCAGCTGCAATGTGAATGAGCAGTGTGGCTTTCTCAGGTAAGGACTTGCAGGTTTTGATCTTGCTTTCCACATCGGCTGATATCAGAACCATTCCCAAACAAGGTCTAAGGTCTAAGTCTCATCATGTAGACTTTTCAAGACTAAGGGTCTCAGGTCTTCAGGCAGCACAAGCTGGTAGTGAGTCTGTGAACTCTCTTGATGCTTTCAATACAAGACACCATCTAAGACTTCAAGTCTGCTTCACTCCCTTAGTAAGAGGCTGAGTTCAGTGATCTCTTTTCTGAGGGATAGTGGAGGTTTTTCTCCAATCTCCATTCGTCTGAGTACTTCACGAGTACAGGTATCAGCCCTTTCATTGTCTCTCAATTAATCTGGTGTAAGCGGTGGAATGAGAGGTAAGCCACAAGCTGATCTTCTTCAAAGCTTTCAGGGAGAGCTTTTGGATGGTGGACAAGTGAAACAACCAAGGTGGTGTTGGGCGATGTTTCCCCAGAATGATTGTTGATCACTTGGTGAACTAAGTGCTTCTCATAGATGGCTTTAATGGTGCTTTCATTCAGATTTGCATGTTCAGATTCCAAAAAGTGTCTTTTGTAAACTGTTGTATTCTCTCCAACTCTTTCTGTGATGATGTGTCATCAGGTAATCTGCCAACCATCTGCAGCTCATTGCATTGAGCTTAGCAGAGGTAAGGATGTATGAAAATGGGTTACTGTCAGTGACAACATGAAATGGACTCCCATATAAATAATCCTGGAATTTCTCCATTACTGCCCATTTAAGGGCAAGGAGTTCCAATTTGTGAGCAGGATATCTGGTTTCACATTTCGACAATCTACGGCTTCCATAAGCGACAACTCACTTCTGTCCTCGTTGCTCCTGGTAGAGGGCAGCACCGAGGCCTAAGGTACTTGCATCTGTGTGTAAGATGTAGGGCAACTTGAGCTCAGTGAACCCAAGGGCAGTTGTCAGCTTTTGGTGTCAAACGCTGTCAAGCAAGCCAGGGGTCCATCTGTCATCGAAGAGGTATTTTGGGTTGTGGTATCTCTCAACGTTCACTGTGGTGTTAGTGCATTTTCTCAACAGTGGATATCCGACATTGAGTTAATTGAGTGGCTTCACAATCTTTGAATGATGAATCTACGGTAATAGCCACAGAATCCCAGGTAGGTCCTTTGCTCCTTCAAGTTGTTTGGTTTTGGCCAGGTTTTTAATGTGCTATATTCTCAGGATCTCTTTCAATGCCCTTTTCAGACACAATGTGGCCTAGATACTTTACAGAGGTCTGGAAGAACTTGCATTTTTCTGGTGATAGCTTCTGGCCATACTCTTTCAGTTGGTTGAGCACCTGCACCAACCTCTCCTTGTGCTCTTCCAGTGTTTGGGAGAAGACGATGAGATCATCCTGGAAAACTATGGCCTGTTTCAAGTTCGGCTCTCCTATACAGTGCTCCATGAGCCTCTGAAACATGCCAGGGGCATTTGTTTTACTTTGAGGCATCCTGTTGAACTGGACAGACGAATGCAGTTTTGTGCTTGTCTGCTTCCTCCATTTTAATTTGCTAGAAGCCAGATTTGAGATCTAGCACTGAGAACCTCCTCGATCTGGTCAATGCCGAGATTAACTCTTTCAGATTGGGTAAGATGTTTGAATCCTTCACCATTTGGAGGTTCAGTTTCCTGTAGTCTATGCAGAGTCTGACATCATTCTTTTTCCTGACAACTACAATCGTCGAGGAGAAAGGTGATTCAGATTCACGTGTGACTTCTGCATCAAGAAGTTGTTGGAGATGGTTACGCACAGATTATATGTCTTGAGGGTGCATAGGTTTTGCTCTGTTTGAATGGCATCTCGTCACTGGGGTTTATGTGGTGTATAATTTTGGCAAGCTCATACTGTGCAAACACCTCTGGCATAACAGTTACATTTTTTTTCAGTTATTCTCTCTTTCCACTCACTGGGTACCAGAGAGTTTCCAAAGTCAAATTTGAGATTCAGTTCTGGTCAGGTGTTGTGGGGGGGGCTGTGTCACGGTCCTGTTGCTCTGTCAGTCTGGGTTTTGGTCCGACAGGACCATAGCATTATCCGGTTTACTGGGTTGAGAGATTTGATGTATTGAACACACTTGATGGCATGTATCTGTGCTCTCACAGTTTTAGAGACAGGGTGATATCATGGTCTGACTCGTTCATAATAATAACTGGTATGCAGCATGGCAGTTTAGATTGTAGACACGCTAGACCATCTGTTACCAATATGCTACCTGGTAAGGAAGCTGATTATGTTGACTCTACCATCACCCACTTTCCGGCGTTTGATATTCTGTGGCTGATCTTTTGAGGACTTTGTTCTGACCCGCATCAATAGTCTCAGAGCCTATGCTGTACAGTCTCACTTCCTCCAGAATTGAATCAACAGACCGTCTTTTCCTGACTTCAAGGGTCTTTAAGAATTCTTTGCAGCCATAAGGCAGTGACTCGTAGTTCTGAGGTGTGATTTCTGCATACTGCTCATAAAGAACAATGTGCTGGTGCCTATCAAAACTGATGACAGGAGCACAATCGGGGCTAGTGTTGGCAACTCATTGTCTGCTCCAAGTAAGCTCTTAGGGAACTTGATGGTCGCTTCAACATAGCCAAGGGGACACCTTGACCATTAGGTGCCTCCACTTCAAGTTGTTCAAGGTAGGTAACACAGGTTCTCTAGGTAGAAAGTATCAGGGATTGTTTTACTTGAGAGCCTGTATCTAACAAGCAGCTGCAAACTTTGTCACCTATGGTCACATGTGTGGTGCACTTAGCTCCAACCATCCCTTTTGGCAGTGTTACTAACTGTTTTGTGTGTGTGTGTGTGTGTGAGAGAGAGAGCATACAGTATGTAGGAGATGTGCCACCTCTTTTTGCGATACTTTGTTTGTGTTCCAGTCCCCTTTTGCCCCTAAACCGGTACTGGCCCTTGCTGAAATGATCAGGTGTTAAGGCAGCATGCTCAATATCCCATGACACAAAGGCTTTTCTCTTACCTCCTTCCTTTTGAGGCTACCATAGAGGAGTTTTGCTCAATATCACACTGCAGTTTGATATGTCCGTCCTCTCCATATCTGAAGCAATACCAGGGTTTTGGTCTATTGCTTTTGTTGTTTACATCACAGTTGTGAAACTGCAGCTTTTGAGATGTGGGAGTGTCAACTGGAGACTTTATGATAACTGACTTGGGAGCTACTGGTTTGGCAATTTATTTAGTTGGAGTCTTCTGTCCTTCTGTATGATTTGTGTGAGCTGGTATTGTAATTCAGCTATTTGTCTCTTTAGATATTTAATTTCCTTGGATGTTTTCTTTTCTTCTGCTGTGCGGCGTAACGGGAGAAGTTCTGCAAAGGTAGGTGGGTTCTGTTTTAAAAGTTGACGGTCAAGGTCGCTTGCGGGGACACTTCCCCTCCTGAAAGGTGTGTTCAGCATCACTTGCAGCCGTTGAAAATAAGCCAAGGGTTTCTCACCATTATCTTGCATAGTGTTAAAGTACTTTGCAAAGAGGTCATCTCCATCTTCAACAGTACTGAAAGCAGAGTCCAGGATCTCCAAATACACTTCTGGGGGAGATTCAGATGTCAGGTGCTTCACTATGTCAATAGCGGGTGACAAAAGACTTTCAAGGAGTTTCCGTGACTTGCATTGATCTGGCTGTTTTGTGTCTTTTGAGGAGAAGTTCCACATTAGAATACCATGTCTCATAATCCACTTCATTGTTGGGGTGGGGACAATTCGCAGAGAAGGATCTGAGTCTCAGGGATGTGTGTACCTGCAAAGCAGAATCTTAATTTCTTACTGTGTGGTCCACTATTATCTTCTCTACTTCAGGTGGATTGACATCAGAAAGTTTCAAAGCAGGCTGTGTCTTTCATTCAGTGTGCCGGTGGTGGAGACCAGTTACACTGGCTGAATATTTTGCTTGGGAACTGTACTGGGTAGAGGGATAACCTTTACAGCAGTTTCTGGAACATGTTTCTCTGGGGCATCAGGTGAGTTCGGTCTAATGTCTTTCTGACTTCTGGTTTAAATTGGTAAGTGCTTTTTGCATTGTTATAGCAACATCAGGAATTTTCTAAGTGTAAATTAGGCTGCAGGAGCATTCAGTGATGGATCAAGTTTTGAAAAGTAGTGCTGTGTTTCATTCAATTCGTATAGTCGGATTTTAATACTTCCTACCAGGAAAAGTGCAGTGGAATGCATCTTCAAGTCAGAATTACAACTTGTAGGCTCCTGCAGAAATTCTCAACTCCGATTTCGCTGAGTTGCAGGGGCATGAGGTCACACAAACTTGTCAACACTCAGAGATATGCAAAGTAAGTGATAAACATTCACTTTATTAAGTAATATTGATAAATGAGTTTGTTTACACATTACATTATATTAAAGCTTGTTTAACAAACACCTGCAGAAACGGGTGTATAAAACATTATTATCTTTTTTGATAATCATACACCTGAAGCACAAATGCTAGTGCTGCAGCATTGTTTATCACTTAGGTTGCTAGGAGACATCTCAAATTAGAGTCAAACTGCTGCTAATTTAATGGGAGCATTGCAGTTTTGAATATAGGGGAATGGAATGCACTTATTGTCAGAGATATCAAATAGGAATATCCCATATCCAACTTGAATGGACCGCAGCATAACCGTGTACCCTGATGAAACAAACTTTATTGCAAGCAACATTTAAAGCACAAATAATATTAGATAGATTTTCCAGATATTATAGATCTCCTTGTTAGATTCATATGAAAAATTATGATTTTTTAAATGTCTGTTCATTTCACAAACAGTCATGCTGCAGTTAAAATAAGGCTTGAGCATTAAGTGTTGTTTCAAGTTCTGGCTTTCATGCATGGACGTATTTTTAATATATCAATTGGTATTATTAGTTAGCTGAGACATTATGTATGATGCCCAAAATCATAGGGTGTCTTATTCATTGTGAAACTGTTTTCTTAATGGCATGAATCACACTGAAGTCCTAGACTTTAAATGCATGACCCACCACTGGTGTGCAAGTATAAACACCATGGGACCACGCAGCCATCATACTAAAGCTCATTCTGTCTCCTAGATATGAATGTAGTTTGGTTCAAAAACTGCAAATCAATCCCAGAACAATAGCAAAGGACCTTGTGAAGATGCTAGGGGAAATCAGTAGACAAGTATCTATATCCACTGTAAAATGAGTCCTATATCAACATAACCTGAAAGGCTGCTCAGCAAGGAAGAAGCGACAGCTCCAAAATCACCAGATGACAGTTTGCAAGTGCACATGGGGACAAAGTATCTTACTTTTTGGAGAAATGTCCTCTGGTCTGAAGAAACAAATATTTAACTGTTTGGCCATAATTACCATCGTTATGTTTGGAGGAAAAAGGGTGAGGCTTGCAAGCCGAAGAACACCAACTGTGAAGCATGGGGGTGGAAGCATCATGTTGTGGGGGTGCTTTGTTGCAGGAGGGACTGGTGCACATCGTAGTATAGATTGCATCATGAGGAAGGAAATTTACGTGGATATATTGAAGCAACATATCAAGACATTAGCCAGGAAGTTAAAGCTCAGTCAAAATAGGTCTTCCAAATGGACAATGACCTCAAACATACCTCCAAAGTTGTGGCAAAATGGCTTAACAAATTAAAATTATTGGAGTGGCCATCACAAAGCCCTGACCTCAATCTGATAGAAAATGTGTGGGCAGAACTGAAAAAGCGTGTGTGAGCAAGGAAACATACAAACATGACTCCGTTACACCAGTTCCGTCTAAAGGAATGGGCCAAAATTCCAGCAATGTTTTGTGAGAAGCTTGTGGTAGGCTACCCAAAAAGTTTGAACCAAGTTAAACAATTTAAAGGCAATGCTACCAAATACTAACAAAGTGGATGTAAACTTCTGACCCACTGGGAATGTGATGAAAGAAATAAAAGCTGAAATAAATAATTCTCTCTACTATTATTCTGACATTTCACATTTATAAAATAAAGTAGTGATCCTAACTGACCTAAGATTTTACGCTTTCTACTATTTAATGTCAGGAATTGTGAAAACTGGGTTTAAATGTATTTAGCCAAGTTGTATGTAAGTTTCTGACTTCAACTGTAGGTTATGCCTATTTTGGTTTCATTATTTCCTTGAGTTAGCTCCTTTTTCTTCCCCTCATTTCACATGTAATTGAACAATTTCACCATTTCCAAATTAAAGTGAAAGTGAAACACAAACATGTCTTAAATCATAACATTGAAAATAAAAAATAAATATTAACTGTATAACACTTCAATTCAGTTCAAGTTCAGTTCCAGTTGTGCAATCCAGTTCAGAGAGAGAGAGAGAGAGAAAAGGAAAAAGAAAAATCCTAATCCAGTTCAGTTCAATATAAATCCCACAACTCTGGCAGCGACTGAAATGTATTCAACGGGTCCTCACTGACACAATAAAGATGAGAAGCATAGTCCGGGATGACTCGCCATCTCTCGTTTGTGTGTGTGTGTGTGTGTGTGTGTGTGTGTGTGTGTGTGTGTGTGTGTTGTCTTCTCACACACCACAGTAGAATCTTTACTCAATGACCAAACTTCCAACAGGAACGTAAAACCTGACCAAAACTGTGGTTTACTTGGATATGTTTCTTATGGGTCCTCGACCAGATAAGTGTTATTCTTCAGACATTATTAATCTTAACACCAACTCTCAATAAAAGTATTTCACTCATTAATCTCGCTGCTTCTCTCCTTCGCTTTCTGCCTCTCCACTTCTGCTGCTGCAATGTCACCCATGTTCAGTAAGTGAGTCTCTTAAAGGGGAAGCATCATTATAATTTCTTATAGGCATACTTTTAACTGTCCCATTAAATTATTATCAACCTGTTTTAATTAAGTGTATACATTTTAACTTATTTATGCTCATTCATGTCATATTTTAATGTGGGTTATATCTCTGTTATCATCCAAAGCAAATTAGAAATACCAGAATGTTCTACAAAATGGTCTTTTGTTCTATTAAACAATTAAACATGTTCTATTAAGATGGAATTTAAATGTTTATTCACTTTTCATTAGTAAGTAAGAGATTGCAGTTCATATTCAGCTGTATTTTTTTTATAAATAGTACAAGCGCATAAATGTGAAAAAGTGGAATTGTATTTTAACTTTTAAGTTCCAATGTTGCAAATGTTGTATAAAAATGTGTAGCTGATGTAAGGCGGGTGCCAGCAAGTCTGGACTACCCCTCGAGAAAACAAAAGGGTCTCATGAGAATTAACATTTGAACTCTCACTTGCATGTGTAACGGCAACATCCGAGACGCAGCACACAGTGCAGCTCACACCTCCCTTTTACAGTCTCATCATCTCCCCCCTTCTCCTCCTCACTTAAAGCTCACTAAAAACCTATGCAATGTTAAGTGTGTACAACAAAGTAACAATACATGTTTGGTATCATTTTAAGTGTCTCAGTGCACCTGGTAAACTTGTCTCATCCTCCCAGCCATAATGAAAAGCAAAAAGAAGTTTTGAGAATATAATAAAAGGTATGCCCCTTAAAGGTGTGCCCTCCCCCAGATCCTCCATACAAACTACCTCCTGTATGTAAATCTACAGGAATCAAGAACCCATTCAATTACAAATTCTGATCCCACAGTTGTGAACCCCTCAATAGGGGACCAAAATCGAATTATAATGACAGACACCACCATTTGGTAAGCATATTGAATTATTTGGGTATTTAAGGAGATGTGACACATTGTTCATGGTTCTCTGTAGTCAGACAGTTACTGTGTGTAGTTTATATCAGATTATTGCAATTTGAATTTATTATGTTTTGATAAAATGTCTAAATTTGACTTATTAGTCTAATTGTAATTGATGAATTTATGATGTCACCTGGTAAATAAATTGTAAACGTTTGATTTTATTGTAACTTAGTCTGAAATTGTTTTCCCAAGCAGATTAAACTATTCGTATGTTACTGCAAGTCTGCATCAGATTAGTGACGACTAATATTTGGCATCAATTCAAGTGTACTTGGTTTGCAATGACAAAAAGGGAATTTCCATTTAGAACAGCAAATGCTGCTTGACCAATCTAATTTCGGGTGTGTCTTACCTCTGTTTTAATTTAATGTTTCTCCAGATAAGTGTACGCCATCAGTTAATCTGGATTTACTATTTGTAGGTATGTGTTTGAGTAAAATTAACATTTTTGTTTTATTCTATGAAGTACTGACAACATTTCTCCCAAATTTAAAATACAAATATTGTTATTTAGAGGATTTATTTGCAGAAAATGACAACTGGTCAAAAGAAAACAAAAAAAGAAAAGTTCATATTAATTTTTAAAAAACACAAGACTAACCTTTTAACTTAGGAAGAGTTCAGAAATCAATATTTGGTAGAATAACCCTGATTTTCAATCACAGCTTTCAGGCGTCTTGTCATGCTCTCTACCAGTCTTTCATTGCTGTTGGGTGACATTATTCCACTCCTCGTGAAAACATTCAAGCAGCTTGGCTTTGTTTGATGGCTTGTGGCCATCCGTATTCCTTTTGATCACATTCCAGAGATTTTCAATCAGGTTCAGGTCTGGAGATTTGGCAGGCCATGATAGGGTCTTGATCCTGTAGTCCTCCATCCACACATTGATTGACCTGTCTGTGTGGCATGGAGCATTGTCCTGCGGGAAAAACGAATCCTCCGAGTTGGGGAACATTGTCAGAGCAGAAGGAAGAAGTTTTCTTCCAGGATAACCTTGTATGTGGCTTGATTCATGTGTCCTTCACAAAGACAAATATGCCAGATTCCAGACTTGCTGAAGCACCCCCAGTTAATCACCAAACCTCCACCAAATTTCACAGTAGGTGCGAGACACTGTGGCTTGAAGGCCTCTCCAGGTCTCCGTCTAACCATTAGATGACCAGGTGGAAGATCGGTGATAATCTGGGGGTGCTTCAGCAAACCCACACACACAGTCTTTTCACTCATTCTGTCTTAGACCGTCAATCAGTGATTTGTTTTACACAAATTTTGGAATTGGTATAGAGTTTTGTTTGATTTTCATTTTTCAGAGATGCGACAAGGCTTACTTTCTCATGTTAAATGCACTAAAGTTCAATAAAAAAAGAAGCATTCTAAAATCAGAATTGTTTTCTTCTACTGTAGTATCAGTAATGAAATTCAATTGGTCTTATTAACATGAAGAATTGTTTATATATTATTTACAAACTGTACATTTGGGTGTCCAGCTGTATGACCCAGTTGCACAAAGGCCTGTTTTCCCCCATTCTATATGCATCACTTGATATAAAAACTCAAGGTTCAACATTCCCGGTCCCCTGCCCTGGACCATAACAAAGATTCACCTGACCTGTGAAGTGCTCTACTAAGTGAGATGTAAGCTACCTCGTACTTTATCAATATAGAGTAATTCCACTTCTATGCTTTTTAAACATAGATCACATTCAGGGAAATCAGAAAGTTAGTAAATTATTGAACTAGAATAGCAAATTATTGTGCAGAAATTGCAGTAACTCATGGAAGACAGAAATTACTTAAATGACTTAACTTTTTATTTTTTTTAAGGTTATGCAATATCATATGGCATGCCTGTAAATCAGCTTTTAAATAATGAAGTGTGTCACAAACAGTCAACATTACATGACCTGAGTCCATGGGATCCATGAGTTTGTTGATGTTTTGGATTTTGACCCTAATCACCAGTATTTATGGTCGGTAACTGGGCCATTATTGTTTTGCTAAACAATCTCATTTTGACATAACCTGGAGTCCTGTGTGTCATTTTTTCAGAAAGATTTTCTGGTTTATGTACAGTGACTTGCCACGTTTTTACTATGTTTTGGTGGTGGTAGTGCCCAAATGGTTAAGAATCTATGGTCTTAAAATGGCAGGCATGTTGGATCAAAAAATTTGTGCCATTGCTGAGTAAACTGTTTCCTTATAAAAATAACTATTTTAGGACAAACAACACAATACTATAAGACAATGCCATACCTTGGTACTTGTGATGTAAATAAAATATATGTCATATGGTAAATAAAAGTAAATTATATTTTTCTCTGATTTCTATAATTGAATCACCTTTGACGATATTTTTGCCTATTGTTTATAATGAAAATAATGATTTAAAAGATAATACACCATGAATTAATAAGTCATTGTTATATATAGAGGGCACAGTTTGCTGTATTAATACAGTAAATACATATTTCATTAAATAAATCATGAAATATGTTCATATAAATATAAATCAAATATGTCAATGAATAAATCATAAAATGTATCAATATATATTAAATAAATACATTAAAGTCCAAAGGAAAATGTATTTATTGATATTTATTGACTTTTATTAACAAATGGTATTTATTAACACAATATAAGTATTTATTTATTGATGCATGAATTTATTTTTACTGTAAAATATTTTTGCTTTTAAAGTATTTTGATGCATTAATAAAAGATTAATTTAGTAAAAAGTTTCCATAGGTCTTTCCTTATAGTTAAATTCTTTATGGGGGTGAACTTGTAATGCAGTTTTATTTATTTTCTAAAAGGAAATAGTTCATTGTGCCCTCTCTCGATCTGGACTGTTTCCTTTCACTGAAAGCTAAAATCCACCAGGAAGGATCGCTGGATTGCATCTGAAGACCGACCTAGAATTCTCCATCCAGGCCCTGGTGGCCCTCCTACATCTAAGCCTGTCCTATTCTACATGGTCCATCTGGGCACAAACAGGCCACAGCTCCTCCAGAGAGCCCAGCCAGAGTCTCGACTAATGACCTCCTGCCTGGCTGAGAGCCACTTAACTGGGCATTGCTCCCATGATGAGCTGGAGAGCTGTCTGGAGCAGGCCAAAATAGTCCTGAATCGTGAGGCTGACAAAAACCGATCACATCTGGATCACTTGGAGCTAAAGATCAGCTGTGGAGAGAGCTGCATCTTACCTACAGTACCAACCAACCCCTGAACACCCTCCACATACAGCCACACTGCAGAGTCAACCTGGGCAAAACACAGGATCTGGAGAGCATCCTAGAGTTAAAGAAACAACTGGAAAAAAGTGGAGAAATGGCGAGAGTCCTACTCATCTGTTTCCAGCATCTGCTGCAAAATTCTGAACCATATCAGAAGGAAAACAGTTTTATCATGCTTCGGGTGAAGGGGAGATGGTGTTTGTCACTGGCAGAACAGACAACCACACAAACCAGTACTTCATCTAAATTGATGCCTAAATGAATAAAGACATGAATAAATACTCAAATGAATCAAAATATGAATTATATATAAATATATGTGTGAATATGGCTCCCTAGTCTAAATATAAGGGCACATTTTCTTTCTAATCCAAAATATAGATTTAAAATTTATTGTAATTTTACTGTAATCTAATCTGTCAATCTGTCAAGTGCTCTCTCACTGTTGTAAATTGCTATCATTGTCTTGCCTTTGAATGTTGTCTAAAATCAAATATAAATTCTGTGTTTAAGATAGTGTTTTGTGGCTTGTCACTAAATGATTTCTCATTTGTATTTTCAGTGTAATACTTAGCATTAAACATTTCTGACCTTCTTTGCAGAGAAATACAGATGGTGTCTGTGAATATTTCTGTTTTTTCTCTTACTCTCTCTCCCTTCCTTCAATGTAATGAATTCCTTGCAAATCCAAATTATTCCATACTCAAAAGTGCTCATTGTATCATCCCAGTACCTTGTAAACAAGACTGTTTACAGGCCATAAAACCAAAAACATGTGAAAACTGTCAAAATACTAAAACATTTCAAATGTATAATTGCCTTATTTATGCATTGTTTAAATTATTATTTTAATTTGATCTACATTCTCGATATTACTGTATTTTAAATTTGGTCTCTCTCCATGCCTTTGTATATTTGTTCATATGCAAATGCAAATAAAGAATGTGGGCAGTCTGTGGGTGTGCTGTCAGATGCAGACATCTGATGGCACAGGTTTGTGGGGGTCTTGGCAGGATCATGAAAATTGGCCAAACGGTGTGAAAATCTACGTAAATTTAAAACATCCATAGAACAACATAAAACATGATGAGAAGATTGTTTTTACTCTAACATGAAGATGTTAGGTTAAAATGTACATGCATGCATAAGGGAATATGTGTATTTAAGGTGCTGTGACAAGTCACCATTTTATTGCCTTATTTTGATTGCCTTTTGACTTTTTTATAGAAATAATGGGGGAAAATGTATGTATAAATAAAATGACATATTTTAAACAGGCCTACAAACACAACACCTCGAAATATATATTTGTAAACAAATGTAAATAATAAACACATGCCTCTTGAGAGCAGAGATATTTGCAGATAGGATGGTTTTGTTATTTTCCAGATTATTATTGTTATTGTGTCTTTCGGCAGTGTCTGAATTTCTTCCCCAGCAGATTATTCTTGAGAAAACATGAAAAGCGCTAATGATTTGACAAGTGCTGATTCTGCTATGCTTTACACTAAGTAAGCCTCAAAGACTGAAATAGCCACAAAGCAATATTTTTCTTAACTTATTTCCTGTTTCTGTAAAGCGTGCGGATTATTCAGCAAGGTGTTCAATCTGTGTGTGGAATAATGGAGGCCTCTTTTAAACTTCTTTTGTTGGTGTAGCTGCAGCTGCTCCCTGTTCAAAGGATGTTCTATAGTCATGAGTTACCCTCTGTACCCTCACGTATCCCACGTAGCTCAAACATATATGTTATAAGGTAAAGAACTATTTCATTGGTGGGGGTCCAGTGAAATGTGTTTTTTCTGGACCATATAACGAAGTGCTGAACAATAAATGTGGAAGAAGGATTTGATAGCATTGGGTCTCCTTATCATTTCTTTATTCCTTCAGCTGTGCCACATCGAGACAGGGATTGCAGATCAAGAAAATAAATTAAATACATTGAATAACAAAATTACCTAACACTGTGCCTAATAACACTGTTATAAGAAGCTGTGCACCAGTTCCCAATAATGCATTGCTTTGGTGTTTTCTCAATAAACACACTAAGAAAAAAAACTCACATGCAATATTGTTTATTCTTAATCAAGGGTCCATTTTTTTCTTTTTCTTTTCTTTTTTTTTTTTTTTGCTTCTTGTCTGTCTGATCAGTTCTAGAAAACTCTTACTACTAGCACACTCTACTGCCATCCAGTGGTTGTAATATAAATGACTACTGATCACCACATGTCAATTTCTCTGAATTTTTTTTAATTTATTTATTTGTATTATATTTATTTTTTTACATAACAATGATAACTTTCAGAACATTTGTATTAAATATTGTAATGACTAAACATACCAATATCATAACCAATTATATTACTTAATACTTCTTAACTGCCACCATTAGTATGAGTATTCATAAATCTAGCCTAGCAGGCTTCTTTATGGAACGTTAAAGATCTTCTTAACACTGGTTGATCATTTGCAACTACAATAGGATGACTATTGCTGTGCTGAGAAGATGAATAAGATGAAGTTTGTGTACTCATAGTTGTTGTTTCTTGAGATAACACTTCTACTTCTTCCTCACTCTCCTGATCCTTCAATGTCTGGTTTGTTTCTGAAGTCTTAAGAAGACTTTTGCGATTCCTTCTTAAAACTTGCCCATTCTCTGTCTTGACTGTGTATGATCTAGGGCATACTTCTTCTAGAACAACAGCTTTTCTGTCCCATTTGCTTGAATCTCCAAATTTCACAGAGTCATTTTTTTGACAAAGGAATCAGATTTCTTGCTTGTTTGTCATCATTTGCTTTCTGTCTTTTTTTGTGGAGCTTTTTGTTTCTGTTGCATTGCCTTGCTTTGTATTGTGTCTTTGCAGTATGGAAGTGTAGTTCTTATCTTCCTTCCCATCAGAAGTTCACCAGGAGATGCACCTTGTACTAGAGGAGATGGTCTATAACTCAGGAGAGCTAGATATGGTACTGCATTGCTCTCTGATGTCTTCTTGGGCATTTGTTTCACAATGTGAACTCCTTTTTCTGCTTTACCATTGACTGAGGGTACAGTGGACTTGAAGTCACATGCTTGAAATCATAATGAGCAGCAAAAACTTGAAACTCATTGGAAGTATAACATGGTCCATTGTCACTCATCACAACATTTGGTATGCTATGCCTAGCAAATATGGAATTCTTGTGCTGTATGGCACATTTACTTGAAGCATTGGACAGCAGAGCTATTTCTGGATAGCTGGAAAAGTAATCATCTACCAGCAGGTAATCCTTCCCATCAAGATGAAATAGGTCGGTACCCACTTTTTGCCATGGATACTCAGGTAGATCTGCTATGATTCTTTTTCTTGTTTATTTTGATGCTTAAGACAAATTTCACATGCACTGTCCATTTTCCTAATGTCTGCATTCATTCTAGGCCAGAACATTGAATCTACGGATCTCCTTTTGCACTTCTCCATGCCAAGATGTCCTTCATGTATCCTTTTGAGCATTTCTTTTCTTAGCATTTACGGAATTACAATTCTGTTCTGACTCAGGAGAAGACCATTTGTAATACTGAGCTCAGCCAATGTTCAGGTTTGGGATCACATTCTGCATCACTGGATCTTTTGATGTTTCATCAATTATCTGTTAGGATTTTCGATCAGACATTGGAAGTTCTTCTACAACCAGACTTACATGCATTTCCACATCAATTTCTATTGAGCTTACATTGTTTGACTCACACATTGATGGTGTATGAGATCTGCTAGAATTATGTATTTCCTCATCTCATCATCAAAGGTTGAATGTGTGTTGACATCTCATTTAAATTTTTCTGAATGATGGCAATTAAATGCTTATGGTCAGTTTCTGTTGTGAATGATGGTAGGCCATACACATAATTATGAAAGATAATGTGTTTTGACTTTCAAATCCAAACACAAGTCTAAGACACTCCTTTTCAATCTGAGTATATTTGCATTCAGACTGAGTCATTGTCATTGATGCATAGGCTACTGGTTTTCATTTTCCAACATCTGCTTGAAATAAAACAATTTTTTGATGCATCTGTGGAGATTTTACATTTCTTGGATGCATTGAATATGGTAAGAAAAGCTTCTGTAGTCAAAGTTGACCTGAGCTGATTCCACTCTTGTTCATATTTGTTCATTTAAATTCAGTTTTGTGATTCAACAGTTCACTGAAAATTGCTGTCTTTGAAGAGAGATTTGGTATACATTTCCCAATGAAATTCACCATTCCCATGATCCTCATGACACCTTTCTTGTCTACAGGACTCTGCATGTGCAAGATTGCCTGGATTTTGCCTCTGTCAGGCTCTACACCGTGTCTGGACAGCTTGTCACCTAAAAAGTAACCTCGGTGACACCACACTGACATTTTACTTTGTTTTGTTTCAATCCATACTTTCTAATTCTTTAAAAAACTTCAATAGTCACTCATTATGCTCTTGCATGGATGCTCCTCATCCAATTTCTCCATCCAGTACTTCGATAATGTTCTACATTGGCACAATGAAAGATTTCAGAAGCTGAAACTATGCCAAAGAGTAGTCTTAGGAATCTATACCATCCAAATGGTGTATTAAATGTACAGTATTTGATACTGTCTTCATGCAATTTCAACTGCCTGAATCCCTGATAAGCATCACCTTTACTGAAGTACTGTACACCAGCCATCTCACTTGCTATCTCTTTAAGCTTTGGAATCTTTTTTTTTCTCTTTTTATGTTTGCATTTCAATCTCGAGGATCCACGCATACTCGCAGATTTCCATTTTTCTTTTTAACACATACCATGGTGTTTACCCAATCTGCCGGTTCCTCCACTTTCTTGATTACACCTAGAGTTGTCATGTTATCCAGGTCCTTTTTCAATTTGACTCTCAGCAGTGCAGAGTTTCTTCTTGGTGCATTAATTACTGGCTGTGCATAATCTTTGAGTTGAATCTTGTAGGTAAAAGACTGCATTTTCCACATTATGACTCTTAATGCAGTAGACTCTCTTAACCAGTCCTAACTCTTCGCAGGCTTTATCACCAAGGAGAGAGTGATGGTCATTTGGGACTACAACAAAGATCTGGTTATATATTGTAATTCTGACAGATACTTTGAGTCTGCATACACTTTGATTTTCTCTGATTTGTTCATTGTAGGCTTTTAGTGACACAGGATTCTTCAGAAAACAGGGTTTGGGACTAATTGCTTTTATATCACTGGTGCTGATCAGGTTGGCTTTGGCTCCAGTATCAAGTTTGAATGGAACAATGGTTCCATTTATTTGTAAGGGTATAATCCACTTGTCTTTAGACACACTGTTCATATTGGGGCATACAATTGTTGCTGATTTAAATGTATTCTTGGTGAAGCATTGCTTGGCGAAATGATTCATGCCATTACATTTTGCACATCTGTTTGCATATGCAGGACTTTGATTTGGCTGATACTCTGTGCCACATCTTTTACGATTGAATTAATTCATTTCTGGCCTCAGTGCTCTTGTTCACTTTCTGAGTGATAGCACTAACTACAGGAATCTTTGTCAAAGCAGCGCCCTCTTTTTCATTAAAAGATTTAGAGTGCAGCAGTGCAAGTTCACTCGTATGACATATTCTGACAACATCATTCAGAGTTAACTTCATTTTCCAAAGTTGCATGTTCTTGCTTTTATTTTGAAGTCAGTTAGGAAAGAGTCAAAACTTTCTCTCTGTTGTTATATGCATGAATGGAACATGTACCTTTTGTAGGTTTTCAAATCAAATCAAATCAAATGACTTTATTGTCACACTACCATGTACACAAGTGCAACAGTAGGTGAAAGTCTTGTGTGCAGTTCTGAGCAACATAGCTGTCATGACAGTGTTGAGACATATACCAATTTACAATAAACAACATATTTATACAACACAATTTACTTATCAAATGTACACATACTTACACAACACAATTCTATTATACAATGTACAGTAAACAATACACACAATATAGAATACACATACAATAAAAATAAAAAGTATATAAAACTATATTTGCAGTTGTTATATTGTGGTGAATATAATTATGACAGTCCAGTGTGAGATAATAGATTAAGTGCAGTGCTGATTGTTGATCGTGAGAGATCAAGTGTTCAAAAGTCTTATTGCTTGGGGGAAGAAGCTGTCATGTAGTCGGCTGGTGCAGGTCCTTAAGCTGCGATACCACCTGCCTGATGGAAGCAGTGAGAGCAGTCTCTGATGATCCTCTGAGCTTTTTCACACACCGCCTGTTATATGTGTCCTGGAGGGAGGGAAGCTCACCTCCGATGATGTTTCTGGCAGTTCGCACCACCCTTTGCGGTTATGGGCGGTGCTATTGCCGTACCAGGCAGTGATGCAGCCAGTCAGGATGCTCTCTACAGTACTGGTTTAGAACCGTGTGAGGATGTGGTGGTTCGTTCCAATCTTCCTCAGCCGTCTCATTAATGGTGATGGCCTGTGTTCTCTGTCTTTCTTCCTGGCGTCCACTACAAGCTCCTTGGTTTTACTGACGTTGAGGGAGAGTTTGTGCTCCTGACACCAGCGTGTCAGAGTGTACACCTCCTCTCTGTAGGCTGTTTCATCATTGTCAGTGATCAGACCTACCACCGTCGTATCATCAGCAAACTTAATGATGGCATTGGAGCTATGTGCGCCAGACAGTCGTGTGTATAGGGAATACAGGAAGGAATTTTGTTTTTCTTCTGTGAGCAGTGCTCGACAAATTTCTTTACAACTTCATCAAACTTATCTCTGTCTTCTGCTTCTTCAATTGTGAAAGTATTACCTCTTTCACCTGTGGTCCAGCAACCGTCAGCAGTAGCAATATTTTCCTTGCATTGTTATCCATGTTAACTGGCTTGTTATCCATTCCAACTGCTTGCATATATAGCATGAATTGCTGTTTGAAAGCCTGCTGAATGCTTGCTGAAAAGCTTACAGATCTTCCTTTTTGATCTTTGATGTAAGAGCTTGATGGTTGCTGTTGGGTTGAGGGACATTAGTCAGCTTGGTTGCTATAGCGACCTGTTAGGGGGGGTGATTGTGGGGCATGAAGTAGTTAGGTGCTCAGTTGACCTGCAGACGGCACATTAAATGCTTCCTCATCCTAAAAACACTCTATTGTAGAGATCTAGGTCTAGTGCTCCCCAGAATTGGCATTGGTTCCACTGAAAAACTTTTGCTGCACTTTTGGCTGAAAAAAGCTTGTGATATGTAAATAAATGGCTTCTGCTGTAAGAGAGTGATAGTTCAGCGATGATGGAAAGGTAATTATTAAGGTCACGCCATCTATGAGGAAACATGTGATGTAAGTAGAGCTAGGAGAATGATTTTCTAGATTGACTGAGACTTCGCCACAGTCTGTGGTTTTAACAGTGGTGCTGTTTGGGATTGCTATCAGTAAAGAAGAGACATCTATGTCTGCACCTGCAATAATTTGAGAGCGGAGGAGACTGGAGACTGGAAGGGGTTCTGAGGCTGCAGTATTGAGAGGCATGGCAGTCTGAAAGTTGAATGTGGAAGAGCATGCTGGAAAATCTGGGTTGGCAGAAAAAGGATTCTGGAATGGATTAAATTGCTGAGGCAGCCTTGCACAAGGAATGGTTCCAGGGTATGGGAGACTAGGATGATAGGAAGGAGGGGTTAAAGTGAGGAGGGGAATGGGTCTGGGGCGTAGTTCTCCGGCAGAGACAGCCTCAGGTGGGAATCCGCTATGGATAGGAAGAAGTAGGGGGGAGGATGATAGCATGAGGAATGGATTTTGTTGGAAAAACAGAGGCATTTGGAATGGTTTTCGATGGAGAATGAGGGAAATGACCCGTGTGAACGGTGGATATTTCAGAGGATGGATGGTGGGCTTGCTGCATGTAGGGAGATGGGATTGTTTAGAGATCTTTTATTGAGTGGAGATTTGTTGTGGTAGCTTGAAGAGGAAGAGAAGAAGGCAGAGGGAGTTCAGTGGGGGCGGGGATGGTGACGTGTGCTCCGCGAATGGAAGTTCTGCACAAGCTCCGCACTTCCGAGTTTACCTCGGGGTTAATATAACTGCTGGAGCTGGATGGCTGTGGTAGAATTCCATGTATTTCTGTAGATTTTTGGTTGAGGACTGCCGATTTAGAGTGTGTAGCAGGTGGAAGGGAAATTGGAGGGGTGGGTGAATCACCGTGTTTAGATGCGACAAGCAGATTATAGAGCTGAGCTTTGTTTACACCGAGGTTATCGCAAGTATTGCCAGTATCATAGCATCAAGACCCGCACCAGTTGACTTAATGACAGCTTCTTCCCCCAAGCAATCAGACTTTTAAACTCTTGATCTCTCACAGCCAATATACATCAGCACTGCACTTTATTAATCTTACACTGGACTGTCATAAATATATACTCTCTTAACAACACACTGGCAACTGACTATCAACCAACAACCTGAATGTCAATACAGCACAATACAATTTTGATTGTATACTGTGTATTCTATATTGGGTGTATGTGTATTCTACATTTTGTGTATTGTATACTGTACATTGTATATTATTATTTGTATATTGTGTTGTGTGTAATGATATGTATATTAGATATATAAATTGTGTAAACCTGATGTTTATTATAAATTGGTATATGTCTCATCACAGTCATGACTGCTATGTTGCTTGGAACTGCACCAAAGACTTTCACCCACTGTTGCACTTGTGTATTTGGTTGAGTGACAATAAAGGTATTTGATTTGAGGGTATGTGATATCTGTGACTGTGAGAGTATTTCTTAATCGACGCCACATAGATGTAAGCAGCTACTTATATACGCTTACTCTGGCAATGTGATTGATCAGATTAATTAACTTGCTCCTCTCTAACCTAGCTTATAAAACTCCATTAGGAAGGGCCGGCCAAGGGGTGTTTCTCAATTCTAAGAACGCAGAGAATGGGCTTGTGTTCTTATGAAGACCAGTGTTGCCAAACTACCTTGGAAGAATGAACTCGGAAGGACAGGAGGATGTAGAATGCATCTAATGCAAGCTATTAGATGTGCTGCGATCTTCCTGTTGCGCAATGAACCATCACAGCACATTTGAATCCAGTGAGAGAACTACTGGCATTATCACACCATTGACAGCATTAATATCAGCAAACCAGTGAGGTATTGCAGGATTAGTGACACGTTAAATGTCATGTCTACATGTCTTTTTGTTCATGTTTTGTTTTCATGTCTTTTATTTTGGAATTCTAGTTCCTATTTCATGTCATGTGGTTCCCTTGTCAAGCCTGCTTCATGCCATGTCACACATGAAGCAGGCTGATGCATGACAGCCACACCTCAGCCTGCTCCATGCCATGTCACAGCCACGGCTCAGCCTGCTCCATGCCATGTTGCAACCATGCCTCAGCTTGCTCCATGCCATGTCGCAGCCACACTTCAGCCTGCTCCATACCATGTCGCAGCCTAACCTCAGTCTGCTACATGCCATATCACAGCCAAGCCCCAGACTGCTCCATACCATGTCACTGCCAAGCCCCCAGACTGCTCCATACCATGTCACTGCCAAGCCCCAGACTGCTCCATACCAAGTCACAGCCAAGCCCCGGACAGCTCCAAGCCATGTCACTGCCAAGCCCCAGACTGCTCCATACCATGTCACTGCCAAGCCCCCAGACTGCTCCATACCATGTCACTGCCAAGCCCCAGACTGCTCCATACCATGTCACAGCCAAGCCCCGGACAGCTCCATGCCATGTAATAAGCCTGCCTCTGCTCCACGGTCCAGGCCAGCCTATGCTCCACGGTCCAGCGTTCATGCCTGCTAGTTCTATCTGTTTATTGGTTTTCTTGTTACTGTTTTACCCAATATCTGAGTATTTAAGCCCTCATGTTTGCCATTGTCTCTTGTCAAGAATTGTTAAAGTACCTTTTTTGCTATGTCTAGTTTAAGTCAAGTTGTTCATGTTAATTGTTCATGTTTATGTTTAGTTTAGTTCATGTCTATAGTAAGGGTTTTGGACTTCTCGTATGTAAATAAACTGCACTTGGGTTCTTCATCTTCACTTCATCGTCTTTGTCATATCCAGTGCCAAAACATCATTACACCTGCATTCTCTGTCCTTGCGTTGAGGATTGGAATCGAACTTCGCAGTGGATGATGACATAGAACGAATCCACAAGATCGTAAAAACACAAAAGTATGCACATTGAGAAACAGTAAACCTCAATTTCATGAGCTTCATGAAATATAAACTAAACCTGTTGTGGTCCTCCATGTTGAGCAGAGTGAGAAATTGATAATAGCCTCACATCTGCAACATTACTGGAACACTGAACCTCTCCTCTCTAGAAATGGACAAAGCAGTGTGAGTACATGCTGTTTTAAATTATTTTTACCTTTAAGAGTAGGTTTATCTTTCATATAGGGGAGAGTGGGGCTACTTGTCACATGGGGAAGTTGTCACAAGGGCTAGATAAAGTTTTGAGATTGTGATAAATTCATTTACAGCTAGTTCAAAACCCACCAAAATTAGATTTTTGTCAGAAAATGTATCTATTCCTAATCTAAACCTGACCTGAAATTGTCTCTTAAGCTAACCTGAAATTTTCTAACCCTAGCCTAATCCTAACCTTCCTTTAAAATGTCCCCTTAATGGCCAGTAATTTCTGTTTAAACTCTCTTTTTCCCTCTATCTCTCATTCTCTCTTTTTCCACCTCTGTATTCTTTTTTCCTGCTGTGCTCCTAAGGGTGCATTCCATTCCGAAGGGCTCATCCCTATGCCCTAATCCCTTCAGAGGGTTTACCCTGCACAGTCAGAGCTTCGGAGGGTTTAAGGGTGTAGGGCTCAAAAATGTAAGTAATTCAGAATGCACTTCAAAGTCATCTGTCCAAGCCTAATGAACCACTGCCATCTTACTAAGGCTGATGCTATTGAACATCAACTGCACCTAATCAGAAAGATTTACACTGATTTGGCATCACTAACCACTTTCATAAAAGAAACTGAAAAGAACTTTCAAAAGAAATCTTTATGATTATTGAAAAATGTAAACTTCATGTTTAAAAAATGTATGTTTTATTTATAAAACAATAAACAAATGTACAATGCATTTATTATATAAATAAAATGTCACTGTCTTATTTTATTTAAACTTCTTTTGAATAACTGATCCAGTTATTCTAAAGATTCATTTATTTAATTATTTAAGCTTTTTTTTTGTGATTTTCTCCCAAATCTGGAATGCTCAATTCCCAATGTACTCATGGTGGCGTAGTGACTCGCCTCAATCTGGGTGGCAGAGGACGACTCTCAGTTGCCTATGCATCTGAGACCATCAATCTGCTCATCTTATCACATGGCTCATTGAGCGCGTTACCATGGAGACATAGAGCGTGTGGAGGCTTCACGCTATTCTACACAGCATCCACGCACAACTCACCACGTGCCCCACCGAGAGAGAAAACCACACATTATAGTGACCACGAGGAGGTAACCCCATGTGACTCTACCCTCACTCTGTGACTCACTCTATAAGGTGTAGGTGGACTCACATTGGTCCTTAGCTCACCTGTCTGCAAAATCCTTCTTCTTGATGTTTCCTTGTTTTATGGGAGGAAGAGGAAATGGGCCAAAGAAAAGAAAACTTATGTAGGAGATCTCTTTAATGTCTCTTTAATATATTTTCCTCTCCTTGATAGCAACAGGATTAAATAGAGAGCAAATAATTGCATAATGTTTTTAACAGGGATGAATAGTCTGCAGAGGGGAGAGGTATAATATGCCAAAGGGACGTCCTCTGAGGACAAAAAGCATGTGTACATGAGTGTGTGTGAGTGAGAGAATGTTTTTAAATGTTTGTGCATGTATATGCTGAAGGAAGAGGGATATGTGGGCAAGTGTGTTTTACAGACGTAAGTGAAGACAGGCCTGCTGGCAGCCTGCTTAAGCTTTGTTAAAGCTGTGGAGTAGATAGCCATCTTCAGTCCATTACACATGCTTTCAATTAGTATTTTATCAATATACCATGTGCAGTCATTAACTGCAAGGAACCCTATTTGTGTGGTTGGGTGTGTTGTTTGCATAGTGCTTGAGCTTTGGCATTCCAAACGAATAATGATATTACAAGGAGTAAAAAAAAAACAAACGAAAAGAAAATCTAGACAAAAAGTTCTGTAACTATCTGTGTCCAGCCTCCCGAATCATAATTGTATTCTGAAGCATTAGGACATTAATTAAGAAGTTTCCAAGGGTCAAGCCAATCATGAAAGCTATATATTTCTCACTCATGTACAGTCAGACATCAGCAAACTGCTGCTCCTGATTGCTGTGTAGAACTGGTCTATTATTAAATGAACAGCATTAGTGGACAGATTCACTAGAATAAACTGTTCCAAATCAGTTTTTAAAAGTAATTTAAAGGTCATTGGCATTTAGAAAACTGGTCTGTGTTTGATTGAGGGCTTTAAACAAGAATCATGGGATTTTCCCACTAATTCAACAAGGGCCGTTCACTCAACCTGGATGACAGACACAGATACAAAATAGGGTGTATAAAGTTACCAAGGAATAAAGCCATTTGCCATGAGTAAGTATTTTCCCACAGAAATGAGAAGGGGAGCTTCTGAGGTTTTGTGTGTATGTGTGTGTCTCACACAGCACATAAAGAGACCAGGGTCCTGAGCGATTAAGTAACTTCTTTGGCAAGGCCACCAGTAATTGAAAACAGGGCTTGTTCTGTGTTGGGTTTGATGAACACACATACACACACATTTGCAATTACTTTTGACTTATTTGTGCACATAAAGTACTGTATATATAAAGTGTTAGGCAATTTTAAAGTGGTGAAGAGAATGGAAAAACTAACCTGAAATAATAAAAAGTGAAAGATGAAATCTGTTTTAAATAAGATTTGTTTTACGAATTAAATGTAAGTCAGTTTTAGGGGTAATTAGATTGCACAACAGCACCACAATTCTTTAAAAATATAAAATGTAATTTTGCTTTGTAGTAGGCCAATGGACTTTAATTTCAGTCCAGCAGCTGTTGCGTCCATAAAGAAAAGCTGATAGCAGTTCCCTCATTGAAGCCATTTACTGTATTCCAAGCTCTGCTAGTCCACTGCTGTCACTGAGTTCAAAAACACTCATTTAATGCTGTTTTGATATTTCATATGGTTTAACATTTCTTTTTTTCTTTTTTTCTACCAGCTGCTGCTCTCACCTCCAGCAGTAGACAAACTTACATGTACAAACTTAACACATTTGCATAAATTGAGCTCACAGCATTTCAGTCAATATTCTGGTTTCATTACAAGTAAATCTCAATTGACAGCATTTGTGGCATAATGTTCATTGCCACAAAAACAAAAAAAGGTTACAGTGAGTACGTTTACATTTTTCTCCATTGTCGAGCTACAGTCTTCCTTTCTCTGTCCAATTTTACTTGACATTAACCGCAATTGAATAGGGAAAAAAGACATCAGCTTGAAGAAGTGGCGTAGATGTTTTCCAGTTGAGCATGCGTCATAGTAGAGATAACTAGCTTGTGAAAAGCAACACACACACAATAGGCACATCAAGGAAAACTTTACAGCCATGTAAATTTCTTTCTTTCTCTACAAGTTGATTATGGTGCAGATCAGAGGTACGTTATTCGTTGTGCTTATGGTGATGACTGAAGGCAGAAGACGAATGCCCGATTTTTGTTATTTTAACAATAATTTACTGTAAAAAGTACATGTACTCTCTTGTATAAATTTTTACAGTTAATTATATGGTAAAATCATACTTTTTACTTGTAAAAAATTACATTTTTACAACATTGTATTGTAAAACTACATATATTGTCTTTTTAAATATATTATAATTTTTTACCGTATATTTTAAGGTAACTGCCTGATTACCAATTAAAAAAAATTTACTGTACCATTTTTACAGTCATTTACCGTTAAAATTACAGACATTTTTTACAGTATACGAGTTCTGCTTTTATAAACTCAGTGTAAAGCGTTTAGACTGGAGAGATGTCATGAAAAAATAGACGATTAAGAAAATATATGGTTTGTCTATATTTTCCTAGCAATCTAGGAAATAGTTATTATTAAATAGTATTTAAAAGGTTTGTCATCTGAATACTTGAAACAGTTCTGTATCTGTACCTGGCATTTGCTTCAGGCTGCATATTCAATAAAAATTGTGCTTTTTGGCTCATTCTATGAACGGAATCCACACGTGAAAAAATAAAAGAAGCTGTTTTAACCAATCAATAACAATTGAAAGTAAGATATATGCAGCAGATAATGGTGTAATTTGCAATGTTTACATTCTGCATTCATTAAGATTAAGATTCAACTGTATTGTCATTGTGCAGAGTACAGGTACAGAGCCAATGAAATGGAATTGTTTTCACATATCCCAACTAAGCTGGGGTCAGAGCACAGGTTCAGCCATGAAAAAGCACCCCTGGAGCAAATAGGGATAAGGGCCTTGCTCAAGCGCCCAACAGTGGTATCTTGACGGTGCTGGGGCTTGAACCCCTGACATTTTGGTCAGTAACCCAGAGCCTTAACCGCTGAGCCACCATTGCCCCTCATGGCACTAATGTTAACGTGTTAACCTTGGCCATAGTATGCAACTGTTACACTCTTTACTGTATTTTATGATGGAATTTGTGAAAATAGTTCACATAAGATCATGAAAAAATATATAGTTGTTTTTTTTTATATATATAAAGAAAGGCATACTGCTGCAAAGGGTAAGGAGAAAGGAGAACAATCATAATTGCCACTGTAATTACCGCTGTAAGATCGCTTCAAACACAATTTTCATTAAAAATGAAAAAAAAGTTTAGAACAGTTAAAACATTATTTTAAAACCCCACACCTTTCAGCCCTCCATAACTTACAGTAGATGGTAACGGTTCTGAAGGGAATAGGGCATAGGGATGACCACTTCTGAATGAAATGCACACATTTGTTGCTGTTGTTGTTGTTGTTTTTCTTCTTTGCTTTGTGTTGCCTTTGACTTCTGGGTCAAATATGTTATATGCTTGGTTCTGTCTGACAATCACTCTATTTCTACAAATAAAGAAACTCACAACCGCATGCTTCTCAGTGCTTCCACTTTACTTCACGTGCTCGCGCATCTCAAAAATGTCACATCCTTTATATATATAAGGCACTGTGGTCACTGTATGCAATAAACTTGTGACCATGAACAACAATATAACACCCTATACTCAAGTAACTCTTCTGTCTCACAATAACAATTAAACAGATTTAAACAAAATCTTTCAAGTGTGTTGGTCTCTTGACTATTCTGCCAACTCTGGTTGTCACAACACTGTTGCTGTTATCTGAATGGTGTGTGTGTGTGTATGTGTGTCTGGTACTGTCAGTGAATGTCCCTCATCCAGATGGATCTTCTGCTTAGACTGTTCAATCTTGACACTCATGTTTTGTGTGTCTGCTCTCTGTGGTCCTCCAGACACAGTCCTGAGATGTTTCCGGTTTCTCCTTACAACAGTTCAATTTTCCATCTTGACCGTGTATGATCTGTTGTTGACAACTCTTAACACTGTTGCTGGTGTCCAGTCCGATCTGTTTTTTGTGTCCAGCTGAACCCTTACGTGTTCTCCTTGCTGGAGAGGTCTAAGATCTTTTGCACCTCTGTTGTAGTAGAAGGCTTGTTGCGTTGGTTTTCTTTTACTGCATGTTCTGTGTTTACAACACCTGGCTGCAGGAGGCTGTCATGTGTCGGCAGTAATGTTTTAGTCCTTCTGCTCATGAGTCTTTGTGAAGGACTGGCATGGAACCCCTGAGATGCTGTGTTCCTGTGTTCTAGAATAGCTAGATATGGATCAGTCTTTGCTCTCTTTGCCTTTTCCATCAGCTGTTTGGCCGTCTTTACCGCAGACTCAGCTTTTCCGTTGCTTTGCGGATATGCTGGGGATGATGTTATATGCTTAAACTCCCAAGCTGTGCTGAACTGTTTGAATTCTTGTGAGCTGAACTGTGGTCCGTTATCAGATATCACAGTGTCTGGAATCCCGTGTCGTGCAAAATGGGCCTTTAACTTGTGTATCACTGTACTTGACCTGGTGTCTGTGAGACAGTCTACTTCCCAGAAGTTGGAAAAGTAATCCACTGTGATGAGATATGCTCTGTTGTTAAATGAAAACAAATCTGTTCCCACTTTTGACCATGGTCTCATAGGAATGACATGTGGACACATTGTCTCTTTCTGCTGCCGTGCATCCACTGCTCTGCAGACTGCACAGTTTCCTATGTATATTTTTATGGCGGCACTCATCCCAGGCCAATATACACAGTCTCTTGCTCGGCGTAAACAGCTTTCTATGCCTAAGTGTGATGCATGTATTCTCTCCATGATTTCTGTTCTTAGCTTTGCTGGTATTACAGCTCTCTCACCTCTGAAAATCACACCATGTTACACACTAAGCTCTTCTCTTACTGAAAAAAATTGTCTCACCTCTTCTTTCAGCTGCGTTTTCTCTTCTGGCCATCTCTTGCTGTAATAACTGAAACGTCCCATCCCTAGCAGTTTCTGTTTGTATCTTTTGTAGACTTCCTTCTGTTATGGGCAGGTACTGCAGCATGTTGATCATCTCAATTTCTGTCTCTACAGATCCTTCTGAAGCACACTCCGGTAAGTACGTTCTGCTGAGGGTGTCTGCTAGGTACATTAATCGACCTGGAACATAGACAACATTAATATCATATCGCTGAAGCCTCAAAAGCATTCTCTGCAATCTCTTAGGTACACCTAGAAGTGGCTTTTTTGTGATAGTTTCTAGGGGTTTGTGGTCAGAATGGACTTCTGTATTTCGGCCATAGGTGTACTGGTGGAATTTCTCCATTCCAAATAGGATTGCCAGG
Source organism: Moxostoma hubbsi (assembly GCA_032164185.1). NCBI lineage: Eukaryota > Metazoa > Chordata > Actinopteri > Cypriniformes > Catostomidae > Moxostoma > Moxostoma hubbsi. The sequence goes on from JAVLUX010000034.1 coordinate 13,983,383, forward strand.
CATTCTTTCTCTATTTGAGCATACCCCTTTTCTGTGGGTGTAAGTGTTCTGCTGCAAAAAGCAACTGGTTGTCCTGCCTGCAGAAGTGCTGCACCCAGCCCTGTCTCCGAGGAGTCACACTGAAGAACCAGGTCTTCTTCTGGATTATAGTATTTCAAAACAGGTGCAGAGGCAATCGTTTGTTTCAATTTATTGAATGCTTCTTCCTGTATACCAGTCCACTCCCAAACCACATCTCTGTGTGTCAGTTGTCTTAATGTGTCGCAGCTATCCGACAAGTGTGCACAAAATTTGGACAGATAGTTCACCATACCTAATAATCTCTGCAGCCCCTTCACATCTGATGGTCTGGGCATCTCCACTATGGCTCTCACCTTCTCTGGATCAATCTTTAGACCTTCCGAAGTCAGTCTGTGTCCGATGTATGGCACCTCTTTCTGTTTCAGCTTGAGATTGTTGAAGTTTAGTTTGATGTTTCTGTTTCTACATCGCTCCAGTAGTTGTCTTAGTTTTTCGTTATGATCTTTTTCAGCTGCCTCATCATTATCGCCTTCCCCACAAATGAGGATGTCATCCGCTATTATCCAGATTTCTGGGAGCCCCTCCAATGCCTGAGTCAACCTGTGCTGGAAAACGTCTGGAGCCAGGCTGATTCCCATGGGCATTCTGATCCAACTATACCTGCCAAACGGAGTAGCGAAAGTAGTAAGATAACTTGACTCTTCTGAAAGCCTTACATGCCAGAATCCGTCCTTTACATCACACACTGTAAAAATTCTCGCCTTAGTCAGATCCGGGAGAACATCATCTATGGTAGGCAGGGGAAAGTGTTGACGCTTAATTGCTTTGTTTAGTGGTCTTGGGTCTATACAAATTCTTAATTTTCCACTTGGTTTCTTCACAATCCGTACTCTTTTCCACCTGAGCTATGATGCCTCTCTCTACCAGGCTTCCTAGTTCATCTTTTAGATGTTTCATTAGTGCCACCGGAACTCTCCGCTTCGGAAGTCTCGCCGGTTTAACTTCAGGATCCACCTCAAGGTTGTATTTCCCTTCCAGGCATCCATCTCCCTCAAATACATCAGCATACTCTCGTTGTATGTCTCTCTTGTCCCACGTTACCTTTTCTCTGCCTCTCTCTGTGGTAACAATATCATCAATTGCCATAATGTTTTCATGCTGTATTCTTACCAGATCCATTGCTTGCACAGCCTTGTTTCCTAGCAGGGGCACTGATGAGCTTTCCTCCACTACTATGAACTCCAGACGATAAAGTTTTCTGTTTCTGGGGTTTCTTATTTTTATTCTGCACTTCCCTATGGGTTTCAAGGTGCTCTTGTTATACATGACCAGAATCTGTTCAGTCTTTTCCATTACTGTGTCAGTGTTTAACAGTTGAATGGGTATGACGTTACAACTGGCCCCGCAGTCTAGTTGAAATTTTACTGGCCTCTCATTTATCAGCATGGTTGCAAACAGCTGCTTTTCATGTTTGTCTTCCTTTTGTGACTTAAGGCTTAGGATTTCTTGATACGGTTCTTCTTCTTCCCTTTCTGCAACACTGTGTATTCCTTTTCGCATTGTCTCTTTTGTTTTGAATGTGGATGCAAAATGGTTCAGCTTGCCACATTTCCTGCACTGCTTTCCGTAAGCAGGGCAACTCTGTTTTTTCCACTCATGCTGTTTTCCACAGAATTTGCACTTAGCTGGTTGTGTTTGTTTGGCACTCTGGGCCTGTCTAACTCTCTGAACTGCGTGTACTTCTGTTTTCTGACCCTCAATAGTCATCACATTCTCTTTAGACAGTTCTGATGCTTTACATATCCTCACACATTTCTCAAGTGTCAGGTCCGTTTCTCTTAATAGGCGTTCTCTCACCTGCAAGTTCATTATGCCGCATACTATTCTGTCTCTAATCAGAGAGTCTCTAGCCGATCCAAAATTGCATGTGTCAGCCAGCACTTTCAAATCGGTAACATACTTGTCAAACGTTTCGCCTGAGTTCTGATTTCTGGAGAAAAATTTGTATCTTTCCACAGTTTCATTCGGTGCCGGATTGCAATGATTTCTGAACGCGGTTAACAGCCATTCCATCGTCAGCTCGCCGTCAGCCAGCAGAGCTCAGCGTCTTACACAGTTCTCTTCCTGTTTCTCCGATTAGATATTGGAAAACTTTTACCTTCGTTTTGTTGTCCGCGTCTGTAAGCGACAAATAAATGTACAGGGAAAACTCCTCTTCCCACGCTTTCCAAGCTTTGGGTATGCACGTAGCATTCCAGTCAAAATTTGCTGGAGGTTTCAATCCAAACGCACCCTCCATGATCGGCACTCGTCTCTCGTAATTGCTTTCTCGATATCAAACTTAACTTAATCTTTCACTTTTATTTCGTACTTTACCGCTGCCACCATGTTATATGCTTGGTTCCGTCTGACAATCACTCTACAAATAAAGAAACTCACAACCGCATGCTTCTCAGTGCTTCCACTTTACTTCACATGCTCGTGCATCTCAAAAACGTCACATCCTTCTGACAATATATAACATATTGTAACAAAATACACGTTGCGTAGCACCTCTTTTTCGTGGAGCATGTGTATAACTTTAAGGCCTATTGCGGTCTGATTGACGTGTATACATGCTGGACGGAGCCTAGCCACAATCACATTATCTAGGTCTGATAGTTCTATTTCGCAAAAACCGGACGGGTACAATTTAGTCGGACTAACCTGTTTACATGACATATTAAAAAAAGACGAATTATTGCTTAAATCTCACTGAAATCAAACTTTTAAATGAGTGAGTGAGGCACCTACATTAGAAGTGAATGGGGCCAATCTGTAAAAGTAAAAATACTCATGGTTTCAGAAGTATAGCCACAAGACATAAACTATGTGTGTATTAACATGATTTTGATGTGATTTAATCGATAACGTCTAGGTTACGTATGTAATCTCCATTCCCTGATGGAGGGAACAAGACCATGTGTCGAAGAAGCGACACTAGGGGTCTCTCTTGAGTGCCGAATATGCCTCTGATCTATGAAAAAAGGCCAATGAGAAGTTGGCAGACAGTATTTGCATACCCCGCCCCCGGACATACAGGTATAAAGGCGGGGAAATACATCTAGTTCATTCAGGATTTTTCTGAGGAGCCGATGGCTGTGTATGCAGTGAGCTGTGAGTCACACACCTGTTCCTCCTGTATATCTGTGTATATATATCACATATATACAGTGTTGTATAAAGTATCCATCTGTCCTACTTGAGTAAAAGTAAAGTTACCTTCATGGAAACTGACTTAAGTAAAAGTTAAAGTAGCTCATGAGAAAACGACTCAAGTAAAAGTATTAAAGTAACTGATATTAAATTTACTTAAGTATCAAAAGTACATTGCATGCATTACAGAACATTCCATTAAACCCATGGAAACTTATTAGACTGGTGGTGCTCATCATTTACTCACCCTCATGCCATCCCAAATGTGTTTGACTTCTTCTTTCATCTGCAGAACACAAACAAAGATTTTAGAAGAATATTTCAGCTCTATAGGTCAATTCAATGCAAGTGAATGGTGGCCAGATATTTCAAGCTACAGAAAGAAGATTAAGGGAGCATAAAGTTATCCATACTACAGTGGTTAAATCCATGTCCTCTGAAGCAATTTAGTTTGTTTTGGGTGAAAACAAACCAAACTGTAACTAATTTTCACTGAATATCTTGCCATTGCAATCTCTAGGCATGATCATGATTTCAAGCTTGATTTCACTTTCTAGTGCTTGACGCATGCGCAGAGCCCTAGGTGGCGCTATAGGAAGTGTAATTGATCTTGAAATCCTTATCGCCAAGGAGACTGCTAATGTAAAGGTTTATAGTTGAAAAATAAGTTATATTTTGGTCTATTCTCACCCTAAAACTAATTGGATCTGTTCAGAAGACATTGGGTGAAACCACTGGAGTCTTATGGATTACTCTTATGCTGCATTTATGTGCTTTTTGGAGCTTCGAAGTTCTGTCTGTTCTGTAAAGTGAAAGTAAAAGTCCAAATAATTTTTTATACTCAATAAAGTAGAAAATGTAAAAAACTGTACTTAAGTAGAGTATCAAAGTATTTGTACTTCGTTACTATACACCTCTGTATATATATGAATTTTTTTGTTTTGGCCGAAAGAGAAAAAAGGCAGAAAATATGAGCCGAAAATATGTCTCCCCGCCCCTCATTGCTCAGGTTTCACTCTTGAGCAATCTAGCTATTATCACGGCGCTATCAAGCGAAGGCCGAGGCCGAGGCCGATGTCAGCAGTGTGGAAATACTTCAGTCTGCATAGGGCACCAATGCACCAACTCCCTAGGGGGGCACCAGAAAGTCAACCCTTACTTGCACTTTATATGTTATCCAAGGACCCGAAAGCAATTGCAGAACACAGACGATCGCTTCACGCTCATATCAAGCGCAAAAATCCTCTTGACTACTGGTACATGAACAAAGATCGTGGACTGCACGCAGGTATTTATCTGCCCCAAGCACCAGCACAGAGAGAGAGACTATTCAGTGCAGCATCTCATGTTCTTAATGAGAAGAGGAACCGTCTCTCCTGCCAGAAAGCTAAAAAGATGTATGTAGCCAGAAAGCTACATAAAAAGAATAGTGGCCCTCTGCTATTCTGTGCTTTGCCTTTTGTTTTCATTAAACAAGACTGTGTAGCATATTTAAACTTTTTGAATTTGCAAGATGCTATACTAGAGCTGCTAAGTTCATTACTTGACTGCTGTTTTGCATATCATTATAGTTAGAACTTTACATTATTTGGATAACTGGAAAAAAAATGGAACGTTAAACAACTGAATAAAGAATAATATAGGCCTATTTAATAATGTTTTAATATATTTTCAGTCCAACTTTGGTGCGTTACTTTCAATAAAAGTGTGATCATTTTATTGGTTTGTAGTTTTTCAATTCAGATTAATTAAATTCATGAAATTAATTAAAAAGTATAATATTAATACAATTATAAAAATAAAAAAAAATATTTTAACATTTTCGGTTTTCGGCCAAGTGCATCCTGAATTTTCATTTCGGTGCATCACTAATATATATATATATATATATATATATATATATATATATATATATATATATATTTGACCTCAAGTCACAACTTCTGCACAAAATACTTTTACTATTACTCCTGCATCCTTTGCACTCTGATCACTGCACTATATGTCAATATGTCTATATTGTTTTTGTTCATAGTGTGTATATTTGTGTTGTCTACATTGTAGCCTGTGTCTGATTTTATTTTATTGTGTTATTGTATTTTTTTATGTGTAAGCACATCGTGAGCAATGTACAATCCTGAGTCAAATTCCTTGTATGTGTACACATACCTGGCAATAAAGCTGATTCTTATATAATCACTTCTTTCAATGGCTTTCAGTGTTGGTTATTAGGACCACACATTGACATTTGTAAGCTGAATGTTGTTGGAAAAACACTCTTTTTATTAGTTACGAACATTACAATTTATTGAAGACAATGTGACACAACACAGAAAGAGACACAGACGGACAGTTGTAAAGTTCAGAAACTAGGGGTTATAACACATCTTACATGTTTCCCATATGCCACTGTTAATGCAGGAAACTGGTAGTGTAGAAAAAGTCAAGAGAAGTTTACTTGTAATGCCCTATATATTTTTATATAGATTTAACTTCACAGAATTCTCAAGCAATAATAATAATAATGGTATAAGTTATATTTTCAACATCAAGGTAGTTAGCTTCTGTCAAATGGTAGTGTAAATCACAAAACTGATTCCTAATTGGGCCGGTAATTTACCAATATTCAGATTATTCTCAAATGTCACAACACTGTTATGATTTATATTTTTATAATAACACTGGAATTAAAAATAAATTATTTATAGGTGACATTGGTTTAATGTTGGGAAATATATATATAACAATTTTTTTTAAAAAGAAATACCTTGCTTACATAAGTATTCAGATGAGACCAAGATAGAGCTTTTTGGACAAAACTCAAAAGCGCTATGTGTGGCACAAACCTAACACTTTATGTGCCTCAAGACACACCATCCCGGGGAGCCTGGGTAGCTCAGTAGTAAAGACGCTGGCTACCACCAAAGGGTGTGGAGTGGCTCAACCAAATATTAATGTGTGGGGGTTGAATACGTATTCAAGCAAGATTTTTCAGTTTTCTTTTAATATTTCCCAACAAAAAAACAATGTCGCCTTATAATAACTGATTTTGAGTTTCAGTGTTTTAAAATAAAATACCAATCAGAATGAACTTTCAGTGTAACATTTGTAATTCAGTAATATGAGAGAATTGGTCAGGGGTCTGAATACTTTTGCAAGGCACTATATATATATATATATATATATATATATATATATATATATATACACACACACACACACACACACACACACACACACACAAAGATCAGCCACAACATTAAAAACCACCTATCTAATAATGTATAGGTCCCCCTAGTGCTGCTAAAATAGCGCCAATCTGCATCTCAGAATAGCATTCTGAGATATTCTTCTCACCACATTTTTTCTGAGCAGTTACCTGAGTTAACGTAGACTTTGACAGTTCAAACAAGTCTGGCCATTCTCTGCTGACCTCTCTCATCAACAAGCCATTTCCGTCAACAGAACTGCCGCTTACTGGACGTTTTTTGTTTTTGGCACCATACGGTGTAAATTCTAGAGACTGTTGTGTGTGAAAATCCCAGGAGATCAGCAGTTACAGAAATACTCAAACCAGCCCAACTGGCACCAACAATCATGCCATGCTCCAAATCACTGAGATCACATTTTCCCCCATTCTGATGGTTGATGTGAACATTAACTGAAGCTCCTGACCCATATCTGAATGATATTATGCACAGAACTGCTGCCACACAGTTGGTTGATTAGATAATTGCAAGGATGATTGTTGGTGCCAGAAGGGCTGGTTTTTCTGCAACTGCTGATCTTCTGGAATTTTCATCAGTCTCTTGAATTTACTCTGAATGGTTCTAAAAACAAAAACATCCAGTGAGTGACATTTCAGTGGATGGAAACACCTTATTGATGAGAGAGGTCAACAGAGAATGGACAGACTAGTTCTAACTGACAAAGTCTACAGTAACTCAAGATAAGAATGCTATTCTGAGATGCAGAATGGCATTGTTTTGGAAGTACGAGTGGGGACCTACACAATATTAGGCAGGTGGTTTTAATGTTGTGGCTGATCGATATATATATATAAGAAGTATTTTATTTTGATATACTGTATATATATTTTTACATTTAAAACACATAGATCCTTGAACAAAGACAACAAGGAACATTTAGACATACCTTTAACGTAATTATAAAACAGCAGTGCTAATAAAAAAAAATTCTGAATAAGCTGCTGGTAATTCATGTCATTTGTTGTACATTGTTGTGTGACTATTTCTAAGCACAAAATACAACTTTGTAAAGAATATAAAATAATATTCTCCTCTCTGTATGCGTATATCTAATCTATAAGAGCTCAGCTCATAATAGCTTTGTGAATTCAGTTTTACATTTCTTTCTTCATTTATTATTATTATATTAGAAGTCTTTTGTTTTCAATGTCCAGCATGTATTAACCATCTAATAAATAGAACCAAAAACATCCTGGCTGATATGATTACCCCCCGTCTCCCTGACAAACCCTTGAATCCTCCCTAATCATGGGAAAAGTAACATTTAATCTATGAGAAATAGTTGTGTTTGTTGTATTATGGTGTATCTGAAGAAGTATGGTTTTTCAAATAACTAGATCCAATGCACACAGTAGTTCCTCCCCCTGAAGCAGGTGTTGCCGCCCAGCCATAGGTACATTAACTTCACAGTCGTAACGGGTAAGCTGGGGGAGGGGCATATATATGGCCCTGCCCTCTGACGATCTGCTCACTAACCTACTTGCAACATCTAAGAAAAGAAATATGGAGAAAGAGCAATTAATTACTGTATAATGAAAAGCAACTGCTCTGACAAGATTCACAAGGATTTTGAAAAGCCTAAATTGAAGTGTGGTCTCCATGGTGACACACCAGATGGCAGCAGCAGTATTGTGGCATGACGGAGCACTTCTGATGATGCAGTGTCTGACTTTCTGATTTTTTTCTCTGGTAAATCAGACACAACCTGCCGCACAGACCCCTGAGAGACAAAACGCATAACTAATAAACTCTCCTTACATATATGAATAGAATATTGCCATAATTACAGTAACAGAAAGTATTATTCACACATAAAAACTGATATTTAAATTAGAGCTGATAATTGTTTTAATCGTGATTAATCGCATATATTTTGTAGTCAATCGTGCTTAATCGCAGATTTTGAAAATGCCGAAATTTTCCTGTAAAAATGCATTTATTTCCATCCTCTGAAAGAAAACAAAACAATGTAACAATATAATGCTTTATAAACATTTTCCAAAGAAAGCCTTTTATAACTGAATAAGAAAAATAAGTATTTCACTGTATATGTGCAAATGTGTGACAAAAATAAAGGCTTCTTCTTTTTATATGGATACATTTTTCCAACTGAATAGACTAAATATTAAATGGAACAAATTACAATAAAATGCAAAGTAATCACTTCAGTATCAAAATACTTGTTGAATGTAACTTCTGATTACCAAATATTTAAATTGTAACTGTAATGGAATACAGTTCCTAATATTTTGTATTTAAAATATGTAATCCTGCTACATGTATTCTGTTCCTCCCCAACCCTGTTACAATATTAAATACAATATTCAGTAAACGTCAACCAAAGCAAAAGTAAAGATGTTAAATCCAGCTAATGTTTCATCATCTCCCCCACATTAAAATGTATGTAAATTGTAATTAAGAAAACTTTTAAGCAATGCAATAATTATTATTTTAATAGCTTTGTAATGCAAGCTTCATAACAAAGTATATACAGTAACATGGTACTATACTATACACATATTGTTTCAGGCCAGGTTAAAATGCAACACTCCAATTTATAGAATATGTAACGGGTCATTTTTCAATCTTTTTAAGGGGTCCTTGACCTTTTTAAAAGTTGAAGACCCCTTCACTAACACACTAACACTGATACACACTCACATTTAATGTGTTTTGTTCATGTTTTGTGTTCATGTCCTTTATTTTGGAAGTCTAGTTCCCGTTCTATAGTCATATGTATCATGTCATGTGATATCCTGTTTCCCTCCATGTTAATGTATCTTGTTTTCATTGGTTTATTGTCTTGTTAACTCGTTATCAGTTCTAGTTTGTCACTGGTTTAAGTTTATTAGTCTTGATATCTTGTTTATAGTTCTGTCTGTTCATTGGTTGTCTTGTTACCCTTGTGCATGTATTTAAACCCTCATGTTTGCCATGGTCCTGTGTCAGGTATTGTTAATGTTCAGTTGTTTGGTTGTCCAGTCCAGTCCAGGTTTATGTTTACGTTTTTTCGATTTAATGTTTATGAATAAACTGCACTTGGGTTCACCATCATCATCGTCTTCGTCTGCCTGTCATTGCCAAGCTACGTGACACTCACCAGCCTTATTGCTTCAGAGAGAGTTATGTTCTCAAGTTTCCTCTTGAGCAGCTTTGGGTTGGTCTCACATTTAGAAGAAATATCGATGTCTTGAATAGTGACCCTTGAAAGCAACAGAGAGATAAATGTAGAGGAAACCATAAACAGAAATGACAGATTTATTTGAATTACAGATCTTCTTAACGCAACATGTCACTATTAAGATGAGGCCTCACCTGTTGCTGGTCTGATCTGGGGTTCCAGAGGTCTTCTGAGCAGCATCACAACACAATGAGTCTGGTGAGGCTGTTGGAACAGAAGGGGAAGTTTGTGTGCTGCTGGAGGGGGTCAGTTCAAAAGCTGAACCTGGGCTGGAACACATTGACTCGGCCGGAGAAAGATTCCGAAGCAGGAAATCATCATCCATGGGAATGTATGGTGCTAACATCTCCAGATCCAAACCAACAGCCTAAATAAACCATCAAAACCATCAGCACCATTCACCTCACAAAAAACAACAGAATTGTAGCACATATAGACACAAACAGCTTATATCATGAGAACTTTAAAACCACAGATTTTCATTTTCGGCAGGTTAACACTTCAAACATTAATTCTGAATGTTTGGAAAAGCTCAAAACCAAAAAGGACACGCCTTTTATTACTCTTTCCAGATCAATCCATGTACTTGTGTAATAAAGGGTGTCTTGGACTCAATATCCATGGAAAAAAGTCTCTCTACGTGATCTGTTTTTAGCTGGTTACTTAATCCTGAATCCATGAGGAGATTAGCCTGAATTTAAACAAACAACATTGAAAACCTATTCATGTCACATTTAATATAAATTTATTATAGTGTATAGACTATAAAAAGTATGAGGGAGTGTGGAGAGGGGGAGTTGTTACACTTTTTATTCTAGTGGATATTTCTCTTGGTAGAAAAAACAGATGTTGGCCTTTTGTAACAATTGCAGGGCATATTAGCACACTTTATGGGGTAAAATGCCACAATGAAACAGCCTATTATAGGATTTTTAGTAAAGTTAAAAAAAATTATGAATCACAAAAAAAAAAATCATTAAACTGTAAAAATGTAAAAGTAGAACCTCAACCTGACATTTATGAATGATAACGTTGTTGTGAGGACACAGTTAAATTTTCTGATTGAAATCTAACCTAAATTATAGCTGAACATTGCCTGAATTTATGCCAGCATGGTTTATTATATTTATTTCATTTGTTTTAGCAAGAGCTATGGCAAAAATATAATGATATTAACATTTTTGTTTGGAGGATAGAATTCACAATATTACTCTTTCGTTTTTATTTTTTTTTTAAGACAGTTTTGAACTAAGAGCTTGAAACCAACAAACAAAATCACTGCTAAAGACAATAAACATATGTGTATTTGGACTTTTTATTCAAAACTTTATAGTTACTGAAATATAGCCCGTGTGACAACTTCCTCATATGACAACTAGCCCAGGTCTCTATTATAAAGTATTGAAAGTATGTAAAATCGAAGTATAAGGAAAGTTTACTGTAAAAATGTGACTAGACTCTCTCTGGGATCTGGAAGAGTCAGAAGCAGAGGACTGTGGGGAGGAGAAGCCATCTGGATGCTTTTGAGCTGTAGAGGTGTCAGCATCATGTAGGGTGGAGCAAAGGGCATCATCAGGAGGAGAGAGGGGTGAGAGTGGCAGTAGAACACTGGAGGAGGGCAACATAACATCATTGTAGAGAGGAATGTCTGTCAACACAGAGATCGCTGAGTCTGCAAGAATTCCAAGAAAGGACATTACATTTGTAGATCTCCATACATCTATATAAATGAACTAAATGCACATTATAAACTAATAATTCATGAACCTTCACATCAATTGAACAATATTATAAATGTCTAGTTATTCATTAACTGAACTGTGAGATATGTTAGGTCATATTGAAGAATACAATATGTTGCATGCAAAAGGACGATTTAATTTTAATAAAAAAAAACAAGAGATAGAATGAAAGTTTTGGAATAGCATTCTATCATTGTAACACTTCCCCCATTAATCCAGACAAGAGGAAATGTGAGACGACACTCAGTCTCAAATAGTCAAATACAGAACATAAACGAGGGCAAGGCTTTACAACTAAACATAAATCTCTGCTGTTTCTCCGCCAAACAGTGCGCACATACACTCAGGATCATCTTTTCTCTATGGGCTTCCCGTCTCTCTTTATATCTCCCCAACACCGCTCACTGAAACACAGAACAGCTGTTAGGGTAATTACACACAGGTGCAAGTCCTTCCCATTCATTCCTCCTGGCCTCGCCCCTAATTCACAAACCAGCACTCGGCCATGCCCCCATCGCCACATTCCCCCATCGCCGGGGAGCCCTTGGCCTGTCATTTATCCAACCCCAACCCCCATTTCTAGAGAGGAAATCCGCAAAAGCCATATATGCCCCTGGCCTGTGGAACACCTTGAACTTAAATGGCTGGAGAGCTATATACCAATGGGTGATCCACGCATTGGCATCCTTCATGCGATGGAGACACTGGAACAGGGTATGGTCCGAACAGAGGGCGAAGGCCTGTCACATCAAATAATAGCGAAGGGTGAGGACCACCCACTTGAACGCCAAGCACTCTTTGTCGATCATGCTGTACTTAGTCTACCTTACCGAGAGCTTGTGGCGTATATACAGCATGAGGCGCTCTATCCGAAGTATTGTCTGTAAAATCAAAGGAGGGAGAAGTCAGGAGCATGTAACAATGATCCACCACACAGTGCAGCCTACACTTTCGTAAAAGCCTGCTGACATGGCTCCATCCACTGGACCGGGTCTTGTGCCCCCTTTTTAGTGAGATCAGTCAGCGGGATGGTAATGGTCAAATTATTTGGCACAAACCTTCTATAATTGCCCCAAAAACTGTCTCACCTCCTTTTTGGTTTTGGGTCTCAGGCAGGTCGCAATTGCTGCGGACTTATCCATTTGTGGATACACCTGTCCATGACCCAAGTGGAAGCCCAGATACCATGAACACATCAGAGAATTCTCCTTGCAGCCTGGCAACATCTGTGACTTGTGATGGTGAAAGGTGGTCTTCACAAGTGTGTTTTTTAAGTTCACCACCGGTCCAAGCTCCTCCCTCCCAGGAACCACCATTGCCAAAGTCACGGGGACCGCCTCTCTCCATGGTTTTAGGAGATTGAGGTGGTAAATCTGACATGCTCTGCCTCCATCCATTAGTATAACCTCATAATTGATTTCCCCAACATGCCGTGTGACCTCAAAGGGCACTTGCCATTTGGCAAGTAATTTAGAGTTGTGAGGAGTAATACAAGGACTTTCCCAGTGCAAATTCCCATAGACAAGTACCCCTATTATACAGTCGGCTTTGACGTTCTTGAGCCTGGAGCAAATTCTCCTGTTAATTGCCCCAGTGTGTGGAGTTTTGCTCTCAGTTCAAGAAAGTATTTAATTAAATTTTTGCTGCTTGAAGGTCCCTCATCCTAATTTTCCCATAGGACATCAAGCACATTGTGCGGTCAATGCCCGTACCATAATTTAAATGGGGAGAAACCAGTGGAGTCATGCAGGACCTCTCATACTGCAAATAATAGGGGCTTGAGCCATTTGTTCCAATTTCAAGTGTCTTCGTACACAAACTTACGAATCATATTCTTTAGGGTCTGATTAAATTGTTCAACCAAGCCGTCCATTTGGGGGTGATAAATGCTGGCCAGAATCAATTTAATACACAATAAATCATACAGTTTGAGTACAGTATGTGACATAAAAATTGTGCCCTAATCGGTGAGGATATCTTTTGGAATCCCCACTTGGGAGATTATTATGAAGAGTGCCTCTGCAATACTACAAGCAGAAATGTTAAGTAGAGGCACTGCTTCCGGATATTGCTTTGTGTAGTCCACCAGAACCAACACAAAATGATGCCAGTGTGCCATCTGCTCTAATGGCCGATGAGGTCCATGCCAATTCTTTCGGAAGGGACCTCGATCAATGGAAGGGGACGCAATGGCGCATTTGCGGTGGTCGGAGGATTCACCAGCTGACATTCACGACATGCCGCACATCAATTGCAAACATCCCTGCGAATGCCTGGCCAATAGAAATGGGCCATTAGGCGGATTAGTGTTTTTTTCTTGCCTTAAGAGAACCGCCATCGGATTATGATGAGCCGTCTGGAATAACATTTCCCAACGGCTCTTTGGTATCAGCAAATGGGTTGTTTCTTCCTTTGTCTGAGCATCCTGCATTATTCAATACAACCGATCCTTAATAATTGAAAAATACGGGAATGAGAGTGCCAAAACTGGCTTGAGGTGTTGACCGTCAATCCCTTTCACTTGGTCAAAAGCGTGCCTAAGGGTCTCGTCTCGCATCTGCTCAAGAGGGAAATCCCCTGCAGGGAATCCCCTAAGGGTGGGGGAAGCTGTGGCTATGGGCCCATGAGATCTATAATTTCATCTGTGTCACACTCCTCTGCCAGCAGCCACCGCCAACAGGCGTCACGGAGCTGCTGGGCGAATGCGAATGGCAGCAAGTGAAAGCGCTGTCAGTGTTGTTTCAGACTCTGGCCGACCTGTTGCAAGATGGCTTTCTTCAGGTCCTAATACCCCAGGAGGTTGGTAATGGGGAGTTGTTGTGCGGCCAGCTGGGCTTCTCCTGACAGCAGCGGCAACAGCCAGACCGGCCACTGGGTTTCTGGCCACCCCGATGCTTCCGCTGCCTGCTCAAACAACTCCACGAAGGCCTCCGGGTTGTCTTCTTGTCTTATCGTGAACGTGAATTGGGACTTGGCGGAGCGTGCAGTCGGGGTTGCACCAGGAGATTCTGCCTGGGTTATCAAACTCTGCAACACCTGTCGATCATCCACTTGAGCACGCAGGAGGGCCTGGAAGCGCTGCCTCTGCTCCTGACGCAGCTCGGGCAGAGTCTGATGGTGGTTTTGGTGGATGCTGGCGAGAGTTTTGATGAGATCGACGAAGGACGAGGACTCCTTGAAGGCGTACCTACCTCAAAAATCCTGGGTTTCGGCACCACTGTAACACTTCCTTAATTAATAAAAACAAGAGAAAATGGGAGACGGCGTTCTCAGTCTCAAATACAGACTTTATTCAGACAAAAGATAATAAGCTTCAGCCAAAAATAAATCCTTGCTGTTTCTTCGCCAAACAGGGCACACACAGTCAGGATCAGCTTTTCTCTCTGGGCTTCTTGTCTCCCTTTATATAATGCCGCTCACTGAAACACAGATCAGCTGTTAGGAAAATTACACACAGGTGTGAGTCCTTTCCTTTCATTCGTCCTGGCCTCACCCCCCATTCACAAACCAGCGCTAGGCCACGCCCCATCACCACAATCATGTACTACTCATATACCATACTTTCTGAAGTTTGCAGCATGTATACTGTACTATGTATTTATTTTCAACATGATATCAGGAACATGATATCTTGCTGAATTAAAAAATGTAGGTCATACGACAACAATCTAGTATTCTACTTTTTTAAATGTTTATCATTGCATATTCCATACTGTTTCACATACAGTGAAACTATCTAAAAGAATAGTAGGCAGTTTAAAGTGTATTCTGCACAGTATGCAGTAAACAGTACGCAAGTATTCTTTTTCGAATATAGCTAAGGTAAGCAGGTTTCAAGTACACATACACAAATTAGATTTTCCTTTGTTGAACCAATAAAACAAAATGAATGTCTTAAATTAAAAATATTAGGGATTAGTGATGGGTAAAAATATAGATTTTCTGATTAATTGTGATCTCCATCTGAGCAATCCCAATATCGATTCTTAAAATCACAAGATTGATCTCTCACTCAATGCGGAGATAAACACTGTGTTTTATGAGTAAAAGTTTGGTTTGACTCATTCCATGTACCGGTAATGTGTCCAAAAACGGGATCCACACAATCCATTTGTCATAGAATAATGTCTAACTAATTATAATTCTAATCACACATAGCACGGATGCACTAAAGAGGCTGTGTGACTGCACTCAACCAAAACAACACTCCTGTGAGACACTGCCATTATTTTTAAAGAGACAGTGCCGATTTAGCACTTGTCCTAAGCAATGTCTGATCAATTTAAATTATTCATATATACAAATAACAAGTAACAATATTTACAAACAACTCCCATATATTCCATATGATGTCTTTAAATTGCTTATATATGTGTGGAAATTATAACTTAATGAAATCTTCTGGGTTCAGTACAAGTTAAGCTTAATGGAAGTTACAGTGAGGCACTTACAATGAAAGTGAATGTGGAAAATTTTTGTAGGGTTTAAAGGCTGAAATGTGAAGCTTATAATTTTATTAAAGCACTTACATTAATTCTTCTGTTAAAACTCGTGAATTATTTGAGCAGCTAAGTTGTTTAAATCATAATTTTTACAGTAATTTTAGGGTTTGAGGGTTTGTTGACGTTACATAGTCATGGCTACGAAGTTTTAAAATTGGCTATAATTTTACACAGAAAATCTTGGTAAGTGATTTTATCACACTGAAATCATTTTAACACACATATTGTTTATGTCTAGTGGCTATACTATTGAAACAGTGAGTATTTTAACATTTTTGTATTGGCCCCATTTACTTCAATTGTGAGTGCCTCACTGGAACCCATATTTTTAGGTGATAAATATTTTGCAGTAATTAATATTATGCCACAAATGCTGTTGATTGAGCTGAACTTGTATTGAACCCAGAATATTATTTTAAATATACCAACATTAATTGGAATTAAAATCGAGAGCTTGTGAATTGGAATCAATTCGGGAAATCTTTATCAATACTCAACCCCAAGGCCGTAGCTAGTGGGGTGAAAGGTGGAAATTCTAGGGGCCCATGGGTCCAGAAGGGCCCCACTACAAATTCGAAATTGTATTTTTAATAGGAAAGGCGCCCAGAGCAATATACAGTCAGGGGGCCCAGAATACCTTGCTATGGCCCTGCTCAACCCTAATAAGGATGTCAATAGATCAACCCCATACTGATTGATGAATAATCATCCATATTAATGATAACGTTAAATAATGTTTAGTCTTTGTTTAAGTGTTCATTAAGGGGATTGAGCCACTTGAGCCTTACTGATGGTGTTGTCGGGGTACAAATGACAATAAAAAAGTTTGCAAATAGTGGTGTACATGACCCTGAAACTTCCAGAACTGATGGTCCAATGTCAGTGCAACTAAGAGATTTGGTTTACATTAGTCTGTGTGGTGTACAGACCTGTGCTGTTGATATCCAGTGTAATGACGGTGTGTCCTACTGCTGGGTCTGTAAGTGTCTCTGGCTCCCCCTTTAAATTGTCATGTAGCACTGCAGGTAAAAACTCTTCTCCCACACACTGCTCTTCCTTCGCATCTGCCTCTTTTCTCAAGTCTTGACTCTTGAATCCTGACTCTTTCTTCTCTTCTTTTACCATTTCTGTCTCATCTTCCCCTTCCTGTTTTATTTTTGTACCATTGGTCTGTTGGAGCGACAGGATTTGTTTGGGCTGTTCTATATCACTGCAGAGTAAAAAGTATGAACAAACAAACAACATGAAGGAAGGGAATGCAAATGTTTTTGGACAAAATGGGAAAAAGAAGTAAAAGACCATCTGTGAAGGGAATGCGTTATGTTCTGGGAGTTTTGTCACGGAATAGTCACAGACTTAAAACAAATTAAAGGGTGGCAAGCTTCAATCTTGTAGTGTGCACTTGGCTGTATACATGTCAACTCACAAATAAACACATATGCAATATCTCACCTGAGAATGTAGTTGACACAGACCACACACTGTGGCTGGGAGTTTTTACCGTTATAGATCACAGTGGCCTGAGTTTCTGCCCAAACAAAGCCTCCTGCTTTAGCCAGCAGACGGTACTGTCCTGTACATACCTGTCCCTTCACAAACACTGCCAAGAAAGACACATAAACTAAAGTTTTTATATATCTATATTTAGATTTACATAATTAAACAGCATTCTTCAGGAGGTATCACATGTATCTGTATATATGGTCTTACGGTTGTGGTGTGTTTTGGTCAAATGGTCAGAATCCAAGGCGTGATAGTATTCATACACAGAATGCTGCATCAGATCCACTGGATGAAAGCCTAACAAATCTGTTATCCTGAAAACACAAATAAACACCAAGTAATGTATAAATACACAAAATACAAGTTACCTACTGCTCTGTGACACTACAACCTTGTACTGGTGACTGGTACATAAAACTAGATCAACAAAATGTCTAAACTGACAAGTCTAGCGTTAGTGGCTGTGACTCTTCCCAGTTACTCAATTCTTAAAATCTGTTCACCAGAAAAACTCCTGTCCCTCCAAAAGATTAATTCACTAATTAGTTCAATGAACCTTGCTGTACCAAAGCAGACACTTCTCTCTACATAAAGGAAGGAAATTGTCAGTGCATGGAAGTGAATGAGTATGCGTCACTATGTCACTTAAATTATTCTTTAAGTGAAAAAACAACTGAACATTCATTACCAAACAAGTCTACTTTTGTCACACATTTTAAAGAAGGCCAAAATGTCTGTTTAGCTGTAAATGCCTCAAGTATGATAACATGATTAATGTATTTTTTCTTTTACTTACCAGGCGCAATGTCATTCTAATGCAAAACTGCTGCACAACATGACACAATTACAACCAATCAGAACATTTGATGTTTAATATATAGATGTATGCAATGAGAATCTGGACCAATGAGATTTCACTATAGGTGGGGCTACCCAGTGTGTAGCAACTGACAAAATTTTGTGCCACTTATCACTTGTCATTCTTGGTTAGGACATAAATTCCAAATATACGTGGAAGAGATAGCGGTTATCGCTTGTTGCTTTATCATGTTGCCTGGTTAGGACTAAAGCATTAAATCATGTTCTCAACAGGACAGGTGTAATTGCGCAGGTGCACTGGGATTTTACCTCTCATCACAATAGGTGAAGCGCATATCCAAAGTGTGGCGACTGAGGAACGTTCTAGAATCCAGAGGCGCCTCAATATTTGCCGGGTGGGGAATAGACACACAGATCAGCACCAGGTATGTCGAACACACACTTTTTTCCTCGCATTCACCCTTCTGAAAGCCATCTGCTGTGTGGATATGGCCCGAACAGTGCAACACCTGTCAGAGAGAGAGGCTTATAGGGATATATATGGATACAGATTCACAGCAAATGCTTTCAAAGTAACATTTGCCCCCATGACTGAATGAATGAGGGGTGGTACCTTCCAGGAGGCTGATTTGATGTTGACAGTGCGCCCTCTGCTGGTCAGGGTACATTTCATCCTCAATAGAAAACGTCTGTCTGTGTGCTGTTCCTTTGCTTTCTTAGATACACCTGGGGGTGGGGGGGGAGGGGGTGGAGTGATTGTTTGATTATGTGTATGTGTGTGAGAGAGAGTATTACCTGTCTTGTGTGCCAGCATTTCTCTGAGCTCCTCATTGTCACATGGATGAGTAAACTCAAACACACTGTGTCCAGTTAGGTCGATCTACACAGGATGAAACAATTTAATACAGACACTCACATAACATTACCTGTCTTGTGTTCCAGCATTTCTCTGAGCTATTCGTTGTCACATGGATGAGTAAACTCATGTCCAGTTGGGTCGATCTACACAGGATGAAACAATTTAATACAGACACTCACATAATTCATGTCATTATTCACATTTCTTTGGCCTGGCTAAACATTCATAGCTGGTGACTGAAACTAAGTCAAGGAAGCTAGCCTGTAATTTAAAAAAAATGTTTTGACACATTTTGACTCTTCTACATTTTACATAGCCCTGATTAACGTATAGCTCTGATTAATGTATGAAATGTGTTGGATAGGGTGACCAGATATTTTAACCTCCTCAACTCTTTGCGCTGCCTCTCACAAAAAGCTCAACATTTACACATACTGTGAAATAATCGCCAAAAATGTGTCTAATTCTTCAGAAAAAAACCCAAATTGAAAAAAGACTCCAAAAAAAATATATATATATATATTTTTTTTTGTAAACATGTCATTCTGGTTCCGTTCACTTTATCTTCCTCCAAAGTCTTATTTTATTCCACTAGATGGCAGCACCATCCATCACAATATATAATTTTTATTTATTTTAATTACTGTAATTAAATTACTTTTTCAATGAAAATGTAAAGTGATTACTCTTAATTTTTCAGTAATTTAATTACAGTTACTTCTGATATAATTGTTTTAAATAGTGTATAGTCTATAGAACATTTCTAGTGAATTTAAAATTGAAATGTAATGTCTAATGTTAAAATGTATGTTTTCTAATTAAATGCAGCCCCCTTAAATTCTTTGGCCAGTTCATGAATAATTTATTTGAGTTTATGTGATTTATTTAAAAAATAATTAAAAGAACAATGTCTATGTCTATCCTTATATCTATGCCTATAACATGTCTATCCTTACATTTTTCATCTGTTGAGGCTGATAAGGGTTTTGGAAAGTAATTAGTAATAAGTAATGCAATTACTTTTCAGACAGAGTAATTAGTACAGTAAACTAATTACACTGTAGAAGATGTAATTAGTATTTAGTAATTAATAAATTACTAATAAATTAATAAATACTAATAAATTAATACAATTAACACATTAATTGGATTATTCACATAAGAAAGCTCACAGACAAGTAAAAAATGACTCATGATGTAGAAATGCAGATCCATCACATTTGGTTGTACATAAAAATATTCAGAACACTGAAACATAAAACTATCAAATATAATTCTACATATAATATTTAAGTTCATGTACTGTGTAAAAAAAAAAAGAAAGAAAAAATATGCATTTTCATGTGTTTTGGCCTCTTTCTGCCAGTCATTGAAAAACATTTTCATTTTAGCATTTCTGCAGCTTAGCTTGCTTACTTAATGCTTCTTTCATTGATGACAGGAAGTGGCAGCAAGTGCAAAAAGTTATTGTTACGGCAACCAGATACTTTGCAAGCTGATATGCCGAAAGACAATTTAGAATTAAAGTAGTTCAACCAGCGAATCAACCTGCAATGACAAAGAAACAGGTTTCCTTGTCTACAATTTCATCCTATTGAGAAACACAAACAGAGATGGTAGCTAAGCACAAAAAGGTCAGTGTAACATTGTGACAGGGCGGACGGTGGGGCCACACCCGGTCCCTTATTAGGCTAATCAAGCCTCCAAGAGGTATAAAGGCCAACTGCGGATGGTGGTGCGACAGAGAGAGAACGTTTACGGGCAGCTGACCATCATATGTGTGTGTTTGTGTCAATTGGTTTATTTCTTCATTAAACTATTATTTATATTGTCAAGCCGGTTCTCGCTTCCTCCTTTCCATCGTTCCCTTTACACTGGTGCTGAACCCGGGAAGGAGGAGGGATACGCCATAGTGGAGATCTACCATCCACATAGTGGGAGCTACCATCCACCCCAATGGAGCAGCCGCGGTCGTCTTCCGGGGGACGGAGGAGCCCGGCCGCCTGGAAGCAGAGGAACGGCTGCCGACTACGAGGGGAGAAGGGGCTCCTAACCGACAGCCTGGGGCGGTCAGGGCCGCTGCCAGGGGCAGAGTGACAGACTTTTGAAAAAGTGGGTAACGTGCATGTTATGTCCGAAATTGCCTTTAATTAAAATTTTATCACCTGAGGAAGGCCCAGACAATTGCTGACATTCTCTGACAGGTAGACCATATCACCATCAGCAGACAGAACCATGAGAAACCCATCCAGAGCTTTCAGAACTGAACTGTTCCATTGAGATTCCAATTCGGTCTCCACGCCCAGTACAGCTTCAGATAGAGACACAGACATAAAAAAACTGATTGAAATTGCTCTAAATAAATACACTATGAATATAGAAACAGATAATAGGCACACTTATCCAAACACAGCTCAAATACACCACAGATCTTTCTTTTTTACTCTGGCGCTAATCTGGCATTTGTCCGCTATTTCTCACCTGTGCCATCTCTCACCTGTGTCCAGTAGTTTACGCAGACGCAGGTAACTGAGAGCGAGTCTAATGACCGATGCTTTGTCCAGGTTAGAGGTGACACTGAGTGGGAAGGGCAGTTCTTTGGCCAGCTCATAGAACACCTCTGACTCTTTTCCTCTTCGACAGCGTGCAGCATCCCGAGATTTCTCCTTTCTTCGCTCTGAACTGACCCTGCCACAAACAAAGACAAACCACTATCAGGGGCCTGCGTTTTCAATGCCTTCAGCACAGACACATACAAACCAGTGTGCTGCACAGCCAAATACATTATAAGTTTACAATCCTGATTGAGTAATATACAGTCATGTGCGTAGAAATGGCTGCAATTCCACAGCATACACAAAAGCTGCAAATACTAGACGAAGTATGAAGAAGCCAAGTTTGGGGGTGGCAGTGACTCAGGTGGTAGAGCGGGTCAGCCACTAATCTCAGGGATGTAGGTTCGATTCCAGGCCCACCTGACTCCTCATGCCGAAGTGTCCTTGGGCAAGACACTGAACCCAAAGTTGCTCCCAATGGCAGGCTAGCGCCTTGCATGGCAGCTCAGCCGTCAATGGTGTGTGAGTGTGTGTGTGTGTGTGTGTGTGTGTGTGTGTGTGTGTGTGTGTGTGAATGGGACAAAGTGTAAAGCGCTTTGGTAACCGCTGAGGTTAATAAAGTCGCTATATAAGTGCAGACCATTTCCTATCTGTGAGATTTAGGAAGGGCAATAATCTCACACAATCAGTGCTGCTAAAACAGATAATCTTGCCACAAATCTACTCTTGTTAATATTCTTTTGTGCCCAGACACTTTTGCCAGGTTTATTCAGGTTAAATGTGATATTCGCCAAAGAGAGGAAAAAAACAGAAAAAGGTAACCAAACAATTTACAAAAGGGCATCAGAGAGGTCATATTACAGTATTTATGAGAAAGACAGATGGATCCTGTGATGGACCAAGAATCACAATATAGGAATGAAGCCCTAATTATCACATTTTGCACACCAGCAGTCATTTACTATTCATTGATTTCACCCTCCCTTTAGCTGTGAAGTCTAACAAATTGATTAACTAGATTACAGCAGTGATGTTGACTAAGATGGGTGATACCACTTATTTTCTTTTCAATCCGATATCAATAATTTCTTGGGATAAAATGGGTAATAAAATAGGTAATTTAAAAATATAATTTTTAGTCATAATTCAAGTAATTATTTTATTTTATTATTTTTTATGTTTTGTTTTTTCATTTGTGAGCTTAAACTTTCTAATAAGAAAATTATTAGACTTTTGTTTTGTTTACCCTTACAAAAATTAACTATGGTTTCTCTACAATAACTATATTTTAACCATGGGATTTAGTTCAACCATAGTTACAACACAATTAACCATGGTTACTACTACAATACTGCTGTAGTAAAACCGTGTTTTGTTTTGTTTTTACAATATTTTTGTGTGAGGATATATATTTTTGATACAACATCAGTATCGGAATAATCATTAATTTAGGATCGATCTGCCCATCACTAATGTTGACTACCTGTGAGAAACTGATGGGAGTGACATTTTGCCCTCCATAACACTCCATAATCACAGATGCTGTATATTGTTTTGTAATGTTGTGTCATGTGGAGCTGCACTGTGTAGTGTTGTGTTGTGTTGTGTTGGGTCAGAGGGGGCGCACTGGCTACAGCTGAATCATGAAGTTACTCCTACACTGAAGACAGTCACCTTATTAACAGAGACTTACTGGACACACAGCAGTTAAACCACTTTCATACAAAGATCCCTCTGTACAGTTATTGACATCATCATGTTTGCTGAGCTGTTCTCAGGGTGAAGATGGAAAAGCCAGTGCTCATAAAACATCCATGGACAAGACTAGTTAAGGTTCTGCCAGAGATGTCAACAGAGTTTAATCAACTCCTTAATTTTTACTTCCTCTCTCTCTATGTCTCTTTCAGGATTCAAGAATGGAATCATGATAGACCTGCTTTTATAGTGCCAAAGCAGTCAACCTTACACTTATATATATATATATATATATATATATATATATATATATATATATATATATATATATATACTGTATGTGTACTATACTATATCCTATATAGACCATTTCAAGGACGTCAACAATAACAAAGGAATTAGAATGGTACTGCGCATGACTGACCCTGAAGCATTTCCGGTAGCTGCATTTTTATTATCCAGAACTGTCAAAATAAAATGACTAGCACGTACTTTTAGAGTATAGCTAAAACAGAACAAATACGATATGTGTAAAAACTGAAAATAAACATTGAGGTGTCATAACTGGATCTTTTTCATAAGACTCTGAGTCAACAAATTTTCTCAAAGAACATCAAACATTTACATGAATTGACTTATACAGACAGGTTGTTGATACGGAGCACATCTACATGAGAGAGTCGATGAAAGGGTATCGTAGTTTAGATGCTCATAATTTCCTCAGCGGCAAGGTCGGAAATACTGGATCACTCCTGTTATAATCAGTGAAGCTATTGATGCTGCAAGCGCATGACATGCAGACAAGTTAAGGCTTTATTCATAATGTACACAAATGACTGCACTACTAACGACCCCTCTGTCAAGCTCTTCATGAAGGGAGGCTGAACAGCTGGCTGTCTGGTGCAGTCAAAACAACCTGGAGATGAACACACTCAAAACAGTGGAGATGAGAGTGGACTTCAGGAGGAACACCCCAACATTGACCCCGATCATCATTACGAACAGCACCGTGGAAGTAGTGGATTCATTCAGGATCCTGGGCTCTACCATCTCACAGGGCCTGAAGTGGGAGATCCACATAGACTCTGTTATGAAAAAGGCCCAGTAGAGGTTGTACTTTCTTCACCAGTTGAGGAACTTCAACCTGCTACAGGCACTGCTGATACAGTTCTACTCAGTAGTCATTGAGTCTGTCCTCTGACCTCCAATATCTGTCTGGTTTGGTTCAGCTACGAAATCAGACATCAGAACACTACAAAGGACAGTTCGGACTGCTGGGTGGATTAGTGGTTGTCCCCTGCCCTCCCTTCAAGAATTGTACACTTCCAGAGTGAGGAAAAGGGCTGGAACACTCTGGACCCCACTCACCCAGCCCACTACCTCTTTGAACTATAGCGTTCTGGCCAACACTTTAGAGCTCTGAGCACCAGAACTGTCAGGCACAAGAACAGATTTTTCCCTCAGGCCATCCATCTCATAAACAGTCAAACTGCCCCATTGAGAAATAATTATGTGCAATACACAGCTTAGTCTATTTATATGTATCCAACATATCCTACCTATTCTGCCATTACATTCCCTTGAACTGTATATAACAGATTTGCATTTGTACGTATATATATATATATATATATACAGCTCTGGAAAAAATTAAGAGATCACTCCAAATGCTCAGTTTCTCTGGATTCACTATTTATAGGCAAGTGTTAGAGTAAAATGAATATTTTTGTCTTATTCTATAAAATACTGACAATATTTCTCCCAAATTCCAAATGAAAAATATTGTCAATATTTGCTGGAATTGACAACTTGTCAAAATAGCAAAAAAGAAGCCGTGTTTTCAGATCTCGAATAATGCAAATACAACAAGTTCATATTAATTTATAAACAACACAATACTAATGTTTTTAATTAGGTAGAGTACAGAAATCAAAATTTGGTGAAATAACCAACCTGATTTCCAATCACAGCTTTCATGCATCTTTGCTCACTTGCCACCAGTCTTTTACATTGCTTTTGGGTGATTTTTGCCACTCATGGCTCATATTTTCAAGCAGGAATTCAACAGAGACTGGAATTAAATGGCCGCCATACATCTAGATATGCTGATTTAAGAAACATTTTTAGTGGTCTCTTAATTTTTTCCAGAGCTGTATATATTTTTTGTCTTATTATGTATTTCTATATATATACTTATATTTTCTATTTGCTTTATATTTTTATTCTATATTTTTTATGATCTCTGTCTTTTTGTTGTATTATTTGTGCACTGGAAGCTTCTGTCACCAAGACAAATTTATTTTGTGTGTAAGCATAATTGCCAACAAAGCTCATTCTGATTCTAATAATGAGAGCCACCCAGTCACATTTAGAGCCCATAAAGTAATACTCTGAATTAATTGGCCAGCTAAAATCTACCTATCAAACTTACTTACTTAGTCTGCTAATATTGTTGTATTGCAGTGGTTCATGTGTCCATTTGTGGTTGCTTTTTCGAAAATCGAAACACTTTCCGTTATTTCCGTTAGTTCCAGGCATCCAGGGAGTATCCAGCCACCAAACAACATGGTCCACATTTTAATAATGACATTTTATTACAATCATATTAACGTTAAACGTGTTAAAGTCACTGTGAATGAAGCGCCTCCTGCTGTTGTTTTGAATGAGTTTGACAAGTAGCCTAGTCGGAAATAAGACGTCACTTCCTTAAACCGACTAAAAGCCCTTGAAATGGTCTATATATAAAACACTTTCTTTTATCCCATTTTTATTTATCCCTAAATATGGAGAGACAACTATAATTAAGACATTTTTAGGTTGACTTCCCAGAAAAGTGTAAACGCTTTGGCTTTGTGGGCTATAAAACATGCTCTATTTGTTTGAGTATCCCAACCAATCCAACACAGCAACATTGGCTCAACAACACAATCTGTTTTGACAACTAATGGAAAAAGGATGGACGGTTCAAGAAACTTGTTTGAAAACATTATTATTACAGTCATTATATTTGTAACTCTGTTTGGTGATGGTAGAAACACACTTCGGACTTCAGAAACACACTGGCGCAGAAACACACTTCACCTTTAACTGTAAATGAACCAGTAGATTTTGCTGTAGATTTTTGAAAATGCCCTATTTGTCTGTTTCTCTATTTCTCTTATGGTCCCTCATGAGTCGATAAATTATTATATTAGAGAATGTTAAGCTCACATATACGAAAACAGACAAACACACTTGACCTCTTAGAGCTTATTTTGAGGTCTCCACACTTCACTGATCCAGTGCAGATCCAGAGCGTCTGGGTGCCGGCTAGCCTATGAGATGAATACAGCAGAGTGCTATAGAAACCCCCAGCTGTTTCACCACGCTTCCTGTCTGTTTCTCTGAATCACTCCACCTGTTTGATCATTATCAGTAAATACTTTAAGACTGATGAGAATAGTGAGGTTTTACTGCACCAAGCTATAGAAGATGAAAAAAAAGATCTAAAAGGTCTGTTAGTGATGCACAGACACACACACACACACACACAAATGAGCTTCCTGTCACTCCATATGCCATATTCCCTCTAACACAATCATACAATGAGGCAAATTTGCATATATATTATGAGGCTTTGTTATTTATTTTAGATGTAGTAGGCAATGTTTAGTAGGCAAGATAATTACAAGGTATATTACTAATATGCATCCATCATTTGCATATCTAGGTAACCTTCACACCACAATGACCATGACTACAGCAGTAGCCATGCTTCATAGCAACATTATGCAGATCCCTGGTTTAGGTTTGTGCGTGTGATCTCAACTGTAATGGAAAATGTACCATTAGTATATACCATGTGCATCACCTGAACACAATAGTACCACTGTGAAACAATTAACTAATCACAACATCCAGCTGAGAGAACATTAAAACGCCAAATAAGGCCATCATGCAGTATAGTCATCTAAAAAAAAAAAAAAAAAAACTCCCAAAGGCTATTACCCTCACTACAAGTGATCGGAACACACATAAGATAGCTTAAATAAAAACCAGACTTAAGAGCTGTGCAAACAAGTACTTATTAATTATAATTGTTCCAAAGATACTTGTATACTAATTTAAACCCATCTCTCACAAGAAACACCAGCGGTTAAGCATGTATGCTCTGACAAACAGCCGTAAATCTAAGAGATACTAGAAGCTCTTAGAGTAGAGTACTAAGAGCTAGTACTAGTACTAGTACTAGTAGCACTCTAGAATTCCAGACATCTCAGAATCCTTAGCCAGACTGTGGAGAGCAGACAGACGCCTTTATTGTGATCAAAGCCCCCTCTGTGAGTTGACCTGTGCCCTCAGCATGTTTTAATAATAATGATCCAATAAGGTTTCTGTCACTCACCTGCACTGTTTTCTCTCCCTCTGACCAGTACAAATGGATTCCTGCAGGGTACTACATGATTAATTATTGATAACACACATAAGGCACTCTTACTATGGCCTAAATATTTCAGCAAGGACAGTGCAAATACACTCTTGCAGTGGTGAGAGGAAAAATTTTCTACCTTGTGCATCTCCACTATTTACAACCTTGACCATCGGTATGAACCAATGGCTATAAAGCATCACAGTTATAATGGTTGCAGTGCCCCTGCATGAAATTATGTTTAATATTCTCTCTTTTTCACAGTAGATTTTTTTCACAAAGGTTTGAGTTGAGGCTTGCATTGTGTGTGAGAGAAAGGTGTGTGTCATTAGATCACACCGGCTTTTCAGTATAATCTAGGTTAATGCCATTATCCTATCCTTCAAAGCTCTCACAAAACTCTGAGAACATCTTACCATCGTGTGTTTATTACACCTATATAACACGAGTTGGCTTTTTTGTATGATTTTGCACGATGTTGTTCACATAAACACGTACAACTTCATCATGTGCACATTCACGTATGTCTAATGTGAAAGTAAGCATGAGTTCTGCACACAAGGTGTTAAGGACAAGCTTATTAATATTATGCCCTAACCCAAACCGCTTATATAAACCAATCAGTAGAGTGTGTAAATGTGATAGGAAGCTGTTGCGTGTGACAGAAGCAAGTAATTGTCACGTATTAGATGGAAACGGTGTCCAGCAACATCATTTGCTGTAGTGGAAGTCGTAGGGATTCAAACGAGTGCAGTTGCACGATATCATACGAATTAGAAAATTTTAGAAAGTTGTTCGAATCCTGATGATTTCACTGAGAGAGTGTGTAGCACAGATCTGTTAATGACATCCATATTTAAAATCTCTTCCATTAGAGGGCCAATTACAGGATTCACAACAAGAACATTATTCAATTAAAGGTCAACATCCTTCATCAGCTGTCTGATAATAAAGTTCCTTCTGTTTAAGAATTCAGTTTGTAAGAGGACGAATGGTTGCTTTGATTAGAGCAGAAATAATCTAACCTTTCTCAGCTTCATTTTACACCCCCAGGAATGACAGCAAAGACAGGCCACAAGCTGATAGCACACAGGGGACCTTTACCATAGAGCTGAGAGGAGGTGTCAACTGATCCAGTGCAAAACACCGACATCTCAGCAGAGTGCTTTCAGAAGAGAGGAGAGCAAAACTGTAGCCCTCACCTTCCTAAATCTGGTCACACTTTACATAACAGTGATCATGTTACAGAGTAATTACAAATACTGAGCTGTGCTAATGAACAATTGATCAAGTAGTTAATGATCAACAATTTAATTATAATTAATTCATTATTTTCTGAAGCAGCTTGTAATTAAACAATGTAGTGGTATAATGGTATAGTTCATTATATGCATGTAATATGTCTAACATGGACAAAGTAATGTAAACTATTGTGAACTATGGTCTTATAAATTCTCCTCCAAAGAAACAATATTGTCAAATTGAAAAGAGGGGTGTTGTAAATGTGTTCTTTACATCAGTGGCTTCTTTTATTAAAAAGGCACTAAACTGTATTTTCCAATAGTACTCCTGAGTGATCAGGTTGATTGTTAAAGGGAGGGGTAATAAATCAAACCCACTATGAGAGTGATGGTTCATATGAAATCACTCAGCACTGAGCATGTGCAATAAAACCACGTAGAAAAGACAGCAAAAAAAGAAAAAAAAAATCACATCTCTAATAAAAAGAAAACCCAGTTCTATCTGCATTCACACTGCCTCTAGTCTCGAAAGTGCATGATTTTCTTTCACTTTTCTGTTGTTCATAATTCTTTATTGTTTTTATGGAACACGGATTATATTAGTCTTAAGGTGGCTACAAATCTTGCAAACTACACCAAAAGTGTGAAAACATCCAGTCGTTGTAGAAGAAAATAACATTGTTTCATTCTTGCAGCATAAAAGAGGTCTGCATTATAAATATGACAACAGGTTATCTGGTGGAAATTATTGACACACATAAAGAGAGAGGGCGAGAGAGAGCGCGCGCGCAACGACAAACAGATGGCAAAAAGGATGACAAAGATCAGTTTGACAAAAATCCAATATCTAAACATAGACAGTGGTGAAACTGTGCAAATGACGCGTTTACCTTTTCTTCCCATGTGCGACTGTATCCATGGTCAAACGACACTAAACAAAACACCGTAAATCCCCCGCACGCTCTGTCGCTATAATTAATAAACAGTGCAATATATATATATATATCCAACCGGAGTTCCAGTGTTCGCTTTTAAAAGTTGAATTAAGTTGAAGTGATGGTTCGCCGTGTCATCCGTCGCTTTCTCCGCATCTGACTGTGACTAATCTCGTGGTCGCGCAGTCACATGCTTTGGACCATTCGGGAACGCGCAGCGCTCGAGCGAGGATATATATGGCACCTGAACTGACCCTTCAGTAGCGACCATTTACGCGCGAATAGTGCTACCATTAGCAGCCCAGTGCAAATAAGATCTAAAGTAGCCAAAAAACATCTACAACAACAGGAGTTCTGAAAATTAGATTTGATGTAGGACATTTATATATCTTAAAGCCACACCCACACTAATTTGTTTTCAGTTTCCTAACGTAATCATTTTCCGAAGAAAAAAAACATATTCACGGTAGGGCCAAATTTGTTTTTTGACGGGAATGAAAACGAGGCTGTGTGGGGAAACTTTCAGTCTCTTCAATAAAATGCATAGCCAATATAAAGCTCCAAGATCACATCTAATTTTCCGTAACTCACTTTTTCTGGAGTTTTTTTTTTTTTTTGTCTAATACAATGTTTTGGAAAGGTGTATTTTTTTTCTCTCCTTTACAATGTTTCGTCAGCAGAATGATCCAAAACACAATTTAAACAACAATAAACTCTATTGAAAAGACTGTACGTCTATCCCTCACAACCTTGTCCTCATTCCTGTCAAACATTACAGTGCTTTGCGAATAAGGTCGATAAGAGCAATTTCAAAAAGCACTGTTTTTGGTGGAGGAAACAAACCATTTTAGTGTCTAGGCCTATTAGAGGTGTAAACATCACAAAATTAATGCATTTTCAAAGGAAAACGTTTTTCGTTTAGGAAAATGGTTTCCTAAGCAACCAAATTCGCCCGGTTGCTAGGGAGGGTAAAGTCACATGGGGTAATCTCCTCCTGGTCGCTATGTGTGGTTCTTGCAGAGAATAGCATGGGCCTCCACACGCACTATGTCTCCGCGGTAAAGCTCTTAAGAAGCCACGTGATATGATGTGCAGATTGAAGGTCTCAGACAACTGAGATTCATCCTCCATCACTCGGATTTAGGCAAGTCACTACACCACCATGAGGACTTAGAGCACATTGGGAATTCCAAATTGGGGAGAAAAGGGGAGAAAAAAAGGGAAATTCTAGTTTCCACCAAAAAATCATAGTTCTTTATGTTTGTGCTATTGTTGCAAAACCAATTAATATGGGTTTATATGGCAATTAACATGGAATGTCAGAATCTGTCATTTTCTTCAGTAGCTTTTTAATGGCAATGGTGGCTAATATTACGTTGCCAAAGAAAACGTCTCGGTTACTGATGTAACCTCCGTTCCCTGATGGAGGGAACGAGACGTTGTGTCGATGAGTTGACACTAGGGGTCGCTCCTGCGGAGCCCAGACATCTCTGATCTTGAGAAAAGCCCAATGGAATTTGCCGTGTGGAATTTGCATGCCACTCCCAGGGACATACGGGTATAAAAGGAGTGACGCTGCAAACACACATCAGGTAGCGCACTGAAGACCCGAGCCAAAGACCCGGCCATTTCAGCGGTTGGTTCAGTGTTGTGGCAGGAGGGACACAATGTTTCGTTCCCTCCATCAGGGAACGGAGGTTACGTCAGTAACCGAGACATTCCTTATCTTTCACTCACTCGACATTGTGTTGATGAGTTGACATTAGGGGTCCCAATGGAAAATGCCGAATTGGGAATTGGGATCGTAGGCCAGCAGGGGTCGGCACGTGCTGGCCGTGATATGCCATAGTGATGGCATCGAAGACCCAGTGGGCAATCCTCTGTTTGGAGAGAGCTCTTCCCTTCCGCTGTCTACCAAAGCAGACAAAGAGCTGATTGGAGCTTCTAAAGCACTGTGTGCGATCCAAGTAGATGCGAAGAGCATGCACCAGACACAGCAACGCCAAGGCTGGGTCTGTCTCCGTCTGGGACAATGCTTGGAGGTTCACCACCTGATCCCTGAAAGGGGTCATGGGAACCTTGGGCACGTAGCTCGGTGGGGGTCTCAGGATGACGTGAGAGTAAGGTCCCCGAGGAAGAAGGTCCTACCTCAGGGGAATTCACCAGGGGAGGCTGTCGTGACCTAAGCATAACCTGTCACGACAGCGCATCCGCTGTGCTATTGAGGTGGCCCGGGATGTGGGTGGCTCGAAGCATCTTGAGCCACAGCGGACTCCAAAGGAGGAGACGATGAGTGAGTTGTGACATTCAACGAGAGTGTAGGTCACCTTGTCGGCTGATGTACACAATCATCGTTGTGTTGTCCGTCTGGATCAACACATACTTGCCCCGGATCAACAGCTATAGCCTCCTCAGGGCAAGTAGTACTGCCAGCAACTCAAGGCAGTTGACGTGCCAACACTGTTGCGGGCCAGTCCAAGGGCCAACTATTGAGTGCCCATTGCATACGGTGCCCCAGCCCCGTTGGGAGGCATCTGTCGTAACCACGACGTGCCTGGGGACCTGGCCTAGTGTAACTCCTGCCCGTAGGAATGCTAGATCTGACCAGGCTAGATCTGATCAAGACAAGGACGTGCGGCCAGGACAAGGACGCGGTGTGTGTCGTGGCATCATGCTCATCTCTCGACTTGGGTCTGTAGCCAGTGCTGAAGTGGTCTCATATGCATCAACCCAAGCGGTGTGACTGTCGCTGAGGATGCCATATGCCCCAGGAGCCTCTGAAAGGATTTCAGTGGGACCAATGTGTTCTGTCTGAACACATGCAGACAGTTCAGCACTGACTACGCACGCTCGTTGGTGAGGCGCGCATTCATTGAGACCGAGTCTACTCCATACCGAGAAAAAAAGAGATGCTCTGAACCGGGGCGAGCTTGCTCTTTTCCCAGTTGACCCAAAGCGGCCGAGGTGCCTGAGCACCAGGTCCCTGTGCGCACACAACATGTCCCACGAGTGAGCTAGGATTAGCCAGTCATTGAGATAGTTGAGGATGCGGATGCCCACTTCCCTTAGCAGGGCAAGGGCTGCCTCTGCGACTTTCGTAAAGGCACGGGGGTGCAAGGAAAGGCCGAAGGGGGGGACTTTGTACTGATATGCCTGACCTTTGAAGGCAAACCGGAGAAATGGTCTGTGTCGAGGAAGAATCAGACATGGATGTAAACGTTCTTCAGGTCTACCGCCGCGAACCAATCCTGATGCCAGATGCTCGCTAAAATGCATTTCTGCGTGAGCATCTCGGTGGGAGTCTATACAACCGTGGTGCGCGAGGGGGAGGGCCGCTGGAATGTGCCGTAGATCCAACTGCTTAGAGAGATGGAGGCGGCAGAGGAATTCAGCTCTGTGAACTTGCTCGCTCGACTCCGAAGAAGATATCTGATGTGTGTTTGCAGTGTCACTCCTTTTATACCCATATGTCCGGGGTAGTGGCATGCAAATTCCACACGCCAATTTCCATTGTTCTTTTCTCAAGATCAGAGATGTCTGGGCTCCGCAGGAGCGACCCCTAATGTCAACTCATCGACACAACGTCGAGTGAGTGACAGATAAGGAACTAGGGTATTTTGGCAGACACTATGACTTTTAAGGTACATTTTTGTGAGGGAACAGATTGGAATGTTGCAACTAGGTCTTATAATTGACATGCATCAGCTAGGCAACTTTTCATGTATAAAATTTCTCTTTTTGTATTTTATTTATTTATTTATTTTTTTTTCAAGCATTTTCCAACCCCTGAAAATCTGGAAAGCTGTTATTTTCCTCAAATTCCATCCCCGTGACCAGGATGAAACGTGCAGACCAGCATAAACCATCTGTCTCATCTTATTCCACACAGGCCATGGAAAACACTGAAGAATTTTCCCCGAAACCAGTAACTGCAAACACTTGTGGGGACTGTTTAGAGTGTTTAAACACTTTGAGCAAACATTTAACAAATGCACTGCCTCTCCAGAATAATTGAGGGATATTAGAGCATACCTTTGACATTGTAATGCTTTGAAAGTCACAATGTACCCTTTTCATATTTCCAGGTTTGAACATATAAGTTAACTATAGCAGGGTACATGAGGGAACATAGCAAATATGTCGTCTTCCCATTTGCTCCAACAGCAAAATAAATAAATCCATTATTCCGTTTTCATGACTTTCCAAAAGAGGAAAAAACTTGAAGGAGATTATGGCAGTCAGAAGAGAGAAAGATGTAAAATTTACTTTCACTCCCTTAAACAGCTAAATTTAAAACACCATTGTGGTATTATTATTATTATTATTATTATTTATTAATGCCAGGGTAAAAGTAACATTGAAGAGCCCATATTATACTTATTTACAGGTTCATAAGTTTTTTACTAGAATAGGTTTACATGCTTTTATTTTCAAAATTAAAAATGTAGATTTTTTAAGCGAGACTGCTCTGATTGGTCAACCGCTTAGAGCCTGTGTTGGAAATGTAACCCCCCTTACCATAACCAAGTTTCAGCTCCCAAGGCTTCCTGAGCAGTGCATTCCTGAGGCAGGCATTATGCAAATGTATTACATAGTTAGTGCTTTGTAACTTTGCAGACATTTACATGCAAAATTAGCTATATTACACACTAAAGGAAAGGTAGAATCCCAAAAATCTAAATTTGGCCTCTAAATAATTTAATTAAAATATTTAGAAGCTTGATTTACACTGCTAAATTAAGACAGATATGCATCATTACAGTGTGTGAAAAGGGTCTATTAGAAGTTCTGTAAAAGGAAGTTTAAGAACATTTCTATACTCTGTACAGGCAGCTTCAGGCTCGGACTTGTTCAGTTTCCTAGCAGTGAGTTTCTTTGAGTCCAGCTTTAAATCAAGGGGCTGTTCAAGGGA
This sequence comes from Moxostoma hubbsi, assembly GCA_032164185.1. Taxonomy (NCBI): domain Eukaryota; kingdom Metazoa; phylum Chordata; class Actinopteri; order Cypriniformes; family Catostomidae; genus Moxostoma; species Moxostoma hubbsi. The sequence goes on from JAVLUX010000034.1 coordinate 14,018,220, forward strand.
GAGCATGGTGGGCAACAACAGAGCTAAATGAGTGCACAGTCATGCTCCATCTCCACTGTGTCCTTGAGGGAAACATTTGACCCTGAACAGAATTCCAATGCAGGGACTGTCCATGTCCTTGGCCTACTATACAATATGTTGTTTTTGGATGAAAGCTTCCCTGCAAAATTACATTTTCAATTTATTAACAGAGCCACTGCCGGATTGTGGTAAAGAATGGTAATTCTGTGTGCATATGAATGAAGAAAGCAGATGGCCACGTGCCAACTCTAATCTGCAATCATCTTCTCCGTTGTCCTGTTTAGAGATGATCCCTCCCATCTCTCAGCAGAGGCTGAATGGACACAAAGGGACTTTAAAGAGAGGGATCAAAAAAACATCTTTCACGCAGCTCTTTGGTGAAGTAGCACAAAGGACATAAAGCTGCACACACACACACACACACACACATGTATTATTGCTGTCAAGCCTCATTTTGCAACAAACAGAATCTTGGTGAACACTGAAGAGCGGCCCTACAGGTGAAGGACTGGTTTGTACACAACTGCCCCTTAAAACACAGTAGATAAAAATGTGGCTATGATATATGTGTACTGGTGGTGGCTTAGTGGGCTAAAGCACATATCTGGTAATCAGAAGGACGCTGGTTTGATCCCCACAGCCACCACCATTGTGTACTTGAGCAAGACATTTAACTCCAGGTTGCTCCAGAGGGATAGTCCCTTTAATAAGTGCACAATATGTTGCTTTGGATAAAAGCGTCTGCCAGATGTATAAATTTGAATGAGCAAAGTCCGCCAGGCTGAGATTTCTCTTGATGTCTTTTTCACCACAGGGACTCCTGATCTAATGATGCTACCCTTAATTTATCAAGACAAAATCAATAGAGTAAACATAATCGATCAAAAGATGAGTGTTTAGGGCTTAAGTAATGCTAAGACTGAAATGGATTTTCTGCATCCAATATGTATGGGCAAAAGAGAAATCAATAAAATGTAATTATGGCCCATTGGACCTCGGAATGGCTAGAAACTGATCTGTCACCAAGGCCCTTTAAGAGGCGCATTATGGAGGGCTAATTTTATAACAGCTGGAATGAGCTGGGAAGGCATCAGTCTGTCGCCAGCACACAAATTGACAATTAAATCTGGACCACACACTTCCAAATCAGCTTGTTCAGTGCATTTATATTGACATGCATTCTAAACAGCCACATTACCAGTGTTGGGTGTAATCTGACTACAAAGTAATCAGTTACCATAATCTAATCAACTTTTAAGTTAAAAAGTAGTGTAAAATTACACTTAAAATTCTTGTAATCAGATAACAGTTACTGACTTTCAATTAATTTATTTTCTTTTAAATATTAGTTTTTTTTATATTTATGTTAAATACATTAAACATGACTTTTCTAGTTTTAAATACATAAAATCGATGTCCCTACCCTATAGACTACACCTAAACCTAACCGATAGTGTCATAAAAGCAAAAGTGAGATAATTTTGTGGTTCTTTTATGACACTTTCAGTCCACGTTATTACCCGGTTTTCCACATTCAAAATCCAATGGTCTATTAATTGAGTGATACAGCACAACTTAGTCACATTGGAAAAAGCTTGTAAATGTAGTTTATGTAATGGAAGTAATTATAGCAAAGTCTCTTTCAAGACAAGTCAGTCCACTATGTGGCCATCTTTGGAACACTCCTGGGCAGCTATTTTCTAAGGATATAAGCGGCATTAAAGTACAGCTCTTATGTACTTGAATTGGGAAAGACCGAAATATCCAAAATGGATAATACAGGGGGCCTCGTTAGCTCAGCAAGACGCTGACTACTACCCCTGGAGTCGCCAGTTTGAATCCAGGGCGTGCTGAGTGACTCCAGTCAGGTCTCCTAAGCAACCAAATTGGCCCGGTTGCTAGGGAGGGTAGAGTCACATGGGGAAAACCTCCTTGTGGTCACTATAATGTGGTTCTCGCTTTCGGTGGGGTGAATGGTGAGTTGAGCGTGGAAGCCGCAGATAATAGTGTCACGCCTCCACACACGCTATGCGCTCAACAAGCCACGTGATAAGATGCGCGGATTGACGGTCTCAGATGCGAAGGCAACTGATATTCGTCCTCCACCACCCGGATTGAGGCGAGTTACTACACCACCACGAGGCCTTAGGGCGCATTGAGAATTGGGCATTCTAAATTGGGGAGAAAATAAAAAATAAATAAATAAACATATTTCAAATCTGCCATTAAATCTGACAACGGTAATCACAAATTGTTCTTCTTTAGCTCAGATAACACTAAAAACACAATTTTCAGGATAGTCCAGCTAATGCGTAAGTGCGTTCTCGAGTTGACCTATAGGGGATGTTTGTATATAAAAGGTGATTGGCTCTTTTACTTGTAAGGTGGGACTTCCTTTTCTGCATCTGCCATATTGGATGTTCCAATTTCTCCAATTCATTTTAATACAAGTGGTCCATCTTGGGCTAAAACAGTCTTTGATTACATTAAAAGTGTTATATGTCATTAGATAGCATTGTGTGAGGAACAGAGCAAAAAATACATGTATATGGAGGGTTAATCTGCTGTTTTACTAGTGATTTGTAAGAAAGTGAATAAAGCTCGTTGTTGTAGCGTATCTACTGTTTATTTCACCAGAAAACTGCTGAGATGCATAGAATAAGGCAAGTAAAACTAATTTAGCAAAAATATAGTAACATCATTTTATGAGACCAGGTTGTTCTCTTTCATGCAACAAGAATGAATGGCGACTTAGGTTAACATTCTGCCAATAATTCCCTGTGTGTTCCACAGACACTCTTATGGGGTTGGAACAACATGAGTGTGAGTAAAAGAAGACAGAATTTTCATTTTTGGTTCAACTTTTTAAGGAAGCTGAATGTCATAACAATGGAACCGGACTTTACAATTTAAGTAATACAACCTGAAAGGAAATGCTACAAATTTCTGTACTCCTGCAATATTTGTAATTTGAAAATGTCCTGTACCATAACAGGATTTTCAATATGGCCAGTCAAGCAAGAGCCTCTTAAAACCAGCTTCGTAAAACAGAAATTAGTTAATTGAGGAAATGGTAAGCCATGCAGGGAACAGAGCAAACTCCCAGCATGAAAAGTCTGATATGGTGAAGAGTTTAGCCATTGTTTGTGAAGAGAGCGTCACATTTTGCATCCACAGCAGCCAAAATCAACATCCCTAAAGATAAAAAGGACCATAGTAAAGGAACAGGGGAGGTAGTGTATGGCAAAAAATGGATAGATGTTTGAAGAAGAATAAAGGGTGATATTATGCAAGAGAAAAAGGAAAATGTACTGTATAATATTTGTGGAAAACTGTTAAGGACAAGGGATCTCCTCTATGTAGGTCAATATAAGCTAAGTCATCCAAGGGCCACAAGAGACCATCCATGATCAAACAAGTATTTCCTAGTCCGCCTACCTTCACCTGTTGCCAATGACTGCAAATGGCTCTTAACACAGTTTTCAGTGTATGTGAGGTGTATATTGGCTATCAGGGTTGCTGTCTCCCATAGGAAAGTGATGCGGATTCTCTAGCAAACCCTCTTCTGAAGTAATTAGGGCTGGGCCAGACTTGTATGGGCAAGTAGCTTAATCGGATTTCCCATGACATCCTGAATGTTTTTCACAATCAAGACCAGAGATCTGTTGCTAATTCTTCCATTTGCATCAATTCTTCACCCATAGAAAAATGATGCAAGCATGTTATTGCAGAAGTCTTTGAAAAACAATTTTTTTATTAGTATCATATTTATTCTACAATCCTTTAGACACCTACTTCTAACCTTTCAGACTTGTCCGAGTTGAGTCTCTGATTCTAAGATTAATGAGGATTCCAACTTATCCTTTTGACTTATCAAAGTTTAATTTACAATCTTAATAACAATTATTTAAAAAAGTTAATGGTGGCATGGCCACATTAACCATAACTGGTTACATCACCCATCATTTCCCTATGGAGTTACTGTGGAATGAGATACTGCCATAAATGGATGAATATGTTTTATACTATACATGGAGTTTGATAGTGATTACACACAAAGTTGCTCTTGCTCTCTTTCTGCTCTGGCTCTTATAGACATTGTTAACTACTGCACAAAAAGTAATAACTGGAAATCAGTGACCAGATTGTACTAACATGGAAACATACACAGACTGAGAAATTACAAATAAGTGACTTTAAAGAATGATGAGGACAAGACAGAAGCAACGCTGGCCTTATTTTAAAGAAATTTAACGGGTCAAAGTCTCATCTGAGTGTGTTAGCCTTTTAACCCCTCAGAGGGCTTTTGATGAAGTCAAAGACACAGAAGGTCTTACTGCAGAATTCTTAATTCTGCAACCTTTATGAACAATAAAAACATCTTCAGATACTTGGGCTAAATCACAGATGAAACTCTGACCTGAAATGTAATACCAATCAAACAAACAACCAACCAAACAAACAAACAGAGTAATAAATGGCCCAGAGAAACACTGTGTGCATACATTAAACAAAACTAGAGTTTTCATTCATACATTCACCTGAAAGTAATTTCCTTGTTCATGTACAGCAAAACAATGCTAAGAGAAATAGTGATGCTGCTGCTCCACGTTTGGCTGTGGTAGACAAGATCAGTGCAATTTGGAACAGAGTAGTTCATGATCAGCTCTCAGATGCTGCTGTACAAAGCACAATTGTAAACTGGTGTCTTCTGGGGTAGAGTGCATGAAAAGTCTCTCATGAAGATCTCTCTGTATCCCTCATGATGCTTCTGACCCAAAGACACATTAACCTACAATTACATGGTAATGTCAAAGCAGTAGCATAGGCCTAAACAATAACAGTTTAGGCACAGACCAAAATGCTAACGAAAAAAACTTTGTTTTCTCAGACATGACCACTGAAGTTTCCTTAAAGTCTTTCAGGGGTTTCAATAAGCCAGTACCTACAGTACATGTTCTTAGAAATTCCAAAAGTTTCCATTTTGACATCACAATTAGTTTGGTTCCATGGCATCATATATTTCTTCACCTCTGTCCTGTGTCTCAGAAACCAATTTCAAAAGTTCAGGAGAGGTGAAAGAAAAGTCACAGAACTCGTCCTGACTGACTGATGGGATGGGGGAGTGATCAATTGGGGTAAGAGTGGGATCCTCTTGGGTAAAGTCTGGATCAAAGTTATTCACATCTTCAGCAGTTTTCTGGGAAAGAAACAAACAAAACATTTAGATGCAGTAACTCCGTAGGCCCCGGGGCCAGGAGTGTGTAATAAGTTTATGCTTTAAATGGAAAAGTCACTGGGTACATAAATAGTCATATTTGGTACCATTTGAAAGCTTGGAATATACTTTTTTTCATAGAAATCCATCCCTTTTTGCATTTATGTTACATAAAATAACAAGATAAGGCCTGAGATGGGCTGTGTTGCAAATGAGCACCACCCTGTGGTAATGATGTAGAAATAGAACTATACATTTTTTCCAAATAGCACTAAAATAAGGGGGTATTCACACTAGTTCACTTCATGCATATTTACATTCCATTTACACTTGGCCACATCAACGGCTCTCCAACAAACCAATATAAATCCGATCTTCAATTCCTGTGCTTTATGCAAATAAAACGGTGTTCACTTCCGTTATTATGCTAATGCCTGGCAGCGAATTTAAAAGATGTGATATATTATTTGATTCCAATTGACTTTGCTCAGTGCGCGTGCATGTCTGTGTGTTTGCACACAGTGTATATTTCCCCTCTGGGCTTCTCGTAGGTTAGGCTCGTCATAGGTGATGGATCATTCATGAACAATTAGTTCATTTTTAATTCATATTTATATATCTCAAAAGAATGAGTAGTCTTAAGAGTGTGATTTGTTAATTTTTTTGCAGCCACGCATGTGCAAAATCCATGCTCGTGTTTCGTTCATTTGTTGCGGGGACAATTCTGAACAGGAAACAGAACCGATTAGTTCACCTCCTGAGTCGGCCCTCCATATACAAGTCATTCACAGACAGCCACAAAGTCTCTGTATTTACAAACAGAAGTTACTTAATACTTCTTAATGCTCCCAACAAGCCATTTGAGATTTCCAGTCACACAAAGTGTTTTGTTTCACACAAAAGCTTCTTTATTTCTTGCAATTCATAACTTAGTGAATATTTATGTCATGATGTTTTTCCATTCCCATTGAATCTGGTAATAAAGAGTGATGTTTTAAACTTTATATGACTTTTATCTCCTCGTCAGAAAATATCATAAACTACAAGAGCTATAAGGAAACCCCATATCATTTACTTATTTATTGAGTTGATTTGAAATAAACTGTAGTTTATTTTTCCTTCATGCTGCATCCCCTCGTTGTATTATTTATTTATTTATTCTTATGTTCTTGTTGGGAATAGACCCAAATCAAGCATTAATTATTTATTAACTAATTTTACACTCGGGTTAAAATATCGTGTCAACACTTCCTGCATGAAATACATGAAAATAATTCATCATAACAATTCATATGATTTAAAAAATCATTTATTGCCATACTGGCATGTACTGATCACGATACAACACAGTATGTAAGCTGTAAAGAAAGAAATTTGGAAAAAAGACCAGTGATTGTCATTCGTGAATGAGTGCTGAGCCTGGAGGTCACGTGTCAAATGAACGACGATGAAGATCTGAACTCCAAAGACCAACTCAGGGGGTGAACTAATCAATTCTGCTTCCTGTGGAGCCTATGTCACATGATGAACTAAATTAATGAAATTACTTAAAAAAAGATTCATTCATTTTGCTGAGCCAGACTCAAATGATCCGATCTTCCCATCAGTACTTGTCATGCACGCATGTTTAGTTTCAGTTTCAACAGCAGTCTGCATCAAGTAAATAAAGGAAAAAAGTCTGTCTCTCCTACAACTTGCATCCGTTTCATGATATTCGGTTACAGCTCTAATATTTCACATTTTCCCTATGCTGGCATGGCACTGTTTGGACGAAGTAAAGAGGTTTGAGTGATGGCTGAGTGACAAAGATGGTTTGAGCATTTTGGAGGGCAACCACACTTGATCTTTTCACGATCTGCTAATTATCCGATCAGCAAAAAGTCATGAAGTGACCAGGTTTAAATACCCTCTAAGGGGAATAGAGCAAGCAAAGCCTGAATCATAGGCTTTTAAAAACAGGATAAAAAAAAACGTATTTTGATCATAAGATTTTAAACACATACAGTTTAGGGGTTGAAATGTGAAAGTTAGGTTAAATTTGATATTTTTATTTAAAAATATTTTACTCACAATTCTGGGCTTGAAAGGCGGTTCTAGCTCCCGACGATTAAGTTTGTCCCAGTCAATGCCAGTAAAAAATGGGTGACGGGTAACAGCACTCTCTCCACCATCTGCAGCCACGCAACCAAGGCGGCGAGATGGATTCTTCATCAGAAACTGAGAAAAATAAAACAAAATGTGAGATCTCTTTCTATTGAGACAGATATGTATGCATATGTCAGACCAACATGCATGTTCTTTTAAATGTGAAATCTAACAACGCTGCTTTTTCGAATATTTTCAAGTTTATGTTTCTAAAAACAGATTTACTAGCAAACAAATCTGAAAGTGCCCAAAAGTGAATATTAAACAGTAAGACTAAACCCATTTCACATCAGTTATCAGAGTTTGACTATGACTATCTCCACATTAAGAGAATAGAGACAACATAACACACACTCAATCCTCAAACCTCAAAAGTGGGATGTTATGTTGAGTATTATTGAAAGTATCAATGTGCGCTATTAAATAGAACTAAATCACATTAAATAAAATTCTGCCCTCCTTCTATAGCTATATAACACAAACATGCACATGTTCAAACACACACACACACACACACACACACACACACACACACACACTCTTGGTAAATCTATTACCCTTTGGGAAGTGCAGCTGGGTACAACTCATCGTCTCTAAACAGCAACAAACGGTTCAGAGGGATAATCCAGTTTACAGAGCAAAAACATTATAAAAAATAAACCACATCCACAGCATATATGGCTTCAACAACTGCAATACATAAAAGTGCTATTTAACCAACACTTGTTTAACAAACAATAGCTTCTTGTAGCTCAACTGGAAGAGCAAATTACTAGTAATGCCAAGGTCACTGGTTCGATTTCCAGCTAACGAATGTACTGATAAAAATGTATAGTTGGAATACACTTAACTATAAAAGAAGTGTCTGCCAAAAACATAAATGAAAATGCAAACACAGCACATAACATTTGTGCTGTATGTTTATTGAATAAATGATTTATAAAATCAAGGTCATTGATGGAAAATTAAGATGACCTTCACATTTAGTTACAGGTGCAACCTTCAAGTCACCCACTGTACTATCGATCAGACCTGAACTATGCTTGGAAGGTCCATTTCTCTACTCAAAACTGATTCTGTTTCATCTACATCAGATTACACAGCATTCCTATAGGACTGTGGTCTGTCACTCTATAAATAGAACTCTGTTTGAGTAACTCTATTGATTGATTGGATCTTTGTTTGGCCAGTGTCATGTTGCATGACCCAAATTTGCAATTTTTCATCATAGGCAGCCATCCTGACATTCAGCTCTAGACTTTCCTCGATACCACTGGGAATTAAATGGACAGTTGCTCTGAGGCAGAATAACAATCAGCGCAAGCACTATTATAGCTCCTCAACCATGCCTCACAGTCAAACAGACACAATACAGTAAGAAGAGGGGTCTGTGTGCATGTGTACATTTGATGTGAAGGCTCTTTATTTTTAGCTACAGTCATGTGAGATTGAGGCTAAATAGTTACATAAGAGAGAGAGAGAGAGAGAGAGAGAGAGAGAGAGAGAGAGAGATAGCAAAAGGGGCAGACAGAAATCAGATGGTAGGCAATTACTATTAGCTGATGTTCTTTGTTGCATGAAAAGATCTGACAGTTTCATTCACACCATATGCTTCCCTCCAATTAAGATGCATAAACAATCATTGTCCATTCAAGGTGATCTACTGTGTGTCTGTATTAAGCCAGGGCTCTTAAACGACCACTGAGCAACTCACCGCTTTGAGGATGTCAACAGCACTGGCACTGAGCCAGGATGCGTAGATGATCTCTTCGTTCAGGATGGACTCAAACAGATCATCCTCATTTTCTGCCTCAAATGGGGCGTGGCCAGATAGCATCTCATACAAAAGCACACCAAGAGCCCACCAATCAACAGAATGCCCGTATAGCATCTCCTGAAGGATCTATAAGTGTATTTTAATACACAAAATTACATTTATAATCCTATCATACCGGATTTATGCACACATATATAAAATTACATTCACTATAAAAAATCAAATCTTTATGATACACACAATCTCACTCAAAATTTACATATTGTCATTTATATTTATTTTTAAATATGTAATGGGTGTGTATTCTCGATTGCTTAATTGAGTTGTATCATGTGTTCTAGATTTCTTTGGTATGTGGTCTAATACTATATTACATATTTAGCATATGTGGGAGATTCTAAAGGTCAATTCATCCTGCCTCAACAAGTTCCAATAAACATGTCAGTGTGGTCACCCTGTTGGCGTTTGTTGGGGCAGTTTCACAATAACAGTTATGCTTCTCAACATTCTAAATTCAACAGCCAAGCTTGTTGGAGTTTGTTGGGGCAGTGTGGATTGGACTTAAAGGAATATTCCTGGTTCGAAACAAGTTAAGCTCAATCAGCAGAAGTTAGATCAGCAGAGAATCAGCAGAAAATTAATTTGGACTTGCTCCTCCTTTTTTTAAAAAAGCCAAAATCGAGGTATCAGTGAGGCACTTACAATGGAAGTGAATGAAGTAAATACATTACATAAATACAAACTATAATATAGCCACAGGATATACACAACATGCATGTTAATATGATTTTAGTGTGATAAAAATCTGTGTGTAAAGTTATAGCCAGTTTTCAACTTTTTTTGTCATGATGATGTAATGTCAACATACACTAAAACCCTAAAATGACTGTCGAAATGACAATTTAAAAAATTTTCAGCTCATATAATACATGAATTTTAACAGAAGAATTAGCATAATTGCTTTTATAAAAGTATACACTTCACAATTTTGTCTTTATACCCTTCAAAAATTGGCCCCATTCACATCCATTATTATTGCCTCACTGTAACCTGGATTATTACTTTTTTAAAGAAAAGGAGGGATGAGTCTAAATGAATTTTTGTGGTAATAAATATTATGCTACAAATGCTGTCAATTGAACTCAAATTGTATTGAACCCGGAATATTCATTTACTACGTTATGTGACTGCTCTAGATTTCTGTGATGAATGTGTGGATCTGTGTGTGTTTAGAATGTCATAGAGTTTTTAAAATCACCTCAGGAGCAATGTAATCTGGGGTTCCACAGAAGGTTCCTGTGACAGCACCCTCAAACATTCCCTCCTTACACATGCCAAAATCAGCCAGTTTACAATGACCATCCTTATCCAGCAGAACGTTATCTAACTTCAAATCCCTGAAACACAAACACACGTAACACAATATCATATTCAGATCACAACTGCATAACAAACATATGGGTGAATGTTGTGATGCAAATTTTCTGACCAGATATTGTAACTATATATATACAGTATATATACACACACACACACACACACACACACACACACACACACACACACATATATACATATGTATATAATATATGTATGTATGTATATGTGTGTGTGTGTATATAAACACACACACACACACACACACACACACACACACACACATATACAGTATATATATATATATATATATATATATATATATATATATATAAATATGAAAAGTTCAGTTTTTTGTTCAAATGGAGTAACCCCATGAAAACATCTTTATATTCGTGACTCAAACTCATACAAACATGGACACAAATACATTTTAAAGTACATTTATAAATGTTTCTCGTTTTTATCACCTCGTACAACCTTACTTCTCAATGACCCACACACAACATGTGTCTCTCTCTATACCCTTGTAATTCAGAATTAACAGGAACCAGACAGCAACTATAAAAACATTAAAAATACACAATATATGTAATTTTACTAAATTATGTTTACACTTAAAGGAAAGAAAAACAAGAAACAACTAATTTTCAACCAAAAATAAGAATTCTCTCATCATTTACTCACCATCATGCCATCCCAGATGTGTATGACTTTCTTTCTTCTGCTGAACACAAACAAAGATTTTTAGAAGAATATCTCAGCCCTGTAGGTCCATACAATGCGTGTGGAATGGTAACCAAAACATTTTAATTTTTAAAAGCACATAAAATAATCCATAAGACTCCAGTGGTTAAATCTATATATTCAGAAGCATGGGTGTGGGTGTGAAACAGATCAATATTTAAGTCCTTTTTTTAACAATAAATGATCCTCTTTGCCCAGCAGGTGGCGATATGCATGAAGAATGTGAATTGGCAAAAACAAAAGAAGAATGTGAATGTGGATACTGATAGTAAAAAAGGAATTAAATATTGATCTGTTTCTCACCCACACCAATCATATCACTTCTGAAGACATGGATTTAACAACTGGAGTGCATTGCATTGTATGGACCTACAGAGCTGAAATATTCTTCTAAAAATCTTTGTTTGTGTTCAGCAGAAGAAAGAAAGTCACACACATCTGGGATGGCATGAGAGTGAGTACATGACGTTTGTTTGTTTTAATTTTTATATTATAAAATTAAATGCATAGTACATGATCACTGTTATAAAACTTATTTACTGAATTAATGAAAGCCAACACTAGCATATTTGCCCCAGAGATATATGAGATCATGATGACACAGGTGCCCCAGTTTAATAAAGGATCATTTGAGATTTGAGGGTCTGTGTGGATTTCAGATCAGCTCTGTGTTTCAGTGCCAGTGCTGTTTGAAGCTGTTTGAGTAGTTTTAGACTTCAGCTTTAAAGGGCTATGTTGTAAAAGGTTTGTATTAATGGAAATGCTGAGGCACGGATTAGAGTCTGGTAGTTTTAATGAATCTCAGGGGACAAAGAAGGGGCAGTTTAAAAAGAAAAGTAAAAACACACCTCAAGGAATTCAGAGACATTAATAGAAAACAATTCTGTTGGGTGTGTGTTTGTGTGTATCTAACCTGTAGATAATCCCCTTGCTGTGAAGGAATATGAGAGCAGAAGTGATTTCCGCAGAGTAGAATCTCGCTCTGTTCTCCTCAAACTTTCTGGATTTCTGAATATGAAACATCAGATCTCCTCCATTCACAAACTCCATCACAAAAAACAGACGCTCCTGTGAAAGAGCACAGAAGAAAATATAGAAATGCTGGTATATCTATTTCAGACCCAATTCAGTTGACTAAATTGCTTATAAAAACAAAGCAATGAGCGGCGGCTCAGTCAGAAGATTTTTTTATTTTTGTTTCAATCCAATATGTTGATTCTTGGCCAGAATACTGAGCAAAGTGTACCAGATTTTATGCAAGTCTGGCTTTGAGAGACTAATCAATCTCTAACTGAATTTGTTTTTGCATCAAATGACAGTTTTGTTTTGCTTTGTTGTTGTTTTTTTAGCAGAAACCCATGGCATGTCCACTAATGACAAAACCCATCACATTAACACTCATGGACACACATACACACTTCAATCCCAAACATGGCAGGCCCTCTGAAATCATACATTTTTATGCAACACAATCTGACGTAACTTGGCCCCTATGGGGTCACGAGGGTGCTTTGTATGTCGCTCACGTGTGAACAGTTTACAAGATTGATTGTGTGTGTTAGGGCTGTGAAGACAAACTGGTTCATAAATTCTTCTTCTCATTAAAAACACGAACACACACATGCATGTACATGGCAGAGAGACCTTGAGGATGCCCCATCACATACATGTTCATGTGGACTCTGCAGTAATAAATCCAGAGAGGTCATCATGTCAGGTCTAAGTCTTTAAATCCTTTTGCAAGCTGTGCCAAATGTCCCCACAAGCATAACAAAACCTGATATTACCTACACAGTGGGCATCAGCCAACAGTTGCCACAAGGAAAGTGGTTGAATAAACATACAAAATAATTAAAATCTTTAGGGCATTAGGGTTAGAGGACAGAAAATATCATTAATTATTCTGTTTAGAAACAATAGAAGTCAATTAAATGTCGCCACTATGAACATGTGTGTTTAGTTCACAATATAGCCTTGTGTACAGTTAATGTAAAGTAAATCTACATTAACTGAACATAAGGTTTTGCCCCTTTACATCACATTCAACACTGATAACACTGATCTTAAAGATAGAACGCAGATGTTACAGCGTGTGTGTGTGTCAGTTGGTTATCAATGACTGTAAAAGCTTTAAAGACTATTTTAAACTTCTAACGATTCTACAGGCTTAAAGAAAAACACACGCAAACAGATTACAGCTGACCTCTAACCTTTCACAACACAGAGAACGAGAGAGACAATACACATACATTGAAAATGCAGTGTAAAGCATAAACCAGATTTACATGTACTAATGAAGCTCAACCTGTGCTTAATTCTCTAGTGCCACCTACTGAAGGTTCTGCAAACCACTGGTTTTGCTTCAGGATTCAGATCACTGAACTTCGAGTGGTAACCCTACATAACAAGATTTATCATACAAAAGTAACAAAAGCATCCTTAAAATAAAACATGAAATGTATTCATATTATAATGGGTGGGCCTGGGTAGCTCAGCGAGTAAAGACACTGACTATCACCATTGGAGTTGCAAGTTCGAATACTGAGTGACTCCAGCCAGGTCTCCTAAGCAACCAAATTGGCCCGGTTGATAGGGAAGGTAGATTCACATGGGGTAACCTCCTCGTGGGCGATGAACCTATAATATGGTTCGCTCTTGGTATGGTGTGTCTCCGCAGTAACACGCTCAACAAGCCACGTGATAAGATGCAAGGATTGACTATCTCAGACGTGGAGGCAACTGAGATTCGTACTCTGCCACCCGGATTGATGCGCATTGGGTATTGGGCATTCCAAATTGGGGAGAAAAATTATAATAATATTATGTCAAATATAATGTAATGAATATTACAACAGACCCAACAATTGTCAACATTCTTAAAGGAATAATTAAGAAGTTAATAAGTGTGGGTGAGTTAAAGATCAATATTGAAGTCCATTTTTTACTTAACATTTCCTCCCTGACCAGTAGGTGGTGATATGCACAAAGAATGTGTAGAATAAGACCATGAACCTGAAAGAAGAGGTTGATAGTAAAAAAAAAAAAACACTTAAATATTGATCTGTTTGTCACCACCTATCGTATCGCTTCAGAAGACATAGATTTAACCACTCGAGTCATATTGATTATTTTACACTGCATTAATGTGCTTTGGGAGCTTTAAAATTTTTGCAGCCATTCACTTAAATTGTATGAACCTACAGAGCTGAAATATTCTTCTAAAAATATTTGTTTGTGTTCAGCAGAAGAAAGGAAGTCATACACATCTGGGATGGCATGAGGGTGAGTAAATGATGAAAGAATGTTCATTTTAGGGTAAACTCCCCCTCTAGCAAGAAATAAGCTGTCTAGGAAAGCCGACAATTGTGTAAATGTGTAAAACATTTAACAGAAGTGTGATTTCCCAGGTATTCAACGCATGTAACAAACACCGGGCCAAATATTGTAGCAGTATTAGCCATATGCAAAATGACAGTTCAAACTGTTTGATTGGTCATATGTCCTTTGATGTCAGAAACAAAAGATACGGCATATATACCTTGATAAGCATATAGATGCAACATTTTGTCCTCCAAAGTTGGTAAGCCTATTTATTTAGCATCACTTATTCGTTTTGTACAACTGCACTTATATGTTAGGCAACATTTTATAATTTGCATTTAGCATTGTTTTTCTCTGCTGTCCATGACCCTATCAGAACAGCCCGCAATATCATCTCGGGTCACGACTCACTAGTTGAGAAATATTTCTTTAAACTAAATGGTCACATTCAAAGAAAAGCTTGAGACTAGCCTTTCAAACATCAGTACAGGTACAGTATGTGTGTGTGTGAGTGTGTCTCTCTCACCGGTGTCTGGAAGCAGCAGTAGAGCTGAGTGAGGTAAGGATGAGAAGACGCGAGGGTTAACACTCTCTTTTCTGTCATAGTGCACTCCACATCATCATCCTGCAGAATGATGTCTTTCTTCAAGACCTTCACTGCAAACACCTGATCAGAACAGTTTAACCGGACCAGCATCACCTAGAAACACACCACACAATGGTGTGAAGAAACATGCTGCATTGTTTCTTTATTTTGCACACTATATGCCTGTTCACATCAGGTCAAAAATTACATCAGGATAATATTTTATAATGAAACACAGTTTCACTCTTAAAATGTCCAAAAGCCAAAGAGTGTTGGTTGATTTTTACCCCACAAAAAAATACTTGCCGACCACTAAGACATTAGCTTTTGGGTCATTTTGCATAAACGCAAGTAAATCTTGATTGTCAGAAATGAATGATTTTGCATGAAAGTGAGTGACTGAACTTTCATTCATGTATACAATTTGTTTTTCAGAGAATGACAATTGATTGCATGGAAATGCATGATTCGTGAGCCATGATGAATACTTTTTATCTAAACAATTGTTTGCAAACTTTTATGCTATTTATTCACATTGGAGGTGGTGATAACAAGAATCATTCTCTCACACAGACCTTGCCGAAGCTGCCTTTCCCCAACACTTGCAGGAGTGTGAAATTTGTGACTCCCAACTTTCGACTCTTCTCTTGGTTAGATTCCCCTGGATATCCTCTCACACTCAATGTCCGGGACTGAAAGTCCAAACCTGCAGGACCCTGAAAATAGAGAAAGGCATCATTCACTTTCCATCAATGGAAATAAAAATAGAATAGTAAGACAAACATACTGCCTACCATATCCTGTTGCTTTTGTTTTCCATAGAAGAGCATGCGAGTTTGCAAAAATATGAGGGTGAGTAAATTATTTCATTTTGGGGGGGTGAACAATACCTTTAACTTGTTTATAAATAATCAATTTTTTTTTTTTTTTTTTTTTTTTTTCCTGTGTATGGTCTTTTGTTACTTCTCTTTACCCTCCTTTTGCGTTCAGAATCTGCATACACATTTTGCATGAAATTCAAGCTTATATATCATTCATAACCCGATGGTTTTCATCTAAATTGATTTTTCGAAATAATAAAATATAGAAATCCTTTGACATTTCAAAACATGCAATAACTACAGCAAAACCAGTGTGAAACATGTGAAGACATCTTTTTATCAACATTTCTGTAAAATATTTTATGTGAGAATTACTAGTAATTTGAATGAATTTCCTATTACTCATATCTGCTCAAAAAGTTTTTGAAACCAAATTTTTTTTAACCTAAATTCATCAAAACAACTTTACAACTCAAGTATACAAAATTATTAATACTTCTCTAATATGTTTTTAAGCAAAATCTATTCGATTTACTGCATGAACTGCCGAATGTTGATGCGTGAGTATGTTGCAAGCATCAGATGGCTGCATGGTAAAATGTGGACAATTTCCTCTTTAAATTAATTACAAAAAAAATAATTCTGTGCATTTTTATAGACTTGACAACGTCACAAAGTTTGGTTTCTGTACTAAAAACTATGTTGTATTTAAAAAATTAGAATCTACCTCTCCCAGGTCAAAAATGACCTGAACGAAATGGTTCATATTTGGGTTAATATTTGTATTTTGTTTTGTATAATTTTTATTGTATCAAGGCAATCTGCGAATACATTTTGCAATACAAATATAAAGTTAGTTGTGATGCCAATAATGCACAAACAGATTTTTCACTTTCTGAAAGATTATGTACACATGAGTGTATGTAATGTACCAGTGTGTTGCGTTTGGTCATTCCTCCTGGTTGGAGACCCATTTCTGCCAGTTTATTGGCCAGATCTACGTTGTTAACTCCACAGTTCGGTGCAACATTTCCCTTACAGCGTATATGGACATTCATCTTACAAACTACAAGCATAAAACCACAATGCACAAAATGAGTAGCACAAAACACTATCAACAAGATCAATGTGTCGATTACTGATGACCTAGATGAGGAAACAGAATGAGAGAGGAGTACTTTTGCACTGTAGACCCTGCCGTACGAGGCCCCACAGCAAAGAGCCACAGTGGTCACAGAAGGTAGGAACCTTATAATTGTGGATGTTGAACTTATGGGGAATGTTTATGCTGAAACCCTGATTTGTAGTCTGAAAAGAAATTAAACAAAACATAGGGTGAATATTGGTGTAGAAAATATCAGCAGCTTCTTTCCTGGCCAGCAGGTGGAGAAACAGCCTTTGTGTTCATAAGGACAGAGTCAGATGTTATTTTAATAATATAATACAAAATTGAGAATGGGTTGAGAGAAAATGATGAAGTTTGTCTTTGTGTGTTTGTCTATATATGCAAGGGCAAAATATCTAAAAATGGCCAATGGTGTGTTCAAGTGGATTATGAGGAATTTTTTTTTTTTAGGTTACAAACTGGTAATTACAAGGGTATTATGCTATAAATGTGGTTTATGAGGACATTTCTAGTTTTCATAATTCAAATCGCTTAAAAAAAAAAACATTTGAAAATGTAAAAATGCAGAAAGATTTTTTGTGAGGGTTAGGTTTAGGGGTAGGGGATAGAATCTATAGTTCATACATTCAAAAATCATTATGTCTATGGAAAGTCCTCATTAGGATAGCTGCACCAACATGTGCGCGCGTGCGTTACCTGTTCCTTTGCAGGTTTCTTCATGCGTGGACATACTGTAACCACAAACTGATGACATCGCTTGTGTACCACACAGGTGCACACTGTTATGCACACACAAACACACACAGTTGTTAATAATCTATACCACAACCAGTTTAATACAGATCATGAATTATTGATTTATAGAGATAATGTCAACTAACCTTGACATTGGTATCCTTGTTTCCCAAATACACCCCTTAAAACACACAAACACAAACATCAAGTTGGATGTAACTCACTCACATTGTGTATGTGCACATATTTCCCTGAAAACCACTTTTTAAACACTGTTTTAAACAAAAACTGAAAGTACTATAAAAGTACATTTTAATTATTAAATGTTATGTAATGTAGTTCTACATAAAATATTCCAAAAAAAAAAAAAAACGTCTGATAGAATTCATTTGTTGTCACGTGGACAAATTTTATTTAAAATGTTCAGCTACCACGGATTAAACTATACCTGACATTCTACAATGTTTTGGCTTTTACGGATTACTAATTTGTCATTTAAATAAAGCTGATGTTAAAAGCAACTTACAGTACACTTACTGTAGAGTTACAGGGAAAACCCCACAGCAGAAACCTGAGGTTAAGTGTCTTGAATAAGGGCACAATATTGAAAGCTAATGGTTAAACCTGCATTGGCTCAGAACCTATACGCTTTCAGCAACTAGCCAAGTTACCAGACCACTACCCCCTTTTCATTGCGTGTTTGAAAAACCTCACAGGGGAATAGCTCACCTAAAAATGAAACCGCAATCATTAGACATCAGCTATTGTAATTCTTAAAAATATCTCCTTATGTGTTCCGGTAGAAGAAAGAATGTCATATGGTACTGGAATGACATCAGGGTGAGAAAATAATGCCAGAAGTTACATATATGGGTGTACGATTTGTATGTATCCGTTAAAAGCAAACTACCATATAAACTCTTTGCAGTGGAAACAGAATGTCGGCTGTTTTAGGAAGGTCGACATAAACTTGTGTCCATTGACTTGGTGGATTCTCCTTCGTACTGCCTGCTGCCGTTTTCGGTTGAATTCCTTATAGGGACGTGCATTTCCTGCAGCATACTCTAAAAAAAATACAATAAAAAAAGGAAGGGGAGAGCATAATTATTATAGTATAGATGAACAAGGCAACATCAGAAATATGCAAATGTATACATATTTCCTGCAATAACACTGTTGACTGTGTGTGTGAAAAAGAGTGATAAATGAGCCCCAAATGAGCTGGTTGACTGGTATAGTTGAGTCTGGTCTATTCTCTGCAGGCCTAACCACAGGACTTGAAAGGAAGCATTTTACACTCCCCCCTGCACAGTGGGTGTGCGATTCACACATACGATATTTTGACAGATGTAGACCAAGAACAAATTTGACCAAAGGTGGCATTGTGTGTGTTGGTGGGGCACTGCAATACTAATGTGCTAACAAAATACAAGTATGGTAACAAAAAAACTAAACAAAAAAAAAAAAAAAAAAAAAGAGTAAATACATTATACAGAAATGCACCAATATTTCCACAGCAAAATGGGATAAATTAGGATGACTTTTCATACACACTCAACATACAGTGAAGCATATGAGTGTGATGGCCTAGACAGTGTAATCCTTCAATGAGATCATTATATTGCAATTTTTAACACAATAAACAGGTCCAGTTTTATCTGTGCTAAGCTCAAGTGGCTTTCCATTGCTTTCTGAATAAAGCCAAACTGATTGTTGAATGATTGCTTTAAAATGGAACTTACTAGAAGATTCCATTTCTATTTTTGCATAAGTGAGTAAATGAAAGGGTTTGTTTGATTTAAAAAAAAAATCTAAAACTGATTCTGAGTGGACTTGAAAAACCTTACAGGGTGTCAGCAGAATACAATTTTCTCAGAGGACTAGAATACTGCAGTCCAACAAAATGTTTGTTAAATAAAAGAGAGTCCGAGAAAGATAGGGAGTGTTAGGGAGAGTCAGACAGACAATGTGAGAGTGACTTACCATCTGTAAATGAGCCTGTGAGATTAACCAGGATGTAAACCTTACCCTCAGGTTCAAGGTCAACCTAAAACAAACAAAAATAGTTATAAATAGAGAAGAATCATTTTAAATTAGACGTTGTGGACTAATTATCAAAAAAGTGATCAGTTAAAAGTTGATACATACTCATTAATCAACACTGTAAAAATAAACGAATGGAAGAATATGGGTACTGCAAATCAAACCAGTTTTATATATTAGTTTCTTCAAGGTAGCCAACCTTTGCCTAGATTGCAGATCTGCACACTCTGGGAATTATCACAACCAACTTCATAAGGTCTCCGCCTGGGATGCTATTTAAACAGTATTGAAGGAATTCTGTACATACACTCACTTTGAGAACTTTATTAGGAACACTATGGTCCTAATAATGTGCCCAACGTGGTCTTCTGCTGTTTTAGCCCATCTGGCTCAAGGTTCAACGTGATGTGCATTCTGAAAAAAGCTATTCTGCTCACTATAAATGTACAGAGTGGTTATCTGCATTATCATAGCCTTTCTGTCATCTCGAACCAGTCTGGCCATTCTCTGTTGATCTCTCTCATCAACAAGGCAACTTCTGCTTATTGTTTTTGGCACCATTCTCATTAAACTATAGAGATTGTTGTGCATGAAAATCCCAGGAGATCAGCAGTTACAGACATACTGAAACCAGCCCATCTGGCACCAATAATCATGCCACGGTTGATAAACATTTTTCCCCATTCTGATGGTTGATGTGAACATAAACTGAAGCTCTTGACCCATATCTGCATAATTGTATGCATTGCACTGCAACCAAAATATTGGCTGATTAGTTAATCGCATTAATATTGCCCAATGTGTGTAAATAGGAATTATATATACACTCACCTAAAGGATTATTAGGAACACCATACTAATACTGTGTTTGACCCCCTTTCACCTTCAGAACTGCCTTAATTCTACGTGGCATTGATTCAACAAGGTGCTGAAAGCATTCTTTAGAAATGTTGGCCCATATTGATAGGATAGCATCTTGCAGTTGATGGAGATTTGTGGGATGCACATCCAGGGCACAAAGCTCCTGTTCCACCACATCCCAAAGATGCTTTATTGGGTTGAGATCTGGTGACTGTGGGGACCATTTTAGTACAGTGAACTCATTGTCATGTTCAAGAAACCAATTTGAAATGATTCGAGCTTTGTGACATGGTGCATTATCCTGCTGGAAGTAGCCATCAGAGGATGGGTACATGGTGGCCATAAAGGGATGGACATGGTCAGAAACAATGCTCAGGTAGGCCGTGGCATTTAAACGATGGCACTAAGGGGCCTAAAGTGTGCCAAGAAAACATCCCCCACACCATTACACCACCACCACCACCCTGCACAGTGGTAACAAGGCATGATGGATCCATGTTCTCATTCTGTTTACGCCAAATTCTGACTCTACCATCTGAATGTCTCAACAGAAATCGAGACTCATCAGACCAGGCAACATTTTTACAGTCTTCAACTGTCCAATTTTGGTGAGCTCTTGCAAATTGTAGCCTCTTTTTCCTATTTGTAGTGGAGATGAGTGGTACCCGGTGGGGTCTTCTGCTGTTGTAGCCCATCCGCCTCAAGGTTGTGCGTGTTGTGGCTTCACAAATGCTTTGTTGCATACCTCGGTTGTAACGAGTGGTTATTTCAGTCAAAGTTGCTCTTCTATCAGCTTGAATCAGTCGGCCCATTCTACTCTGACCTCTAGCATCAACAAGGCATTTTTCGCCCACAGGACTGCCGCATACTGGATGTTTTTCCCCTTTACACACCATTCTTTGTAAACCCTAGAAATGGTTGTGCATGAAAATCCCAGTAACTGAGCAGATTGTGAAATACTCAGACCGGCCCGTCTGGCACCAACAACCATGCCACGCTCAAAATTGCTTAAATCACCTCTCTTTCCCATTCTGACATTCAGTTTGGAGTTCAGGAGATTGTCTTGACCAGGACCACACCCCTAAATGCATTGAAGCAACTGCCATGTGATTGGTTGATTAGATAATTGCATTAATGGGAAATTGAACAGGTGTTCCTAATAATCCTTTAGGTGAGTGTATATATATATATATATATATATATATATATATATATATATATATAAGAGAGAGAGAGAGAGCACTTGATGTCTGTTTTCCCTTCACTATCCAGTCCAAATTACTTCTGTCCTATTTCCAGCACAAATAATAAATGCTGTATTTTAGTTTCGCAAAAAGATTCATATGTAGACAATTTATTTAAGTCTACAAAACTACTGTCAAGCATTTAAGCATCAACGTTATGATCAAAAGGTTTTAAAGATTGAGAAATAAATGCAATGTTCAAACTTCTGACTGGTGCTGTCATGCAACCACTTCTGCTCACTAAACATTTTTACACTACTGAAAACATAAATTAATTTGGGCAGAAGCATAATATATAAGCTGGACTGTAGAGCCATTAGGAGAAGAGTGAGAATGGAAAAAAGACCCAGAGATGGAAAGAGTGAGTGAGAGGTTAAGGGGGCGTTTATGAGCCTGTGGTAAAATGCAGCTAGTAGAAAACCAACTTTGTGGGCATGTGTAGGCATGCATGTCATACATAAATAAAGTGTGTGTGTGTGTGTGTGTGTGTGTGTGTGTGTGTGTGTGTGTGTGTGTGTGTGTGTGTGTGTGTGTGTGTGTGTGTGTTTGTCTGTGTCTCATCTTCATAACACACTACTCCCATTTTACATAATTTTGATGCTAGTTTCACTGACTGAGAAAGAAAGACACAACAGAAACAGTTGAATTCCTAAAGGCAATTCCCATTTACAGTAGGAAACAGGCTTATATACACACACACACACACACACACACACACACACACACACACACACACACACACACACACACACACACACACACACACAGGAGACTGAAGCTTGGCACAGAACACCCAGAGCACAGACAGAACATAGGCAGAGTATCATTAATTAGCAGTTATGTGATCTGTAGCTGCAGATATAATATTTTTTTTAAAAATTTGTGAATGTCAATGTTTGGCCTTTAAAGTGACACTGGTGTCAAAGTAAAAAAAAACAAAAAAAACAACTAATGTAACTTGTCAAGAAAATGTCCCAAATCAATAAAAAAAAAATACATATGACATTTTATTTTGGATAAAGAAAATAAGGCCTACAGATCATCAGGATCATTAAGATTCCATTGTGAGATCATTTTCAGGACACTTAAACACATTTGTAACCCCATTTCTCATTGCAACACATCCGGACCGATTTACTTTTACTATTCCCATTGTTTTTATTGATGATTCTCATACCATTCTCATACCATAACACAGCATTCTTTTAAATGTATAAAAAGCAAAAAGATGTTGTCCAATGATTAAAAAAAGATAAATTTAAAAAAAAAAAGTGTCAGTTGAGTGCATCTGTCATGTACAGTCACTGAGCACTTATTAGGAACACCTGTGCACATATTTATTCATGCGATCATCTAATCAGCCAATCATGTCTCCACAGTGCAATGCTTAAAATCATGCTGCAGTTAGCAGAATAACATCTCAGAATGCACAGCAGGTCAAGCCTTGAGACAGATGGGCTACAACTGCAGAACACCACGTGGACACTTTATTAGGACCAAAGCGTTCTTAATAAAGTGCTCAGTGTGTTTATATATACTTCATTTAAAAATATTTTTTAAATCACATTGTGATAATGACCATCCTTTTTTTGAATGTGTGTAACCATCTTGAGAATAATGACCCTAAAAATAGGCCTAATTTTTTATATGCAATATATGATTCTTTATTATTGTTTCTATTGATTTTGGAGTTAAATAGGAACAGGACGTTTTCTTGGCAGGTTTCATGAGAATCACCCACCCGTTTTTCCCAGGATAGTTCTTTATTTGAAACCCTTTGAATACTTAGCTGTCACTAATAAATAATGACTTATTTATCTACATCAAAGGCATCTGAAACTAGCTTGAAACTGAAAGTAGCTTACGTGACATTTCAAGCAATGATAAAACTGTCCAGCAGTGTGGCATGCTACTCTTTATCTACATCTATTTTAAACAAAATGACACTTATTGGGTAATTATTATACATACAGTTTAATAGATCATATTAATATTTGTACTTCTTAAAAATGCATTTTTCATATCAAGTAGACTGCGATAAAAAAAACTAAAAGATTATAAAAATTTGAAAAGTAGTCAGTCACAAACGATTACCAATTACAGGACCTACAATATACACTTTGCCTTATATGCATATATACACCTATAATTTTTTTTTACCTAAAACCTTGATGTTGATTAAAAATCAAATAAAAAATCATGTAATTTGATAATTACACAATTTTTTAATAGATGGACAAATGTTTATATTTGTCAGGATATGTAAAAATATGATGACTGGTCACCCTGAAACTAAAGTTCCTGTGCAGAGGCATTTTGGGAAAGGAGAACTAATGCACTCAGGCTAAACAAAGTTATGAGAAAGCATTCACCACTTCTGCTGAAGACAAGCACGTTGTCAAATGAGAATTTACAGTATGCGTGTTCGGCCTGGTCACTAATATCCAGAGCCAAGAGATTTAAAACTCCTATGCTGCACAGCTGTCCAAATCATTGTGTGAATCTGCAGCAGTAGAGTTAGCTGGCTGACACTAGTTTAGAGGGTTAGTGTGCAGACATGGAAACTGCGTTGTGTGACCACAGAATATGCTGAAGCCACTGAGCAAGATGTTCAACTTCCACTAACCTACAAATACAGACTGAGAGGTGAGATTTCAAACTCTGTGTCCAAGCTGTATAGGCTGACTCTGAATAATAGGCCTACCTTCCTTTGCTTAACCACTGACTGTGCATCAGAGTTATGACTATTTCATCAGAGTCTAAGGCTGCAGTCAAAAACCTGATTCTGGAACAGCGAGCAAAGCACTGATGGACTTGTGGGCGTAAGTGTGAAGCCACAATTAAAATGATCTCACTCATAATCACACTGCAGTTCTTCTGGTCACACAGACACACACACACACACACACACACACACACACACACACACACACACACAGAGGAAACACAAAACAGCAAAAAGCGGTACTCAACAAAACATTTAAACAAAGCTACACAATAGAATAGAATAGAACAGAACAAAAAGAGAAGAACATAATACATCAGAAGAAAACAGACAAAACACAATAAAACACTATATAATAGAACTGACAAATCAACAACATCCAAAAACACAATGCAATACAACAGGCTACAATGAAACAAAGGAAAACAACACAATACAAAACAAAATAATCGAAAAGAAAACTGGCTGCAACAGAACAGGACACCATGCAGAGAGCAAAGAAAGAACTTTATCTGCTGTGCTTACACGTTACCACAGCGTCATATCCACAAAAGACACTGAGGTGGACACATTCTCCCCAATATTCAGATCAGTGGTCAATCAATATGGACTGTTTAATGGCCGGTTCTTAAACTTTTACATTTGGTATCTCACAATCTTGAATAATTGGTTGCATAACAATAGCATGAAACAGAAAAACCCCTTATCTGTCACCTTCCTGCTTCCAAACACAATCTTAAAGAATTAATTCACCCAAAAATGAAAAACTCATAATTTACTCACCCTCATGCCATCCCAGATGTGTATGACTTTCTTTCTCCAACAGAACACAAACAAATATTTTTAGAAGAATATCTCAGCTCTGTAGGTCCTCACAATGCAAGTGAATGGTGGTCAGAACTTTGAAGGTCCAAAATGCACATAAAGGCAGCATAAAAAGTTCCAGTGGTTAAATCCTTGTCTTCAGAATTTGACATTTATAGTAAAAAAAAGGACTTTATCTGTTTCTAACCCACACTTATATAGCTTCTGAAGATATAATTACTGGAGTATTATATTTATTACTTTTAAGTGCTTTTTTTATTTATTTAAAGTTGTGGCCACCATTTACTTGCATTGTATGGACATACAGAGCTGAGATATGCTTCTAAAAAATGTTGTTTTTGTTCAGCAGAAGAAAGAAAAACATACACATCTGGAATAGGATGAGGGAGAGTAAATGATGAGAGAATTTTAATTTTTGGATGAATTATCCTTTTAAGTATTAGTATTTGCATGTGTTCAGTTTACTGACAATTTATGATCCAACACTGTTATATCTAAAAGTAAGGTGAGTTGTTTTCGACATGATCCTCAGTGTATATTAGTTATGCACAAACATAAAACAACACTAAGTTGTATAGTATAAGCATCATTATAAAAAATTATTCTGGTTCTTATACTGTACATCAACATAGGGCCATAACCTCTATAGTCATTGAGGAGGACACTATCCCTGCAATGTTCAGACTAATGCTCGATCAAAATGCTTTTTCAATTATTCTTAAAATAAGAATAGATATTTATTTAGATCCTTGAATACACAGCACAGTACAACAAACACAGAGCCTTTCATTCCCAAAAGATACAAAATAGCATCCTATTTTAACTGTAACCACTGTCAGTCCAACATCCTCTTCAGAATCTAAAGTAAAACAGGACCATAATTCCATCTTCAGCTGTACACTGACGGCCATTCTTAAAGAAATATTACAGGTTCAATACAAGTTAGGCTCAATTGACAGCATTTGTGGCATAATATTGATTACCACAAAAATTTATTTTTTTTGCCCCTGACTTACTTTATTTTTTTTTTTTTAATCGGGGTTAAAGACAGTGAAGCATTTACAATGGAAGTGAATGGGGCCAAATGGCAAATGTTAAAATACCCACCGTTTCAAAAGTATAGCCACAAGATATTCACAACTTGAGTGTTCAGATGATTTTATTGTGATAAAATTGCTTACTGACCTTTTCTGTGTAAATGTATAGCCAATTTTACAACTTCATTTCCATGATGATATGTCAACAATCCCGAAAACCCTAAAATGACTGTCTACATTATGATTTAAACAACTTTACAGCTCAGATAATACATGACTTCTAAAAGAAGAATTAATGTAAGTGCTTTTATAAAATTGTAAGTTTCACATTTCTGCCTTTAAACCCTCAGAAAATTGGCCCCATTCACTTCCATTGTAAGGGCCTCACAGTAACATTAAATATGGACTTTTTTAAAGAGGGATGAGTCGAAATATTTTTTGTGGCAATCAACATTAGGTTACACCAAAAATGCGTAATTGTGCTTAACAACATGAATCAAAGCAAAACATTACAACAAAGTCCATATATAATCATATCAAATCTCCACCAAATGAAAGCATATCAGTTTCCACAAACTTTGGAGAAACATGCCACTTCTGATCTGTGATCAGGTGTGTGCGAGATAAAGAAAGGGGACAACGTTCCTCACCCATCCTTCAAAAGACTCCTCTGTGTTTGTACTTTTCATCAGATCATCAAACTGGATGGTGCAGTTGGCCACGAAGTCATCGTACCCGATCGGTGCGTCATGAAAAACAGCTAACTCTACGTGCTTGCCGTCGTTCACATTTACGGAGAACTCCTCGTTGTAAGTGGGCATGCTGGTTTTCTGCTTAGTGTGCGTCTGTCCAATCTTATACTCGTCCACTTTCACTACGATGTACGGGTCCAAAGTCTGGCTCGCCTTGTTGAACATCACGGCGTGGCGCATCGAGGTGGTCGTGGGCTTCAGGTCCACCGCCTCGCCTATGCGCAACTTAAGATACCCGTTAAACTTCATCGTGTCTTTCAAGTGGAGCCTTACAAATCTAAGCCTGACTAGCTTAGTGAATGTATGGCATTGTAATGGAGAAAAGGAAAATGCTCAAATGCACACCAGGTAGAAAGCCTCCGCATCTATGCATCAAACCCACTGAATAAACAAAAGGTGATATTAACAACGCCGACACTCTCTCTCACGCGCGCGCGCGCTCTCTCTCGCAGGTACAGATGATTCCTGACCGCACAGGTTCTCGTTTCAGCCCTTCTGTCGTTGCAAATAAAAAAATAATCCATTAGAAGTTATAGACGGTCGTGATGAACAGGTCTTTATGAGGACATAAGAAAATAAGGCGCTGTTTTTAAACACCTGCTTTGCGGAAGAACTGAAACGAGTGCACAGAAAGGGGAAGTGAAGGGGTTTACGCCTGATTACACGTATGTCTCTCTCAAGGGATTCAATCACAACAATAATGTTCACTCTCGCGCTCTGAAAACCTTCCTGGTTCGTCAGGCAACTCAGATGAAAGATCGGCTCTGCCTAATTCTCCTTATTCACATATTCACTATCCGTTCATATTTATGGGATTTTGACTTCAACATGATTAAGGGTAGACAGGTTTCAGCATAGGCATTTCTGATATATGCCTGACTGATTCCCAGAGTGTTAAAGAAACTGCATTTTGAGTTTGTCCAGCTATTTTATTCTACCAACATTACCACGTGTGCACATCGTAAAAGTACCTGCCCATAGAAATATAAATGTACTTGAAATAAAAACACACCTGTTGTATTGTAAATATGGAGAAACACCGCCACCTTCCGGCAGACTTTATTTATTATCTCGATGATAATCTTCCCATTCTCATAAATACACAGTAAATAAATAAATGGTTATTTAAACGTTAGAGATAGATATGTACAGTTGTATTATCTGAAAAGTATATTTGTATACGAGTATAGATTGTGTATAGGCAGTGATGGGGAGAAATTCTGAAATGTAATCCAATACAGATAAAAAATTACACAAATTAAATTGTAATATATTACGTAATAATATATATAATTTGAGGTAATCTAATCTGATTACTTTTGTATTACCCATTGCATATTTTTCTATAAATATAATCATTCATTTGAAATGTATTAAAGGGATAGTTCAATTAAAAAAAAAAAAATCTAATTTACTCATGCCATCTCAGATGTATATGTCTTTCTTCTGCTGAACATAAACACATATTTAAGAAGAATATTTCAGCTCTGTTGGTCCATAGAATGCAAGTGAATGGTGGTCAGAACTTTGAAGGTCCAAAAAGCACACAAAAGCAGCATAAAAGAAATCCATACGACTCCAGTGGTTTAATCCGTATCCACAGAAGCAATAAAATAGGTATGGGTGAGAAACAACAATATTTAAGTCCTTTTTTTAGTATTAATTATTCTCCCTGCCCAGAAGGTGGCACAAAGAATGTGAATCACCAAAAGCAAAAGAATTAAATATTTATCTGTTTCTCACTTGCACTGCATGGATCCACAGGACTGAGGTATTTTTCTAAAAATCTTTGTGTTCAGCAGAAAAAAGAAAGTCATACACATCTGGGATGATATGAGGGTGATAACATGATGAGAGAATTTTTGGATGAACTATCCAATGAAGTCCCAATCAACACTCTTTTCATTAAACATTAGGAAAATAAAATCAAACAGAAAATTGCTATTTGTCCGTTGCTGAGTAAAAAAAAGTACTTACTCAAGATAGAAGACAATGAGAACATGCTTGTTTTTAATTTTAAGAGAATTGTGATTATTTTGTAAATTAGGATAGCGATTGGACTTTTTATTATCCAGCTTTGAAAGCATTAATGAGAGAATGTCTCTAGAAATTATTTAGAGATGTACGATTTGTACCATATAATTATTCATGAAAAAAGTTTGTCTTTAACCTACTGAATGACAGATGCTTTTTCTGCCATCTTGAAGCATGTGCCAAAGTGCTTTTGTATGGTATGAGAACAAAGTTGCATGTGACTGACGCCTCTGAAATGTTTGCAACGTGTTTTTACAGAAAAATGTCTAAAATTATGGACAGGTGAACGAGGGCTTGTTTGAAACACATAATTTCCATTGTAGGATGCAAATACAAACAGTTTGGCATTTATTTGTGCAATCATTTAGAAACAAAATTTAAAAACAGAAATCGAATGCCCTGCGTGTATTTGAGAATTAAGAACTTTCAATAGTGTATTAATTTTAGTAGCTACATGCACACATGGCTAGGGGATACATATAATTTTTATTAAAATACTTTATAGTTAGACAACATACATACACATTTACAAGTATAGAGAACATGCAGCACCTCCAAATACTTTTTGAAGGTATAGATTATTATGTTTCTGCTTTAACCACCCAAAAATGAAAATTCTCTCATCATTAACTCATCTTCATGCCATCCCAGATATGTTTGACTTTCTTCCTCTTCTGAACACAAGCAAAGATTTTTCAGCTCTATAAGGCCATACAAAGCAAGTGAATGGGTACCACAATTTTGAAGTCAGCATAAAAGTAATCCATAAATCTCCAGTGGTTTAATCAATATCTTTAGAAGCGATATGATTAGTATGGGTGAGAAACAGATCAGTATTTAAGCCCTTTTTAACTATCAATCTTCAATTTCTTTGTTTGCGATTCTTTGTGCATTTCGCCACCCACTCGGAACAGAGGAGAATTTATGGTAAAAACTGAAATAAATATTAAGCTGTTTCTCACCCACACCTATCATATTGCTTCAGAAGACACAGATTAATTTTATGGTGCCTTTATGTGCATTTTGGAGCTTCAACATTTTGGTACCATACATTTAGTATTCCATTGTATGGACCTACAGAGCTAAGATATGTTTCTAAAACTCTTTGATTCTGTTCAGCAGAATAAAGTAAGTCATATACATCTGAGATAGCATGAGGGGGAATAAATTATGAGAGTATTTTCATTTTTAGGTGAACTATTCCTTTAAGATTGGATGTGGAGTCTTTTTCAATTGCTATAATTTTTGTTAGGCAAAGATTGCATTGCTCAGTTATAACACCTGATTAGGCCTGCATGTCGCACATATTTCAAGCTCAGACCGCTCTTTAAATATATAGGAACATAATTAGTAAAAATTGCATACTAGTTATTCCCTTTGGCTGATTGGCAATGTAATCATGAATTCTATAAATATTTTACTGTAATCTGATTATGCACATTACAAAATGTAATGTAATCCAATTACAAGTACTTGATTTTTGTAATAAAATTACATAATCCAGATTAGTATAGGCCTACAATACATACACTAGTATCAGTAAAATATTTGTGGATGCACTTAACTGAATTTACTGAATTGACTAAATCATTAAAAAGTTAGCCAAGTGCCCAGCATGCTGTATATAGAAACTATGATGGACAGGCCCAGAGTGTGCAGAGATATAATCTAAGACAAGGATGGAAGCTTTCACATTTTAGGTCACTACATACAGGGCCGGCACTGGCCATATTGATGCCCTAAGGGCAGATGGTGGGCTTTATGGTGCCCTCCTAGGGCAAGATGGTGCACCCCTAGGGAGTTGGTGCCCTACGCAGATGCGTAGTCTGCTTATAGGGAGTGGCAGTATTGACTACATAATTCCCATATTTCCATTTGTGTCATTTCATAGTTTTTATGATTTTACTATTATTCTAAAATGTGGAAAATAACAAGAATGGGTAGGTGTGTCCAAACATTTGACCTGTAGACTGGAATGGTCTAAGATGCATTTGGGGAGCTGAAACACAAAGCTAGAGCTCTAGGCTAGATCCTCTGACACACACATGGGTTGAGCGTGTGTGGGCTCTGACTGAGTCTACCCAGTCAATCCATAAAGCCATGGGATGAAAGGCTCATTGGTGTCAGAAGTGACCTTTGACCTCTCTCTATTTCTTTCCCAGCTGGTATAAATTCAAAGAGGAGACGCCAAACACTCTTGTCTGTCTGGAGTCTGTGTTCTGAGAGCAAGAAAGTGAGGGATGCAGCAGAGATAAGTGTTTATGGTGATGTGGTGATGAAGAGCTTCAGGGGATGGTGAGATTTTTCCTTTCCACATTGTTGATTCTGGCGTAAAACCAGAAATAGCCAGCAGGGATCAGTCATTCTCAACTTTACTGCAGCTAGTGTAATAATTCATAATCTAAAAATATTAATCAAACAAAACACCAAATATGGAATGGCAGAATATCTCAGAAATACACAAACCCATCCCCATCTTTGTCAGTTAAGCTTAACGAAATAGCTTTTTAAACATATATACCTACATCTACATTACATAAATGTTCTTGGACAGCTTTTTAGCTTTACTCATATAGTAGTACTGAGCTGTCCCTTATCTCTCTCTCTCTCTCTGGAGTTTTTTGGGCATGAAAATGTATTCAGCACCAAATCACCTGCAATGGTTTTCATGCTTTAAACCCCTCATGAGTCAAACTGCCCCTTTAAGCAGCAACAGAGTGTGGGAGAGTTGAAGTCCTGTCACTGCACCGACAGGGCTTGCATTTTTCATATGGAGTAAAACTGTCCAGTTACAGAATTTTTCATTTAAACCAGGCAGTTTATATACTTCAACTTCCAGCTAACTTTGTTCATGTGCTATCCTGTATGAGTATGCATTCATTACGGAGCAAATGTATATGCAAAAGTGTGTGTGTGTGTGTGTGCGTCTCTGGTGCTTTTGCGCATGGTCAAATGACCTACCACACAAACCTGAACCATACCTGAACTCACACAAACCATGCAAAATTTCAGTCTTGTTCAGCTCTCTGTCCCAACTTTCATATATAATCACACACACACACACACACACACACACACACACAGTAGCAGGGAGTTTGAAATTGTTCCCAATCTCTTATTCTCACACACACTTATTGAACTCTTGCTATACCATGTCAGGGTGCGTGCCCTGTCGAGGTGGGGGTGAGGTATTTATGGGTAAAAGGTCATTACTCTTTCTCTCTCTCTCTCTCTCTCTTGTGTGTGTGCATGTGTGTGTCTACTGGATGGTATTACTCAGTATTTCGGAATGGCAACAGCTGCAGCAGGAGGGCTTTAAAAGTAGTGAAAACAAAAAACTGAGAAAGAAAGAGAGAGTAAATGATGGAGTGAGTGTTTGGGTAGACGAGTAACAAAAGATTGACAGGGAGAGAGAGCAGAGGGGACAGAACAGAAGTGTTTGAGAGCAGAGGAGAAAGTGTGTGACATGGGGCAGGATAAGTGTGTGTGTACTGGTAAAAGGAACTCCAGATGTGATGTGGTCTCTGCTCTGACCAACCACAATTAAAGGGCAGAGAGAGAGAGAGAGGAATCTCAGAGAACAATAATATGTCACTTCAGAGCTAAGAAAGAGTGTGTGATTGTGTGTGTTGCAGCTTTTTTAACAGAGTCTTCAGAATGATTTACTGAATGTCTATGACACAGGGATCACAGTTACTGATGGACCATGAAAATCAATTCAGGACAAAAGACTAGAAAAGTTCAGGAAAAAAAGCAGATGTTAGCTTTAAAGGACCAATCAGCATGAATAGAAATCAGACAGACAGTAAAATCGCTTTCTGTAGGCAACAGCTAACATTCAGCAGATGTTTCTGTTGGTAAAAGGGTGTATGAATATAGACTGTGGTCTAAAGGTAAAGCAGCAGGCCAGAAAGAGAAAGAACCACTAATACAATGCCTATTTAATTTTCTTCTTAATTTTTATCATTTCCCAGCATGAAATTATGTTTTAAAAGGCTCTTTCGCCATGCAATCTCAGCCAAGTTTACCAGGAACACCCAGATTACCCAATTTACCTAACTTATAAGCACTCAAGATTTTACCCTTAAATACATTGGAATTTCACCTAACACTTTACATGTTCAGGTCTTTAGAGACCCAGCACTTTCCTTAGCACTTATATCTATCACAAATGGTTCTATAAAATGTACAGATAGTGTCAAATTTTGCAAATCACAATATCAAATATAAATCAAGTCAATCACTAAAACATCTGTGCCACCTCGAGTAACAAATAGCATGTGATGGTATGTGTAAATGCATATGGTATACTGATTGTTGCTCAGAAAATCAATGGGATATACTGTAGTATTTATTTTTATGAATGTGGAACTAATTACACTTGTAATATACAAAGAAATAGATATCATGTGAAAGTAAATGTATATACATGTGAAATAATGAAAATTGCCATTTTGGAACTTTTTTGTGTGTTATTTATATTTATAAGAGAGAGATCAAGGAATATTAAAGAGGTGTGGGCAAAGGAGGTGAAATTAGGTCCCGAGTCACTAAAGACCCAAGGTATGCGTTTAAGAGTTAGCGAAAGGACAAATCTCATGAAATCTGTGAAGAAAATCTCCGTAGCAATTCACCCAAAAATCAATAGGAAAAAATTCAGAAATAAAATTTAGCAAAATTATGAAGCCTATTTTTTGGGACCATTAAGATTGTTTGCATTATGACATTATTTTCATGACAATTAAACACATTTCTCCCCTAATTATTATTGCAGTAATATGAAAATATTATACTCATTACTGTAAAGAATGAAGAAAAAAAAAAGAAGAAAAGCATTATGGTAGTGTATTTTATGGTAATCTTCTATTCATGCTAATTGCATGTTTGTATTTTTGTACTGTTTTTACTGCCAAAAATTCTTGCTTTGCAGTATGACCATCTATGGGAATTTAAAACAATGTCCAGATACATTGCAGTTATGCAACTTTGAGGGAGAATTGTTTTCTTCATTTAAAAAGTTTAACTCCTAAATACATGAATTGTAATTTTGCAATAGGTGTAGAAAATCATGACCACTTACATTAAAATGAAGACTCCAGTCATATCAACATCCTATCAGTATCCTATCAGTTTTATTCTACATGGAGAGGGTCCGCACATGGGGGCTGCCATGTTAGAATCACATGACCAGCCAAATACTTCTCGCTTAATCTCAGTAACCGTCCTGTTATTTAACACTTTCACTCATTGATTAAAGTAATCATGGCTGACTGTGATTACTACATTTCTACAAATGGCATCTGAAACTAAAAACTATTGATTTTTAACAAAGCTGCATCCAAGCTGCTGGGTGTCAGTGTAAGTCCAAGATGACACAAAGACAAAAGGTACTGAGTGTGCCTTTAATTGTCATGAAAATAATGGGGAAAATTCAATCTTAATTTTCTATAATTTTGGGGTAAAATGTGACTTGGACATGTTTTCGTGCGATTAATGAAAAACCAGTCATCCGCACTGCAATAACCACTTGCTGCCATTACATCATGGTTTTTACCATGTGTTTGGTGATATCACACAAAGCAGTTACGTACCTACTTTGTGGTATCACTCAAGGTACTTTTCTGCTTTATGTTATGCAATTTTGTGCCTGCTTCATGATGTCACATAATGCAGTTATATACCTGCTATGTGATGTCACACAAAGCATGTATTTGCCATGTCAATCTTTTGCCTTATCCTTGACCACTATATACACATCTTAACTGCAGCCAAATATATCTGGAATCTTGTCCGAGATCCTGCCCTTAGATGTCAAATGAAGAAATATTTACCTTGTTGAAATTCTTAATAGAAAGTTGCTTGAATACATAGCCCAGAAATTGTGCAAGTACATAAACCTAACATTTCACCATGCATGCGAGTGTGTGTTTTGAACTGCCTTACTTTGGGCGGTCTCTCAAGCTAATGCAGCATATTAGAAACAGCAGGAGAGAGCAAAGGCCAAAGACTACAGACACACACACAAACTCACACACACTCACAGAGCATTTGTTTTCCATTATCTGACTTACAGAGAACCCTCTGTCTAAATCAATGAAGAAAAATCAGCCCGTCCATCAATTTTACTCGAACACACACACAGCCATGCAAACCAGCAAAAACACACACTAAAGCTCAGATATGTTAGACTAAACATGGATTACAGACTCTTCTATTCCAGATGCCACAATACATGATGCATTACACAAGCAAATCAGAAAACAGTTTGAATTGTTACTTCCCTTTATTTTATTAATGCAACATAAAAATATCAAATATATTTAAAAAGCCCTTAATTCTCCTCTTGGAAAGATAAGATAATCATTGTAGCAATGTTAAAAACATTACAGTTCTGTATGTTTTAATGGGTATTTAAAAGAGTAAATGGATGGAAAAACTTGCACTCTAATTGTAAATCATCACAGAAATTATTTGGGATGTGTTATAGAGATTCCTAAATCCTTTGAAAAATCTTCATAAATGGAATCCACATCAACACACTCTGATTTGACTTTTAAATGCAGTGGCATAATAATCAACCCAGAGTTTGTCAGCCAGGAAAACAGATGTTCCAATCCATTAACAAACATCTGTGTAAATTGAAGGCAGCTTAACCACCTTCAAGTTATTTTACCCCAAACCACATACTCAGCTATTGAGAACAACTCCTTCATTCATTGGTCTCATCTGTTTTTCCAAGCTTCACAACAGTCTTGTCTGATTAAGAGATTGTCATACTCTGTTGTTCAGTCATTCAGTTTTTATTAAGCATTTCAGTGCTGTGCTGGACATTTTCACATTGTGCATTTGATAGAGCCTCTGTCTACTGCATTGTTTGGAACTCAGGTGTTATAACACTGTTATAAGAGTATTATAAGTGTGTCATAACAGCACAGCTGTCTCATCTCAAGATTTCCTGGAAGAGTAATTTTAAGTAGTATTTGGTACAATAAATGGAGTCTGACTGGTGTGTAACCGATAAAACAAGGCTCCTCTTCAAGGCAGGAGATGTTGAGCTTACAACTCATGCAATGAATCCCACAATGATGAATTTAAATATCAAGGACCTTGAACCCAGGAGACAATGATGACACAGACTCAGCACACCCACAATCATACCGATCACAAACAGAGACACAGCCTAGAGAGAAAGAGAGAGTGTGTGTGTGTGTGTGAATTAGGAAGTAAGATTATAGAACTAAAAAACAGAAGCAAGCAACAAAATAAATCATATATATATTTACATTTCCGCATTTGGCAGACGCTTTTATCCAAAACGACTTTCGGTGCACTTATTACAGGGACAATCCCCCTGGAGCAAACAGGAGTTAAGTGCCTTGCTCGAGGACACAATGGTGGCGGCCGTGGGGATCGAACTAGCGACCTTCTGAATAGTTCTGATTAACAGTTATGTGCTTTAGCCCACTATGCCACCACCACTCCATCCATCCATATATATATATATATAAAAACATAAATTCATAGCTCTACGGAGGACGAGTGCAATTTACTAATTTCCAACAACCTAGTGCAATGCAAGATGTGTATGTGGTGCTAAGTGTGTAGAGTGGAATAGATTTGAAAGATTGTAGATACACCAGCTGAGTTGAGTGATCTGATTGACTCAGAGCTGATTCTCAAAAAGAACATTCCCAGATACACAAACAACAAACTTGTGGAGGTCGTAGAACCTGGAAACACAGAGAACAGTTGCTGGTGGACACATGTAAAACATACAGAGTCATCAAAAGTTATTTAGTCACTTAAACCAAAAAATGTCAAGGTGATTTTTAGTGGATGTATGACATCACTTCACCTCAAGTTCACATAGGTACCCCAGCAGAGTAACTACAGATGTAGTCCATTACATTAACAATGGATATGTTCTAGAAAGTCTATCAAATCTATTGTGTCATCATTTGAAGCCTTACAAACCTGGTTTGATATTGTTATACTAAAGACATTCCCACATTTTTAAGTGACTTAAGTGTCCAAATATGTTTTGGGGCTAATGTATCTTAACAGTTAAAGAATAAAGCACATAAAGGGCATTTGCACACCCACTCACCCACAACACTGAAGACATTCCTGATGTCAGGGAAAAAAAAAATTGCGAGCAGCAGCACAAGAGTGAGGATGAAAATACAGGAAAGACAATGAGAGAGCCAGGAGAACTCCCTCTCTCCCCTGAATAACATCAAAGTCTTATGTCCCTGAGAAAGAGAAAATAATTTAAGATGGACAGTGACACATGGGTGTATTTTCTGGATATCTTATTTTAATCATTCATAGCCTCACTGAGAAGTGAATGAGTGGTATGGTGAGCAGGACAGCCAATAGGATTGCAAGACGCACTGACATCACCAAAACATCCTGTGGTAAGTAGGTATCATATCCTAGCAACAGCTCTGATTCTCCCTGTGCTGTAGATAAAGGATGTTTGATCAGATCAATCCACTGATCATTGCCATTTACAGATTTAAGGGGCTCAAAAAGTAGAGAATATATTCCAGGGGTGCTCAGTCTACCACCTGGATTTCTGCCTTTCAGCATTGGTTAGATCAAACTCTAATCAAACATACCTGAGGCAGCGAATCAAGGTCTTGTTTGGAATTAAATACTAGCATGCTGTTTACTGCACACTGCACAGTATAAACAGAATACTGCCTACAGTTAGTTTTAAAATTATATGGATGCATCCGAAAGCTGACAAATGCTGCCTTGTGAGGCTTTATATGGAATTAGAAAGGCATCATGGCACGTTCAAATCCAATTTTTGTGTCACATCCTCTCGGACGGACAGGTTTATCCATGTCCCCTTTTAATTTGTGATTTTATTTACTTTATGACTCAATTGCAACTGAAAAATAAGCATTGAATTTACTAAATATTTGCTTGGTTACTTCTTAAGTTCATGTGAATTTGTTTTAGATCATTAGACATGATGTTATGGTACTTTGCAAAGCTGAACGAAACCTGTGTCCTTACCAAAAGCCTTCATATGCAAATCAGTATGCATTGAGCAACATTAAACATTTCAAACAGTCGCATGTTACAGTGCTGTTACATTATAT
Source organism: Moxostoma hubbsi (assembly GCA_032164185.1). Classification (NCBI taxonomy): domain Eukaryota; kingdom Metazoa; phylum Chordata; class Actinopteri; order Cypriniformes; family Catostomidae; genus Moxostoma; species Moxostoma hubbsi. The sequence continues at coordinate 14,056,728 of JAVLUX010000034.1, forward strand.
GCATATTTAATTCTTGGAAATAAAAACTATTATTTAGGTTTTTATCCAATTTTGTGTTACAACATCAGGCAGTCAAACAAATAATAATACAATTGTGACTACTATTACTACATTTGTGATACTAAACAATAGAAGATCTGGAAAGCAATTGCATTGTGGGATATACAATTTGCAAATGTAAGTCATCCAAGTACTGTATTTTTGCATAATTTTCATACTCTGCAGAGTATAAATACTGCATTCCTTTTTTTGGGGGGGGGGGATTTTCTACCCAATATGGCATGCCCAATTCCCAGTATGCTCTAAGTCCTCATGGTGGTGTAGTAACTCGCCTCAGGGTGGCGGAGGACGAACCTCTGTTGCCTCCACGTCTGAGACAGTCAATCCGCGCATCTTATCACGTGGTTAGAATGTGAGGAGGCTCACGCTATTCTACACAGCATCCATGCACAACTCACCACATGCCCCACCGAGAGTGAGAACCACATTATAGCGACCACGAGGAGGTTAACCCAACGTTACTCGACCCACCCTAGCAACCAGTCCAACTGGTTGCTTAGGAAGCCTTACTGGAGTCACTTTTCGAACTTACAGAGATCAAGTAAACCTCAAACTTAAAAATGCTGCTGACATTTGTCACATTCTGCATTCTCCGCTTAGTGGGTCTACAATACACACATACATACACTCAGTAAAGAAACAACAGAATATACTGTATTTAATATGCTAGATGTACAAAAAACAATACTGCTGTGTACTGACTTGTGTAGTACACAGTAAATGGGTAAAACCGCTGTATGGCATAGGTAGGAGAAAGCCATGGAAGGGATGGCATAAGCCTTCTGCAATGTACACACGCTGTCATTTCTCACCCTCCTGGTGTGTGTAAGGTTATGCTATAATATTACCACTAATATTTGTGTTCCTAATAGTCCTGCAAGGCGGTCTTAAAAAAAACAAAACAGATTTCTCATTTCTCAGTAAAATACACACTCACCTTACTAGAGATCACAAACAGCTGTGGGGTACACTCAGAGGTATTTCAGATCTCAGGGTAGAAAAATAAAATGCTTAAATTAATTGATGTGATGGTAAATTGGCACAAAATCAGGGTAGTAAAAGAATAAAAATCTGCTCTATGTTTTGGATATTTAGGTCACTATAACTGCAAGAATATTGACACACTTTCGCCATACAGCATAAGGAACTAAAGGCATTGGTCTCTGGCTCAAGGGGGTCAAAGGTCACTTCCAGCATTAAGACAGAGCTCCTTCCTGTCTATGGAGGGCTGGATCACATCAACCTGCACAGATTATCTGAGTGTGTCTGTGTTTGTAATAGATGAATGGCTATATCTAATTGATGTCTCTGTCAAAAAGGTGACGGGCTCTTTTACCTGTAAAGCGGGACTTTCTTTTTGGGCATTCCATTCATTTTAATACAAATGGTCCATCTGAGCTAAACTGTCTCTGGTTATGTGGAGGTTGAAGATTAACTGTATTGTTTTCATATTAAGGTGCGGTCTAGGTTGCGTTTTAGATATCCGGGCATTTCTAGTATGTGGGGGGTCTGTACCAGGTTCATAGTGGAATTAATTGGGAGAGGGCAGGAATGGACAATTTGTTCCATCACCACCTGTGAGAAAGAACAAAACATCAGCACGGGTGTGAGAGAGAGAACAAAAAAGAACTAAAGTTATAATGAAAGACTCACAACTACAGTAAAGAACAACATGAAGAGGAATGCAAGACTGCTGGTGTATCCCAGAAAACCATACAATGCAAGTCAATGGAGTCCACCAATTTCAAGCTCCAAAAAGGACATAAAAGGCAACATAATGGTAATCCATACCACTCGAGTGGTTTAATCCATGTCTTTTGAAACGATATGATCTGTTTTGGGTGGGAAACATACCAAAATGTAACATGTTTTTTTTTACTATAAAAATGTGTGATCATGACGCATTGACGCATTCTCTGATTGGTGGAACTTTCTCTGCTGGATCACGGATAGTGTAGTTCTTCACCAGGTATTCCGCTATTAAACATGATTTTTAAACAACGAAGTTGAAAAAAATGATTGCTTCAACAGGAATATCCAAATGATTAACAACCTTTGAGCTCACGGTAGGTCTGTCTTTAAAAGTTTACTTAAAATTAAACTCAAGGCTATTGGCTATTTGAGTAATATAAGTGTCCTCTGATATAGAGTTGGTCTCTTGTGGTTCTCTTTCATAAACAAGGAGGTACTAGACAGCCCTGCTGATCCACTAGCAGAAATGAAGATTAATTACTCCACTGAAAGAAAAATGTTATTTTACGGTAAATGGCCAAACTTTCAAGCATTTATACTGTGGCGGGGCTCTGCTTTTTCCTCCTCCGAGAAGGCAGAGTTGTGATGTTTGTGTGTCTGGGTCTGTTCACAGTAATTGTGCTGCTGAAGGGGATCTTGGGCAGGCATGACTCTCATTGGGCGGAACGTGTGAGTGAGATTTACACGAAACGGACCCATAATGCAAACCAGCTGTGAGAGGACGGGGCACAGTTGAACCACAGCTCAGCACAGCGGCTAATAAAATAATGACCGTTACATTCTTTAGCCTGGAATATTTTCTTTTTTCTCTCTTTAGGAAACCTGCTTAAAAGGCAGAGGAAGGGTGTTTTGATGTGTGAAAGTGTAACTATTTCTCTCTTCCACACAGATTTTCCTGCAAATTCTATATTCAAATGTAAAGCCTTTCTCCTCCATGTTTGTACGAGTGTAACTTCAATCTTAAAGGAATAGTTTACCCAAAAACTAAAATTCATTCATAATGTGTAAACTGCATTGTGTATATCAGATGTTTATTTTAATTGTCATACTGCTATGTTGCTTGGAACTGCTGTTGCACTTGTATATATGGTTGAGTGACAATAAAGGGATTTGATTGATTTTTGATTTGATAATTTCCTCACCCATTTTACTTTCTTATGCAGAACACAAAAGGAAAAACATTTATGAATATCCCAGTCTATCATTTCAGTACAATGGCAATTGATAATGACTCACTCATAGTGACTCGCCAACTCATTTTTCAGTTATTGTGTGAACAATCCACAACGAATGAGCTTCTCTCATGCATTCATGAACATGCAAACAAAAAAAGAACTTACATTTTAGATTGTTTCTTAGCAGAAACCTACCGTATGCCTAAGGAAGTCTTGAAACACGACACCCGAGCCATCTTCTTTTGACTTCTGCATAAGAAAAAGTCATATGGGTTTGGAACAACATGAGGGTTAAGTAAATTATAATAGAATTTTCATTTTTGGTTCAACTTTTCCTTAAAGATCCCTTTCTTAACTGTAGTATACTTAACAGGTTCTTAAAATATACACATGCTCTAAAATCACAGCCACAATGCACTAACGCATCAAGTGATGCATTACATATTTTCCATTTGCTGGGATTTTGTCTTACATTTACATTTGGCAGACACTTTTATCCAAAGCGACTTACAGTGCACTTATTACAGGGAAAAACCCCCTGGAGCAACCTGGAGATAGGGTTAGTGCCTTGCTCAAGTACACAATGGTGGTGGCTGTGGGGATTGAACCAGCAACCTTCTGATTAACAGTTATGTGCTTTAGCCCACTACGCCACCACCACTCCTTTAATCTTGAAGTCTTAACCAGCTACAAATGTCAACAGCCTTGTGCAACAAGACATAATGCTGTTTCCTTAGTATCTATTTTTGTTATGCTGTGCAGGGTAGCTCCTACCATAGAGAAATATAATTGGAAAAAAAATAAAATCTCTAGCTCCACATTGGTTGGCTGTCATTTTGTCACTTTATACAGAATAATCACTTTTAGTGATGACAGAAATATAACTTGACAATGTGGGCTTGGAGTGCATCTAGTAAAGACAAAATGTTAAGATGCGGTACAGACAAAATATATATTACCCAGAGGCCTCTGTGCTCATGAAACTGGTGATGGTGGCAGGCAGTTCAGTCTTAAAGATGAACATGTAGGTGGACATGGCTAAAGAAACAAAAACAAAAAAAATAGGTGTTGTATTAGAATCTACACCTCATGATAAAAACAAATTAATCCTCTTCAACTCCATGCCAGAGCATTACCGTACGTACTCTGATCTAACACTAACATGCCAACAGCCATGAGAAAGAAAATGAACCAATATAGTCACACAAAACCATAATCACACTGTGTAACAAGGTTAAGGTTGGGAAAGGTGGGAACCGGCTGAACTGTCAAAATAATATTTAATGCAAACAAAACAAACACACCCATGGCAGCTGCATGTGGCACTCTCGCACTCTCTCTCTCCTGAACTGCTGCATTCACTGCACTTATCGCTTTCCTCAGCTGATTAGTTTGATTGGGGGCCGGGTGTGTTTATGGTCATGGCCCGGCCCCGCCCACCTCATCACACACTGATAATTAACACATAGCTTATGCAATGATTCCATTGAAACCTGACTGCATCCAAAAAACCACATGTAAATGCACACTCTATAACTGGCATTCTAAAGAAAAATGCATACAGCATTAAAGTGTGATGGATTTACTGTAAAGTCAGAACAAAATACTCACTACTGTTGATTCAGACAGCAGTTTAGAGAGAAAGACATACATCAAAAGAAGATTTATATTATTATATATTTTCTATTATTTATACACCATTCTTTACTATAGGCATAGTTTGCAACTAAACTCAAATGCTATTTGTTTTGGCAATACCAATGAACAGTTATGTATCTAGCCAATAAATCACAATTAAGCTGTGGGAGATAAGACCGAAAGAAACTGCATCAGGCTGTGTAATAATAATAATAATAATAAGAAGAAGAAGAAAATGTGTTGAACTTTTAATTATTTATAAATGAGCTAATGTGTCTCTCAAGCATACACAAACATATTTATATATAATAACAGAGAATAGAAAGAATACACACAATAAAAGAGAACAAATTTAAACATTTCCATCAAAGGAATATTTCAGATTTAGTACAATTTAAGCTCAATCGACAGCATTTGTTGTATAAACCACAAAAGTTGTTGACATTACATCATCAAAGCAACAAAGTTGTAAATTTGGCTATAGCTTTACACAGAAAAGGTTATCACACTAAAATCAGGTTAACATGCATAATTCTTTATTTTTTTATGGATATACTTGTGACATAGTGAGTATTTTAATGTTTACGGATTGGCCCCATTCATTTCCATTGTAAGTGCCTCACTGACACAGAGATTGTTGTTGTTGTTTTTTTTTTTTAAGAAAAGGAGGTGCCAGTCAAAATTAATTTTGTGGTAATCAACATTATGACACAAATGCTGTTGAATAAGCTTAGCTTGTATTGAACCCAGAATATTCCTTTAATATCAATGATTAATATCTAAAATCGAGATCAGAGTTCAAAGGTTATATAATATGGTTTTCACCATATAAACAACTACATGTGAAAGTTAAAACCTCACCTCCAATATTCTGAATCAGAATAGTACAGGCCACCAGAATATGCACAAAACAAATAAATAAGAAAAACAGGACATAATCATTCAACTGTGAATTCAATGATGAGTTTTCGTTTATAAAAACACATTGGTATTAATATTTGGCTGGCTTTAACATACTTTTTTGTGAGATAACAGACTTCGCCAGGTCTCCAGAAGGCTGTCTCACAAAGAGCTTCATATGAGCGGTTGCCTAACACACACACACATGCAAAAGTGAGTTTTGCCAATATTGTGCATCTCTTCAATGTCAATTAGCAACATTTCCACAGTCAGTCAGCAGAAATTTGAGATTTAAGAAAAAAATATACAGAGTAAATAGGAGCGAGTAGAGTAAGAAGGAGGTCAAAGGAAAGAGCTGATGTTACCTGTTTTGTCACAGAGGAGCAGCAGGAGATGGATAGAGTAAGCAGCCAAACTGGAGACTACCAGCAACAGAATACTGTGTAAAAACACACACCCACAGGGTTGAGAATACACAATTTGTGCAAAGTATTTGCAATAGGCTTAAATGTGCACGCGTGTGTATACCTAAACCCAATTATACCAGTATTGGCCATGGCATATGAAAGTCCCAGGATTCCACTTCCCATGATCAGATTAAAGGCGGACGAGGTAAAGGATGCGCTTCTAACCTGAACATACTGTGGGACAGATCTAATTATTTACCAGGTTCCAAAGTTGTCAATACAACATTGATGCTGTTGAATATCACATACTAGAGTAGGCAAGACAAAGGGTAACAAAACATTTGCAAAGATACAATAAAATGACACCATATCAGCATGTGATGTGTGGAAGTGACTTGAAATGCCTAAAGCAGCAGATCACACATGAAAAGATATCTTCCATCCATTCCCATTGAAAGCTTTTGGGCACAGCTATTTTTTTTATTTTTTTTTAAGAATGGTGCCCAATGCCATGTGTAACTGACAGGACAGACACTAATTTCGGCTTAGATTTCTTTAGCATTTATGTTTCATGGTGTACACTGCCAAAAAAAAGTTTTAAAGATACACTGGTTTAAACTGGCTATTTGTTAATGACATACATTTCCTTACTTTTACTTCTTAACATTTCCACTACATGTCATCCCTTTTTATATTAGTAATGTTTTGCTTAACTCCCAATGTAGAAATTTAAAAATTATGACAGTGATCTTGTCGATGACAGACTGTCGTGTACCTGCGCCAGGTTATTTTTTTTATTTGTATATTTGCATTTGTATTTTATTTATTTATATTTCATTTATATTTTTTGTTAATCTCCAGGCAAAGAATAAATTAACAAACAGATTGCCTGCGCTAACAGCGGTGTGTTCTCTTCTCCGATGGGTTCATACTCGCTCTTCACCTGCATGGTGCGGTTTGCGCCGTTTCTCCCCATTTTCCACATTTTACTGTCTCTTTACTTTCCTCCACTGAAAAATAGCCCGCCTCTTGCTCTTAAACTTTACCGGGCCGTCGGGATCATTCCGCTGTCATATCACCGGCTCCTGAGCATCTCCACAAACATAAACTTTTCAATTCACTTGACAAATGGTCACGTGTGCACATTGATGGCGTCACAAACCCCGCCAGCCAATCATGTCTCGCAGAGCTTCGTCCGCTAGTGATGACGTGAGAGCGTGAACGCATGGCAGCTGACTGGAGAAAGTGAGCAGTTAATGTTTACTCTCTTTATTCACAGATACTTTTTAAGTTGTGCTGAATAATAACTCTATTGCTAAAGCGTCCACAGCCTGTTAATTTTGAGATGTAGATAAGTCTGCTGCTGTATGTTATTATGAAATTTTGTATTCATCTAAATAGTTTTGACTCTGTCTGGTGTGGTTCGTGTTTTAACTACATTGTGGGGATCAGATGTCGTTAGGAGGATAGTAAAACCTAAAACTACTATATTGGTGGGGACCAGTCAACTGTCCTCTCGAGTAAAGCTGCTAAATAAACATACTAAAGCTCTTGAATGAAAATCAAATAATGCAGCCAAAAAACAAAAGAAAACTGAAAGGGATATTTAGGGTTAGGTATAAGGTTAGGGTTAAGAGGGGGGGGGGTTTAAAACAATAAAAGCTCAGTATAAAACAATAAAAGAAAGTGTGTTGCAAAATCTATTCAAAAACAATTAAAATCCGTTGTCTGTTCTTCTGATGTCATTACACACTGTTGCTCTGTGCTTGACTCAATCTCTCTTTTTCCTAAACAGAGCTTGCAGACTCCTGTTCATGCTGCAGAGAGATCACAGTTGTATCTCTCTCCGTCTAATTTGCGGTACTCAGAATTTGAACCAGTTTGTGAAAAATTCCTTCCAGTTCTCTTTGGTGCTCCATTCTCAGAAAGCCATGACTGACCAACCCCAAATATCAACTGATCTGGGGCTCTACAAGCCTCCTCCCACAGTCCGGGGGATGACAGAACTGGACAGAGGTGCTTTCAGCCAGATAGTCAGTGTTCCTGCCATACGTATACCAACCAGTGTTCTCAACAAAGTGGTGAAGAGTTTGAAGAAAGTGGCACTACAGAGGCCGGGATTGAAGCGGGTCGTCGAAGAAGATGGTAATAAAGATGGGAAAGATTGCAGTAATGGGGAACATCGGCTGCTGTTATTGGATCCAAACAGCATAACATCGTCACAATCATTTGGCAGTGAGGAGGCTGCAGCTTTGCTAGCATTTGGGGTTCCTCAGGAGATCCAGCAATATGAACTGAAACTGGCCTATGAAAACCTTAAAAGTGAAGAGGTACTGCGAGCTGTACTTCCTGAGGGACAGGACGTGACATCAGGGTTTAGCAGAGTGGGCCACATTGCCCACATGAACCTGAGAGACCACCAACTCCCCTACAGAAAATTGATTGGTGAGAAAGATAATGGAATGAATTATCTGTTTATGACCAATATTGTTCTTTATGTTCGAACCGTTACTGACTTAAAGTGTCCGATAAACAGTATGCTTAACCGGTTTTTAATTAGTGTTTAATATCAGCTTTTGAGTTTTTGGGTGCTATTCTTCATAGATCCACCATTGCATTTATCTGTAGACTCAATATTTAAGAACGGGTTAAGTAGAAAATGTGAATATATGCAAGTAAATAAATAAAATATCAGTCTAACTTATTATCCCTAGTTTATGATGTTCTTTTCTAGGTCAGGTAATCATAGATAAGAACCCTGGAGTTACCTGTGTGGTAAACAAGACCAACACCATTGACTCCACTTACAGGAACTTCCAAATGGAGGTTTTGGCTGGAGAAAATAACATGATAGCAAAGGTTAGCTCGCCTGACATGTGGAGTCTGCATAAACATCCATGATCAATAATTCTCTATCTGTACACTTCAATCTGTAATCTTAATTTACATTTAGACATTCCTTAACTTTCTTTTTTTGTCTCAGGTACGTGAGAATGGCGCATTTTACGAATTTGATTTTTCACAAGTGTACTGGAACTCTCGACTCAGCACAGAACACGAGCGTATTGTTGCTCTCCTTCAACGTGGAGAAACAGTAGTGGATGTTTTTGCTGGGGTCGGTCCATTCGCGATACCAGCAGCCCGTCGAGGCTGTGAGGTCCTCGCTAATGACTTGAACCCAGAGTCTTTCCGCTGGCTGCAGCATAATGCTAAGCTCAACAAAGTCCACCAAAAGATTACATGCTTTAACATGGATGGACGGGACTTCATCCGAGGACCAGTGCGAGAGCGCCTGCCTGCTCTAATGAAGGGATCACAAAAGATTCATATGGTAATGAATCTCCCTGCACTTGCTCTAGATTTCCTCGATGCTTTCAAAGATCTACTGGGCCCAGAGCCAGATCAGGGTCTCTCCTTCAAGGACAACCTGCCTCAGGTTCATTGCTATGGGTTCTCAAAGGAGGATGATCCCCAGAAGGATGTAGTGGAGCGGGCAGAGGCAAGTTTAAAGGTTTCGCTGCAAGGACAATGTTCAGTGCACATGGTGAGGAATGTGGCACCTAATAAGGAGATGATGTGTGTGAGTTTTACTCTGCCAAAAGGAGTTCTGTACAGCAAGCACACCCAAGATAGAGGTAAGAGAGACACACCTTGAATTGTCATATGACAATAGGTAAAAGGACCCACCCTCATATTGTTCCAAACCAGTATGAATTACTTCTGTGGATCACAAAAATTAGATGTTAGGCCTAATTCTGGCTTCAGTCACCATTCATTTTCATTTGATGGAAAAAAGATAGTTAAAGGGAATGGTGACTACAGCTACATTCTACATTGCTAACATGACGTTGGAAAAACCATGAGAGTGTGACAGGACTTTCAGTTTTGGGTGAATTGGTCCTTTATTAAACAAAATGAGCCATACACAAAACACAGAGTTAAAAAATGTCACACATTGAACAAATGTCACATCGTGAACAAGTTGAAAGTCACATGGCAGGTCATTTCTTTGCAGGTATATCTGGGAACAACTATACTTCAGCTGTATTAAATGTTTTTCTCTCTCCCTCCATAGACAGCTCAGAGGAGCCGTGTCCAAAGAAACTGAAGTGTGAAGATCTGGCAGACTGAAGAAACTTAGAGAGATATTCACCCAAAAATGAATATTCTGCCATCAATTACTCACCCTAATGCCATCCTAGATGTGTATGAATTTATTTCTTCTGTTGAACAAAAACAAGAAGAATATTTCAGCTCTGTAAGACCTCACAATGCAAAAAGTGAATGGTTACCAATATTTTTAAGTTTCAAAAAACACATTAAGGCAGCGTAAAAGTCTTCAGAAGAGGTGTGGGTGAGAAAACTATCAATATTTTGGTCATTTTGTAATATATATGCATGAAGAATGCGAATTTCCAAAAACTAAGAATGTGAAAGTGAAATTGGGGATTGATCCTAAAAAATAACTTAAATATTGATCTGTTACCCACCCACACCTATCATATCGCTTCTGAAGACATGGATTAACCACTAGAGTTTTATGAATAACTTTTACGCTGCCTTTATGTGATTTTTGAGCTTTAAAATTTTGGCACCCATTCACTTGCATTGCAAGGACCTACAGAGCTGAAATATTCTTCTAAAAACTTCATTTTTGTTCAGCAGAGGAAAAAGTCATACACATCTAGGATGGCATGAGGGTGAGTAAATTATGAGAATTTTAATTTTTGGGTGAACTATCCCTTTAATGTGTCTGTGTTAAATTCACTTTAAATTGTTTCTGTAACATTTGAGTATTTAGTTTTTCTTTAGTTTTAGTTTTTTTAAAATAAATTATCATTCCATCAAGATTGCTGTTGTGCTGCTATATTTCTGTGAATCATAAATTATCACATTACAAAAACTGACACAAAGAAAAATGTTTCTCTCATGTATTTATCTTAAATGTTACACAAATATCAATAACACCTATTAAACTTCTTTATATCAAACGTCACTAAACCCCAAGGGGCTGTATATTCTGAAATAGGCCTGCTGAAAGTGTCATTTTCACATTATGGAGTCCTCAAAAGGAATCTATCCCATGATCCTTGTGCATCCAAATTCTTTCAGCCTCTCTCTTTTATGTGAGAGACTTTCCCTGGACATAGGCAGATGGACAGAAGGAGCGGAAGTCCATGTAGTTTTGTCATGAGGGGAAAAGGCCACTAAAAGCATCCTGGATGGCACGATGGCATGCCAGTCCCGATGTATAACCACCAGCCTGATCCTGTAGAGAAGCTGTGCGCACATGATTCAGATACCTGCACAGAGACAATGGACAATACAGAACAGGTTTAACAGCTCTTCACAGGTTTTCCAAGCCCACAACTTTTGCTTTCTGTGTATTCTGGTTAATCCTCTAGAGGGAGCAGCTCTGTTGTACGGCATCTATCCATGGATTTGGACTGTTATCACACTTAAAGTAATACTCCATGTTCAATACAAGTTAAACTCAAATCGACAGCATTTGTGGCATAATATTTATTACTGCAAAAATCTGGTTACAGTGAGGCACTTACAATAGAAGTGAATGGGGCCAATCTGTGAACGAGTCAAAAATATTTTTATGTGGTAATCGGCATTATGCCACAAATGCTGTCGATTGAGCTTAACTTGTATTGAGCCCGGAAGATTCCTTTAATACTTTAATAATGTCATTGCATTAAATAACTATTATTTCAATGTTTATATATAAAAATAGAAACCAGAAGGACAAGTGTCACTTAAACCCGGCAATGCCTAGCAATTCCAATGTGTTAAAATGCATTTCTCAAGCAGCCAAAGTCCACAATGGCCATTCATAAAGTGGGAACTGAGAATTACATGTAAACTAAAACTATTGAGAGAGGAAGGCAAAGAAGGAAAAAGAGGAGAGGAAAGGGGGTCAGGTATCATCGGAACCACTTAAGCTCCTCTCAGCTTCACACACTTTCTAAACAAACAGAAATTAATGAAGCGCTCGACCATGAGCTCATGCACACAGAATGCTGCTTCAGTTCTGAATCATTAATCCACAAACTACACGCGCACACACACACATTCCACAGGTAAATCACTGTCATCATGTATCCATCTTCGTTCTGTTCTTTCCATTTTAGTTTGCTAAAGTACTTTAGTGTTTCATGACAATGATAAAATCACTAATGATCAGAACAAAATGACAATATTCATCAAGCATAACACTTTGGCACTTTCCACGAAAAGGGTACAATATAAGGCTTAAAACTCCTTAAAAATATATATATTTGTTTTTGAATAAAGGTTCAGTAACAGGAGGTGCTTAGCCTTCAGAAAAAAAAAAAAAAAACATTTTGTGCAAAAAAAAAAAAAAATGTATCTTCAATTTATTTGATATGAGGCTTGCAATTTTTAAAACTCTTGTTACCAAAATTTGGGAAATGTCCAAATACCATCTAAAACCCTTGAATGATTTTGTTATTTTCTAGCAATAAACATTTAATAAACATAAATATTAAATACAAATTAAAGGTCAAATCAGTCACTTTATATGTTGGTTTTATTGATAAACGTATGTTTTCAATTGAATTTAAAAATGTATTAAATATAAAATGTAAAAGAATGTTAATATTATGACAATGTTGTATGACTTCTGTTTGATGCAGTTGAGAAGGTCAAGACCACTGAGGTAGGACAGGCCAAAATCACCATATAAAAATCCCAATCCGTTTATGTTAGATAATAGTTAAACGCATCTAAAAAAAAAACGTGTTATAATTTTATGAAGTTCCCACTTCAAAGAACATAGGATTTATTGCCTTTAGTAGTGGGACACCAAGCTGTACTGTATTCAAGGAAATTGTCTCATCACAAAGTGGAAGGAGAAAGCATCCAAAAGAAAGAAAAGATTTGGAAGAACATTTGATGGTAATTGATGTGAGTTTGAACTATGAATACAAGGTTAGGGAGGGTTTTTTGGGTGTTACTGCTGCTGGTGGTCCAACTTTTTACCTATCTTTCGCAAGATGGACATTTTTTTAAATGCTTATGTGCTCGAATTATATTGGAGTTGAAATTTTGCCATGAATTGAACTGTGTTTTAAGTTAAAATGTGCAATTTTATATATTATAGTATACAAATGTATACATTTTATACATTATGTATTATACCAGCCTTTACTGTCTAAAGAAGTGTCCATATGCATTTAAGAGAGTTTGAGTAAGAAGTTCACAAGATTTAGCTCATAATGTTCCCCTCGGTAAGCAGAAAACATGTACACACATGGACAGCTGCTGAACAATCTGTCATTTTAACAGGGTCAGTGTCTAGCTGTCAGCCTCTCTCTCTCCCCCTCACACACACACATTCCAGAAGCAGACCAGGTTGCCCGCACAGCTATGTCAGACACACATATATCAAACTACAACTCACCCACCATACAAATATCCCCATCAGAGGTCAAAGTGCAAACCCATCTACACAGGAGCCAAGAGACAACCTGGGTTCCACCAGGACATAATGCATCATTAAAAACTACTGGTCCAAACGTATATGGCAGTTTACAGATGAATCGTGTGTCCGAAGTCTATAAAAAGACTGATGTTTATCACAGTGCTTGTGTGGTTTATATTGTTAGGACAGACGGCAACAACTCCGACACGCACAGTCTGAATGAAGCAAACCGAAACACAAAAACATACACAAATATACAGCTGGGAGTGCATGTGTGTCTGTGTGTGCATGAACATTCTTTGCCACACAGTCTGAAATGCAAAATTCACTCAAATCTCTGGATTGAGAGAGAAAGAGAGAGAAAAGATAAACAAGATCAAGTCTGTCTGTCCATTTCCATCATGCACCCTGAGGGTAGATTGTAAAAGTTCAACTCTCTCTTACTACCTATTCCTCACACAGAAACAGGAACTATTTGCAAGGCAAATTTACTTTTGATGCACAGGTTTAAGTTTATTTGCATTTGCAAATGTTCAATCAGACCCCTCAAAATGTCGGTTCCAAAAAAACGTCCAAATACAGACAGAGAAGAGAGAAAGAGTGGACCCACAATACATTGCTGATTTAATTCCAACAGTGCTTGACCTCTTTCAGATGCATTATATGTGTGTGTGTGTGTGTGTGTGTGTGTGTGTGTGTGTGTGTGTATCCATTTCAGAGACTGCACTTAACGTCATCTCGTTTGAAATAATAATCCTTCTCTGCTGATGCTGTGGATTTTGTTACTGATATATTGTTTATTCTCCACAGTGTATGAGTGTGTGGAATGAATTCTCTTGTAGCTGATAAAAAAATAAAAAGTAAATTATTCACCAATTTAATCACAAATTATTAAACCGATAGAGCAGCTCTGGTCCTTGATGCTAAATGGTCAATACAGCAATCCAGCCATTTCAAAATACACCAAATAGTAACAGATATGTTGTAGGTTGCAGATACTCCACTGCTTGTGCCCAGTAACACACTTTAGCCATGACTACATTCACGATGTAGTACTGCTTTTTTTTTTTTTTTTTTCTACATAGCTTGCTTAAACAATAATGGACCAGATTTATGTCGAAAAACACAATAAAGCTACTGACCCTTACCACACACAAACACGCTCTTTTCTGACCTGATGATGGATTACTTCCTGTCTGGCGCATGATGACTTCCTGTATGGCAAAATGTGTTTCTCTAGAAATTGTAGCCTAAACATTGCCATGGCGATGAAAGAAAAGCCCTCGGCAACCACTTCAGCATCCCCCCCCCCATCCCATTTCTGTCCACCATAGGAAAAAAGAAAACTTAAAAAGAGAAACTTAAGATTAGAAATGAGGCGAAATAAATGATCTCATCACAGTTATGATGCCACGATAGAATACACATTCACACACTGCAGCTGCAGAAGAATTCCTGTGGTTTCTTTATCAGTTCCTTTTTTGCTCTCTCAAATGTTTTATTTTTGATGTGAATGATTGGCCTGTCTAATAGTGATTTGCATTACCAAAGCAGTTACACAGCACATACAGTGATGGGATTCAAATGTCTGAGATTACATTGGAAATCTGAAATTTCACTGTCCTTCAGTGGCCTTCCCAGTCACCGGATCTGAATCCGAAAGAACACCTTTGGGATGTGGTAGAAACTGCGTGATGCAATCATGTCAACATGGACCAGAATCTCAAAAGAATGTTTCTATCATCTTGTGGAATCCATACCATGAATACCTGAGGCTGTTTTGAGAGCAAAGGGAGGCCATACCCAGTATTAGTACAGTGTTCCTAATAAAGTGATCGGTGAGTGTAAGATGTTCATGTAATTTCAACAGAAATCAACATTTTTAAATGACCCAATTAAATAGCCTCAAAGTGATTTTATATGTGTCCCTAACATGATTCATTTGTTTACTTTTACATAATATTTGTGTGTAAGTTATGCTAGTTTGGGTTAACATAGCATATCAGAATGGGCTCTAAATCCCAAAATAACAACATTAAACACCACAAAGTCCCCCCCTTCTCTTATTTTGCACAAAAATGCATAAAATAACACTTAATTTAAAAAAATTGATCTCTCTGCATCAAGTCCCATGCAAAGCATGCTAAGAACTACCAATCCCCTGCCCAAATCCCCTTGCCCATGTTATTGAAAAAAATGGATTGGATCCCATAGACCCAGTACCACCGCTCCCAATAAGCAGACTACACAGTCTGCGTAGGGCACCAACACCCTAGGAGGGCACCAGAAAGTGCACCGGCTGCCCTTACTCGCACGTTAAACGTTATTCAAGGACCCGAAAGCAGTTGCTGAACACATGATCACGTCACGCTCATGTCACACGAAAAAATTTAATTCTGCCCCCATTTACTCACCCTCATGCTGTAACCTGTATGGCTTTGCACTTTTGTGGCACACAAAATATGTTGTTAGGCAGCCTAAGTCACCATTCACATTTATTAGATGGAAAAAAAGATGCAATAATAGTGAATATTGGCAGAGGCTGTCAGTCCCTCCTATTCTGCCGAACATCTCCTTTTGTGTTCCACGGAAGGAAGAAAGTCATACAGGTTTGGAACATCATGAGTCTGAACAAATGGTAACAGAATGTTTGTTTTTGGGAAACCTATCCATAGATATCGATCTCCAAAAAATTAAGGAGAAAAACACATAAACGTCTGCAGGGGCGGCTGACTGCTCTTGAAAATGTTTTGTGTGGAAGAGAGGAAAGTTAAACTCAATCACCTCCTTTCAAGACACACGCACACAGCTGACTTTAATAAAACGCCCCACCCAATCTGTATTTATACAGGTACAGAACAGGGACAGTGAGGCAGAGAGAGAGGACGGTGTTCGCCTCAGGGGTGAGGAGGAAGTGAATACATACATGACCCTCCAAAAACACAAACCATTCCAACATAAATCTCCACTAACTCACTGTCAAAACACACCAAGACAAATAGCGAAAAAAAGCGCAGTCTCTCTTTTAACCTCACACAAACATACACACAAACACTCATCCACGTTCTGCTCCAGAGTTTAAAAGACTGAAGCTGGTCAAATACTTTGATGAAAAAACAGAGGAAAGAAAAAAATATGAATTCAGAATGAAGGAGAAAAAGAAACAAAGAGAGAGGGATCCACCCTGTCCTCTCTTTTCATAACCTCATTCTTTTTCTCCTTCTGTCCTCTGCTTTTCAGCTCAAACCACATCACAAGATTCTCTGCTGGGACGAGACCAGGACACTGTGTGTGTGTGTGTGTGTGTGTATGAAGAAATATTCAGGGTAAAATACAAGTTAAGCTCTATTGACGGCATCTGTGCCAGAAATGCAAAAACAATGGAAGTCGATACGTGCAATTGTACGTTTTTATGCACCGATTAAAGGGATAGTTCATCCAAAAATGAACATTTTCTCATGTTGTTTCAAACCCACATGACTCTCTATCTTCCATGGAACACAAAATGAGTTGCATGTTAATCCTCAGTCACCATTCACTTTCATTGTATGTAGAACAGATGCAATGAAATTGAATGGTGACTGAGACTAACATACTTCCATGGGTGAACTAGCCAATTTAACCTGTGTATTTAACCCTAAATGTTCCTTTAAAATAGAAACATACATGAAGTATGCACCGCATGTATGTGTGTGTGTGTAGTATTGTGTCTTATGAAGAACCTCAAGCTAAAGTGAAGCGTGACACTGCTGGCAAAGCAAAAATGTCAGCAGACTTCCTGTTTAACCTGGGATCAATGCACCATGGGAGATGTGGTTTATTTGTCTAAATAAGAGGTCATTTATCTCTGTCAAACACACACACACACACCATTACTGACAGAGAGGGTAAAAAAGAAAATGGTAACCCTATGCAATAATGAAAACTATATGTAATGCCTCCAAAATTGTTTTCAAGTACATGTAGTATGTTCCCAAATGCTCATTATTTCAATTTCATTCTGCTTATATCAAAGCCCTTCGCCAGCAGCATTGCTTGAGACACCATCCCATTCATTTTCAATGAGAGCACAGTGACTTCGGGTGACACGAGCAACTGTTGGCGACAGAGATCACCGTGGGGAGCAACAAGACAAAGAGTGCAGGCAAGACAGAGGAGAAGTGTGAGCAATTTCACTGTTCTATATCATTTGTCTTTAACCACATACATAGATATGGCCTAATAAAATGACGCGTGGAAAACCGTTTCGGCATTCTGAGTGAGTTTGATTGATTAATATAATGATATAAAGATTGTCAAATTTAATGATATGATGCATTAAGCACTGCTGCAGGTTATATATAACGCTCTCCCCTGCAGAATGTGCATTTTTAGAGGCAAAAGAACTGATTCCTTGTCAAATTAGTATGATATCTTAGTTTTATCAGCAGTATCATCTATAAACAGCATTTAAATCAAATCAAATCACTTTATTGTCACACTACCATGTACACAAGTGCAACAGTAGGTGAAAGTCTTGTGTGCAGTTCCGAGCTACTATGGCCAGTTGTGCAGTCCACCAATAATGTTAGAGCGGCAGCAGGAACGCCCACCAGCTACACAGATCGGCTTTAGCATTCTGCATTAATTCACCATTAATTCACCATGAATATCTAGTTATTTCAAGTAGTCTGAGATCATATCGATAGTATTTGGACACTGTTTTTGTCCAGTTCAAATATAATGTTCTAGTTATGCTGTATTCCCTCTGAATCTTACATTGAAAAAGTGTTAGTGTTTTTGCATGTAACCCAATTGATTCTCATCTGTGTTCTAGGTGATTCTTACCCAATTCGACCCAACTGATCCAGTTCTGGAATGGGTGGGCCATATGTGTCAATGTACACAGGCTTATAGACATACAACACTTCCGCCGCACGAGTCACAGGAGCCAAAGACACTGTCTGACCCTGTGAGAGAGAGAAAAAGAGAGTGAGAACTTATTTTCGCTATTAATGGCATTGACTGAATGTGGGCATTGTCCCGTGACCCGCATAAATAAAGAAATAACAACCATGATAATAATATAATCTACTTGGGTTTGGTTAAACAAGCAACTTTCAAGCACAAGGAACAACTTCCTTGGTATATACAGCACTTAAAAAAAAGACTCACGGTTTTCTGCCATAATTTTTTAACCCACTGTTTGAATGTGACATCTCGGGAGCGGTGGTACTGGGTCTATGGGATCCAATACATTTTTTCAATAACATGGGCAAGGGGATTTGGGCAGGGGATCAGTATTTCTTAGCATGCTTTGCATGGGACTTGATGCAGAGAGTTCAATTTTTTTAAATTAAGTGTTATTTTATATTTTGTGGTGTTTAATGTTGTTATTTTGGGATTTAGAGCCCATTCTGATATGCTAAGTTAACCCAAACTAGCATAACTTTATAACATAAATAAGTAATGTGACACAAAAAAATCTCTTGTTTGGGGATTATGGGATAGTAAAGTGTCCAGCCAATCTGCACTTCAGAAAATAGTATGCAAATTGGGTCACTTACTGTTTTATGAATCCTGAGGATTTGGACATACTATTCCATTGGCATACTGTTTTTGTCATTTTGGGCACACCTTTAGTTTGAATTTTTCAACAACAACAAAAACTCCTGTTAAATTACTGTTACTGTCATTATCTATTCCTTTTTGGGACATTTTCTGATTGTTCATTTTTAAAATTACTTTCTTTGAAATTTTTAATTTTATGTTAGCTTTTTATTTTAGTTTATACTATTGTTTTGTTACATTTATTAATACTACTTCACTACATACTATTTTAATTTTGTTATTTTGCACTGCTTTGTCAATACAAATTACAGGTTTTTTGTAATGTCAATAAAGTACACACATCTGTAACTTTGAGACTGAGAAAGAGAGCGAGAGAGAGAGAGAGAGAAAAATTAAAGAAAGACAGATTTTTCTGGGGGCTGTTGAATACACTCACTCACACATAACAATTTGACAATTATCTTAATACTCTATTTATCTGTGTTAATGGGCGGTCACACAACACTTCGTGCTCGATTCACTCCCATTCATAACGCATCAAAATACAGGAGACCGGAAACGCAAGCTCGTGTGAAGAAATTTCGTACAATGCTTCGTACCAAAGTTCAAGTTTGGTTGACTCTAAACTGCAAATATGCACGACGAGAGGACACGTGACCAATAGAAGATCGAATCATCACACACTGACATCTTGGCTCAATTTAAAGGATACATATTTCAAAGCTGTGCGTTTTTGATGCTGCAGGAAAGTGAGTAGACAGTATATTTTAACATTTTTATTATAATATTTTTTTATTATTTGTGAAGTGTTATTTACTAAAAGTTCTCCCACGTGACATCATATCCTGGTCCATTGCGTTGTCTGAAAAAAATGTGCGTACTCAAAGCCTAGTGTGACCGCCCCTTTACACTGGAAATAAATTTTATATATATATAAATATATTTATATATTTTAATTATATATTTGTAAATTTAATACAATTGTCAATTTGTTTTGTGTGATAGACTGTAAATTTGATGTGGGTATATATTTAACATACACTCATTAGCCACATTTTCACTATCGGGCCAAATGAGGGCATGCTAGCGTGTGCCAGGGCCAGTTGCATCCTCACTGTCCCTTGCGGGGCTTCACTGTGCCTCCTCGGGACTTTCTCGTAGCTAACGGCCAATTGCCTTTGGCCCAACGATTACCCTTGGGCCAAAAAAGGCCAACCAGGTATTGAGGCGGGTTCAATGTCAAAGGTGGACTGTCACCGAACTTGCCAGGTTATGTATCCACCGCACAACGGTACAGGTTCTGGGAAAGAAATAAAAAGAAATGCGGGGACAGTACAAATCCGTTAAAATGCAAAATGGACAAAGCAGTGCCCAAAGAAATTACTTTCTATTCGGTGAACTATCAAAGACAGTGTGCTGGGAAATCGTCCAGCTGTTAGTGGAGAGACAGCTTGGGACACCATGGCAGTTACAGTCGGTGAGGTGTCAATGCTAACTTATCTTGCTAGCTAGCTAATGATTACATTCAATATAAACTCGATATTCCAGAAAACTAAATTACATGATACCTCATCTTGAGCTTCCCTCTTGCTTGTGATATGGACATTGGCACTGGAGCGGCACATTATTAGAATAATATGCGCATATGCAGGTTTATTGTCCTGATGGTGGGAACGCAGATTGATTTTGGTCTTGTGGCTCGAGGTCCGATGCTATTGGCCCCGGCTGGCCAGTTGATAGCCCTGGCTCGCACTGGCCCGATGGTGGAAAAGCAGCTATTGTCAGTTCAGAATGAACAGTTAATGAAGCTGACCTCATTTAAAAAACATGAACAGACATTCTGTCTAAAATTAGGTCACACATAAATACATGAGCACCAAAATACACCCACACCTCCACAGATCCAGATCCAAGCAGGGGATCTAAAGATGAACGACAACACCACTCACTGCCAACACACACATACACACACGCACACACATGGGCAACACACACAAGGGAGACTGAACTTGCTGGAGACAGACAGAAACCGCGGCATGGAGGGAGTACCAGAGTGTGTGTGTGTGTGTGTTTGCGTGTGTGTGTGTGTGCGTGGAGAGGGAATTTCCATGGGAGAGCTTCTCTTTACTTTGGCCTGACACTACTGCATGACTGTGAACGGCAACAAAGCAGCTAAGTAAAATAAAGGCAGATAAAATTGGGAGAGCAAAGGAAGAGAAACAATGGAGATATAGAAAAACAGGATGAAAATAAGCACAAAAGAGGAAGTTTTTATAATGTGTTAATTGACTGTAAAATAACTTCAACACGTACAAAAAAGGTCCAAAATTAACTTTCTACCATGCTGGCTGAATTGAGAAAATTTAAGGGCCATACATATATCTTGCTGGCAATGAAACTGTATTTTTTATTATTTTCATTAACTATAGTGACAATGGGATTATTTAGCTGATTTTCTCCTGCATATTTGTGACCAACAAGTCATTGTGTCACTCACAGCATCACAAGATGAGTCAGTCTAAAAAAATATATAAAAAAACATACAAGTTACAAATCAAACTAACTGCAATTTTAATTACTATCCAACTGGCAAGTAAATTGTATTTATTTGCCAAAGCCATTTTTTTATAATATTTGGTGCTTACAAAATTTAAAACAATCATCACATTTATTTTGCATCATTGGATATGGCCATTTGATTAATCTTAAACAGCATCAGAGTGAATCTCACAAAAACATGACAAAATTATACCTTGCATAAAGAAAAGCCTATTTACAACCACTAAGATATGCATTGTGACATTACTGACATCCTTACAAATCCTCATTACTGTAATGCATATAAACGGTTTACCTTTATGATTTTTTAATGATTCTCACTACCATAATACAGTCTTTTTTACTGTATTACACATTTATACTGCAATTCAAATATTTGTTTATTTAAATCATCTTAAATTAAAGGCAGCACATCTAATAAAACCATGATGTAATTCTTTACTATTTAAATATGTCGTTTTTGTTTAGTTTATTTGCACTACTGAGAAATGGGGGGAGAATGGGAGCTTAATTTTCATAAACAAATTAAAATAATATGCATATTTTTCACTATGTAAAATGCATTTTCTTATATCTTTCTTTTGATTTTGGCCTAAATATAAGATATGCAGGTCCACATTGAATCTATTTTTTTACGCACTGAATGGAGAGAAAAGTGTTCATTTGGTACATAAAATGCAGATGCAGCAATGCAATTTCATAATGTAACACTTAAACCACAAAAAGGTCACCCTCTTTATGTGTATGTGCAGAAAGTATATTATAAGTTGTAGACATAATAACAAACATATAAATTCTCTTGTCCACCAAATGCTGATCAGTTCCAAACTTCCCTCTCACACACACAAGCACAATTTCTCCAGAGATAACCATTTCACCACAAACGCACACATGCACACAATCCCTTCTCAGATTATCCTGTCAACAGCCAGATACCAGTGGAAAACTCTTCAGAACTTCACTATACACAAACACACTCCAACCACAATACACCACTACCCCATCTTTACACGTCTTAATCAGTTGAAAAATGAACATCTGCTCTTGACATTAATTTGAGGTGTTGTGTGTGTGTATGCGTGTGTACAGAGTAATGCTGCTGATTCTGTGTATCTTAAGTGACCACAGATACTTATTCACTCCCCAGCACCCCAAAAACAGAGCTGCCGACTCGATCCATCTTCATTACAGTGCAGGAGAGGGTAGGGAGGGAAATCCCTGAACTAACCCCCCACCCCTTGTACTTTGTGCATTCAGAGTTTCACTTCGAGCAGTTACACACTGTTTAATGGGACTTGTGTTCAAATCAATCATATATCTGCTGTGGTTTGACATTCAGTACTGTCCACAGCTTCAACCTCAATCCTGCCTGGGTAGTGAATCAGTCCATGTGTATAAAATTAACACACAGTAATCTTTTTTTACGATGTGTAGTTGAATTTTAAAAAAAAATGTTAAAACGTTCCTACGTCTTGGGAGGCAAATTACATTTTGACTGGCAAATGAATTTTTTGCTTATTAATGTATTTATTTATTGCATTTTCCAAGTGTGATAATTATCCTCCCCACAACAACAAATACTGGATATTATTAATAAAGTGTGTTTGTCTTCTTGCCAAACTTTAGCTACAAGTATCAACCAGAATGCAAGAACTGACTGGGGAAATCTGTAATAAACTATATTTTCTCAAAGTTGTTTTGGGAAATGGACCAAAATAAGGTTCAAACACAGATATACTGTAGAATCTTAACAGGGCCATAATCAACATTTTTGTAACATTTTATTGAAATCCATTTATAATGTTAGGCTTCATAATTTCTCAGAATTTATTTCTACATGACCATTTCCACCTTCCTT
Source organism: Moxostoma hubbsi (assembly GCA_032164185.1). Taxonomy (NCBI): domain Eukaryota; kingdom Metazoa; phylum Chordata; class Actinopteri; order Cypriniformes; family Catostomidae; genus Moxostoma; species Moxostoma hubbsi. The sequence goes on from JAVLUX010000034.1 coordinate 14,080,080, forward strand.
TTGACAAAATAAAATATATTGTAACTATACCTTAAAGACTTCTTTACATAAATGACCTCTGTTATGATTTCTATAGAGTGCAACAGTCTGATTTTGGAAGTAAAACTCCATAAGGGAAATGTTTTTTAAGGATAACTAATAAAACTTTAAAGACTGACCTACTGCGAGTTCCAAGGTTGTAAATCAATGATATATGCTTCTGTTGAAGCCATCAGTCAGCGTTATTTCAACTTTTAGAATTCCTGGAGAAAAACTACACTACCCATAAATCCTGAAGAGAAAGGCGACCAGTCAGAATTGCTGCAAAGCTGCCTACCCCCATGACTCACTGTGAAAGATGTCATCGAGTTGGTCTCCCTACAATCTCGAACTACTTATATTTTTGTATATTTTAAAATTTTGCTTTAAAATTTTTAAATATACAGTTTCTACATTTATAAAAAGGGATGATTCACCCAAAAATGAACATTCTCTCATAATTTACTCACCCTCATGCCATCTTAGATGTGTATGGTTTTCTTCTGCTGAATTCAAAAGATGATCTTAAGAAGAATATTTCAGCTCTGTAGGTCCTCACAATGCATGTGAATGGTGATCAGGCACTTAAAGCTCCAAAAAGCAGATAAACTCAGCATACACATAATCCATATGAATTCAGTGGTTTAAACAATGTTTAAACAATGTTTAAACCACTGTTGGTTTTGGGTGAGAACAAACCAAAATATAACTCTTTTTTTTTCTCTTTACATCTTGCCATTGCAGTTTCTAGGCACAATCGTGATTTCAAGCTTGATTACACTTCCTATTGCTTGAAGCATGTGCTGTAGGTGCAATCGTGCTTGAAATCATGATTGCCAAGGAGACTTCTGTCAAGATGTACAGTGAAAAAGGAGTTATATTTTGGTCTGTTTTCACCCAAAACCAACTGGATCGCTTCAGAAGACATTGATTAAACAACTGGAGTCAGATGGATTATGTTTATGCTGACTTTATCAGAGCCTGATCACCATTCACTTACATGGTGTATCCAGAGCTGAGATATTCTTCTAAAACACTACGTTTGTGTGCAGCAGAAGAAAGTCATTCACACACATCTTAGATGGCATGAGGGTGAGTAAATGATGAGAGAATGTTCATTTTTGGGTGAACTATACCTTTAAAATCAATAGTTTTAAATATTTATATTGTTTTTAACTCAATAACATAATTTGCAATGGGACTGAAGTTCAAACCCTCATTAACAACGTTAAGTATACAGTCACAATTTTTTTTTTTTTTTTTTTTTTCCTCTCAGATTTTCAAATACTTTTTTGCTTTAAATCAAAGCTTTTAATTTTGTGATTCATCTTGGGAGTTGGTTGGTTTGGTTCATGGCTTAAAACACCCTTCCATAACCAAGATGGCTGGAAAAGTAGGTGGGCACTGTTAAACTCTATTCAGGGCAGGCCAAGTTGCTGAATACTTTTGACTCTCGACATAAAATCTGGTTTACTGTGGAGCTTATTTTGGCCAAGAACTGCACACTTAAAAAGGGAGAAAATGTCTGACCGACATGTAAAACAATCAAATCACAGTTTTTGCATATTTTATGTAACATTTAGATGCGGGTTAATTTGTATGTAAATGCACATAGTTATTTGTTGTGCTAATGGTTTAACCATCATTAACATGAATACTTCTGAGTATGCTGTTTTTGCAGCTTAGTATAAATAAATATTTTAAAGGATTTAACTTTAATGTTTGCATTTTACAGATTTGGCAGACACTTTATCAAAAGTGATTTTCAGTGCAATCAAGGTATACATTTTGTCAGTATGTATGTTTCCTGGGAATTCAACTCACAACTTTGGAGTTGCTAGGGCAATGCTCTTCCAGTTGAGCTACAAGAATGCTTTTATGTTGTGATGACTAGGATACAGAGGTTTCCAAATATAAAGATTGTCAATCAATCAATCAACTGTTGTCCACCATCAACACCATAAAAACACTTGTTCTGATCAAATAAAAAATGGGAATGAGAGAATGCAAAAGGCTTTTGTTTCACATGGGCATTAGTTGGGAGAAAGCGTCAGGTCTCTGACTATGCAAGTCTTTAGAATGCTCCAAGGTCAACAAATATAAACTGTCTATCAGCACCTCTGCTGACCTTCAAACACATACACCTCAGATCAGCATATTTTAAAATTATCACACACTCACACTGCTCCTCTTTTATTCGGGGCAAAGAGAAAATCCTTCCCACAAACTCAAAGATATTAACAAAAATATATACTTGCTCAAACAAGAATAAAAACAAATGATCTTACATGCCTTGTCTTGTGCCCAGCAAATACTCATCAGTCACTGAAGACACACAGAAATGGCCCTGAATTTATCGTGTAACACTAGTGAACATACACGCACACATACGTTCATGTAGGGATAAAATAAGCCTTGTGGACCATCCAGCTGGCATTAAGTGAGCTCAAGTAACAAGTGTTTGAGCCAATGTCCTCTCCATGCCCTGTAACACACACTCACAAACACTATTTACACCTCAAAGCCCCTACTGGCTCTCTGCACATATGCTGAGTATGTATCTGCCTGCAAAAATCACACCAACACACACTGCATAACTGCATTGCTCAGAAACATCCTGCGTGTGTAAGTGTGTTAAATATAACCTTATATGTATGGCTCCTGCCTTGGAGTGTAAAGCTATGTAAAGCTGACAAACACTTTTTCCTCTGTACTATCCTCACTGTGCTAAAATCCATGCCGACACACACATACACTCCACTTATAATTCCATGCCAACCAAAAGACAAATTTGCACAAACATATGCACTTATTACTACACTCGTTTACTTAGCTATCTAAATGAGTACACACCATAGACTCCTATTCTTTTTAAAGCTAATAATAATTACTATAGACTAACCCTAACCTAAACATAACCCTACCTCTTATAGAAAACTGTTTACATTTTTTATATTCAAACAATCTTATTTATAAATTGTTTTTCTAAATGAGGACATCCCCAAATGCCCCAAATGGAGGTTTGATCATGTTTAGACAACTTCTGGGGACAAATCTGTGTATAAGTATTTCCAAGTAATTCCCCACCCCCCTACACACCTACACAATCCCCCAAACAGGTTTACACACTTAGTGCTTATTCCCCTGTTTATACTCTCAAATGGCAGTTTTTCAAATGTACTGCTTTCCCCAACACTTCCTCTTTTACATGCACATTCATGACATGTTGGTTCAGGCCTGTGTCCTTCGCAGTGACCGCTGAAGGGATTTTTTTAAAGAACAAACCTGTTTTACCTGCTCTACACCACAAAATGGTATAAACACTCACACTCCCACGTCATACTCAAACACTGGCTAATACAAACATGTTGGCGTGTCTGTGTGCACGAGCCACTGTGCTATGGTAAACAGCAAAATAACAAGCTTTTAAATTAAAGGCATTCATGAAATATTAAAAAAGGTTAATAAAGTCATAATATGAGCTCATAGGATTTCATTTGTGTGTCCTATTATTTTGACATAACAATTATATATATATATATATATAGTGGCAAAAAGTATGTGAACCCTTTGCAATTAGCTTCTTTTGCGTTAATTGGTCATAAACTGTGATCTCATCTTCATCAAAGTCACAAGTATAGACAAACAGAATGCACTTAGGCTAACAACAGTAAAAAAAAGTAAACGAACCCTTGAATTTAATAGCTGGTCCACCTTCCTTTGGCAGCAATAACCTCAACCAAGCATTTCTGGTAGTTGCAGATTAGACCTGCACAATGTTCAGAAGGAATATTGGAGTGTGAACGGCTCTCGAGGTCATTCAGCACCTCTGTTGACTTAAGGTCTGGGCACTGACTGGACCACTCCAAAAGTTGGATTTTCTTTTTTTGAAGCATTCTGTAGTGGATTTACTTCGATGTTTAGGGTTATTATCCTGCTGCATCACCCAACTTCTAATGAGCTTTAGCTGGTGCACAGCCATCCAGACATTATCCTGTAGGATATCTTGATAAACTTATGAATTAATTTTTCCCCTCTATGAAGGCAAGCAGTCCAGGCCCCAAAGCAGCCCCAAATCATAATGCTTCCTCCACCATACTTCACCGTTGGGATGATGTTTTCATGTTGGTATGCGGTGCCCTTTTTACACCATATGTAGTGCTGCATGTTCTTTCCAAACAATTCAACCTTAGTTTCATCAGTCCATAAAACATTTTCTCAGAGGTGTTGTGGAGCGTCAAGGTGGTCTTTGGCAAACATCAATGCAGGGCAGGGGTAGGGGCTTTTTCATGGTGTTCTGTTATGGACACCATGCCTGTTTATTCTTTTCCATGTAGAAGGCTCATGAACAGTGATGTTAACCAGTTTCAAAGATTTCAAAGAAGTCTTTAGCTCTAGGGTTCACTCTAGGGTTATTTTTTTTACCTCATTGAGCATACTGTGGTGCGCCATTTGAGTCAACTTGGCTGGACGACCACTTCTAGGGAGAGTAGCAACAGTATTTATTCGTCTCCATTTATAAACAGTTTGACTATCTGTGGACAGATTATTATCCAAGCTCATCTAAATAATTTTGTAACCCTTTCCAGCTTAATGCAAAGCAATAATTCTAGCTCTAACCAACACCTCCAATCTAGTTTCATTAATTGGATGCAAGGTTTGCCAACTTTTGTCTCTAATTAGCTTTTGTTTATCTTCATTAACCTAGGGCTTCACATACTTTTTCCAACCAAAACTGTGAATGTTTGAATGATCTATTCAATGTGTACAAGAACAATACAATAATTTGTGTGTTATTAGTTAAAACAGATTGTTTTTTTAAATTTAATGCATACATTTTTTTTTACAAAATTAATTCAGTCTTAACTAAAAATTCACTATTATTTTTTTCCCTACTTCCTGGCTAAATTTGGCATATATAAATATCCAGGAGGTACACACTCAACTGGACTGCACATCCAAGCACAGAAACTGTATTTGTGGAGCAATGCACACTCATTCATTAAGCACAATGCATGTACCGGCCATAAAAACCACAGAAGCTGATTTACCTTACGGAAAAAGGAGACTTCACCCACAAGTGGTGAGCCAGATATTTGAGAGATAAGGGCAAGCTGTCATCTAAACCAGTGTCAAAACAGAAACTGCATGAAAGAGACACAGCATGTGCACGATAGAGACTGAATGGCCAGAGAAAATTATACTTGTGAGATTTTAAACTTCAAGCATTAAACCTTAGCATTACATTTCTTTTATATCTGTATGTATAGTGCAACATAGTATCTAATAATGCATCAGTAATGTACACTTAAATTTATCTTGCCAATAAAGCTTGATATGATTGAATCTGCCCATTTGATCCATTTGCCCATTTAAATTCCAGCATTTGTCCACTGATTTTATGGCATGTAAACAACTAATTTTATTTCAATATTTATACCTGTATAAATGTGACAAAATAACTCTTTCTGCACATTTTTTTTACTTGTACATATTTAAATAATTACAATAAATGATGATTCACCAATTTCAACCAAGTTCTTTCAAACAAAGTATAAAGTTAATATATTTCTGATTATATTTTAATGTACCATGATTAATCCCGATTAATTAGTTAAAAAAAAAAAAGATTCACAGCCCTAATAATAATAATAGTACATAAAATATTATTATTATTACTACTATTATTATAAATATGTTTCAATTGTGGTCCTATTGTGTGTTTGTCCATGTGTTGTTCGCTCACCATCAGTATTCCAGTAGAGAAGAGGTTTGTTGGTTTGACATTCCGTTTCTGTTTTTCTATCTGGGTACCCAGTTGGGTGGCTCGATCTTTATGTTGGGCCAAGAGCACAGCCGCAGGTAACTGGGAACTCTCCTGCACACACACAACATTCATATCAGGTTATGCTCTTAAACTTTGGCTTTATTGTTGGCATTTCTGCCACTTCTATTTATATTGAGGTGCAGTATATACAGAGGACAAGAAATGATAGGGGAAAATAGGAGAAAATGGATCAGGAGCTGGATTTGAACATGAGCACCACAGCACAGTGTGTCAGAGCCCTTACCGATTGGCCACAGGCCCATGGCTCTGACCAGATAATGATATTCTTTTACACAGTGTGTCAGAACTGCAGTTAATGAACATTTATCTACAACAAGCTCATGTAATCTACAATTAGATTCACGTCTTAAAGGCATAGTTCACCGAAAAATGAAAATTCTGTCCTCATTTTCTCAACCTCATGCCATCCCAAACTCGTACAACTTTCTTTCTTCTGTGCAGCACAAAAGATATTTTGAAGAATGTCTCTGATGTTTTTGTCCATACAATGTAAGTTGACCAAAACTTTCAAGACCCAAAAAGTGCATAAAAGCAGCATAAAAGTATGAAAAATACATACGACTCTATTGGTTTAATCCATGACTTCTGAAGGGATTTAATTGCTTTGAGTGAGACACAGACCAAAACAGAAGTCCTTTTTTACTATAAATATTGACATTCGCAGTCTTCATTCAGTCTTCGAAATTATTACTTTTATGATATCTTTATGTGCTTTTGGAGCTTGAAGGTTTTGATCCCCATTGACTTCCATTGTATGGAGAAAAAAAAACTTTTGGAATGGCATGAGGGCATAATGTAAATTGATAAGATAATTACAATAATATAAGAGTAAATGATAAAATTATTACAATTTTTAGGTGAAATGTACTTTTAATTAAGGTGATATGAGATATAAACCAATGGACCAAATCAGCACAAGCTTCAGTGTGAGTGTGTGTAGGTGTATGTGTTTGCACCAGCTCATCCAGCAGGGCCTGTTTGCTTTTTCTCTTGGCCTGTAGTTGTCTCTGTTCCTCCTGGAGGGTCTCCAGTCTCCTCTGCTCTGAATCCTGCTGCTCCTGTAACAACAGCTCCTCCAACTCCTCCTGCTCATGGGTCTAATGGAGAAAGAGAGCGAGAGCGAGAGTGAGAGCGAAAGAAAGAAAGATTACTTATTATTCACCAACAAACTAAAAGAAAAAACAGGAAACATCTGAGTTATGTTCTTATTGAAGAAGATAACTCCACCACTTTCGCCAGAAAGTTAATAATACACGTTCTGTAATTTGGGACATGAACATTATTTATAATACATGTTATCATTATTAACACGTTGCACAGAGGTGCTTAAAGGAATAGTTCACCCAAAAATGTAAATTCTCTCATGCACCACCATGTCTCCTGAGCTCTCTGTCTCTCTGAGTCTTGTTGGTCCAGCCTCCTCCATCTCCCTGTGCGCCTGGTCAGAGTACTCAGGTTTAAATGAATATGACTATGCAAAAGCTTGTATATCCTCTTCTCCTCTTAGATTTCATTATCTTGACATATCTGTTTAAATTTGCTTCAATTAGTTTATGGCGCTCTGTCTGTACAGTGTTCCTCCTACTCAGCTGTAATCAGTGCTGCTCTTCCGGGTGTGTCACTTATCGCGTGAACATGCCAACGCCAATACGTCACATGAGAGAGAGCGCGTGACCTCAGCAGTCTCGTGAACGTGCATACCACTGCTTAATGGAAGTGATTATTTACAGTTAAAAAAATCTGTTTGTGTTCAGCAGAAGATGAAAGTCATACACATCTGGGATGACATGAGGGTGAGGATGACTAAATCTTACCAAAAAAAATCAAATGCTACAACATGCATGTTAGATCCAATACCAACTAAACTCTTAAAAGAGGTATTCTCAGTAATCTCAGAACCGCTTCTTAATATTATTAACTCCTCGCTATCCTTTAAAAAGGCAGTTATCAAACCATTTATTAAGAAGTCACAGCTTGATCCTAGAGAATTGGCTAATTACAGACTGATTTCAAATCTACCATTTATGTCGAAAATCCTAGAAAATGTAGTGTCCTCCCAACTATAATCATTTCTACAGAGAAATGGAATATATGAAGAATTTCGGTCAGGATTTAGGCCCCATCACAGTACAGAGACTGCACTTATCAGAGGTACAAATTACTTGCTCTTATCATCTGTTCGCAGCTGCATTTCTCTTCTAGCGATTTTAGATCTTAGCACTGCCTTCGACACAATAGATCACAACATTCTCTTGAATACGCTGGAGAATTATTTTGACATCAGTGGACTTGCATTTGCATGGTTTAGGTCCCATTTATCAGACTGCTACCACTTTGCATGTGTAAACGAGGAATTGTCAAACCAAACAAAAGTATGGAGTACCACATGGATCAATTTAGGACCTCTGCTTTTCTCCTTATACATGCTTCCCCTGGGAGATATTATCAGGAATCATGGAATAATTACCCACTGTTTTGACGACGATACCCAACATATTATTTCTTCTAAATCCAATGAAAATTCCCATTTCTTCAAATTAGCAGAGTGTATCAATGAAATAAAAGATTGGATGGCCAGAAATGACCTTCTACTCAATTCCGACAAAACAGAGGTACTAATGATTGGACCAAAAACCTCTAAAAATAAGCGGCTAAAATATAATTTTACTCTCAATGGATGTACTGTTACATCGTCTTCCACAGCAAAGAAATTATGTGTTATATTTGACACCAATCTGTCTTTTGACAATCAAATTTCCAATGTTTGTAGAACAGTATTCTTCCACCTGAGAAATATTGATAAATTGCAACACATGTTCTCAGTTGCTGATGCCGCAAAACTAATTAATGCAATCATGACCTCAAGACTAGATTGTTGTAATGCATTACTGGGAGGATGTCCGGCAAGATCAATAAACAAACTACATTTGGTTCAAAATTCAGCAGCCAGAGTGCAGATGAGAACCAAGAAATATAATCATATGAGCCCCATTCTATCATCGTTACATTGGCTACCAGTTAAATTTTTTATCCATTTTAAAATTCTGTTAATTACATACAAAGCTTTGAATGGTCTAGCTCCATAGTACTAAAGTGACCTTCTGACACGCTATATTCCTTCACGTTCATTACGATCACAAAATTCTGGCTTGTTAATAATTCCAAGAATATCAAAATCCACAAAAAAAGGTAGATCCTTTTCATACTTGTCTCCTAAACTATGCAATAATCTCCCTAACACTGTTTGGGATGCAGACACACTCATTCAGTTTAAGTCTAGACTAAAGACTTATCTATTTAGCCAGGCATACACCTAATTTATCCTTCAACTCACAATTAGGCAGCTTTAGTTAGCTCTGCCGGAACCAGAAAGATCCAACATGATCTATAACTCTGCATAAACTTTAATGGCATCTAGGCTAATATAATTTTTTTGTCTCAACCTTGGGATACATATACCGAGGTTACCAGAGCCAGCCAGATCCAGCTCTGTTCCTGCATGGTGACGGACTCCACTGCTACGTGTCGCTGAAAGATGATGACAAACTACAGCCGGTGCCAGCCAGACATCACTTCAGTCTTTTGACTTCAGAGGATGGACTGATGCCAACTCCAACTGTAAGAAAAAGGATATTTCATATGCAAAGCCTGAACCTTGGATTTAGGATGGACCCCACTGAACCTCATCGAAATGACCTGCAGGTTGAACTGTGATGCACCTCATTAATCTCTGCCTGCATCACCTTTGTCTATTGATTGACTACAGTCTTGAAATGGAATAGTCTATAATTTACTTGCAAACAAAAGCCTTCATCATCCAACTAACAAAAGACAATGCATCAATGTGAACTTCTACAGTTAATTTACAAATTTAAAACCATGACTTGTACTGCACATAAATTACTAATATTGGCATTATATTTATGTTGTTTAGCCAGAGGGGAACTCGATCCCACAGTGAAACTGGTTTCTCCCAAGGTTATTGTTTTCCATTAACCAACATCTTCTGGAGTTTTGTGTTCATGCCACAGTCGCCTTCAGCTTGCTCACAGAGGTTCTAAATACAATTATTATTATTATTGAATTACTGAATTTCTATACACAATTTACAATTATATTTATTCAAACTACACAATGATCACTCTAAGACTTTGTAGATATTACAGTTTCATTATTTGTTAATGTGTGACTTCCCGTAAAGCTGTTTTGAAACGATGTGTGTTGTGAAAAGCGCTATACAAATAAAAATGTCTAGACTAAATGATTAAATAATTTTTGGGTGAATTATTCCTTTAAATTAGGTTCTCATACAAGTGAAATCGTTCATCTGTCAAATCAGAACACATACATACACACCAGTTTGGCTTTGTTTCTCTGTATAATTTCTCGATTATCTCGCTGGTACTGTTCCATAATCTGCTTTGTCCTTTCAGTATCCACGTTGCTAGTTAAGTTAAACACTGGACACACACAGGAGAACACATCTAAATAGTCATCCAGAATGTCAGACACTGAAAATTATTTTACAAGATTATTTGAAACAACTACAAATATGAATAAATAAATGATTTTATAATTATCTTACCAATCTCTTCCACCTGCTCCAGGTAGTCATTATATTCTTTCAGAGTGGAAAAATCAAACTCTCTCTTATTATAACTGATTGATGAAGGACACAAAAGAGACACATTTAAAACATTATAATTAGGTATAAAGATGACCTCTTTGGATGCATACACTTTCTCTTTCACGTACATTTTAAGAACCTTCTTGCGGATCTCCACCTCTTTATCGATGGCTGGATCTTCGAAGAGCTGAATGCGAAAATTACTCTTTCTTAGAGGTGTGTTACACTGCACACAATTACCTGAGCCGCGGACAAAGAGCATCTCCACACAGCTCTCACACCTGCAACACACACACACACACACACATATATATGTATAAATGATTACTCCCACTGGCAGACATTCAGCTGAGAGAGAGAGAGAGAGAGAGAGAGAGAGAGAGAGAGAGAGAGAGAGTCAAAATAAAGTCCTAAAATGTGAAATCTGCTGGAAAAACCATCAGAAGCGATTCCACACAAACACACATTTCAATCATCTCACTGCTTTAGAGGATGAAATTTGGCCCCAGAAACTTTCCAAACAGAGTCATGAGTTAGACTAATGGATAAAACAGAGGCCTGATGTGTGTATGTGGTGGTCTTATTTAATCATAGTGGGGTGATGATGGGAGCTCATGTTTGAAGCAAAGCAGACATACATATTAAAGGCTGACAATATGCTGTTTGCATGTGTGTGGGTTTGAAACCAATGTTACAGCTAGCCAGGGATTTATACATACAACTAGTTCTGATTTTCTAGATTCTCTAAAGAATAGGGTAAACATCCTTTTATTTTCCACTGAGCAGTTTAACTTTGCTTCCATTTAGTTTTTTCTTCCTCCTTTCAATCAGCAACCAGAATAAGCTATCTTTCCAATCTGTGATTTGTGCCTGTTTGTAACGAGAGATTGTGTGTGTGAAACAGCAATGACAAAATTGTAGCAAGTGAACATGCATGTTTTTTTTTTTTTGGACCAATAAAATAAAGACCTGTAAGAAGGCTTTGTGATATTCCTGGAACCATAAGCTTAGTTAGAATAGGTTCAAACAAGTAATGTTTTGCACCCTACGCCATCGTTTTCCAGCAAAGGTTTGAAACAAGGGCTCAATAATAATGATGGCCCACTGGCCCGGGACCACTATGAAAGAGCTTCAGACCAGTTGACAGAACTACCACTACCTTGTGTTTTTACCAAATCTTAAATTTATTGATCTTGTAAATGTGTTTGTATGCCTAAACCAAAATGTAACTAATTTTTCACAATAAATCTTGATATCTGCAGTCTCCTTGTCGATCATGATTTCAAGCTTGCTTACACTTCCTAGCGCCATCTAGCACTCTACGCATGCATCATCAAGCACCAGGAAGTGTAATCGAGCTTTAAAAAATCATGATGGTGCCTAGACACCATCAATAAGGAAATGTTTAGGTAATGACACAACTTTGCATCAAGGAAAATTGCCAGAGCAAAATTTACCAGTATTTTCAAAAGGTTCGTTTTCACATGTGACCTCTAAACTGGAAATTGTAGATAATTTTCTGGAAAGGGCTGTATGCGTGAATGCAACTATAGTATTTTGGTCTGTTCTCACACAAAAAACTACATGTACACAGGGGCCAGTAGAGCAAACCCTTATTACTGAGCCCTACAATGGGATCGAGACATATTGCAGGCCAGGTTTGAACCTATGTAACCCGCATGAGCATCACATCACAACATGTTAAGAGCATGTGTACTAACCACTGCACCACAAATAGGTTAATGTCTGACTTGAGCTACACAGCTATTAGTAACCAATAATTACAATCGATCTCCTCTGAGCAACCAGCCACCTTTATCTGTCTTTTTCTGAGGGGTTACTTCCACAGATCTCAAGGTGGCAACTATGCCGTGCTGTCTCATGGGTCACATACTTTAGAGGTAACTTTCCTTTCCTCCCAGACCTATGACTTGTACGGCCATTAGTTGACCTCAAAAATCCTATACTGTACGCACACAAACAGTATGTGCATGTATGCACACAGACTCTCAGGTGAATAGATGTTAGACATTTCATGCTTGTTCCACCACCCCTGATCTGTGTTTGTCAGCATGTTGCACACAGAGGTTACTACGCTCCTCCAACTCAGCACAACTCGCTCCATCACACACACGCACACACAAAATCTGCAAACCCCTGCATTTCAGACAAACACACAAATAGCTACCTGTGTCCCTCTCACCACCTATCTCACACACACACACCTACTTGTGTCCTTCCCTCTTCATTCTTGCAGGTCATGAGGACACACTAAGCATCGGCTTTTAATATACACACACACACACGCAACATCATTCCATCAACTGTATTTAATCACAGGTTGCTGTTATTTATCAGACTGTGAGATTTTCTTCATAGACTGACTGTGTGTGTGTGTGTTTCATTGGACTGTAGGTTGTAGGTTGACACCAGGTTGTCATCAGTGTGTAATATATTCATATGGTCTCTGAGGCCCGGGTCAGCAGTCCTTCCGTTCTCTGCAGGTCAAGGACATCCAAAACACAACGAGTCACAAGACTTCACACACCACACCCTCTCTGTGCATGTTTCCAAGCCTGAATGACATGGAACATCTTTATAAAAAAAAAAAAAGCTGTTTGTCATACTTTTAAAGGACTGATCAAACTGTCCTCAAGATAGATTAAATGAATAGCTACAGTTTGAGTCCATATGTTTGCCTGTGAACATCCTTACAAAATTGACGATGTTAATAGTTTCCACCATAGTTACTAACTAGCAGGGGTGGAAAGAGTACTGAAAAGGAATACTCAAGTAAAAGTACTGTTACATCTTAAAAAATTTAGTATCAGTAGAGTAAAAGTACCGGTCATAAAAACTACTCAAGTAAGAGTAAAAGAGTAGCTAATTTAAAAGTACTCATGAGTAGTGAGTATTGAGTATGGAGTTGCGAAAGCTATGCTCCTTTATAATAAAAACTCTATTCTGCAATTTAAAAATGTAGCACATATATCGTAATTTACATTCGAATAAAAAATATAGGTATTTTATAGGTGCTATACATCACTTATCTATGATACTGTAAACACTACATGAATCTGATGGAAAAAATAAAAGGAAGACATGATTACAGAAACAAAAAGATGAAAAAGTTATTTTCAATATCATAATGTATGAAACAATTAAATTACAATCAGTTTATGTGTAGGGTATACATTTCCCTTAATGCCGACTGAGAGAGTTATTGTTGCGCATAAAACATGTTCAAAACAATGCAAGGAATGCAAAAAAAAAAAAAAAGAAAAGCACAAAGAAAAAGCAGGGTCACTTGGTGCGTTATGTCCCACACAATAGAGAGGGTAGAGCAGTTGTTTAGTACAGGGGCCACATCAGGCTTCAAAGGAATAATTCACACAAAAATAAAGATTTATGCCATCCAGGATGTGCATGACTTTTTCTTCAGCAGAACACAAATTACGATTTTTAGAAGAATGTATCAGCTCTTTTGGTCCACACAATGCAAGTAAATGGGTGCCAACATTTTGAAGCTCCAAAAATCACATAAGTCAGTATAAAAGTAGCCTAATTCATGTGACTTCAGTGGTTAAATCCATGTCATGAGAAGAGATATGATAGGTTGGGTGAGAAACAGATCAATATTTAAGTAAATGTTTACTATTAATTCTCCTTCCTGCTCAGTCAATCTCCACTTTCACATTCTTCTTTTGTTTTTATCGATTCACATTCATCATGCATATCGCCATCTACTGGGCAAGGTGAAACATTTCTAGCAAAAATGGACAAATAATGAACTTTTTCTCACCCACACCTATCATATTACTTCTGAAGACATGGATTAAACCACTGGAGTTGTATGCTTTACTTATATTCTGCATTTATGTGCTTTGTGGAGCGTCACAATGTTGGCATCCATTCATATGTATTGTATGGACCTACAGAGCTGAAATATTCTTCTAAAAATCTTATTTTGTGTTCTGAAGAAAGAAAGGTAAGAAAGAGTGTAAATGATAAGAGAATATTCATTTTTGTGTGAATTATTTCTTTAAGCAGCACATGGTGGGCCACATTGTCCTCCTTTTGAGATACAATGTTCCACATTGATTTAGTTCTTGTATCTTTTAAGCCCAATAATAGTTGCGTTCTCTAATGCATGATGCACAATTTTCTGAAGTTTGTGACTAGAGGAATGTTCTGCTGAAGTATTGCTCTGCAAAGATTGACACTTTTCTATCAAGCATTAAAAACAAAACATGATAAAGGCCAAGCATAATTATAAAATATTTTAGCATCTCTACTTTCCTGGTAATTTATTATACAAATTAACACTCTACATCAGGGGTCAGTATTATTAAAAATATCACTGTTTTATTCTATTACATTAATACTTTTAAAGCTACTAAAGTTATTCAGCCAAAAGTAGTGAGAGGTTTTCTTATTTCCTTGTTAATGTTGTTTGATTAAAAGCCTTAATTTGACATAGTCCACTAGACAGTGCTCAATTCGGTTACATGTACACTTGAAGTCCAACATTTTGATGCAAATACGATTTCATCAGACAATCTGACTGCATTTACATTAATGTCTCATCAAGACATTGGCGGAATTATAAAGTGCATTTGATCATTTAGGCGCATTAGCGTTCAAACATTAACTGCCTGACAATCATGCAGCTATAGATGTCAGGAAATAAAAAGACAATCTTTTATATTTTATCTAGATCAACCAACCAGTGGTTGTCTTGCTATAATGATCAATGTAATGAAAACCCCTGTTCTAGATGTTGAACATAGGCTAAACAGAAAAATACTCATAAGTTTATCATCCATATCGCAGACATCTCTCTTTTCTTCAGATAAACATAAAAATTGTTTTATTGCCCAGCCCTATTGATAATATTGCATAAATCTCTCACAAGTTATAGACACACAGAATCTAGTAAGAAGAAAAATTTTATTTACCTCGATGTTTCTTCAAATTAGTGGCAGGATTAATGCTGAAATCTGGCATGAGCAAGTTAAACACACACGACACAGTCAAGCAATTGGCCTTTTTCACTGCGAAAAGCCCTTTTAGGTGCGGACAGTTATATTCAGGTGAACTGTGCTTGAACAGATGGCACCAAATCTGCAGATGCTGTTCAAGTGTGTGATTTTATTTGACGGGAGTCACGAGACTCTCCCTAGCCAATCATGTTGATAGATACAAATAAAATCAGGACAGGCAAGTTGCGAACACAGATGGTGGGAAAAGCGTAGTAAAAGTACAGTTACAGCACTTAAAATATACTCAAGTAAAAGCAAAAGTATACAATTTTTAAACTACCTAATTACATTAATGTGAGTATATGTAATTCGTTACTTTTCACCCCTGCTTACTAGTTACTAATATAAAAATGTGGTAACTTGATATCAGCCACAACTGACATAAAAAATAAATGAAAAGCTGTACACTTGAACTGTTTAAAGGTGATCACATATGCACTTATCATTTTTTAAAGTAGCAATATAAATTACAGTATGAACTATTGTATTAAGGCTGAAACTATGGTAAACAAATTAGCAATAGCATAACTCTGCAAGAACAGTGAATGTTCTATAGGCATATTAGGATTCATATGTAATATAAAATTAGGTGAGAAATAAATGTGGGTGAGTGATGCAACTGTCATAAAAACATCTGTTTACAGCAATCAGATGTTGAAACACTGACCTGACAGCACATTTAACCACACCAGAAGCAAATAATATCACTTTTTATCTTATGAAGATATGTAAAGATGCACATCTAGAGTAGGTCCGTGAAGGTTTACATTGACATCTGTACAGGCTCAAATGAGAGATCTGACAACAGTTACTCACAGCGTGTGCCCACACACATTGACCATCAGCTTCAGAGATGGATTTCTGTATTTCGTCGTCTTGCACCTCGGGCATCCCTGGTCATCCATTATTAACAATATTTGTTAGAGATATTTGAGTCCGTCTGCAAAAGAACGAACAGTAATCAAAACAGAGCTCACAGTGGTGTTATATTCAAATTCTTCCTGGAGGAAACAAACACGTGTCATAGAAAAGTTCCTACCCAACTGTCCAGCGGTGATGGATGGATGGACGGACGGACGGACGGACGGACGGACGGACAGACAGACAGACAGACAGACAGACAGACAGATAGACAGACAGACAGATAGACAGATAGATAGATAGATACTTTTCAAAAGTATTACCACAAGACTAAAAATGTGCCTGCTAGCATAATTTTAGTTTGATAAAATCATTTACAAACCTTTTCTGTGTAAAGTTATGTCCATTTTTTAAGATGTAATGTCAACAAACCCTAAAATTACTGTTAAAATTATTATTTAAACAACTTTACAGCTCAAATAATACATGGGTTTAACAGAAGAATTAATGTAATTGCTTTTATAAAATTAGAAGCTTCACATTTTTGTCATCAAACCTTCCAAAAGCCACATTCACTTCCATTATATATGGCTCAATGTAACCCAGTTTTTTGCTTTTTTTAAGAAAGGAGCAGAAAGTCAAAATCATATTTTGGGGTAATCAATATTATGCCACGTATGCTGTTGATTTATCTTAACTTGAATTCAACCCGGAATATTCCTTTAAAGGTAAAATGTAAAAAAGAATTACATGTTTTCTTGATTCAATTTTGTTAAAAATTGCATTCATTTGATTGAAACTTGTAATGTCATTAAATTGCGTCTTAAAATCTTAAAATAGGCAAAAATTATCCATTATTCCATTATAGCCTCTAAATTAATTTGATTATTTTATTATAAACAGAACTAAATTCAGTTTGAAGATCCCATATTAGCCATATTATTTTGATACTAACAATAATTGCAGTGTGGTATTATGGCACAAACAATGGTTACCATGTTACAAATATGTAAGGGATGTTGCCATATGAAGAACAGCTTCTAAAACAAGAACCCTATTTCAAACGGACATGAACTGAACTGAAAGGGTAGGGCTCGTCGGTTTTGTTTTCTGTGTCGTTTGAAGTGTCTGTATGAGCAGTCTGAATCTCTTGAGCTCAAAGTAAACAGAGCACCACACAAAAGGCTCGACGTCTCACCTAGCGCAGGTGAGCCGCAGGAGCGCGTCACGGCTGAGTGACAGCCGAATTTTAATGGGCTCGCCTTTGAGCTGTGTTCGCTCCACCCTTTTTGAATCTTCGTTTAGCCAATCACGTGTCCCTCAATCTAGTTGCGGAGAAGTCACGCTGGAGCGAAAGGCAAAAGCTATCCACTTACAAAGACACCCGATATCAATCGCATGGCGCACGGGTAACCTGATCGGCTTGGGCAAATACGAGGCGGGGTGACAGCCTAAAGGAATCTGAAGTGTAGAATAATAACAATGTCTGTTTCCTCTAGTGAAGTGACAGTGGCAAGCGACATCAAAAAGGAAAATGTGAAGTACACGGAGCCTCTCGAGAGCTCCACGGGGAATCTGGAGCACGTCCGACTATTGACTCTGGACACTCCGGTGGCCGCCGGGATGCTCGTAAGGCAGCAGCAGACCTCTCCGCCGGAGCGCAAGATGCACATCATGGACTCTTTGTCTATGGAAAGTTCACCTACAGCCAACTCTTTGGCTTTCTCGCCGGAGCAGGTTGCTTGCGTTTGCGAGGCGCTTCAGCAGGGAGGCAACGTGGATCGGCTCGCCCGGTTTCTATGGTCTCTCCCGCAGAACGACTTACTGCGCGGTAACGAGAGTATCCTCCGGGCTCAGGCGCTGGTAGCTTTCCACCAAGCGCGCTACCAGGAGCTCTACAGTATCTTGGAGAGCCACAGCTTCAGCCCTTCGTGCCACTCTGCCATGCAGGACTTATGGTACAAAGCGCATTACACAGAGGCGGAGAAGGCCCGCGGAAGACCACTGGGCGCAGTGGATAAATATCGCCTGCGACGGAAGTATCCTCTGCCCCGGACCATCTGGGATGGAGAGGAGACGGTGTACTGCTTCAAAGAGCGCTCCAGGAACGCGCTGAAGGACCTCTATAAGCAGAACCGGTACCCGTCCCCAGCCGAGAAGAGGAATCTGGCAAAAATCACAGGACTATCTCTGACACAGGTCAGCAACTGGTTCAAAAACAGGAGGCAGAGAGACAGAAACCCCTCAGAGGCGCAGTCTAAAAGGTGAGCAAAGTTATGAACCCACCAGGTTCACAAACGAAAAGGAAGAATGATTGAACGGAGAACAGTCCAGACCAAGTTTGATGAAGTTTTATTGACGACATGAATACTGATATACACTACTGTTAAATCAATGAGAGATAGCTATTATCTAAATGCAACATTTCATTATTTAATAGCCTACATGGTGCCGTGTCTCCTTGGCTTGTCATGTGTGCTATGCTGAAAGCGTGTGCATGCACATTTGACAGAGTTAATGAATACCATAATTCCAGCGGCCTCAGGTAGGCTACTTGACCCTGATGTTTGGATACTGGGAGCTTAATTTAGCTGTGCGCCGAGGACGCAAAAATAATAAGAAAAAGGAAAAAAACAAAAAATTGCTGTTTGGTTGTCGTTTTAACGTTTGTCTCAACTATTGTGTTGCCAAAACATTGTAGGCTAAATTTAAAAGCATATTTGCACACATTTTTAAAAGGAACCCTTTTTAGTTCCAACAGTGTGCTTTGAATGTATCAGAGTCACTCCCTCCTGCGTGTGTGTATGCGCGCGCGGGGTATGTGTGTGTGTGTGTGTGTGTGTGTGTGTGTGTGTGTGTGTGTGTGTGTGTGTGTGTGTTTATTTTGAGTGAGTACTCGGGATCCATTGACGCTTACGGTTTGCCCCACCATATAAATCACTCTGAACTATTTACTTATTTCTTTTTAGCCAGAGGGTGCAGGAAAACTTCCTCTTCAGCACTCCGTTTTAACACAAGCACTTGCGTGCACACACATACACACTGGGAATACAGCAATCACTTTAATGTATTTTTCTTTTGTGAAAATAGCCCAATTGCTCCTGGTGGAGGTGACCTCCTGTACGATATCATACGAATGAGCCCAATTTAGAAAAGTCGAATGAATCCTTACGATTTCGCTGTGAGAGTGGCAAACATTTCAACTGAAGCAAAACATCCTCACCAGGCCCTTTGTGTCCACTATACTGAACATATGTTCTTGTCAATATCCCCGAGCACATTGGTCACATACATTTGCTTTTAAGACAACACCCTTGGCTTTTCAGTGATACCAAACATTTGTGGTCTCAAGTAAAGTCAAGTGCTTTTAAAAAGTATATAAAAAGAAGAATATAAGGTTTAAATTAGAAGCATACTGTATGTGTAAAGGTTTCGAGTTAGACTATATAAAAGTAATAAGATATAGAGGTGAACAAGAAATATACAAAAGTACAATTAATAATAATGACGGTGTAGTGCCGCATTCAGGTGTGGCACATAATTTGGGATAATAATAGTAAGAAAATATGTACCATAGTGTCAATTGGAAGTTTAAACTTTAGGAGCTGCAATTTGGGGCCTTAGTTTCAAAATACTTCTAGGCATTTCACATTTCTTTCAGAAGTTATAGTTTCAATCAATGGTTCAAACAATTAACAGCTTGTTATAGGATCACATAACCAAATTCAAAGGAACATTAAACTCCCCAATCACTGATGTGCACATGTAAGGGGAGCCAGCTGGTAGGTAGGTGGCTGCAGCTTTATGTAAACCTCACTCGCCTAGCCTCAAGAGGCGCACTAGCGACTGACGACAGGGGCTGTAGCCTTTAGCCTCCTTGTTAGCGCACCACCTGCCTCTTATGCTGGCTGACACCGGTTCGAATCCCGCTCGGAGTGGGTCAAGCAGGACCGGTTACAGTGGTGCCGTGACCCGGATGAGAGTGAGGTTTGGAGCCAGCTGGTGGCTTTAAAGTATGTAAACCACACTCCCTTGACCACAGGAGAGGCACAAGAGACTGATGCTAGGAGCTGAATACTTTAGCCTCCTTGTTAGTGCGCCCACCTCTCATGCTGGAGGCCACGGCTCAGATCAGGTCGGCAGGACTGGTAAACACAGAACGGGGGCAGCAGGTGAGCAAGCCCCTTTCGTTCTCAAATCTAAAGGTGCCCTTTTGGTCATCCGGAAAAGGGGAAATATTTGAATAATTAAATTAAAATAGTTAAATAAAACAAACTTAAAATCTCGTCATAATCTCACAATAGCAGTAATAATGTGTTATTATCAAATGTATTTGTAAATCGCAGCCGTATTAAAGAAAATTAAGCGGTGGTGCCTTTAAGAGCGCACTACGGCAGATCTGGGGCGGATGTCAATCGCAAGTGATACTCCCTATGCCCTATACTCACTCCAAAGTGCAGAGCCATTGAAGTGTGTACTCTGAAGGAAACATGGCATTACTGTATGAATGTTTGCTAATAGTCTTGTGGAAGGGCGCTCCGAGAAAATATATTTTTTTAATTTTCGTTCTGAACGAGCTTTCGAGTCGTCCCCTCCCGCAGGAGTGTCCCTTCATAGAAGCAATAAATGCAGTTTTGGATTCGCTCCGGAACAGCCAAGTGTCAATACCTCAGACGAGCAACAGGTCAGATAAAAAAAAGTCCACTGCGCATATTGTATGGTAAATTCATCAAAAGAATAATGCTCGATTGCTACAGCATTTCCGACATCGTGCACCACTCAAATGGTATATGGTAAACCTTAGAGGTTACCAAAGCGCAAACACACACATTCACACTCACACACACCAATGGCGGTAGAGCTCCCATGCAAGGTGCTAGCCTGCCATTGGGAGCAATTTGGGGTTCAGTGTCTTGCCCAAGGACACTTCAGCATGTGGAGTCAGGTGGGCCGGGAATTGAACCACCAACGCTGCGATTAGTGGCCGACCCG
This sequence comes from Moxostoma hubbsi, assembly GCA_032164185.1. NCBI lineage: Eukaryota > Metazoa > Chordata > Actinopteri > Cypriniformes > Catostomidae > Moxostoma > Moxostoma hubbsi. Next base: position 14,101,468 of record JAVLUX010000034.1, read on the forward strand.
CTATAGCCTACCAGTTGAGCCCATTATAATGGGAACGGTTGCGTAGCTTTCAGTGATAGAAATTAATTGAGTCTTTTATAGAATATTGACATAAACTGAAGGAGCTGTCAGATTCAGACAGTTTGGTTTTGTTGAATCTAATAAGCCATTAGACTAATCACTTACAGGGAAATACTATTAGGCTACCACAGTACCGCCACTCCCCACGCATATTACGAAGTTTGCTTAGGGCACAAACTCCCTAAGGGGCAACGTCATATCCTAGGGTGGCACCGGAAACTCCACCGGCTGCCCTAGCTCGCATGTTATACATTATTCGTGGACCCTGTGGCATTCGCGGAACACAGTCGATCTCCTCGCGCTCGCACGTTCTCATCGCGCATTCAAACTGTGCACCACGTTACCAGGGTAATGCCATGGTACTACTGAATGACTGATCATGTTCATATTTCATGATACTGTCATGGTACTTTATAAAGATACTTTAAAAATATCATGGTTTTACATGACACATGACATAATCATGGGGTTATAAACAAGTGTATTACCATGGTGCTTTTTGTGAGAAATATAACAGAATACGGTATTATTTTTGATAAAGGAAAAATGGCAAAATAAAAAATATGTACAGTATATACTGTATATACAATAAAATGGTTAAATACTCAAAATGCAAATAAATTAGTTAAGTATTTATAATTACTAATTCCAAAAAACAAAAACAAAAAAAAATCAGTGCCCTTTTTTATCCCTCAGCCCCTGACCCTGCTAAGGTCTGTGCACGTCACTGTCCCAAATAAAGGGTAACTGTGAAGTAAACATTGTAATTTAATATAAAGCTGCATAATTAACAAACTAAATTGACCAGAATTATAACCCCCGATTTCGTATAAATTACAATAAATAACATTCCTAAACAGTCCCCAAACCTCGAACAGACCTACCCCATTAATTATTCAATATAGCTAGTCCAAAAGCATAATTGGCAACAGCATCCGTTACAATAGCTACTAATAAACCATGCGTTATTATAATTATATATTGTGATAACAAAAAATGAAGGGGCGTTCACGAAGAATTTGATTTGTGTTCTATAACTGATTAATAGAGCGCAACGGAATGGAACAGAATGCAGGGGTCTCGAGATGTAAAAGTTGAAGTATTTTTGCACGTGAGAGAGTGGTGGAAGCCTTGTCGGAGTCGCACAGCTGCTGCGGTCATTCATTAAACGAACCCCCTCTCTCAACAACACGAATTTAAGATTGAACATCTAAAGTTACTGAAATATCGTTTTGAGAGGACAGCTGAAGCTCATCAGTGGAAGAATTACGCTGTATCGGACTTTATGTTGACTAAATAATCTGCTAAATTTAACCTCTCATCACTTGCGACCCATCCCCATTTGGTTAAGACCCTTCGGAAATAAAGCACCATTTGCGAAATCATGCTGTGATTGCGGTGGTGTGTCGCCACAGGACTTATTGCACCAAATGGTGTGTGTGTGTGTGTGTGTGTGAGAGAGAGAGAGAGAGAGAGAGAGAGTGAGTCAGTAGTATAAACAGGATCTATTTAGAATTACTGCTGACACAAATTAAGGCTGTGATCGTGGTCCCGCGGTGTTTAGTGGACACTCACATCTCCATTTGTCTCTGCGCACCCCCATGCTCATTCCTCGTTCATGCTCAATTTAGAAAAGGATAGATATGTTTTTGTTTTGTTTTTTCATTTAGATTGCTTTTAAAATTGAAGGTGCACATTACACAATTGTTTACTCTGAAAAAATATGTTAACCTTAAAAAAAATGTGCTAATCTAAATGAACTAGTTTGATTCAAGTACAAATAGCTCCTTAAAGGGATAGCTCCTTAAAAATGTAAAATTCTCTAATCCTTTACTCAACCTCATGCCATCCCAGATGCGTATGACTGACTTTCTTCTTCTGATTTTCCTTTCTCTGATTTTTTTGAAGAATATATAAGCTCTGTAGGTCCTTTCAATGCAAGTGAATGGTGGCCAGAACTTCGAAGGTCCAAAATTCACATAAATGCAGCATAAAAGTAATCCATAAGACACTAGTGGTTTAATTGAAGTCTTGTCAAGCGATTCAATCACTTTTGGTGAGACCAGATCAATATTTAAATCCTTTTTTACTACAATTCTCCACTTTCCGCTTTCTCTTTCAGAATGTGGAAGGTGAGATTTATAGTAAAAATGGATTTAAACAGGGGCGGACTGGATATAGGGAGAGCCAGGACTTTTCACATACGGTCTGCGACTGGCTGAAGAGGGCTGCAAAACGGCGCAGCGATATGGCGATGGGGGTCGAGATATGAAGAAAAGGATTACGACAATCCCCACCCCCAACAACTTTTGGGCCAGCAGAACATTTCACTTGCATTTTGTGGATCTAGAGAGCTGAAGTATTTTTCTACACATTTTCATTTGAGTTCAGCAGAAGAAAGTAAGTCAAAAACATCTGGGATGGCATGCGGGTGAGTAAATGATGAGAACATTGGGCAAGGTAATAAATGCAGGTCACCACTTTTAACAGTAATAAATATTTTATAACACATTCCGTTGGTATAAACGACAACATTAAACATGGCTACAACTTAAAAAATAACACGCAATATCAAATATTCTCTCTCTCTCTTAATTTTCGGATTAAATTTCTTTTTCTCAGTGAGTCTGATGGAAATCACAGTACAGACGACGAGAGTAGTAAAGGTCAAGAGTCTTTGTCTCCGTGTCCAATGTCTAACTGCACAGATGGCACCGTGGTTAATGCTGCTGTACATCTCTGCTCTGGAGATCTGGGGGCTGGAGTAATCGTCCAGAAGGTTAAAGACTGCAGGAACTCTGTCTCACCATCTTCCATCATCTTCAATGGTGCCTCTGTCAGCACGCCCACCACTGTTATCCACAACGGAGCCCCCTCCTTCCTGTCCTCCACGGGACATGTCCTCTTTAGTGGCATGAACATAGGACTCCAGCCCCTGGCTTGCAGGTCTGCGGTGGATGTAGAGCTGGATGGTGAAGGACATGATAAAGGGGTAGCTGTGTCATCAAGGGCGACAGACCCTGCAATGGCGTACCCCTCATTTTACTGCAGTGTGAATGGGTCAGAGGTGGAGGTGAAAGCAGTGACAGTGGGACAGGGTATGTCAGCCCAGGACCGGGCCGCATCCATGAGCTCGGCATTCAGCACTACCACCTCTAATGGATCCCTACATCTTGATGGTTACAGCTTGGTGACTGTGCCAGGAGTACTTCCTGATGGCACCGGGACCTCACTGCTTAGCAGTAAGTTGGTACTTCCTCCCTTGCAACTCCCATCGTCTTCTTCCCCCTCAACAATAACACAAGGTGAGTCAGCATCATCAAACACAATCAAAGAAAACGTTTTTCAGAACACTATTCCATTGCGTTTGATTCCATTGAAGAGAATATTGATTGTATATTAATACTATATCTTTAATAACCACACTGATTTTTTTTTTTGTCAGGTGGTATTCACTTTAAAAAGGGGTACTGTTTGTTACCATAAAGGGATAGTTCACCCAATAATGAACATTTTCTCATCATTTACTCACCCTCATGCCATCCCAGATGTGTATGACCACTGAACACAAACAAAGATTTTTAGAAGAAAATCTCAGCTCTGTAGGTCCATACAATGCAAGTGAATGGGGACCAGAACATTCAAGCTCCAAAAAGTAAATAAAGACAGCATAAAAGTAATCTATAAGACTACAGTTGTTTAAAACATGTCTGCTGACGCGAAATGATGAGAAACAAATGAATATTTAAAACAGATGAATATTTAAGTACATTTTTACTATAAATTCTCCTCCCTACCCAGTAGATGACGATATGCATGATAAATGTGCATTGTCAAAAACAAAAGAAGAATGTGAAAGTGAAGACTGATAGTAAAAAAAGAACTGTGATCAATGCTATATAATGCATTTGTAAGTTACTTATTAGTCATCAATGATCACCTTTATGAACCCTTAACAAAGGGAACATTAATGTACAGCGTTAACCTAATTTTTAAGGATTACATCAGGAAGAAACATCTCATCAAGGTAGCGATGCATACTACCAATTTTTAAGTGCATTGTAACACCTCAATATTCAGTCTGAATGGTGGATATTTATGTTATTCACTGTGTTTTTATGCAACAAAAAGCATTTGAGAGCTTGATCTTCTCTCTCCTGTGGTTTTTCAGGTGCTGTATCATTGAGCAGTGTCGGTGGCAACAGTACTTTTACCTCTCTGTGCCACCTCCAAGTGGAAGAGCAGGACAGGCTCCGGCTAACCACTCTGGAGCCTAGCACAGTGCTCTACAGCCTGGGTACATCTGTCAAGAAGGAACCTCTGGAGAGTGCTGATGGATATCTTTACCACCCTGCACTTCATCTGGAGCAGGCTGGCCACCTAGGTTACGCAGACACGCCTGACCCCACCCACAAATCCCCCACCTCACTTAACCCTACCATGACAATAACCCAGCAAGAGTACACCACTCTCACAGTGAGTTCACCCTTATTCGCCCAAACAGACCTAACTGGTGAGTTCAGAGATCATGATGCCCAGGTGGCCTCGGACCTAAGTGGTGACTTCCTGTGTGCGGTTTCAGAGGTGGGGGAGATTACGGGTGAGATGGTGAGAGAAATGGAGGAAAAAGAGGAAAAACAACTGACTAAACTAAAAACAGTCCATATAGAGGAAGAGATGGCTGACCTTTGAACTTGATGGATAATATTTTTGATTTTGTTTTTCTCCCCTTTTCTCCCCAATTTGGAATGCCCAAATCCCAATGTGCTCTAAGTCCTCATAGTGACTCTACTCAATCTGGGTGGCAAAGGACGAATCTCAGTTGCCTCCTCGTCTGAGACTGTCAATCCACACATTTATCACATGGCTTGTTGAGCGTGTTACCGCAGAGACATAGCGTGTGTGGAGGCTTTACGCTATTCTCCGCAGCATCCACGCACAACTCATCACCCGTCCCACCGAGAGCGAGAACCACATTATAGCAACCACTAGGAGGTTACCCCATGTGACTCTACCCTCCCTAGCAATCAGGCCAATTTGGTTACTTAGGAGACCTGGCCGGAGTCACTCAGGACACCAGGGATTCGAACTTGCGACTCCAGGGGTGGTAGTCAGCGTTTTTACTCACTGAGCTACCCGGGCCCCAATATTTTTGATTACTGAGTTGTTGTTGTTTTTTTAGGTTTTGAGCCTCTGAATGTTTTGTTTTTATTGTAAGTATTAAATTATTTTTGGTGAATCTGTCCTCCACTTGGCTTGATAGTGCACTCCAGTTTGGTTTGGATAATTATGCAAAGTCAAATTCATAGATTTTAAGTGTTTATTTGTTTTAACTTTTTTAATTTCTCTCTCTTTCTTTCAGTAGTCAAGTATAACACAACAATATTTTCCATATATTTTTTCAATATCTCCTACTCCCTTTTCACTTTCTTTCAAATGTGTTTACAACTTTCAAGCTCCAGATACTAATTCTAGCATCAAAGTCAGACAGTCTATGCCTCTTTCTCTTTGGGGAGTGCGGACGCATGTGTATTTTATGGGAGACACCTGCTAGTTTCTGCCAAGAATAGTTGAGTTTAGCAGACAGGTGGACGCCTGGTCATGTGACATCCATATTCTACAGTCCTGCAGGGTCATCTGGGTCGAACCATAAAGGTCACCCCCCCAATGCACACCCTCAGGCACAGACACACTTGATTCCATGCTGATTAAAAATACTTAACGAATCTCTGTTAGTCATAACATTGGCTTCAGCTTTAAACTACATTAATGATATGCAAATAATATGCACATTAGGAAGCCATTACTGATGCTGATGATGAACGTTTATCGGTACAAATGTTACGGTTTCAATATGTTATACAGCTGTCATGAACAGTTTTAGGGCATTATGTGTACACAGTATCTTGTATCATATGCTTAGCATTAGTGATTTTATTTGAGATGCAAACTGGGACAACAATATCAATAACTTAAAACTTCCCCAGGTCAGTCATGAGTAAAGGGAATCGTTTTTCCCCAAGCATTTGATTAAACTCACCATCTAGGTTTTATTTTGATCCAGCAATCCAAAGATAGACACAAGCAGACCGTGTAAAGAGCAAAACAATTGTTGACAAACTGAATGTCATGTTAAAGCCAGCAATAAGGCAAATGCAGCTATTCATTTACATTTAAAACCAAAACATATTTCAATAGATTTTAATAAGAAATATCAGCACAGTTGTAAATGTGAAAAAGATTGATATGATTGTGTTCCTATGTGTTTGCTGGAATGTTTGCAAAGCGTGCAAGTGAATGTGTTTGTGTGGGTTGCGTTTTTGCTTCCTGAGGCTCGACATTTGATTGGACATCAGTGTGTCTGTCATTTTTGTTGTTGGTGCTGGTGTAACATTTGCAGTATTTAACTCCATAACAATAGCTATGCAGTCATTCTGGGATTGACGGATGACTTTAGAGATAATAGCGATTCTATTTGCATTTGTAAACTGTAAAAGTGTCTTACAGGATTATCAGAAATGAAAAGCATATAGGTGTGAAAAATAAACTAATACAATGTATGTCATAAATGTATGATCAAAAAGAAAAACAGCCTTTGTGAATATTATTTTAGCATGAACAAAAATGTTAAAAGTTTAAGACAACATGATGTATTTTTCTAAATAAAATAAAAAAGTGTTCTATTAAATATTTATATTCAATAAATATAGCCTCATCCAATTTATTTCCTTCGTGACTGTGAGGGGAAACTCTCGACATGGATGTTAGAAGTCCAAATTTTAGATTTGTTTGTGTTTTTATGTTATGTCTACAATGCACGTTAAAAATTCCGACAGACAGGAAACATGCAAATAAAAAAATATATGTAGCCAGGGAGGGGTGGGGAGACCTGATACAGAAAGGCCAGGCCGGGTGCTGGAAAATCAGTGGTGATCGTTTGCACATGCCTGGTGGTCTGGAGCTTGTTAGCAAGCTGCTCTTGTCTCAGACTCCTAAATTCAAATAAACAGGAGGGTGATCTCTGGAGGCCCTTCTGTCTCCTGTTAGGGGGGTCCAGAAAGAGGTAGAGAAACAGACAAACAGACAGAGAAATTCTTTCTGATTTGAAAATAAGTGTTATAGATGGCACTGAGCCACAGGGTTGTCTCTGAAACACATTCCTACAGTTTTAAGGGCACTAAACCATGCGTAGGCAGCCAAACAATTACTGATCCCAAAACCTTTATCTGATTTTAACGCTTCATGAGCATTTGATTGACACACTGACAGAATTGGCTGAGTGACAGGGTGAATTGGGCTGATTCGGATGCCAAACTAACTTCTAGAAAGTTGAATATGTCATTGTGAATACACTAGCATCTCAGCAATAATGTTGGGACTCTTCCAGTATTGTAGTTCATGGCTCCTCTCGCTGAGAAGGGAAAAACAGAACAAGTTAACAGAGAAAGAGTGGGAGAGAGATAATTGGAACAGATTGTATGAGGAGAGGAAATAGGAGCATTGTCACCTGTTCCCAAACAGCCTAGGTGACCCTGTTGCCATGAGAGATGGCTGGGTATCAGATAACACCAGCTTGAACAATGAACGCAGTGAAATAGAAAATTGAAGAGACCTCCTTTTTGTGTGCGTTGTTAGAGTTTAGAATGAACTAATTGTAATTTGCAGAGCTCTGATGCTGTAGAATGTGAATGGTTTTATGTCTCCTTTTCACATTAACCACATGCAAATGAAAATGAGATTGTGATCGAAACGACACATACATGTCAAACATACCTCACACTGAGCAACAGAACAAACAGAGAACTTACAAAATAAAATGTGAACCTCTCAAACTGAAAGACAGATAAAGAATATGTTATAAACACTACATATTTGTGATGAGACCATAAATAGAAACAAAATTTAAAAAAATAACATTTTTATTATTTTATTTTTATTTTTAGATAGAACTGGTTAAAACAAATTGCTCCTTCCATTGTCTTTTACCCATATACGAAGAACCATTTGTGACATTTCACCTTCTGAATTTCTGGATGTTATACAGCTATTTTTATTATTATTATTGTACATATATGACAAAATTTTGACCAATTCTTTTTTTTTTCACATTTTCTCAAATTTAGTCCATAGCCCCATCCTGTTCTTTAGCTTTCCCTCCTGCTCCATTTGGTACTGCATCTTTCCCATAAATTGCATACTTTCCTCTCAAACAGGGTTTGTGCACACATGCATATGTCCAAACATACACACACACAGAGGGGTTTTTATATATATAGTTTTAACAGTTAATATGTTAGTAAATAGGTTTTCTTACATTATTTTTGGGTACAATGGAGCTAAAGAACCCCCAATGGTAAAATAACAAATAGAAATGTATTTTTGTCCCAAAAAATTAGATGGCAGAGAGAACTATTATAGAACCATCCTAAATCCCTGTAACACTACAACAAATTGATTGACATTAGTGGGAAGGAATGGATTTGTTCCAATGGACGTGTAAAGTGGGCCCAATTTGGCTTCTGGAGAAGGCAATAGTGATTCATTTGTGAAATGGCAATGTACTAAAATTGTAACTCTTAAATGTACACTGTTGTTTTTCTACAAGTAGAATAAATAAAACAATATTGTTAAATATTTAAGATATTAAAAATTCCAAACGTGACTGAAATAAATGTAAATGAGACATCCTTGACCTTTTTTTTTTTTACTTTTTTTTATTAAATTTTTTTGATTGTGTTACTCAATTAATATTCAGTATATATAATTTTACCCCCTATCATTATACACTTTGAGATCACAGTAAAACAGTTTTTCATTAGGAGGTATTTAGTGCCAATGTACACTAATCAAAAATGTAAGCATTTTGAATTGTTTTCAATATGGGTTAAAAATGACCCGAGATAAAAAAGGGAGGGTACAGTTTCTTAAGACAAAAGGAGGGTAAAAACTATGACCTCTCACCTCTTGAGTTCTTAAAGCAGGGGGGTTTAACCCTGAATGGCAAACAGAGAACTGGATTTGTAACCTGAACCTATCCTCACACCCCCACTAATGAGAGGTGAAAGGGCACACAGAGATCTGTGCCTTTCCTCAGCTGTGATTCATACCTGTGTGTGTGAGAGAGAATCATGAATATGAACCAGACCTGCTGTGTTATTGTGTAAGTGTGAGTGTGTAAATGTACATAAATCTAGAGTACTAGATATACATGCTGACAAGGATATGTGAAGACCTGAGTGTCTCTAAAAGTGTGTTTATTTTGAACAATTTTTCCATCTGTTTGAAGTCTATTCCTTAAATGTTTCTCTATGGCAGTAAACAGCTGGTTTAGAGATTAAAGAATTATGTACATATTGAACTGAAACTATTCTAAAGTAATCCTGTGTCATTGCCAATAATAATATAAATAATATCAAACTTTGTAATCAAACTCATTTTAATACAATTATTTGCCTTCTGAGATACAGTATGAAGCTGTCATCATCTTTTCTGAACTTTGACCTCAGCAGCCCTACACAATGTCTGTATAGGGAATGAGAAGTAGAGAGAGAGAAGTAGATTTTTGGTGCAGACGGTACAAGCTCTGTGCAGTTACATGCTATATTTATTTATTTTATTTTTTTAGATTTGCTGATTGCAAATATATATATATATATATATATTATATTATATATATTTTATATATATATATATATATATATATATATATATATATATATATATATATATATATATATATATATATATATATATTTGGTTGATGCATCTACATAGTTTATCAAATGGATAAACTATGTATGCATTGTATCTGTTCGCTGAAGTGTGTTTCTGCAAACAGCAAAAAGTAGCTGGGCTGGTGTAAGTAAAATGCAAAAAAGTATTCTTTTAGGGGATGTGTTTGGGTTAGGGTTAGTCTTTAGTCATTAGTAAACTATAGCTAGGTAAATGTCTGTGTAACTGAACAGGATGGGTTGTTAAAAATGATGAGAATGAGCATATGTATTTCAGTGAAGCACATATACACATAGGGGTTCATCTATGCCCCCTGGTGAAGTATAGGACAACAGAGTGATAGACCTACAAAACCTGTGCTTTCATAATTTCTTTCAAAAGCCCCCACACCATTTTGTAAGAGTGCAAGATATACGTTATTCTTGAATTCATTCGTAATATTTTACTTTGTGGTTAAGCTTGTCAGTTTATGAGCTTCGGATCAAGCCACACTTGCATTCCTTCAGAAAAAGTGAAGAACAAACGTCAAGACAAAAACCACTGACTTATTTTACTAATAAAATTCACGTTTCAAATGCATGACAAAGAGGCCTACTGTATTTAACAAAGCAGATGGAGTTTCATATAAAATTAGTTTGGCCAGTGGCATACACAAAGAAGTTGTCACTGACTGGCGCCCTCTTCATGTAGTTGAAAAATATGACACATACAGTCTAGAAATTAAAGTGTATAGCCTAATAATAATAATAATAATAATAATAATAATATATTCCTATCAAATAATTGTCCTGAAGCCTATTTTAATATAATAGGTTACAAATGTAAAACAAAACCTAAAACACGTTAATGAATCGTTGTCTAGTTAGAAATCTATTTGTTTTATCAATAACCAAATATATTTCATTTTCATTTGAATTGTCTAAGCACCAGATTGGCTGTTGAGAATGTTTAAATCTGCTAAAGCACAATTACAGGAATCAAAACACGTGTCTGAGCAGAAAGTTGCATCCTCTCCAATTCTACACCATCTGTTTTCTTTTCCCATGCTATTATAATATTGTTGTTTTCCATATCGCTTACATTATAATCATAAATAAGTAGGCCAAACCATTTCAATAATCTCAGTTCAGAATAATTTATATGAATAATAAAATAGGCTATAACATTGTAAAGCGTTCTGTAAATCGTGACAAATTATGCCAAAATGTAGGGTTATATATTGACTTTATTGCATCTAATTGCATGTCCCCCTCAGTTAAAACGGTTGCTACGCCCATGCAATTACAGACCTTCCATGAAACAAACGAAACTAAATTTATAATCTGTTTTAAAAATAAAGCGCATTCAACAATGCATTATATTTGTAAAATTTAGTTGCTGTTTAATACGAATTAAAATACAATTTAATATATTAATTAAAATAATATAATATATTAATATATATTAATAAAATATAAAATAATATATATAATATTATTATTATTATTTATTATTGAAATCGTTTGTATATGTAGGCTGCAATTTTGGAAACGGCTGCAACAACACCTAATTAGTGGTAGATTCTCGTCAGCTCAGTCTTTCATTTAGGCACATAAAAACTCATAAACACACACACGCACACACAAGAAAAACAGTTTACACCTTCACAGTGGTGAACATGAAATATGGTGACATTTATGTTGTGCTTATTAGGATGCACTTTAGATGTGTGTGGGTGTGTGTGTGTGTGTGTGTGTTGTATTATCACAGTAGGGCTCTTTGGTGAGCGCGCACTATGAGAGTGTGCGCGCTTCTGTTGGTCCACAAGAACATCTTGAAATGATCATGACCTGAGAGAGGGCACGTCGCCTTGACTGGGGGCTGGTAAAGGATCTGATGTGGGATGGAGGGAGTGCATTGTGCTGGACATATTACCGTAACCTGAGCAGTTATCGGCCCCCGTTTACTGCTCAGGACAGAGGATACGGGTGTAGGCAGCAGTATACACAAAAATTGATTAAAATGTATTTTATTTATTTATTATTATTTGCAACTGGGTCACACTTTACATTACAACGTCCGCGTTATAGATAATTTACAAAAGTAATGAAACTAAATAACTATATGTATTAACTTTTTAAATAATTTGTGGAAATGTTTGTAATCGCGAAGCGTTTTTTAAATTAACAGAGTAATTAATTATAGCTAGCTACACGTATACGATGGCTCTGTATAATGTAGGATACAACTATTTACAGAATAATTATAATATTGGCCAATAAACACACACCATGTCATGAGTAAATAGAAACGCCCTCAAATAATCGATATGTTTTGATTGTTGGTAGAATATTTCTATTAAGTATGCCTAAATCATTCTAAAATATAGGCTATAATTAAAGTCTGCCTGTTGAGTAAACCGTTTCTATTCAATGGCATTAAAAACCCATTAAGAGAGAGGCAGACAAACGCCCCCTTGTTAGATTGAACACAACTGATTGTTTTCCCAGGTGTTCAGGGGCCAATTAAAGATTACACTGATACTAATTAGCGTTAGGACACATTTAGTGTCATAAGGCCTCACACTGTCCTCGTCCTCGAACCCATAAAAATAAGGGTAATATTTTTCCAAAAAGTAAAACAACCTCAGGCGAGCCCATCTGGAAGTCCCGGTGTCGTGTTACAGATATCTTGAGAGATAAAGGGCTGTGACCAGAGACTAAGAGCTCCTCAAGCTCACAAGTTATTCGCTAATGGATCGGTTTAGTGTTTCAGACCCACCTTACAAACCACACGGTTTCACAAAGACCAAATGTTCCAAAGACAGGCCACATTGTGCATTTCCAGCAAATATGCTATAAATAATTAAGCAAAAGCAATAGGCATACTTTTAACCCAATTTTTAGCATTTAAAAATTATGCAAGCCTATACATATGCAATAAATAATGTGAGGCTTATATAAAAGTTAATAATAAAAAAAACTAAAAAGCTCACATTCCATTCTTGTGTTTTTCTTATTGAGAAAATTCTAGATACCTTAGTCTTAATAAATAAAACAATAGAGCTAATAGTATTATTTCTCAAGCCTATTAAACACCATCTGTCCAAAATAAGACCTACTACATAGAAGATATACCACAATAATAACATTAATGTAATTTTCAATTAGCAAAAATGTTATTATAATAATAATAATTTATTAGCGGATCTTCATCATTCATTTTCGGGTAACTGAATTATAAACTATGTGTCCAGAAACTCATGCTATACCTTTCTGTTGCTAAAGAGTAATTTCCCACCTCCTGAAAACACTCCTGAATCCATCATCCCACCTTCTGACCCACTCTACAATTAACAACGTGTGAAAATGCAACCAAATTAGGCGACTATAGTACATGTCTTCGTTTTATATATAATACATTATAGAAAATAATATGGAACAGCTTTAAAATAACTTAAATGAGATGTGTGAAACAGTTATGATTAATAGACTTGTGATATCAGGAGGCACAGGAGGCGATTTAGATGCTGCATGCAAGGCTGTGGAGATGCTCGTGAGGGATTTGTGATCATTTAATAATTGATTTGTAGCCTATCAACGGGAGTGTGAGTGAGTATGTGCGTGTTTGTATGTGTGTGTGTGTTCAGGGTCTCTGGTTTCAGGCCTTGACGTCCGCACTCCGGGGAGGAAACGGAACGGATCTGTAGATGCAGTTCTGCTCTGCTGACCGGTTCTAGCACAGACAGGGACGAGCTAATAACGGGATGACGCTGTGCTTGATTTCTGTCATATACCAACACGGACAATCCACATCCAAATCTGAAGTGTAGGGTGAAAGTAGACCCACAAAACCTGACAACGGACAGTTGTCAATATTGGAGCCGCATCAACAGATCCAGGATTTTGATATCGGTATAAAGGGGAACTCTGGACGTGGCACTGGGCTTTTATCTTGGGTCTTGGCTTGGGGGGATTACGTGGTGGATTTCATCGAGACACCATGTCAATCTTGCCCTCTTTCGGATTCACGCAGGAGCAGGTCGCATGCGTCTGCGAAGTGCTGCAGCAGGGTGGGAACATGGAGAGGCTCGGGCGATTCCTCTGGTCCCTGCCAGCCTGTGACCACCTCCACAAGAACGAATCCGTGCTTAAAGCGAAGGCAGTCGTGGCCTTCCACCGGGGAAATTTCCGTGAGCTCTTTAAGATCCTGGAGAGCCACCAGTTCTCTGCGCACAACCACCCTAAACTGCAGCAGCTGTGGCTGAAGGCGCACTACGTGGAGGCGGAAAAGTTGCGAGGCCGCCCGCTCGGGGCTGTAGGCAAATACCGTGTGCGCAGGAAATTCCCTTTGCCCCGTACGATCTGGGACGGCGAGGAGACCAGTTACTGCTTTAAAGAAAAGTCTCGGGGTGTGCTACGTGAATGGTACACGCACAATCCGTATCCATCTCCACGAGAGAAGAGGGAGCTGGCGGATGCAACGGGACTGACCACCACGCAGGTCAGCAACTGGTTTAAAAACAGGAGGCAGAGAGACCGGGCAGCCGAGGCAAAAGAGAGGTGAGATCTTGATTAAAATACAAATACAAATACAGGTTAGCCAACAGATTTGTAGGCTAAGTGAAGTCCAGGAACTAAAGTTGTCCAAACTAGCATACAGCCATCATACTTTGCAAAAATAATTATAGAGAGTAATATTATAAAACGTAGATAGATAGATAGATAGATAGATAGATAGATAGATAGATAGATAGATAGATAGATAGATAGATAGATAGATAGATAGATAGATAGATAGATAGATAGATAGATAGATAGATAGATTTTAGTTAATATTATGACTAGGCCTTTATAAAAACCAACACATCGCTTATATTATTTCATCATAATTCAATTGGGATTTAAAAATTTTACACCAACAGAAATAAAAATAGGCTGCAAGAGAGAGAAAAAAACTATTTTAGACAGTTTATTACTGCAATGCCAGCCTATACTTGGTGTTGATTAAATTTTGATTATTTTTACATTTATACATTTAGTAGATGCGTTTACTCAAATTCAGTGTATTCATCTCAGTTTGTGCTCCCTTGGAATTGAACCCATGACCTTGGCGTTGATAGCACCTTGCTTTAGTTGAGCTACAGGAACCCCCTGTATATTTGTTCTCTAAAATAGTATTACATTTTAAGCTAAATCTATCCTAAATCTTTTCTTTCGTAAATATGAGCTAAAAATAAAGAAAAAAATTCAACGATGTTGTCATAGGCGAATATGTGTGCTAATAGACAATCGGGAGGATGTGAGAATTCATTTAAATAACTGCAACCCCATTATACATTATCACAATCATTCATAACATTATCATTCCTCAAGAAAAGACAAAAGAGAGTGGTAAAAAAAAAATCCAATTTTTGAGAAAATGATAAAAGAGAGGGTGAAGGGTGGACAGGGGTTTTGTCTTGTGTTTTCATGACCGGTCCGTTTTTATAATGGTTCATTATTTGTTTGTTGTTAGTTGATGTTATCATTAGTTTCTGGTTAAACTCTTTTTTTCTGGTTAAACAATTAAATCATAACTCTATGGTAAAGTTAATTACTTTGTAGCACAGTAATATTGGACGTATTAATAATACGTATAAATATGTGATATTGCTCCAACAGAGAGAACAGCGAAAACAACGGCGTTGGCGGTAATAAACAGAACCAGCGGTCCCCGCTCGACGGAGGAAAGTCGCTCATGTCCAGCTCGGAGGATGAGTTCTCTCCGCCGCAGAGCCCCGAGCACAACCCCGTGCTTCTGCTGGGGAACATGAACCATTCCGGGGCTCCCACATACCCAATGCCCGGCCTCGGTGCACAGCATTCGGTACACAGTATGCAAGGACATCCGCACCAGATCCAGGATTCGCTTTTGGGATCTCTGACATCCAGCCTTGTGGATTTAGGATCTTAGTTCACATTTTAAGCGACAAGACTGGAACACGTTATAAACATAGGCCTATTATTACGGTATTACTGCATAGCCTGTTCTTATGACTCAGAGGACGTTTGCTGAAATAAACTATTCTGTTGCAAAATGCTTATAAAAGGGAGGAAATCAAAAAAAGATTTTGGGGAATTTTGAGTTTACTGGATAAGAGCGAAAAAACTTGTAAAACCAGCGAGGGTGACATTTAAGAATATTCACGGTATTGCCTAACAGGGTGCGTAAACCGTAAATAACTTTTAATAATTTATGTCGTTTTCCTTAAAGATTATCTATAGAAATTGCTCTGTATTGGACAGCACGAAGAGCAGGATTTTTTTCATGTGAAATTCACTGCATCAAACATCTTTAACTTAACACTATGATTGTGGACAACTTTGTTCAGTTACTTTTTTTATTATTATTATTATTCAGTTAAGACAAATGTATGAAGCCACTACATTTCATTTACATTTCTAAAAAAAGAATGCGGTTCTCCAACATCTCAAGGATTTATTTTAAAACATAAACTGTTTAACTCTTGGAGTCATCATCATCACTGTTTTAAACGTTTGATTTAACAAAAATAAATAAATAAATAAGATATAATAATAACAGATTATTAAACAAGAATAGCCTAATAACAGTGGGCCTTAATAATCAAAACAAAACAATTTTCGGAAAAAATTAGATACATAAAAGGCTAAAAAGATATATATAAAAAATAAAAAAATAAAAGAAAAAAAGATCTATGCCAATCCGCGTGACGCGTCCTAGCCGGAAGAGGGCATGAGCGCGTGAAAAATGAGAACGTCTGAAACGTCAACAAGAAAAATTGGTTCTTGTAGAGGGGCAAAGAGACGGCCAAGAGGCGTCAGACTGCGAGTATGACCAACTGTAACTTTTTGTCTGTTAGATTGTGCAGTCAAAAACTGAACACAATAAGTTATGTGTAACTTTAAAGTCGAAAACAGATTTATTACATTCATTACACTGACTGACTTCACAAAAAAATGCAAGATAGGTGAGTGAGAAAGACAGAAATCTGTAAAGGGGAATATTTTTGTTCTAGGCTGTACCGAAAACTGACACGGATCGGAACACTGCAGCCAAACCACTACAAAAAATATTATTATTTTTTGTTGTTGTTGTTGTTTTTCTTCCTGTAGTTTCAATTTAACACAACTTAAAACGATTGTCATCTTGGGTTTAAATAAAATTAACCGTTTTCATTAAGACCACAAGAAACCAAACACTACACATGAGGCAAGAAACGAAAACATTGAATTTGCTGCCTTTAAAGAGATTAAGAAAGATTAAATAAGAAATTTCCTCATAAATAAATGAAAACTAAAGTTTCAGGATCTGGAATATTCTGCTGCGATCAGCTCGAAATCTCACGAAACTGTGTTGGCCCACCCCATAACAACTCTTTCTCTGACGTCGATAGGCTTGTGTCAGGGTAATTGATTCTGAACAGAGAGCGCAGAGGGTTTCCGGGCTCTAATTAAAACCATTCTCCGGGTGTAGTATGGCTTGATTGCATGAACTGGGGGACACCCTTCCTGCTTCCATCCTCAGGGTGATGCACTGCACAACAGGGATATGTCTGTCTGTCTATTCTGAAAATCCAGGTTTCGTTTAGCAATAAACACAGGCAACTAAGAACGTTTAATCAAATAGCTTTAGAATTAGGATTGATTATCGCAGTTGTTATAAACCTTTTTGAATCTAAGCCAACCCCCCCCCCAAGACATTATTTGAAGGCCCCCTTTGCCCAAAACTAGACATGTCTGTTTAAAATAATTAATCATGCATCATTTTTTACTCTAGAAGTTTCAGAACTAGTCTTTTTATCATTTTGTGGCATACATCATAAAATATTTTTAGCATTTTAATTAAGTTGGGTTATTTTAATATTTCTTAATTTAAATGAATTTTAAGTCACCTAGAGTCATCCTTGGGAGTGTGCTGACTCCCCCTAGTGGGTCCCGGCCCCATTGTTGAGAACCACTGGGTCATCGTGGCCTGCTGTACCTGACCCAAATTCAAGAACTCATACAATTCTTCCATGAACAATACACCAAAGCTGGGCATGAAAGTCAGTTGTGGGTTTTAATCAGCGTGTTAATGCAAGACGCATAGACATTCCTTACATTTGCTTTCTTCATGTTGTTAGTTTCTACAAAACTAACAGAAATGTTCAGAAATCTAATAATAAAGTCTCACATAAAATCACAAATAGACTTTATTATTTGTATTTTTTTTTTTTTTTTTTTTTTGTCTTGGTGACGTGGCCAATTGTCGTGAATGTCTTCATGTATCTACACACGGTTAAAACGAGAAACATTAGCAAATATTTGAGTCTGTTCACATACCTGCATTTTTCTATGCTCTGGACACCACTTTTGTATTTCTTTTGTACATGGACTACGTGTTCAATACACCTTTTCATGCTTCAAACAACAATGAAGCAAATAAATTAATATGGGATAATGTTAAAGAATTAATCCGATTATTATTAAGTGGCATTACTGACTTAGAGGTGCAGGCAAAATACCACAGAATACTTGCAAACCTGTGACATTCAATCCTCCACTCTTGGATAGCTTCACCTGCACAGGTTGCCACTCATCCAGAACTCTCAAGGAGACTGATCCATATGGCTTTTTTTTATTGAGAGGGGGCAGCACTGAAGGAGCTTTTTAAGCTAGTCTGAAGAGAGCCAGAATAGGGGGATTCTGTTACCAATGATGCATGGGCCTGACAACACTTAAACCAGACCCTCACTGAAGGCATGTGTTTGTGTGAAAGGGATATGGGTGATACATTCGTTTTGAAATCTGAAGCAGATATTTCTCACTGGTCTCAGAAATAACTAATGCTGATAGTGCCTCAGATAAGGCAAAAATTTATAAATTGGCTTACATTTTTATGTTTGAAACATGTCCAGTCATAACCATTGTAAACTGTATTGTATATATCGTCAAAAACATCAGCACCATTAACACCTGTAAAAAGTAATTCCACTCATGTCAATTGCTTATAAAATATATATTTTTAAATGCTTCTTTGAAAATAGGCCAGTCAAAATGAAAAAAAAAAAATGAAATTAATGTAATTAAATTTCAATCCTGAGAGAGAGTGAGAGAGAGAGAGAGAGAGAGAGAGAGAGAGAGAGAGAGAGAGAGAGAGAGAGAGAGAGAGAGAGAGAGAGAGAGAGAGAGAGAGAGAGAGATAAAACTCTAGATGACTTTATTAAAGAAAAACTCAAATTAAAGAAATATGATAGTTTCCTGTTTTTCATAGGGACTTGGAGCATGCTCCTTTAGGAGTTTACTTATTAGCTACAATGAATTTGGTGTGATATATTCCAAAAAGTTTTACAAACATTACAAGCACACCCTCAACTCGAGTTGACCAATCTCCATCTAGTGGCAAACTCAGTCATGGTGATCTAGATTCACATTGATTATGGTATTCCAGTAAAGTCCAGAGACAATGGGAGAAGTGCAGTTCATGTTCATTGACACTCTTTAGTATTCCTAAATGGTTTCTGAGCAGACACAACTTTTCTCTTCTCTTTTTGCTCACTCTTTATTCAGTCCACTCACATCAACCTGTCCTTTCACTCTTGTGGATCTCTTTTTACCTGAATATTGAAGATTTTTAAACAACAACAATGTACAGAAACCCAGGGGACCTGTGGTTAAATACTACCAACCAACCCCTCAGTGGACAAAAGATTTGTCAGCACCTACTGTACATAATATAACATTACACATTTATTGTATAATAGTGCAATAAACTAAGCAAGACAGGCATAATGTGCACACTTGTGTTGAAATAAAAGCAATTTATGGATGAAGAAGCTTCCAGCACACAAAGGAGAAAATTTACAAGCATCCATATACACACATTTCTCATTCACACACATGTACACAACACTTGTAGGTTTTAAATCTCCAAACTCTTTGTCTTACTAACACATTGACTGTTTGGTCATCAAGATGTCAGCACAAGTAGGTAGGATCTTAATTACTGTGGTTGCAGTCTGTTACTCACTGTAAAACATAGTCTCTTTTGCCATCTAGTGGTAATGTTAGACATCACATAATATTGTCAAAATGCCTTGGTATTCCGACTATATTCTAAAAAAATACATTAATTAAAGTCTGTCTGAGAATTCCACCAATTTAATACATTTTAAAATCAGTTAATCTATACCTTAAAATTCTGAACATTAAAAGGAAAATCCCAGAGAAAGATAAACTGCTCGTGCACGTGCCTTAAAACTGCACATGTAGCTTCTGTATAGTTTATGTGTGTCAATGTTCAAAGGACACTGAGATAATCTAGAAAGACTTGTAGACTGGCAAATAATAAACTAATTAAATGCTTATTTTATGATAAGAAGAGCAGGTGTTTAGCAGTCCTCAATGATACCTTTGTTGCATTATGTAATGGCGAGGCCTTTCTGCCCTATAAGGGAACATAGGCCTTATAAAAAACTACATAACCATCTGGGTAGCTGGAATAGCCAATAACATTAACATACATCCAAAATAATTTCTTATAAACAATATCAGTGAGATGCACAATTCCAGAGAAATCCAGAATTCCAGAGACCTTCCAGAGCACTGCTGATCTTAGAATCAGATTTTTACAATACTGTGTTGGAGCACAGAATAGAATGGGTAAATAAACCATTTAGAAAGCACAACAGAGAGCATTAGTAGTTAACTTGTTAAACATTAAACAGTAGCATATAAAAACAAAACGTCATTAAACTTTACTCAATATAGTAAGAAGAATAATGACTTTGGTAAGAAAGGGTTAAACACGGTCACTCAAATCTCATTCAATAACATCAGTAATGCATGTATAATATTATTTCTAAGTTTAAAAACTGTTGCAGGGTCAAAGCTGTGAAATTAATATTATTGTAATTGTACTTTTGTAAGAATTTAGATATGAAAAGTAGGCAAAGTTACCCTATTGTCTGTCATTCAGGGCTATGGCATGCACAGACTGCGGAGTGTCATTAAAATTATTTTATTTATTTATATATTTTCTCTAAAATATAGTGAACAATGGCTTTGCAGTAATCAAGTATATATTTGTGTGTGTGTGTGTGTGTGTGTGTGTGTGTGTGTGTGTGAGAGAGAGAGAGAGAGAGAGAGAGAGAGAGAGAGAGAGAGAGAGAGAGAGAGAGAGAGAGAGAGAGAGAGAGAGAGAGAGAGAGAGAGTCTTCCTCGTATGTCTTCGATAAAAAGTGAAAACAAGCAGAAATATTTATTTATGTTGCACATAATGGACGAAACTCGATTAATGGACAAACGATTAAGTAAACCTACTACGTGTTGTGCTACTAATATAGTGATTCAGGAAACCAAGCACAAAGGAACTGACTAAACTTTGATCAAGAGACTTGTCTCCCCCTTTTGAACAATAGGAGGAATTGCATCATAAACGCTTGACAAACACTGACCCGTTTTAACACACAGTCCTACATTAAATACAAATCACCACCTTTTTATGAACTTTAAAGCTATGGTAGTGCTGAAGGATGTCCCTTTTGCTATTGTTTGTGTATTGCTTTGAAATCTCAAATGAGTATACATAAATGTGCTTTACACTGAGTGAATGAGCCTATTGCTATAGCAGGCATATCAGATATTACAAACTATTAATTTTATTCTTGTGAATACTTCCCAGTCTGAAATTTAGTGTTAAAACATACATTTTAAGTGAACAGTAAAATAATTCAGATTTCACGTCAATCAAGGTTGCCAGTGGGAAGCTAAACCTATTTATGTACAAGCCTTACACTCTCTAGCTCTACTTAGACATGAGGAAGAGTGAGAAACACTAATGCATCAAAGGCTGAGTGTGGCAATACCCTTTTAAGGTTCAAATAAAATAAATGATCAGGAAGAGGACTTCAAGTGTACTGGTGCGACTTAGTGTACCACGGCTTGTTAGAAATTCAGAATAAGCGATTCCTGAATTGTCACAGTTGCTCTTTACGTCTATAACTGTTAGTGGACTTGCTAAATGACAAGTAATGAGTTATGGATGACCATTTTTCAACTGTTAAGTCTCGTGGACCCTGAACAGCTCACAGTCGCACCCAAGTAACTTGAGATTATTGAGAAGCTGTCAAGCTTCGAGACTCTCAAGCTTCAGATCGAGCATAATTACTGCTGACTATCGTTTTTCAATAACATACTGTCATGCCAGTTTTTGCTCTCTCTTGTTTGCTCTTATGTGAAATTATTTGTCTGCTGCAATTTTTAGGAACGCAAGTGATGGCAACCACTTGTCAAAACAATATGTACTTACTTCCAGTTATTGTTGGATTGAAATTCACATGACTTTTCTTGACAGTTCCTTTTTGAGGTCGTTACGAGGCCTCGCCCGAAAGGCAGTATATTATCTTACTAACCTCGAGGATTTATACAATGACAGACAGATGAGAACAGACTGTGATTATTGGTTTGTCTGGAATGATCTGACCAGAAACTGACATAAGACCATACCTTACAGCACCTATACTGCTCAGTCTTTAATAGCTCAAACATTCCTTTGAGAACCTCAAGATTACGAATAGTGTTCAGATGAAGAAAAACCTCATAGTGAAATTGTTGTACTTTATGACACTCTTTACTTTATGACACTCTTGTACTTTTGAGCTCTAGTTAATACTGTTCAATTGTTTGGAAGCAGACTGATTTGTTCATCACATGTAGATGGAGATTTTTCATACCATACACAGAATTTAGCCACAGGGGAAATGGCTCATAGGGTAGATTTGTTAGATTTAAAATGCAGCATTTCAGTGATGTAAAATGGTATAAATGAATAGTAGGGTTCAATTTTCTCCCAAAACTCGAATCAGTAACAAAAAGTACCACAGTACATTCTTTAACACTTGTTTGTCAGTATACACTGCAAACATTTACTGATCTAGGAGATATTTGCATGCATTGTCTAAAGTTAGATTTTTAGGTAATTTTATCTTATATTTAATAATGTTTTTTTAAATGTTGCAAATTTAAGTAGCTAATGAGAATCATCACATTTATTTTGAGACAAAATATGTATTTAGGTATTTTCAGTTTTGTTCAAGATGGTTAAATCAAAAGTTTTAATAACTGACCAATAAGTGAAAAGATAGTATTTAAGCTAAAAAAGCCCCTCTGTCGCAGGGGCTAAAGGCCCCTGTAAAACTCTTAAGTGGGGTAAATATACTGTATTTGTTGTGTAGAATGTTCAGTGGGTGGCTCACATATACTGATCCAATCACAATTGGAGATTCGTTTGTTTATATAATACTTGCGATGTTATGAAATGTCAAATGTGATTGAAATTAAGAGAAAATTGGCTATTTTTTTTTATTTGTTCCTCAAAAAAAAAAAAAATCTTGCCGTCTCAAAAGTAAGTTGACAAATTTTGCCCTATATCTATTGTCCCTGTATTTACACGAGATCACTTTAAACACCCTGAGGATCTTTTTACGTTATTATGTATTTTCGCAGAAATTAGGTTGCTCCATAAATATTCAATAAAAAAAAATGAATGTTTTCAATCTTGATACACCTTGTGGCCACTAACAAAATTAAAAAAGCATTGTCCTTAAGGTGTGTTTTTAGCTCCGTTGTACACGCAATGCTACTGGGACCTGTTAATTATACGGACAAGAAGGTGTTTCTTGGCACGTTGCTGTCCAAGGTGCTGAATGGCGGCTCGTTCAGTGCGATTCTATATGATTGACTCGTTTTGGTGATTTAGGTTACATATATAATATTCTATAGCCAAAACAACTCTTCCGTGAACATTTGACTCACAAGGACACATAATTATAATCCATATAAACCTCTACTATTAAGCAACTTTTTCAATGGAGGTTTACTGTGTTACACCTATATTCATTTCAAAGCCGTAGCAATTTTGGAACTAATTATTGCGTCACTGATTAATTCATTATTTTAAGTCGCTTTGAAAAAAAGGTGGCTACTAAGTAAATAAAGTTTAGAACAATCGAAAAAAGTTTTTATTGTTTCACAATTCCGAATTATACTTATATCTGAGAGATTGTGGCCTAGTTTCAGTAGGCTGATGCCGGAAATAGAACTGTCTAAAAGGGCAGTGGTTGGGGGTCGTGCAACACCACATTTGACCACTGGAGGACGCATAAAAAACATGAACATATTTTGGATAATACATTTGTGAACATGGAATAATATATTCATTAAAGTAAGCTATAAACACGTCTTGAGACTCATTCTACAGATTTATCAGGTCAATGTGATCATCAAAAATAAAATACAAATCAAAAGATTTACAAATATTTTTTAAAGGGTATGTTTTGAGATTCTGTCTGTAAGGAAAACTGGCATTAAAAACGTTCGACGTTTTGTTATATATATATATATATATATATACTATAGTCTCTCTCTCTCTCTCTCTCTCTCTCTCTCTATATATATATATATATATATATAGAGCGACAATATATATATATGCGACAGGGGGGCTTTTTTAGCTTAAATACTATCTTTTCACTTATTGGTCAGTTATTAAAACTTTTGATTTAACCATCTTGAACAAAACTGAAAATACCTAAATACATATTTTGTCTCAAAATAAATGTGATGATTCTCATTAGCTACTTAAATTTGCAACATTTAAAAAAACATTATTAAATATAAGATAAAATTACCTAAAAATCTAACTTTAGACAATGCATGCAAATATCTCCTAGATCAGTAAATGTTTGCAGTGTATACTGACAAGAGAGAGAGAGAGAGAGAGAGAGAGAGAGAGAGAGAGAGAGAGATAGTTGGCATGCATGCTGCTTTTCCATTCACAGCGGTTGGCACAAATTGTCAAGTGCTTGTTGCTGAACAATTCGTTTTTCACAAGGGCATGAACAGGTTTTTATCTATATAACCACCCACTCTTAAGTTTTATACAC
The DNA here is from genome assembly GCA_032164185.1 of Moxostoma hubbsi. Taxonomy (NCBI): domain Eukaryota; kingdom Metazoa; phylum Chordata; class Actinopteri; order Cypriniformes; family Catostomidae; genus Moxostoma; species Moxostoma hubbsi. The sequence goes on from JAVLUX010000034.1 coordinate 14,126,186, forward strand.
CTGTGCAACCACCTCCAACCTTAAAAAATCTGGATTTTGTACCAAATACATCACCGAAACACTTTTTAAAATTGTGTATCATTATGGAAAATTTGAGCATACATGAAGCATATAACTAGTTGAAAGAAAGAAACGTTTTAGTAACAGTTCCTTAATCTAGCTATATGCGTATCCATTAACTCCAGGACATACAGTAAAGCTGACATCGCAGTTTCATTTTAAATATAGCAATAGATGACTTATATTATTCTTTGCTAATTAATTTTCCAAAAAGTACTTTGAGCTACAATGTTACATGAAAGGTGATCTATAAATTTCGTATTCTTTGTTATTATTACAACTATCATGATCTCTGGGGAGTAAAGGGTTAAAATAAACGATCGAGAATGTGACACACGCATTCACACTAATGAAAAAAGTTTGGATTTCTGTACCATTAGCAAACCCAGCTTGAGTTTGTATGCTGAGGTTTTGGCCAGGGGAGGGGGGGTGCTTCATTGTTATCTCCGCGCTCTCCAACTCGTCATTAGTGCTGATTACCGTTGACCAGTTTGACAACCTTATTGACTGCTAAAAAGACTTTTTCATAGTCCCACCCTACACTCCCCTGAGCTCAAAAGGAACGGAAATTTTCCACCATTCTGTATCCAGTGTTTAAATAAAGCCTTGCTCCTTTCCCCTCCCTTACGTTGCCTCCTATTTTTCTCTTTTTTCTTGGAAGGAACACTTAGTTTGGCCCCGCCGTTGTTCGGACTGAAAGAAGATTGAAAAATACAGCTTGTGCTTTTTATTGGGAGCGTTAATGAATGGCGCGGGTTAAACCCAGGTGCGCACCCTAAACTCTTCAGCCAGTTGGGAAACAGAGGGGCAGTGCTCCTTCACTCAATTACGAAGCAAACAAGTTATGCAAAATATTTGTAGCCTTTGATTATTCCTCTGAATCTGAAATATATATATATATATATATATATATATATATATATATATATATATATATATATATATATATATATATATATAAATTAATTTTACGTTTGATAGTTTTTCTTTTTTCTTTGTTTGCCAATTGACAAAAAAAAAATTTAATAAATTAAATTTGCTTATGAAAACGATTGATTAAAAACAATACGTTAAAGACATATTTGTTATATATTAATATCTATATATTTCATGACATATACTCTAGGTACTACTATGTTGTTATTATATAACAGATGATTAATGAAAATCAGAACGAATATCTGGATAGGATACATCAATGATTCAAGGCGAATATCCAACCACGTTTAAATGATAATTGCGGTCACTTGTATAACCATGTATATAGCTACTAAAACAACTGAGTGAAATACATAACAGAATTGCTATAAAACATTCGTGTGCATCTACTGGATTAATTATTTTGCAATTAAGTAGTCATATATTTGAGGCAAATCTTAGCACTCCCAGTTCTCATTTTATCAATTATTTTTACTGAACCTTGGTTGGGCCACACTCCACACTAGTAGGCTATATCTTCTTTATCTGCTCAGGGTGTACACGCGAAAAAACCTCCATGATGATTAATGAAACACAGGAGCGCAGCTCGGTTTGTGTTGACATCCAGAAGAGTGTCTCGGCCTTTCGCTGACCTCGTGCTGTCAGAGCGCATTAAACCACGGGAAGCATTTTAGCCAATTACTGCTCGAGTGTGAGAGTGAAAGAGCTCGCAGAGAGGCATTAAACATGTAACATATTTGATCCCCGTCTGTTCCAAATTTGTTATGGAATATGCACTGTTCTGCAGCATATGACATTCACATTTTGAAAGGTATGTGTTCAGTTTCGGGTAAACACACTGGGCCATATTAAATATAGACGTGAAATAACACATATATCCCAATTCGACTTAAGACAGACTCGTTGATACACAATAAAAAGTAGCCTACCGTAAATAAAACATCTCTCTGAATATGCGGTCATTGCTTAGGTCAACAGTGATTTTATTATTTTTAATCGTGTTTATCCTTTTTCCAGACCTTTCGCGCAGTATCTACGCGCAACAGAAATGATATTGAAAATCACATAGGCCTATAAAAGGCCAAAAAGCCGATTATATTTTAAATATATTAAGCAAATAAACATCGTATACACACACACATATACATACATATATATATATATATATATATATATATATATATATATATATATATATATATATATATATATATATATATATATATATGTATAAACAAGTGAACATTAAAACATTATTCAGACTTTTCATCATGAAGTACACACACACATACAACAGTAAATATGGGTTTGGCCCAAACATTTAAGGTTTTTGTTTTCCCCAAAAGCTCCCTATTCCTGTCTTCACGAAAATAAGACTACATTTCTTTTGTTGATCAAATCAACAAATGGAAATTGGATTTAAGTCACGCATTCCTTTCATCCTTCACGTTTTAGCCTATGTGCTCCCTTTTGGGCCAGTTACAGGCACTAAAAGTTTTCGTTTTTGTTGTTTGATTGTCTCTTACAGTTCTCCTGTTTGCTCTTTTGAAGCCTGACGTTAGATGTCGCATTCACTGTCGCTAGAGGTGATGGAGATGGCGGAGGTGGCTGCCTTGTTTGAGAGACTGACCTCAGGGCTTGAGGCAGGACCCAGACGGTCTACTGTGGTGTCATCATCCCCTAGCGATCTGACCGAGCCACCGGACAGAACCTGCTGCTGTAGCCTACAGGGATGAAGAGAGACAGTCAAAATGTCAACGAGGATGCATTAATGGTGGAACCCTAAACAAGCTGATACATATTTTAAATATCGGAGTAGGTTTTTTTTTTTTTTTTTTTTTTAGCTCCAATCCTTTATGTTGTAATACATCTGTCTGTCAGACACAAAGACGCATGAATAACTGAATTGAATAATACAACAAAAACATATTGCTAAACTTTTTTTCCGAATACAAGAGCAAATCACGTGTTCGAGCATTTAAAGCATAGCCTACACAAAAAAATAAATGCATTCCGTTATTTTGACCATCTGTCATCGATTTAGAAATTTAGCATGACAATTCGACATATAGCCTAGTTTAATCAGAGCAGATCTGAGAAATTTGCATCTGTTCTGTCTTGTTTTCAAGCTTTTTGACCCAAAGATACATTTCTAAAATATTTATGTAAAACAAGATATATTATTATTATTATTATTTATTATTTTTTCCAAATGGTGCCGAGCATAAGCGCAGAAGTGCAAAATAATGAGAAAATATTGGCAATATACGTGAACAAAAGAGTCTTTGCCAACTTGTTGATTTGGACACAAATTTTGAGTTAAATTAAGCGAGAATATCAAACTTAATCCAATGTCTTTTGGAGAACTGATAATAATAACAATATGGCAGGCTAATAAATTACAATAAAAGCAATTGTCAATGGCACATGGCCGGTTGTGGTAGTTATCACACGTTGACGTCTGTATTTACCTGTTCTTGGCTGCTGCAGCCCGGTCTCTCTGTCTCCGGTTTTTAAACCAGTTCCCCACTTGTGTGGGTGTGAGTCCAGTCGCCTGCGCCAGCTCTCTCTTTTTACTTGGATTCGGGTAAGGGTCCTGCAGGTACCACTCTCTCAACAGATGCCGCGTCCTCTCTTTAAAGCAGTGGGTTTTCTGTTCGCCGTCCCATATCGTTCGAGGCAATGGAAACTTCTTTCGCACGCGGTACTTGTCCACTGGTCCTAAAGGACGCCCACGGAGTTTTTCAGCTTCCTGATAATGCGCCTCCAGCCAGAGCGCCTGCAACTTCGCGTGCGAGTCCTTGGTAAATTTGTGGTTCTCCAATATGTGGTAGAGCTCGCGGAGGTTGCCCGCGTGAAAGGCCACGACAGCGCGCGCGCGCAGGACGGACTCGTTCTTTCCGAGCACTTCGCAGGCGGACGGAGCCACGGGAAGTGACCAAAGGAAGCGCCCGAGCCTTTCCACGTCGCCGCTTTCCTCGAGCGTCTCGCAGACCCCCGCGACCTGCTGGGGGCTGAAATTTAAGATGGGCAGCTGGAACATGGAGACTTGTCTATCCTTCCTGACGGTTATCTTTCTTTTACGGTCCTCCTGTCTGGTGTCGCTCCTCGTCCGTTGAGCCCTTCTTTTTATGCAGTATCTTTGTCAAATCCAGACTAACCGTAAATGGCAAAAGTTAACAGCCGTTTCAAAATGAGCAGAGGAGCTATGCCGTGCGGCAGGCTCAAGCAGCCTAGACGGCAAAATCTCTTCTTTGATTGCGTGTGTGAGCATTCAAAACCGTACCCAAGGTGTTTTCTTAGAAGAAGAAAAAGAAAAAAATATAGCCCATGCTGCCGATATTCTACTGGACTTGTCAGATTGGCTGCTTGGTTGCCATGTACACACGTCAATCACTGTCAGGTTTGCCAATCATGCGTGATGCTGCACTAGATTTCAGCACCACCCAGCGCGCAACAGCGCCTTTCAGAGAAAACGTTCAAAGCATCATTTTGACCTTTTCGTGTGTGCTCAGAGAGATTGTATGTAATGTTGTCATTTGGTGGAAATCTGGAAGCAACCCCCTCTGAGACGTCGATAAAACGATGGGAAGGAGTGTCCGTTAAAAATACCGCTCTCCTGTGAAAGACAAATTAACACTTTCCATGAAGACTGTAGATATGATGTATTATAAAGTTAATTTTACATTAACATTAAACATTATAAGGCTAACCTATTCAAGGTTACACGTTTTACAAGGAATGTCCCACTTCCTAGGAACTTAAAATAAAATGGTTTGGGTGAATGGTTTACGTTGGCAAAAAAACAAACAAATCAAATGCTAATAAAATGGCATGAATAGCCTACACATAAATGCATAACATTTCGGTGACTTTTCTAAGTTTTAAGACTAAGCGCACCGAATTGGCCTTTCAAAATAACTGCTCATAGTCTAAAACAGACTTATAAAAACGCAATTACGCCTGCAAATGAAAAAATGAAGAAAGGAAGAAAATGGCAATTTTTTTATGTGCCACGTATTGCTTATCCCAAATAATCCCTAGAGATCATCAATTTAAACACAAAAGAAAAACAGAAAGAGCTCGAAATTAAATGCCACTGCCAGGTTATCGGATGTGATATCAAACACACTTGGTAAGATAGCAGATTGATAGCGCAGATGGTTGGAAGCATCGAGTCACATTTAGATATGCCTCGTTACAGAGGTAAAGTTCATTCTGTTGGAAATGCCTCATATTATTATAGCCTACACACAAATTCAACTCTGCACGAGGGAGCTGGTCGTTGTCGTGATTCGCCGCGTGGCATTTAAAACACTCTGTTCTCTATGTCATATACAAGTGCATCTAAAAAAAAAATAGAATATCGTGGAAAGTTTTTTTTTTTTTTTTTTTTTGTAATCTTGATGATTAAGGATTACATTTTATGGAAATCAAAAATGCAATATCTCAAAATATTAGAATAAAGAATTTACAATACAGAAACGTATTGTAAACCTTCTGAAAAGTAGCCTATGTAAATTTATGCAATCAATACATGGTCAGGACTCCTTTTGCACGAATTATTGCAAATAATTATTGCTCAGTGGTCCAAAGTCCTCTTTTCAGATGAAAGTGAATTTTGCATTTCATTTGGAAATCAAGGTCTCAGAGTCTAGAGGAGGAGTGGAGAGGCACACAATCCAAGTGGCTTGAAGACCAGTGTGAAGTTTCCGCAGTCAGTGATATTTGGGGTGCCATGTCATCTGATGGTGTTGGTCCACTGTGTTTTCTCAAGTCGAGAGTCAATGCAGCCTTCTACCCGGAGATTTTAGAGAACTTCATGCTTGCATCTGCTGACAAGCTTTATGGAGATGCTGATTTCCTTTTCCAGCAGGAGTTGGCACCTGCTCACAATGCCAAAACTACTAGTAACTGGTTTGCTGACCATGGTATTACTGTGATTGATTGGCCAGCCAACGTGCCTGACCTGAACCCCAGGGGTATTGTCAAGAGGAAAATGAGAGTCACAAGACCCAACAATACAGACAAGCTCAAGGCCACTATCAAAGCAACATGGGCTTCCATAACATCTCTGCAGTGCCACAGGCCGATTGCCTCCATGCCACACCGCACTGATGTAGTGATTCGTGCAAAAGAGCCCTGACCAAGTACTGAGTGCATAAAATAACAGACTTTTCAGAAGGTTGACATTTTTGTATTATAAATTCTTTATTCTAATATTTTGAGATACTGAATTTTTTCCATGAGCTGTAAGTCGTAATCATCAATTAAACCAAAATTAATCATTAAAAAAAAAAAAATATATATATATATATATATATATATATATATATATATATATATATATAATGTATTCATTGAATGTGTTCAGTCTTACATTCTGAACTCATCTTATAGGTGATAGCTGAACAAGAAGCCAGTGTAGCCTACTTTACGGACTCTCACAGACCACAAAGATATCCAGCTTCTTAAATCTACACTGAGGATCATAGTGTGATTTGCGACGTAACTCAATTATCCTTAGATCTGGGCAGGTTAAAACCATACAATGATCACATGACTGTCGGCCGTAACTCCTTAAGAATGAGGGGTAGACATAAGACGATTATAACATTTGTTTAATCCATCTCATTATAGTTTTTAACGCCAACCACAATAATTGTAAACAAAGGATTTGCAAGGCTATATGTTGACCGGCCGTAGACACAGGCCTGCACTGTAAACCCTAATGTTGTCATTACTGGACAAATCAAGTAGGCTTAATACTTGAAATGTTAAGTTTTGGGATCATAACTAGAACATCTATGCTTGAACGTCTTTATCATAAAAATCCATAGACTTGAAGTATTAATAACAAACGATTGAGTACAAAATTGAGGTTATGGGGAATACTCCCTAGTGCTAGAATGATTTAATTACATTTCCTTGGTCAAAGTTAACTTATGGATGCATTTAAATATTTGGTAATATGAATTCATAGACATTTTAGCACTTTTGTAGTATTTATTTATGTTGTTTTTGTTTTTGCAATTAGTTGTTTCGAGTGGTGTAATCTGTGTCTCCTTTGGTCAAGTTGGACCCTGTTAACTCCATCTCCATCTATTCTCTTTGTGCATGAGCAACTGCAGTACAGGCATATATATACACATTTCTTTGGGTGAATTAGGTTTATTTTATGATTCACCTACAGCAGAATCAATAATAATCTTCTTTATTTGAGTTGTGTTATAGTATGATCTAAAATGAAGTCAATTCAATTAAAATTATTAAGTAGAAACAGCAACATAGCAAATCTGAGTTTAGTCTATTTGCATAGTTACCTTAACACGAATAGTTAAGTTCATTTTATATGGACACCAAGTTAAGTGAACTTAATTGCACAAGTTTTGGAGGGGCCATTCCTCAACCAATTCAACTTATTAGTGTTTTCAAAGTGGGGAAAAAGATGTGGTTTGTCATGGTGCAACAAGGGGTGAGATGCAGCAATGATATATTTAGATCTCTAAATATTTCATACAGTTAGACCTAACATAATATCATTGGGCATATTTTTCCACTAAGTCACCCAGTAATAGATGGCTTTTGATATCATTCGATGACTCTTCTCAATAAATAATGACTTTAGAAAACATTAACTTTGCAAGGGAGGGAGATTGGGACTGAGTAACAGAATTTTTGGCAGCTTAACAGATGTGCAGTAAATTCTCATGGCTTAACATTTAAAATGTTTATTTGTGTCCAACTATCCATTACTCTTCAAACAACATTCCTAAAACAAATTTCATTTCTGTGAACAGCACAGTCAGTCAAATTGCTACAACAGAGAGACATTTAGACTGCCAAATCAAGGTAGTAATCTGGCAGACTCATTCATTCCCCAGATGTTCTTCTGATCTGTAACTTCAGAGGCAAAATGACCCTGTGTGTCATGCATATGTCAAAGTGTGAGCCCAAGATTCAGCATGCACAAAGTGAATAATAAGGATTACACATAATGTATTGCCTGACACCGCCATCACTGAACGAGTGAACAGGGGATGGGGGAAGGGGTTGGAGTTAAAGAGTGACACTCATACAAAGAGTTCTGTTTTCTAGTTTTTCTCAGTCAAAATGCACAAACCAGGCATGTTAAGCCATAAATTCTATAAATCCTTAATTTTAACTTCCACAGATATAAATCATAAGCATAAATTTGACTTTAGGGTGTACTGAGTATATTTGTAACAGTTTTTTCTATAGTACACAAATATTGACCAGAATTTGACCAGAATTAACATGCCATTTTTTCACATGAAATGCTTTTATATACCTACAAATTAAATGTAAAAAATCTGCATACATAGTTTAAAATTTCCAAAATAGTTAGATAAAGAGATAAGGATTTGTTACACTGTCCTCATGATGTATTGATACACTACTGGGACAGTTGTAACACTCATTGTAATGTGCTAAAAAGGTCGTTGAGCTACTTGAAGTAAAATATGTAGACACATTTTATACTCTATTTCTTGCGTATGTATTATTTTGCACACATCAAGCTGGTATCCTCTTCTTGTTTTTCCCTACCCTGATACACACACATGCAAACAAATAAAATAGACAATTATATTTTTGACTAAACCTACTTAACAAAATCATTTGCACTGCATGACCTGCTGACATGCTGACCATGGCATGATTATTGGTTCCAGACGGGCTGGTTTGAGTGTTTCTGTAACTGCTGATATCCTGGGATTTTCACACACAACAGCCTCTAGAGTTTACTCAGAATGGTGCCAAAAAAAAAAACACAAAAAAACAACAACCAGTGAACTGATGGAAATGCCTTGATAATGAGAGAGGTCAACGGAGAATAGCCAGACTGATTTGAGCTAACAGAAAGGCTACGGTAACTCTATCTATCTATCTATCTATAAAATGTATGTCAGTCTATTTGTCATGCTTACTTATCTAAGCTTTCTGGCTGAATAAAAGCTAATGAAACTAAGGTGCATTTGCAATCATGTTTCTTGTGCAGTGAGTACCGTTGTTACACAGCTAAATTATGTCATCGCTTTTTTTTTTTTTTAACAATCAAGAAGTAAAGTTGCTGATGCACAATGCAAATGCATCCTGAATCCTGGTTGTCCCTGTTTGACAGCCAACAGTTTATTAGCAAATTATTAAATGAACCACCATAGACCGTAACACCTGTGTACAAAAATGCACAGAAATACGTAAGTTCTGAGTGGAAAGGCTTATGTCCATGCATGTCAGAGCGCAGAATGGTGACAAATCTACACATCAGAATCTGACAGCGGCTTCCTATTGGCAAAATTCACCCAGAGACATACATTTCTCTGCAAAGCTATTGTGGCTTTACTTTACTTTCAACTGGTTGATGCTGGAGGTCTTCTATAGGCCATGGATTTACATTGTAATTAAGATATCATGTTTGGCAAAGTTGGAGTGGCTTACTAATACTCCACTGTCCCAGATAATAGCAAACGAATAAGGGTTTTGATTAAATAATGTCTTAATTTTCTTTAGTACATGGACAGAGTAGATGAATTAAAGACCTCTGTGGGGGTGTGTGTGTGTGGGGGGGGGGGGGGGGGGGGGGGGGGGGGCTGGACTGTCCTTATGACAGATTGTTATTCAGCCATGGCATTGTCCCGTTTGTATGTAATCTGGGATTTGTGGTAACAGAGAAGACCTCTTATCCTATGAACATTCTGGCTCATCCTGCTCTGTTTCTCTCTCTGTTATGCAGCAGCAAAACAGAGATTAGTGACATCAATTCCCCAACAACAAAGGCTCTCTCAGTCATCCGGTTCATTTCTTTATTTTTCAGCATCTTTAAGTTTGAAATCTACTACTATATTATCAATTGTTGAACATGTTTGCCTGCATCATGAAAACATCCTTGTCATTCCATTCTCACCTCAGTTTGGAGGTTACTGTCAGACTCTTAGAAATCTTAAAAACACTCAATGAGCACTTTAATAGGAACACTATGGTCCTAATAAAGCCCCCGACATGATCTTCTGCTGTTGTAGCCCGTCCGCCTCAAGGTTTGTTGTATTGTGCATTCTGAAATGCTATTCTCACAAATACCCACGACAAGCAATTTCATTTGACATCACTGATGTGACATTTAAAACGTTTTGGGAGTGCAAGCAATGGACCGTGGATAACGTTAGGTGATGCAGGCAAAAAGTAATTATAATGACATATCATGAGAGTGTGTTACAAATTCTGCTATTAGCATATTCAGTTGCATACAAAAATTAAACAACAACAGAATCCTTGGCTTTTAAACTCTACAATGCAAAATATCTAGACTATCAAAAACACAAACGAGACAGCCATTTTTGGTCTTCATAAACTGTTACCTAGCAACGAGACACACCAGGTCTGTAGAAGCTCCATCTACCGCTGATCTGAACATCACAGCTCAGTCAAAACATTTGCTTGATTTGTCATGGTGACATATGCGTTCCTCACATCTTACTGACTTTGCTTTTGTCTAGCAGCAGGATCACTGGTTTTTCACAGACCAATGATGGGATTTTATGAAACCTGTTTTGACAGGGGAGGGAAGCTATGATTTTAATTTTATATTTATATGGCCTTAAGATGAAGAGCCTTACAAAAACCAAACGGCAAAATAATAAAAGCATTTACACGCACGCACATACACCCGCACACACACAAATAACTATTTAATAAAAAACCTCATAGAACAAGGTCCAGCAAAAATCTTTCATTAACAGATCACAGAGGCTCAACTAAACTTAATTCTGGTTAGTATTAACTGAAGCCAGGCTGTTTTATTCTCTCTGGTGTACAATGAGAGGAACTTGATAAAAACTTTTACTTTTGGGATTGAAAAGTACAAAAGAACCACAGAGAAGGGGAAAGGAGGGTGTTCCTGAATTCTCAAAAGTTAGCAAAGAATTAAATCTCCAGCAGGAGTTACTTCAGTGCTGATTCGTACAGATTTATAGGGATAGTTCACCCAAGAATTAATATTCTGTCATTATTTACTACCTGTAAGTCTTTTATCTTCTCTGGAAGATAACATTCTGTCAGCAGAATGTTATGTTGTCAAATAACAGCTAGTCTATGGATGCCTGCTGAAGCTGCAGTTTTCAAATAAGTAAATCATCTCCACCATTGATGCTATACATGCTAAATGCTATCTGCTAAAGGATAAACAGACTTTCATGTTGCTGAATGAGTTAAGCTACAAGGCTTACAGAAAGAAAACATGTGTGTGTATGCGTGCTAATAACAAGGTCATTTCTGTGTGTTAGCAGGATGTTTATGGCTAGTCGTGATCTCTGTACTCAGGGCGTATGTCAAATGCCAATCTGACAAGTTTCATTATCGTGAGAAAGATCTGGAAGCTGTGTGTGTGTGTATTGGAGGGGCATCACATGCTTGGTTGTCTCAAGACAGTTCATTCACCGGTCATTGGTGACAGGTGTGTCCAGGTTGTGTGTGTATGTTACAGAGCTAAAAAGGAAGGGACAGAAAAACAGGTCATCTCTCAAAAAATGACCTGTTTCTCTCTCTGATATAGTAATTCTGACAACTAGTGACAGCAAAGACTCATCTCACTTTAACTCCCACAAGGCACTCGCTCACACTGTTGAGAACAAATGTGCCATGTGGCTCTACTGGGTTCTCTGATTGTGTGCTCGGTGTCCTTTGAGAGTTGTCAGAGGATGGTGCTGTGCTGTGATACTCTTGCAGCGAGTGACTCATAAATCTGAGATCAAGTCTTAAGCCCTCCAACTAGAAAGGAGTGTTCTGGATTTAGCTTTTTTCTGCTTCCCTGTACACTCACAGTATCTCTCCTGTGCACAAAGAAAGAGAGACAGAGAGAGAGAGAGACAGAGGTGGTCTTTAATTGAGTGAGTTTTTCCAAGACTGTTATCTTTGTAAAGAAACACAGGATAATCCTTTTAGACAATCCACTAACAGACAAAACCATCTGTTATGGGGTTATTTTAAAGTTCAGCAATCACTTAACCCTGCTGTTACACACAGAGAAACTCCTTTCAGTCACACATATTAACAAGGAAGTAAGGAAATACATTTTTAAGGATGTACTAGATTAATGGTTCACTTTTGAGAGGAACATTTTTAAAGCCATCAGAGTCAAAAATAGGGACTCTCAATAGGGCATAACAGTGCATGACTACTGTTCCAGCCACCTTATTACTGGAATATTTTTCCCCTTTATTTATTCCAAATGGATTTCATAATGTACTTCATAAAAGAGTTCTAAGGCATGAACCAAATCAACAAGCTCTGAGGTGAATCTCTACGTGACAAACTTTGATTTGAAGCAAGAAAGTGTTTAAAAATTGGACAGGTACAGGAATCGGACAGACTGTGTACTTGATGTCTTTCATGAGGGTATGAACTACAGTCCCATAAAGCATTGTGAATGATGTAATCAAATTAAAAACAATGGAAAGATAAAAAATTTGTTTTTTTTTTAAATTGGTTAATTACAAGTATAGAAACAATATATTTTAATTTGATTGAGAAAATTCAGATGTTTACAAATATATACAGTAAGTAGTTTGAGTTTGCAAGGACAGCAAATCGATTGTATTATTCACAGCGTGTCATGGGAGGGGGCGGTCACTGCTAAGCTCTTTTGTCATGCTTTGCTAATAATGGTTCTCTGATTGGTGAAGCGTTAAAAAAACAACAGCAACAAAATACACCAAGAATCCAGATTTGATCCATTTGCTACCCAAAGATCATTACTGTAATGGCACAAGAATGTGACTTTTCAAAGAAAATAAATACTTTATCAATCTTTTTAATAAAAAAAAGACATAAAACAAAGAAGTCTTGTATAACCCTGAATGATCACTCTTGCTTATTACACAGCTACTTAAAAAAAAAAAAAAAAATACATATAGAATAAAATATAGACACTACCGTTCAAAGTTTGAGGCCACTTGACAGAAATGTTTCTCATGATCTTAAAATCTTTTTGATCTGAAGACATATGCTTAAATGTTTGAAATTAGTTTGTAGACAAAAATATAATTGTGCCAACATATTAATTTATTTCATTATAAAACAAACGTTTTATTAAAAAAAAAAAGTTTTAGAAATGGATGACTTGAACCGAACAATTAAGAAAAGCAGCCACTAAGTGCCCAACATAGATGGAAACTCCTTCAATACTGTTTAAAAAGCATCCCAGGGGGACACCTCAAGAAGTTGGTTGAGAAAATTTCAAGAGTACATTTCTGCAAAAAACATTTCTATTATTCCATAGTTGTGATGACTTTACTATTATCCTAAAATGTGAAGAAAAAAAATAAAGAATGAGCAAGTGACCCTAAACTTTTGAACGGTAGTGTATATATAAATACAAAATATATAATATATTTTTAAGTACAAATATAATATATAAAATAAGTATTAAAACAGACATTAATATTGATTTAAGAAGATTTTTATTTTTTATTAGGAACACCTGTGCAGCTACTTATTCATACTATTATCTAATTAACCAATCGTGTGGCAGCAGTGCAATGCATAAAATAATGCAGATCTGGTCAGGAGCTTTAGTTAATGTTCACATCAACCATCAGAATTAAGAAAAAATGTGATCTCAGTGATTTTCGACCGTGACATGATTGTTGGTGCCAGGCGGGCTGGTATGAGTGTTTCTGTAACTGCTGATCTCCTGGGATTTTCACACACAACAGCCTCTAGAGTTTACTCAGAATGGTGCCAAAACAAAAAACATCCAGTGAGCTGCAGTTCTGTAGATGGAAATGCCTTGTTAATGAGAGAGGTCAACAGAGAATGACCAGACTGGTTCAAGCTGACAGAAAGGCCATGGTAACTCAGATAACCACTCTGTAGTGAGCAGAATAGCATCTCAGAAAACACAACACCTCGAACCTTGAGGTGGATGGGCTACAAAAGCAGAAGACCACGTCGGGCACTTAGGAACATAGTGTTCCTAATAAAGTGCTCAGTGAATGTAGCAAAGAAATCGGTTGGCTGGGACAATGGAAAATTTTACAGCTTAGTGGTCATTATTTTACAAATATTTGACAGCAGAATCCTGCAACTGAATCAAGTATTCCAGAGAGCCGTGGAATAAAAAAAGCAATATAGTATTCAAAGGCAATGATGCTAAATTATTTTCATAAGTCCACTGTCTGACCTGCATGATTATTCTGGATCTATTGGACCAGTATATTTGGATTTTTATGGGAATCTAGTCAGCCAAAAACATGCTCTTTCCTCTCTCAATCAGATGCTTAAGAAAAAGACTACAATTTTAGCTTTAAAAATGGACCCTGACTGGAGCACTTGTCTGTCAGTCACCTAGCAACAAGTCTTCCCCACAAATGCACCATCCCGCAGTCTCTCTCTCTCAGCTCCCTGGCCTGCCGAGAGGGGTCTGAGTGTGTATCTGTGTGTGTGAGTGTGTGTGTGGAATGTTTAGTGGGGCTGCAGAGTTCATGGTACTCTACTCCCTATTGACCAGGAAGTCCTTTTTGTGAGAAATACACAATACCAACTGAGACAAAGCAGCCAGGAAAGAGGACAGTCCCTGAAAAACACTCGCACACAGAGTCTCTCACAATCATACACACATACTCACATAAGAGGCATGTCCCAAGGAAATACACAAACAGAGCAGACATCCCCAAAAACACATGGGCCTCTGCCTTTGTCTGGCAGCCTAATGAAAATGATGTTCTTTTTTTTATTTGGAGCTTGTTAAGGGCTCACAGACTCTTTCACTTTCCTCGCATTCTCAAATCCCCCCCACCTGCCCTCCACACACAGAGGTGAAGGCAAATACAGTGGAACAGATGAGGAAGCTTCCTTGTGTGTGTTGGTGGGTGTGTGATGCTTCTTTGGCTTTTAGCTGTGTGTTGAACAACACTGAGAAAAAAAGAAAGAAAATATGCACACCCTCCGATCAAATGCCAGAAATGGTAAATCAATATGACTTGTGTGCGAGAAAGGGCTGCATACAACATTGTACACTTAGCGGAGTGTGTTTGATAGTTCTGAAATCACCAGACAGTTAACCGAAATGAAAAGCACATCCAGTTTAAGAGAATTGTCAATGCTTTAAAGGGACATTTCTCCCAAGAATTACATTTTTGTCATCATTTACTCACCCATGTTGTTTTCAAACCCGTATGACAATGTGTTTTCTGTGGTAGACAAAAAAAGATGCAAAGTAGAATGACAACCTCGGTAACCACACATTTTTTTCATCTTTATCCTTACAATGAAATGATGACTAAGGTTAAAGTACTGCCAAACATTTACTTTTGTGTACCATGGAAGAAAAAAAGTCATACGGGTTTAGAACCACATGAGGGTGAGTAAATGAGTTAAATACAAGTTTCAGGAGCAAAAACAAAAAACAAGAAGTGTATTTGTAATTTATGATCTCCACTCAAAGCATCTCCTTCATTTCTGTTGAAAGGACTGACTAGTGTAGAGAGATCATATACATCCTCCCTTTACAGATTACAGGGTCATGGTCGCATTGGAATGTAAGTAGCTTTTAATGCTTCATTGAAGCAGAACCATATTTTTCAAACAAGTCAATCTGGACTCTCACAGACAAGTAAACCTCCACAAAGAGCAGCAGACTTTACATTTCTTCTAACCTTTCTGACTTAAGTATTCACAGCTCTTCACTGTGGATAATAACCTTGACTCTCTGCACCAGAATAAGGTTTCATTTTAGATTTGCTGTCAATTTTGACCAGTGACCCACGCAGCTACATACCGGGAACTACATAACAGAGAACTCATACACAGCAGTGAAAGGAATTTTTCAGAGGTGAAGGACACCCAATGTAGAAGCAAAGCTATAAGTGACAGCGTGATCAGTTATGAGATTTTAACAAAGGCTGTGAAGACATTTTTACAGAGTATGGATGTTTCTCTGACAATTTTTTATCCATTACATAAAAATTCCATCTTTCTTTGTGGATCTATAACAAATATTTGGTATAGCTATTTCTAGAATTTCAGTCTAAAATCAGAATGTTATGTCAGTCAACAGATTTCAGTGCAACAGCATCTGAAATGCCCTGAAAAGGCTGTAGTTGAGAAACATTCTTGGAGTTTTGGTTTTAAAGGGAGATGAGGTGAATAATAGCAAAGGAAACTCAGTAAATAAATATAAAAGCAAGGAGATCTTTGTCATTGCCATCAGTATTCAGAGATCTATTTACACCCCTGCATGAGTTCAACATTCCCGTCATGTTTACGTTATTTCAGAGCTCACTGGCTTTTCAACCAAGACGGCTTATCAGACGCTAATTAGAGATTGGATGTGAACCTTCGACCTTCAGTGCCAACAGCACCTGACAGGGGCACAGTAGGGTCTGATCCCACCCCAGGACACACTAGAGTGTACCCTAAACTCACGGATACAATTCTGACAACTGCTTTTCAGGGTTTTACAATATGATCTCAAAGTACACGTATGGGGCGACATTATTTAGATTTTCTCAGACTATCAGTTTTTCACCATTTAAATATTTTAAAGAAATATAATATGCCTGTAAACACTGCTGTATTGCCTTTAAATAATTTGGTCAAATTTGTAGGTTTGCCATGCGTATAAAATAATAATCGTAAATGTTAAGGATAAAAGGGATTATTTTAATTCAGAAAAAGAGTATAGTCTACATTAAACTGAGAAGTAATATACAGCCATTTTATAGCCAACTCATTTTAGATCGGCGGTTTTCTTAATTTATTGGCATAAAAATCGCTTTAAAATATTGCTAAAACAATGATGTAGAAAACCCTCAAACATTTAACTTAAGACAGACTTTATTAAAAAAAAAAAAAATTACACTACAAATAAACTGGATTAAATATTTAAGACAAAGGAAAAAAATCCAAAAATAGAAAATTTGTTGCGAACAAACCGAGAAATAATAATAATAATAATAAAAATAAAAAAGTAGGCCTAGCAAGCAGTCGTTTCAGAGGAGCGAAAGAGCAACCTATTAGTAGGCTAATATATATATATATATATATATATATATATATATATATATATATATATATATATATATATATATATATATATATAATAAAGTACTTTCAATTTTTGCTACTTAATTTTTTTAATTAACCAGCAATAATAAATGTTACGAGTAGTAATTATTAAATCATTAGGAATAATAATTAATATCGTCATAAAAAGCTATCATTTGAATGATCCAATCTTAACAAACTGATCTGAGAAAACAGCGGCTACAATTGATGGTAGCGGACAGCATCAGAAATATTCATCAGCCCATCATTTTGACAAGAACCTCTCTTATGTAGGCTAATTATTTTATGTTAAAGCCAATCCCCATCAACCCGTAACTTTAAAGCCATGAATGACAGACCTGCTCCAATCCATTAAGAACCATCATTTTCTTCATCACAGATTCTAGGGGTCTACTAAAGACTAGTCAACTACTCGAGGCATACAAAGAGCTTTTTTTTTATTAAGTGAGTTAATTAAAAAAAAATTAAAGGACACATATATAAAAAATAATAATAATATGTTATATACATTAATATACATTATTTCTTACCTTAACAACAAACTGGACTTTCACTCTACGTTCCTTTAGAAAGTGCTTTGCGCGTGCATGGCTGCCGCTGCGCCCTTCACCTTGGATGCACTCAGAATGGTAATTGGAGGTGGTTGAACTGCGAGCCGTAAATCAACAACCTTCAAGTAGAAAAACGTCCTCATCATAATTGGGCACCCCGCAATTGTACACCGCGGGGGCCTGTCGGACCACCCAACGCAGCGCTTCCTCCCTGCGGCCCACTGTGGGACAATAGCGGGCCACTCGAACCGGCCACGCACGGAATCTCCAGAATAGTGCACAAGAAACAGTGTTCCAATGGAAATAGGACAGGAGAATGCCACAATGTTTTTCAAAAACATATCTTAAGTCTTTGTCATTTGTTAAAATTCTGTCCATTTATAACGGGTTGTAAGCAGCAGTGATTTTTAAGTCTCAATACAGACTTGAAATGTAGGTTTTTAAATTGTATTATGGTAATTATAGTTATTTAGACCGTACTGAAAGGAAAATACACAGTATATGCCTATAGTAAAAGCATATAATTGTGTTGTTTTTATATTCTGAATACCAGTGGTAAATTATTCCAATTAGCAGCTACTAGAAAAGATGAAACTTTCTCATTTGTCTACACAAAACAGAAATGACTTATTATAAAGTAAATTTATATAGGAATAAAAGCATTGGTCATGGTTTTTAATTTGAAATACATCTGTGTAAAATGTTGTTTTATTGTATTGAATTCATCTGCTTTAACAAAAATGTTAAAAAATAAATATATATATAAAAAAAACACTGCTTACTATCCCAGGCAGTGAAATTAAATAAACTTTGAATATGAGAACACATTTTTTCATTCTGATCACATTTAAAGTTACTGAAATGAAGGTGAAAGTGTACATCCCTCTCATCTTGGCAGTCTTTATTTTGTGAGTAGAACCATCAAAGCCATGACCTGTAATAATTGCTGCCCTGTTCTATGGAAATTAAAATTCATAGTAATTGCCTGCCGAATAAATCAAAACAAAAGAGGATTTATAGACAGCTTCATAAGCCACCTCCAGCATATTATGGGGCTAAAAAGTATATTTAATAAGGAATCTATATTAACAATAAAATTACATTTATAGGGGACACAAACTGTGTGCCAGGTGGCTTTAATAAAGGCATGTCCTTCACCTCCACTAGAAACAGAGCGGAAGAGTAAGAAAAAAGACTGTGCTTTCCCGTTTATACGCTTTGAGGCTTGCAGTTGTTCTCCATGTTACAGACTGTAGCTGCAATCAAAAATGCTTGCTATGACCTGCGGTGCAAGCTGAATTGCATTCAGCTATGGCATTAACTTGGCATGCTCAAGTTTTTATTTTTCAATGATTACATTTATATTTATGCACTCATGAGAGATACAGAGGTAGTCCTAAAATTATATTTCAAAAAATAAAAATAAGGGGAGTTTTAATATCACAGCCTGGAATTGAATTTTGTGTCTAAGAAACAGCAGAAAAACTTTTGCTTTTGTTTCTCACCAAGTCACTTTGGAAAAAGCATCAGTTAATGGACTGATTAATAATTAGTTTTTTTTTTAAGTGAAAAGTAAAGGAATAGTCCACCCAAAAAATGTTATTCTCTCATCATTTACCCTCATGCCATCCCAGATGTGTATGACTTTCTTTCTTTTGCAGAACACAAAAAAATATTTTTAGAATAATATTTCAGCTCTGTAGGTCCATACAATGCAAGTGAAAGGTGACCACATTTTTTTTAAACATTTTTGTCTGTTCTTAGATTGCTTCAGAAGACATGGTTTAACTACTGGAGAATTCATGCTTCCTTTTATGTGCTTTTTTTGAACTTCAAATGTTTGGTCACCATTCAATTGCATTGTATGGACCTACAGAGTTCAGATATTCTTCTAAAATCTTCTAAAGAAGAAATTCATACACCAATGAGATGGGTTGATGCTTGTAAATGATGAGAGAATTTAAATTTTGGGGTGGACTAATCCTTTAGGCAGCACTCACTTAACACATGGGAAGGCCTATAAGTGGCTTGCTCTTGTACTGGTATAATGCAAATTAAGATTTTTTTATTTTTGCTATGGCTGATGTTTAACAAGTCATTCAGAGGAAAAATTCTCCCCTCTCTGTCTGCAGCAAGAACAGCTCCATTCAACTAATATCTCTAAGCACTAAATGTTTCTATCTCTTATATTTTATTTTCTTTACACAGAAATGTTCTGAATAACGTCTTTGTGTCTCCACTGACTCAGCACGTCGTGACCGAGAGGATGCCCACAATGCACCATTTACATATTTAAAAACACTGACTCTTACTCAATGGTGGAATTAGCCGAGATTCACTGAGGGGACCCTAATGGGGTGAGGGGATGAAAGGTCACTGAACAACATTCATGAATTATATGTGCATAAACACCCTTCATTCAACAGAATTTGTGCTTGGAGAGAATTACCTGTGCAATTCTATCCAAATTAAAGATACATTGTGCAGTCACTTAAGCATTTTAAATACACATGTTAAAGGTTAAAGAAAGGTTAAAGAAAACTGCAGAAAATTTTAGACTTCTCAGTTCAGTGCATTGTTATACACATGTAATGTTGTAGGGAAGAGGGAGGATGCAGTTGACACTGACTAAAGAAAGAGAAAGGAGTTTCTTTTCAAACTGTATTGACAATGGCATGAATCATATGAAAATATAATCATCAGTGTATAGCAAGGAGCACTAGAGGATTGCAAACTACAGAAGATGAAAATTAAGCAACCATGAATTTTCTTTATGGCTATGGAGAGCATTAGAACAAACACTTGACCACAAAAAGAAACTGTTGGGAAAAACTGATTGAGGAAAATGTATGTATGCATTTGTAAATCTGTCACATGCTTGTGGATCCCCATTCTAATTACGAACCTGTTGAGCACATATATAGGAGGTTATAAAGTTATGTTCTCACTCAATACGTGTCTCATCAACTGTAAACACAAGCTCTTCGGCAAGACACCTGGATCATTTCACATATGATCATGTAGCTTTATCGATGTAATGTAATTTTTTCTGTAATTTATCAGATCTGTTAAAGTAGCGGATTCTGTTCAGATTATCGTTCAGTGCATCCCTAGACTCAGTCAATTTACCTGAAGTAAATTCTCAGTCTGAGCCTGAGGTGATGTGAGGATGCAGAGTCGCAATCTATCCATTCATGAAAGTAAACACAACGCAAGTGACGCAACCACAGACGCAATAGATCCCTCTACATTTAAGTGCGTGAGCTTTTGTAGACTATTATGTGGATAAAATATAAAAAATAAACATCCTCTTTGTTCATTTAAAATGTTATCAGTTGTAACCGGAAAGGCGTCCCCTCTCGAAATTCCCTCCACAGGTGCAGTCCACCCACACGCCCCCCCATACCCCCCCCCACCCCCTCCATTTCCAGCCCTGCTCTTACTCTTTTTTTTTTTTTTTAAACACCAAATCAGCAAGTGTGACACATCTCTCTTTTTCCTTCCCACTGCCCCATCCCTTCTTCCAAATGGCAAACGGAAGCAGAAGACTTCCCACAGGGCAATTGAAAGACAAACTTAAAGCACCATTGTTGCTAGTCAAAGTGGCACCTGTTCAAAAAAAAAAAAAAAAAAAAAAAAAAAAGAGTGAGAAAGACAGAAAGAGGGAGGTAAGGAGACACTGAGGCAGTCTCAAACAAAATCCTGCAATATGCATGAATCAAGGGGCTTTATGATTCACATAAAAATTTATGACACAGTTACAGTGAGGAAAATAAGTATTTGAACACCCTGCTATTTTGCAAGTTCTCCCACTTAGAAATCATGGAGGGGTCTGAAATTGTCATCGTAGGTGCATGTCCACTGTGAGAGACATAATCTAAACAAAAAAATCCAGAAATCACAATGTATGATTTTTTAACTATTTATTTGTATGATACAGCTGCAAATAAGTATTTGAACACCTGTCTATCAGCTAGAATTCTGACCCTCAAAGACCTGTTAGTCTGCCTTTAAAATGTCCACCTCCACTCCATTTATTATCCTAAATTAGATGCACCTGTTTGAGGTCGTTAGCTGCATAAAGACACCTGTCCACCCCATACAATCAGTAAGAATCCAACTACTAACATGGCCAAGACCAAAGAGCTGTCCAAAGACACTAGAGACAAAATTGTACACCTCCACAAGGCTGGAAAGGGCTACGGGGAAATTGCCAAGCAGCTTGGTGAAAAAAGGTCCACTGTTGGAGCAATCATTAGAAAATGGAAGAAGCTAAACATGACTGTCAATCTCCCTCGGACTGGGGCTCCATGCAAGATCTCACCTCGTGGGGTCTCAATGATCCTAAGAAAGGTGAGAAATCAGCCCAGAAATACACGGGAGGAGCTGGTCAATGACCTGAAAAGAGCTGGGACCACCGTTTCCAAGGTTACTGTTGGTAATACACTAAGACGTCATGGTTTGAAATCATGCATGGCACGGAAGGTTCCCCTGCTTAAACCAGCACATGTCAAGGCCCGTCTTAAGTTTGCCAATGACCATTTGGATTATCCAGAGGAGTCATGGGAGAAAGTCATGTGGTCAGATGAGACCAAAATAGAACTTTTTGGTCATAATTCCACTAACTGTGTTTGGAGGAAGAAGAATGATGAGTACCATCCCAAGAACACCATCCCTACTGTGAAGCATGGGGGTGGTAGCATCATGCTTTGGGGGTGTTTTTCTGCACATGGGACAGGGCGACTGCACTGTATTAAGGAGAGGATGACCGGGGCCATGTATTGCGAGATTTTGGGGAACAACCTCCTTCCCTCAGTTAGAGCACTGAAGATGGGTCGAGGCTGGGTCTTCCAACATGACAATGACCCGAAGCACACAGCCAGGATAACCAAGGAGTGGCTCTGTAAGAAGCATATCAAGGTTCTGGCGTGGCCTAGCCAGTCTCCAGACCTAAACCCAATAGAGAATCTTTGGAGGGAGCTCAAACTCCGTGTTTCTCAGCGACAGCCCAGAAACCTGACTGATCTAGAGAAGATCTGTGTGGAGGAGTGGGCCGAAATCCCTCCTGCAGTGTGTGCAAACCTGGTGAAAAACTACAGGAAAGGTTTGACCTCTGTAATTGCAAACAAAGGCTACTGTACCAAATATTAACATTGATTTTCTCAGGTGTTCAAATACTTATTTGCAGCTGTATCATACAAATAAATAGTTAAAAAAATCATACATTGTGATTTCTGGATTTTTTTTTTTAGATTATGTCTCTCACAGTGGACATGCACCTACAATGACAATTTCAGACCCCTACATGATTTCTAAGTGGGAGAACTTGCAAAATAGCAGGGTGTTCAAATACTTATTTTCCTCACTGTATATATAATATAATAACACCGTCTGACAGGATTTGCATCTAATATTTTGCCTCTCCTCTTGTAAGGGACACTTTCCGACAGCTATCAAGCTGAAGACGTCGGTCTGATCTGCAACTGAGTGCTGATATATAGTGTATGTGTGTGTCTGACATGAAATGCCACGATGAGGGAACTTCACACCTAAGGGTGTCAATAACACTGCATAGTGACCTTTATGGAGAACAGTATTCAGCCAGACAGTACACACGCATGTGTGTGTGTGAGCACAGTAAAAAGCGCAATTGTAACCTTAAAGTGCTCTTTTTACCTGACATGACTCATGTTGGTATATACAAATGCAAATTAATTGCCATTTTAAATACTATTAAAAAAAATTTTTTTTACAAAATGTAATCAGTTCATTTTAATGATACCACATGAAGTACATTTTATAGGTTAACTGACAAAACACTGAGTGACAGAGGGAATCTTTATTCAGTTATCTTAAATATTCAGCACCATACACAGAAAGGGAGAAAGTCGGTACTGTTCCGACACTCTTATGTCTAAACAGAAGATAACATTCCCTTGTGTAAGTAACAGAATATGACTTATTTGGAACTGGAATAGTTGCTACCTGCACTTACTTTATAGAGGACAAATCAACTTTTACTGTTTAAGCTGAGTTATAATATCACAGAGATGGATCTATTTGTGGCTGATCTGGTTTGTTCTAAAAAAACTGAATCATGTATAGGTAATCAGCACCAATGAAAAGACTTGCTGCATGAAGAGAGGTTCACTGTGGACTGGTCCCTTCACAAGCCCCACGTCTGCTCCGATGGTTATGAACTGAGCCCTCATTACAACATACCAAAAAACGGCATCACACCTAACACCTATCAAACTCTGCTTCAGATGTTGTGTCACTTACAGCAGCACTCTGCTTGTGGACCTGGTTTTATGTCTTGTTTGATGGGCTATGCATCGTTGTTCCCCGATTTATGGCCAATTATTTTATAATAATATGCATTTAAAGGGCTGTTCCACACTTCATAGTGGGGGGAAAGTCATAATAAAGAATAATGTCTTTTGAATTTAGAAAGCTAAAAGGAAAGATTTCCCATATTTGCTTTACATGAAAACCCAGTTGTCTCTTGTTGTCAACGTGAAAATTCATGAAAATTGCGTGCCTGTGGCAACATTTTTTTAAAATTACATTCATTGTATGTATTGCGGCATTTCTAAGGTGAAATGTCAATTGTGTGGTGCTAAAAGTGTGTTAAATGTTTTTAAGATACCTTTTAAAAGTTTAAAGTTTTTTAAAGTTTAAAGCTTTTTTTTAAGTTTTAAATCAATAAAACCACCCAACCCCCTTACCCTAAATAAACGTTTAAACCTAAACCTGACTGATAGTGTCATAAAAAGCTAATTTAATGAAAAGCAGTTAAGTTTAAGGTTAATGCTTTATCAAGGTATAAATCAACATAACCTACCTTCCTACCCTAAACTCCCCCCTTCGTTTGTACCCCCTTCGCCCTGCACCGTGGTACAATGATCATGCTCATTTTCTTAAGACAGCAGCTCGGAAACTGAAACACAAGCGGAACAGTAAAAAATTAGAGGTGTTGAACCAGATATTCCCTTATAGCACAGTAATAAAGTCTTTATTAATCTATTTACTAATAAAGTAGAGACCATCAAAAAGACAATGGGAATTATGCAACCATCACAGCACTTCAGAAGTATTCTCATAGTATTCCCTTCAAGTAACTTCAATCCTTCGTAGTTATGTCAATAGTAACAACATGTACACTAGAGCCTATACCCACTAAGCTACTGAAAGAGGTGTTTCCTGTAATCTCAGAACCTCTTCTCAATATTATTAACTCCTTGCTATATTTAGGACATGTCCCCAGAACTTCCAAGCTGGTAGTTATCAAACCGCTTACCAAGAAACCACAGCTTAATCTTGGAAAGTTTGCCACTTAAAGACAGATCTCAAATCTCTTATTTATGTCTAAAATACTAGAAAAGGTAGTGTCGTCCTAACTATGGTAATGTTTACATTTTCAGTCGAATTTAGGCCCATTATAGCACAGAGAATGCATTTAGCAGAGTTACAAATTACTTGATCTCATCATCTGTCTGTGGCCTCATCATCTACTAGTGCTTTTAGAACTTAATGCTGCCTTCGACACTATAGATCACAACATTCTCTGGGAAAGGCTTGAGAAGCATTAGCATGGTTTAGGTCCTATTTATCTGACTGCTACCACTTAGCTTGTGTTTAATTTTCAGATCAAGTAGTAGTATTGAGTGCCACAGGTCTCAGTATTAGGTCCTCTGTTTTTCTCCTTGTATATGCTTCCCCTGGGAGACATCAGAAAACATGGAATTTGTTTTCACTGTTTTGCTGATGATACTCAGTTTTATATATCTTCCAGACCTAGTGAAATTTCACAGATCTCCAAGATAGCAGAGTGTATAAATGATGTCAAAGATTGGATTTCCTTCTACTCAATTCTGACAAATCAGAGGTATTTATTATTAATAATAAAATAAGAAGCTCCAATATATTTTTTCTTTCTCGATGGATGTACTGTTATATCATCTTCTAACGTCTAACGTTAAGAACTTGGGTGTTATGTTTGATAGCAATCTATCCACAAGTTTCCAGCCAGACAATGAATGGACTTCACTCTCTTGAAACTGAATATTTAGACAATAAATGAATGCCAACAACCTGCCTTCATCATCCATTCAATTCGGGATGGATTTCAAAGACATTTTTGTTTTAAACATTGTGCACCAACATCTACTCAGTTGACTCAATTAATACATGACTTATATTGCACATAGGTAACTGATATTGGCAATATATTTGTGCCGTATAGCCAAGAGGGAACTGGCTTTCCCAGCTGAGCCTGGTTTCTCCCAAGGTTTTTATTTTTTTTTAATCATCTTATGGACTTCTGGGTTCCTTGCCACAGTCGCCTTGGTCTTTGGCTTGCTTTTAAATCAAGTTTTTCATTTAAACTGCCCAACGAGGACTTTAAGACATTACAGACATTAAAGCATTGTTTTCTGTTACAGCATAATTTTCTTTGCTTTGAAATTGTGTGTTGTGAAAAGCACTATACAAATAAAAATGTATAAAAAAACATGACTACTCCTGAATAACTGATAGCGTACACTTACACGTACACTTTTGGCTCATGTGTCGTGTGCTTTTCTGACTTGTACCCCGGTCCTTTGCAGCGAAAGTGCAAACAGCTACCACGCAACTTAATCACACTTGAATAAGCTTGTGAATGTACGCAAATGTTAAAATGCATCACCGGACAACTCATGCATTAATAAAAACTGTTTAGATGTTATAAAATAGCATTGCGTGAGGAACAGAGCAAAAAGTATGTGTTTATAAACTAATAATCTGCCATTTTACATACTTGCATTAAAGGGAAAATATATCATTGTTGTTGTAGCGCCTCTAGTGTACAATTCACCTGGAAAGTGCCAGAATACATACGAGACCAAAAAAATAATAATTTAGCAAAAATGTAGGTATAGTAACGTGATTCTATATATTTTACTGAGAACAAAAACTGTCATGTTTAAGACAAATGTTTGTATCATATGTATGGTATATCAAATGAGATTAAGCATGGGATGAAAAAATTTACAGTAAGTGGTCACGAACTAGAGGAGAGGATAGGAGAGGCGTAGTGTCTAGATGAAACCTCGGAAGAGAAGGATATCTGGATCCTGAAGGAGAGGAATAAGAAGTAACAGTAGAAAGTGAGAAATGCACAGGACGTTTTGAAAAGAGAAAATGCAAAGTGATAAAATATCCACTCACAAACAAGGATCAATCACAGCAAACACATCCAAAAGAAAAAGAAAAAAAGACATTTGTGGAAAGAGAAATGTCTACATAACTCAAAGTCGCTGTCTTCAACAGAGGCCAGAAACAAACCTGGTTAGGTTAACAAACATGCCCAAGAGCTCTTAACAAGGAAAATAGCTAATTTAGCAACATTGTTTAACACAGCAGTGCTCTTCAGTGATTGAGAAAAAGAAAGAGAAAGAGTTTGGGTCTGCATGCAGTTGATAAAGGTTATGTATGAGATAGGTGAAATAAAGAGATATAAGAGCAATAGAAAGAAGAAAAACAAAAAGGACAAAAGTGCAATAGTACAGTCAATATTATCTGCCTGCTTTTGGCTTGCTGAGCTGTTTATGCGACAGTGTGATGAGGGTTTGCTTTTATATTATATTTTTATTTGCAGTGAAAAACCTGAAGTCCCTGAACAAGACCTAACAAAGTTGCATCAAGAACATGATCATCCTTATGCCCTATTCCTTTTTAAGACTTAACCATTCACTGTGAGCGCATTGGAGAACTAAATGGTGAGGAGATCAAAATAATTGATCCCCATTCGGAATCGGAACTTACTTTTTAAATAATTTTTTATAGGAAATTCTTTTAAAAACAATCTTAAATGATGACTACTATGATTCTTTTTTTCCTTTGAAGTGCCTTTCATTTGGAATGCAGGGATATCAAACTAAAACTTTAAGAAAACATGTTTTTATTTAATGAAACAAAAACTATAAAGTTATACTTATATTTTCATGCAAAAGAACAGATTGGATTATATTCAATTTTTATTTTGCTTTAGGTGTTTTGAATTATAAGGGTAGTCTATTCTAAACAGACTAACAATCTTCTTTGCAGTGGGTTTTTATATACTTATAAAAGTATACTTTACTGGCTTTTTATAGGTTCAACAAACACTGCCACCACCTGGCAGATTTTCAACAGCAAAAAGAGACAAATTAGTAAAACATCCCATCAAAAACATTTTTCAGATGGACAGAATACAGTAGATTAAAACAGACAAAAACATTAGGTACACCACATGGACTAAAGGATACAGATATATCAATATATAGTTTGTGTGAGACATATTTTCAACCAATAAGAACCCCAGTTTCTCTCTCTCTCTCACACAGACACACAAACACACAGACACACACACACACACAATTAACCCCTGGTCTCTCGCTGCCTCTCATTATTAAAATTGAAAATCTATTTAATAGTATTTTTTGCATGGACAGAGCCACTGTGTGACTGAAGTGTGACACTTCAGTAATATCATTTGCTTTGATTTTGCAATGCATTTGAAACGTACATTCTCGTATAACAAATTCATCAATGCATAAAAGATTAGCAATATAAAATGTCTCATACACAGACCAGCCATTCAGTTCTAAAATATTTTTTTTATTTTTAAAGGACACTTACAGGCCATTACAGATACCATGTTAATCCACTTCAACAATGTTGCCTCCGTTTTCATGTAGAGAACACATCATGCAAGTGACAATGTACAAGCATTATCTGACTCAAGAACGACATCTTTCGTATCGCTGTAGAATTACTAAACACCATCTGTTGTTTTGTAATGTAAATAATCAGTATTTCTTAAATACATTTGAGTCAACAGAAAGCACACCTTTAGATCCTTCTCACCCACAACAAATCTCAAAGCACAGAGCATAACACATAACTGCCCATATCACTTGCTTAATGCAACACTTTAACCATGGATCTCAAAAATACTAGAGTACCAATAATAGATGTCAGGATCAACTTTACCTCTTATTGCAGATCTTCTTCGGTCACGTTTGTTGTCAGTAAAGACTTGCTGGATGGTAGAACACCTTTCAGGGTAAAACAGTATTAGTGGTATACTGAAAGTTACAGTACATTAACAAATACACTTTTTATGAACATTTAATTGCATTAAACCTGAAGCCAGTTCAGAAGAGAAAAAAATAATTTAGGAAAATCTGCAATAAACATACAATTTACATGCATGTGATGTTTGTGGATCTAGAAACTGTAAAAACGACATGGAACAAAAACATTTTGTACACTGTCAATCCTTCAAACAAACTAATTCCTAAACATCCAATCTTCAAGGCAAAATTTTCCAGGACATTTTATGAGCCCAACAAGTCTATTTAAGCAAAAATACATATGTCCATTTAAATCGAGCTTTTACTTTGCCGTTTCGGTGTGTTTTGAACAGTTGTTTCTCATCTCCAGACAGTTCACACATAGTAAGTGTGATTATTAATCCCCGTAAAGATGTAATTTAATTAAAGAAATGCATAGTCTGTATGTGCTGTGCACTTCAGAGTGATCTGCTCTTTGTCATCTCACAAACACAAAAGCATGCGTGATCAACATAAGGTGTTTTCAGTCTGTGAGCAGACGGCTTCACACATTCATTTTGCATCACTTGCAGATTATATATTTATTCAAATAAATCAAGGACTTTTGTAGTTTAATTATCATACTAGGACATAATTGCAATTTTAATTTGATTGTACATTTTTGTTCAAATATGTCATTTTCAATGACATTCTGCGTTATAATAGCTACTGACATTTTTGACTAGATTCTGTGATTCCGTCCGTGTTTTACACATACTACATGTAGTAACCGCAGTATAAGCAGACTCCGATCATTGAATTAATGAAAACAAATTCACATCCCAAGGTGTAAAGGCCAAATCATCCCGCTACCAACTCAACGAGTGTGAATTAATAAAAAAATGCTGGAACAAACAAATAATATTTTGTACTATATCAATACTCACTGACTTTGTTTCACAATGTGCAGCCACTGGCAGTAACAAAACCATACAAATTTGTGTATATGACTACTATTCAGAGTCCCGATCGTTACCATGTTTTTTTGTACCAAAAAAAAAAAGGTTTTTCAGCAACACAGTGAAACAGTTATATTATACTATAATCTTTTCCAGGACAAATCATTATATTCCAGGACATGTGGGAACACATTAAACACAGTTTGAAATTCTACATATCAGCTCAATGGCACTTGTTTTTGTAAAGTGGTATAACAGAGAAAAGTAGTTTCTTGCGGTGCGATTCTGAGCTGTTATTCATCAAAAAAGTAATTACCCAAGTAATTTTATTAATCAAAATGTAGAAAGTTTTTACTAGTAATTTACCATCTTTCATTCAGATTTAGTCAGTTTCATTGAGCAAACATAATTTCGTTGGATTAGGTAAAATTAATGTAATTGTAGTTTAACTCAATTTACTACGGTTTACTTAATTCTTTTTTATGTTGGGCCAATTTAATTTATTTAATTGATCATTAGTATGTGCCAGGTGAACAAGTGTGAGGAGGCCAGTGAAGCTGCTGCACTGTCCATTTAATAGCAACCACTTGTAGAGCTAAGCAGCACTCAAATCAAACATCACTTCAAAGTGAAAGTCTATCCTCAACCTAAACACAATCACCTTTCTTCACCACAACGGTAGCCCACAAAACACCAGCCTACCAAACACTCTTTTAAAATAACAATATAACAGATCACTGAATATTAAAAAAAAACCTCCTACTATTCTCATCTTGCTCAAAAGTGCATAAACACTTAATTTCAAAATTTGTTCGCCATATTCAGTTCCATGAAATGCATGCTGGGAAATGGCCCTGCCCATTTTCATCATTCCACATTCAAATGAACGAATTACACTTTCATTTTACAAATTTAACTGGATAGAACACAACAAAATCAGTTGTGACAAAATGTTCTAGAATTGTGTTGCTTTAGTTTATTTAGAAATAAATTGAACAAGCAGCAAAAATCCCTTTTTCAAGCGTAGGACTGGGTTTTAATACAGATTTCTCAAGTTGATTCAATTCCAATTCAAAAGCTCTCAATTTGATAATGATTTTGATACAATGTGATTCGAATCAGATTCTTTTGATATATTTCAACTATAATGTCAAATTTTTTTCACATATGAAAGAAATTCTCAGGTAAAGATGTAAATTATACAGGGAAATTTTGAACCTTGGTATATTAGTAAAATATAAACTTATTCACTTTTTACAACAGAGCCCAAATGGTGCTGTTCAATTATGATTTATTTAACAGATTTATAATAATCAACACAAAGAAAACTGAAGTAAACTTTAAAGAAAAAGATAGATCTTGAGACTTATCTGAATCAATATTGGGATAGGTCAAATAAAAATATATTTTTACCCAGCCCTAGTAATTAACATAGCATTTGATTGCTTTTATGTGTACAAAACTCATCAAACCTGTATTGAAACAAAGGCTCTTCTTAGAACAAATTGTGACATATAGAACATCAATGTGGAGAAAAAAAAACAAAAAAAACAACACCATTGCTTTTTTTTCAAATAAAATAGGTTTATTTCCAGTCTGAAAAGATTAAAACAACAAAAATGGACAGTGGATCAGTTAGAGGATGACCAGTGGGTCACAGGGAAGAGAAATTATCCTTGATTACTCACTTCATTTTGTGTACATATTTATAAATGAATACAAATATACATATCAATTATTTAACAAAAATAGCGTAGCTTATGGAGGACAGCAGATGACTGGAATCAGCAAAAATAATCCTGCTGGGGTAGGAGGTGGGATTCCACACAAGCGTAAAATACCTTATGTTTGTCTATGAGAATGTGTCCAAGAGGCTGGCCACTGGATTACACACTGTGCTATACAATTTAGTTCCCTTTTACACAAAATTCTGGTGTGTGTACAGGGTGCTGCAAAATGAGTTAAGTCTACAGTACCCTCTGAACACACTGTGACTGGTTCAAGGGTTTGGGGGGTGGAGTTTTGCAGAAGGCGTTAAGGCTGCATTAATCACTTGGTTTATACATCAGAAGGCGGGTCCAGATAATCAACTCAAGTGAGCTACCAAGCTAACACTACAGAGCTAGCGACCACAGAAACAAGATTTCAGAGCACTAAATTAAAATACTGGCATCTTAAGTAGGTAACTGATGGCTGACGTGTTTGGTACACGTTTTGAGCATTTTCGAAAAAGCAGCAAAACAAGAAGCTTATGCGCAATCAAAAAAAGCACCAGTTCATGCGTGATATGAATTCCTTGTGAAATGCCCTTGTCAACTTTAGTGACAAGATATAACATAGCAATAACACATTCATAAACACTTCTACCATCTATAACTGGGGATGTTTTCACTGTATGCCATTACGTAACCTCGCTCAATGGTCCTGTCCTCATGGCCATTTTTAACCTAAAAGTTAAACACTTTCGACGTTATGATCTAAAAACCATCCGGATCTATGTGGACATTTTACAAATGATGAGCAGATCAAACCTAACAGCAATCCAAGGATCTCCAAACTGCATACATGCAATAAAATGCATTGTAAGAACATCTCTCAATTATATCAATATTCACATATGAGTGAGGGGAAAGTCCTTTGTTAAACCAACAGCATTCTGTTAAGAGTCCTTGTTCCTTGAGTCTACATTTCTAAAGTGACAACAGATTCCACACAGATTTGCAGATGCAAAAAGCTAAAAACACATGAACATATCCAGGCTTCTAAACCCATCCTAAAACTTCCTGTTAATTTTAGATTAATTTTGCAAATCATCCTATTACACAAACATTCCAACTTCCACTGGGGAAAACATACAGCTCACCATTCCACACACAAACACAATTCATCTTAAAGCCCATGTTATGACAAAAGCCAAAAGCATAGAAGACACAGGGAGATTCGTTCGGATTACATTAGCTATACACTGTTAGATTGTCATTTTATTACAATATTAGTTTTAAAAGTTTAATAAATCACCCTGTGAGGTTTATAAAAAGACTAAAATAAGTGACAATTTTACCTACCATTTTCAGCAGGCAAACATATGGGATTAGATAAAGCGAATTTATATTTATTAGACTCAAGGGAACTCCTGTCTATATAATCTAGTCCACACATATGATTTAGTTTGGGGAGGTAAGGACAGAGAATTAATTGTAGCTTACATTTCAGACAATCATAGGACAAATTAACATTTTTACAAGAAAATCTCTTTAACCTCACTCAAAAATGAAAATAATTCCAATCTACATGTTACATACAGCTTTGGGCAACAAGGGAAAAAGTGCAGGAGAAAATAAACTAAGAGCATACAAATCAATAAATGAATCAAACACACACTTAAGCAGCCAACAGTACTCTTTTGTGCTCCCTGTTGGTCAGAGGAACACATGCAGGCTCCGCCCTAAACCTGGCCAGCTCACTGCATTACATTATTTGTTCTTTGAAAAACAAAACAATCTAATTGAAAACTGCAAGACATAAATTTTTTTTTAAAAAAACGCTCAAATAAAATATAATCAATGTAAGAAGCAAATGGTTAAAGTAGGAGAAATGCCTGAGAGCTTGAGGAGTGCAGAGTGCTGACATCTGAGTATTAAAGTAGCTCAGAACATTCGCACACACTCTTTCTCAGCAGTGCAGACGGGTGAGCGAGCACTATAGATATAAGCCTTATATATTTGTGTCAAAACCTTAAATATCCCCATTAACCCCACATCATTTTAAGCACAATAAAACATGCGATCTCACACACATCCATTCACACAATATGCGAGGGCCTGTCTCAGTTCTGAGTGCAAGCTTCTTAACAATTCTAGCAAGTCCTTTTTGCCAGCAAGTACAGGAGCTCCTCTAAGATGCTCCTTTGCCATTTTAAACAGTAAAATCAAGAGCTGCAGTAGTGCAGAACACTGTAGAGTCCTAGTGTTGATGATTTTAAAAAGTGAGGGGGGGGCCCCCCCATCACCCTCACTTTTTAGGCCCATCTGGTAACAGACACGCGCAAAAAGCAAGCTTTCCTATGGGAATAATTTGGTGGTTCAAGCATGCACCCTCTTAAACGCACCACACATATACACACACATATATATATATATATATATATATATATATATATATATATATATATATATATATATATATATATATATATATATATATATATATATATATATATATATATATATATATATATATATATATATCCCTTACACCATCTCACGCACATACACTCAAGTTCAGCTTAATTAAAAGGAATCTTTTTGATGATCAATTTCAATAATTACGAACTGTCCCCATTAATTAAAAAAAGAAGAAAAAATTAAGGTTACACTAAAGCACATACAATGGAAGTGTAGAACATACATGTTAAAATACACACCGTTGCAAAAGCACAGCCACAAGACGAAAACATTATACATGTTAACATGATTTATGTGTTAAAATCAGGGATTTACCTGCATTACGGCATTTACCAGATTACAGGTATTACTGTTATTACACAGTCATGACAAGAAAGTTGTAATACTGGATTTAACTTCACACAGATAAGATTAGTAAGCAATTTTATCACACTAAAGCCATTTTAAAATGTATAATGTTTACGTCTTAAAGCTATACTTTTGAAACAGTGTGTATTTGAATATTTATGGAGTGGATCAATTTACTACCATTGTAAGTGCCTTATTTCAACAGCGCCTTTTGCTTCTTTATTTTAATAAATGAAGGACGGGTCTACATTATTATTATTTTCTTTTTTGGTAATCAACAAAATGACACAAATGTTGTCAATCAAGCTTAACTTGTATTGAAACCGGAACATTCCTTTAAGCCAGAGTTAAAGCAGTTTCCTCAGAGGAAGAGGGGAAAAAGACCCACCTCACCAGAAGAAAAACAGTAGTACTGAGAGGGGAACATAACATTTATGGTCATCTGTGCCTTGGGATTTACAAAAAGCTTACTGCACTGTGAGCCCATATCATTTACCCGTTTCACTTAAAAATAACAATACAAAAAGTTATTTCGTTTAAAAAAAGAAAAGAAGTAAAAAAGGAAACTAAGGAGGCAGATGAGAGGCAGACGTTGTCCTGGGCTTCAGCGGTTGGAGAGGAGAGAGAAAAGCAGGCAGGGCATAAAGATGTGCATTTTTTTTCTTTTTTATAAACTTAAAACTCAAACTGCATTTGATGCAGGCTTTTCTTTGTACAAGACAATTGCACTTCACAAAAATAAAAGCTGAAATATACAAACACACAAGAAAATGTGAATCAAATTAATAATTACACCAAAAAAAACTATTAAAAAATAAGTGTTGGATTTTTTTAAGAGGTTGATGTTACTGATAATAGGTTTTGGGAGGAAGGAGAGTAATTTGGGACAAAGGAATATGCCAAAATGTCCAAAAGGTACCATTGCCTTGCTCTGAGAGGGAACACTGTGTGAAGAAGGGAGGGAGCCCTCCTCTACATCATCTTTCTACTTCTCATTCTCTTCCTCTGAACAGTCCAGAGCAGCTGAGCTGGGCTGTGGTAGGGTTCTTGTGCAGTTCTTGTTGTAGTTGTCTGGTTGAGGGTTCTTGTGCAGGGTTCTGGTTCCGGGACCTGTGGAAGGATTCTTGTGCAGGGTTCTGGAGGGTTGTAAACTCTGTGCAGTGTTAAAAGAGGCAGGGCTACCACATGTCATCTGTAGATGCAGAGTCCTTGAATGGAGAAAGGAGGAGAGCAGCTTGTGAGATGCCACCATGCTCCAACTGCCAACCACTCAGGAAAAGGTATGTGCATGTGTGCATAACAGTATGAAACACAGATGAAGATGAACGAATCAGATGTGCGAGGAATGTGAAGAAACAAGTAATTTAATGAAATGCTGATGGAAACGATGGAAGGATCCAAATCAATATCTTGGGCTGAAATGGCCAAACAGATTTCTGATTGACAGTGACAGATATGACAGCACTTGAAGTTGTTTGAGTGCTAACAAGCTTTTGGGAGATCTTGTGCAAAAAGCTCCGCTTTTAGGAAGCATCAATTTATTAATTGAATGGTCAGATCTGATAAGACAACTGAAGGATACAAATGTTGGACATATTGGCCAAGTCAGAGTGAGACTCACTATGGACCAGCATGCAAAATAATGATTTATCAAAGCAAAAGCTATTTAATATTTTACATACAAATATGGACCCAGAGAGATCCAAAAGGGAATGTTTTTATTGTGGCTCCATTGTGGTAGTTTCACCACTGAAAGTCAAAGTCTGAACTAAATCTGCATGCGGAAAACCAGTTAAATACAACATTAGAGTCAAAACAGCCTTTCCAGGCTTATTTTACTACAGTTGACAGGAACCCTGTTCATTATTTTGGTGTTTTCATGTTGTAGCAGCAGGAATGCTACAATAAGAGCCTAAGGGGCTGTTCACACAGAACACGTTTTTTGTTCCAGTTTTTCAATTGTTTTTCTATGTAAACATGTGCTACATAGATGTATTTGACAGTTGTGCAACATCTCACTATTTTCTAGTGTCCCAGGAACAGGAGCATCATATTTTTAAGATGTCATGTCAAGTTTTTAAATACTTGACAAAGGAATATTCCGGTTTCAATACAAGTTAAGCTCAGTCAACAGCATTTGTGGCATAATGTTGGTTTCCAAAAATAAATATTTCATGTCTGCCTTTAACCCTCTAAAAAAATTACCCCATTCAATTCCATTGGTATAGCTTCACTGTAACCTCGATTTTTTTCTTTTTTTTTTTTCTTTTTTTAAAGAGGGACAAGTCAAAAGTCTAAACAGCATTATGCCACAAATGCTTTCGATTGAGTTCAACTTGTATTAAACCTGGAATATTCCTTTAAAACACCTGCATTCTGATTCATTCGTTGCACAGTGACTAGCTTTTTTATTTTATTTTTTTTAAGCAACAGCGTGATCAGTCTGAATGGCCCCAAATGGTTGCTAGAAGGCAGTACCCATCCCTACCAATCCATGGGGTTGCATCCAGAGCAAAGCACCACCCAAAAAGAAGAAACACATCACCAATGTATCATACAGCTTTATCCCACCAAAACTCTCACCAACCCACCAGAATTCACACTTAGCAGGCTGAACTGCCCCTTATTAATAAGAATGAGATGCCATGAATATAAATGAGAATTAATGAATTGAAAGCAAAGCAACATGACAGAACTGATATGAATTGTTCTGTTGTTTTTTTTGGGATTGCCCACATGTCTGAAGGCCTAAACTGGTACTGAAATCACGTTACACAAACTGGAAGAGCAGCCTGAGGTGTGGCAGGTCAAGGCTTGTAGTCATAAACAATGCATTGAGGGCTGAGGTAAAGTGCATCAGAGGAATCCAATTAATCTAAGTTTAGTTCTCACACTGCTTAATTCTTTTCTCAATAAGATACATATAGACACGTTTTTAAATCACAATAGATGTCACCATCAAGTCATCTACTAGATTTTAAGAATTTAATTAAGAGATATAAATCACCAAATCAATACTGACAATTGTTCATTCAACATAAAAAATTAACCCTCTCACTTTAATTTAGGTGTTTTGATGATTAAAATTTTAATTGACTAAATTTGACTCCATGCACTCAACTTAAACCAAAGCACAGCTCAGCCTATCCAGCACTTACAGAATAGAGCAGATAATAAGGAGCAGGATGGAAACATGCACAAATGAAAGAACAAACGACAAGAACACTTTCAAAGATGGCAAACATCAATCATACTACTAGTGCTACATGTAGTGGACAAAAAAGGAAGCAAACACATCCCAGAATTAACACACAAGGTCAGGCGGATGTGGTCAGGCCGATGTACTCACTGTATCCTCGTTCCTGTATGGGTTAAGTTTGTTGTATACTGCTTCGATTACACTCCGCCTATAACACAGACACAAGTATGTGCTTTAGTGTCTACAAACAGGCTTCATTTTCTTCCAACAAAATATAGTTTCCTATTTCTTTCTGTTGATTTTGGCGTAAAATATGACAGATATTTTCTTTAGTCATATTTATCAGCCTATGTTCCAGAAAAGATATTGAGACTAGAGATACTGAGAGTGGAAGAAGAAGAAAGTGAGGGAGAGAGTGTGTTACTCACTTGCTGGCCAGCTCTCCTCCAGGTGGAAGGTTGGGGATGCTCTCAGATGCTAATGTGCGCATCACATGTACCAAGTCTGGCACACCCTCGTTCCCCTGCCTCTTTAGAATCTCTGTTATACCCATGAAAATTTAGAGAAATCAAGCCCACGTACACAACTGGTCCAGTTGGGGTTAATACTGCCTTTAACAACAAGGAGTTTGTGTCAGTTAGTTCCTACCTTCTACTCGGCTCTCCAGGTACTTATCAAGCTCCAACTCCCTTTTTACAGCTTCGGGAGAA
This sequence comes from Moxostoma hubbsi, assembly GCA_032164185.1. NCBI lineage: Eukaryota > Metazoa > Chordata > Actinopteri > Cypriniformes > Catostomidae > Moxostoma > Moxostoma hubbsi. Next base: position 14,164,297 of record JAVLUX010000034.1, read on the forward strand.
ACCTTCGGTGCACCAACAAAACACACCAACACAACACTCATGTTGTCACGGCTTCCCTGTTCAATCATAGAAGAGAGGATTTAAAATATACAAATGAAGAAACACGGTGAAACGATGAAGGGTTACAGTTTGGGTTAAAAATGCTTGCTTACCATGAAAGTGTTTGACTTGTGGTTAATATAAAGGACTCTGGGAATCACATAAATTCACTGTAAACAAGTGAATAAAGTAGATAAATCTTTGTTGGCCAGAATGGAATGTCTAAAAATCTTAGTCCATCATGACCTAATGGAATAATCCAGGTTCAATAGAAGTTAACAATGTTTCTGAAAATATTTTAACACTTCTCAAAATAACATAAAAATATCTAATATTTTGTTTTGTACCATTGTTATGGCTAAGCATCTCTATTATAATTAACCTTAATCTAAAATTAGCTAAGTAACGTTAACTAACACATTTTTCTACTACAAAGTTGAACAGGGAAATAATGATGTGCCCTCCTCATTCAGTATATTTTTTATTTTTGAAAAAATAAACCAGTTCAACACAGGTAACCATTTTTGCTTCATTTCTTTCATGGCTCAAATGTATGCACTAGTTGATTTTGTGTTTTGACCATTTGTGAACTGCAATATACCCGTAATGTCTCGTTTACCATGCTTTGTGGGTGTGCTTTTTGCCGTGTCATCACCATTCATATCTATACAACCAATGTGTTAATGATTAAATTACTACTAGAGCGCAAAATTGTTTATAAAAGCACAAAGTTCTTCATAGATCTAGCTTCTTAATTTTGCTCTCAAACGCATCAGATTGATGCATTTAACTTTAAAATGTACAACGTTTTCTTACGGGGGACCATGCCCCCGGACCCACCTAGAGGGTCCGAGGTCCACCCACCAGTCTCACAAAATCCTGTGTGAAACACTGAAATTAAGCTCAAGAGTACCAAAAAAAATTATTGACATCCCTCCTTTTCTTTAAAAACAGCAAAAATGTTTGGTTTGGTTACAGTGAGGCAAATACAATGGTAGTGAATAAGGCCCATTTTCTGAAGGTTTGAAGGCAGAAATGTGAAGCTTATCATTTTATAAAAGCACTTACATACATTCTTTTTATTTTACTTATAACTATTTGAGCTGTAAAGTTGTTTAAATCGTTGTTACATTGTCTCATCATGGCAACAAAGTTAGTATTAGTTATTATAGTTAGTATATCGCCATGAAAATTTTACGGACTGGCCCCATTCACTTTAATTTCAAGAGCCACACTATAACTTCTTTTTTTACCCTTTTTTTAAAGAAAAGGAGGGACGAGTCAAAAGAAACTTTCTGTGGTACTCAACATTATGCCACAAATGCTGTCGATTGAGCTTAACTTGTATTGAAACCTGAATATTCCCATAAATAATTTGTTTGCATCACCCTAACATCCTGAATTTTGCTCATCTAGATGCCCAATATAAACACAAAATATAAATTGTAGGGGATAAATGCTTCAAAACTGATTGCAAATTTTTTTTTTGCCGTGCATTACACTTAATGCTAAGTGTAATAATTCCAGGGCTGCACAACAATCAAATTCAGAATCCTATCAAGAGTCCAGACTGTAAAATATTAGTGTAATCTGATATCACATTTAGCTCGAGTAAACATGCTTTTTAAATTAATTAAATATCTACATATTAATTTTCCAAACAGGCAGGTAAAGGACTGCATATACACTAACCTTGTACAAACAGGTATCTACAATTTCATTGCAGACCCTCTCCAGATCATCGGTAACCTCAAGCCGTGAACGAACAAAATCGCAGAGCTCCTCATTAGCCATCACATCCCAGATCCCATCGCAAGCAAGAACAATAAACTCGTCCTCTGCCTCCGAACGCTCGATAGCATACACCTCAGGCTCCGGCGAGACCAGCTGCTCAGTGGGACCCTTACCGTGCACACATTTATAATCAAAGTCCCCCAGAGCCCTGGAAACCGCCAGGGATCCATTCACACGCTGGATCATCACGGATCCTCCAGCGTTCTGGATTCGCTCCTTCTCTAGTGGGTTGCTGGGTTTGTGGTCCTGTGTGAAGAAGTGCACAGCCCCTGCACGGCTCAGCAGCCCCCGCGAGTCTCCACAGTTGATAAAGTAGATGTGGCGGGGCGAGATCATCACACCGACGGCTGTCGAGCCACTGCGGTCGGCACCACCGTGCTTATTCTCTGAGATCTGCCGCATGTGAGCATCAATCTGGAGGAAACCTGTGCGGATTCCGGATTTCACGCTGTCTACATTGGGCTCCACGTTCGGACTCCCACATCTCCCTCCTCCCAGGAAGTCAGGGTTGCTGGTGATGTGATCCAGGAGGTGCTCGCAGCAGTAACGCGCCACCTGCGATCCCGCGTGCCCATCATAAACTGCAAAAAAAGACCAGGGGTCGAGGTCATTGGGCAGACCGATGACAGCAGTGTGCGCATCCTCCATCTCCACGCGCCAGCCCTGCATGCTGCTCAGGCCGTAGCGCAGGTCGTTTCCATACCCGTGAGCATTGTGCTTCTCCATCTTTGGCTTATCAAGAAATGCACCCATCTCTGTGGCTTAAGAATCTAGAATAGAAACAGTTCAAGAATGAATAACATACAAAAGTAGGCCTAGGAAATTTAATGCGGTAATTTTTCCAATGAATAGTTTACTTTATGCATAGTGATATGGAGACTTCACCCACAAGAGGTGAGCCAGGTGTGGGAGAGAGACAAGCTGCTGCAGTATTTCCCTATATGCATATCCCCTTATATGCACCACCGCTGAAATTTCACATGGTTCATTAATATTCTTGTTGCAACGTAACGCTTGCTTGCCCCAGTCAGCTGCATGCTTTCTACATTGCACGCAGTAGTGATGTTTTGTTCATCCAATGAACAAATCGTTTTTGTTCACCTTCAAACATTGTTGTCACTCCCTTTCGAAGCCAATGAGCTCTAGTTTGACGTGCAAGACTGCCAGAGTATGTGAGCGGAGTGGAAGTGGAGAAGCATGATTTGGCCTGGAGTAGAGAGTGGGGGAGGGGATTCCCCCTTTTTTCACCAATTTGAAATGCCCAATTCCCAATGTACTCCAAGTCCTCGTGGTGGCGTACTGACTTGCCTCAATCCTGGTGGCGGACCGTCAATCCACGCATCTTATCACGTGGCTTGTTGAGCGCATTACCGCTGCATCCACGCACAACTAATCACGTGCCCCATTGAGAGCAAGAACCACATTATAGGGACCACAAGGTGGTTAACCCAACGTGACTCTACCCACCCTAGCCACCGGGCCAATTGGTTGCTTAGGAAGCCTGACTGGAATCACTCTGCACACCCTGGATTCGCGAAATACACGAAATAGCAAAATCTCTATCGATTGACACTTTTTAATAGTTGCCACTATTATTTATATATATATATATATATAGTCATATCACCCAGCCCTACCATCTATAATAATTCTAAGGTAATTTTAAGCTGTTCCTCCACCGACACATAAATATAAAAAACTTTAAAGTTTAATTCAGTAAAAAAAAAAAAAAAAAAATCACTGCAAAAAATCCTATTATCATCAAGTGTTTTTGTCTTGTTTTCTATTTAAAATAGTCTAAAAATACATTTACTTGAGAAGCAACAGATTAGATACTTAGACTTGCTTTAAGTGTATTTTTTTCACTTGGTTATACTTCTGCAAGTGCAGTAAAGACAAATGAATGCATCTTTTTAAATGATCTTTTAAATATTATGTTCAATATTCTCAGATAACAATTATTTATTCTGCAGTATAGCTGCTAAAGTAACTGTACAATTTTTTACAAATATTTTTTATGCAAAATGAGTTTTACATATTTATATTGGAAAACAAGCCAAAACTAAACAAATCAAAAGTGTATTTTGTTACAGTGTATAATGGGACAAAGACTACCCTCTCTCACCTTTTTGTTCACTTCAATCAATCTTTAACTAAAAAAAACAAACAAACTCTCTCTTATTAATAAAGATGCATATTGCCAATTTTCTTCAAGATAAGAAATGCACAGTGACACATATATTATGTTTTATAGTGACCCTGTATTATGATACAATAAGTCGCGAGCAATCACGTTATAATCTAGCTGCATTAATCATGCACGCTCGAGGGACAAGTGTCCCCACGACAGAGCACATCAGACGGATGCAGTTTCAGACTCTCCCCCTTAGATCGGGACATTCATGCAACTCATAGAAGAGGCACTGACCGCACAAATAAATTAAATTTTTGTAGTAGTTTTTGAGTTTGTAGTTATTTACTTGATCTACTTCCTTATTATTTGAACTTTAATAAATCTTTAACGCATTAAATATAACTGTACTAAAGATGTAACGCTGAGGTGTTTCCTTTAAAGAGCTCCAGGTCTGCATATTTCACAATGAGTGTGCTTCTGTATTTACTCATTTGGTATTTTTGTATAATTCCCTCATACTTCGCGATCTACATCACCTGAAGCTGTAAAAGTTTAGAGTGCATCTGGACTGTGAACTGTTTTCTCTTCCTCTCCTCAGTCAGGAACGAGCTGCAGCGCTGCTCTCGCTCGGCATCATTCAATTTTCGTATGATCTCATGTTACATTAAATTACATCAAACAACTATTTAACAACAAATATTTTTGTCAACAATAAAACGTTAACTATTCGTTTCAGCCCTAATTGGCAATGTACACAACTTCATCTTGCCAATAAAACATGATATTAAGTGAATCTGCCCGTTTGATCCTATTATGAAAAAAGTGCACTGGAAAATGTCAGAAGATTTTGCCCAACTTTTAATTACAGCATATCAACTGATTGTATGACATGTATACATATACTTGTATCAAGGATTTAACATTTGAACATGTTTATATTTAAGTAATTAAATAAATTATGACTAGGCCTACCTATTTCTTTCAAGTTCTTTGTAAAGTTCTTTGAGACAAAGTACATATTCAATATGATTTTATTTAATGTTTGTTTTAATCTACCATGATTAATCACAATTAATTACAGAAAACTGTGCAATTAAAGTAAAAAAAAAAAAAAAAATGTATTAAGATTTGCAGCCCTATACAAAAGATAAATGAACACTGAAATCCTTACCTGTCATTTCTGGTGTTCAATCAAGAAATAGATATTTTCATCACATATTGCATATAATTACAAGTAAGTTTAATTTCATATCACCTTTAGTTTCTTTGAGTGACATATAAACTACTTCAGTTTACAGTCATGAGAAACTCATCAGGCACATAACAGAACCTTGCAACATCTCTAGTGCAAGTCTCATTTGTAAACATTAAATGAATACTCTGCGTACAATACAGGTTAATCTCAATAGACAGCATTTGTGGAATAATGTTGATTACCACAAAAAAAGAAGTGAATGGGGTCAATCCGTAAACGTAAAAAATATTCACCGTTTCAAATATATAGCCACAAGACCTAAACAATATGCGTGTTAACATTAAATAGTTAGATTAGATATTAGTGCGATAAAAATCTAACCTTTTCTGTGTAAGTTATAGCCAATTTTATAACTTTGTAACTAGCTTTGTTATGCTAAGCAGCATTAAGGCGTGTCCAGCTTTTTTCACTTAATGGCTCGTTAGCAGAGTGTATACATTTGAAGTGAATGCTGACGCGGAAATGGTAGACCTCGTGTAACACCATCAATGTGTGAAGACTTGTGTAAAGATCAGCGAGTCTACCTGTGTGAGTCCACTGAGCAAGGACACTGACAAGGCACCACTCACCATAGCACTTAAGTATCTTTTGATTGTATTTTTTCTCCTATATTTTCCTTCTACATTCTAATATGTCTACTTCACGAATAACATATGCCCTCAAGCACATCCCGGTTATCTGTTACAAACAGTTTGCATGATTAAGATGCAAGACAGCGCAACCTACACAACCTATGGCCACTTTGCACTTCAGAGCCTGCTGTTGTCGTCGTCATCTATTGCCCTCCAGGTCAGCTGGCAAACTTTCTCGAGGAGTTGGATGTCCTGCTGTCCTACTTCCCGGAAGATGGTAGACCATTTGTGGTTCTTGGAGATTTCAACATACAACAAGACAAGCCCCAGGCCACTGAACTTCATGATCTTCTGGCCTCATTTGACTTGGAAAGACTAAGCACTACAGCAACTCACAGATCGGCAACCAGTTGGATCTCATTTTTACACGTAGCTGTACCAACTCAAATATTCTTGTTACTCATTAACATTACTCTGATCACTACTTTGTTCAATTCAACGTGACTCTCCCATCTATATTAAAACAGACTCCGCTTATGGTTTCCTTGCACGGTAACCTTCGTTCTCTTTCAACCTCACGCCTTTCTACTATTACCAGAATAAGATCAACACCACCACAGGCACCCGCAGCTTGTTTAGAACATTCAACAACACTTCTCTGTCCTCCCTCTCCACCGCCTGACACAACACTGACAGCAGATGTCTTTGCCACATTTTTTACTAATAAGGTTACAGCCATCAGTAATACATTCTCAGCACCACACCCTGTCAAACACCCACCTACTGTATGCAGCTCTTCTGTCTCTATGTTCTCTCCTCTGACTGACAGTGAGGTCTCTAAACTCCTCCTTTCCAACCACCCCACCACCTGTTCCCTTGGCCCCATACCTTCCCACTTTCTGCGGCCCAGATCTGTCCATCCTACCTTCACTCACACACATAATTAACACATCTATACTTACAGGTATTTTTCCCACTACATTTAAGCAGGCTTGAGTAACCCCGCTACTGAAAAAAATCTGCACTTTCTCTGATCTTTCTCTCAGGTAGGTCCTTCAAGGTAGCCTGGAGAGGTGAGGTGTCCAAATTACATCAGCTACTTACTGGGGTACCTCAGGGCTCAGTCCTTGGGCCACTTCTCTTCTCTATTTACACAACATCACTGGGCCCCATCATTCAGGCACATGGTTTCGCTTACCACTGCTATGCCGATGTCATACAGCTCTACTTGTCTTTCCAGCCCAACGACACCACGCTGGCTGCTTGAATCTCTGCCTATTTGGCAGACATCTCAGCACCTGCAACATAACCCAGACAAGACTGAACTATTTCCTGCTTTTGAACACAACATCACCGTGCAGCTGGGTTCAACTACAGTAATGCATTAAAAATGGTCAGAAATCTTGGGGTAACCATCAATAACCAACTAAATTTCACAAACCACATCTCAAAGACATATGTAGATTTACACTCTACAATATCATGAAGACACTGCCTCTCTGAACATGCCACACAACTTCTTGAGTCACTTGTCATAACTAGACTGGACTACTGTAACGCTCTCATTGCAGGCCTCCCTGCATGTGTAATTAGGATCCTGCAAATGATCCAGAAAGCAGCAGCACGTCTGGTCTTTAATGAACCAAAGTGAGTGCATGTTACTCCACTCCTTATTACTCGACACTGGCTGCTGGTTGTTGCACATATAAAATTTAAGGCTCTGATGCTGGCATACCGAACAGACACTGGGTCTGCTCCAGCATACCTAAAATCGTTTCTGCAGTGCTACGTTCCCATCAGTAGCCTGCACTTGGCTAAGGAACAGCATCTTGTTGTACCAACACAAAAAGGCACCAAAACACTTCCTGGACATTCGGTTTCATCATACCACGTTGGTGGAATGACCTTCTCTACTCCATCGGTGTCTTCAAAAAACAGCTAAAAACACATCTTTTCTACGAGCACTTAAACAGTCACTAAATAAAAAAAAATATTGTTGCACTTAAATACTACTATTCTGATGCTAATGAAACCTTGTAATATAGAAAAAACTTTGGATAAAAGTGTCTGCCAAATGAATGAATGTAAATGTTAACAAACCCTAAAATGACTGTGAAAATTAAGATAAAAAAAAATGTATAGATCAAATAATAAATGAGTTTTAACAGAAGAGTTAATGTAAGTGCTTTTATACAATTATAAGCTTCACATAATCCTCAAAACATTGGCCCCATTCACTTTCATTGCAAGTGTATCACTTGATTTTGTATTTTTTACAGAAAAGGATGGATGTGTCAAAATTATTATTATTATTATTATTTTAATTTTTTTTGGTAATCAACAATAAGCCACATATGCCAATTGTCAATTGAACTTGACCATTTAAGCTTTGAAGGTGTTTTCAAAGGTTTCCTTTTTCAGTGGCTTACCCAAAATTAAAGGCTTATAACTCGACAAAAAAGGCGGGTCATGTGTTTGGTATCATTGTAAATAAAACTTTTTTTTAAAAATTTATGAAACATATTATGATACATTCTGAGTCTCTAAGCCTAAGAAACGGCCGAGAATTTTTTTTTTTTTATTGACATACCTTTTTTCGTATTTTTCTGATATGACATTATATATCTCTGGGTCTAAATAAGGTGAAAAACTGCTTTTGTTTTGTTCCCAATCATGTCAACATTGATAACAATGTTGTGTTGATACGACAAAGCAATCAAAAGTTACAGCATTACAAAAAATTATTTATCATAGTGTCCAAAAACGTCTTCAAACAAATAAAACATAATAATTTCACACAAAAAACTAAATACGCATGCAAACACAACAATGATTAAAAGGTATGCATAGCATAGAGACATTAATTTAGTAATGAGATTTGACATAATGAGTGTCTTTTGACGAGTCTACATCACTGAGACTGTGTAATTTAAATGCCGCAATCTCCTGGTGGCCATATGTAATATTGTGCTTTGTGAAGATTACCTAATGATCTTTGCATCAGATTTCCTTGTGTGTGGGCTTGTTTGAAATATAATCACATCCTGTGAATAATGGTATGTGATATTATGTTCTGTTTATTTTTCTTTAGGTTACAAGTGAAAACACATATAAGCAACACCAACATAACTGTCAAAGAAATATACTTGGCAATTAATCGCTATATTTTTGTCTGCGAGTTAAACAAATATGCTGGTTGTATTCTACTCTTTGAGAGCTTTCCAACAACATATGCCAATTGGCTATTTGATCAGGTTGATGCTTATACTGATTGCAATAATATGCACAGGGCATTTTTTTTTTAGATATAAATTATCAAAATGGAACTCTTCTGATTTGTCTGCAAATTTAAAAGCACTTGTTCAGTTATGGTCATAATGCCTGCAAACACTGGAAAGTAGAGCTTCTAAACTTTGAATCAATACCTATTTTGTGTTGGTCAAGACTGTAGTTGTTAACATTTTGATTATTTGTTTTCTCGTGGAGGGCCCATCCGAGCTTAAAGCTAATTTTGAACCCGGAATATACCTTTTTAAGGCCAATCAAAAATTGTTACCATAAACAAATGACTGATTATTCAATTATGGTGACATTAAGGATTTAGGTTACATGATCTTGTAAAACCTTTAATAGGAAGGTTAGCACATAGCACAAAGTCTATTTTAGCAATTCATGACTGAAAGTTAAAAGTATTATCATGCCACTGGCCACTTTAGAAATTAACTGAAGCATCCGACAAGGCACTAAATAAATACAAGTGTAAACACGCACCATCACAAAGGCAGGCGCACACACACGCGAACACACACACACACTGGGTTCCCAACCATGTATGGCTGTCAGCTAATCTCTTCAATACATGGCTATGCATGCTGCACACTCTCTTACTAAAAATAGACAAGTTCAGATACATTCTGACTACTATTCGGTATCCACCACCCACATCAGTCACCATTCAAATGCAGCTTATTCGAAGCAAAAAAAAACAAAAACAAAACAACAAAATCTAGTGCATTTTATAAGATCCCAGCCTTGAGCCTGTACATGACAGATATTCTCCATGCATTAACCTGATCTAGCTGCAGATAGGACTGATTGCTGGAGTGCATTGGCATTTACAAGTGATAAATGACCAATGATCTTTGCCCTTGCTGGTGCTACAGAAGTGACATTTGACCTGAAGCGTGCTTAAAGTCTGCGAGTGTAGACCTGCCGTATGTTCACGCGCCCCTATTTCGCATTACGTCATAGTGTCGCGAGCCTGCTAGCGCGTTAGCTTCATGCTAACACTGACGTTCGCGCGCGTCTCTATTCGAATATCTCACTTCAGTCGAATAATTTACACTAAGTAAAATCGGTTAGTGGGTGGAATCGGGGAAAAGAGGGCGTTAAGGGTCTGTCAAATGTTTATTGCTGGGGGTCTGCAGTAGGGTAAGCTAACATAGGCTAAATGCTGAAGAAAGCCCATGTGAAGCCTCGGGCCCAGAGTGTCCGGCCTGCCACCCTCTGAGCACTATGCGCCGTGTACAGACGGCAGATCAGCCCGCTAAGCTCAAACAACACCCACAATACACCCTTAGCATGTACGCTAACATTATTCGCAAGAGTTTATCACAACAAAAACAGACACTTACCCTTTAAAATTTGGTCGTGGAGGGCTCTGTATCGGAAGAGTTAAAAATAGAGAGAAAGACAAACAGAAAGAAAGAAAGAAATATAAACCGAGCGCGGCGCTAGAGAGAGAGAGAGAGACAGGCTGGCTGTGGCGAATTGTTTTGCTTTGCATTCAGTCTGTAAAAGAGCGGACCTCTCTTATCTGTTTGAACCAGGGATGCATTATTCCCATTTATTCTGCGTCTTGAATATAGGTGTCAAATGAAAAGTGTCAGGTTTGACCGCTGTTTTGGTCTGCTGTTCTCCGGACCGAATCTCTGCACACCAGCAGCAGCGCAGGACCCGGATGTGGATTCAGAAGGGCTGCGCACTTAAAAGAATGACATCATCACCTCCACCATCATCATCATCCCTCTGTCTGTACATCATTCTGTCATCACCATCACGTCCTTGCCTCACCCCTCCATTATAAATCCTTCATTCAACATCCCTCTGTACATCACCATTTCATCACATTCCCTGCAAAACCAATCCTTCATATATTATCTCTCCACCAGACCACCACTGTCCATTTTTATCCCTAAAATGCGTGAGACCTAATGAACAAACTTCCAGAGCTCCCTTTAAACACACGCGCGCGCGGACACTTGAGCCATTTGAATAGCTTTGACTATGTTAAGAGATAATAAAACGACAACTGTGTGCAGTAAACTGAACTGTGTCAAAAGTGTTTATGGTGTTCAAAACTTTAGTCCTGAATAAATAGAGCTTAACACGATTATTTGTATCATAATTAGATAAATTATTCAAAAATAATATAATTAAAATATTTAAATAATAATAAAACATTTATGTATAGACACATTTACAATAATAATTACACATTTGTAATGTGGCTTTCATTTAAAAATCACAGAGAAAAGAAAATCAAATAAGAAATATATTAAATAATAAACATTAAATATATATATATATATATATATATATATATATATATATATATATATATATATATATATATATATATATATATATATTAATTCATATAATATATATAATTCATATAATATATAATATATAATTCATATAATATATATAATTTCTGTGTTTTGTATATATATATATATATATATATATATATATATATATATATATATATATATATATATACAAAACACAGAAATTAAACAAAATATCATAAAGATACTGAAAGCTGAATGTGATCCCATGTAAATGTATTATGGGTTTACATAGCACAAATAGCTGTACGTAACAATGGTATATTTGTATAAGGGCTGTTGTCACTTGCTTGACAGATACCTCAGAGATCAACTCACCATTTTCATCCCTTAAGTCTCATCTCTTAAATCATGTCAATGAAAGTATCTGACAAGCAAATAAATGTTAAAATATAGGAGTAAACTGAACAGAGAATATGTCAAATTTAAATGTTCACGCAGTTCAGGTCTTCAGTTCACAATAAATACAGCTTAATGTAGTTATTTTTATCATAATTTAGAAAAAATAATACATAGTATAAAAAACACATTTACGTTAATTTCACATTTGCATGAACACATAAAATAAGATACAAGGAAACAAAATAATTACTTCATTAATCAATATCTTTTATTTAATAATAAATCATATTAAAAATCAGGGAATAGAGACAATTCTGTATTTTGTTTTTATCAAATAAGATGAATCGTAAAGCGGTTTCTGCCAGGTCACTCGTAAAACTTGGTCAAAGTCTTTCTAGTAAATCAATCCACTGTTGGTCATCTTTGGAACGCTACCGGGAGACTATTTCCTGTCATAAAATTGCAGCTCCAATCTATTTGAATTGGGGGACACCAACATCTCAAGATTACGATCAAATAACATATTTCAAATCAACAATAAAATCTGATAATATTGGAATCATAAATTGTGCTTCTTGACCTCATATTTCGCTAAACCACGCAATTGCCCCGGCTTGTATAGCTAATGCGCATGCGAGTTTTGAGTTGATTGACAGGTGATGTCTGAATCTAAAAGGTGAATGGCTCTTTTAACTGTAAGGTGGGAACTTCCTTTCTACATCCGTTGACCGTTGGCCGCTAAGAGTTGCTTGGTCGAGCGTTCCAATTTCTCCCATTCATTTTAATAGAAGTTACCCATCTCTGCTAAATAATCTCTGCTAACGTTCAACAACTAGCGTCCAACAGTAACTCACCGTTTGTAGATATAAAAATGGGGCGAGTCGTAAACTAAAACCTACCTGTCGCAAAATTGTCAGTTACTTATCTTATAAAACAGCAATTTTATTGTAATAAACTCCACATATAGTTCATGCTAAAAGGATTTTTTAATGTAAATCATGTTGAAGATTAGCGGACAAACGACCAATTTATTAAGTGATTAGCTGTATCCAGACAAAACCAGTTTATTCAGAACAGTGAAGCATCTCCTCCATAGACAACCATTAAAAAACGTCCTCTTCTCTCCTTGCCAGATTGTCTATTTGACAGTCCCGTTATGCTAATTTATGCTAAGCTTGTAGGCTCTTTTAGTAGAAGGGCTGTGTTGTAAAAACACAGCCATGTCAAACCCTTAGCCTGCGCGGGGAGCACCAATTGCAGTACAGACACTGCTCCCTGACGTAGTATCGCAAGTTTCTGTGGTATTTGCTTAGTGCAAAAATAATGGATTTGTGTTGGTTATAAAACAATTCAGTTTCAGTGGTGTATAGGAGGTCAATCATACTCAAAAACAGGAGGAAACTGTTTCAGACTTTTTAAAGCTACACTATGTAACTTTTGGCCCTCTAGCGGTTAATAAATAAAACTGCATGTGTCTTGCAGAAGAACATTGTTTTGGTTGTGGTTCAACTCTGCACAGATGAATGTGGTTTGAGGCACCAGTGTACACATGAATACAGGACATCTTATCTATTAAGACAAATAAATAACGAAAGAATGAAAAGACAGATATCTGAAAACATGTCATCTGAGCAGATAAGTGCTATATCTTATGCTGTTGTTTTGACTTATTGAAAACATTGATTTTCTGAAATAAATTACGTTACAAAAGTTAGGCAACATTCATTAACATTAGACACATTAATTGCTAGTCTGATAAGGTCAAACGTTGTAACGTTTTTGTAACTGCAGGATATTCTTTATATCCTGCATTTCTAAATTGTCATTGTTACCAACCAGTGGTCAACATCATTTCAAGACTCACATGTCCTTGGCAAGCCTAGGACTAAATAATTTATTTATATAAATTATTGCCGTTATAAAGAAAATACACATGTGTGCTAGCAAGTGAAAAGTTCTGCACCAATTACAGAATAATTATTGTATTTAACTACATACACACAGTGAGTGTGTGTGTGTGATTTACACAATTATACATAAACCATGCCAATAAAATATCTTACCTGTTGAGTAAGAAAAAAAAAACATCTCTGGGTCGCTTTTAAATGCTTTCAGATCTCTGAGTTGTCGCCACCTCGGAAAAGCCAAGCCGATGTTAATTCAAGTTTTAGTACGGACTGTCGCTTTCCTTTTTGCTTGTAGACTTTGCTCTGTATGGGGTTTCTGTGTTTTTACAAAGTGATTCCCTTGAGGTTTGCCATTTTGAATGATCCATGGTAAATTTTTCTCATTCGTTGTGACAACAAACTTTCAGGTTCACGCTACTCGGCATACACACGCTACAGTAGCTGGATCTTATTTTCTCTGTGTACAAATATGACCTGACATGCATGGGCGAATGACGTATGAATGCAATTTCCCATTAAATCCGTCCCAACAGCTCTAAAATATAAATCGTTATTATAGGTTTATCAAAGTGTATTTGGAAAAAGACGTGGTTTGGAAGATTTTTTATTTTTTTGCAATCTTGAAAAACAAAACAATAAAGTTACATAGTGTAGCTTTAACTGTTTAGTTGTTTCCTGCATTGTGAAGGGTCCTTGGGCGTCTTGCAAAATATGTTGCAATAATATAGTTAGCAAAAAATTACAAATAAAATCTTATAATTTACTTGTGCACATGTTGTTACAAACCTTTATGACTTCCTTTCTTCCCAGGAAAACAAAGGGATATATTAGGCAGAATGAAAAAAGATGTATTGAAAGTGAATAGTGACTGAGGCTATCAGTTTGGAACAACATGAGGGTGTATAATTTATTTAAAAAAAAAATATTTTTAAGTGAACTGTTCCTTTAACACAAAGGCAGACAGTTCAATCCCAAGTGGTGGTGATGCCATACTATCACTAATATCACAATCCTGCCATTGCTGTACTTCAATTCACTGGATTTTAAGGAGTCTGGAGTCAAAGTTGCGAGGGAAAGTGGTTTGGATTACCGGAGCCTCCAGTGGCATCAGGGAAGAGTTGCCCTATCAGCTCGCGGCTCTTGGTCCTCGGCTAGTGCTGTCTTCCCGCAGGGAGAATGAGCTGGAGAGGGAAAAGCGCTCATGCTTAGGTATGATCTATTCTGAAGAAGGCTTTTGAAACTGGAGTAAACACTAAAACGCTTGGGGTACCTTAATTGCATGTACCATCCCTCATATTGCTGTTAAATAATGTGTGAATGTGTGTACATAGAAGTATGTACTAAAAGCATGATACTTATTGTGACCCACTGAGCTCTCTCTCTCTCTCTCTCTCTCACTCTCTCTCTCTCATTAGAGCACTCTGCTACAGTTCTGGAGCACTTTGGTGATGTAAATGCGATCTGTATTTTATAGCAGACCGTCATAGTATTTCTCTCCTGTTTCTCTCATGAGCTTCAACATGAGTTTTTCTGATCGATTAATAATTAGTAAAAGTATAGTGAAAATGGATTAGAGGAAAAGTGGCTACAGAACTCCAGTGATTTAATCCTCTTAATGACTTCTGAAGCAATCTAATACATTTTGGATGAGAACAGACCAAAATATACCTCCTTTTTCACTGTACATCTTGCCATTGCCGTCTCTAGGCACGATCAGGATTTCAATCTCGATTACTCTTCCTAGTGCTTGGCATGCGCAGTGCGCTTGAGGGTGCTCGGAAATGTAATCGAACTTGAAATCATGATCACCAAGCAAGGAGACTTGTGATGTCAAGATTTATAGTGAAAAAGGAGGTACATTTTGGTCTATTCTCACCCCAAACCGATTGAATCACTTCAGAAGACATTGATTAAACCACTGGAGAATCTGGATTACTTTTATGCTTCCTTTATATGGTTTTTGGCGTTTCTAAATTTTGTTCACCATTCATTCGCATTGTAAGGACCTACAGAGCTAAAATATTCTTCTAAAAATCTTTGTTTGTATTCAGCAGAATAAAGAAAGTCATGCACATGTAGGATGGCATGAGCGTGGATAAATGATGACTTTTGAGTGGACCATTTCTTTAAGGGGCTGTTCAGAATAGGCACATTCTTATGTTTAAATAAAAGGCTAGATGCAGCACAACACATAACTTAATGCAGGTGTCTCAAGACATGTTTTTAAAAGTTGACATGGAAAGTATGAAGTATGGAAAAGATCACAGATAAACACACAAAGAACCCCATAAAGGTGCACACAGTAATTTTTGTAGATACACTTGTGGCCAAAAGTTTGGAATAATGTATAAGTTTTGCTGTTTCGGAAGGAAATTGGTACTTAAATTCACCAAAGTGTCATTCAACTGATCACAAAGTATAGTCAGGACATTACTGATGTAAAAAATAGCACCATAACTATTTGAAAAAAGTCATTTTTGATAAAATCTTGACAGGCCCCATTTCCAACACCCATTAATCCAACACCTAATCCTTTTGTTTTTTTGATTTTCCCCCCAATTTTGTATGCCCAATGCACTCTTTGTCCTCATGGTGGCGTAGTGACTTGCCTCAATCTGGATGGCAGAGGACGAATCTCAGTTTCCTCTGCGTCTGAGAATGTCAATCCGCGTATCTTATCACATGGCTTGTTGAGTGTGTTACCATGTAGACCTAGAGCGTGTGGAGGCTTCACTCTATTCTCTGTGGCATCCATGCACAACTGACCCCACCGAGAGTGAGGACAACATAATAGCAACCACGAGGAGGTTAACCCATCATGGCTCTACCCACCCTTGCAACCGGGCCAATTGGTGGCTTAGGAAGCCTGATTGGAGTCACTCAGCATGCCCTGGATTTGAACTCACGACTCCAGGTGTGGTAGTTAGTGTCTTTACTTGCTGAGCTACCCAGGCCCCCCAACACCTTATCCTTGAGTAATCATGCTAATTTACTAATAGAAAATATGTAGTAGAAAATCACTTGCCATTATATCAAATACAGTTGACAGCTATTTGGTTCGTTAAATGAAGCTTAATATTATCTTTGTGTTTGTTTTTGAGTTGGCATAGTATGCAATAGACAGGCATGTCTTTTAGGTCAAAATGGCACACAAAAAAAAAGAAACCGCTTTCTCTAGAAACTCATCAGTCAATCTTTGTTTTGAGGAATGAAAGCTATACAATGCTTGAAATTGCCAAAAAACTGAAGATTTCATACAAAGTGTACACTACAGTCTTCAAAGACAAAGGACAACTGGCTCTAACAAGGACAGAAAGAGATGTGGAATGCCAGACTAGAGTCCATAGTTTGAGAAATAGATGCCTCACATTCGGAATTCTACCCGCTCAGCACCACTTTCATGTACAACAATAAAGAGAAGACTCAGGGGTGCAGGCCTTATGGGAAGAATTGCAAAGAAAAAGCCACTTTTGAAACAGAAAAACAAAAAGAAAAGGTTAGATTGTGCAAAGAAACACAGACATTGGACAACAGATAATTGGAAAAGAGTGTTATGGATCTTAAACCCATTGAGCGTTTGTGGGATTAGCTAGACCGTAAGGTGTGTGTGAGAAGTTCCCAAAAAGACTGCCACATCTATGGCAAGTGCTACAGGAAGCAGAAAGGTCACCTGAGTATCTGGACAAACTGACAACTAGAATTCCAAGGATCTGCAAAGCTATCATTGCTGCATGTGGAGGATTTTTTGATGAGAACTCTTTGAAGAAGTTTAAGAAGTTCTGAACATTGTTTTCAAATGTAATAGTTATTTTTCACGTTATTAATGTCCTGACTATACATTGTGATCAGTTGAATGCCACTTTGGTGAATAAAAGTAGCAATTTCTTTCCATAAGAGCAAGATTTGTACATTATTTCAAACTTTTGGCCGCCAGTGTATGTAATCTTGAACTTTCACTGAAACCTAGGAGTATGGATGTAACATTATTCAAACACAATAGCTATCAGTTACCAATGCAATTCACTTTTGACAGTCAGTAATGATCTATTTAATTAATGAGTCAAAATGTCCAATAATAGGGTGGTTACTGAGATTAAGCAAGTAGATTTCAGCTGGTCATGTGATGCTAACATGGCTGCCCCCATGAGGGGACCCTCTGCATGTAGAATAAAACAGCTTTTATATGATATGAATATGTGAATTTTGATATGAATAAACACTCAATCTCACATGAGTGGCCAAGATTGTATACATGTTTCAAAATTACTTAATTTCTGTATTAGTAAAACTGATTGAGTGCACCTTAAACCCTTGTATTATTAGACCAGATCGTTTTAAGCAAGTATTTAATTTAGATTTATTCGTTAACATTTTTTTAAATTGTGCACTGGTTTTAATCAGCTATTTATGTCTCTATCTGCATTTTCAGATAGATGTACTGATAAATAACAGTGGTCAGAGCCAGCGTTTGCTGTGTATGGACACTGAAGTGGATGTGTATCAGGCACTTATGGAGCTCAACTACCTGGGCACCTTATTGGTCACTAAGCAGGTGCTTCCCCACATGGCTCATCATGGTACTGGTATCATAGCAACCGTCAGTAGTGTTGTAGGATTTGTAGGTGCACCGCTGGCAACTGGGTATTCAGCAAGAAAGCATGCAGTGCAGGTCAGAGCAAATGGCACAAAGTAGATTCTCAGACAATCTACCTACCCTTTAAGTATATGAAGAAGGATTGTCTGTAAAATGCAAATTATGGTCATACAGACTTAAAAAAATGACATGTATGGACTGATTATTAATGTTTCTGCAGGGTTTTGTTCAGAATGCATTCACTGAGGAGCTGAGCAAGGTACCTTAACATCAAGTCAAGTCAAGTCAATTTTATTTGTATAGCGCCTTTCACAACACACATCGTTTCAAAGCAGCTTTACAGAAGTTCAGCATTAACAGACGATAAAAATGTAATGTCTATAAAGTCGATAAATCATCATCCTTGTGCAGGGCTCCAAACTGCAACTAAAAATGGTCGCATTTGCGACCAAATAAATTTATTTGCGAGTGTAATTTCTGTCAAGGTCGCCATTGGCGACAGTAAAAATGTACTCCCTTTGATTTTAAAATTTGCATTACATTTCCCGAAATACATTACAAAAGTTTATATCAAAGAAATAGCGGGGAAAACGGAGTTCATTGCAGGAACTAACCATTTCAAAAAAGAGACTGTGAGAAAACACGGTGACAGTAACAAGCATAAAAAAAAATGCACGTGATCACATAATTGCGAAGAATGCTCCACAGACTACACTGTTAGCACGTGCAGTTTTTCTTGCATGCGAGCTGCGGGACGAAAAGGAATGGAAGGAGTTAAAAATGAAAATATTTGGCGCCTGTTTTTCCCCCTATAGGAGCCAGAGGCTCCTTAATTGATTTTATCATCAGCTCAAATTATCATTGAATAAGAACACTGTGTATTTCATTAAGGTCTTGCATTTTCATTTGCCTCTGGTTCTGACACTTTCTACTTGTTTCTCATTAGCCTGTGTCTTCAGCTGGCGATCAAACACATGCTCTGTCAACAGAGCGCTGTGCCCAACTCATTTTGGTAGGTCTGACCAATCATGTGAAAGAGATGTGGATTGCTCAACAGCCCTTTCTACTGTTCTGCTATATGTGGCAGTACACTCCCAGTCTGGCCTGGTACATCACAAACATTCTTGGCAGAAAACATGTGCTGAACTTCAAAGCAGGACTGGTGAGTACTTGCAACATGGTGTACAGAATGAAAGAAGAACATGTCTTTGCCATATGAGCCGCCTCCTTGGGTAATGAAAGAAAAAACAAAAAACAGGCAGTTCTCCAGTCTTTAGCCACTACCTCTACATCTTAGGGGTTGAAGCTTTAAAGTATGTTATCAAAATAAAGAAATGATCAAATGTAAACTAACATCCAGACAAGCAGATTATCCCCAAACTCGTTTCAATGGCATTTACGTTTTCTTTCATTTAGTTTTTTCTTAATGCTGACTCTACATACTTCAAGCCAAATGTCAAGATTAACTGAACATTTAACTTCATCATATTCTAAAGAAGCACTGATTTGCGAATTCCTGAACATTCATTAGCAGGATTTGACTTTCAAAAATGAGCATCAGAATATTTCAACATAATAAATATGAACACACATTATGCTTGCTGTAATAATGACAAAGATAATTGTAAACATTTTTTTTTTTTTGCTGTTGATGTATTCTGTATGTTTTCAGTATTTAAAATGTTGTCCATCACTTATAAATAGAAATTCATAACCTTCCATTTTATGTGAACAAAAGGAGACCGTTAAGGATTTATGCAAAATATCTGTATTTCTCCTACACAAACATACATACAATTACACAGCCATACAAAGGCCAAGCCCAAGTAGGACGAACAAAATTACAAGAGGCAACTTACCTTAAGATCTTTTACACCAAGTGGTCAAATTTATATATAAAAAGTAAAACAAAAATTATTCATTACCATTCAAAACTGTAACCAAGGCACATCGTTCAGATTTGACAAACTGTTTCATAAAAAGGGCAAGGGTTTTCTTGCTCTCCTTTTTGAGGTCTATTGATGGAGCACACAGATGCTTAACATAAGAGAGTACAAACAAAATAACAATATGAAACGGAAGCTCATTGTGAGGAGAGAGTCAGTCAAAGACATCCAGTGGTTCTTCCATTTGTTGGTCCATTGTTGAGGAAATAGGGTACAATTTCCAAAGAAAATAATAAATCCGAGTTCTGTGTCTAAATGAGTCTACGGTATGAATGTGTGTAGAGTCTTTCGCTAATCATCAAATAGATCCGTTGGATTTCAGGTGTGGCAAGTAATTTCATCCCAAATTTCAGGTGTGTCAAGTAATTTCATCCCAAATGCTGACCTCTGTATCTTTATAAATGTGAAAGTATTTTAGTAGTTCTGCGATTTTAAACACTTCGTACTTGCAATAAAGTAATTCACTGTACCCTGTACAAAAAAGATTAAACATCTGACCTATTCCAATTGAAGTAATAACTTGAGGTGTAGAATTCCTGTGCTAATTAGCATCTATTTTTGTGCTAAACTCAGGGGGGGGTGTGGTTGAACAAATTAGACCAAAAGTGAAGATCATAAACAGCGTAAGTGTATGGGCAGTGATGAGTAGATGGGGTATCCCAGTGGTGGATCAGCTGCTTGAACGGTCAGGTTTCTCAGCATCACAGGATGGGCCTGAATGCTGTACCGCTCCTCATCGTCATTAGTGGCATAAAGCAGCTCCCAGGACAGGTTGGCCCACTGGCCCCTCACACCCTCTTCATTCAGAACTCCCACCTGAACAAGATTCTCCTGCAGAGACAACACACGGCTCGTATATGTCCCCTATGAAAAAAGAGAGAAAAATTTATACGTTTTTTTTGAAAATTATATTATGACAAGAGTAATATATTAATAAATCAAATTTTGGGGGGCCTGGGTACCTCAGCGAGTAAAGACACGGACTACCACCCCTGGAGTTGCGAGTTCGAATCCAGGGTGTAAATTAAATTTAATAAATACAATTTTTGGGGGCCTGGGTAGCTCGGTGAGTAAAGACGCTGACTACCAAACCAGGAGTCACAAGTTCGAATCCAGGGCGTGCTGAGTGGCTCCAGCCAGGTCTCTTAAGAAACCAAATTGGCCCGTTTGCTATGGAGGGGAGAGCCATTTGGGGTAACCTCCTTGTGGTAATGTGGTTCGCTCTCTGTGGAGCATGTAGTGAGTTGTGCTAAGTCTCCGTGTTTCCACAATGAGCCACGTGATAAGATTTTTGGAGGCAACTGAGATTTGGCCTCCGCCACCTGGATTGAGGCAAGTCACTATGCCACCATGAGGATTTAGAGCACTTTGGGTATTCAAAAATGGGGAGAAAAAAATTATAAAACTATATAAATAAATTAAATTTTTACTCTCAAGGAAAAAGACAACAAATGAAGACATCTATAACCAACGTTTCCAACGACAATTAGTCGTCACTGAAATTGAAAATGCATGATGTGACAATCATAATGGATTTGATGTTTAATATACCATTGTGTGGAGTGAGATTACAGACCAATGAGATTTCAGTGTGGGCAAAGCTATCCAACATAACAGTACAGAAATGTTAACTACCTGACAGTTTGGTTAGGACAAAACATTGAACTTTACATTGACCAGATAAACAGTCGTGTTTGGTTAGGACATGGTGTCGCAGTTAATTTTTTGGTAGCCATGGCTATATCACAAGCAATATGGAAGTTGTTACCATGGTGAGGTCATGTCCGAGAGAGAATAGGAAGGGCTTCTCCTGTATAACATTGTCTTGCCAGCTGCGGTCAGTTACCAGGCCAATAAACCAGTTGTCATGGTAATCCTGTAAAGTTGTGTAGAGTTCATCCAGACTCTCTACTGGACCAAGAGAGGCCTGGTCTACCAACAGTTTTACACTGTACCTACAAACAAAGAGCAATTTTACATAAAATAATAAACATTTCTAAGCCTTCACAATTTGTTGTGTAAGGAAGGGGAAACTAGCTGATATCTCACTGAGCCCCCCTACAATACTTCATATATGGAAATGTGTTCTGAATCTTTCTTGTGTGCAAGTCCCTACTGTTACCTGAAAGCCCTGAGTGTGAGCTGATGCAGCTCTTTATTGGCTCGGAGCCACTCAAGTCCCTCGGTCCAGGGGCCATCCCCACAGTACAGCCTGAACAGCAGATTGGGGCTGAACACCTGAGCATCTGCCCCCAGGGCCACACAACATGACAGCACCACCTGGGTATATAGTTCCCTCAGGGCACGGTCCTCCTGCAAACCCTGTGTCACCTGCTCAATGTCTTTTTCCCCAAACCCCTCCACCACCAGCTGGGACAAACAGAAGCAGAACCAG
Organism: Moxostoma hubbsi; assembly: GCA_032164185.1. Taxonomy (NCBI): domain Eukaryota; kingdom Metazoa; phylum Chordata; class Actinopteri; order Cypriniformes; family Catostomidae; genus Moxostoma; species Moxostoma hubbsi. The sequence goes on from JAVLUX010000034.1 coordinate 14,186,908, forward strand.
GCCTCTGGGAAGCAGGGTCGCAGAACCTGGAGCCTGGAGGAAGATAAGGGGCCGGTCCGCCAGTCCATGGGCAGAGAAAAGTGATCTGAGTGAGGGCTTGTGAAGTGGAGAGGATGGGAATTGCACGGGATGGTGGTCGAAGTGAGAGCAGGGAAGTTATCTTTCCCTTTATCCACGATTGGCAGTCCAAGCCCCAAACCTAGACCCAGTGGCCTGAGGGTGGGGAGAGAGGACAGGGCCATGCTCTCATACAGGCTGTGGATTTCTACAGAACCTGGCAGAGACACTCCCAACCCTAACTGTGGATGCCCTTCATCTGTCCGCATCATCATTCTCATCGGCCGCTGCACAGGCACTGGGCCAAAAAGATCGTCCTCATCTGACCAATCAGCAAAGGATGAGAGGCTGGAACTGTCCTGCACCCTCAAATGAGAGGAAGAGGAGGATTCAGGACGCACTTGAGAGTCCATGCCAACTTTAACCACAGACGGACCTGGCTCTGTGGGAAAGGGATGCTGGGAACTTTGTGACTTACGTCCAGAGGTCTGTAGAGACTGACTTTTAATTTGGTAAGCACCACAAGTAACTTCCTGTACACAGTAGCGCAACAAAATCCAGACAAGTGTTTTAAGAAAGTCAGAGTTTAGCTGACGTAGGTGGTCAGGCGAGTCAATGATGCCTGTTAGAACATTCTGGGCATCAGAGTAGACCCTGACGGGTAACACTGAACAGGGTGTTAGGACATTACCCCAGTTAGGGTTCAATAGTTGGAAACACTGGCCAGGACGTTCCACGTGATCGAATGCTCCTTCAAAAACTTCATCCACTCGCCGAGCCTCCACTGTGTGGCACGATGTTTCCTGTAGTTCCAAACCCTGCAGTGAAACAAGATTCATCCATTCAAAATAACAAACAACAGAAGAACAAAAATAACAACCTGGTAGCATGTACAAACCCAAATGTAATATATGTACTACACTCACTGAGCACTTTATTAGTAACACTATACTAATACTGGATATGGCCTCCCTTTGCTCTCAAAACAGGCTCAACTCTTCGTGGCATGAATTTCACAAGATTTTGGAAACATTCCTTTGATATTCTGGCCCGTTTTGACATGATTACATCGCGTAATTTCTGCAGATTTGTCAGCTGCACATTAATGCTTTGAATCTCCCGTTCTACCACATCCCAAAAGTTTCTATTGGATTCAGATGCAGTGACCGAGAAGGCCACTGAAGAAAACTGAACTTATTATCATGTTCTTGAAATCAATCTGAGATGACTTTTTCTTTGTGACATGGTGCATAATCATGCTGAATGTAGCCATTAGAAGATGGGTAAATTGTGGCCATGAAGGGATGCACATGATCAGCAACAATCCTCAAATATGCTGTGGTATTCAAGCAATGATTGATTGCTTTTAACAGGCCTGAAGTATCCCTAGAAAACTTTCCCACACCATTAAACCCCCACCACCAGTCTGGACTGTCGACACAAGGCTGGTTGGGTCCATTGATTCATGCTGTTGGCTGCAAATTCTGACACTACCATATATGTTCCTCAGCAGAAATCGAGATTCATCAGACCAGGCTACAGTTTTCCAGTCTTCAACTGTCCAGTTTTGGTGAGCCTGTACCCACAGCAGCCTCAGCTTTCTGTTCTTGGCTGACAGAAGTGGAACCCAACATGACAATCGCATGAATAAGTAGGCATACAGGTGTTCCTAATAAAGTGCTCAGTAAGTGTATATAGCAATGTATTTGCTTATTTCAATCCAAAGGCAAGAAAGCAGGTGTACCTTAATATTGACAGTGCAGTAGCCATAGCCTCTCTCTAGAATGGAAATCCACAGAAGACGACCCTGGAAGCGGCCAAGATAATGAGACCCAGGACAACAAGAACCTACAGCCAGTCAAACACATCAAACAGTTAATATCAACTTCAGTCCAGAGTGCAGCATAAATATAAAGTACATTTAATTAAAACATCAGCAAAATTAAGCTGATCTAAGCTGATCTTACTCACCAAATGCACCATTAGCGAGAGCTGGTCTGATAGCCAATGCCAGTCTTTTGCAGAGCTGCTGATAATATACAGAGTCTGGGCAAGGGCAGGAAGTGCCCGGGGTGCCCGGCCACGAGCGCAGTGGCCTTGGAAAGCCAACCAGGAACACAGGTAGTGTGAAGAGAGGAAGGAGAGGGGCAGAGAGAAGCGCAGAGAGAGCCACCACGGCCAGCAGCAGAGGACACAGAGCCACATTGAGTGCCAGCAGAGTGCCTGCTGACTGACGACGCTGTTTACTCTCCGTCCAGGAAGTGATCAACACCGTAAGAGCGAAACCCATCTTACACACAAACTGAGACACACGATTCACAATCAGAGAGACCTGGCAAAGGATGGGAAAGAAAACAGTGCAGCTCAATGTAGGTATGTTACTTGTAACAGTAATGCATTAAGTGGTATTTTTATAGTTTCACAAATATAGTATTTTTCATATTTAAGACCTAGCCTCTAACAAAACCTGCCTCTTTACTATCATGGAACCTCAGAAACTAGTAACTGATTTGAAATGGTCTGCTCCATTATTAGCCACCCACCCACACCACACAAATAGGACTCTTATTGAGAGACGTGACTAACGCTCACAGTTGATTCCAATAAAGTTTGGAGTGAGCACGTTAATTCCAATCAAATATAGCATTTGCACATGTAACTAAGCTAATGATGCAATACTCTAAGCATGCAAAATACATAGCACATACACACACTGAGGGATATAGTCAATTTTTAATAGATGAAACCATTTTTTCTGATACCTTTCACACTCGCTATGTCTCTGTGGCAATGCGCTCAACCACGTGATAAGATGCGGGTTGACAGTGTCAGATGCAGAGGCAACTGGGATTCGTCCTCCGCCACCCGGATTGAGGCAAGTCGTGACCACAAGGACTTAAGCACATTGGGCATTCCAAATTGGGGGAACCCCCCCCCCCATAAAAAAAAAATACCGGTACTTGTGACACAGCTTTTCTGAAGAACCCTAATGCAGCACTACGACTCACCAAAATCAGCTGCACTTCAGTGCCCAACTCATGCCAGCGTGTTACCCTGTGTCCCCCGGCAAATCTGATGATCACCACCACCACCATCTGAAGCAGAGCAGCCTCAGAGCTTTGCCACACCTATCATACAAATACAAGAGGTCAGAGGTCAAGGGCTTTTGGTAAAATAGTGATGTTTATGTTCTCAATGCTTTAAGCTGGTTTACTGGAAAACTGTCATACCACCCTGAATGCTCGCGTGAAGCCAATAGCGAGAGAGGCCGTGTGCAGCTTCTCAAGAGACTCATCCACAGACAAGAATGCAATCATCGCAAACGGACTCACTGCAAAGCCAGACATAGACACACGCTTGATAAAAATTACACACATCAAGACATTGGTGGATCGATATGGGGTTTTATGGCTGATACCTAGAGAACAGGTTAGCTAACAATGATAATAATAAATACATTTAATGGCAGCAAAAGAGATGAGACTTATTTATTATAAATTCACACAAAATTTAAACAGAACATTTTTATTATTCATAGACAAGCCTGTTGGTAAACTTTTTAACAAATAATATTTTGTGTATTTTACTAACACAAGGGATAGCTGACACTTATTTTTATAGGTCAAGTGGACATAGTTATTGGAAGATACAGTGCAAACACTTCCTCACCCATGTTCAGCAGGATTCTCCAGATGATTCCTGCAACACGTAGGCCACGTGTTTTCCTTCTGAAAGCCTGGGCTGTAGTGACTCGTTTGGGGTAAAGTGGGTTAAGCATAGTGCCACCTAGCACACATGCTCCTTGGAGCTCTCTCAGCAGACGAGTGATCAGAAACAGAGCAATAAGGAGCCAGCCTATAACCTCCTGTGGGCATAGTGGTACCCCAGTAGATCCCCACTGCTGTATAGAGTTCACACCTACTGTCAGGTTTCCTGAGTTGGGGTATAGCTGATGAAGGAGTCCTGCCTCAGTCAAGGCCCCTATTATGAGCAGCAGGGAAAGAGGAAGACCGCACCAGCCCAGACCCAAAGTTGGAGAGCCCCCCTTCACCAGCACCAGCAGCTGGGTCAGGTCCTGGCTGAGGAGGTAACCCATGGCAACAGTGAAGAGGACCACACCCAGGGAGGAGGGAATGAAGAAGGTACATATGGCAACACACGCAGATGAAAAAAACATCACCAACAGCCTGATGGAGAAAAGAGAATCAGAGATATATATATATATATATATATATATATATATATATGAAGTAATATATGGTCAATACAGTGAGACTCATCTATCAACAAGAACAACAATATTTAAAGGTGATATGGGTAATTTGTTTAGATGTAAAAATATTTTTTCCTATGCCAGTTTAATATGCAATTATAAATAAGCAGCGATGCACCAATATGGATTTCTGGGCCGATATCGATAATTCACAGCTCACTGCCGATACCAATGACCGATATTTTATTTTATTAAATCCTTTAATCTGAAACTGCTAGCTAATACATAAAAAATATGCAATTTAAAAGCTATAAACTAAGAAATAAATTAAAATACACTTGAGTAAATTGTATGGGGCCCATTTACATGAGTGTTTACGGTAATCCTGAACACTTGCTGACAGAGTGAGAATAATTTACTTCAAACATCTGTAATAATGCATTAAACCAAAATGAGGCTATAAACTGCATGTCCCGAACATTAAAAAACAAAACACACAATACAAAACCTAATCACGGTATACATGAGGTAAGATATATGACAGCAAGTCACACAGCAAGCCAGACAGCAAGTGCAGTGGTGGTTTGTGTTTATGTTTGTGCAATCATTGTGCTTCTGGTCATCTTATTCACAGACGCTTGTTATAGCGCTTCACTCATCTGTGACAGTTCCACTGTATAACTTATGAAATGTGAACACAACAATCATAAAAGGAATAGGTAACATCATACAGATCGATTAGACATAATGTTATAAAAGTATCAACTCAAACTACAACAAGCACATTCATTTCACTCACAAACAAGGTGTTTTAGCTATCTTGAGTCACTCTTGAGAGAATTATTTCAAGATCTATATACACTGTGTTGGGTTGTATTTGGGCTTGTGTTAATTGCAATGCTGTAACTAACAAAGTGCTAGTTTCCACATTCTGTTTATGTTTCATGAATAGGCAAAAATTATTGCCTCAAGTAATGTGACATACATGTTTTTTTGATTATTGCTTCATGAAACAAACAGAATATGGGAAATGGCTTGTTGTAACTTATAGCAGATTACTAAAACTAGCCTCAAATCAACATAACAAGGTGCAGAGATGTTGAAATAATCCTCACAGAGCAACATAAGCTTTGCACTCACTCACACAGACACAATGTGTGCACAAACACGGTCACTTGCAGCTGCCCAAGTCCCTGCTTGAAGGAAGCCGCAGGCAGTGAGAGATTCTCAGCCGCAAGCAAATAAACTGTAACAAATGATCTGCGAAAATATCTGCGGTAATTTCATAATCGGTGCAATAATATTTAGATTTTCCCAGTTACCAGCCGCCAATATATCATGCATCCCTATAAATAGCCCTAAGTTATAAGTGGCTCTGTGGCGCTATCAAAATATCACTGTATTTGTTTAAACATGCCGACCAGCCTGGCCTACCTACATTGGTTCAAACAATGGTGTGAGTTTGGGGCCAGTGAGTGATGGGTACATGCTTACCTGATGTTGGTTGACATGGCTGACCCTCCCAAGCCATGCACCAAGGTCTGTTCCATTGACCACAGCAGAAGTGCATCCAGCGGTGAGAGCATTCCCAAAGCCCAAAACACTGGCAGGGCCACAAACAACACATGAAGCACCTGGGCTGCTACCTGCAATTCCACCACACCAAATCCTGAAAGCCTGAAGAGGAGAGACACACTGAGAGCTGGGAGATGAGCTGTATCTGCATTTCAGCTGAATGCTGAATCCTGGCATTCATACACAAACATTAAAGATGCTGTAAAGCCAAGCACACACTATACAACTTGTAGTCGGCACCCTGCGACTGATCGCAGACTGGTGTATTAAACACAAGTCCATTCATCCCCGACTAAGGCCATGTGTACACCTGGTATTAAGATGCATTTTGGGAGATCGATCACAAGTGTAAAAATGAGAAACATCACCGTTACACCTAGTTGTCTCTTTTGACCACTTGTGTTCAGATTTCAAGGAGAGATTATATAATTTCATAAGGACATTCAGCAATCATTACATCGGTGTATTACTGAATGATAATAAAGCGCAAAAAAGTAAAAGAAGAAAAAGAAAACGCTAAAAAACGGTGCACAGTTTCTCTAAATTTTATGCCAACATGATGTTTAGAGCAGAATTCTGAGTTATTTTAGTGTTTGCTTCTTAGCAAAGGGACACTTTTGTACTGTATGTCTCCTGCTTTCCAATACCTTGCTCTCCTCTTGCACTCTCTATATATTTAATTGCCTTTGGCTCATTGTCGTCTCTCGTTCGTCGGTACAGTGCACACACATGACGATAAGATGTCTTGATGTTAAGCTGATGTGAAATCTGTCATTGCGTCTGTGACTAGTTGGGGTGTGTCAAAAATCAAAGAAGCTTGAGTCATGAAGTTTGCACTAGGGTTACGCGATACACTGAGGCTAACATTCTGCCTTACATCTCCTTCTGCGTTTCATAGACAAATTTAACTGTTCAAAAGGGAGATCTGCTCTTATCCAGACCAGACACACCAATCGATCTCACAAAACTCTCTCATTTACTAGATAGTACCTCACATACACGGTCAGAAATCAGTGGTAAATTAAGAGATTTGTAGTCTTTTTACCTCAAAGCCAGGTCCACAGCGATGAATGAGAGTATGTAGAGCGGTCTGGTGAGCGGTGATATTTCATAAGTGTCCTGTGGTTGAAAAGTGGCTGTTTCGGCAGCAGTGTTGACAATGAGTGAGTACTCCCCAATACAGACAGTCACCCAGCTCAGGGCAAACAAAGGCACAACCGCACCACGTCCCGCTCCTGTGTGCCCATACAGGCTGCTTAGTCTGTCTGGCAGCAGATACCAGGTGGACAATCCACACAGTGCTCCGGCAAGCAATGTATGCAGCACTACATTACCCATAAACCTCTTTCCTGGCACCACAAACTGTACTGTCTCAGGGGCCACGCAGTGTGTAAACTCCACCTCTTCCTCATCTGTAAGGATGTTATTGGCAGCTGGCAGCCTTTGCACCATCCCTGTTCTACGTGCCATATACCTTGCCAGTCCCTGAATGGTGGCAGCAAAACCCAACATGAGCATACCGGAAACAACACCTGCTTGAGTGTCATCCAGCACCCTCAGCTGGTACAGGAGGGTCCCAATTCCTCCCAACAGCCATGGGGTCAGGAATAACACCAGCTGGTGCACATAGACATACGGTGGAGCACAGTAGCCAAGTTTCAGCCTCAGCCCCCCCAAGACAGTCTGCGGGAAGCGTTTCCAGAAGAACTCCTGCTTGTAGTCGTTGAGCAGGGGCACATCAGGCCCCATGGTGATGAACACAGCACGGTGGGGACTGAGTCAGTCATCTCCCCCCAGATGCTTCAAAACACATGGACATACCCCATCCTGCTGACAATGAGTCACTGAAAACATGCACAAACACATTAAATCAGTGTAATTTCATCTGGCATGGATAGACATGATCAGTTTACCATTGAAACCAAAGCACATTTCAATAATAAACACTCTTGTTTGCTTAAATATGTAAATTCACAATGAAATCGAAGCATTTGTGTATTCAAACATTTGATTCACACTTTACCTGTCTGTTGAAGTCATCATGAGCAAAATAGCATGCAGACAGATGATCACATCCAAAATAAACAGAATGTCTAGAAGGTGATCTATAGAGGCAAATCAACATAAAACAATCTATTTCACCAACTGATCCTATGGATTATGCTCTCTTATCCTCCGGTGTTATGATTCTTATGCAGTAATGTTGTGGATGAGTATCTTGTTATCTGTTCACATGCTAACACTGCATCTATGACAACCAGCAACAAACATGAACCTAACAACGAATTTAAAGACCATTACAATGTTCAAACACACAGATCTGATATCATATTACATTATAATATCGTCTTGGTTCCCCCCAAACATAGCAGATAAAGAGGAGAGGCGAGGAAACGGGTTAGCTCGGCTAGCGTTAGCAGCTCGTGTTTGGGTACAACAAAAACGGATTATTTTTTACATTGTTAAAATATTGAATACAAAACCGTTTCAGTGTTTAACATCACCAACCTATAGTGGTCACGCCGGTGAAGCGCTGAAGGTTAGGTAGATGGGTTTGTTTGGGGTTAAAGTGGATCCGCTCTCCATCATAGCTTCTGCTGATGCTGCAGTTGAGCAATGCGGCCTGTAGGGCGGCACAAGATGACACATATAGATAGATAGATAGATAGATAGATCGATAGATCCTGTCAATGTACGTGAGTGGTTACCAGACCTTTGAAGCTCCAAAATCAAATAAAGGCAGCATAAATTTATCAATACGAATCCAGTGATTAAATCCATGTCTTCAGAAACAATATAATAGGTGTGGGTGAGAAACAGATCAGTATTTAAGTACTTTTTTACTATAAATCTCCACTTTCGCATTCACTTTCTGAAAGTGAAAGTAAAAGTGGAGATCTATTGTGAAGAAGGATTTAAATATTGATTTGTTTCTCTTCCAAAGCAATTGCATCACTTCAGAAGACATATTGTTTACCACTGGAGTTGTATAGATTACGTCTATGCTGCCTTTATGTGATGTTTGGAGTGTCAAACATCTGGCCACCATTTGCTTGCATTGTATGGACCTACACAGCTGAGATATTCTTCTAAAAAAAGAAAGTCCTACACATCTGGGATGGCATGAGGATGAGAAAATTACAAGAGAGTTTTTATTTTTGGTTGAACTATCCCTTTAACCAATTAACTTTTCTCTTTTTTTTACTGTAGAATATTTACATTATTTTAACGTTAACATTACAGACTTTTTTTACAGTGTAGATAGACAGTCAGACAGACAGACAAGTAGACAGAGAGATGATAGATAGATAGATAGATAGATAGATAGAATACAAATCATATACTATTTCTATAAACATATGCACTATTTATATAAATTAATTATATAAAATACATAATTATAAGTAAAACCCTTAGTTAATGATAAGTCTGTCACTAAAGATTTCAAGCAACTACTGATATATCTGCTTAAATTATTATGGTTTTGTATCATGATCTATCCCGCGACCCTGTACACAGGATAAGCGGTTGACGATGGATGGATGGATCATGATCTATATTGATATCTTGGCACAATTGCCAACAGTATGTATAATTATGGACAGAATAAAATCATATCATCAGAATCTTTAAAGCAAATGAAACACAGGCATAAGTTTATGCCAAAATAAATGACGCATTTTTAATTCAGACTCAAGTAATAACAGTTTTCAATTGACATTTCATTATATTTACAGACTCATATTTAAGTTTTCTTGTCAGTCAACAGCAACAGCTGAAAAGAAAGCAACCAGTAAAGAGGAAATGTTGCAAGACAGATAGTATATCTCCATCTTCTGTTAAGCAGAGCTCGGACCACACGTTGTGCTCTGTTTCATTTCCACTGCCGTTCCAGCATTCAATTCAAAAGCATTCATTCCTTTCTCATTTTCTTCACATTTTAATATATCTTCTTTTCATTCTGTCAGTTTTGGTTCTCTCCCTCTGTCTCTCCACCTCACCAACCCCCCACCATTATACTCCAGAGGAAAACAGGAAGAGAATTACCCCGAGCTCTGATGACAGTTGTTTACTGAACACATTATGTGTGTGATTGCCTTTGAATTTCTCCAAACAGTGAATTTTCAGCTGTGCTTTTAAACTGCCCTCATAATACAGCCCACTGCAAATAAACATCAGGGTAAAACCTCTGTTCTATTTTCAGTGTCACAGACTGACACAAACCATTATTTGCCATAGCTGAAACGAGAACTATTGCATCTCAGAAATTCAGAGTGTGTTAGAATGGCCTTTTATTTCCTAGAGTGGGGCTGATTGCAAAACTCTGAACTGTGTGTGTAAGATGTGTTTGTCCTAAAAGGAAAAATAGACAAATGTTCAAGAGCAGATAGCTGATGGTGTATCTTACAAATGAGCAGGCATTGGTCTTCATCCGTTGTCATGTATAATTGTACACAAGGTTTATTAACAACATTACTACTACTACAATTAATAATTCTGGCATTACACCCAGCATGTTGGTATTACTCACTACTAAACCATTTAGCAGTTTTTATATTTTGTACTATTTTCAAGTTTCTTGACTTTTATATCCATATTTAGATATAGAATTGCATTTTCTCATTAACTGCCTTTAACTTCATTTTTAAACCTTTATTTTAGCATATTTAGCCTCATTTTAGTTAAAATTTTCTTTATTTAATTCTATAGACCTTGCAATTACTGCTGCATGCTGGATTATTGTGTATATGATAAATAAACTTTGACTTGATATTTATTGCTATTATAGCTCTTGATTAATACATTGATTGACAGACTAATCTGCTTCAGTTGAGAATCAGGGAAACTCACAACAACAAGGCCTAATGGGACTTCTTGGCCACATCCTATTCAAGGAAGTTTTTAAAGGAAGTGTTTTTGACTAAGCCAAACCATTGCCTTTATAGTTAAATTCTTTACAGTAACATGTTTGAATTTTTAAAACAGAAGAGACTTTATATCAAATAAATGTAAGGAAAACAAAACCCCATAAAGAGAGAGCTACAGTATAAACCAGGGAGCGATGTATGTAGTTTGGATTAATCATTACAACTGTTGCAAAGACGTTGTCCAAATCTCACTGAGCTTAAAGAAAAAAAAATCCAAGAGACTAGGAGAAAATATGCATTTAATATTTTTATGATATTGACATCATTCTTCATAAATAACAAAAAATATTGTGAAAATGAGTCTTATTTAAGATCCATAGATTGATGAAAATGTAAGTGAGCCTCAGATAACAAGAACACACAAGACCAACACAAAGTGTGTCTCTGTTGTTCTGCAGTTACAGAGGAGGAGGAGGTCTAGGTCCACTGTGACATCTGTACCTGTGGAGATTATCAGTAAAAACAATCAATCTCCTATCAGTCTCAACTTTCACATTCTTCTTCTTTAGTTTTTGGTGATTCGCATTCATTCATGCATATCGCTACCTACTAGGCAGGGAGGAGAATGTATGGTACAAAAGGACTTAAATATCTGTTTCTCACTCACACCGATCATAACACTTCAGAAGATATAGATTTAACCACTGGAGTTGTATGGATTACTTTTATGCTGCTTTTATGTGCTTTTTGGAGCTTCAACATTTTGGCACCCATTTACTTGCATTGTGGGGTCATAAAGAGCTGAAATATCTTCGTTTGTGTTGAAGCAGAAGAAAGAAAGTATTTTAATTTTGGGGTGAATTATCCCTTTAAGATTGATCTTCGCTAAAATTACTGAAATTTTCAAATCTGTTAATTAGAAGGAGGTGTCCACATACTTATGGCCATGTAGTGTATGTGTATAAGTGTGTATATACACCTGGTCTCAGAATCAGAGTTAGGGTAGGTTGAGAGAACTTTGTGCCCAGTCTGCTGCAGTGCTGTCGCGTAGTGGCTAAAAGATCCTCTGATCTGCCTGAAATTGATGTCACTCTGAATGCCCCGCAAGAGAGAGACACCTGCTCTCTGCTTTTTATCTAAAAGCACATATAATCAGGCCATAAATAAACTAAATATACATCTATTGCTGTGTGCATGTTTTTTCATATGTATGTACACATACATCTGCACGTATCATGTGTGTCTTCTTGCTGATCTGGTATGAGTGTATGTATTCCCATAGTCAGGCTGGGACCTCTCAGAATAGCTGGTCGGGTCATTGATGGTACCAAACCAGGTAATGTCAGGTCAGCACCTGAACTAGGTGCAGAACCCTATACATGAACACATAAGCTTATTATGTCTGTTTGAAATTCAGGATTCATACATTTATCACCTGGCTGTGTGTGAGCTACCTGTGCTTCATTACATAAGAGTTCTACTCTGGTTCTTTCCTCCAGTGTGACTGTGATTCTATCCAGAACCTGCAGCCTAGACAGACGCAGAACCGCTGATGGCCTGTGGAGGGACCGCCGTGCCACCTGCAAAACAAACACACACACATGCTGTGTCCCAAATCACTCACTCCTTCACTTTCACTGCATAGTGGGTGGGGGCGATTTCAGCAAAGCTCTGATATGAAGTATCCCTAATTAAAATGTCAGTTCTATCATATAGAGGGGAAAACATATTTACACCAAGCCAGCAAACCCATGAAATGTGTGCTATTTGTGTATGTGTGTCTTTGTCAGACTCACTGGGTTGCCGACTACTGACAGTTCAATGAGGGAAGGGAGTGCCTCCAGTTTCTCCAACTCTGAAATATCCTGCAACACAACATATGGAAATTGTCTATAAATGTTGACTAATTATGGCAAATGTATTCTTTGATATGTTGAAAACTTTTTTTCTCAACTGAAAAGACATTTATAATTTCAATACTGTCAAAACAATTAATATAATGGGCAAGAACAAAAAACATAGGTATACTTTTTAAGATTTCCATCTGTAAAATTAGAGCATTCTGGGGGAAAAAAGTGTTCATCCATCATTGTTAATCCACCATCAACTCCAAAATGTGAATATTTGTGTTAATTGTTTTGAGAAGCCAAATGAGCAAATTCTTAAAGGGATAGTTCACCCAAAAATGAAAATTCTCTCATCATTTACTCACCCTCATGCCAGTCCAGAGGTGTATGACTTTCTTTCCTCTGCAAAACACAAAGATGTTTAGAAAAATATCACAGCTCTGTAGGTCCATACAATGCAAGTGAATGGTGACCAGAACTTTCAAGCTCCAAAATGACATAAAGGCAGCCTAAAAGTAAATGGTTTAAGTCATGTCTTCAGAAGCGATATGATAGGTGAGTGTGAGAAACAAATCAATATTTTTTACTACAAATCTCTACTTTCCCTTTCATGTGAAAGTGCTGATTTACAGTACAAAAATGCTTAAATATTGATTTGTTTATCACACAAAGTGATGCATCACTTCAGAAGACATATATTAAACTACTTAAGTTTTATGGATTACTTTTATGCTGCCTTTGTGATTTTTGGAGATTTAAAGGTCTCGTCACAATTCACTTGCATTGTATGGAATTAAAGAGCTGAATTATCCTTCTAAAAACCTTTGTTTGTGTTCAGCAGAAGAAAGAAAGTCATACACATCTGGGATGGCATAAAATTGAGCAAATGGTGAAAGAATTTTAATTTTTGGGTGAACCATCCATTTAAATTCAGAATTTTACCCAACAAAAAAATCTTATACTAGATTCAACACAACTGTTCTGTGTGTTTCCTTTATTTACAACAAACTAGAGAGAGAGAGAGAGAGAGAGAGAGAGAGAGAGAGAGAGACACAGAAATAAAGGAATGGAGAGGTGAATAAAAAAGATGTTTCTCATGAATGTACATAGACACAAGCATACACACACCTCTGAACTTCAATCAATGTAAATACTGGTTAATTGTCTCCATGGGCTGGTTTGCTGGTGCTGCAGTAATGACTGTCTGTAATTACTCCATATTCAGGGCCAGGCAAAAGGCAGTGCTCTCACAGGGCATAACAACACTAATACAAACACACTTAGTGGCTAAATTACTGTAATTTAGTAATTACAGTAAAACTCCATGCACACACATACAGATAGATGGGAATGGAGAGGAGAATAATAAAAGCAAGCCTCAAATGGTCACACACACACCATACATGGCTTTGAGAATGACAATGGCGTTCTTGAGCTTTTTTTGGTAGTTATATGCTGCTAATTAAATCATGTGTAACCCTTACATATAACACTTTAATATGTCCTGATAATACAATAAACTACCCCTTACTGGCTGACTGATAATTGTAAACCAAATGCTTGAAGAATAGATTTTTTATATATATATATATATATATATATATATATATATATATATATATATATATATATATATATATATATATATATATATATATATATATATACTGTATATATATATATATATATATATATATACATATATATATATATATATATATATATATATATATATATCTAAGTCCCTCATTTCATCTGTTGTTGATAGTTCAATTGGAAACATCTTAGTTTCAGATCATGCCCTGGTGAGTTTAGAAGTGTTGCCACAAACGGAGAAAAATAAATCATACAGTTGGCGCTTTAATGTGTTCCTATTGCCAAATCATGATTTCCAACAAATGTTAAAGATTGAAATCAATGTTTATATGGAGACCAACTGGTCTTTGGTATCTTCTGTGGGTGTGGCTTGGGAGGCACTTAAGGTGGTTCTTAGGGGTCGGATCATACAGTATGCCTAATTCTTCAAGAGAACCAAGGCAAAAAGAACTTGTGGAAATGGAAGGGAATATTAAAAGTACAGAGTCAGGGCTGAAGAGCCGAATGTCATTTGATGGCCTCAGAGAATTGACCCGATTGAAATACAGATATAATACTATTTTGTCGCGGAAAGTGGAGTTTTGGTTATTCAGGACAAGACTTTGGATCAGGGGACAAAACAGGGAAACATTTGGCTAGATATATAAAGCAGAGAGAGTCTTTTTCTACTATTCCCTCAGTGAAATCTGCTGGTGGTGACATTTTTACCTCCCAGCCATATTACTAATAGATATTATTAATGCTTTTAAAGAATTATATCTTGATCTTTATAGTTCCACATCTTCGTCTACTGATGAAGATATTAGAAACTTTGTGGAACCATTAGAACTCCCTAAACTGATGACTGAGCAAAAAAATTCTCTTGATTCTGAGATAACCTCGGAGGAGCTTGATAAGGTAATTAAGTCCTTACCGACAGGCAAGGCTCCTGGGCCAGATGGTTTTGAGGCTGAATTTTTTATATCTTATGCTACAGAATTGGCTCCACTTTTGTTAGAAGTTTGTAGGGAATCATTAAAGAATGGAAAGCCATGACACAAGGCCGGATCAGTCTGATTCTTAAAAAGGACAAAGATTCAAGCGAGTGTATAAGTTACCGTCCAATTTCCCTGATCCAGCTAGATGTAAACATTTTATCAAACATTTTGGCTAACCGATTAAGTAAAGTTATCAAACGTTATTTCTTATACATATAGATCAGGTGGGGTTTATTCGGGGCCGTAGCTCTTCTGATAACAATAGACTTTTCATCAATATCATGTGGTCAGTGGCAAATGATCAGTCTCCGGTCACTGCCATCTCATTTGATGCCAAAAAGGCGTTTGATATGGTAGAATGGTATTATCTTTTTAAGATTTTGGAAATGTATGGGTTCGGGAGTACAATAATTAGTTGGATTAAGTTACTTTATAGACACCCTGTATCAGCGGTACAAACATATGTATTAATTTCTTTTACTCTTGAATAGGGGCACTCAGCAGTGTTGCACTCTTTCCCCATTATTGCTTTGTCTTGCCCTGGAACCATTAGCAGCTGCGATAAGAAAGGAGAATGATTTTCCATGGGTGATGGCGGGAGGTATGGCGCATAAGCTTCTGCTTTACGCAGATGATTTTTTGTTATTTGTCTCTGAACCTAATAGATCTATGCCTTGCCTCCACAGAATTATTAATTCCTTAAAGTCAATTTGTCTAAATCCGAAGCTTTGGCTCTGAAAGCACACTGTCCAGTAACGGCTTTCCAGCCGGGTGCTTTCCAGTGGCCCAAACAGGGCATTAAGTATTTGGGGATTTTATTCCCAGCAGATCTGACTGATTTAGTTAGTGTAAATTAATAAAAAGTTTTTTGAGCAATGTGGGCAGGTGGGCTTCATAACATTTATCGATATTGGGAAGGTTAATGTTATTAAAATGTAAAAAACTACCTGCAACAATCTCTCCCTGTAGATGTCCCCCTCTCTTATTTCAAGCAATTTGATAGCATAGCAAAGTCCTTCATTTGGAATGGTAAGTGTCCCAGATTGCATTTCAATAAGTTACAAAGGCTGATTGACAAAGGTGGGCTAGGCCTACCCAAGATTTTGTTTTATTACTATGCGGTCAGTCTCAGACATTTGGCTCATTGGTCACTTCCACCTGAGAGAGCCCCTCCCTGTATTTCACCATTGCAAAACCTCTCTATCAAACTAATCTGAGAGGTTAATTTACACACTATTATTTCGCATTTACACTCAGTATGGACAAAAGGGTCCAGAATGTTTAAATTGGACATTTATTTAAATGTTGCCTCGAGCAAATGGCAGAAACCAAGATTGTGTATTGGTAAGTACCCTTGCTGGTCAGATTGGATTGTGAGGGGGGTTGCTACACTCGGTGACCTATATGAGAGTGGAGTGTTGAGATCGTTTGAAAATTTGGTTCAACATTTTGGGATCCCCAGATCTCAGTTTTATAGGTATTTACAACTGCGCCAACTGGTTATACTGTTTTTGGAGTAGCACACACACCCCTAAAGTGGCAGATACTCTAGGAGAGGTGATTACTGCTTTTGGAAAAGGTTATAAGACAGTGTATTACTCCCTGTTAATTCAGAGTCTGAGGGACGGAGCTTTATCTTCTCTCAAGAGCGTATGGGAGAAAGATTTCAACTTGGTATTGGAGGAGAGAGTGTGGGCTAGGATTCTTAAAAACATTAATTCTGCATCTAGAGATGCAAGGGTGTCTTATGCAATTCAAAATTTTGCAAAGATTTTATTGGACCCCCTCTAGATTGTATAGGCTTATGTTAAAACACACCCACCTGATGGCGATGCAAATCGGAGGATGGAGACATGGCCCATGTTTTTTGGTGGTGAATTGAGATCCAGAAATTCTGGTTGAAGGTTCAGAATTTTGTGTGTGACGTGGTAGGCACTCGGGTTTCGTTTTGCCCCAGACTTTGTGTTTTGGGTGATGGTGCAGTCATCGATATGGGAGATAGTCAAATAGGGGGTCAGCTGGAATGCCCCTATATTTGGAGTAGTGAGCAAAGATAGGGAGGGTGGTGGCTTATGAGGAGGTGTCATTAGGAAGATGGGGTGACTTGGATTTGTTTGTCCGGAAATGGGGCAGGTATTTGGAGATTTTGGAGGGCTCTCGGATGGGGCGTGGAGAGGGTAGTGTAGTATAGTTTTAAGTGAGTATGATTATTATATATATATTTATATATATATATATATATATAAACAAGGTTGTGGGGTTTAAAAATGTTTAATTACAAAAAAAATAAAAAATGCTTGCCTATATTTAATCAAGAAATATCCCATGTCTCTCATACCAAATGTTTTTGTTTTTAGAGAGGTTTTGTATTATGGATGTGACTGGATAATGATTTTAATAATGACCTTATGGTCTCTTGCTCACAGAAAAATTTTGTATGGGTTCAGTAGACTTGGAATAGAGCAAACGAGTTATATGGTCTGCTTATATGGTGCTTGTCCTTTTTGGAAAAAAATTGCAGTCAGGCTTTCTGTTCCAGAGCAGTGTTCAATGGAAGAAGAAAAACAAACTGGAGGGACACAAGGGTGAGTAGTTGATGACAGAATGTCAATTTCTGGGTGAATTTTCCTTTACTTATATATTGGTTTGAATTTAACACCATGAAGTTTGAGCTGAAAAAGCGAAATGTTTAAGATTGAAAGATTGAAAACAAGGCTACCAGGTTGTTAATGTTTTAATTAAGCAATATCACATGAGCAAGAGTGCGATAAGGCCCTACATCAGCATTACTGGTGATTCGGTCGCAGGCACGAGTGCCATAGGTAATTACAGCAGTGCTGACATAGGGCCAAATCATACAATTGCGAGTGTGATATTGCTTATATACAACAGTTAAATGAAAAAGCCTCCGTTATTAATTCAAAAAGTTCACTTCAGAAATAGTAATGTGCTGTTTCTAACAAGTCATTGGATAAACAAGGATAGATGGCTGGATGTGTGTGTGTGTGTGCATGTGAGAGAGAGAGAGAGAGAGAGAGAGAGAGAGAGAGAGAGCGCGCCTGTTGCCACATCCATTCAGAGATGCTGTCAGCATTCTCAGTGGAAAATAGACATCCAAGTGGGGTAATTCCTCTCTATTTCGCTGTAGCCGGTTTGCAAGAGTCATTCACTATAGAAACAGCGATGTCCTTCGCCATTTTAAACAGTATGTGTCCAATGTGGAAACTCCGATAAAAGGTAAGCACTTGAGTTCTGTAATAAATCAGTCTGTTGCGTCTCTCAGCATGAGCCTTAATCCTGAAGTTGTCCGGTTAAAGCCGTTTAAAGCTATTTCCTAGCTTTGGTAATGTATTAGTAATACCAGCGATCACGGAGCGCTGTTCTATGTAAACAATGACTAACGGATTCACTTCACGAACTGGCTCATAGTACACACAAAAAAATTATCTTTTGCCACCACCTGCTGGCTAACATATGTCATATAAAAAATAAAGACAGTAACTTCTAACACATCTGCACTGCTATTACTCTTTAGTTTAGAACAGCATGAATGAGGAGTGATACACACACACAGTGAAGTGTCCGAGTGCTGATGTTGTCAGACCATCAGTGCTCATGGAACACCTCTCGTCCAATCAGATTCGAGGACCGGAACTAACTGTGGTATATTGGTCTTTATTTCACAAAGAAGCAAAAAAATACTAGCCCAGTGTGTGCTTGTTCAGATGATTATTATTTACCTGTACTTTGTGTAGGTGTTTGTTGTGTACCTGTATTTTGTTCATGTCTAAGAACAGTCTCCGGAGACCTGTGAGAGACTGCAGGTGATTCAATTCACGGATGCGATTCTCTGCCAGGTGCAAATCCAACAAAACTAACTGACCATAGAATGAGTTCTCGTTCAAAGATTTGATTCGATTTCGATCTAGAACCAATTCACGTAGTTTCTGCAAACCCTCCAATCCTTCCACCTGACTGATATCATTCCCTAGAGAGAGAGGGAGAAACTGCGAGTGAAGAAAGTACAGTATGTTTGTGTGTGTACAGTATATGTGTCCATATGCTACCTTGTAGGAACAGTGCTTTGAGGTTAGTCAGTCGGCTGATCTGTAAATGTATCAGGTTGGAGATGCCATTATGGCCTAGATACAGAACCTCCAAACTGGACATCAGAGGCTCCAGATTATCATTAGATACTCCCTCCCTACAAACAAAGGGTGCAGAAGAAGATTTTGAAAGGGAGTGAGAAAGAAAGCAAATTAGAGTTGTGTGTAGGCTTTTACACACTGCAGTTTAATACAGTTGTCACTCCATTCTGAATAGAGTTCAGATATTTACAGGTGTGACAACTGAATTCTACAATCAAATTCACTACAAATAAAATCAGTTAGTGACAATTGCATTTACATTAAAGTCAACATGAAATTTGCATCAAATTTGCCCCTCTTTACTTTCACATTCCTGGTCTTATTGTGACCATATTCATTGGTGCATATTATTGCAAAGAAAAAAATTATTGTAATCTTCATTAAAATGTTATAACTTCCTCCACTTCTGAAATGACTTTCCTTTTCGTGACTTCACCAAGCCCTATTATTTATCAACCCCTCCTATCCAACCTCCTGCCTCATAGAATATGATGCCAAAATGTTGCTATGGTTATTATTGTCGAGCATTACGAGTTTGGGGTAGTAGGAATGATTTCTGTATTCCCTAACTTGGGGGATTCACTCCCACAAACAATTGCCTCTGACACTCCCAAAGCTCTACAGTGTGTATGTTGTCTATAAGACTGCTAGTCATTCTCAGAGCTCATACAGACATTCTGTCTGTCTGAAAGATCATTTCTTATTATATGTAATCGTGATGCTCCCTAGTGGTTGGACAAGGAACTATATCACTCCAATGGATCTTGGCTGAGTGATGTGTTTTGTGGTACCTGCTGGGCCTGCTGTTCTGCTGCCCATAGCCACTGGAACTGACTTTATGATAGAGAATCTGTTTGCTGCTCATGTGACTCTGAACTTTTTGACGTGGCAGAATTGACTCGATGTGATTATAGTTCAGAGACAAAACCTGCAGAGACAACATACAGACACAAACACATACCTATTAGAGTTTACAAATGACATGTTTTTATAACTCAATCATTTCTCCAACAAAACAATCTAATTCAATTGTGATCAAATAGAGACTTTTGTAAAAGCCTCCTGCTAATCATATTTTCCTCCTGTAAAAATGACTCACGTTTTCTCTAGAGCTATAGAAAAGATTTTAGTAATATCTGAAACTGAGCTCAGATTTTCCAAAATACCAAAGTCTGCAAACAAATGTCTGAGATTTTAATTTGAACTCAAATATTTCTTAAATCCAAATGATCTGAGCTACGATTTTCACATTGATAAATTGTATACATTTTTCATATAATTTTTTTCATTAGGGATTTTAGGAGAAACAGCTGATACAAATATTTGTATTTGTTTTGTCCAGAGATCACACTTTGTAATCTTGTATTCATTAATTACTAATAACTTTCTTAACATATACACACCTTGATGTTGGGTAGGAAGATAAGACCGCTGAATGAGGTGAGGTTATTGTGTTCTAGATTAACACTGCGCAAACTAATAAACAAATCAGCAGGAGCTAGATCCACCATCCTAAAACAAACAAACAGAAAAGATGACAAGAGGCTGAGAGAGAGAGAGAGAGAGAGAGAACACATTCAGTTCTATTTTGCTTTGTCATTTTTACTGTATTGTCACAGATAGCATTAAGCGAACCTGATTGAGTTGGACTGCAGACTGAGCTCTGATAGCTCTCTGTAGTTGGAGTGCCCCAGTTTCTCGGCTACCATATCTCCAGTAAGTCGCCCTCCAAATAAGTCTTTAGCAGTTTCTGACTCGTACATCTCCTACACAGCACACACACACACACATCTCAATTTATAACAAATGTAACTATTTACTAGCAAAAATGACCACGGAGAACAGAAGCAATAAGTACATTGCTTTATATTAAAATTACAAAAACAAAATAGAACATTGTTTTATTTATTTATTTTTTGCATAAAAGTTGGATAAATTATTTACCCAAAAATATGAATTCTGTCATCATTTACCCATTTATTTCAAACCCATGCGAGTTATTTTGCAGAATTGAATGGCTACTCTCTACTCTACTATATAATGAAAGTTCAATGACACAGGGCTATTGAGCTCCAAAAATGAAATAAATAAATAAAAATAAAATATGACATTTGTATTATATTCCAAGTCTTCTGAAGATATAAAATCCCTATTCACTTTCACTGTATGGAAAAGAGTGGTCAGCAAATTCTTCAATAGTTCTTCTTATGTGGTCCACAGAAAAAAGAAAATCATATGGATTTGTAATGACATGAATGTGTGTAAACAATGAAAAAATGTTTTCTTTTTTTTCTTTTTTTTTGGTGACCTATACCTTTAAAGAATATCTAAGTGTACATATTTATGAAACAAATGCGACACATATAGAAGCATCAGACATTTTTACCACTGCTACTCCATCCAGTGCTTTGAGAGCTGGCAGGTGAAAAACCATGTAGATCCTGTAGTTCTCCAGTTTGTTCACCAGGGGGTTCCCATACATATCCAAAATAATTAAACTGGACAGTGCCTGAGAGAGACAGACTACATCAGCACTACACAAATATAACTGCTTGGTTCTACCGTGGCTCCTCATCATGAACGTCTTTGTGATAGATATTGATTCATTCTAAAAATGCTTTCAAAGATATAATGATCAGAGCTTTATCTCAGATCTCCTGACCTTTAAGTGGTAGATGTCACGGGTGGTTCTGATGTCATTGTTCCCGACATACAGCTCGATTAAGGAGCGTGACCTTTGAAGCCCTTGCAGAGAGGAGATGATGTTGTTCTCCACAGACAGGAAGTGAAGATTGGGTAGCTGGTCTAACACATCCCCATCTAAACACTGTAGTAGGTTGCTGTTAATGCTCAGACGTGTCAGACGATTCACCGTACTCAAACCTGCCACACACCAAACAAAAATAACTATGAACTCTTATGTTAGACTTGTATTAGATTATGTTTGATAGATTTCTTTATTTTCTATATTATAACTAAAGATGCACCAAAAGACATGCAGTTACTACACATTTTATGGAGTTATGACCAAAAACAGGTCTCTGTTTTGTGATAGATGTGTGTAAAGAAGATGAATGAAGAACTTTAATGAAGAACTTAAAACAAACACATAGGACAACAGACATGTCTGCTGATTAAGCTCTCTCTCCCAATCGCCGTCTGCGAGTGGCCTTTATCCCTCTTGACGGCTCAATTAGCCTGATACGGGACCGGGCGTGCATAATCACGCGCCGGTCCCGCCCTCCACTGTGCCACAATGTGTTTGGCCCAACTATGCTCAGATTAAGAGAAAACGAAGTGAGACTTTTTTGGCAGGACAATCCAAACATTTTAAAGCCAAATTCTCAATTTCATTGTTGGTGTAGTAACTCAGTTTTGGGTTTGTAGGGTAGAATACAGTAGCAGAAACAGGAAAAGTAGAATAGCTAGAGTGAGAAAGCAAAGAAGAGAAAAGTACAGAGGGAAAAAATGCAGTACCTTCCAGTCTGCTGATATTGTTGCAGTTCAGTGAAAGTTCCTCCAGTTGGGGGCAATGATCCAGGCCCTCAATACGCAATAATTCATTATTGTCAAATGAAGCCCAGCATAGATTCACAAGCCGATCTAGATTACTGAGTCGGGTCAACCGCTGACCATCCAGATTCAGCACTGTGATCTGATCCACAGGGCACAATATATCAGTTAATGGGTGTTTGGGAGGTGTATATTTTTGTGACATATTTGCCCCTAGAAGTTTGCCAAATCTGAAAAAAAATCTGGTGGTGTCTTTTTTTGAAAAAATGATTCATAAAAAAATATAAATACTAGGGTGGCCCAACAAAAAAACAGGACTACTATGTTTGATTGCTCATATCTTCAAAATTGCTTATGATGGGGGCCTGGGTAGCTCAGCAAGTGAAGATGCTGACTACCGTACTTGTGTCAGCAAACTTAGGTGCTTCTCTTTCGCCATGTGGCCCCGGATCGTGGACACTGACGCTTTTCACCTGTCAATCATTTTGCTCATTCTCATAGTATTGTAGTTGCTGCAAATTATTGATAATAATTATTCCAAGCTCCTTGGAGAATTTGACACAGTTCTTCTATCTTTTTAGGCTGTCTCAATTGCTTCTGTCTCTTCATTTAATCCCAGACTGACTCGATGTTCAATGGGGGCTCTGTGGGGGCCATGGAATCTGTTGCAGGGCTCCCTGTTATATTCTATCTTATTTGAAAAACAAATGTTTTGGAGTTCAACAAGCTGAAGATATAAATAACAATCTTAAGTCAAATGTTTTTGTGAAACAACTTATGTGCCTAAGACTTTTGCACAGTACTTTATACATATATATATATATATATATATATATATATATATATATATATATATATATATATATTTACCAGAGTAAATATAATAAGTTGTATATAAAAAAACAATAGAGGTCTATGGCTTGTTCTTATATTTATATGTATGTAAATGTGTGAGAGAGAAAGAATGAGAGAATGTGAGATTATATGACATACTTTGGCAGTCCAGCCTGGTACAAGTTCATGTGGGTGTTTCCATGGAGACGGACTGCTCTGGGTGAGCAGGTGAGCAGAAGAGAGCATACTCAGACTGCGGGGACGTTCACTGTCAGTCCGAGAGTAAGTCATCAGAGATGCCTGCACACACACATTGCCATACACATACACGCCAACACAAACACAGAGACATACAAATGTAAATTAAAACATTAAAATATGACATTAAGTGTCACGTCCAGAACACACACACACACACACACACACACACACACACCTGGTTGATTCTAGATCGTACAG
The DNA here is from genome assembly GCA_032164185.1 of Moxostoma hubbsi. Classification (NCBI taxonomy): domain Eukaryota; kingdom Metazoa; phylum Chordata; class Actinopteri; order Cypriniformes; family Catostomidae; genus Moxostoma; species Moxostoma hubbsi. The sequence goes on from JAVLUX010000034.1 coordinate 14,210,995, forward strand.
CCATTTGAACAGCAGCAGCCGCTTCCTCCTCGGTCACTAAAACATCATCCAGATGAGTGAGAGTCTTCAACCGACCAAGAATCAACGTACGAACACACTCATACTGCAACACACACAAAAACACACAAGTAAAATATGCTTATATTACCATTTAAATGATACACACAAAGTTAAATATTCTCAACAACATTATAAGACACACAGTATACAACGTACACTGGGGTACTTTATGAATTGCTTGATTCAATTCTCATTTGGTTATTATACTTTACGCTTTCTACTGACCACTGTTCTTTTTTTTATTTTTTTTATACCAATTTGGAATGCCCAATTCCCAATGTGCTCTAAGTCCTCCTGGTGGCATAGTGACTCACCTCAATCCGGGTGGCGGAGGACGAATCTCAGCTGCCTCTGCGTCTGAGACCGTTAACCCGTGCATTTTACCACGGAGACATAGCATGTGTGGAGGCTTCACGCCATCCACTGCTGCATCCATGCACAACTCACCACGCGCCCCACCAAGAGTGAACCACATTATAGCAATCCCGAGGAGGTTACCCCGTGTGACTCTACACTCCCTAGTAACCAGGCCATTTTGGTTGCTTGGGAGACCCTGCTGGAGTCACTCGGCACACCCTGGGATTCAAACTAGCTAACTCCAGGGTCGCCAGCATCTTTAACAATGAGCTACCCAGGCCCCCTCTGACCACTGTTCTGAAATTCGATGTAAGGTGGCTTGTACCCTTTGCCAAGGATTGTGCCGAGTGTCCAGGCGAAGTAGAGTGGGGGTGTGTTTATGCAACACATTCATGTCGTCCCTGACCCGGGTGAACTTATTCCAGCGTAGATCCAGTTCTATCAGCCGGCCAAGTCCACGCAGACCCTCCAGAGATGAAATGCAGTTAAAACTAACATCCAGATGCTCAAGATTTGGCTAAAGATATAGAGAGAGACAGAAAAAGAGACGAATGGAGACAAAGTCTTCATCTAAATCAGCATAGTGCACTGATATGTGCTTTATAAAGTTGGTTGTCAAATTGGACACAGGTGTGTTTTCACTGAAAACCAAGAGCACGTAAAGTCTTCTCTTCTAATTTGCCAATTTGCTTAATTTACAAGACAATGTTTAAAGATTCGGTAATGATTAAAGTCAACATGAAACAGCATTCACAACCTATTATGAAATGTTTAATGAAATATTTCCGTGTTTACGAATGAATAGGATAATCTCGTCACCATGTGTGAAATATCCTCGAGATGAGTCAACTCATTAAAGCTGAGGGTGAGATTACGTAGAGCCGTGAGTCGAGAAATCTCACACAGTTTATTCAGGCTGTTGCCATGTAGATTCAGCACCTTTATGACAGGAAATTAGAGTCATAAATAAAATCCATGATTGAAGGTCAGATCAGACTTAGATACACCGAATGAAGACAGATTAACACGATTGATGAACAGATAGTTGTGACAGTACTCTTAAAACTTTATACAACAATTTGATCAATTACTGCTGAGTTGCAGTAAAGCAGTAGTTTGGTTTTGGCCAGAGCAATCATTATTACTAACTTCAGAGCAGCAGCAACAGATACAATATAAGGTAGACCAAGAGACCAAATAAATGGCCTCTATTCCAAAGATACACTGATATAATTGGGGGTTAGTTATTGTGAGTTTAATGAAGTGTAGCCCTCACTGTGATCTGACTGAGGACATTTGCTCTGGCCACTGCCAGTATGGATTTCTCATCCAGGCTTAGCAACTTAGGGTGGGGCTTCAGGATGGGCTCCATGTTTAATGCCTCCTCGTCCAGGTCCAGATCAGCACGGGACACAGATGGGGCATCAGCAGGGGTATGAGTAATGGAGGGGGAGTCTGGAGAGGAGATAGGCAGGGATGTTTCCTAGAGCAAGCGAGAGAGAGAGAGAGATAGAGAGAGAGATGGGCCCTTTAATAAAAACTAGGCCTTGAGAGAAGGTGGTTTGATTACTGATGAATGCATTCTGATATGAGATTAACATGATGAGCAAAATTGAATAAAGTTAAATCAGATTCCACTTCAGAAATGTAAAAGGTAATTCCTGTAGAACAGTATACTCTTAATACCAATAGTGTAACCCACTAATTTAAGTCAATGTGTTAGTTGTACTGTATATAGGCCTGGTTGATATACTGAATATTCACAATATATTTGCGATGCTATTAAAGCTGCACTCAGTAATTTGTTTTAAGTATGTCAAATTCGCTTGCAATGGCTTACCCTGACACCTAGTGGCCTGGATGCGGCATCATACAAAAGCAGTAGTTTTAAGTTACCAATGCCATTGTAGGAATTCATAATGCCCAGTAAAAAGGGATTAATTAATCCATGAAAGAAAGTCTCCAATAACAGGGCAGTTACTGAGATTAAGCATGTATTCAGTATTCAGCTGGTCATGTGATGTTAACATGGCTGCCCCCATGAGGTGTCCCTGCTGCATGTAGAATAAAATAACTTTTATATGGTAACTGATATGACTGAACTCTTCATCTCACATGAGCTGTCATGATTTTATACATATGTTTCAAAATTACTATTAATTTCTTTAGAAGTATAACTTTTAACATGAGGAAAAAAATGACTGAGTAAACCTTTAATGGCAATATAAAATTGTGCAACATTGTGAATATTGGGATGAGTTTAAAGTGTTGTTTTTGGCCATTAAGTTTACTAAATAATAATTTCATAATTTCATAATCTGTCCTTGCAAATATGAGAGCGTTAATATGTGAAAATGTGTCTCTGATGTAAACCTCATTTGCAAAAATGGCATTAAGTCTTTGAATGTTTAATTTCGGTCTATGAATCAGTTATAATTTCTATGAATCATTCATTTCATATCAATCAGTTTTGTGTCTTCATCATAGAAATAGGAAAACATGTTAATATGAGTCTCCAAATGGACTTTTACATGTATTGAAATGGTTTAGTCAAGAACACCACAAAAATAATGTAGGTAAATAATGCTGTTTATTAATGTATTGTATTAATGTTACAAATACATGAAGATCAATAAATATTGTGTTAATTTAGTGAATAAATACTGGAAGTGGATAAAAATGTAACTTAAACATTTTTAGAAAGTTTTATTATTATCTTTTTTTCCACCATGCCTGATATTGCACAGTGGTCAAATGCTGTTGTATTAATTGTACTATATAAATAAACTTGACATTCACTAAGTTTTATTTATTTACCATATTTTACTTTTGAAACCTACTTGGATACAGTGGTTGTTTGGTTGAAATGTTGATTGCTGTGATCGAAAAACAAATCTCCCATTTCAGAACAAATAATAATATACTGAGATTGAATATCATCAAAACTCTACAGCACATCACCCAGTCCTATGTGCATATACAGTATATTACCTGAGTGATGTATTCAAAGTCCACAAGGTATTCTGGAAGCACCAGTTCATGGTCAAACACATACCACAGATTCTGCCTCTGTCTACAGTCACAGGAGCCCGGTGGGCTGGAGTAAGACAGCATGTCTGTGAAACAAACACGTACACACACACACACACACACACACACACACACACACACACATTGCTAAATTGGTCACTGCTGCCCTGAAGACATTGTTCTCTGATGTGTACACAATTAAACTTACCAGGATCTGTTTGTGTGGGTGTGTGCTGTATTGAGCTGATACTGTGGTAGACAGAGTTTGCCTTGTGGTAATGATCACAGTCTATTGGAACACCCTCCTTCACTGAAGCACTGCGGCCCAAGAATACTTTAGAGATGATCAACTGACCTACAATCACACACACACACACACACACACACACACACACACACACACACACACACACACACACACACACACACACACAAAGCACAAAAGCAAACACATTCAATAATCTGTGACATTATTGAGCTGTTTATGATATATGTATCGTTTGTTATCAAAACAATAAATTGGTATGTTTCAGTTTAATGGATCAACCATTTTCCTGACAAACCACTGCGCGGCACCTTGATGATTCTAATAGCTGCAGACTCTAATTCCGGTCTCCATAAAATGAGCGTTCCAGAACCATTTTAAGTGTTGGAGTAAAAATGAGTTCAGGTTCTCAGGTAACTTGAAGTAGTTCAAGATATTAACAAACAGTAACTCACCTCAGTTCAAAGCTAATGCAAATTTTTACACATTTAATACGCTAAACATCACACAAAGAACATATGCCGAAGAAAGTGAAAACACTGGAAACCGGAAAATTAAAACAGGTTTCCATTCTGAATCGTGGAACACTTAAAAGGTAAAAAGTGGATAAGCACAGTGTGTAAATTCTGAGCCAGTAGTGTAGTAGCAATCTGTTTTTAGAGTGGAAAAACTGGGCCACACACAGCAACATTGGCCTAACCAATGGGATTTTGGCTAGGGCTACCTGTTTGATGCACAAAGGAAGACAAAGGAAGTGTTTTTGCAATTCTGGTGGGTTCCACTAGTGGTGCAGAAATTACAAGCTGCAGTTCCAAATGTATTCAATCTAAACAGATTCTGAGTGGATCCAGACCGTGTCTGAAGGAAAGGGGTTCTGCAGGGTTACTTCCTGATGTTGAGCAGCTCTTCTGCAGCATGAATGTCATCCGCAGTCTGTCACACAAACTCACACTGTTTGAAAGAGGGACGGCTCTCTCTCTGCCTAACGCCTGAACACAAGACACACACACATCCAGGTGATGAGAACATTAAAAAAAATACACATAGTAATTCTCCACTGGGCTTTAAGGAGTTTGGTACCTTATATTCATCAGCCGTTTTAAAACCATTTTCTGGGATGTGTAGAATTTCATTACTCTTGCAGGAATGTTCAGGATCAGGCACATAGAATAGATACTCCATACTGCTTTTATAGTTCCTGTCACTCACACACACACACACACGTTGGTGCAGCTATCATTATGAGGACTCTCCATAGACATAATAATTTTTATACTGTCTGAACTATAGATTCTATCCCCTAACCCATGTTCTGCATTCTTACATTTTAATAAAAACATAATAAAGAATGTTTTTTAAGCGATTTGAATTATGGGGACAATAGGTATGTCCTCATAAACCACATTTATGATGAAAGATTCCTCGTAAACCACCCAAACCCACACACACACACACACACACAAACACACACACACACACACACACTGACATTACTAGTGCAATTCCATGGTGCTGAATATATTACTATATTCATATTTCATGATATTGTCATGGTACTCCAAGGTCAAAAACATGGCATTACCACGGGCCATATCTAAAAAAACATAATACCATGGTGCTTTTTGTAATAAATATACCAGAATAGGCTATTATTTGTGATAAAGGCAACAAGGAAATATGGATATGTATATAATAAAGGAAAAATCCTTAAATACTCTAAAAGTAAAGAAATAAGAAGTAAATAAGTAATATTCATTATAAAATATGCATATTCTGTCTCTTCTCTTCGGCGGTATGACTGTCCTCTCAGTCGGGTCATCTAATTTCTGGATCCTCAGGTGGCTATAAAGGCCAATCCGTGATCCACAGATTCTGCTGCAATGTGGGCATTGGAAGATTGAGGTGGTGTGTGGTGGTGGAGCCTTACTCTAATTGTCCTTGCAGTGTTGCCGCTTTGCCTCTGCGGCATGGTGGAGTTCTGTTTCGTGGTGTGCTGCACCTTCCTGCACTGTTTTTCTCCAGTAGTCCCTGTTCAACACGAGGTCCTCCCAGTCGCCGGACATGATGTTGAAATTCTTCAGGCTGGTCTTAATATTGTCCTTGAAGCGTTTCTTTGGCCCACCGGGGGCTCGCTGTCCTTCTTTTAGCTGGGAGTACAGGATCAGCTTAGGGAGACAGTTGTTGGCAACACATTCTCACACCCAACTCGTCACATATTGACGCTTTTGACAGGACCCTTTGGCGTCACATTTTAACGCCCTGGGTATACCTTTGGCGTCATTTTTCGACGCGTTGGGTAGTCCGATAGATTTCTATAGAGGATTTTAAAAATAAAAATATAAAAAACTTTGATTAATTGAACAAAATTATAAAAATAAAAATATAAAAAACTTTGATTAATTGAACACAATCGTAGCATATTATATATATTTATTAACATCAACAAACCTCCAATAAAAATACGTTATCCAGCATGCTCTAGTTACCAGTACCTAAGAAAACGCTTAAACTGCTTACTTGCACACGCCGTAGAGAGTTGTTAAACTCACCTTTGAATGCGGTTTTGGTTAAGACTACCCAACGCGTCGAAAAATGACACCAAAGGTATACCCAGGGCGTTAAAATATGACGCCAAGGGGTCCTGTCAAAAGCGTCAATATGTGACGAGTTGGGTGTGAGAATGTGTGATTGTTGGGCATGCGAATGACATGACCTGTCCATCGGAGTTGGTGTTGCATTATGATGGTAGTGATACTGGCATATTAATTTCCTCCAGAAAGCTGGAGTTTGTGCGTCTGTCTTCCCAATTGATCCTCAAGATTTTTCTTAAGGCTCTGTGATGGAATAGTTCCAGGGCTCTCATGTGTCTTCTGTAGGTGGTCCAGGATTCTGCTCCATACAGCAGAGTTGATAGAATCACAGCTCTGTAAACCAGGAGCTTGGTTTGAGCCCTCAGGTCTCGGTCATCAAAGACTCTTGTCTTGAGTTTGGCATAGGCTCCGCTGGCACAGTTCAGGTGATGGTTAACCTCAGAATCTATATCAGCTTTGGAAGAGAGAAGGCTTCCAAGGTAGGGGAAGTGGTCCACGCTTTCCAGAGTGGTGTTATCCACTTTGATGATGGGCTGGAGTGATGGCTGGTTGGGTAGTGGTTGATACAGAACCTGAGTTTTCTTGATGTTCAAGGCCAACCCATTGCTCTATATGCCTTGGAAAAGGCATTTAGAATGCCCTGGAGGTCTTCAGGGGAGTGTGCTACAATGGCGTTATTATCTGCGTATTGCAGCTCCCTGATGATGGCATTCCTAACTTTGCTCTTAGCTTTGAGCCTGTTAAGGTTGAAGAGCCTGCCGTCAGTCCTGTAAAGGATTGGGAGCCAGTGTTGCTGAGCACTGTGGCTGACATTCCGTCATGCAGTAGCCTCAGTACACGGATATATTTGTCATGACATCCATATGTGGCAGCGGGGGCGTGGTCAAGCGCCGTCCGGAGAGGGAAAGCGGTAAGGGCGCTTGCACCTGAGCTAAATTATGTCTAACACCTGTCTCTAATTTCAGTGAGCACAGGGAGAGCGGCATAAAAGAGCCACAGCACCGCCAGTCAAGGAGAGAATGCCAGTCCAGTGTTGGCTAAGAGAGAGAGAGAGAGAGAGAGAGAGAGAGAGAGAGAGAGAGAGAGAGAGAGAGATGGCTCGTCCGCCCTTGGGATCGCCACGTTATGGTCCTCCGCCAACTGGACGGCAGCTTCCAGCGACGCCGGGTGGTGGCACTGGACCCACTCCGCCGTTCTCCGGGGCAAGCGTTGGATGAACTGCTCCAGCACCACCTGATCGACAAGACCCTCGACGTCGCGGTCCCCCACTAACAGCCACCTGCCTGAGCTCAAGCAGGGACTGTTGGTGGCTCTGATGGAGGGTAGCGAGGGACTGGAGGACTTCGGCCAGCTGGGAGGACTCTATGGGGTGACCCTTCTCCATCGTTGGAATTCCCGGGTTTCGGCACCAGTGTAACGGGGTTCGGATGACTGACGAGGAGGGAGGACACAGAGGCAGGGGCGTAACTCCAAAGGTAAGTCTTTAATTAATATTTGGGGAAAGGGTGAACACAAACTCTTCTATATAAGCAATCTTTGTCAAGGCTCTCTCTCTCTTAGCCAACACTGGACTGGCATTCTCTCCTTGACTGGCGGTGCTGTGGCTCTTTTATGCCGCTCTCCCCGTGCTCACTGAAATTAGAGACAGGTGTTAGACATAATTTAGCTCAGGTGCAAGCGCCCTTACCGCTTTCCCTCTCCGGACGGGCGCTTGACCACGCCCCCGCTGCCACACCATACCTTGATAGTATGCTCCACAGTGCCTGACGGTCCACGGAGTCAAAGGCCTTTGTCAAGTCTATAAAGGCCATGTACAGAGGCAGTCCTTGTTCCCAACACTATTCTTGTAGTTGGCGAGCAGAAAAGATCATGTCAGTTGTTCCCCTGGACGGACGGAAGCCACACTGTGATTCAGGGAGTGCCTCCTCAGATAGTGGTAGCAGGCGGTTGGCGAGGACACGAGCAAGGACTTTGCCTGTTGTTGACAAGAGCGAGATCCCCCTATAGTTTCCACATTCAGCCTTGTCCCCTTTCTTGAATATGGCAACAATTTGGGCATCCCGGAGCTCTGAGGGGAGCTCTTCCCTTTCCCAGATCTTGACGAGTAGATGGTGGATGTGGTGCCAGAGCCTTGGTCCTCCTTCCTTTAAGATCTCTGCAGGGATCCCATCAGGACCAGTGGCCTTGTTGTTCCTGAGATTCCTGATGGCATTGTGAACCTCAGTTAGGGTAGGAGTCTTCTCTAATGGGGCACTGCGGGATAAGATCGGCGAAGTCTAGCTTGGCTAAACGGTTCAGAAGTTCCTGAATGTGCTCCTTCCAACGTGCGTTGATGGAGTCATTATCTTTTAGAAGATTCTGTCCATCTTTTGAGCGCAGTGGATTTAAGCCACGATGGCTAGGGCCATAGACAGCCTTAGTGGCACTGAATATTCTGTCTATACAGTGAATATATAATTGTATATATCTACACATTTATACAATTGTATACATCTCTCATGATCTTAAAATTATTATATCATTGTAATGATATAAATCATTATATCATTGTAAAAATTGGACATCCGTACAAAGTCATCTTTACAAAGTACCAGGATGCTACAATAAGCAATTTTTACAAAGAACTCAAATCTTATTGTATTATTTTTTCATTATGCATTTTTGTCTTGTTTTCCAGTAAAAATTTCTAAACATTCTTAAAACAAGATAAATGTACTTGAGAGGCCAAATTACATAAGATATTTAGGGCCTCAGCACTGAAAGTGCCGAGACCCTATTGTTCTTCTAAGAATTATTGTATTTGATAGTGTTATTATCATTCTACTTCTGCCATGGAAGTCTATGGCAGCCCATATAACTGTTCGCAGGACAGTCTAAACTGATAACACAGCAGTTTCTAGCTCAAACCCTTTAGCGCAACCAACAGGTCAAAGTTTCACTAATTTTTACACTAATACATTTTGAACCGTAAGTCATAGAGACAATATAATTTTTTTGCCTGATTCCTCAGCTCATGTCGAGTCGAAGGCATACCATGGTTTTGACTTCCACTCAACTAGATTTTCCACTATTTTGAATTTTCAGAAAAACCTACTTTATGGAACTCCTCCTAGGCCGTTCATCCAATTCTCACCCAATTTTGCACAGATGCTCAGTAGACAGTGCTTACAAAAAGTTATGGAATTCAAGTTAATAGACCAACCCATTTTCAACACGCTTAAACGAATTTGATGAAAAAAAAATTATATGCGGTATAGTTGTGGTATGGATATAGTTTCTTGGTTTTCCAAAACTTGTGAGTAGAGTTTCATGTAAATCAGGGGGCATTTTGCATCCCTATTAGTCCACTAGTTCTTGATCGATAGCTCCTCCTCTTGCCAATAAATCGAAGAGTGGAGGTGACGTCACTCCAATGCAACTCTGACGGCTGCTGCTTGATATTATATTATTTGTGGTTGATAGATACGCTGCTTGTGTTTGTTTTGAGTATTTTCTGCAAGCTCTAGGAAAGTGGAGACTGTCACCACATTTAGACAATACTATGCCAAGACATGCTAAAATGTGAACAGATTTTGATATATTGAACGGTGTTGCCATGGCGAGGCATTCAATTAATGACGAAAAATGGAAAACAGGAAGTGTCTCATATCTTCTGTGTGCAATGTGTGATTTAGATAAAAATTGAGATGTATGTTTAGTCTTGGGAGCTAATCACATGGATTTGACTATTTTGGGTCATGGTCATAGTGCCACCACCTGGCAGCAGGAAGTGTGGCTCTTAAAACAGACTTTAAAATAGTCCTCTTATTTTTACCCAAACTGCTTCAAAATGGTTTAGAATAACATCAAATGTCAAATGCATGTGTCCACCTTGCATTATTTTCCAAAAGTCACCGTGTGGAAATTGACCAGTTGTGACTGGGCCCTGTCATCGTTGTTTGCAGCTATATTTTGTCTTGTTTTCTCAGAAATTTTATAAAATTTAGAAATGCTTATGCTTATAACAACAAAAAATATAAATGGGGAAGAAAACAAAATGTTATCCAAAGGGAAATTACATTTATTTTTCTAACCCCATTGGAAATCTTTTTTTCTTGTTTTAAGCATAAACCCCACAAAATTTGGTTAGATTTCTTTGAAAACAAGATTATTTTAAGACCACTATGCACAGTGCTATGCGATACATCACATGTGCAAAGTCAATGGGCTTGGCCATGAAGTTTTGATATTTTTGTGCATATATTTTTGTGCAAATATGCAATTAAATTATAAAGAATGTAAGTATAAACATATTGATCTGCAGACACACCAATCATGACAAGTATTAAAAGTGATCGATTGCTCTTTGATATCATCTGCTGCTCATTGATTTCCGGTTTACTTGACCCAAAATGGGTGTCTCAGACAGCCTCTTACTTTCCAAGTGGACAGTTCTTGACCAGAATAAGCTCCAAAGTGGATCAGACTTAATTAAATTAATAGTCAAAAGTCAGGCTTTGCAAGACTTTGGTATGTCTAAAAAAAATGCATTATGTCTGACTCACTGTGAAAAGGGTGAAAACTCGTTTCTGAAGAGCAGAGAGTGCACTTTGTCCTGGAAGCACAGCCGCAGGGCTCGGTTATGGATACGGATGATTTGATTGATTTTAATGCCAGTGATGTTGTAAGGTTTATAATCCCACGCACAGAAACGAGACAGCAAGAGATCATAACAGGAGGTAAACCTAAGATAGGCAAGAAAGAACATCATTAATTCTGCATGCTGTGTATTTGTAAAACACATTCTGGTTGTTTTCCCATGTTTAAAAGACCAGCAGTGCTGGTCACCACCATATGTTGTATTTTAGATGCTGGTCCCCAGTATAGGATGCTGGTGTCCTGGTTCCCCATCATACTTGATCAACCATCTTGACCAGAAAGACCATTCTAGATTTTTGCCAGGTAAACAGCATGGCTAGGCTGATTCGCCAGCTAGACCTGCACTAACCAGCATAAACCAGCCTGGACCTGCATGGTAATTTATGCTGGCCTTAGATGTTCTTTTCAGCAGAGTGTGAATGTGTGGTACCAAGGTTCGCTGGTGTTTCCCTCCTCAAAGCGAATGTTCCCAACGGTTTCCAGCTCCAACAGTAGGAAGTGCACCATCATCTGCTTCCTGTCTGAGGCCAAAGCCACATCACACTGGTGACACGCCTCTATCCTGAAACACAAAGACAACCACATGCATAACCTGACAATAATCATCAGAAATAATACTCACAGGTATACCTACACTCACTGAGCACTTTATTAGGAACACTATGGTTCTAATAATGTGCCCGAAGTGGTATCCTGCTGTTGTAGACCATTTGCCTCAAGGTTCGACGTGTTGTGCATTCTGAGATGCTATTCTGCTCACTACAGTTTGAACAGAGTGGTTACCTGAGTTACCGTAGCCTTTCTTTCAGCTCGAACCAGTCTGGCCATTCTCCATTGACATCTCTCAGCAACAAGGCATTTCGTCTACAGAACTGACACTTACTGGATGTTTTTTGTTTTTTTCACCATTCATGGTATGGTCGAAAACACTGAGATCAAATTTTTTTCCCCCATTTTGATGGTTGATGTGAAAATTAGCTGAATCTCCTGACCTGTATCTGCATGATTTTCTGCATCACACTGCTGCCATATGATTGGCTGATTAGATAATTGCATGAATAAGCAGGTGTACAGGTGTTTCCAATAAAGTGCTCAGTGAGTTTATAAACAGACACAAACACACTCACTCTTCCAAATGCCATTTCCAGAATTTCAGTCGGTCTCTGATGGCATCCAGTTTTTTCTGCATTTTCTGCTCACGGTCATTGCAAAGGTCAAAGGTAAAGTCTTCTGGAACTTCTGACTTCTTACGAACACACTGTACATTGGACAGCTCACACTCCAACTGCTCAGATAAAGTATGTATAGATGTATAGTCCTAAGCTATAGTCTGAGAACAAATTGTCCCCAGAAGTGAGCCAAATCTGACAAAAGCTCCTTTTGGGGACATTTAGAGATGTCCTCATTTATATATATATATATATATATATATATATATATAATTTAAAAAAAAGAAATAGCCATTAATAAATCAAATAATATTTTAATTTTTTTAATGCAACAAAACAAACAATAAAAATTATAATAAATAAATAAATTAGTGGGCAGGGTAAAAAGGCAGTTTTTATAATTATAATTATAAAAAAACTGTAGAAATCCAAAGTATGTCCTAATTTAGATAGCAACGTAATGTGTATGTTTGTATGCATAAAGGGTCCAAAATGAACTCTTGTCACATTATTTGTCTAAATCAAACTACAAGGATAATACACTTGCCCTCACTGATGTATATTTAGTGCTGTGCATAATTCAAATCAAACCATCTACTAAAGAAAACATCTGTTAAATCATGTTTTCATATATATATATATATATATATATATATATATATATATATATATATATATATATATATATATATAAAGATTATTTATGGACAGTACATTTTCTTAATTCACCCTCCATTAGCAGATGAGGTTAAAAGTTTATTTTGGAGCCTTTATGTAAGAATACTCACATTTCTAAGTGAGTATGTTAGTACTCGTATTCTATCCTCTGATAGTTGAATCGGGCCTCTCCTCTCATGCCTGAGTTTGGCTTTGAGTTCATCAAACCGTCTTTGAGCACAACGTACCCGCATGGTGTAATACATCATCTTCTTCATCACTATAGACTGATACACAATCGCATATTCCCATCAATCTCTTCATTTTCAATAACTAAAACAAATAAGATGTGCAGATGCATACCAGATTCATAAAACACACACTCTCTCACCTCAGCTACATCTTTGAGCTGCTTGTTGGAAACATCGTACGAGTCCAGGCGCTGCAGATGTGGCATGTGATACAGGATGTGTGTGTAGTAATTATAGAACAGACACAGTGGGTTTGGACTGGACTGAGGGTCCTTCAGACTCAGGTGCCTCAGTCGGGGAAGCCGGATGAGATGGGTCAGCTCCTACAAGAACATAAGGCTTGTTTGAATCTTGGATTCATATTTTCTTGAAGAGATCAGGACAAGTGCATGAATTTATCTGATAAAATCACGTAATGTTCTATTGATAATCAAGTAGAGAGAGTGGACAGGAAATGTATATTAGGTGGTTCTTGCTAAGGCATTAGTATATGTGGCACGGTGGAGGGCGGGACCCGTGCGTAATCACGCGCCGGTCCCGCCCTCCACCGTGCCACAGTATACTATTGCTCATGCTTAGTGTTATGGATTTGAACAAACTCCTGAGCCACCATCTAGCAACCACCCAGAACACCCAGCGCGGCACAGAAATGCACTAAGAAACACTAGGGACACCTTAGCAACCACATACAAATGCCCTGTCAACGACCCACTAAAACAAAGAATGAAGCCAGTGACTTTTGCACAGACAGGCACCACTTATATTTTTTCAGAAAATGCAAAAATCATGGTTGTTATTGCTATTTTGATATCCATCCTTTGTTATTCGTGAAATATCAAGATAAAGTACTATATCTGTCCACGTGAATGAAGCATTGCTTTTATCACTTTTATGTTCAACATTAAAAGGAAGTCCATTTAGTTTCACATTAGAGAAAAGAACCTCCACAATATAAAGCTCACGACAATTCACACGAACAATGAGCCCACAGACAAAAAAAAGCTCCATACAAACAACTGTCTGTTTGTGTCATGATTCTGTATCTGTGTGAAAGAGCTGTGAAGAACCAACAGACACAAAGAGTGCAGAGCCGAGACAGAGGAGCTATCAATCACTCGACTCTCACAAAATAACAAAGACTCCCATTCAGAGACACATGCTGCAATCAGACCCCACACCACTTTTATGAAAATGAAAATCTCTGTCTTATTAAAAAAAAGGGCCACTGTAATTCCTCTCGTAAACAAATATGGCACATTATGGTAATGCCATGAATTGAAAAGCAAAAACATGAACTGAGCCGTTCCTGTAATTATCTCTTCCAAGGTAGTTTAGAAAGTATGGGGTCTGTTTAGAACACACAGAAATAACAATAATCAGATCTATAGAGAGCAGGAGAGAGAGATGCAGTAATAGCCTGTAGATACAAGCATGCAGTAAAAACAGTGTGAAGGCCAGATAGACATTACTACTCCGTAATCTTGTACAATGAAAAAATGGGCACTATGCAAACGGCAATCAACGTAAAGGGTTAGGGTTTTGAAAAATGTCTAACCCTATGAGCAACTGTGATGCTTGCCTTAGCAAATACCAATAATAACTTCACATGAAAATGCCTTGCTGATATGTGTCATGCCTTTTTTATATAAAATTACATTTCTATGTTATTATAAAGTAAATTAAAGTTAGTCAAATAATGGCATATTTCTCTTACCTTGAAGGAACTGATTTTATTCCCTGAGAGATTTAGATTTTGCAAATTGATATTGGGATCCAGACTATGACCTCAGAGATAAAAACATGTTAAAGTTTAGAATGTAAAGCAACATATTTATAATGTCTTTATGTAATTAATATTTAAAGGTGCACTCAGTTATATTTTCCTCATAAATGCATTGTAATTATAACATAAGTATAAAACAATGACCACTTTCATGAAATGAACACTCCAGTCATATCAATAACTTCATAAAAGCTGCTTAAATTTACATGGGGAGGGTCCCCGCATGGCGGCTGCCATGTTATGATCGCATGACCAGCTGAATATTACCATTCTTTCTAGCAAGTCTGTCCATTGGCGGCCATCTTTGGAATGCTTCCGGGAAGCTATTTCTCTTCATGAAAGTGCAGCTTCTATCTACTTGACTTGGGAAAGATCGAAATCTCCAAAGCGGTTGGTCAAGATTACAATCAAAGAACAAATTTCAAATCAGCAGTGAAATCTGACAACATTTGTATCATAAAGTGTGCTTATTTACCACAGATTAGGGTGAAAACACAATTTATTAGCTAATACAAATGCGCATTCTCGAGTTGATCGTCAGGCAGTGTCTGTATCTAAAATGGCTTTTTTACCTGTAAAGTGGGACTGGTATTACAATTTCTCCCATTCATTTTAAAAGAAGTGGCTCATCTCTGCTAAATAGTCTCTGATAATACTCACTTAATCTCAGTAACTACCCTGTTATTGGACACTTTAATTTAATCATGGCTGACAGTAGATATTGAATTTCTACAGCAGAACTGGGAACTGGCAACTTCTGAGTTTAAATTATGCTGTATCCACGCTGCAAGGTGTTAGTGTAAGTTCAAGAAGACGCATATTAAAAATTACTGAGTGCACCTTTAATATTTAATGATAAAATAAAGTAACAGTGGTGTTTTACAATGAACCTACCAAGTGTTTCAATAGCATTATCGGCAAGATTCAACTCCTTAAGGTTTGTAAGTGAACTCAGGCCCTGTAAAACAAAAGCACTGAGGTGTACACACAAATATTTGAAAATAAATTCACAGGATTTCCAGTCATAAACAAAGGCTACCTCTATGTCAGAGATCTGGTTTTTATTAAGCCACAGAACATTAAGTTGGACCAACAGCTCTAGATTTGTGATGTGTTGGATGTTGTTGTCATACAGAAATAGCCTCTGTAGTTGCAAACAGTTCTGTAGGCCTGAAATCTCCTGCAACAGACAATAGCAGACATGTCTGAATAAACTTGATGTATTTGTTCATGTCAGCTGCCACTGGATTAAAATGTGTTCATAGCAATCAGAATTAATGTCAAAGAATTGTGGACAAGACTGCAGGACAAATACAAATGTACTCAATGATCACACAGTAGTCCTTGTTAAAATTAGGACATCATAAAAAGCAGTATTGTTATTAGAAGAGATATTTCAATACAATGTTGCACATTTATAAGTATATCTAAATCTTATCAGTATTATGCTTATGTCAGTGCTGTAATTTACATTCAGCTTGCACTCCACTATCCATAATTCACTGATGAGTGGACAGCTGTCCAGGCCCTGAATTGAGCTAATGCTCTGGCCTACGATGGTGAGGCTCGACAGTCTGGGGAAGAGAGAAAGACCCACCATGCGTGGAAACCCAGAGAAAAACATCTCCACAACCTCTACACCACGCGCCTCCTGAGACACCTTCTCATAGGAGACTCCATTAGACACACACTGAGGAGATAAACAGAGGACAAATCTGAGACACCTCAGAAGTGGTGGACTGTCTGATCAGCGCATGTGGAGGTGCCTGGGTTAGAAAACCAGTCCACAAGACAATGTCATAAGAAGCGTTAAGTATCACAGTAAAAAAAAAACAATTATAATCTTACCAGCTCTTTTATAATTTCTTCATCTCCATTTAGTCTCTGCTTTTCACTCTGAGTCATGATCTCCTTAAAAACAGTATTGATAAAAAGACTTAATGGACATTCATATGAACCAATGTACACTATTCAAAATGTCACTAATTCTTACTATAAGTGCAATTACAAGTGTTGGGAAGCAACTAACAAGTAGCGACGTTACTAACTTAAAGATGAGTGGTGCGAACAAGTATGTATCTTGTTCTGTGTTAAAATACTTTCTCCTGTTAATATGCAGAGACAACTATAAGTAAGCCATTCAGAGGTACATTTTCTCGAAAACTGTAAACACTGTTTCTATTGTGCTTTGAATATTGCTGTTTGTTTTAAATTCACACATAGACCCACCCCAACAACGTTACTTAACCAATGGTGTGAGTCGGGGGTGGGGCTATCTATTTGTTTGACCAAAGTTAGACGGAGGGCGTTTCAGAAATGACAAACTTCTGCTTTAACTGTTTTCAGCTGCATGACAATAGTTCAGCTATTTTCAAAACACTGTAGCTTTTCCAGTAATGCTACTTTTTCCCACAAGTAGCTGTGTAGCGTGACAAAACGCTACAACAATTGCCGAGTGAGCCGTGGCCGAAATCAAACATGCTCACCTAAATAAACAGTCATCTCTCTCTCATGTTTGGCAGTCCAACTTTTCAACTCAAGTATAAAAAATAGCTTTTTCTTCATTTTATTAGTTGTATTTAGCATCAATTTATTTCCCAATAATTTATAAATGTATTTGTATAATGTTGTCACCCTAATTGTTTAATGTCTCGCTTTAATGTTTTTGTGCCAAATAAATATTATTCTGAATGCAAAATTAAATAACATAAACTAATACAGAAGTTAAATTATACATTTAGATATGTTTAAGTAGTGTCCACAACAATTAAGATGCACTAAAACTAATAAGCTACTATATACAGTTGAAGTCAGAGGTTTACATACACTTAGGCTGAAATCATTAAAAGACATTAAACACTCCACAGATTTAATATTAGCAAACTATAGTTTTGTCAAGTCGTTTAGGACATATACTTTGTGCATGATACAAGTACTTTTTCCAGCAATTGTTTACAGACAGATTGTTTCACTTTTAATTGGCTATGTCACAATTCCAGTGGCCAGAAGTTTACATTCACAAAATTAACTGTGCCTTTAAGCAGCTTAGAAAATTACAAAAAAGTATGTCAAGCCTTTAGGCAATTAGCCAATTAGCTTCTGATAGGAGGTGTACTGAATTTGAAGTGTACCTGTGGATGTATTTTAATGCCTACCTTCAAACTCAGTGCCTCTTTGCTTGACATCATGGGAAAATCAAAAGAAATCAGCAAAGACCTCAGCAAAAAAAAAAATTGTTGACCTCCACAAGTCTATTTCATCCATGGGAGCAATTTCTAATGCCTGAAGGTACCACGTTCATCTGTAAAAACAATAGTACGCAAGTATAAACACCATGGGACCACGTAGCATCATATCGCTCAGCAATGAGACGCATTCTGTCTCCTAGAGATGATCGTAGTTTAGTGCAAAAAATGCACAAGGAGACAAAGATCTTTTTGGAGAAATTTCCTCTGGTCTGATGAAACTAAAATATTTTTTTTGGCCATAATGACCATCATTGTGTTTGGAGGAAAAAGGGTGAGGCTTGCAAGCCGAAGAACACTATCCAATCCGTGAAGCATGGGGGAGACAGCATCATGTTGTTGGGGTGCTTCACAAAATAAATGGCATCATGAGGAAGGAAAATTATGTGGATATATTGAAGCAACATATCAAGATATCAGCCATGAAGTTAAAGCTCGGTCGCAAATGGGTCTTCCAAATGGATAATGATCCCAAGCATACCTCCAAAGTTGTGGCAAAATGGCTTAAGAACAACAAAGTCAAGGTAATGGAGAGGCCATCAAAAAGCCCTGAACTCAATCCAAATCCCAAAAATTGTGTGCAGAACTGAAAGAACATGTGCGATCCAGGAGACCTACAAACCTGACTCAGTTACACCAGTTCTGTCTGGACTTATTGTGAGAAGCTTGTGGAAGGCTACTCAAGAATTTTGACCCAAATTAAATAATTTAAAGGCAATGCTACCAAATACTAACAAAGTGTATGTAAACTTCTGACCCACTGGGAATTTGACGAAAGTAATAAAAACTGAAATAAATAATTCTCTCTACTATTATTCTGACTTTTCACTTTAGTAAAATTAAGCAGTGATCCTAACTGACCAAAGACAGGGAATGTTTTCTACGATTAAATGACAGAAATTGTGAAAAACTGAGTTTAAATGTTTTGGCTATGGTATATGTAAACTTTAGATTCAACTGTAGTAGATAACATTATTAGGCTATAAAAGCTATCATAAATATGGAAACTTCACACATCTGTCAATAGTATATGAAGTTCATACTAAATAATAATAATAATAATAATAATAATAACACCTACAAAAACAATGCTGCAAAAATATATATTTTGTTCAAACTAAAAATCCCACACAAAAATGCATATTTCTGCATATTCATTTTCAAAATTGTTATTATTATCACCAAAAACTCACCTCTTTGTAAACATATGGCTATAGAGCCCAGCATGTGAACTACCCAAGTCAAATTCCTTCACACTCCATCAATTAGCACAACAAATCCAACAGAAGAATGAACCCTTTGCTCCACACAGTTCAACAGTTGAATGATGCCTGTTAAGTGTTTAACATACCTTCTACAATAAAACATATCAACCCTCCAGGATCGAGCTGCATTTGTAGTGTTTATCCTTTTCAATTTGCTCACTGTAATGTTTACACCAGTCCGTTGCCAAGGAAGCGTGTGTCGTCGTTGCTAAGGAAGGCTTTTGGAATGTGACTTTTCCCTCCAGCAGATGGAGCTAAAACACCGTCACCAATTCATTCATATGGGCATTCAACACGGTGCAACCGGCTCCTGTGTTTTACAACATCCGGAGCCGTAAACAACATCAAATGCTTAAAGTCGCATTATTACCCACACATTAATTTTTTTCTTAATGAGATTTAAATCGGATGTTTCTTGTGGAATTTTCCTCTTATGAATGCGTTAGTGCTTGAGTTACTGAAAAAGTTTAAATGTCGCGTGTGTATTAAACTGTGATATAGTATGGACCACGCCCGTTGTGTGGCGGCGCGCGCACTCGGACCGTCCTCTAACAGTAATGTCGCTCTCTCTCCGTCCTAAATCCGTGACAAACGCGAGCCTCACAGATACAGTGACGTCAGCTCCGAGACACTGAACCAAACACATCAAGCCCCACTGGCTGCGCTGCCGCGAGACGGGAAGCATCGGTTTGGATCGGCCATATTAAGCGTCACATCTTTGAATTCCTCCTTCAATTTCAAAGAACAGTCTCGCCGCGGAGCAAACCAACTGCGCCGTGATCTCTGTGTGCAATTATTGTAATCATGTCCGCTAATTCGAGCGAGGGCCCGGGTTTGGATGAGAAATGGTTCGCAGAGGAGGAGGAGGAGAAGAACGGGATGTTTGGTAGCAGAGGGCCCCGTTTCGACGGGATGCGGGACGATCTGGACGCGAAGAGCTGGGAGACGACGAACTCGCCCAAGCAACAATTCCATCCCTTTGAAGGAAGCGACGTTGCCATGGAAACTGCATCTACAGGTAAATTTGGACTTTTAACATTTCGTATAGTGTATTTTAGTGGCAAGGTCCGTCTGTAATCACCGCCGGGGATAAAAGATGATGATGATGATGATGATGATGATGATGATGATGAATTGGAGGTGAAGAGACAGCAGGCCATGGGTGTGACAGCGCCTGAATGGCTCTGCATACACAAACGCGCAGTGAACAAACAAACACGTAACACACACAATAAAACAAACAAATATATATATATATATATGTGTGTGTGTGTGTGTGTGTGTGTGTGTGTGTGTGTGTGTGTTTACAATTAAGCAATTATAATAAAGTATCACTTCTCAAAATAAGCCTATTAAATCTTTTAAAATATTAGAATGATATTCATAAAACCATAATTATCATAATCTTTTTCTCTGTCTGCATGTTTCACTTTCCCTTGTCTATGTCTTTCTCCTTGGCCGGTCTCACTGTTCTAAATCACAGAGTATGGCTCAATAATTAATAATAATAATAATAATTAATATGGCTTAATAAGCATTGTTCACCTCTCTAATAAACTCCTCATGTAGCACAGCGGGACTATTGAAACTTCACCTCAGCATGACATTCCAGACTTCTGTCACACCTAAATTAAAATTATTTACATAAAAAAGGACAAACTCACATTCCAACATTACAAAGTCTAATGGTTAATATAATATATATAATTAAATTTAGGCTAATTAATGTAACTAAATGTAATCTGGTCAGTTATGTCTCAGGTTTGTTGATTTTGGCCTTTAGCCATTTTAGAGATGTGCTGTATTTATATAAAGCCATATTTACATTCCAAGGGTGACACATAAACTACTTCTGAAAAGCGATTTAGGTGTATTTACACAGACTGTTTAATGCTGCTCAGAGGTGGCATGCATGCATTTACACAACAATTACATTTGCATAAATAATGTTATGATATTAATGTTTTAAATGTAAAATCATGAATATAGAAATATGAAACAAATAAAAATATGAAGTTATTTCTTGTTTTTCAGAGGTTTTCGTGTGTCTATAATCATGTATATACTCATATGTGACCACAGGGATGTTTGTTGGGGGTCAGGGCGGGGTTGGGGATTGGGAGGGGGAGGGGTGGTTGTGGGGTTTAAATGTTTATTCCGTGTATATTTGTTTTGCTCTTCTTTATTTAATGTAGGAATCAATAAAACATTTTAATTACAAAATGAAGTTATTTTTTGTATGAAACTTAAATAGGAATATATATAGAAATATATGCTCTATCATGACAACAAAGTTTATATCCAAGTTTTTATCCAAAGCGATAAAAGAGGAAATATACAACATAAAGGATTAATCTAAAGGAGACAGTAGTACGAAAAGTGCTGTATTACAAAGTTTCAGTTGCATCAGAAAAATACTATTCGAAACATATTGCAACTAGAATAAAATATATATATATTTACAGTGCATTTACGGAAAGTATTCACAGCGCTTCACTTTTTCCACATTTTGTTATGTTACAGCCTTATTCCAAAATGGATTAAATAAATTATTTTCCTCAAAATTCTACAAACAATACACCATAATGACAACGTGAAAGAAGTTTGTTTGAAATCTTTGCAAATTTATTAAAAATAAAAAAACTACAATGTACATAAGTTTTCACATCCTTTGTCATGACACTCAAAATTGAGCTGCATCCTGTTTCCACTGATCGTCCTTGAGATGTTTCTACAACTTGATTGGAGTCCACCTGTGGTAAATTCAGTTGATTGGACATGATTTGGAAAGGCACACACCTGTCTTTATAAGGTCCCACAGTTAACAGCGCATGTCAGAGCACAAACCAAGCAATGATGTCCAAGGAATTGTCTGTAGACCTCCGAGGCACAGATCTGGGGAAGGATACAGAAAAATTTCTGCAGCATTGAAGGTCTCAATGAGCACAGTGGCCTCCATCATCCATAAATGAAAGAAGTTTGGAACCACCAGGACTCTTCCTAGAGCTGGCCACCCGGCCAAACTGAACGATTGGGGTAGAAGGGCCTTACTCAGGGAGGTGACCAATAACCCGATGGTCATTCTGACAGAGCTCCATGTTTCTCTGTGGAGAAAAGAGAACCTTCCACAAGAACAACCATCTCTGCAGCTCTCCCCCAATCAGGCCTGTATGATAGAGTGGCCAGACGGAAGCCACTCCTCAGTAAAAGGCACATGACAGCCTTCCTGGAGTTTGCCAAAAAGGCACCTGAAGGACTCTCAGACCATGAGAAACAAAATTCTCTGGTCTGATGAAACAAAGATTGAACTCTTTTGGACTGAATGTCAAGCATCATGTCTTGAGGAAACCAGGCACCGCTCATCACCTGGCCAATACCATCCCTACAGTGAAGCATGGTGGTGGCAACATCATGCTGTGGGGATGTTGTTCAGCGGCAGGAACTGGGAGACTTGTCAGGATTGAGTGAAAGATGAATGCAGCAATGTACAGAGACATCCTTGATGAAAACCTGCTCCAGACAGCTCTGGACCTCAGACTGGGGCAAAGGTTCTTCCAACAGAACAATGACCCTAAGCACACAGCCAAGACAACAAAGGAGTGGCTACGGGGCAACTCTGTGAATATCCTTGAGTGGCCCAGCCAGAGCCCTGGCTTGAACCCGATTGAACATCTCTGGAGAGATCTGAAAATATCTGTGCACTGACGCTTCTCATCCAACCTGATGGAGCTTGAGAGGACCTGCAAAGAAGAATGGGAGAAACTGCCCAAAAATAGGTGTGCCAAGCTTATAGCATCATACTCAAAAAGACTTGAGGCTGTAATTGATGCCAAAGGTGCTTCAACAAAGTATTAAGCAAAGGCTGTGAATACTTGTGTACATGTGTGTGTTTTTTTTTTTTTTTTTTTTTCTTCATTTTTTTTGTTATTATGGGGTATTGTTTGTAGAATTGAGGAAAATAATGAATTTAATCCATTTTGGAATAAGGCTTTAACATAACAAAATGTGAAGCGCTGTGAATACTTTCCTGATGCACTGTATATATGTGGTCAAATGTTCAGGAATCAGGGTTCTCTGTAGTCAGACGATCCCACACATTGATATGTGTAATTTTAATAATATCAATCTGCATTCAGATCTCCCATGCTTTGCAATTGCATGTAGTTTTTTCCATTGTCAGGTATGGTTTTCTTTGATTTGTCTTTTATTTTTAGGAATATTTGTTTATTCTGATCATATGTAAAATTGCCTTTGATTTTGTAACTTACATTTTAAATCCTACCTGGCAAATAAATTGCTACTTTTTGATTTATTCTGTATTCCTCCAAAATCATTTATCACTGGTAGATTAGAGGGACACCTTTTATTACCGCAAACTTATGTTCAGGGTAATGACATTACTGGAGCTTATGAATAGGAGAAAACCACGTTAGGCTACCAGTCACTGCTTATCTCTGTCTTAGCAAGTTGTATGAAACGTGACTAAATAAAACTATCATCTGGTTATGAGCAAGCAGTAGGCAGCCGAATCAGATGATATTAGTGACTGGCGATGTTGTGTCCGTGATCTATGTAATTAATCGGCCAGCATATGACTATAAGTGACAATAGGGACCCGAATGAAAGGATAATGAAAGTTAGGATGATTCAGAGTAATCAATAACTTAAAAAGATTATATTAAAAGAGTGATCAGAAAGTAATTAGAGCTTTAATCTAAATTAGAGGTAAATTTAAATTGGAGTGAATAACTGTTTTGGTTCAGCACTCAGAAAAGACAGAACAATACAGAGACCTTTGAAGGGCAATCTATTCTATCAAAGGGTTCCGCTCCGGACCGATAGGTTTGTGAGTGTGCCCTTCGCCTTTTCCTGTTTTACAACTCTACATATCACATTTAGTGGATCTGGCTTAAAATGTACTTGTTTTATTGTCTTTAACCCTTGAAGCAGAGATGAAACGGCTGTTTCAATGCTATGAACTACAACTGACCTGGGAAATATCAGCCTGGAATAATAATTTTTTTTTTTCAGTGAACTCTTTGAGGAGAGTCTTTCTGAGCCGCTTATACTAAATCCTCACCATAACAAATAAATGAATAGTAGTGAGTTTTTTTTTTTTTTTTTAGAATGAAAGGATGGTCTTGGAGTCTTAGTCTGATTCCTAAATCACTGACAATTATTACGATTAACACTGTTTGACAATAAAACAGAGGTTGCACACTGATCTAGAAAGAAGTGTTGGCCTACTGTATATATACATTATATATTGTATTGGATGTTCAGACTATAAGCTCTAGGTACTTATTATTCTTTAGTTGTGCCTCACGCTGCAATGTTAAATGTGCTCTTAGTGTTTCTGTGGATCATTTTGACAGATAAAGTAGTGATGTATCTATAGAAATGCTGATAGTCACAGAGCACAGACATGCAACAAAGCCTACATTGCACACCAAGCATGTAAAATAAATGAGGTAATAGACACTCACTTGCATTCAAACTTTCAGGCATAGATGACGTACTGTAGTATTTCACCTGCATACTATGGTCCTCAAATTCTTACAATTACCATCACAGATTTAAAGGTATAGTTCACCCCAAAATGTATTTTCTGAACAATTATAGTTTGTTGCCATGACAACGTAACGCTATAAACCTAAAACAACGATTTAAACAAATACAGCTAAAATAACATGCCTTTTATCATAAGACTTATATAAAGGATAATATTTGTGGTTTTATAAAATTATAAGTGTCACATTTCTGCATTTAAAAATTGGCCCCATTCACTTCCATTGTAAGTGCCTCACTGTAACCTCGAGTTTTGCTTTTTTTAAGAAGGCAAGTTGAAATTGTTTGCTGTGGGTAACATTATGCCACAAATGCTGTCAATTGAGGTTAACTTTAATTTAACCTGGAATGTTCCTTTCATTGGTACCAATAAATGATTAAATAAAAGCTTTATAAAGTAGTCCACATGACTTAGGCGATATATTCCAAATGTTCTGAAGCCATACGCTAACTTTGTGTGATGACCAAAATGTACGTCATTATTCACTAATATATTTCATGTGCTACAGCTCTTAAATCAAGTATGTTGACTATGCTGCATGTTGGGTATCGATGACATCAAACGTAATTTATAATGTTAGAAATTAACATTTATAACATTATAAATTACAGTAAACATTCTCAATTATGTTTACATTACATTTTTAGGAACTGTCATCTTTTTGCACTACTGTGTGCCTATTGTCCTGTTCATTGTTAGTAATTTATTGTACTGTCCCGTACTTTTTGCACACTTTGCACATGCACTTTATTTAGGTATTTTATTTAGTCTGTGTAGTCTCATGTGGTTCTGTGTTTGTCCTATGTTGTTTTATGTAGCACCATAGTCCTGGAGGAACGTTGTCTCATTTCGCTGTGTATGTACTGTACTAAATGTATATGGTTGAAACGACAATAAAAAAACACTTGACTTGACATGACATCAAAAACTGACATCATTCACTGACTTCATTTGAAAGCTGACATGTGGGTGAATAAATAATGACAGAATTAAAAATTTCTCAGCAAACTATTCCTTTAAACCTCATGTGATAAAATTCACAGTTTGTGAGACTTTTAAGGCGTATTTTTCTGGTGCTAATTCTCAGTTTCTGGTTTGGTTGCATTAAGGATCTGGCTGAGCAGCCATTACGGGTCAAAGCGCTATTATTAGCTAGGGGGGATACTATGCATGCACACATACAGTATATATACGCTTACGCCCATGGACAGCCTCTCTCACATGCTCAAATATTCATGAGCCTGAAATCCCTCAGCTCCCTTGTGTGCTTGTTAGCTGCAGCAAACACAATCACACAAACACCAAGTCTGTCCTCTTCTCATGGAGGCAAGCCCAGATACACATATTCTTTTAAACACATTCAAATGCACTTTCACAAAGACTCTTTCTCTCTCTTGTTCTCTCACACACACTTTAACTATGTTGAGGTTCTTGGTTCTCTCTCTCTCTCTCTCTCTCTCTCTTTTCCTGTCTTTCATACCATGTTGGGTTGGCCTGTAGTTGGCTCAGTCTTTAGCATTCTCCCTTTTTAAATAGAGAGAGAGAGAGAGCAAGAGAGAGATCACACAGTCTTTCTATAGTAGACAAGACAGTGATCTCACTGCTCTTTAAAGTGAACATGAATTGCTGTTCGCAACACATTTTACATCCATAATATGACGTATTTAGAATGAAACTGGATATTCAGCAGGTAAAATGTTGGGCAGGACTCTATTTTATCCATCTGGAATTAACAGGATCATGAAAAGTGGGTATTATAAATCAGAATGGAGGCAGACCTGAATGTAACTTTGCTAAAACAATGCCTAAATAGATATTTGGCAACTGACCCTTCACTAATCATAGCATTCATAGTGAGACGTTGAGCAGTTCTGTTCACTTACATTAATGTTATCAGGTTTTTAATCACTATTAAATGACACTTATCTCAATTCAAGTGACTGCGATAATCATTTGCATTTATTCTGATTCACAGTCTCCACAGATTTTAATCAAATTACTTTGTAATTTAACAATTTCTTTAAAAAAAAAAACAATTCAGATAATTGGCTTTACAATGTCATTCTTCATTCCAGCCCATATAAGAATATTATCAATTTCATGACTAATAATATTTTGCAAAAACCTGCGCCTTTCACAGCAATCTCCCATTTATTCCTATGGGAAGTTCTGCAAAGCTTGTCAGGGCGAGCAATGGTAACCAGTGGTGGTGGAGCTTAACAAAGGGTCAATTGGTACCAATGTATCCTTCACAATAATACCAGGAAGGTGCATTAAGAAAGTAAATAAAGCCTGTTTTGATTTCATGTTGATTTTAAATGACAGGGATGGGCTTGAAATAAGATCTGTCCACACACTGAGTGGCTCTACCCAACAAAAATGCTATATCTCTGATCGCTCCATCAATAACATCACTCACACATGTCAATATGTCCACCGTAATCCACTCACCATTCTTTCTCTAACCGTCTCTCTCCTCATGGCTCTCTCTCTCTCTCTCTCTCTCGCTCTCAGTCTGCCTGTCTTATACACTGAGGTGATAAGCCTAGACAAGGAAGAATTGTGGTGTGTACTCTCTGTCCTCATTCAAAAAATCACTCAGGCATGAGAGAAATACAGACTGACATCAATGAACATTATAGTGTGAATGTGAAAAGAACATTCCTCCTTTAACTTTCAGACAAAGGCATAGAACATTCAAGGACTACTCTAGCGCAACAGTGAAGTTCCGGATGATTGGCATATCTTATTTTGGGCAGACGTGTGAATAGCTTTCACTGCAGAAGGCACATGAGTGAAGCAGTGTATTAGAGTGAATGGGCACTTAAGACAATAGTTGAGTAGGTTTGATTACTTTTGTTGAATAATTATTTATCCCATGACAAGTTTTTTGGAAAATGCCTCTACATCAACATTACATGAATTTGTACCAGCTCACTATTACCTGCACGCTGGTGTGTTCATGTTGTCTAAACTTGAGTATAATACTTTTGGAAACCAAGGTCAGTGGGTGGTCATTGTTGCCCTCTAATAAGAGAGTGAGAGAGAGAAAGTGTATTCCCTTCATTTCACACCTTGAAACACTCATGCTTTTTGACGTGATGTGCTTTAGTGTTTATCTGCTCTTCTGTGCGATAATGATACGTCAATATGTGTGTGTGTGTGAGTGTGTGTGTGTGTGTGTGTGTGTATGAGACATAAGGTAGTTACATTTCCTGTGTGCATGTGCTGGTCTGGTGAGTGTTTGACTGTTCCATGTGTCTGTAGTGCTTTTCAATCAATCACATCAGTCCCATCCCTAAACCACATCCTGCTATTGGTCCATTACTATACCTTTTCCGCTGCAATTACTACAAAAGGCTGATGGGCATGTATACAAGTGTGCACTTGTTATTGGAGATTATACAGTCACAGTGTTCATTTTCCAACTTTGAATAATCCTCTTAAGACTTGACTGATTTCACAGAGACAGAGCAAATGCTTACAGCTGTGTCTCAGAGGGCTGTGCAGTGTTCATAGTGGCCAGCCAGCACACAGAGAGACTACACAGAGTCTGAATGTCAATGTTCACAGCTCCTATCTGTTCTTCAGTGGGGTTCAGTGCGTTTCTGGATTCGCTGGTCATTCTCTCTCTCTTACGCTCTGTACTTACGTGTCTCTGTGTGTTATTTTCATCTTCACTTCATCTGTAACTGATATCATGCAATATCAAGTAACTGCAGGGATATCAGTGTCTGTATAGGTGAAATTGAGAGGGTTTGTGGATGTTTATGTGCTGGAACTGCGATTAAATGCTCCCCTAACAAATTTATAAACTCAACAAAAATAGAAACATCCCTTTTTCAGGACACTGTATTGTAAAGATAATTTTGTAAAAAATCTAAATAGCTTTACAGATCTTTATTGTAAATGGTTTAAATAATGTTTTCCATGCTTGTTCAATGAACCATAAACAATTAATGAACATGCACCTGTGGAACAGTCTTTAAGACATTAACAGCTTACAGACAGTAGGCAATTAATGTCACAGTTATAATAACTTGGGGCACTAAAGAGACCTTTCTACTGACTCTGAAAAACACCAAAAGAAAGATGCCCATGCTCATCTATGTGAACGTGCCTTGATGGGTGGGTGATGGTCAACTCGCATTTATCATGAGGAATGAGCGTTACACCGAGGCCTGTACTCTGGAGCGGGATCGATTTGAAGGTGGAGGGTCCATCATGGTCTCAGGGGTGGTGTCTCACGGCATCATCGACTGAGCTTGTTGTCTGAGCTTGTTGCTTGCTTGGTGGCAATCTCAATGCTCTGTGTTACAAATATACAAATATTTACACATCTTAAGTTTGCTGAAAATAAAAGCAGTTGAAAGTGAGAGGACATTTCTTTTCTTGCTGAGTTTACAATTTACTGTAGTCATCAGTGAAGGCTACGGAGATTAATGCTATTAAACTTTAAACCAAACAAATACACTCACTGTGCACTTTATTAGGAACACTTGTCCACCTACTTATTCATGTGATTATTTAATCAACCAATCGTGTGGCAGCAGTTCAAAGCATAAAAATGTGATCTCAGTAATTTTGGGCTAGAGTATTTCTGTAACTGCTGATCTCCTGGTATTTTCAAGCACAACCGTCTCTAGAGTTTACTCAGAATTGTGTAAAAAAACAAACAACAAAAAAAAATGCAGTGAACAGCAGTTCTGCGGCTGGAAATGCCTTGTTGATGAAAGAGGTCAATGGAGAATGGCCAGACTTGTTCGAGCTGACAGAAAGGCTACATTAACTCGGATAACCACTCTGTACAATTATAGTGAGCAGAATAGCATCTCAGAATGCACAACACGTTGAACCTTGAAGTGGATGGGCTACAAAAGCCAAATTGTTCCAAAATGGGGTGCTCAGTATGTGTATATTTAATTGAGATTCAATTAAATTTTAAAGAAATTAATCAATAATGGATTAGGATGGGAATCATTCGAATTTAACAATCCTGGTTATTCTTTTCAGTTAATTTTAGTACTTTTGAACCCCCAACAATATTTGCTTAACAAAGATACAAAACAAAAACAATATTATTTTTGGAAACATACTGTAGTGCTTTTTAAACTGAAGTACAATTTATTACAACAAAACCCTGTTCTGAATGTTTATATGAATGGACAACTGGCCAATAATGAAGAACAAAATAAAATGTACAACTAATCTTTAAATGCAGATATTTTTTTACTAAGGATTTTTCAGCATAATGGCTTATAATTACATCGATTTAAGTCTTATGAAACACTGTCAGAGTATCTTAGTATGGTGTTCCATCTGCTTCAGTGGAAGAATGCAAACATTCATGAGCCATTGATATATGAATATACAAATATATGAAAGTCATTAAAAAAAATGTAACCCGTAATAAGAACCTGTTCTCGATTCCCAACTGCAATAGTGAATGACGTCTAACCTTCTCTCTCTAGGTGAATCTCTGTCTGACATGATTTTGAAGTCATCCCCAGGAGAGGGGGATCTATACACCTCTCTCCTTTCCTCTAAGACCTCCTCCAATCCTTTCAGTGATGGCACTCCTCTATTCTCCTCCGAGGGCAACCGCTCTCCTCCTGCTCCCACTGGAACCGACTCTGGCATTAGCATGACACCGGGAGACCCCTCAGACCATCATACAACCCTACAGGGCTCTCAGAAGCCTGACCACTACAGCTACATGGACATGGGTGATGATCTGTCTGATTTTGGTAGTGCCAAGAATAAGCAGCAGCCTCCCATGTGTGTCTATGGAGATGATGACGATGATGATGAAAATGAAGATGAAGATAACATTCAAAATTTCAAGCCGAAGAACCAAGAAAAGGAATCCAGCCACGACCCCTTCGATCTGGGTCGCTATTTGGAGAAGAGCCCTCTTGGATCCGAAGATGTGGAGGTGAAGGACGTTAAGGGATCGGCGGGCGGGCAGCACACATTTCCATATGTGGAGGATCCTTCGGATGAAGAGATGGCAGATTTCCGATCATATAGCAGGATGGAAACACCACAGAGTGCCAGCCCTGTGAAGATAACTGTGACTACAGAGTCCCACACTGCTACAACCCAGCCAATGAGAATGTCTCCACAAGGGGGTGTGTCCGAGAGAGAGAGTGTGCTCAGTCTTGGTCAGCAGGGTCTTCCCACGGTTACACTGTCAGAACCAGAGGATGACAGCGCGGCCTCCTCTGCTAACCACTCCCCTAACCACTCCCCTACAGGTAGATCCCTCCCACCTGTGACTCACCTGTTTCAGTGTTATTACTTTTACAAAATTTAATAATGTATAATAGCTATGGAGGGCAAATTACTCAAAATTGAATTATTATTTAAATATTTAAAATTAATAATTAAACCACTAAATAAATCAATAAATGTCCCTTGTAAATCATTTAGCACTAGTTTGTGTCTATTTTAATTTGAGCATTATCTGTATTTTAATGATTCATTTAATGATTTTATAGTGGTTTAATGATTTCATGATGTCTTTAATGATTAATTAAAATATTTTTTAGTGATTTAATTTTGAGTAATTTGTCCCTCCATAGGTAGTGGGGTGAACAGCAGATCAACGTAATGCAGCATATTTAGGATTCAGGATTGGGTGGGGCCAAATGTAATAAAGGTTTAAAGGTGATGTGTGTAATTTTTTTCAGTATTAAAATACTTAATCCCATACCAGCGTAAAATTAAGAGATAACTATAAACAAGCAATTTGTTGGCCGATTTACCCATAAAGTGTAAGCACAGTGGTTCGTAGCCCTATCAAAACTCAGTTTGCACAGTTTGAATATCCTGACCTGGCCAGTATAGCAACAATAAATCAACCAATGTTGTTATTTTGGGGCAGGATTATCTTTTTGTTTGACGAATGCAGGTGGGGGTAGTATTTGTGAAACAGTCATTATTTTTGCATTGGGTGAAGCAGAAATTATACACTTAAGAATTGAAGAATCCATATTATTCGGCCACTACTCTGAATATTAGGTTATTCTGAATAATTAATAGGAATGGGAATTGTAAGGATTTAGGGCTAGATTTCTCTTAACAAATTCCTTAACGGTTCCATTAATGAGTATACTTTTGAGGAAGAATTATTTGGAATAAATAAGTGCAATTCTTATTGTATTACTGCCGTCAGCAGACTTTTGCCAAATGATGAGATCATTTCAGATTTCAACAGAGCAGAAATACAGTAACAAAATCAGAAATACATTTAATACAATTCTTTCCATGTTCATACAGATGCTTAAATGCAATCTAAAAATTATTATTAACTATATATTTTATAACATTTCTAAACAAACAAAATTTTTTATTTCATGCATTTCATACATTTATTCTATTATAAAATTCCACTGATTACAACAAAACTCATTGTCATATGAACAAACAGTCAGGAAATGCACTGCCTAATTAAATCTCACAAGTGTGCAATTTCTGCATCACTAGAACCACCGAACGGAATTGTAAAAATAAACATTTGCTTTCAAACAGTCCCGCCCCAAACTCACACCATTGTTTGAATCAATGTTGTTGTGTCACGCTGGACGGGCCGCTCAAAACAAACAGGGCAAATTTTGTTGTGACACGGTGTTTACAGTTGTCAAGAAAATGTACCTTCAAATGGCTTACTTATAGTTTTCTATACATATTAAGCTGGTATAGTTACAGTTACACACTTCAAATTTAAGTAAAACATTACATAACACAGTAACAGTTCTTATTTCTGTTTGAGTTAGACATACTGAAAGTTATAACTTGCATGTCAGTAGGATAAATTCAGTAACCATTTTGATTGATGTATAAGTGAATTTGACTCACTAAAAAGAATCGGCTCATAAAAGTAATTATCTCAGGAACCACACTAAACTGGTCTCTCTGTAAAAAGAACCGGGTCATATGAGTGTTTTTCAGGAATTGGCACAATTGATAAAAAAGGAAATGGCTCAGAGTAATTTGTTTGAGAATTGGCTATAGATTCAGTAGCGGGATAGTGCCGCCACTGAATAGTGCTGCAAGATCTAACACATGGCGTTCCATTTCCATCGGAAAATTGTACGTTCTGGAATCGTTAACAGAACTGGAAGTCATGAAAATAATACGGTTCCACTATTTCTTACAAAATGGAACCAGCTCTGAACAAGAACTGTTTCTTAGTTTGCAACCCTAATAATTAACCAATTCACATTGTCCACTTCAGTGTCTATGGTGGTTAAGGCCCTGTCACACTAATATTGCAGTTTATTTCAGTATTTCATTTATTTGTTGTTATCCTTTTTCAGTCCC
This sequence comes from Moxostoma hubbsi, assembly GCA_032164185.1. Lineage (NCBI taxonomy): Eukaryota > Metazoa > Chordata > Actinopteri > Cypriniformes > Catostomidae > Moxostoma > Moxostoma hubbsi. The sequence continues at coordinate 14,244,200 of JAVLUX010000034.1, forward strand.
TCATATTTTAGTATTTCTTCAATTCCTCCATTTTGGTTACACTGCATTAATTTCTTCATTAAATATTTTTTCAGGCCGAGAATCTCCATCAGATGTTCTATTCCAGCCTGCAGGAATGAAGTCTGTGAGATCCACCCAAGATTCTAACAACACCACTTATCATTCCAATCTTCCAGGAGACCAGAACATGAAGGGCACCACTAAACCTTCCTCCCCATGGGTGCAAGAACTTGAATGCAGTGGAGATGAGTCTGGAGATTCAGAGATTGAGCAAGTGGCTGAAGAATCTGATTCACCAATACATGACTTGACATCCAAGACTCTACCAGCAAAAGGTGGATTCAGCCAACCAAGCAACCCATTTGAGCAGACCAGCTACACATCTATCACTGATAAAGCTAGCAACCCATTTGACAAGCCTCAAACCAAGGTGAGTGCTAGTAACCCATTTGAGCTGTCTGGAGGTACAAAGGGTGGTTTCGGTCAATCCAGCAACCCACCGCTCTACAGTCTGCTAAGAGAGGAGAGGGAGGCAGAGCTCGACAGTGACCTGCTAATCGAATCCGCTTCTGAGGAGAGTCCCAAGCGGGAACAGGAGTACTCTGCTCCAAAACATCCTGAAACATCTTCTCTGACTTCAGGCCTTACTCCCTCTAAACCCATCACATCTTCCAGTGCCTCGGCCTCTCCCTTACCCGAACCCCCAACAAGTACCTTGAGAGAAAAAGAGAAAGAGAAGGAAAAGGAGCAAGCAGCCCCTGTTGAGATGCCCAAGCTACAACCAGAGGACAGCTGGTCCACCAAACCTAGGCCTGCAGTAATGGGAACATCTACAGCAACTCTGGAGCCAAGTCAGGACAAGGAGATCAAAAGCAAAAGCAGTTCTGAAAGTACTTCCACAGAGAAAGAGGCAGCTCTACCCTTCTTCCAGAGCATTACCAGACAGAAAGGTAAGAGGCTCTAGAGGTACTGTTCTTCCAAGCTATTCTATCACAGGTTATCTGTGATTTAGTGATTTAGAAAGTTCAAATTATAAACTTCATTGTTGTAACCTTGCTAGGACAGGGATAGAACTTCAGTTCCTCTGGTGTCTGACAGCTGTGTGATGAGAGGAGGTGAGTGTGAAGTGATGTTGTAGGAGTACCAGCTGTTGTCGGTTGAGCACAGTCACCAAATGCCATCTGTGAACACATTCAATAAAAAAACTGTTTAATAAAACCTATGGCCCTGTATATCACAGTATCAGCTCTAAAACAACTTTCAGATCATCTAGTTTAAAAGACAATGGGTGCATCGCAATCTGCTCCATAGCTCCCTATGTCATGAAACAGTACATCGGGAACATGAATTCGGGCACTGGCAAGGGTGATCATACACTGAACATTGGGACACTTATGACTTAATCACCTGCGACACGATATGAGCTTGCGCATTAAAAACACAGCTGGTATTTTACAACAACATGGATATAAATGACACTGTCATGCATTTTCATTGTAGACATTCAAATGCACAGTGTTATTATAAAAGCTAAATTACATAAAGAAATAAAAGTATAAAGGTGTGTATTTTTAACATTATTCTAACAACACTAAATCAGAATCAGAATGAGCTTTATTGCCAAGTATGCTTCCACATACAAGGAATTTTTATTGGTGACAGAAGCTTCCAGTGCACAACCAATACAACAACAAGACAGATATAATAAAACAATAGAATAAAAATAAAGAATGAATAGAAATAGAAGTATATATAGAAATACACAATTAGACAAAAATATACATATAGTATGTACAAATACAAATGTTATATACAGTGCAAGGGAATGTAATGCAGAAGAGGTAGGATATGTTAAATAATATAATTGACTAGGCAGTGTATTGCACATAATTTATAGTATAGTTTTAACCTTTCATGAGCTGGATAGCATAGAAATTTTTTTTCTTGTGCCTGATGGTTCTGGTGCTCAGTGCTCTGTTCAAAAAGGTATTGGGCTGGGTGAGTGGGGTCCAGAGAAAATTTTACCAGCCCTTTTCCTCACTCTGGAAGTTAGAGTTCTTGAAGGGAGAGCAAGGGGCAACCATTAATCTGCTCAGCAGTCCGAACTGTCCTTTGTAGTCTTCAGATGTCCGATATTGTAGCTGAACCAAACCAGACAGTTATTGAATTGCAGAGGACAGACTCAATAACTGCTGATTAGAACTGGATTAGCAGCGCCTGTGGCAGGTTAAACTTCCTCAACTGGTGAAGGAAGTACAACCTAGCGAAGATGGCACCGCAGATGGCTGCCTCAGTGTGGAGCTCTCCAATTCTTTTGTTATTTTTGTTTGTACTAAAATATTTAGTAATTTTTTTTGCTATCAGTTTTGCCTGGGATGAACTGCTGAACATTCGGCAGCACATGCCAGACAATCTTTTCCCAGTTTTTGACTATTCGGATGTTTTGCTGGAGATTATCGTCTGAGGCGCAGCTGTGTTGTTTAAACGTGCTATGAGATGCAGGCAAGGGAAGCGAGCGGCGCGCTGGTCAAGCACTGTCATGGTGGCTTCAAACAGCACTGCAGAGTATACATCTGGTGAATCTCTGCTCTCTTCCTAACAAAACGGACGAACTACGATCTCCTCACCCATACAAACAAGGACATTTCAAACTCTGATGCCTTGTGCTTCACAGAAACCGGTCTGAGTGAAGCCATTCCGGACAGTGCGTTACATATGCTGGGCTTTCAGCTGTTCAGAGCGGATCGCATTGCAGAATTAACTGGAAAAATGAGAGGCAGTGGAGCGTGTTTTTACATATATCAAAGTTGGTGTACAGATGTAATGATGTTAAAGAAGATGTGCCTTTTTACTCACCGCAGGAGTTTTCCTCATTTATTCTGGTGAATGTTTATATTCCTTCACACGTGTGTGTGAATGCAGTGCTGAAACAGCTGGCTGATCAGATCACAGACACAGAACAACAATACTCGGATTCTTCAACAATACCCTTATTATTATTCTGTGCAATTTTAACAGAACCAATCTCAGCCGTGAACTGCAAAAATACAGAGAGCACATTTCATGCCCCACCAGGGACAGAAATGTACTGGACCACTGCTATACAACATTAAAGGATGCATATCACTTTGTCCCTAGAGCAGCTTTAGGCCTCTCTGATCACTGTTTGTTCATCTTCTTCCGACATACATGCAGAAACTTAAATCAGCTAAACCTGTAGTAAAGAATGTAAAAAGATGGACCAATGAAGCAGAGCTGGAACTAAAAGCCTGCTTTGACTGCACTGATTGGAGTGTTTTTGAAGCTGCAGACACCAATTTAGATGAGCTCACAGATACTGTGACATCATATATCAGTTTCTGTGAGGATATGTGCATTCCTACTATGACATATTTAACATTCAACAATGACAATCAATGGTTTACAGGAAAACTCAGACAGCTTTGTCATGCCAAATAAGATACTTACAAAAGCTGGGATAAAATCTGGTATAATCACGTAAAAAACACACTGACTAAGGAAAATAATGTGGCAAAAAGAAGCTACTCTTGAGAAGCTGAATAACAAGTTTTCAGTAAACAACCCTGCTTCAGTGTGGAGAGGCCTGAAAGACATTACTAACTTCACGACACCATCCCCCAACACTGTAGGGAACCAACATCTGGCTGATGACTTGAATGTGTTTTACTGTAGATTTGAAAAGCCCAGTCTCACATCCCACACCCATCTTGACCTTCACTTCACACAAATACCAACACCTCCTGCAACACCTGCCGCCGCCGCCGCCCCACAGGGCCTGAAAAGATAATGAAAGACCTGAAAGATATCACTGGACCCTTTCTATATCCCCTTCAATTTGCTTATAGAGCAAACATTTTGTGGATGATACAGTCAACATGGGATTGCATATCCTGCAACTCCGGAAATTCACTTCCAGCACATGTACGATCAGTACTGGTGCCCCCCAGGGATGTGTGCTCTCCCCACTACTTTTCTCCCTGTATACCAACGACTGCACCACCAAGGACCCCTCTGTCAAGCTCCTGAAGGTTGCAGATGACACTACTGTCATAGGCCTCATCCAAGATGACGATGAGTCTGCATACAGAAGGGAAGTTGAACGGCTGGCTCACTAGTGCAGTCATTGCAACCTGGAACTGGACATGCTCAAAACAGTGGAGATGATTGTGGACTTTAGGAGGAGCACCCCAACTTGGCCCCGCTCACCATTCTGAACAGCACTGTGGTAGCAGTAGCAGAGTCGGTCAGGTTCCTGGGCACTACCATCTCACAGGACCTGAAGTGGGAGACCCATGTTGAAAAATATTACTAAAGGAACTAAAGATTGTTTCCCTTTTCATGGTCATTATGGACAAACAAATATGATAAAATAAAAAACATATCTCTTTTTAAGACAAAATAAGGCTTTGAATTCATAGTTTTACACTTGTGCTCATCTTCTAATGACCTGAAAGACTTCAGAAGACATGATGACGTTTCCGGTAAGGGGACATAGTGAGCAACAATGCTTTGGATTTTACAGTACATTCTGGGAATTTTTAGGGATCAAAAGTTTTGTGCACTGGAATGATTTTGCAATTGAGACAGCCCTAGTAATGGCACCTCACAGATCAGTGCCCTGACTACTGAACTAGGGAGCGATTGAGATCTTCTCCGGTACCAAGGTTGTTTGCAGGCTCAATCGTCTGCATTTGTGGCATAATGTTGATTACTACAAAAAAAAAAAAATTGACATCCCTCCTTTTGGAAAAAAAGCAAAAGCAAAAAAAAAAATAATAATAATAATTTAGGTTACAGTGAGGCATTTACAATGGAAGTGAATGGGGCAAAAGGGTTTTAAGCTTTATTTAAGCTTTAGATTTTGTTTAAATTGTAATTTTTACAGTTGTTTTAGGGTTTGTTGACATTACATTATCATGGCAACAAAGTTGTAAAATTGGCTATAACTTTACACAGAAAAGGTTAGCATGCAATTTTATCACACTAAAATCATGTTAACATGCATACTGTTTACATCTTGTGGCTATATTTATAAATAATGAGTATTTTAATGTTTATGGATTGGCCACCATTCATTTCCATTGTAAATGCCTCACTGTAAACCAGATTTTTACTTTTTAAAGAAAAGGAGGGGCAAGGTAAAATACATTTTTGTGGTAGTTAATATTATGACACAAATGCTGTCAATTTAGCCTAACCTGTGCTGAACCCAGAATATTTTTTTAAAGGGATAATGTCCCTCTAGTGGTGAGTTTATATAACAACACTGTCATGTATTTATTGCATAACTTCAAAATAACAAAAAGCTACCAGAAAAATGTACGCAATTGTGTACATTCATCTAAAAGTTCTTTCAAATGGTGGTATAGTCCATTACTTTAAAAAAAATTCTTAAAAGAGTTAAGTTAAAGTTTCACATTTAAAGGGCATGTACAGTGAAATGTACTGCAGTTGCTTATGTAATAATCCAAAATGTGTTTTCTGAAGACTGATTAAAGAAATTGTGATCCTTTATTTGAACACTGATGGCAAAAGTGAGATAGTTTTCTAAGCTGTTAATTACAGAGTCCACCTTTTTAAGCACACAGTGTTTCTGTAAACCTGAAAGCATTTGGTATGAAACTGTTGAAATCGTGACAATGGACTGAGGTGGGAGGAATAAACATAAGTGGTGTTTTAGACCAGAAAGAAATGAACTGTATTTTGGATCAAGTGGTTTTCAAAGGCTTCAGTAGACTTTTTAGCTTGTTGTAAACAGTATTTTTATATAATCCACTTGTTAAAGGGGGGTTATGCATGCAAACATGATGCTACAGGCATCATGAAGTGTTTCTGTATGTACAGTTTATTTGAAGAAAAAGCAGTTGTGATTATCTATGAATTAAATTGTCTGTATGTACCCTACATTTTTCCATCCAGGCAACTACAGATAAATTAACAGAAGGTATAGATATTGTATTGCAGATTTTTGTATATTTGATGTTGTGCATTGCATTTATACACATATACAGCATATATACCATGCATTGTCTGGTGAGTGGAACTGAAGGTTCTGGAATGCTGGAAAAAGAGGTCAACGCATTTTTAGCGGCTCTTCTTTAGATAGCCTGCAGAGGGAGATAAAGACTGCATTTTTATGTAACAAAGCTTTTGGATTTTTAATTGAAATTCTTTGTTAGAACATATCCTCACAATCTCTCCAATGATAAAGACCCCAGATCTTTATGTAAAAGGATGGAGTTTGTTTTTTTTAATGTTGTAATGTTAAAGCTTTTCACCAACTGCAATTCTGCCAGTTCATTATAAATCTGGATCACAGCACAGATTAGCCTGTTGCCATAGTAACGCGGGAGGCAGGGAGTTTAAGCTGCTACTGTGGTGAGCCCTTTGAGGGAAGATGCTACAGGAAACAGAAAAGGATGATGATGAAAATGAATAAGCAAAGAATAAAATCAGTGACTACCAAATTGACTCATGTACAGATAAACAGTATATATGCTGAAACATTTATGCATTCACTGCTTCCTTTCTTGCCACTGAAATAACAGACAGTGTATTTATTTGTTCTAGTTTGCATCAGAACCATTCTGTTCCAAAATTCAGAACTACACTGCAGAACTACATTGCCCACACAGAAGTTGTGAAATATCCAAAAATAATTATGCTGACATACTGTGATAGACTCCACCCTTTTATTGAGATAATAATAATGCTATTCGTAATGGCACTGATGTCACATGACAAGTGGTTATGTTTATGTATAAGGTTTGTGGGGGGAGGGAGAACAGGGTGGGGCCTTTTTGATCTGATTCCCCCCATCACGCCCCAGGCATCGCATATGGTACAATCCGCTCTCTGCGGTGGAGGCTGCAGTGTTTACTGTGTTATCCATCAGTACCTCTTCTTTCTCTCATTCCATCCCTCTGTCTGTGTGATTTAGAAGCATTAGTAGTCTCTCCTCCGCTCTGTCTATATCTTCTGGCCATTCATGCTGTTCGGACGTGTCAGGTAGAGGGTCTCGGGAAGACATAAAATCAGCAAAAGGGAAAAGGGAAGCGTGAAAGCAGCGAGAGAAACGACAGCGGTGGGAAAACATGGATAAAGGGAAGAAAGAATGTACCTGGAGCTGCTGGAGAGGGCTGGGTACAGACTCTGTTTGTGTGTGTATGTGTGTGTAATAGTGGATGTTAAAGGGATAATTCAATCGAAAAGACATTTTTTACATTTAATACTTCCGTACTCATGTTGTTCCAAACCTGTATGACTTTCTTTCTTTCATGGAAACACAAAAGGAAATGTCTGGCAAACAACCACAGTCACTGTTTACTTTTATTGTATGTAAAGAAAAAAGCTGAAATGAAAATGAATATTTAGTAAAGCTAAAATTTTGCCTAACATCCTTTGTTTTCCACAGAAGAAAGTCATACAGGTTTGGTGAGTATTTACATTTTTGGGTGAACTATCCCTTTAAGTTATACATTTTTCGATGCTGTATTGTAGATTTTCTTGCTGTGTATATGTGTGATTGTGTGTAAATATTAGATTACTATTTGTGTTATTATTAAGCAAGGATGTAACCATATATTCAACATTCAAATTCCTATTTGATCGAGCACTAATCTGAATTTTGTGGGGGACGTGCCCCTCTTATGCCTGTGGTTGTTACGGGCCTGTTATCAGGTGCTGGTTTTGCGAATTGCATGAAGAATGGTATGAATAGCGTCATTACCTCTGTCTCTGCCCTGGTGGGACAAAGAGAGGAGAAGGGAGGGAGCTGTTTTGGGATGGGGGATTGGCAGGTGGTCTGTCTGTTTTGGAGTAATAATGATATGAAAAGCCTGCTGTTTCGGAACATAGGTTCTGGTTGTCATGGCACAGAGTTCAGGCTGTTTTTATGTTGAATTCCAGATGCAGCAGCACTGGATGAGGCTGTCACTATAGCAACAAGGTCACACCCATCCTGATTACATCATTGTTTTCAACCGGCATCCATGATACCTAGGAGAGAGTGAGAGGAAGGAAGAGGAGGAGAAACAGAAGGACAGAAAGTATATTTTCAATAAAGGGATGAGGAACAGAGAGGATTCGTTTTCTAGGCTGTTCCTTTCAAATGAATTACAGGCACATTTGAAATGTCCACCCAAATAAGAGGGTTGGAAGAGAGTGCAGAAATGCAGTACTGTCTATAGGAACTGCGTTGTCTAAGTGTGTGAATTTTGAAATTGTAAAGCAACAGTATTCATGTGTATGGTTGTTTTTACTTCTGAAACTGTTGTCTGTAACTAGATTTACTGATTTTGACAATGCAAAATTCCACAATAATTGTGTGACAAGAGGTGTTATAAATGGTATCTAGATTGTTGCTGCTAAGGTGATCTGGGTTATTTGGCTACTAGCTCAAGACAACCAACCCCACACCAATATCTGTGATGACATATACCATGTTTCGTGTCAATACACAAACACTTAGCAAAGATACAGCCTCACGTCCATTTTGGCATGTTTGCAATCAAATTCGTTGAAGCATTATACAAGAATGGTTTGGTCTATCATAATAAATCTCATATTTTTTTGTCATGAGTTTCTCAAGATCTTACAAGCAAATCTCTCAGATCAGTACGTAAAAACAAAGTACACAACAATGTAAAATATGAATGAATGAATGTTGCATTTTATGTAGTGCTTTTCTGATACTACACTCAAAGTGCTTTACACAGTGAACAGGGGACTCTCCTCAACCACCAGTGTGTAGCATCCACCTGGATGATGCGACGGCAGCCATAGTGCGCCAGTACGCTCACCACACATCAACTGTTGGTGGCAAGGAGAGAGTATACTGATTCAGCCAATTAATGGAATATCGGCTGTCCCTCACATTCATGTAAATCTGCTCATACATGGGGGGAATTCAGAAGTTTGAAGTAGGAGGGAAAACCCACTTTTGCAACACAATACTGCTGCAGGTCGCAACAGAAAGTTAAGGAAACAAACACTGTAACAACTCTTGAATATCTGGACATAAAGTAAAACAATGGAGAATAAAATAATAAAGTCTTCCTCAGATGCGTCGCAGAGAAATTACAGTGATGTGGAGAAACCTGCTTTCTGACAGAGCTGCATGTATACGGGGGTAAAGTCTTATGCATTGCATGTAAATGGGAACACCACTTTCTGGTGTCCATGTAAACGTTTTCATTTATGTTTCATTTAAATGTCAGCTTAAATGTCAATTGTATATTGGAGAAATGCAAACTATATATAATGCGTTCAGAAAGTCCTTCATTTTTTTCACATTTTATTATGATGCTAAAATGCTTTTTTTCCACAAAAGAAAAAACTGTATTCAGCCCCTTAACTCAGTACTTAGTTGAAGAACCTTTGGCAGCGATTACAGCCTCGAGTCTTTTTGGGTTTGATGCGACAAGCTTTGCACACTTGGATTTGGAGATTTTCTGCCATTCTTTTCAACAGATCCTCTCAGGCTCTGTCAGGATGGTGACTGTCGGTTGACAGCCATTTTCAGGTCCCTCCAGAGATGTTCGATTGGATTCAAATCCGGGCTCTGGCTGGGCCACTCAAGGACATTCACATGTCACTCTTGTGTTGACTTGACTTTGTGCTTGGGGTCATTGTCCTGTTGGAAGGTGAACATTTGGCCCAGTCTGAGGTCCTGAGTGCTCTGGACCAGGTTATCATTAAGGATATCTTTGTGTTTTGCTGCATTCAGCTTTCCTTCAACCCTGACCAGTCCCCATGGGAAGCTTCCGTCTGGCCACTCTGCCATAAAGTCCAGATAGGTGGAGTGTTGCAGTGATGGTTGTCCTTCTGCAAGTTTCTCCCATCTCCACACATGATCTCTGAAGCTCAACCAGTGTGACCATCAGGTTCTTGGTCACATCTCTTACCAAAGCTGTTCTCCACCGATTGCTTAGTTTGGCCGGGCAGCCAGCTCTAGGAAGAGACCTGGTTGTTCCAAACTTCTTCCATTTAAGAATTATGGAGGCCACTGTGGTCTTGGGAAACTTCAATGCAGCCCAAAAAGTTTTGTAGCCTTCCCCAGATCTGTGCCTTGATACAATCTTGTCTCTGAGCTCTGCAGGCAGTTCCTTTGAGCTCATGGCTTGGTTTTTGCTCTAATACGCATTTTCAGCTGTGAGACCTTATATAGATAGGTTTGTGTGCTTTATGTAATCTTTAATACAACATATTTTGTAAACCCTTTTGACTGATATCGGCTTAATGTCCCAATAAAGAAGATCAATAATACTTGGAAAAAGCTATCCGTTAGTATTCCCATTCATCTCAATGGCAGTTGCTTGTCACAGTAATGCATCCAATCGAAGCCCTTCACTAGTGTGTTTCCTGATCTGTGACAGGTGAAAAAAGAATGCTCCAAAAGTGTGCACTGGCAAAACATCACTACAATTTTATGAAATATTTTGTTAGAATACATGGCTACATTTGAATGGCCGTCAATGGAGAAAGATTATTTTTTGTCCCAGATGGCGAAGTTATGGCATCTACCATCAGGGGCTAGACTATGACCATGCTAACTAGACAAATCTTGACCCTTTGGCTTGGGCCTTCCCCATGGCCATTACCTTAGGAAGTGAAAGGTTGGGTATAATGTTGGCATGGCTGCCATGCTGAATGTGGATATCTGATGCTATAATTACACTCTGACATTCTTATTTTTAGTTGGCCCCCTAAGCAATGTGTGTAAGGGAAACTGGAACACTGTATCTATAGCAACTGCTGCTGCCCCTTTCGTTCTCCTCTCAGACACACACGCACTCATCACATAGGATATATGAAAGGATTGTGTTTTTGCATGTATTTGCCTCGGTCTCGGCCATTTTTCACCTGGTATGCTTAAGCCTTTTTGTGTATGTGTGTCCCAAATTAGCCAATGGTAGTATGAGTCTGTCCCCCACCCTCTTATTCTCTCTCTCCCTTTCACTCTCTCTCCTTTTGTGTGCATTCCCACTCACTGTCTCTCTCTCTCTCTCTTTTTCTTGCTGTTTGCAGTCATGGGTGGTTCAGGTCAGTATCTCTTTCTCCTCTGTTATTATTGGTGTTTTAGCATAAAAAAAATCAGAGATCTCTTGTAATGTTGGAGTTCATTTCAGATGTCACTGTTTCTGATCAGTTCTGTGCTCTTTAGAGTCTAATTGTGATCAACCTTAAACAGTAATACCGTACTACAGTCTAATGTCTATACTTCAGACTTATTAAATTAATGAAGCAGTATCACAGTTGTTTGTGAGAAGGTGTGTGAATGCTACTGTTTTTTTTTTGTCTTGTGTTTAAAGGGACCCTTATAAGTTCAGACTTTATTATTTATCAGATCATGCAAGTTTATCACCACAGAAGGTTTTCTTTTATGTTTTTGTTAAAGTTAAGGGTTTTTGCTGCTTTTTTGTGGGTTTATTATTGACTCCATCAGAATTATGAATAATTGATTGTGTATGTCATGTTGAAAGAGCTGATCAGTCTGTACTTGCTGCTGTCTTCATCCTGGATTTGGTTACAAGCAAAAATCCCAGATAAAAATGGCAGATATTTCTGGCCTCCTCTAAGCTCTGCCAGCCTAAATTTAGCCCCATAGGACCATTGGGAGAATCACACAGGGGACTACAGATGTCATGCACACACCAGAGTGTGACAGACCAGCTTTAGCGAGAGTGTGTGTAACGGTCTTTCCAAAGCAACAACCGAAGGTGTTAAGATTCAGGTGCAAAATAAAAATACAACAGCTACAATAAGCTCTCGGTTGCTGCAGAGACTAAAAAGATGATTCAGATTTTGGAATCTGTTGGTTCTCATGGCAACAAGTGAACAATTCTACTTGTGTCATCTACAGTATGTGTTAATTGGCCAAAGCTGGTGTACATGTTTTCTCTCCAACAGACAGAACAGCAAGACTTTTATCTCACACAGCTGTACTGTCTTAAATACCTGCATGAAACCTGTCCACCATCTCACACACTTGCATTAAACCTATTTGGTATTGTTAGAGCTATGACCTAGTGGTTTGCACACATGCTCAGACATATGGAGCTGTGTGCTCATGGGGTTAAACAGGCTTGCTCCCCCTCTTCTACCTATAATTTTAGTAAGTCTATAATTCTACCTATAAAGTAAATAAGTCAAATAAAATGTTTGGTATAAAAATATTGTAATTGAAAAGGACCTTTTATTCTAGGCAGTGAGCATGCCTGCATGATCAGCTATGTTAAAAAAGCCAGCAATGTGTGAGATCATGTAAATGCTTTACACAGTTTTCCTTTATCAGGGTATGGTCGTAAATTGTTTTGGCATAAACTGATAGGCACACGTTGATTTTTTTTTTTTCTGTTACTTTGATTTCACTTTATGTAAACACCTTTACCGACCATCTTGTGTCTACGTTTTTGGTGTCAAAAGCAAATTATAACAAGATTAATTTATGTCTCATGTAAAAAAAATTATTCTTTCATTGTCAGATTTTTTTTATATATTTGACTTTTTGTAGTTATCTGCATATTGCTTGTAAACACACTCAGTGATTTGTTACAAAAGTATGCATTCTTATTGAATTGAGGGATAGTAAATGTGTTAGAATTTCTTGGAAGGATGATGGTGTTGGTGAATCCTTACAGTTTTTGATTCTGCTGTGGGTAAACAGCAAATGTCTTAGGAAGTGTAAGGAAGTCATAATGTTTAATTTAGTTTCTGGGATCTTTGGAGAGTTTCAGTTTTAGGTTAGGTCCAAGAAGTTTCTCTTTGTGGAACATTTTGATTTATCTATCAATTTTTTGTTGAGTGAGAGACCAGGGCTTTGGGTTATCTTGAGGTTTGTAAGATGTACGTCTGGTGGGATTTAGACTTGATCTGGGCTCGTAACCGTAAAGGTTGAAGGTTTTAACCCAGCAAGGTGCAGTCCTTGAGTTGACACCTTTCTGCCTTTCTTTTTGAGCAAGACACTTTAGGGGATTGTCCTTGCAATTTTAAGATGGTGAAATTCTATGGCGATGTCATGTGAAAGTCATTTTTACTTTAAAGTTTTACCTTACACTACTGTCACAACCAGATGAACAGAGGCGGTTTCACCCCTTAGTCCTTACCAGTGCCAGAATATCAGGAAACATTCCACTGTATGTTAAACTAAATCTGCCGTCCAAGAATGAGAAGGTCCTTTTGTCACAATGGGCTAAAACCTACTCACAGCAAAATTATATTTTTTAATGCATTTGGTATATACCAAGGGCTCATGGCTCAGTGAATGTTTGTATGCACCAGCCATTATGTGACAACACTTCTGATCATGAGGCTGTTAGTTTTGTCTTTTCCAACACCAATAAATGACCAAAATGTTTGTGTGCACCAGCCATTATGTGATAACACGTCTGATCACAAGGCTGTTAGTTTTGTCTTTCCCAACACCAATAAATGACCCAGTACGTACAGTGTGCGCACACACAGATGGTTGGGTTTAGATAATTTGACGGCAGGTGCTGAGAGATAGGCAGGTGTATAGATAGTCCCAAGGTTAGACTGTTCCTTCTGGCAATAGATTTTACATGCACATGGGAATTCTTAATGTAATATTAAAAGTCATTAGAAGCAATGATAATACAAATAATGGATGATTATACTTTATTATGTAACAACCTGTTAGCATGTGTGTTTGTGTGGACATGATACTGTAAATGTGACTGGTTGTGTGGATGTCGACAAACCAGGCATGTGCTGAAATGTTAGCGTATTAGTGGAATTGTTTAACCTTTTTCATACATTCTTTTGCTCTCTGTTCCCTTCAGTGGTAGATCTGTTACACTGGCGGGATCTGAAGCAGTCTGGACTGGTGTTCGGCAGCATGTTGCTACTGCTGTTCTCTTTAACCCAGTTCAGTGTGGTGAGTGTAGTAGCTTATCTCGCTCTGGCTGTCCTCTCTGCCACCATCAGCTTCCGAGTCTACAAATCCGTTCTGCAGGCAGTGCAGAAAACCGACGATGGACATCCTTTCAAGTTAGTCAAACCCTCCATTTGTATGAAAATGTATTCTACATTTGAGATGGAAACAGTGTTGGGGAAGGCACTTTAGAAACTGTTGTTTCCTGTAACTAATTTGTATTATTTAAATACAAATCGAGCTACTCTTTTGAAAATTAAAATGACTTTTCTATCTTTCAGGGCATATCTGGAGGTAGAGATCACTCTGTCAGCAGATCAGATCAGTAAGTATGTGGATAAAACTCAGCTGTATGTCAACACTACCATGAAGGAGCTTCGCAGGCTGTTCCTGGTTCAGGATCTGGTGGACTCCATAAAGGTAAAAACAAGGCCAGAAATTCAATTTAGATTTAACATGTTAGCTGATGTGTTTGAGCATTAACCCCTCAACATTGGATTTCCAAAAATTAAATTCCCACATTTTTATAATATTATTGCCATTACAATTTGAGCACAAAACAGTTCTCAGATAATCTTGAGATTTAAAGGTGCGCTTTTTTCTGGTATTGGAACTAATACTTACAGCTATTTGCACAAATAGCTGTGTCACACAAAAGCAAACGTTTTCAGCTACAAAGGGCTCTATTTTAAAAGTACTAGTGCTAAGTGCAGTGCTATCCATTCATAAGTCAAGTCATAAGTTGTCTTGTGTAGCCAGACCTATGACTTCAGCATAGGTCTAGGCTCTATAGCAGCCTCAATTGGCCAAGAACTGCCCATTTAGATAAGAAAAGCAATTTACTGACATGTTACATGTGACCAATCACATTCAGGTTTGCGGGGTTATCGGCGATTAATTATACAGTAAAAAAAAGAATGACATTGGGGGGAAAATAATTTATATAAATGGCATGCAAGTCTCCGCGAGCGACTGCACATAAAACACATGGGAGAATAGCAGAAATGTGTAGGAAGTCTAAGTACAGCACAGAAAACCTCATTATAGAAAATTTCACAGACATAACCAAGTAAACAAAGCAGGAAATCCAGCTCTGCTCACGGATATCCATATGACAAACGTGGGCAAATTCTATTATTATTTCATCCTCAGAAGCGATTATTCAATTAACGTGGAATCTTGTGAACACAACTTGTCTTCCTGGCGGACTGATAAAAGTCCTGTGTGCCTCTGCTTGCATAAATTCTGTTGAATGGCCAATCAGATTTTTCAGAGTTTTCCAGTTTTGTGTGCCATGATCATCAGATGGTTAGAGAACAGACTGTAGGCCTTTTGTGTCAGGCTGAGAATAAGTCATAAATGCAAAGTCAATTAGCATGTACATGAAGTTTTGGTATTTTCCAGCAAGCAAGCTCTAAATCTAGGCGCAAGTGGGTTTGGCGATATCGCACAAGCGAAGTGCTAATGGGCTGGGTCAAGTGCAATTTAATTCAGAGGTACTTTACTGCCGGCACCATCTGCATCTTATTATATAGTCTATTCCCTGTCAAGCACCAGTGATATAAACAAAGACAGCACATTCTTAAGAAACTGACTGTATACAATTCATTAATAGAATAAAAATATGGACTTAAGTCCTTTAGTGCATTAACTTTGTTGAATGTCAGGCATATTTCTATGACAGTGACATGCTCCATTTATATATGCATGGAAAATATGGTTCTCGTCAGGATTTGGATTTATCTCACGAAAATTGGATAAGACATAGTGCACTGTCGTTGCGCCTAGTGCTGTGCTTTGCGCACTCGTGATAATAGAGCCCCAAATATCATGATAGGAAAACCCTATTTGCAAGCATATTTATCACGATTCATTTATTCTGCAACCAGAAGCGTCCGATAAATAGAGGCTACCAATGTTGTATATGGTATGCATCTCATTAATTTTAAGTACCATTAATTTTTTTAGAAAATCATTAGAAAAGATACTAGTGCACCTTTTAAAGGTTTCAAATTGTATTATGGGTGTCAAGATAATATGATAGTAATAACATGCACTAAACTATAAAACAACCGATCTTAAAAAAAAAAAAAAAAAAAAACTGTTTGTGTTCAGTTTGCAGTGTTGATGTGGTTGTTGACCTATGTGGGCGCTCTTTTTAATGGCCTGACCCTGCTGATTCTTGGTAAGAATACATACCAACACAGATAGTACACAATACACTTTCCACACTAACTACTCTACTCCAGAAGGTAAAGGAAGCTGGTTCATGTTTTGGAGCATTAAATTACCCCATGAAGAGATACCATGAAATCATTTTCCAAGTGAAGTTTTCTTTCCTTAGTTGAACTATTTCCTAGTAAAACAGTATGTTTACGTGGGACATATTGAAGAGTACTTTTTTGTTTTGTTTAGTTTGATATCAGCTGTGAAGCATGTTTTGCTAATTGCTAGTTCTTCACAGGTGGTATTAGGTGGAGTGATCTCATTCTAAAGAGCATTTGATTGGACTACCTGTGTAGTGCAAGATGAGTCATCATTTTTTGGTTCTGTTTTCAATTTGTAACGTGTATATCTACTAAAGGTTAATTTTGTGAACTTTTGGGAGTACAAAAGCATCAAAAAGCGTTCATAGCTAATAGCAGGGTTCGTAACACTTCTTAAGAGTGAAATTCAAGCACTTTTCAAGCATATTCAAGGTAACTTAATCAATTTTTCAAGCACCTTGAAGCTTTTTACAGTATTATTCAATTCTAAATGTTAATTTATAAAAATGCAATGATAAAAAGTATCTTCTGTGATTTCAAATATTGCCCAATCAATAAAATTAAAGTTTCATGAATTCCTATTAATCCACAGACGTCTAAAATCCTTAATATGATTATAACCAAAGTCTTGCATTAACACGATACAGTCGGCAACACTGTATCTATATAGGATGTGAATTACCATGTGGGGAAACAAATCTTGGTTTCTGTAGCTACTTGCTCATTGTCATATGAAACATCAAATAGATTTTGCTATTTTTTTTAGAGAAAGTGTGTGTGTGTTTTCACTCCAAATGAAAGCAAAAATTCTACACGTGAAATTTGGTCCCATCTATTTGAATAAAAGCTAAAGACGACTGCTTTGAAAAATACAAGCTATTCAGTGACAAGATATGAGAAGCATGTGGAACCTCACTTCTAAATATGCACATCTGCAGCAGAAATACATTTAGTGTGATGGGATTGATTTCCCCCACACCAGTATAAGATGTGACTGCAATTATCAGACTGATTTGAAGAAGAATATTTTATTATTAATATGCTGAGTGATTTCAGCCGTTCTGACAGCTAAATAATGTAAGGGATAAATGTATATACCCAGGCTGGGGCACACATTCAACAAGGCCTTGAACATGTAACACTGCTTATCAAACTGGGTTTCTGCAAGTTTAAAATAATCAAGTCATGTATTCATATATTTGTGTTCATTATATTAAAATGGGTAAAAACCAACATATCAATACATAGCAGATGAATAAACAACAATATTTACCAACAAATTAAACTAAATGATTTATTCATTTTTAATAAGCAAACTGTAATAATATATTGCTGTAATGTAATATTAAAGGATAATTATTTAATGTGTTAATTTCATTGTAGTACAACAGTAATATTTCTATTGTAAGTTCATTACATTCTCAAGCCTTTTTAACTGTAAACTGAAGACTTGTAGTCAGGCCCGCATTAATGCACGGGCTTACTGGGGCTGAAGCCCCAGGGCCTATGAAGACAAGGGGCCTATCATAAGCCAATAAAAAAAACACATTGTTTTGTAGTTTGATATTCATGTTTTTGGCTGCTGATTGATCCAATTTACAAGTGACCCACGTGGGAAGCATGATATGACAGCCTATCCGAATGTAGAGAAACAGTTGTAGCATGCGTTGTCGTCTACTCTAGTAGTCTATTCAAATGTATGCTTATAGTCACTCACAGAAGATAGCGGGTAGCTAAATCAAAATGTCGGGAAAGAAAAAGTTTGAGAGTGGTGCTCATAAGCGAAAAATATTGCGACAGAAAGAAAACAGTGAGAAGGAATTGTTAAAAAAGTTTCCAAAGCTGACAGGATTTTTTAAACCTGCAAATGAAGGCGAGTAGCTCATTAAGCAGAGCACCGATGAACAGTGCAGAGGACAAGCAAACGGGCGGGAGACCGTTAACTCGCGCTGCAGAGGACGAGGACTGGCTGCATGGAGCAGAGCCAACCGGGGACGGACAGACCGGAGGACCTTTACCTCGCTTACCTGGAAAAGATGAAGACCAGTTGCGGGAAGAGCAGTGCTCGAATTGAGGGGGTATCCGGGACCCCCCCATAAGAAGTAAAAAATAGACTTAGGGGGTCCCTCAGATTAAATGCATGAAATGGATACGGTAAATTTCCTGAATTAATTATTTACAATAATTTATATTAAGTTTGTTTATAGGCTAGTTGCCATGTCTTTTCAAAATGTAAACGCCCCGCCCCACATCTAAAGAGCGCCGTATTTATGCGGGATTCACTCTTGAAATAGCAATGATTGACATTGATAGCTATAGCATTGTTTGTTCCTGAATAAAGCGCCTTTTTCACTGAAATGTTTGAATAGTCTGCTGACTGACTTACTCATAACAGTCCTTTCCCGCCTCCTACTGGACGTAACTAACGTTATGTACAGATCACGTGCACTAAAATCGTTCAAAAATCCCCACCAACACACAGACTGTTTTGTCACAATTTATATGTTTAATATCTAATAAACAAGTTTCATTCATTTAATTAAGTCTTTTGGAACAAACATTATTATCACAGTTGCCACATTAATCCAGTTGTTTTTAGGGTAAATTCTACATCGGTAAATAAAGCTAGAATCATTCTGTTGGATGTTCAAAAGTTCATAAGTATCTTCTGCTCACCAAGCCTACATTGATTTGATCAAAAATATAATAAAAACAGTAATACTATGAAATATTATTACAATTTAAAGTAATAATACAATAAAATATAATTTATTTCTGCGATTAAAGCGGAATATTCACCGTCTATTACTTCAGTCTTCATCACATGATCCTTCAGAAATCATTCTCATGTGATTTGATGCTCAACAAACATTTATGATTATTATCAATGTTGAAAACAGTTGTGTAGGCCTACATTATTTTTTTTGACTTTGATGAATGGAAAGTTCAAAAGAATTACATTTATCTGAAATAGAAACTTTTGTAGAATTATACACTACCATTCAAAAGCTTGCGGTTAGTAAGAATTTATATGGAAAAAAAAAAATCATGTTGGGAAAGAAATTAATACTTTTATTGCTGTGGATTTTTTTATGGAATACTGTCTTCGTTAGGCGATATCTCCCCGAGAGAAACTTATTTCTGCTTTTGTTGTATATAGACAAACGTGGTCATTAGACTTTTTTTTTTATTGTGGGCCTACAAAACCTCTCAGCCCCAGGGCCTGACAGCAGGTTAATGCGGGCCTGCTTGTAGTACAAGTCTTCAGTAGTAGTTTTTTTTTTTTTTTTTAAATATCCTCCTCTTCTGCTCACCAGTGTCACATTATTACAAGAATGTTTTGAATTACGTGAAATTATTTGCGTTCTCAGTGCACGTTATAAGAAAAACGAGTCTGTGCTTGGTCCAGACTATGTACAATTATTTAATGAAATTACAATTATTTAATGAAATAATTGTGATACTACATACTGATTATAAAATATTAAAGTTTTAATTACATCTTTGGCTTTATAAGTGCAAACGTCCATTGACATTTTTTAGATGCATGATTTCCTTTTCGTTTATCGCTCCTCCGCATAGCGACATTTTATTCTCCTCTTCCAGCCAGATGTCACTGAAACAGCACTCCGGCATGTTGATGGAACTTTGGCGCCAATTTACCACAGTGGAGACGTGCATTATTACCATGTGCGCGTCATCAAAGCAAGACCGAAAGATGCGGAGTTCCTGCGCTGACGAGACACCACGAACATAAAGACTGAATAACATACATAAAATTATTTCGAATTTTAAGTTATCATTTATAACGGTCAACAACCTAATGAATTTTTTAGCGTTTTCAAGGAACATTAAAAATTCAAGCATGTTTCAAACCTTGAAAATCTGACCATGAAAATAAAGCATTTTCCAAAATTTCAAGGGTCTGTAGGAACCCTGTACTAGACATTGACAACAAAACTCTTTGATGTTCTAAGAGCTTTCAGCAGTTTCTGTAGTGGCATGTGTTTGCATATCTCAAGTACACACTCAAAATTCCACATTAGGAGAGTTGGTGATCTTATACGCACTGTTCCAGGTCCGGGTGTTATTACCTTAAACAACTGTATTCAAATGACATCATGCAGAAAGAGCAGCTCAGTCAGTGTCTGTGTACTGACCCCTACTATTTCTCTCTCTCTTTAGCGGTGGTTTCCATGTTCACCGTGCCAATTGTTTACGAGAAGTACCAGGTAAATGTTATCAGACACAATGATCATCGGAAAAACATTGCATACTTCTATGGTCTATGCTGTGTATGGTGAATTCTCACACCTTTTCTATCTCTTTCAGATGCAGATTGATCAATACTTGGGCCTGGTGCGCTCCAATGTTAACTCAATAATGGGAAAGTGAGTGCACTATAAACAGGGTTCCCACACTTTTCGGCCAATGAATTTCCATGATTTTTTTTAATGACCTTTCCAGTCATATGAGAGTAATGGATACAGATATTTTTATTTTTTAAATAATTCTGATTGACTGATTTGCTAATTAATAATTTAGACAGATTTGCAAAACATTTATTTTAAAGAATTAGCCGAGCATAACTAGAAAAGTTTCATTATTGAAATTTCCATGACTTATAGGATGTTATTGATTTCCATAATTTTTTTTCAGGCCTGGAAAACACTTTTTTTTTTTTTTAATTCCCCGTTATTTCCATGGCCATGCAAACCCTGTATACATCCCCAAACCATGTTTTAACTTAATAAATTTTAATTCCACTTTTTATTGTAAAGAGAGGAGAGCCCAATAATTTTTTTTCTGTTTGCTTTGCAGGATTAGAGAAAAGGTTCCAGGGGCCAAAAAGAAGGAATAAACTCTCCGCTTCTGTATTAAGTAAACACTATAGCCAGTAAAAATGACAACTTTTGCCAGCACTAAAGGACCCCATCTACACAGGAGGCCAATATACCACTTCAAAAAACAAAAAAAAACATCAATTATAAAAAAAAGATCGTCATGTTAGTATAATGGTACCTAAAAAAAACACTGTTGCCAGTCACTGGTGAAGCTCTGCACTAATAGCTAACACTGATTCACAATCATAACACCTTGTGGGCGATCGTAGAGCTATAGATATACCAGAGGGACACAAAGTGCATCTCTCTTCCATTGCTTCTGATTCAAGTGCATGAAGTCCAGTCTTGAGTAAATATTTGCTATCTCTACGGTGTTCTTTTTCTCTCTCTGCTTTATTTTGCAGTTCATATTTCCTGCTGTAAAATGTGACAAAAACAAAGCTCATGCCTGTCATATAATCTCCTGCCGCCATGTCGAATAATTGCTTAAAACTCACTGTCACTGGCTCTATGTACAGACATACTTATTAATAAGTCGAACTGTGGATTGGTTACTTTTTGTTCTTTTCTGTGTATCTGAGCACAATGATAATTTGAAGATGTTATGACTAAATGTGGTAACTGTATTTTTTTCCAAATCAGTAGGGACACATGTACGTGTTTAAAGATTTGAAGATTAAAGCTTTGTGGTCCTTCTGTAGGGCCCCTGACGGTCAGACCACAGAGCAACTTCAGCTGTACTAAACTCTGTCCGACTTTGTACAATGTTCAGTGTTCAGTTATTTTAAAGTCTAACTATTTGCACTCTGTATTTAATTGACGAAAGAGAAAAATAAATGTTCCTCAATGTAGGAGGGTTGGTGTTGTGTCATTCCAAAAAGGGGAAAATTAACTTAAGAGTTGCTCAAAATGGGGGGACGTGCCTGGTTGGAAGAGGGTCATGAACACATTAAAAATGGTTGTAAAATTATCATTGAAAAGTGACTCCAAATACTTACATAGAATATCAGTGAATGTGTCAGGCATCAATAATTCCCACTTCCAAAACTATTCTAAGGCTCTTGATGTCCACAGTAAATGCAACTGGAGTGTTTGTTTGAGTGTGTGGTTTGGTGGACAAAGTGAAAAATCTCAAATCTTGAACAATGTTGAAATAATGAATATAAGATTAATTATAAGACCACCATGTTTAAAATTAAGTGCTTATACAATGCCTTTTTTTACAAAAGATATTTGAGCTTTCAATATGGGAAGGTTGAAACAATGCAATTCCTTTAGCATTTTGTAAATTGCCACTTTAAGAAGAGAAGCCCAATAATTAGAACAAGTTATTTACTGGAAACATCAATCTACAGCAAGAACAGAGAAAACGATGTAAACTCAACAGTTTACACTTGGAGTTAACAAACTGCAAACAGGCTTTGCCTTAAAACATTATAACATTGAAATAAATTGCAGTCAAATATATATATTTTTTCTCTCAAAACAGATGGATGAAACCTGCATCCTCTTGCAGTTGAATTTCTATTTTGACCAACATAGAAAAATGACTTAAACAGAAGTAACATTCAAGCATATACATCAAGTTTGTCTTGTGACATTACAAAGAAAACTCAACAAAATTACCTCCTCTGCAATGCAGGGGGACACAAGCCTCATATGTCTGAATAGTTCAATTATACAAGCAGTCACATGTCATATAACCTGTAACACAACTCCGAGCTGTGTGATGCCCTTCACATGTTCAATAGGGTGATGGGATGCAGCTGAAACAGAGCACCTCTGGATTTTCCATCATTCTTCTCCTGCAGCTCCATCTGCTGTGAACGATCCACCTGATGACACACACAAGATCACAGTGAAATGTTTCTACGGAGAGGCTGATACAAGTAAACCTTCATCCCAAACCTCAAAACAGATCTTACCAAGTTCCATTTCTTGGGTTTGTCGTAGTACACAGGTGTGCGATGTGGTCTGGTAGGGTTTTTAATAAAGAGTCTGAAGATAAAGCAATCAGATAAAGTGTCACAAGTGTGTGTCCTCTAGATGTCAGGCAACATGTTCTGGATTTATTACAAGTTAAGCTTTTATGGATAGTATCTGTGGCAATGTTCGTTACCACAGAAAATATTTGACTCTTAGTTTAAAGTTACATTAAAGCAATAAAAATAAATGGGTCCAGCAATAAATATTAAAATGCACACCATTTATTGCCACAAGACTTAAAAGGTATAGTTCACCCAAAAATGCCATCCTAAATATGTATGACTTGCTTCTGCTGCCGATCACAAAGATTTTTAGAAAAATATTTCAGCTCTGTAGGGCCTCACAATACAAGTGAATGGGTACTAAATCTTGACGGTCCAAAAAAGCATATAAATGCAGCATAGAAGTAAATCATATGACTCCAGTGGTTAAATTTATATCTTTAGAAGTGATATGATAGGTGTGGGTGAGAAACAGATCAATATTTAAGTTTTTACAATAAATCTGGACTTTCACTTTAGCTTCTTTTCTATTCAATTCACATTCTACATGCATATCGCCACCTACTGGGCAGTGAGGAGAATTTAAGTAAAAAAGGGCTTAAATATCGATCTGTTTCTCACCCACAGCTATCATATCACTTCTGAAGATATAGATTTAACCACTGGAGTCAAATGGATTAATTTTATACTGCCTTTACCTACTTTGAGCTTCAAAGTTCAGGTCACCATTCACTTGCATAGTATGGGCCTACAAAGCTGAGATATTCTTCTAAAAATCTTTATTTGTGTTCTGCAGAAGAAAAAGTCATACTCAATCAGGGACGGCATGAGGGTGAATAAATGATAAGTCTCATGTTTTGGGTGAACTATCCCTTTAAATAACCATTTAGACATTACATCTCAAAGAAGAGTCATTTTTTTACATATGAACTACTGCAAAAGTTCTTTAACAGAAATATGAGCTTAACACAACTTCTTTTAAACTCTCTGGATGCTAAAGGGATGATTCAAATTATTTTCTATATCAATCAGATCAGAGAGAGTGAATGAGTACCTGATGAGTCGTTCTCGTGCGTCCTCCTGCAGACTGCCGATCTTTTCGGTGCTCAATGTCAACAGGCCGTTTGTTCCCTCACACACCAACCTGTTCACTGTGCCTCGCAATGCATTTATCTACACATACCCACACGTGTTACACGATATTAGTGTGGACTACCTCAGAAACGCAATGGTTTTTATATGGAAGCAATAATATTTATACCTATACTCTAACCCTACCCCTAATCCTAACCCTAACAGAAACCTTTTAACATCAGTAGATTTAAAGCAAAAAATTATTTGGGCGATTCAAGAGCATTTAAACTAATAATGACCATTTCACGACTTTACTAGTTGTTTTTTGTCATGTTTGACAAAATAAGTATATCTTTAAAAATCTGTACTCTGTTCTATACTACATATTTAGGCAAACATAGTATGTCAACTGGGTATTCCATACAGAAAATGTGCATATTCTACACAATATACACTGGAGGCCAAAAGTTTGGAATAATGTACAGATTTTGCTCCTATGGAAAGAAATTGGCACTTTTATTCACCGAAGTGGCATTCAACTGATCACAATGTAAAGTCAGGACATTCATAAAGTGAAAAATTACTATTACAATTTGAAAAACATGTTCACAACTTGTTAAACTACTTCAAAAGTGTTCTCATCACAAAATCCTCCACATGCAGCAATGACAGCTTTGCAGATCCTTGGCATTCTAGTTGTCAGTTTGTCCAGATACTCAGGTGACATTTCACTCACACACACACACACACACACACACACCTCACGGTCTAGCTGATCCCACAAAAGCTCAATGGGGTTGAGATCCATAACACTCTTTTCCAATTATCTGTTGTCCAATGTTTGTGTTTCTTTGCCCACTTTAACCTTTTATTTTGTTTTTCTGTTTCAAAAGTGGCTTATTCTTTGTAATTCTTTCAAGTTTATTTATAAAGAACACTTAAAAACAACCAAAGTGCTGTACAATTTTTACAAACATTATTAACAGAATTAAATAGAACTTCTAAAATGTTCAAAAGAACAAATTAAGAGATGAGATTACTGATGGAAGAAAAACCGTTAGACCTGACAGGAAGGTAAAATTGTGTCATCAGCATAACAATGATAGGCTACACGGTACTTCTGAATGATAGAGCCTAAAGGAAGCATATAAAAAGAGAATAAAGCAGAGGACCCAACATGGAGCCTTGTGGAATGCCACATATGAGCACAGTGTTGGGGAGGAGAAGTGATTATCAATACTGATAGAAAGTTCTTTCCTTAAGATATGAGGAAAACCAGTTTAATGCAACTCCCTGGATCCCTTCTCAAGATGATGTAAAAGAATGGAGTGATCGATTGTGTCAGATGCTGCACGGAGGTCTAGAAGGATTAAAATGGCCCCGTTGCCAGAATCCAGGGAGACTAAAATGTCATTGGTCACCTTTAATAGTGCAGTCTCAGTACTATGCAGTGACCTAATGCCTGATTGAAATTTGTCAAATATGTTGAAGGTGGTTAGATAAGAATAGAGCAGCGAATAAACCACCTTTTCCCAGATTTTGGACAGAAAAGGCAATTTTGAAATGGGCCTATAATTCTTAAAAACTGTAGGGTCAAGGTTAGGTTTTTTTCAGCAGAGGCTGAACCACATCATGTTTAAAGCTGGCAGGGACTACTCCATTTCTCAAAGAACTGTTGATTATGGCCAGCATAATGGGGGCAACAGAAATAAAAACATCTTTGAGAAGCCGTGATGGTATGACATCAAAGGGAGAATTAGTAGGTTTCATTAACTAAATTATCTCCGACAGTTGGGCAAATGAGACAGGGTCAAAGTGACAAAGAACTGGAAGGCAGTGTGGGTTCAGAGTGCATCACAACTGGGCCCATGACACGTGATCTAATGTCCTGAATTTTGTCAATAAAAAAATTCAAGAAACTTTTCACATGTCTCAGGGGTTGCATCTGGATAGCCCACAGGGGCAGGGTTAAAAACAGAATCAATTGTATTAAAAATTATCTTAGGCCTGTGGGCATTTTTAGCAATTAGAATAGTAGTTCGATTTTGCAGTCTTGACAGAGACTTGATACTGCTTTAAGGAATCACAAAACATTTCAAATGAAGTTTATCCTTCTTACACTTACGCTCTGCCTTCCTAACTAACAGAGTGAGTATGCTCATTAAGCCAAGGCTGGATGCCTGACCTATTTTTACATCTCTGTGACTTCAAAGGAGCAACCTGATCTAAAATGGTTGTGTTAAAGACTTAAACCATCTGTGAGGTGTCTGAAGTACCAGTAATGACATCAGTTATATGAGACAGATAAGCAGAAGCATACACCTCTGAAAACTGCATAACTGTGGAAGAATGAATAGCACAAGCGAGGTGCCGCCGCACAGGGGGTAGAGGTACAGAATGTGGCTGCACAGACTCAATTAAAAGGTTAGAGATTCCAGAATCTACTACTTCCAGATTGGTCACATGAAGACCAGATGTTAATACCAGATTAAGAGTATGACCCTTTACATGAGTAGGTCCTGAAACTAACTATGTGAGATTAAAAGAATTCACCATACATAAATCCCTGACCAGAGGTTGCGTTTCGCAGCACACGTGAATATTAAAATCTCCCAGAATTAACAGCTTGTCAAAATGAGGTACAAGAGATGATAAGAGTTCTGAGAATTCACAAATAAAATCCTTATTACATTTAGGAGGTCTATACACTAAAGCAGAGAGAACAGGACATAGATTAATTTTCATTAGCTGCACTTCGAAACTTGAAAATCCATTTACCGGCAAATGTCTGCAGTGATGATGATGATGATGATGATGATTCCCAAACACAGTAGCTAGACCACCACTACAGCCAACAGACCTTGGAGAATTATAATAGATACAGTTAGCAGGAGTCAGTTCACCTAAAGGGATAACATCGCCATTGTTAAGCCAGGTCTCTGTCAAGAATAAAAAGTCAAAATCCTAAGCACTAAAAAAGTAATTCAAAACAAAGGGTTTGTTAGAAAGAGACCTGCCATTAATTAATACCATTTTAACAGGAGAGCAGGCTGTTAAGGTTCCATTGTGGTTGACAGTTTTCACAGGAGACTATTCCAATACGTAAATATGATCGAAGTGCACTTATTACAGGGACAATCCCCCCGGAACAACCTGGAGTTAAGTGCGAACCAGCAACTTTCTGTTCACATAACAGTTATGTGCTTTAGCCCACTAGGCCACCACAACTCCACATTTTAGAATACAGCTGTTAGAGGCAAGGCAGGAATAAGATTTCTCATAAGTGCAACGAGACCCCTGATGAATATAACAATGGTGATGTACAATCCCCAGATTATCACAGACTTTGTAGGTTTACGCAGGCAGATGAGAAAATGAGTTTAGACGCAGCAGATCCAAAGTAGTGTAGAAATACATCCTGTTTGTATTGATTTATCCTGTTTAATATCCTTCCGAAACAGCAAAATCTGTACATTATTCCAAACTTTTGAGCACCAGTGTACATACTATTTTCACTGCAAAAACAATAAGACTATTAAGGTAGTATGTTATTCTGAATATAGCCATACCTCTGTGATGTCTTCAATATCAAACGTCACATCAAAGGCAAGCTCAATGTCATGTTCAGGAAGTAATGCATCTTGAGAAATGGAGTTCCAGCCCAGTCCGCAAAGAGCACCAGTAAAACAGGTCCTGTCCTCATTAGTACTGTAGAGAAAGTACATCTCTGTATGTGTGCATTAAACTCCGATGACAATGTTCAATGACTCAGTTCCAATGTTCTTTTAATGCATAAAAATAATCATTAGAAAGGTAAACTTGTGATTTGAGGTTTGCTGTGAACGTGCTTCATACAGGACCTAGGCCAGATCTAGACCAAAACAATATATTAAAGAATGGGAACTGGAGTGGGGGAGATATGGCAACCACAAGTTGTCTTACAAAGATCAAATCACACAAAAATGTGATAAAACAACATGAATTGCAATTGAAAAATTCCATCAAAACTATTCACCTAGACTGCGAAGTAAAATGACACATCCCCACACATATTTTTTCGTTTGAAAATGCATTAATTTTGGCTTTCCGTACACACTGAGACAGTGTTTTTGTCAGTGAAAACTGAACTTGTGTGGCAGTGTGGACAGAGCATTTAAAAAAAAAAAAACGGAAACACCATTTTTAAAAGTATCCCAATCAATGTGGACTTGGCCTTAAACATTCCCATTTTGTAGGCAATTGCTTGCCATATTATTGTGCTTTGCTTGCTTGTTGACACTCAAGCAACAAGCTTGAACTGCAAGACCAACAATATCAATAACCTCTACGTCTATCTGATTCCAGACACTGGACCTAGATGCTTAAACTTATTGGTTGGGAAGTGTTTTGCCTGAAAAAAACAGATATAGAAGAAAAAGGAAAATATCGACCTACACAATGTTCACTTTGTTGCAAATTTTGTTGTATTTTTTCACACTTGGTGCTAAAAGTGTGAAAATGTAAGGATTAAAATGTGCCCACACAAACGATTAAAAGTGTGCACAACAAGCCTTGAGTTTTATGATTGGTGGGATTAATTGCATAATTTACTGACTTTTTGCTCCAGAATGAAGTGGGAATATGCATGTATAAGAGAGTGGGGGTTTCCATTGTGATTGTTACCGTAGTTCCATGACAGGGGTGAAGAGCATATTAACAAGGGAGGGAAGGCCTGGGATGGGAGGCATCAGAGATGTTTCCTTCAACAGGATATGAGAACCTGTACATAAGCACACAAAACAATAAGAATTTTCCAAAGAACTATTAACCATGGAAACCATTTTTTCCACAAGAATACCATTGTTACTAATGTTACCACACTAAAAATATGGCAATTTGGTATTAGCCACCACTGTTACAAAAACAAATGAACAAAAAAAAAAATATATAGGCAAATAAATCATATTACTGTTTGAAGTTAATCTTATTTTAATGTTGGTATAAACTATGGTATTTAAACAGAAACTATGGTTCATACAAACCAAAAAATTCAATCAATCATTATCATGTGTGCGTACCTGAGGCAGAGAGAGACACTGCTGCAGCCACCAACATCCTCTCATGCCAATCTTGGGGATTTTCATTCACCATTACGGAGTTAATACTGTCCCTCTCTATGCTAACAGTTCTGCAAACATATCAAACCCACACCACTCACATCATCAAATTAATTCCTGGGATGAAACTGCAAGTCTGTGAGATAGACAGGTGCATCTTACCTGAACTGGCTGACCCTGCTCATGCTGTGGAAGCTGACCTTATGAGGACTGCTGGGACCATGAACCAAAGCCTGCAGAGAGAAAAAAGTCCTCTGTGATCCAACAACAACAGTAAAAAAAAAAAAAACTAAAAAAAAACAAACAAAAAAAACCTCACTCTCATGGTCTTTTGCCAGAAACAGTGAGAAGACAAAACCATAGAGGACCTTAAAGGGTTAATTACCCAGAAATCATCAGAACATTCAAGAAAAAAAATAAAAATATCCTAGCTCAATATGTCCTTAAAATGCAAGTGGATGGTGATACAACCTTTGAAGCTCCAAAAAGAACTGTCAGCTTAACCGTCATCCATATGACTCCACTGGTTAAATGTCTTCTAAAGCGGAAAAATTACTTTAGCTGCGAAAAAAGATTCATATTTAAGTACATTTTGCAGTATATGCTTGATGTAATCGTGTTGGCATGTTCACACGAGTACAGATGCGTGTGCAACATGCCCGCAAAAGGAGCGCTGTTTACAACAGAGTAGGATGAATGCTGTACAGAAGTTTCCTTGGTTTTGGTTTAGATCTGTATATGTTTGTTTACTCACAATGGGGCATTTGTGTGCTTATCCTGCTTATATCTGAACCGAGAGAAAAATGTGAGATTACATCCAAACGTCACACGATACCACATGAACTCCTCCATCGTTGAATGCGCATAGAGCTGCTGACCGGAAACGATGATTTATAGTTTAAAAAGTACTTAAATATAGACCTTTTTTGCAGCAAGTGATTGTTTCGCTGTAGAAGATATTAACTATGATATTTTTCTTCAAATGTGTTCTGATGAAGAAAGTCAGTCATCTGGGATGGCATATCCACATGGCTTAATGTGGCCTGCATCTCATTTATCATAAAAGCGCTTTTATTTTTAATTGGATATTTCAGTTAACTTGCACTGGGACGTCAAGCACCTCCACAAGCGTTTAACATGCACAGGGTTGCCAGATAAAAGACGCAACACCCCAGTTTGAGATTTATACTTGCGCAAATTGTAAATATTCTGCCTAATGTTATACTTATTTTTTGCAATATGGCAACCATGCATACAAGTGCACTTTTTCTTTCTCGCTTTCACCTTTGAACAAATTTAGCAAACTGTAGTGCAATATTCCGTTCAAGGAAAAGTGTTATATGGCTACTCTGTGTACATTGAGGCTGCTTGTAATGTTTGGTGCTACTTTGCAGGTAAACATTCTCAGTGATTAAATATAAAAGTAGATCTCGGCATCATTGACACACGGTTCAAAACAATATATTAAATAATGGGAACTGGAGTGGGAGAGATATGGCAACCACAATTTGTCTTACAAAGACCAAATCAACAAAAATATGATAAAACACTACATGTTAATCTAACTCTTGCAGTATTTACTATCATAGTCATGCAGCGCATTATTCATTTGTCTGCTGAAAGTCAAACCATTGAGGAGACCCGTATCATGACCCTTTTAGCATGTAAACGAGTAATGTTTTAGAAAAAAATAAGTAAACTTGCCCGCTTTGCCCAAAAAATTAAAAGTTCTATAAAAAATTTTATTTTTGTTATTAAACCTGATGTAGACAGTATCTACTAATAGAAAAGTATCTACCTTCGTAGAGCAAATACAATACTTAAGGCAATTGCAGAATAGTCCCACTAGTCACAGATACATTTCAGAAAATTGAGTACACAACTATTTCTGGGCTTAAAAAGTTACAAAAACCAAATCAATTGTACATTGTATCAAACGTTGTATCTCAAAAGGAATACAATTGTGGCACCCCCATGCACTACTTAAAGCCCGATGTGGCCCCTTTACCAAAACAGTTGCCCACCCCTGGCGTAGAGTCATGGTACTCAACAGGCTGCCCATGGGACACATCTGGCCTGCAAACAATCTTATTGCAGCCTGCGTGATGTTGTCATCACATAATATTATTGAAATATCACATAATATATATTGGTGCGAACTGCCAGAAACATCATCGGAGGTGAGCTTCCCTCCCTCCAGGATATATATAAGAGACGGTGTGTGAAGAAAGCTCGGAGGATTATCAAAGACTCCAGCCACCCGAGTCATGGGCTGCTCTCACTGCTTCCATCAGGCATGCGGTATCGCAGCATCAGGACCCGCACCACCCGACTACATGACAGCTTCTTCCCACAAGCAACAAGACTTTTGAACACATGATCTCTCACGATCTACAATCAGCACTGCACTTTATTAATCATCACTCTGTCAATATATTCTCGCTCCCAATTCAGTTAGTGTATATATATATATATTTATACCCTTATCTAGTGTATGTGTATTCTACATTGTGTGTATTGTGTACATTTGTTATGTAAATTGTTGTGTAGGTATGTGTACATTTGTTATGTAAATTGTTGTGTAAGTTTGTTATGTAAACTGTTTTGTGTAATATGTTGTTTATTGTAAAGTGGTTTATGTCTCGTCACTGTCATTACTGCTATGTTGCTCGGAACTGCACACAAGAATTTCACCTGCTGTTGCACTCGTGTACACAGTAGTGTGACAATAAAGTGATTTGATTTGATTTGAATGTGTATGAATTGAGGTGTTTTGATGTTTAAACTGCTGAACCGCTATAGAGGAAAAGAAACGGCAAATGGATAAACAATGACTTAAACAAATCTGCATATAGAAATCGGATTATGAGCCACTTTATACAACATGAGGGCAAAGTCAGTCTGAACGCATGGATTGATCACAGATTGTGCACGCTCTGTCACTTTAAACATGCACACGCTGGGGGCCTGGGTAGCTAAGCGAGTATTGACTAGGACTACCATCCCTGGAGTCACGAGTTTGAATCCAGGGTGTGCTGAGTGACTCCAGCCAGGTCTCCTAAACAACCAAATTGGTCCGGTTGCTAAGGAGGGTAGAGTCACATGGGGTAACCTCCTCGTGGTCACGATTAGTTCTCGCTCTCAATGGGGCACGTGATAAGTTGTGCGTGGATCGCGGAGAGTAGCATGAGCTTCCACATGCCGAGACTCTGCGGTGTCATGCACAACGAGCCACATGATAAGATCCGTGGATTGACGTCTCGGAAGCGGAGGCAACTGAGACTTTTCCTCTGCCACCCAGATTGAGGTAACCACGCCACCGCGAGGACCTACTAAGTAGTGGGAATTGGGCATTCCAAATTGGGAGAAAAGGGGATAAAAAAATTGTTATGTCTGGTGACAAACTAAGAGATATATGCTCATCACGAATGGTAATAACAGGAAAAAAGGGTATTGCTGCAATAACGGAGTTGAACGTTTTTAAGTATTGGATATTTATGTCTTGTTTGGACTGCACTATATCTCTGGTGCGTGCGTGGTGTTTGTGTGTTCACTAGGTGGCCAGTGTGTCATGACAAACTTTGACAGTGACAACAGAACAGATAATCATCTTTCTATAAATGCCAAAAAAAATAAAATAAAATAATAATATATATATCTATATCTATATCACAGCTTTTATTTTTTTTAAAGAACCACACTTTTACAAGAATTTTGCTGTATACCTATATGCAATGTTTTTTTTAACTTGTGTAATTACATGTGTCCATGATGTATTCAGTAGCATATATCATAGTCTGCTCAGCTTATTAATATAAAAAAAGTAATTAACATATGTTTGAATAAAAATATTTTTTTTAAAAAAAGACCCCCTGGCTTTTCAAAGTTGTCTACCCCTGGCTTGTAACTGCTGCTATTCCATCACCTTGCACTTGGGGGCGCTGCTGCTAAGAGTGGAAAAGTGCTGAAGGAGCTGATTGATGAGTTGTTTGTCTTCCTCCATCCTGCTGTTCAAGGAACCACAAGTAGAACTGGGGGTGAATCTGCCAGAGGCCATATCCTGATACAGAGACATCAGAATCTCATGGGATTGCTGCAGATACACAAAAAGAGAGAGAGAGAGAGAGAGATCACAAGTGACTGGTAGTTAATGCTGATAAATGCTTATTAAGCTGGAACAAGAGAAAGTTATCAACTACAAGTTATCTGCCCCAGAACTGTAAACACTGTGACACTTTCAAAGCATAAACTTTAGTTTAGTTTACCCGTACAGAATTACCTGTATGGTTGATTAATGGGGATGGATATAAATGTTATTTCTGCAAAAATTTACACAGACCTGCCAACCATGGGAAAATATTTTGAGTACCACAAGAGTGTAACATTAAGTTCACATACTTTTGCACAGCTTCGCTTTGCACACAGTCATTTCCCTACTCACCACCATATCATCAAGTTATTCAACATATAAATCTGCTATGAAGAAATATATTCTGAGATGAACTCTTAATATTTTACATACTTGCACTGGGCTAAATTATAATATACAGTGAATGTCAAAAAAGATTCAGTACACCAGCTTAAACCATTTTTTACATAAAAATAAATAATTGTATGATATGTGTGCTTATACAAACTGATAACCATAATTAATTGCATTCAATTATTTAATACAAATGGAAATAATGTATTTTTTTTATTGTAATATACATTTTCATTTTAAAGTATTTACAGAAACATGTTGTAATATATATATATATATATATATATATATATATATATATATATATATGTAGTATTAACCCTTTATTGTCACATAGTCACAAGTGAAAGTAACCAGTGAAATTGGCCATCATCCTGCCCATACAAACATACAATATGACAACGGGGTAGACAGGGCAGGAAGACAGGGAATTGAGAAGATATACAGCATTACATGGGGAAAGGTGAGAAAAAAAAAAGCAACCCCCAGACTATACTCCTGTGAGGATTACAGTGTGGGAACAGGAAAAACATCTCAGCAACACTTAGCACATAATCAGTACATCTACAACATAACAAAAACTTGCAACAGGGGAGGGGAGTGGGGGATGGAGTTAGCCCAGCACAGGCAAGCAGCCGTCCGGTCCTGCAGCCATTCTCGGCGCTGGTCACAGACCCGCCTGTCAGACTGGGGGGTACGAAGCGGCGAAGGCGAGGGATGGGGTGAGGGGCGGATGCATATCTGTATTTGTGTAAAGTCTTGTGTGTGTGTGAGCCCAGAGATTCACCAAAAGGTCACAATCCCAGGGTGTTTTGGGAGGGGGGAGTGAATGCGAGAGCGGCTCATTGCAGTGCTCTAACCAGGGGAGTTGTTGATCCATCAGCGGCCTTGGCCAAGGCCAGTGCTGGTTGGGGGATGCCGAAAACAGATAAGATTGAAATGTTTTGTCTTGGGGCGAATAGCTGCAATTTCTCAGGCTATTCTGCATGTCCATTTTGGTCTCTTAAACGATCCATTTGCCTTTGCAAAGCTGTAAGCTCCTTCATGATGTTATCCGTATTGAGAGTCTGAGTGCTGACAGCTCTGCCCACCGCCTCAATCATGACGGGCAGCCTTATAAGGCTTTGGACAGCTGTCTCCGTCTTCTTAATTCTTCGATAAACCAGGGCAATGCCTAATCCAATCAGCAGAAGACCTGTTATCATGGTTCCGAATAGGTAGATATTCTTCAATGCCCTCCACGGAAAGAACCGCCAGACACACGACCCGCCACCTCTCCCACGCGTCCATCATGTAGCCAGCTGCAAACATTCCGTCAGGGCAGTTAGGTTCCCCCGAACCCAAGCTTCTCCTCAAGAAGATGGTGTCAACTGCGTTGATAGACCAGTTGACCAAATCCATAATAATTTCTTGATTTGGAGAGCAGTGCTGAGAGAGTCTCTCAAAAGTACAAGACAGTTGACTAGACGTGACGAGAGAGCAAAGCAGGGAGGTCAGGGGAGGGAGAGAAAATGCGACCGCCTTCACTGAGTGCCAAACGAGAGGAGTGTGTGTGTGTGTGTATGTATATACACACACACACACACACACACACACTAAAACACTGTCATTATGAATAAAACCCAAGTTTCTGCTCAGGATTTACATTTTATTTAATAATCAAATAATTGAATCAGCTTATATAGGCACACATATGTAGCCTATTCAATTAAAAAAAATATCTAGGAATGTAGGACTGTGTGACTAGAGGTTCAGCCACATTATTACCTGAAGCACCTTGGACGTCAAAATAGTAATTGCACAATGTGCAAAATGCATGATTTGGCAGTTTTGAGGGGCGGAGGCATGGCCATTGCTCCTGATACTTTGTGAGGAACTTTCGCGTCTGTTACTCTCTCTCTCCATGTCAGTGTCATCATAACTATTTTAACTGCAAGGCACACATACACACCTCCCGGTAACTTTCTAGATAACGTTATTTATGCAGCACATGCGCTCGCTTTTTTCATCCTGACATCTACTCCTCTCATTACGGTGTCGGGTTTGGCTCCTATTATAATTATGAATACAGTACTATGGAAAATCATAGTAACAATCTGTGACACATGGACCATATAACTTAACGTTACATTGCCAGCTTAAATGCTTGAACAAGCAAGCTAGCTTGCAAATTACATAACATTAGGCTAACGTTATTAACGTTAAATATTTTCCCAAATTTGGCAGGTCTGCGTTAAGTTAACGCAGTTCACAATTTCAACTTTCCACATCCACCCCAGCCCGTTTACCTTTGCAAAGGAGCTAAAAGCACCGTCCTCACTTGAGGATCCAGCCAGACTGAGGATGAATGAGAGGGCTAAAACCTATTTTCTGTTGCTATCAATTTGCAAGCTCTTGAAATGATAGACATTATGCATTTGTCAATCATCCCCACTTGATAGGTGGCGAAATGAACCCAGCACTATGATTGGTCGAACTCTTCTTCGTTTGCTTTTCGGCAGGCTAGATGCTGCTGCCTCTTGCTGTTAGACTTGAGTTCTGGACATGCACAATTGAACAAAAAGGCATCACCCAGCTTTTTGGGTAGTTTCGAGTGGCAGATCGTACCAGCGTACTTTGATGTCAAAATGCATACTTTCTACGCAAAAGGAGTACAGGTTGGCAGGTCTAGTTACAGGTAGTACAAGTAATTTTAGTGCATATGGCACAAGTCATTCTATATTTCTAAGCAACAACAGACAAAAAATGACAAGAATAAAAAACAAAACATTGAAATGTTCTCATCTGGTCGGCAGGAAAACAAGGGATGCTGTTTGCAGTGGAGTTGACATGGTTACCTGACTCTCAAAGCTTTCAGGGGCATGGCAGGCGTGTCCCTCCTGCACCAGCAGGTCAGCCACGCTGACATCACCCGTCTCCATGGAGATGCGCAGGTCTACGCGCATGACACCATGAAGAATGGAGTACAGTGACACGATGGCAGAGCAGCCGCTCGTGAGCATCTTAAAGCGGTTCCGTGCCCGACTGCTCCAGCGATCGCCAAGAATCAGTGACTGTGCAGACGGACCCATCCCTGCAATGCAGAACTCCTGCGCCTGCAAAGAAACATGCAGATACAGCCTATGGATCGCTTAAATTAATCTATAATCCAGCCGTAATCCAGAGAACTAAAATTTTGTGATGAAAAGTTGTAAGCGGTACTTGAAATGGCTGAGTCACAAGGTCAGATGGGAGTTCTCTCAGACTGCTGCATGGGACTTTAGACGTGTTGCCAAAATCAACAAAGAACACCTACATGCACACACATGAACACACAGAGCAGTAATCAGATTCCGGTTCTTTAACGATTTTTAGCACTTTTTGAGAAAGCAATCCCAAATAATTGGACCACACTATATACAAAATAAAAATACTTAAGAAATCAAGATATCATATTTTTTATAGTATCATTTTTACATCAAAATTATGTTTCAAATGTGTATCTTTAATTTCATATTGTCATGTGATATAATTTAGATTGCCCTGGTGATACAAAGTAGATTAGCACAGTAAACACTGTCAAGGTATTTGAGTTTGATATTCTCTTTCACATCAATGGAAAAAAATTCACATATTCTGTATTATTAAATGAACTGAACGTCTTGAAAATCATATGGTTCCTAACCATAGTTATTGGGGATATGAGTGCATTCTGAGTGGGTGTACCTCTACGTTGCTGCACAGAATGTGCAGTATTTTGGCTCTGTAGTATTTTGCTGGGTGCTGCGAGTCTGTGAAGGGTGCCACACACAGCAGGTTTGGGTAGAGAGAGACAGCCACGGGTCTCAGATCTCTCATGTTCAATGCTGCTGTTAACTGACACTGTTTTGCTACACTGTTCTCATCTGTCTGAAAGCCCCAGAAATGGCCAACATCGATCACCTATCAACCAACATACATATAAATAAGCTTTACACACCGACACTGCTGAAGAAAACTAACAGAATAGATCATAATTAGGCCATAATTTGGCATAGTTCACCTTAATAAAGAATAATCAATAGCAGTATTTCCACTAATGGGCCAAATGGGGGTGTGCTAGTGCATGACAGGGCCAGTTGCGGTCCCATGGTCACTTCCTGGGCATCATCGTGGTGAACAGTCTAGCACCTGCCAATAGCCCTTAGGCCAAAGGCGGCACACTTGGCATTGGGGTAAATTTTAAAGGAGGAGTTTCACTGAGTCAGGCCTCGTACTTTCCACCAAGTAAAGACCAAAAGAAGCAAACAAACGGCAGCTTCAGTATCCACAGTGTTCATTTCGAGGGCTAGCTAGTCTCCAGAGTCAGATATCTCAGTTTAAGTTTCCCTCTTGCTTGTGAAATAAGTGGGGTGTGTGATGTTGGCACCAGGGTGGCAAGATGGTGGAAATGCAGATCGATTTTGGTCTCACGGCTTGAAGTCTTCTTGATGACTTCAGTGGAATGCACAAGGAGATGTTAGGCAGATTGTTAACCTCCATTCACTTTCATAGTATGGAAAAAAATGCAATGAATGTGAATGGTGACAACATCTTGTGCGTTCCACTGAAGTCGTCATACAGGTTTGGAACAACATGAGGCCATTTAAAAGATTACAGAATTTTCCTTTTTGGGTGAACTATTCCATTAAATAGAAATAATTAGGGGTTAGTCAAATGTATTTTTTTTTCTCGATGCATTGCGATCTTCATTTGAATGATCTAGATATTGATTCTTAAATCCCAGGATCAATCTTTCACTATGTATAACCCCCTTCTACGGTGAGAGAAAATCAATTGTATTTGCAACCAAATTTCATGCTATGCAACTAAAATGTATATACAGTATTTGGCAACTTCACTCATCAGTAATTGTTTAGAATAGTATTTGGGAGTATACAACAGTGAGATCCCTTCAATGAGTGTTGAGAGTAAAAGTTGATCCGTGTAATGCGTGTCCAAAGACAAGATCCATGGGACCCATTGGTCATTGAATAATGTCTTTTAATGCCCTTCTGTTCTTTAAAGTCAGTTGTTGATCAAAAGAAACAGAAATAAACATTTAATTTTAATCATGCATGGCACAGATGAGATAAATCCAGAGTTCTCTCTTGTTAACATGTGCACATCTACAGACACTCTTTACAGAAATGCCAGTTTTTGTAAAAGAGACAAAACTGATTTTAGCACGTGTTCAACAAATCAATGTAAATACTAGTAAATAGTACAAATTATGCAATAAAATAATAAACATGTAACAAAAAAACAATATGAAATATTTTATTTATTGAACATATGGATTTATTCAATCTTAACCCTTAAACAGGCAAGAATAGAAATTGATCAGCAAAAAAAATATTTCATGCCACTTTTTATATAATTTGGACTCAAGTAAAACATACCCAAAGGAATTTTTTATATATTTGATTTATTTTGGATTTTTTGAGTTGTATCTCCCAGGATACACCCTATTAAATGTACAATTTTTTTGTGACAGAGTGTGTGTGTGTGTGTAACAAAACTGAGAAAAATTTAGATTTAAGGTTGCATGTATGACATATGCAAGTGAAATAAATGTGTATATATAATATTTTGGATGAACCATTATTCTTCCCTTAATCTGGCAATGAATCTCAGGGGATACACACTTCAAAATGTGCTAAATAACAGCATGAACAACATATGACTTCATTTTCTTTTCTTAATTTCCTCAAAACATACCCAACTATGATAAATGATATAAGATTGAGTGAGAAACTCCTAATACCCCCATAAGAAACTAAAGAGTATGTATTTGTTGTGCACATTGCCTGTTTTAGTGTTAAAAATCCAAAATTTTACCAAAATGATGAAAAACGTATAAAATATAATTATAGTCAAATTAATATTTTCATAATGTACCAAGCAAGAAGTTCCCCTGTATAATTAACAGCATTAGCTGAAGGATAATTTCTTTCATATGTAAGCAAAAGGGACATTATAACTTAACTACACCCTTATGAATAGATAGATATCTTATCAAAAACTTGTGAATCGGAATCTAATCGGGAAATCTGTATCAATACCCAGCCCTAGTAATAAAAAACATTTAGAAGGTTGAAGCACCGTCATACTCTGGCCTGATACTCGGAGAGAGGTGTTAGTCTTTACCTCTGTGATGTTAATAATAAAATCTCTGCTGGATGGAAGTTGGTGTGGATCTACTGTGCTGCTCAGAACTCCAACAGGACACACAGCATGACTCTGAACATCCACATTAACCCTGAAAGAGAGATTTTGGTCTAAAAAACTGCATATTAAAAGAGCATAACTCTGTAAATGTCTGTGTACTGAGCACCGAGAAGACAAAATATTTGAGAATTCTATTCATACTTCATAAATGGGCCAAAAAAAACTAATAATATCATCATTTAAAAGGCATAAATGATTTTAGCCATTTGGATGACTTCTGCAAGACTTTACCAGTGAAGACCACCGTCAACATTTCAGCCACATGCCCTCCCCCCTCCAAAGACATGTAAAAAAGACGCCCTGATCACACGAGAATATCTAATTTAATAAAAAAAAATTTAAAAAAAACCTATGGCTATCAAACAGACAGATGTGATTTCTTAGGACATCCATTTCAGTAATATATGTGAGATAACAGGGACATTTTATGTGTGTGCATATGCGCGTGGCTACAATACCTTGCATAACGCAGGTGTGTGATGGGCTTTCCTTTAGCGTGGACCTCCACCTCATCTGCGTGGTGTACTTGAAGTTGGAGAGCTGGAGTGTGTCGAGCTCGCAGCAATGCCAACAACACTTCAGGTAACACACCTGTCTCCCTAACACATGAGCGGTAGAACTCCACATATGCTCTGAACAGAGAATTTAGAGAGCATATATACATCCAACACAGTTAAAAAAAATGCAGAATCAAGTCATTTTTGTATAGTGCTTTTCACGGTACATATTATTTAAAAGCAGCAATACAGAAAATCAGGAGTACAGCAATTGCACACAAAATACAAACAATGCCTTGTTACCTGGATCCATCGAATGCAATTGATTTGACCTGTCCACACTGACGGAACAGAGACTGTAGCTGCTTATAGCACAGGAATGCAAATGGAGGCAAATTCCTAAGCTGAGTGAGAGAGCGAAGAGGCAGGGAAAAATAGGGAGAAATGGTTATGCCAGAAACCTTCTCTGCACAAGTATTTATTATTTATTTAGTTTTAACGCCATGTCAGCAACTAGGCTATTCACATGGCAAACAAGGGTTTGTCACTACATATTTGCAATATTAAGTTTATACAAGATAAAAACTGTAAAATCTGTTTAGATGGTACTTTTTTAAAAATATCTATTAAACAAGTCTCTGTATAAAAATGTTGTCTGATGGTTCTAAAAGTTTTACAATTCAGTAGAATGTGCTTGATGGTCATAGGGGTTTGGCAAGGTATACATATGGGAGGATCTTCACCAGTCAGTAAAAACACATGGGTTAGTCTTGAATGGCCCAGTCGGCATCTGGTAAACACTATTTGGTCATGCCTAGATTTAAAATTTTGAGTGTAATTTCTTTGGATCCTGGGGTTTATTTCAAATAATTTATTGCTGTCGCACTCATTCCATTCTGATTGCCACTTATTGGTGATATACAAGTTTATTAAATGGCCTGAGGTCAGAGGGTGGTATCAGACATTCTGAGATCTCAAAGTTTAATGCCACTTTTGCAGCTGTATCTGCATTTTCATTTCCTGCCAGACCAATATGTCCCAGCACCCAACAGAGGATAATGTTGAAGCCCTTCTGTAATCTATGTATTTTAGTCAAGATGTTTATGATAATGGGGTGATCAGTCTCCATGGATTCAAGTGCATGAAGGCAGGATTTTGAGTCTGTAGCGATAAAAAGTTTCGTCCTCGGCCCTGCTCAATGTTTTCCAGTGCCAGTGCTCAGGCCTCAGTTGTGAAGACAGAGCTCTGTTCTGGAATACATATGTTGTATTGTTGGTCTCCAATCACTACTGCTGCTGACACACTTATCCATTTTGGATCCATCCATGAATATACTGTGGTATGGAGTGGGAGACTACATTTCAGTACCAAGAATTCCTGTTGAAACACCTTGGGGGGGGGAGTTTCTGCCTTTTTTAGTTGTGCCAATGTAATAGAAATTGTTGGTTTTCCAAAGTCCAGGGGGGAACATGTCAAAAATTGTCTTGTCTTATCCAGAATGGTGTTCAAGTTCTC
Source organism: Moxostoma hubbsi (assembly GCA_032164185.1). Taxonomy (NCBI): domain Eukaryota; kingdom Metazoa; phylum Chordata; class Actinopteri; order Cypriniformes; family Catostomidae; genus Moxostoma; species Moxostoma hubbsi. The sequence continues at coordinate 14,286,107 of JAVLUX010000034.1, forward strand.
AAAGTACAGTTTAATCCATATTCCAAAAGGTTTGATCGCTTTTGGTCTAGTTTCATACAGTTGAGAACATTCTGGTTGAAATACTGGTGTAGAGGCCAGATTACTTGGATTTGCTTTGAGTTTGACCACGTATTGTAAGGCCAGATTCAGATGCCTATTCTGGAGGGAAGGTTCACCGGCTTCTATATAAATGCTTTGAATTGTGCTTGTTCTGAAGGCTCCAAGAGCTAGACATATTCACTGGTGGTGTATTGTGTCAAGTGTTCGACTTCCTTGCCTGACCATACACAATACTCCCGTAATCCAGTCGGGATCTGATTAATGTTCTGTAGAGGCGTCTGCACCCTATTTTGTATTGGCCAAGACTTTTAAAATATTCATTGTATTAAAACATTTTTTTCTCAACATCTTCATATGTGGGATAAAGGTGAATTTATTATCACAGACAAGGCCTAAGAATTTGAAGTCCTTCCCTACTTTAATGGGATCTCTCCATACTCTGGGTCAGGATGTAAGGAACGGAGAAGGCAAAAGTGCATACATACTGTCTTTGTTTTGGAGAATCTGAATCCATTCTTTATTTGACCAGTTGTTTATTTTATTTATGCATAGTTGTAGCTGTCATACAATTATTCATATTTTTCCCCCTATAGCATATGCATAGGTCGTCAACATAGAGGCTCCGAAAGATGTGGGGGTCAATAACTTTGATTATACTGTTGATTTTGATGCTGAATAGTCACTGAAAGGATGCTCCCTTGTGGAACTCCCATCTCTTGTACATGCAAGTTTGATAGTGTGGTTCCTACTCGAACGTGAAAACGTCTGTTTGACAAGAAGTTGGAGATAAAGATGGGTAGGTTGCCTCTAAGCCCAAGGTCATACAAGTCTTTGAGTATTCCATATCTCCAGGTGGTATCATAGGCCTTCTCAAGGTCAAAGAACGGCATGTTCTTTTTTAATGAAGCTGTTCCGGACAAATTATTCAAGTCTGATGAGGTGGTCCAGGGTGCTTTTGCCTCTTCTAAACCTACACTGATAAATCACTAATCTTATGCTCTGATTCCAGAATCCATACCAGATAGTCATTGATCATTCTCTCAATGGTTTTGCAGAGACAGCTGGTCAGGGCTATGGGATGGTAATTGTTTGTGTCAGAATGATCCTTACCAGGTTTGGGGATAATTATTGCTTCTTGCCACGAAGGTGGTATATTCCCTGTTTTCCAGATATTGTTAAAAATCTCCAGGAGTAGTAGTAATGTTGCATGTGGTAAGTGCTTCAAGAATTCGTAATAGATTCTGTCTGGTCCAATTGCGGTATTATGGGAACGTTTGATAGCCCTTGTAAGTTCCACTATAGTGAAAGATTGATTATATGGCTCAGTGTTATTTGAGAGGAAATTCAGGAGTTTCTGTTCCTGTTGTATACGTATCCTATCGAATTCTGGTTGGCAGTTGTCTAATGAGGAGTTATTTTTGAAAGATTTTGCTAGAATTTCTTGGATCGTAGTTATGAGAGTACCTTGATGCTTGATTTGTGTCGAACTTGGGTTTCTTCATCTTTGTTTTTCATCTTACGAATCAGGTTCCAGATTTTTGGTGATGGTGTTTGCTGTTAGGTTAGATACGCATTTTCTCCAACTCTTTTTGCATTATTTATAATCCATCATGCTTGTGCTCGGCATATCTTAAATCTTACTAGATTTTCTTCTGTTGGGTGTCTGTTGAATACTCTCTCTGCTTTTTTCCGAGCTTTTATGGCTTTTTTGCAGTTGTCATTGAACCATGGGTTATGCCTGCAACTTGGTTTTGGTGATGTCTTAGGGATGGTATCATCTGCTATTTCTATCAGCTTGTCTGTGAGACTTGTGACTGGGTCTCGGCTGTCTAGGGTTGCTAAATTAAGTTTATCATAGCATTGGTTCTGGAACAGGTACCAGTTGGCTTTCTTGAGATTCCATCTTGAAAAATGATGTTGGATATTTGATCTTGTGGATCTAACGATTAGGGGAAAATGATCACTTCAACAAAGGTCATCCCAAGTGCGCCATGAGAGATCAAGCAGGAGATCAGGTTTGCATATAATTAGATCGATTTTTGAGTATGGTCCATGCCCTGGGTGCAGGTAAGTGACTGAGCCTTTCATTGTTATCAGATCATATCAGATTGTTATTAGATCATTGTTACTACTGAAGTCTTCAAGTATTTTTCCCTTCCAATTTGTGAGACCTCCTCCCCATAAAGGGCTGTGGCCGTTGAAGTCGCCTGTAAGTATGTAGGTGGTTGGGAGTTGATCTGCAAGATTTCTCAGGTGTTGGAGTGTGACAGGTGTATCTGGAGGCAAGTAAATGGAACACAATGTTACAGCCCTATGGAGAGTTAGACGTACAGATATTGCTTGGAGATTAGTGTCTATTGTGACTTGACTGTGAATTACGTTACGATTAACTAAGATTCTTACTCCTCCTGAAGTACATTGTGTGTTTCGTCCAATTTTCAACTTTTTAGGAATATCTGGCTAATTGGTGATAAATGAGTTTCTTGGAGACAAAATGCAAGAGGGTTGAGTCGTTGAAGCTCTGCAAAGTTTGCTTTGATACCATGACAGTTCCATTGAATGGTACTGTTGCTCGTCAAGAACTTGGACTCTCCTCCTACTCATGGGAGAGGGACTCCGACTGCGGTGTTCTAAGATCTCTGCCATATCTACATCATTTATATGATCAGCTTTCCGTGGCCTGTTCTCCTGACTGCGCTTTGGTGAGGCTTCTTTCCTTTTAATATTAGGGAATGTTCCATTGTCAGATTTGTTTCTTCTCTAGCTTCGGTTTGTGATTGACTGGTAGAGGTTTGAGTGCTTTGTGCTTTCTTTTCTGACGAAGGTGGGTTTTTGTTGCCCATTAACTGAGGTTTGTCTTTTGATAGCCAGGTCACATCTGTCTGGCACTCAACTGTATGTTTGGTTGGCAATTTAACAGATGCAAAGGATTTCTCAGCCTTAAAATTTGGGAGCATTTCCACGTCTTTGCGAGCTTCTACATAGGTTCACTTTTTTTTTTACATTTTACTCTTTGGATTTCTTTTTCTTTGATCCATATAGGACAGTGTTTTGATGAGGCCGGATGATCACCTGAGCAATTTCGGCATTTGGATGGTTTTAAACAGGTTTCATCATGCCTGTCTTCTCCGCAATTGTAACAGGTAGGATTGTTCTTGCACCTAGTGGAGCTATGACCAAACCTCTAACAATTGAAGCATCTAAGGGGGTTAGGGATGTATATGTCAACAGGGACCCTTAAATACCCTAACCAGATCCATTCAGGTAGTTGAGGTTTGATGAAAGTCATAATATATGTGACGGACATTATCATTTGGTCTCCTTTTTTAATTGTAATCCTCCTTACATTTGTAACACCTTGCTGTGCTAGTTCTAAAGCAATTTCAGACTCATCCATGTCTTGTAGTTCTGGTTCTTATTATGGCTTTGCTGGAGTTTGGTATGGATGTAAAGATACTTTCATGGGGACAACAGCCAAAGTGTTTGCACACAGTAGATTATCTACATGAACTTACTTTGTACATTCAACCAGAATCTGGCCTGACCTCAGCTTTTTCGCATCTTTGACAGTTCCAGCAATCCGTGCAATTCCTTTTTGAATTGCAAAATGGGAGAGTTTTGTAAGTGCCATGGCAGGTGATTGAGATTCAAAAATTATAAATCTCTCCCAGTTTAAATTTTTTTTAAACAAGTACACATCTAGCATTCAAATCATCATCATCTGAATTTTGTTCTAGTATCCGTCTTTTGGGGGTTTGTTTGCCATATTTGTTATGTTTTATTTCATCAATCTTGCTCCCCACCTGCCTCAGAGCCCAATAAGGGGATGCACAGAGCCACGGAACTTAATCCATTTGAGTCGGGACTACGTGAATACTTTTTGTGGTGTTAATGTAGCATTGATGAAACTGGGCAGGGGATTTCCATTTCCCAGCAGGCTTTGCATGGGACTCGACAGGGAAATGTTAATGGGATGTTAAAATTAGGTTTTAATTTGTCTTTTTTTGTTCTCTTTTATGTGTAATGTTGAACATTAAATTGATTGCTCACTTTGAGCAAATGCTGTGCTAAACCATGGCATATAGTTACTAAACTACACTCTGTAGTGCTTTCAACCAGCAAGTATTTAGCATGATAACTCACTAGTTAGAACATAAAAAAAATTAATTATATTTATTTTTGTTACATTAACAATAAGTCTAATTTGGTTGGGTTTACCCAATTCAGCTAGGTTCTTTCTACACAAAGTGTTTGTTTACATAATAATTTAAAGTTAAGAAAGCTAATTTCCAACATGGAACCACTGTCCATGATTGAATCAAGTTTAGCCAAAGAGCTATTTTTTTTTGAGTGTCTAGTGCCCTTTGTGGTAGCTAGAAGTGTCTGTGTACACTTATGTTTTGAGCCGGAGTTTGTTTTTTTTGTAAAAGGGAAGATGTAAGAAGGGACCGATTTAGAGGAGACAGCAGTACCATAACAGTGGTCTTTGGGTCATTTCCAGAAAGTTCCTTAGATGCCATCTGCTCATCAATCTCTCCCTGAGCAAAATAGTTTGGGAAGAATGCACCTGCAATCACCAACTAAACCAGAAACAGAGAGGAAGAGAGAAACAAGATATACACATATTTAGTAGCAGCGTACACAATAACATATAGGGGATATTAAGGTAGAATTTGGGTGGGGATTATTCCCTTGGCTGCACAAAAGTTTTAAAAAAATAACTGCCTGTATAATTGTCTATACCTGCAGGATGAATTTCTGTTTGTGCAGGTTAGTGTAATCTGTGGGGTTTGATGAGCTGCTGATGTGCATGTTGAATTTGGACACTCTCTTCTTCAGATCCTCAAAGAGCTCTGCTACCTAGAACACCACACAATGGGGAATGTGCTTTCTATATTATAATTCTTTATAGTGTTTACATAACTTTTTGACTATGCGCGTGTTTACCTCTCGGATTCGTTTGATCTGAATGCAGTTCTCTTTGCCCCATTCCAGTTCATCCTGGAGAAAAAAGAAAATAAAGGCCGTAGGGCCATATAAATCAGATGTGTACACTTAATGCTTCCTGTTCACTTCGAATTCCATTCTTCAAACATTATCAACTCACACACTCTTACCTTTGGGTGTCTAAGCTCTCCTTTAGCTCTAGACGTGTACCAGGCCTGAAAATCAGAAAAAGACAAAACCAGACCAATGACAATAATCCAAAAAATAATAAATAAATATATATATATATATATATATATATATATATATATATATATATATATATATATATATATATATATATATATATACACACACATACACATACACATACACACACTGTTTTTATGGACAGTATATGACACTGCATAGAACATAAATTGGTGTCAATTTGCATCTGAGCGTGCTCAGAAATGGCATTTTGTACCTTAAAACAGTGTTAATTTCGTCAGACGAGACGAGACTAAATATGTTCGTCAACGACCTTTTTTTCCATGACTAAGACGAGACGATGACGAGACTGCACCAATGTCCAAAAACGCTGACTGAGACTAAATTAACATGCATTATTGTTCACGAAAAAAGACGAGACTAAAATGTTTTGCATAAAATAAAAACTAAGATAAAATCTCTTCATTTTCGTATACAATCGTCTCTACTTTTTCATCATGAGATAGAATATTCAGCTGTTACGCCTTCAAAATATTCCGAATGAGTTCGCGCTGTTGCTCAGTAACGGACGGTTACAGGTCTCATACTCCTGTGGCTGCAACACGAAACTACATGGAGCAAGAACACAACAATCATAAACAGTGGCGAACACGCGACGACATGCTAGATAGAAGGAAGAGGCTCGATATTTGGTCGCATTTTAGGTACAATGATATTGACAAAAAGTCAGAATGTGTCATTATAACTGACGGGAAGCACTGCGGATAAACAATACCGGGAAAAACACCACCAACCTTTAAGCGACATCTAAAGGCTAACCACCCACACATTCAGGGAAGTTAACTTAAATTAACGTCTCATAAGCTAATGCTGATTTTAGGCATCTACGCTGTAAATTAACCAGTTAGCTATGGTGTTGTGTCACATACATTATGCAGGTTATATATATTTTATGTAACTTATTTGCTTAATAAAATACTCTTCAGAACAAGTTCATCATTTGTGAATGTGTCTCTTAAATCAGAAAACCAGACACGTTTAACAAAGTGAATTCAACAAATCATTCAACATGTGTATTTTGTCAGGTAATTATGACATTTAACCAATATTTGAGATGTGTGAAACATTATTTGACTGAAATGGTTATCTCAGAATTAATCTCAGAAATAATTTATTTAAAAAAAGACTAAAATGTTTTGAAACTTGACTAAGATATATTGAGTTTTCTTTTGACTAAAACTAGACTAAAATGACGAGACTTTTAGTTGACTAAAACTTGACTAACAAAAAAAGATATGTGAATGACTAAATATGACTAAAACTAACAAGGACATTTGGCACAAGACTAAGACTAAATAAAAAATAGGTGACAAAATTAACACTACCTTAAAAGCATTAACAAAAGCAATTAAATCACTGGAAACGTTTTGTGCGAAAGACAGCTTACTCCTGTAAAGTCAAACAGAGACAAAATTACAGAAGAACACACTGAGAATATCAAGCTCAGAATCCTGACAAGACCTACAAGTGGGGTCAAATGTCAACCTACCTATACCCAGCCAGATGCTGCAGTGATGGCATTGCAAAGAAGCTCTTCAGAGAGAGTGATGCAGCTGGGAGAAAAACACATTATATAATTTCATGAATCTAATTTCATGGAAATGAAGTATTGCTAATAACCTAATTAGTAAGATTATGTACAGATATTTTCACACACACAAATACAGAAGATTAGGGTTAGGGTTATACCAATAATAAGACACTCCTCTAGACAGCCGAACACATGTCCAAGAACAATCAGTTTCCCCAAGTTCAGGTCCACAGGCAGGTGTGCCAACACACGACCCAGAAACGTCAACTCGCCATCAAATTGCATCTGACTGCTGCTCTGCACAGAGAGAGCTCCGATCTACACACAAAGTTGCCCACAAATACAATACATACACAAACAGAAAAATTAATTTTTAAATTACGATAATTTGATCAATTAAAATAAAAACTATTAGAATTTTTTTTTAATGAAATGGGTCTATAGGGGATGTAAATTTAGACTATGACTGATTAAGAATGTTGTTGATCTGTTTCAAGGCTATTAATAAATCTGAATTAAATCGGAGTTTAACCTGTTTGAGTTGGAGGACAGTCCTCTCGATGTCATTGAGGTTGGGTGGCGTGAGGGCCGTGGAGAGAACAGAGCGGGGATCGCCCATATCCAACAGCTTTACCTTCAACAGTGAACTGGCCAGTGGTGACCTCTGCCATTTAAAACATACATACATATCTTCATATCTCAGCCATTATCAACTCAAAAAAAATTTCTCAGAAATACTGCTGTAATTGGCAGTACAACAGTTAATTACTTACCAGCATCTCAGGGATTGTGAAATCTGGAATGTCATGCTCCCAGAAATGTCTGGTCACTAACCGGTAACAGAACCCTTTAGACACCCGCCCAGCACGACCTGGGAGGAAACACAGAAAGAGACACAAATGTGCAATTCAGAAATCTTACCAGTAGAACCTTAAGTAAGTTTCACATCGCAAACTTGATCGAGCCGTGACCATAGCATCAGCTTAACTACAGCGTAACTGCAGCTACAGACTTGACAGGGCCTTCACACTGGCAGCATTTTTATAGCAGCGGCTCTATACAGAAAAATATTGTGATTTCTACGTTACCGTGAGTATTTATTTTAATAAGACCATAACTTACAAAATAGTTATCAGGAGTGGGTCATTGATAAGTAATAAAAATGTTATCAAAGGGAAATCTTAAAAGGGAAAACAATAGATCACTAATGCTGCTCCACCTCCACAATCAGTCTTGCATCATCCATTGTTGAACACGAATAAGGAAAGTTCTGAATTTACAGACGTCACGGTCGGTCACATGCATGTGTTTACAAGCGAAAGCAAACTCGGCTGTGATTGGGTATTGCTGAAGCCTATCCACCTTTTTCCACAGGCAACGAAATTACCCATTACACTTGGCGCACTCTTCCAATGCAGATGCTACAGACTTCCGCTTCGCAGATTATTCCCATTACAAAACACTGAAATATCACTAACAAAAACAAGTGAACAGTCTGTGTTTACTTAACGTAAATCCCTTTCTCACTAAAGGTCTCATGTAGACATTTGGTTTTGACTGCAATCCCTGAAGAGATAAGTACACAAATCACACACATTTACATGGTAGAGTTATGCTCTATGCACATACCCTGTATGTGTGTGTATGTGTGAAAGAGAAAGACAGACAGACATACAGCATGCAGAGAGAGATTTCACATATATGATGCGCTAGATTTAATTAAATTTTTTGTCGAGCAGTTCAATATGAAAACAGCCAAATCGCAGACATTTAGGGAATCTAGAGATCCCGACTGTTTGCTTTTTGAGGAGAAAAAAAAAAAAAGGTCAGCATATATGGTCATAATAGTGGAGAATTAGTTTAATTCAACCTCTGATTACAACATCTGGTTCGACTCGGAATGTTTCAGCATTGGTAGCTTTTGGGGGGCTTATCATTGTGACATTCATTTTCCAGTAGTTTTTAAGCCACCTGTAGTTGTTATAACACCCTACAACAGCGCATAATTACCCAGACCCTTAGCTGCTCACCATCACCAGTAACATTAGTCTAGCTCTGCATTTCCCAATCTTTTTTCTGCCACGGCACTTTTTACACCTAGAAAATTCTATGGCACATAGGGCTGCAACTAACGATTATTTTTAGAATCGACTAATCTAACGATTATTCGACTATTCAGGCGATTATTGCAATGGTTAATCATTAACTCAACCAATTTTTCAGCTTGTGCCCCACCTTAAAAGGTTGTATTAAATGTGCTCACTAACAATAAAGAGGACAAAATCATCTTTTTAAAAACCTCTAAATGACATTCATTGAATTAAAGGGGAAAAACTTTTGAAAAATAAACTTTATTTTTATTGTCTAATTAAAAATTGAACTGCAAAATATCCTATAGTTGAAGCATGTCTTTTTTCCATTTAACATTGTCTAAATATCCTTAAAACAAGATATATTTACTTGAGAAGCAATATATAAGATACCAGAAACATTGATCACGATTTATAACTCTTGCAATAAATTGAATGGCATCTATGCTTATATTATTTTATTTGTTTCCCTGTCTCAACCTCGGGACTCCTATCCTGAGGTCATCAGAATCAGCTGGATCCAGCTCCATTCCTGCTTCATGTTAGACTCCACTGCTACGTGTCGCTGTGTGATGACAAAATGCAGCCGGTGCCAGCCTAACATCACTTCAGTCTATTACAATGGACTTCAGAGGATGAACTGAATGATGCCAACTCCAACCATAAGACATGGGATACTTCATATGCCATTGCCTGAACATTGGATTTAGGATGGACCCCACCGAACCACCAAAATTACTGGCCAGGTTGAACTGTGATGCACCTCACTGATCTCTGCCTGCAACACCTCGTTCTATTGATGGACTACACTCTTGAAATGGAATACATAGACTATCAACTGCCAACAAAAGCCTTCATCAGCCAACTAACAAGGACAATTGCATCTATGTGAACTTCTGCAGTTAATCCAGGATGGACTTCAAAGACATTGGTCATTAATCTTACAGTTCATACACAATCTTTGTTTAAACACTGTCCATTAACACTTAATAAGTTTAATAATTTTAAACCATGACTTGCACTATAGATAAGTAATATTGGCATTATATTCATGATGTTAGACAGAGGGGAACTGGCCCCCACAGTGAGTCTGGTTTCTCCCAAGGTTATTTTTCTCCCATTAACCAACATCTTCTGGAGTTTTGTGTTCCTTGCCATAGTCGCCTTCGGCTTGCTCACTGGGGTTATAAAATAAAATTATTATGGAATTACTTATTTTTAAACACAATTCACAATCATATTTTATCTAATTACACAATGATGACTCAAAGACATTATAGACATTACAGCTTTATCTTCTGTTAATATCTGATCATCTGTAAAGCTGCTTTGAAACAATGTGTTTTTGGTGAAAGGCTCTATACAAATAAAAATGACTACTTGACTTAGACTTGCTTTAAGAGAATGTATCTTAAATATAAGTGTATTTTGATAAGTGTAATATTTCACTTGTTCATACTTCTGCCAGTGCAGTAAAGAAAAAATATGCTTATATTCAAGATATTTGCTCTAAAAGCAAGTCTAAATATATTATGTTGCTTCTCAGGTAAATGTATCTTGTTTTAAGGATTTTTTGATATTTAAAAATATTTTAAATATTAAAATTAATTAAATATTATATTCAAAATTCTCCAATAACAATTTTTTTCTTCTGCAGTATAGCTGCTAAAGTAAATGTACATAAGGAATTTTAGATATTTATATTAGAAAATATTTTGCAAACCGTGCGTTCAGACCAGAGGCGTCGATAGCGTCACATTGACCGGAAGTCTTTCATTTTCTATGACAGCCAGCGTCTCTCGGCGGCAAGGCGAGTCTTGGGCAGTGTGGGCGACATTATGGCATGAGCTTTGACGCGGTTCGGCAGCAACCTATTGGAATATAGAAGTGCTCCGCTCTAGCGAAGTCTAGAGAACACCACCGTGTAAACTTTGGTTCCCACCAAACATTAGTTCCATAGACAAAATGGAGGAGAAACTGATTATTGCCGTGCCTTCCCGTAATATTTATATAACATGTTAAAATATTTCATGAGTATATACGCCACTTGTGATATGTCATCAAAAAGATACCGGTCGACATGTCTGGATGTTTTGTGGCCCCTTTAAATATAGTTCACAAGACCAAGCATACTCAACGAACGTGACAGCCAGAGTCAGAGCCGTATGTGAATGCTCGAATCTGTTAATATGGATGGCAAAAAAAAAAAAAAAAACGCTCTGCTTACGCACCGAACATGCTTGAGATGTGAAACGAGTGTTAGACACTAGTACACTTGTATAGATCATTTGTGCTGTTACACATCAGTCCACATATGCAGTACCTCGTCGCTGGTTGCAGCTGGTCTTGGAGGCCCAGGTGATACGGAGAGATCTGTAATTGGTTTCCTTATCACACCCTAACTGACGCACAAGGCAGAAATCAATCACTGTATAAACACACACAAAAATAAGCGTTATTAAAGATCGTCTGTGCATTGGTTTTCGTGAGATGACCTTAAGGACCTACAGATGGCTGGTGTACAAAAGTGGTTCTGGCCAGCAGGAGGGGGAAAAAAAAAAAACACCCACCATATTTCACATCAGGCACAGTGACAGAACTCTCTGCAATGTTTGTGGAGAGGATTATCTGGAAATACAAAGAGAACAGGAATTTGTGAATGAAGTATGAGAGCCCATGTAATCACAAGATAATCATTTACAGACAAAAAACAGGGTTATTATAACAATGTCTCAATGCAAAAATAGTGCTAACTGGAAGGAAGTGGCTTTTGCTTCTAGATAAATGTTACCTTCCTGTATCCAGGTACAGGAACTAGGAACACTCCGTTTTGCTCCTCTAAAGTTACAGTAGAGTGGAGAGGATATACCTGCAACCTGCGAGTATACAAACGCACAATACCTTAGCACATTTTTAAACATGCATGCTCAAACACAAACACACAACAAGCAGACGTACCTCTTGCGTACAAGTTTTGCGAGGGCCTCTTTCATATATTGAATTTCGGCAAGCCCAGGCAGGAAGACGAGCACACTACCTCTATCTGGGTGAGTGGAACATCCAGTCTGCTTTGTGGATCTGCTCCCCCCCCCATATGGGTTTAAAATGAATGATTTTAAATAAATATAAACATTATACTATGAGTTTTAATGTATTGTTGATCACACAACATTAAACTTATGACATATCATTTTGATCTCTGACCTTTGATTTTTAGCCTCCATCTCATCAAAGCTCTGGATTAGTGACACTGCAACATTATACATCTCCTCTGTGATACAAGGGTCATCTGGGAGGGTTAAGTCCACCTGACACACATACAAAGGCAAACACACATTTATATAACTACATCTATAGCAACACAGGGTTGCTGGTGAATCGAACATAGATTTAAATCAGATTTAAATAACATATGAATGTGTTTTGTGATTTTGCCGTTAACTACAAACAAATAAACAGTTTTGAGTCAGATATGCCAAAAGAAATCTAAATTTCTGAATCTCAAAGCCTAAATGTCATATATTTACTCCAAGAGGCAGGATGTTTTTGAGTTCATCCAGGTAGAACTCTTCAACAATGTACGGTACTCCTTCCACCTCAAACACATATGCTGGATTCATCTGATTGCGGATTGGAGTTCCAAAATACTCTGCAAACTCTGCACAGTTTATGGTAGCAGACATCAGAATGACCTGCTCACACAGAGAGAGGATACATGCATTCAGGAATTGGTCATCAGATACAAATCTGGGCCCGTATTCACAAAGATGAATCTTAACACTAGGAGTTCTCATAAGAGATCTTAGTTCAGGGTTGCTGCAGAGTTTTTAAAATCTAAATTTAAGACTATTTAAGACCTTTTTCAAAGACCTTAAATAAAATTAATACAGTATCCCCAAACCAAAACAAACCCACACAATCTCAAAATAAATCATGGATCACAGACTTAGAAACCGGCAGGGGCACACACTTAACATGGCCTTAACACAGCTTATCAGTAAAACAAGGTAGGCGATATGCAAGTTTAAAATAATCAATACATGTTTTCCATAACTACTACTACGATAACTACTTTTGTTGGATGATACATTTTACCAGAAATATTATTGTCATTTTAAGACCATTTTATGCCACTGATATAATTATAATATGATAGCATAATAATGCAAGTACACACTTTCAAAGAGCAATGGACTTTTAATTCTTAAGAATATTCAGACATTGGGATTGGAATGTCAAAAAAAAAAAAAAAAAAAAAATCCTAATTAAAACATAAATAAAACCATACAAACAAAACAATAAATAAAATGGACTCTCAGGCTCCGTTAACAAAAATTGCACTAAATATTATACAACAGGGGTATAGAACAGAAATGGGCAACATATGGCCCGCAGGCCGGATCAGGCCCTCAACATGGTTTAATGTGGCCCGCGGTTCATTTATCGTAAAAGCGTAATTTCTTTTTCATAACGCGTCTCCACAAGCCAGGGTTGCCAGATATGACACGCAACACCCCAGTTAGAGATTTATACTTGGACAAATTGGAAATATTCTACCTAATGTTATACTTATTTTGTGCAATCTGGCAACCATGCACGTGAGTGCGCTTTATCTATTTCTCGCTTTGCCCTTTAAACAAACTTAGCGATCTGTAGTGCAATATTCTGTTCAAGGAAAAGTCTTATATGGCTACTCTGTCCATTCTTGAGGCTGCATGTGATGTTTGGTGCTACTTCGCAGGTAAACCTTCTCCGTGATTAAATTAAATATAAAAGTAGATCTCGGCATCATTGACACACGGAGGGGTAAATCATTGACATGCGAGCAAAAGCAAGCCAGAGACGAATACGTATGTTTTATTTGTGCAATTTAGAAATATTTAAGTCCCGTCACACCTGTATGTTAATCTAACTCTTGCAGTAATCAGTCATGCAGCCTGTGTTATTCAGTTGTGTGCTGAAAGTCAAACCATCGAGGAGACCCGCGTCATGACCCTTTTATCATGTAAACGGGTAATGTTTTAGAAAAAAATACAAGTAAACTCACACACTTTGCGACAAACATTAAAAGATCTATAAATGTAACTATTTTATTTATTAAAACAGACTTTGAATAATAAATTAACACAAGTAGAGATGGTAAAATAAATTTATAAGCTCAGCCTTTATTCCGTTTTTTAATGCCTGATAGAAAAGTATATACTTTATAGAGCAATACAATACTTAAGGCAATTGCAGAATAGTCCCACTAGTCAGATACATTTCAGAAAATTGAGTACACAACTATTTCTGGGCTTAAAAAGATACAAAAACCAAATCAATGCAGAACATTGTATCTTAAAAGGAATACAATGTGGCCCCACATGCACTACTTAAACCCGATGTGACCCCTTTACCAAAATAGCTGCCCACCCCTGGTAGAGTCATTAATTCCTTAACAGGCAATAAACTGCCAGTTTCTCAATGGTTAGGACCTTTGTTAACAAAAAGTGCAAAGTAACAACATATTAGCTATAAGTAACAAGTAGAACAGAATGGAATGGTTGTTTTAGATTAGCTTTTAGGTTAGTTGCAGGGCTCAACATCAAACATTGTGATGTGCTTGTTCTTTGCACAAGTAAATTGGTCATTCACTTGTCCGATAAAATATTATTTTTTGCTGTTGCGTTTTCTAACATTAGCAGTAAAAATAGCTGTTTAATGTTAACAAGATGCATTAAAATTGTAACGAATCCTGAGAAAGTACCCGGTATTTTTAATACTGTATGTGGGTCATTGACAAATAACATAACTGTGAACTTTTATCAAGATTTATCAACATATGAAAAATAATCAACAACCCCAAACCTTTACACTTAACATGTCCTCTCTAGAAACATGTCTTCCATCCTGAAAAATCATTTGGCATGTCTCAACAGGATATCAAATGTCAGATGGAACAACCAACCAAAAAAAGCATAATATTCATGACATAAGTTTATACTTGATGGTTGTACGACCTGACATTTTGGTTATTAAATAAAACATTTGGATGTGTTCAAAATGTTTGGCATGTCCAAAACAACATGAAACCAATATAAATATAGTATAGTATTACTTACAGTTCTAATATTTATTTATGTAGATTTTCCATTTTCATTATGGAGAACCTTATTTTTGACTGACCTATGTTTTTAAAGATATATAATATATTTTCATTTTATGTATATTGTTAATATTATAGTGTTTATATTACCACATTATTTCCATATTAAAATGGACAGAGACAGGGCAGAGAATACCTGTATAGGTCAGAAAGAGCTCCAGAGAAATTGAGAAGAGATATGTAACAGGTGTTTAAATGTTTCTCTTCATCCTGCAGCAGGTTGCATTACACAAAGCATTTTTGCTACTTCTGCAGTTCTTGTCAAAGGTGTTGTATTATGACTTATGACGGAACACCACGATATGAAAGACTGCAAACCTGGATCGCTCTGACATTAAGACGGTTGCACACTGTACGATTTTGGCCACGATTTTGGCCATCTGAGACACATTTTGGGAATCCTAAAAGATTTCTCTCATCGCAAGGCAAAATTGGCAATCTTACAACGATCAGTGTGACATGTTCACAGACAGCTGATTAATAACCTTTGCGATGATCTTCAGCCTCCGACGAAGTTTGGGCAGTGTCTGAAATTTTGCATAGCAGCCGTATAGTGTGACTGCCATTACGACAGCCAGATGAGTTATTCCGCTCCTCTCTCGCACCCTAATTCACTTGCAAAGAAACCTGCTCTGCGTTTGCACCACTATAGAAACATTTGTGCCCAGTTATCACTCTAATCAAGCCCTTTCAATGTTTTTCTTTTAATTTTATACGTTTTAATAAATAAGCAGAAAATACTTGGAGAAAAGTGTAACATGTCAGCAATATGAAAGTGTATTTCAAAATATTTTGAAATATTCTGTGAATTAAATAAATACAGAGTTTAGGCTACAAAATTCTCATTTTTTTTCTTTACATTTTTCATGCATTTTCTTTACAACATTATTTTAATTACTATTTTACTTTTTATAAATTTACTTTAAACGTCTGTAAACTTCTTTAGTTGAGATTCATACCAATCCAATTTTATTTATAAATAAATAAAATAGAGAGATTGAACAATTTATACTGTATTTATGGGCCGTTTTAAACCAAATCAGCAAATACAGTTGGATACAATTATATAAATCTATATCATGTTTTTGCATTATCCATAGGGAATTTGCAAGCATGACATTATCACCCTATATGAATTTTCAAAATTGTGCATGGCCTTTAGGTTACTAATCTAAAAGAGGAGAAGGACGTACTATAACCCACCTTTTTTGTTTTCTCCAATGTGAACGGAGAAGTTTGTAATTTTTCGGGACACAAGTCTTTTTATTTACACAATGAATATTTACTCATGGTAGCTCATTATAACTGTAGGCTACCTCCCGCACTCACGTTCATACTCAACATCTGTAATTTTCTGTATTTGTGATCAGGCTGACTTATGGGCATATTTGACAAAATCCATCTTTGTTGTAAATGTTAGCCTATGACCGAGATGGAGTGGTATTAGAGCAATGAAAATGCTGATGTCTGTGGTGGGCAAATTTTGCCGTTTTATTTCGATTCCGCAACACTCCAGTAATGTGAGTCACCTTCACTGACTGGGACGATTGTATATCGTGCAGTCTGACATATTGTCGCACAGTGTGCCATCAATCCATTCGTATCATACAGTATGACAAGCAACAATCGTTAAGGACTATTATAAATCGTAGAGTGTGCACCCACCTTCAAGCACTTGCAACGTTGACAGTTTTTTGTTTATAAATAGGTGCATTGGTTTTATCGCATCGCTCTCTTAACATAGTTGAATTTCAGTTTCACGTTGAAGTCACATTAAGTTGAATGAATTTCACGTCGAAACAAAAGCATCCACTTTGCGCGCTCCCACCAAATTCAACAAACGCTGCTGCAGAGAGAGGGAGAAGGATGCGCAAAAGGGGATTTCCTGTACTCATGCAGATTCTAAAATTAATACAAAGACAATACTCAGAATCATGCGCAGAATTTCAGGCACTGTAGATTATTTTCAAAAGCAGGATGTTTTTTTGTTTTTTTTAACAAGTGATAACAGGCATACACAAAAATAAACCTGGCCCGGTTGCTAGAGAGGGTAGAGTCACATGGGGTAACCTTCTCGTGGTCGCGATTAAGTGGTTCTCGCTCTCAATGGGGCACGTGGTAGGTTGTGCGTGGATCGTGGAGACTAACATGAGCCTCCACATGCTGTGAGTCTATGCGGTGTCATGCACTGCAAGCATCGTGATAAGACGCGTGGATTGACGGTCTCAGACGCGGAGGCAACTGAGACTTGTCCTCCCCCAACCAGACTGAGGGTGAGTACCGCACCACCACAAGGACCAACCAAGTAGTAGGAATTGGGCATTCTAAAACTGGGGAGAAATGGGGCTAAAAAAATAAACAAAAAATATTTTTTATGACCTTAAATTTTGGAAAACTGAATTTAAGACATTTTAAGGATTTTTAAAAATCTGCAGGCACCTTGTTAAGAATTTTTGCTTAAAACCTATTCACAAAACTATTAAAATCGGCCAAAGTGACAGTTACAAGAGAAGTAACCGTTATTTGTCTGCAAATTCATAATAGACAGACAGCAAGAAATGTACATATATATATATATATATATATATATACACATACATACATACATACATACATACATACATATATATATATATATATATATATATACACATACATACATACATACATACATACATACATATATATACATACATACATACATACATACATACATATATATATATATTACACATACATACATACACACACCATATTTAGTTCCGGTCCTCGAATCTGATTGGACACGAGACGTTCCATGAGCACTGATGGTGTGATACCATCAGCACTCGGGCACTGCACTGTGTGTGTATATCACTCCAGGTTCATGCTTTCTAAACTTAAGTGTATCTGTTAGGAGTTACTGGTTTTATTTTTGAAATTACATATGTTGTCATTTAAAAAATAATCATTAAAAATTATCATTTTTTGTGTGTAATATGAGCCAGTTGGTGACAAAGTGAATCTGTTAGTCATTGTTTACATAGAACTGCGCTCTGTGATCACTCATATTACTAATACATTACCAAAACTAGGAAATAGCTTTAAACGGACAACTTCAGGATTAAGGCTCATGCTGAGAGACACAACAGACTGATTTATTACAGACCTCAAGTGCTTACCTTTTATCGGAGTTTCCACATTGCATACATACTGTTTAAAATGGTGGAGGACATCGCTGTTTCTATAGAGAATGACTCTTGCACACCGCTACTGCGAAATAGAGGAATACCCCTGCTTGGACGTCTATTTTCCACTGAGAAAGCAGACCGCATCTTTAATTGGGTGTGGCAACAGGTGATTGCACACGCTCCATCTCTCTCTCTCTCTCACACACACACACACACACACACACACACACACACATCCAGCCATCTATCCTTGTTTATCCAATAACATGTTAGAAACAGCCGTGATACCATTTCTGAAGTGAACATTTTGAATTACTAATGGAGGCATGGTCGCATAATTAGCTTTGAACCAGCAACATCAGATTCTGATTGGTCGTGTAAGAAAGTAGTTCCATGCACAAATGAGTTTTTATAACCGTACTCGGTTTTTAGTAATTTTTTAAAAAGTACTTATTCATTGAACTGTTGTATTTAAGCAATATCACACTCGCAATCGTCCAATATGGCCCTACATCAGCACTGCTGTGAATGCCGCAGGCCATTACAGCAGTGCTGATGTAGGGCCATATCGCAATATATATATATTGTATAATAAAAACTAATATTTATAGTTATAAGCCGGCTTTTACAGGGGTCATGAGGAATCAAATTAAAATTTTGACATATAAGAGGTCATTGTACTATAAAAACATCTTGCAAGTTTCAGATCTAAAAACATCTAGAGTGAATATGAGTGAAATTATTTGTGTTACGCAAACCTTGACATATCTGGAATTGGACCGTAGCAGTTTTTTGACCACCAGCAGCAGGAAGTCCAGCTCCTCTGTTCTCTCATGGACCTGAACAAGGTTATAAACGCACACAAAATCAACTGTAGTAACAAACTGATATACAATTCTGGAAAAAAATTAAGAGCCCACTGCAAAGTTATCAGTTTCACTGGATTTACATACTATAGGTATGTGTTTGAGTATGTTTTATTCTATAAAGTACTGGCAACATTCCTTCCAAATTAAAATATCATTTAAAAAAAATGTATTTGCAGAAAATGCCACTGGTCAATATAGCAAAAATATGCAGTGTACCTCGAATAATGCAGAAAACAAGTTCATATACATTTTTAAATAACACAAGACTAATGTTTTAACTTAGTAAGAGTTCAGAAATCAATATTTGGTGGAATATTCCAGATTTTCAATCACAGCTTTCATGTGTCTTGGCATGCTCTCTACATTGCTGTTGGGTGACTTTATGCCACTGCTGGTGCAAAAATTCAAGCAGCTCATCTTGCGCCAGGATTGTCATAAAGTCACCCATTATTTGAGGTCTGAAAACACTGCATCTTTTTTGTTATTTTGACCAGTTGTCCTTTTCTGCAAATAAATTTGAATTTGGGAGAAATGTTGTCAGCACTATACAGAATAAAACAAAAATTTTAATTATACTCAAACATGTGCTGTACCTGTGAATAGTAAATTCAGAGGAACTGACCATTTTCAGTGGTCTCCTAATTTTTTCCAGAGCTGTATATTAGCCAGGCAGGATATTCTAAATTGCATTGGGCCCTTTTGGGATTATTGGCATTAGCCTATAACTGTTCTTTAACATGAGGAACACAAAAGGAGAGGTTTGAATCTTTTAATTTGATAAGGACACCATAATACAGAAACCATCACATATCCAACCTGCAACAAGGTCTGATCATTGCATCTGTGAATTGTTTCATCTATAAATTGGTTAAATTGTACATACCTCATCTATAAAGATGTGCGAGTACTCTGTGAGTGTTTTGGAACCCACTAATTTCTGCAATAAGACTCCTGTGGTCACATAAATCAGTTTAGTGTGTTCTGTGGCCATCTTCTCTAAACCCACCTGGAGCAAGCAGGAAGGAAAGACAGAAAGTAACTCTGTTTGATGCATGCATATATATCACATTTTTGTAAATATTTTATTATATCTTTTCATGTGACAACACTGAAGAAATGACACTTTGCTACAATGTAGAGTGTGTACAGCTTGTATAACAATGTAAATTTGCTGTCCCCTCAAAATAACTCACAGCCATTGTCTAAACCGCTGGCAACAAAAGTGAGTACACCCCTAAGTGAAAATGTCCAAATTGGGCCCAATTAGCCAATTTCTCTCCCCGGTGTCATGTGACTTGTTAGCGTTACAAGGTCTCAGGTGTGAATGGGGAGCAAGTGTGTTAAATTTGGTGTCATCGCTCTCACACTCCCTCATACTGGTCACTGGAAGTTCAACATGGCACAGAACTCTCTGGTGAGGATCTGAAAAAAAAGAATTGTTGCTCTACATAAAGATGGCCTAGGCTATAAAACGATTGCCAAAACCCTGACACTGAGCTGCAGCACGGTGGCCAAGACCATACAGCGGTTTAACAGGACAGGTTCCACTCAGAACAGGCCTCGCCATGGTCGACCAAAGAAGTTGAGTGCACGTGCTCAGCGTCATATCCAGAGGTTGTCTTTGGGAAATAGACATATGAGTGCTGCCAGCATTGCTGCAGAGGTTGAAGGGGTGGGGGGTCAGCCTGTCAGTGCTCAGATCATACGCCGCACGCTGCATCAAATTGGTCTGCATGGCTGTCGTCCCAGAAGGAAGCCTCTTCTAAAGATGATGCACAAGAAAGCCCGCAAACAGTTTGCTGAAGACATGCAGACTAAGGACATGGATTACTGGAACCATGTCCTGTGGTCTGATGAGACCAAGATTAACTTATTTGGTTCAGATGGTGTTAAGCGTGTGTGTGGCGGAAACCAGGTGATGAGACAATTTGGATTGATGGGTACAAAGACAAATGTGTCTTGCCTACAGTCAAGCATGGTGGTGGGAGTGTCATGGTCTGGGGCTGCATGAGTGCTGCCAGCACTGGGGAGCTACAGTTCATTGAGGGAACCATGAATGCCAACATGTACTGTGTCCTACTGATGCAGAGCATGATCCCCTCCCTTCAGAATCTGGGCCACAGGGCAGTATTCCAGCATAATAACGACCCCAAACACACCTCCAAATCGACCAGTGCCTTGCTAAAGAAGCTGAGGGTGAAGGTGATGGACTGGCCAAGCATGTCTCCAGACCTAAACCCTATTGAGCATCTGTGGGGCATCCTCAAATGGAAGGTGGAGGAGCACAAGGTCTCTAACATCCACCAGCTCTGTGATGTCATCATAGAAGAGGAATCCAGTGGCAACCTGTGAAGCTTTGGTGAACTCCATGCCCAAGAGGGTTAAAGCAGTGCTGGAAAATAATGGTGGCCACACAAAATATTGACATTTTGGGCCCAATTTGGACATTTTCACTTAGGGGTGTACTCACTTTTGTTGCCAGCGGTTTAGACATTCATGGCTGAGTTATTTTGAGGGGGCAGCAAATTTACAAGCTGTACACTCACTATTTTACATTGTAGCAGTGTCATTTCTTCAGTGTTGTCACATGAAAATATATAATCAAATATTTATAAAATGTGAGGGGTGTACTCACTTTTGTGAGATACAGTATATATAGTAAGCCAACCAGCTAATGCTCACAAGTAAATAATCTGCATAATGTTTTATACTGCAAGTTACTACTGTATGCATCTCACACCTGATACCCCACCAAGCTGCCCAGGGTGCATTTTCGTTCACGTGCAACCCAGCGGGCAATGCTGGTGGCACCGATCTTGCGTGGCTGTGTAACCACCAAGTTACAGGGCATGTTTCTCTCCGCATAGTGATCCAGGATGAACTGTGGCAGCTGGGTGGTTTTCCCACTGCCTGTTGCTCCACGGATAATGATGACTGAGTTATTCTCAATAAGAGTGACCAACTACACACACACACACACACACACACACACAGATTGATATATGCACACACCTGACATGACATAATTGATACATACTATAACTAAACAATAACAATTTTTGCCTTAGGCTTTTATCTACAAACATACATATTTAAATGTACTTTTAATTTTAGAAGCATTATATACAAACGTATACTTTCTTAGATGAGTAAATGTCTGTATGTGGTTCTTGTCCACCCATAGGGATAGAGAAGGTTGGTTAACTTAAGGTGTAAATGTGTCTGTTTGTGTGTACCTCTTGTCTGTTCTTTGTAATAGGGAGAATTGGATACTCATAACTGGCCAGTGGAGGGGGGGAGGTCCCTGGACCTATGGATGGTTCAAAGGTCATATGTCAAAACAGCGTTCCTATCAAATGACATTGTGGATTATTGTCATCTAAACAAAAAAAAAGGCAAAAGAGAGTCCCGGCCAGTGAATGGAAAAGTGCTTTTGACAGAGCACATTTGCTCTACAAATTATCAGTTACTCTTACTAATTAAATAATTGCACATTTACTAAAATATGGTGCGACCCAACATGTATGGCTATGCAACCCAATTTGGGTTGCTACATATAGTTTAAGAAACGCTGGTCTAAAGGCATCTCTACAATGCTGATTTGACCCCTGCAAATTCTATGTAAAGATGCAGTGCCATTACTAACTTTTCGGCTCTGATCTCGTACTGTATCTTAATGATGCTTTAAAGTCAATCAACTTTCAGGCATGATACATTCTTTCCTGTGATTGTAATTCAAGTGCAAGTACATTTAGGCAGCCTTTGTGCTGCACTTTAAAGTTTGTGTAAACTGGCCTTTTCATTTTATGTGGGCTTTAGATGTGGCTTCTGTGTGGCCTTTGCAGTGTAAAGACAGCTTAAGTCTAATCGAAAGGTCATATCCACAAATTTTGTCATAGTGAAATAAATATCCTTTTAAAAATACATAATGCTATGGACCACTAAGACTTCCTGGGAAATTATTGCAACATTTTTACTTTAATGAAAAATTTAGAAACAGATACTAGCAAACAGTAACAACAATTGTGGTCATATTTACACAGGCTATGTGATCTAAAGGTCATTAATAATTCTTACAAACTCATGTCCTGTTTCCATACAAATTATCAAATATAATTAAATGACTGTGACTGATCTACCTAAAATGATCATATAGCAAACCACCTAGTTATGAAAACATATTCTGCTGTGCAGGGCCGGACTGGGAAGAGAAATTGGGTGGGGGTGGCAAGGGGGGTGTTCGCTGTCCTTTTCTGCATATCGCGGCACCATTTTGTGGTCCATTCTGCATAACGGGGTGGCTCATTGTTGCTTATTGCGGCCGAATCACTGGCCCACTCGGTTCTCCCGATGGCCATTCCGCCCCTGCTCAGCACAAAAGTGCGTCGGACCACCGGGAAAATGCACGGTATGCCAGATTACCAGTCCAGCCCTGCTGCTGTGTCAAGATGGCCTCTCACATTCCCTTATGAGTTCTGAATGTAGTGTGGTGTGATAAGCACACATCTGAACACTGTCTGAACTCACTGTCTTCTGAATCACAGTCTATGTCTGCTAACTTCAGTGTGTTCTAATATGATTGTGCTTGTAAAAGTGTCTGAACGTTCATGTGCATCAGGAGCAGCAGGTATGTAGTGGTGTGTGTATGTGATTACTGGTCAGCAGTTCTGGCATCCTGCTTTTCTGGTTTCCCCCATCTGATTCTTCCTTCTCTGGAAAGCTATGCTCCGAGCATTGCTCTGAAGACCTTCAGCAAATGCACACAAACAAACATTAAACATCTTTCTCTTTTTTTTTCATAAACTTCACTCTTTTATGCATAAATTATGCAGACTGTTAAAACAATGTTATGATTTTCAAAACGAGTTAAGCTCAATCGACAGCATTTGTGGCATAATAATTAGAAAAAAACATTTTACTTGCCCCTCCTTTTCTTTATAAAAAAAAAATACAATAAATAAATAAAAGAGCACAAATCTATGTTCCAACACTTACAATGGAAGTGAAATTGGCCAATCCATTAATATTAAAATACTTATGGTTTCAAAAGCATAGCCACAAGATAAAAACCATTAGCAATATGTAAAAATACTATTTAATATACTTTACAAATACATGAGTTTTAAAAGAAGAATTATTGTCATGTTAGAATGAATAAGTGCTTTTATAAAAGGTATAAATTTCACATTTCTGTCTTCAATCCCTCCAAAAATTAGCCCCATTCACTTCCATTATAAGTGCCTTTTTTATAGGACGGATGAATCCAAATACTTTTTTGTGGTAAGCAACACTGTTACAAATGCTGTAGATTGAGCGTAACTAGTATTGAATATTCCTTTAAAGTGTTAAAGAGGATATAAGTTTCAAGTATTGCAGAACTCACAGCTGCTGCGTCGGAGCAAAAGGATCGATATGCACGTGGTAAAATTCGCGCACATAGCTTGTATATGAAAATATTATCAAAATTTAGTTAGTTTAAACGTGTGTCATGGTATCAATGGTCCAAAGATCATGTTGGACTATTCAAAAAATTCTTTAATTTTAATCTTTAAAAATGTTAAATGAAAATTACTAAAGTTTTTGCCTCAATTCCATTCTGCCAAGTCACTGAACGTGAAACTTTTAATCGGTACTATCTGAAAGCACCATGGATGATGGCTCGTGCATGTGAAACAGAACTCGTCCCTTAATGATTCTTACCCGTCTGCAGAACCTGTACCGTCGGGCTGTGTCTGCGTTTTTACTTCATCAGTGATTCGGATGTTTGCAAACTGCGCCCCGACAGTAAACCAGTGCGCTATCTGCGCTGATGTGATGGCCTGACGCATCCTGCACAAAATATGCAGTCAAATCAACCAAAACCGAAAAATATTGATATGCCAAGCTACAAGAGATCAGCTAACGTGCGTCCGCTAGTCTCGTGCTCCCTCTACTATCATCTTTTTTTTCTCCTCCAGCAGGTGGGGCGTGTACAAGGTTACAACTCACCTTTTCGACGAATAAACGCGAATTTTTACTACTTGTTATATGTGAATCGGAGATGGAGCAAGATGTGGTGAGATATCAATGTCAAATTAAATTCCTGGATCTGTATACATCCGAAAGGGGTGTATTAATCAGAAATTATGTGACCGAAATTTTAGAATCTGAACCCAGCACGTGACGTGTGTACATTTTCCCCGCCAAATCCTTCAGAGTCAAGGATTAATAGAATGCTTTTTAGTATAGAGCATACAAATATATCGTTTTTAAAAAAATGTATTGGATCTGTGCGCATAATTTTCGCATAACAGGATTGTTTTATTAGATAATTTTGTTGTTATTATTATTATTACAAAGAGCTAATATTCAAGAATACACATTCAATGAACAAAAAAATAAGACAAATATATAGAAGGGTAAAATTATTTATGTGTGTGTGTGTGTGTGTGTGTGTTTTCCCTTTTTCTTCCCAATTTGGAATGCCCAATGCACTCTTAAGTCCTCCTGGTGGCATAGTGACTCACAAATTTGTGTTTGGGCAACACAAATAATTTCACTCATATTCTCATACGAATCTCAGTTGCCTCCGTGTCTGAGACCGTCAATCCACGCATTTTATCGCGTGGCTTGTTGAGCGTGGGCATGTGGAGGCTTCTGGCTGGTCACTCAGCACACCCTGGATTTGAACTCACATCTCCAGGGGTGGTAGTCAGTGTCTAAACTCACTGAGCTACCCTGGCCCCAATAAAAAAAAAATTGTTAAAATATAATTTAAAAATTCTGATTAAGATCCAGTTAATGGTGCACTCAGTCATTTTTGTTTGTTTCGTATGGGATCAAAATCCTGTCAAAAGTATTGCAGTCATGGATCCAAAAATAATAAGCATGAATCAAAAAATTATTAGTGCAGATAAAAATAATAATAAGCGCAAAGATGAATAAAAAGAGCAGATCAAAATAATAAGCGCAGATCAAAAAATATATAAGCACATTTAAAATATGCTGCAAAAATAAACAACAGAAAAATGAAAGCAAAGTCATTAGAATTGCAAACAAAATCATGTTTTCCTTGGTTATATTACTGTTTTTTTGTGCTCTGACAATTTTGCTAATATTTTTTTTTTTTTTTTTTTTTGTATGCTTACGCTGTAATTTTCTTTGCTTTTGTTTCCAAGTTCTGTGCTTTGTTTTCCAAAACTTGTGATTATAATTTCATGTAAATCAGGAGGCATTTTCCGTCCCTATTGGTCCACTTGTTCTTGATCGACAGCTCCTCCTCTAGGAGCCAGTCATTCGAAGAGAGGAGGTGACATCACTCCAAAACAACTCTGACGGGAAGGGAGTTTATTTATAATGAAGTGCTTGGGACTTATGGAATTATAACAGCCTGAATGCAGGCGGTTGTGTTAATGATGCAGAGCCCGTACTTAAAATGGGGGCATAAGTAAATAGATATCTATCTATCTATATATATATGGCCCATGAATAGCAAGCGCTCTAAAGAGAAAGAATTGTGAAGAAAGAGACGTTATGTCTAGGATGTAAAACCTTGCGAACGTGTTTTGCGAGGACCATCCTGCTGCAAAACATATGTCTTGTAAGGACACACCATTCGTCCATGCCCATGAGGAGGCCATGCTTGAGTGTGCTTTAACACCAATTGGGCAAGTCTGACCCTGCGATTCGTGAGACAATCCAGTGAGAAAGTCTTTGCTTGGAGATGGACATTCCTTTTGTGCATCCTCCATAGCATATAAAGAGCTGATCAGACAGTCTGAACTCGCAAGTACGCTCAACGTATGTATGTAGTGCCCGTACAGGGCATAACAAATGCAATGATTTTTCCTCATCCGAATTAAATGGGGGAGGGAAGAATGCCTGGAGGTGAACCACTTGCGCTTCTAAGGGTGTGGTCAGAACCTTGGGTACATAGCCTTTCCTGGGTTTGACAGTGGCTCTTGACAGGCCGGGGCCAAACTCCAGACAAGAATTGTCGACTGATAACGCATGTAGGTCACCAACCCGTTTCACTGAGGCCAGAGCCAGCAGAAGTGTGGTCTTAACGGAAAGCATGTGCAAATCAACAGAGTCCAAAGGCTCGAAGGGTGGCCCTGCGAGAGCTTTTAGGACTAAAGTTAGGTCCCAAGTTGGTATTGTAGCTGGCTGAGGTGGGTTTAATCGTCTTGCTCCTTTTAGGAACTTTATGATTAAATCATGCTTGCCTATAGAGGCGCCGGCTTCATGTGTGTGATACACAGCTATAGTTGCCACATACACTTTGAGCGTTGACGGGCTGAGTCCTGCGTCTAATCGCTCTTAAAGAAATATTAGAATTTCATGTATGGGGCAGTTTACTGGGTCCTTACTACGTGAGAGACACCAGTCAGTGAAAACCTTCCATTTTAGTGCATAGAGGCATCTTGTGGACAGTGCTCTGGCTTGTAAAATGGTGTTCATGACTGAACGCGTCAGTTCTGGTGCGCCCCGTTCAGTGGCCACACATGCAGGTTCCATAGCTGGGGCTGGGGATGCCAGATTGTGCCGTGTGCTTGAGAGAGGAGATACCTCCTCAGCTGTATTTCCCATGGTGGGCTGTACAGCATCTCTATCATTTCCGGAAACCATGGCTGGTTGGGCCATCGTGGCGCAACTAATAGAACCGTTTCCTTGTCCTCCCGGACTTTGCATATGACAGAGTGGATTAGGCATAGCAGAGGAAACGCGTATTTGCGTTTCGCCGGCCATTTGTGTGCCATTGCATCTGTTCCCAACGGGGCTTGGAACTTCGGATACCAAAGGGGACAGTGGGCATTCTCCACTGAGGCAAATAGGTCGATTTCTGCTTTGCCGAATATCTCCCAAATCCTCAACACCGTCTGAGGATGAAGTCTCCAATCGCCCGGTATCACCCCTTGGCATGACAGCAGGTCCGCGCCGTAATTCAGGCAGCCTGGGACATATGTTGCTCGCAGGAAGAGGAGATGACGCTCGCTCCATAGGAGGAGGTGCCGTGTCAGTCTCAGCAGTGGCAGTGAATGAACTCCACCTTGGCTGTTTATATATGCCACAACTGTCATGTTGTCTGAGCGAACCAGGACATGACTGTTCACTATTTCTGACTGAAAAGCTTTCAAGGCTAGAATTACAGCCGATAGTTCTAAGCGGTTGATATGCCACGCCCTCTTCGGACCTGTCCAGGTGCTGAAACCCTCGCTGGTAAAATGCAGGAGCTGTCCATGTTACCAATGCAGCTATACAGCGGCGGGATATAGTGAGACGCATGCGCCCATGGCGCCAAGCATGTTGTGGCACACGGCGCTTCAGCCAGCACTGAAGTGGTCTCATGTGTAAGAGACCTAATGGGATGACGGCCGATGCCGCCGCCATAAATCCCAATGCTTTCTGAAACAGCTTCAGAGGAAGTGATCTCCCCAGTTTGAACTGAGACAGACAATGTAGAATGGCCTGAACGCGCTCGCTCGTGAGGTGCGCGCGCCGGCTCGTGGAGTCGAGGCAGACTCCCAAAAAGGAGATATTTCGGCTGGGAGAGAGCGTGCTCTTCGCCCAGTTTACATTGAGGCCCAAGCTTTTAGATGCTGAAGCAGTAAGTCTCTGTGTTGGCATAACAGAGCCTCTGATTGTGCTAGTAACAGCCAATCGTCAAGGTAGTTCAATATGCGTACGCCGCTCAGTCTCAGAGGGGCGAGCACTGCATCGATGCACTTCGTAAATGTGCGAGGAGCCAGAGACAGTCCGAAGGGCAGGACTTTGAATTGATACGCTGTTCCCTCGAAAATGAATCTCAAAAACATCCTGTGGTGCTGTACAATTTGGATATGGAAGTACGCATCCTTCAGACCTATCGACGCAAACCAATCGTGTGGGCATATATGCAATAGAATTCGTTTCTGAGTAATCATTTTGAATGGGCGCTTTATGAGTGCGCGATTTAAATGTCTCAGATCCGGGATTGGCCGAAGTCCGCCGTCTCTCTTTGGGACAAGAAAATAACGGCTGTAAAACCCTTTTTGTGCTTGACAATTTGGCACAATCTCTATCGCGTTTTTCATGATTAGATTGTGTATTTCGGCTCGTAACACTGGTGTGTCTTCGGACGAAACCGTGGAAGACAGAACGCTGTTGAAACGGTGTGGCCGGCGAGCAAATTGGATCGTATAGCCATGTTCGATCATTTTTTGCACCCAGTCTGAAATGCCCGTTAGGGCTCGCCACGCGTCCGCGTAATGGGACAGAGGGCACTTTGGTTTGCTCACCGTATGATATAATGCATCGCTTACCACAGGGAAGCGGTTGTGCATAATGTGTGTGCTTTGAAGAGGAAAAGGGCTCTTTTTTGAGAATGTATGAGCATCTCGTGCATTTCCAACGAGTGCTGTATTCTTTATTGCATTTTTTATTGCATATGACACAGAAACAACATTTTTTAACAGCAGTGGGGAGGTGGGGAACAGTGTTCTGTGTCTCCAATCGAGCCTTCTTCAGAGCACCGGCCTGAAGCACTGCCACTGCATGGAGTGCTGATCCAGCTTGTCCTGCCGCTGAGTAGGCTTTCCCCGCCAGTGTGGACGTCTGCCTACACGGCTTAGAAGGATGAATGGGGCGTGATTTCCATGCCCTGCTACTCGTTGGGCAGAGATGTGCTGCTACCGCCTCCTCCACAGGGGTTAGTTGAGCATAGCCGTTCTTTTCCCCGTGATCCACGTTCGAGAGAACGTTGTCACTGCGTGTGCGCGCTGAGAGGGGCGCATGCCAAGACTTAGATAGTTCGCTGTGCACCTCAGGGAAGAACAGGGCAGTTCTGCGGGGCGCGGCCTCTTGACGGCGTCTGGACTGCAAGAACCACTCATCAAGGCGAGACTGTCCAGGTACCTCTGGGGGAGACCACTCAAGATTGAGTTCTTCGACCGCCCTTGCAAGGACGCGAAGCATCTCCCCGTCAGTGGTGCGCACACGGTCCTCGCCCTTGCTGGGGGGAGGGGCGGTAGCATCATCCATTGACCAGTCGCCTGATGCAGCGAGAGACATGACATCGTCATTATCATCCTTATCATCCCCATCGTCAGATCCACCAAACGAGACGAGGCCGCACACTCCTTCAGAGGGCCGGAGCTCGTCTCGCACATAGCGTATGGGGAAATACGCGCTTCATGGAGATAGAGGGGCTCGTTGGGCGTGTGCCGGCACGAAATCCACCTCAAGTTCATCCTGCTCGACCTCACGGCCCCGCCGTGCCCCCTCGTGTGAACCCTCGGGAATCACAGAAGAGGCTGGTGGGAGGGCACGAGAGGCTGAATCGTCCCTCAGAACGAGGGCGATTCGTGAGCGAAGCGACTTGAGACTCATATCCTCACAGTGAGGGCAGTCTGTCTCTATGAGGGCTGACTCTGCATGGGCGCGGCCCAGACAGAAAACGCAGCTCTCATGCTTATCTGACGGCGGGATGTGTCTCTCGCACAAGGAATACTTACGGAACGACATCTTGAAAAAGACGCGAACACGTAAGTGGCTCTTCTAGATATATAAATATAAATATAGATTTAGATTTATATAACTTATATAACTTATATTTATAACACACAGTATTTTAAAAGGATACTCTACACCTGCCGACGCACTGCGGAGAATCAGGATGCTGAGGTCCGTTCACCAGCGGAGCATCAAGTGGCGAGGCGGAGTGATGTTCGCCGGAGCACTGAAGGGGAGCGAGATTCTCTGCTGTGAAGATTCCGTCCACTGACTGGTGTGAATCGACGGCAAAGGTAGAGGGCTTCGAGACAAAAGGTAATCGCTGTCTTGAAGGAAGAAATTCTGAGGAAATGGTGTGTGTGCACCTGTTTTATAGTGGTCAGTTTGCGCCGAAACGAGCTGTCAGTTTCGCGCCAAAAACAGCTGGCTCAAACACCATAGCCAATATTAGAATATTGGCGTTATTGTAGAGAGGTTTCAAATAGGTCGTGTATGAAGGCACTCCCCATTTGCGTTAGTAACGCAATGTCAAGTGGACTTAAGTCATAAGGGAACTACTTTTAGAAATTAAAAGCATACAAATTAATGGTCTTCCACACTAAACCCCGTCCACGCCATCCTAAATTACTTTTCATTGGCTCTTCAATACCACCTCTCCTACATACATCCAATGAACGGGAAGTTACACTCCTCACTTAGACTTAATAAGACTTTACACTGAGACTTCGCATCTCGTGTAAGGTAGATAAACTGTGAAAGATTAAATATTATTAACCTTCTTATTATAGCTGGCATATACCAGAATTAATCTGGAGTAGGTTTAATATGTATAAGTAAAGGCATTTGCAGGAATGTCAATGATTTTTCCATTTCGTGTTTGTGGTCGTTGCGCATTGTTTCCAAGGCTTTGATTGGTGGAGTTTTGAGATGGGAAGGTCGGAAGCGTCATTCATTACAGACACGGATGAGAGAAGGGTCTTTTTAATAGGACTCTTAGCAACCTGTTCGACCAGACTCAGCCGTCCTGTTTAGTTCAACTGTTACCTTTCACATTTATCGCTCTAAACAATAAAAATGGCTGCCTACAAGCTGGTTCTCATTCGCCATGGCGAGAGCTGCTGGAACCAGGAGAATCGCTTCTGCGGCTGGTTCGACGCGGATCTGAGCGAGACAGGGGTTCAGGAGGCAAAGAGAGGCGGTCAGGCTTTAAAAGGTTTGTTAAAAGTATATTATTGTATAGCATCGTGAACGAGCGCCGTATATCTGCGTCTTTTTTATATCAGCATACTAGTGTATGTATGTGTGTATATATATATATATATATATATATATATATATATATATATATATATATATATATATATATATGTATGTCATACGCTTTGAGAGTGACATTTTACATTTTTAGAAGAAAATCCTAAAAAAATAAAGATAAATATGACTTTCAGACGGCTGTGCATACCGGTTTAGTTCCCGCCTCCATTATGACGTAGGTACTCTCTTAGCTCTCAGTGATGTGATCGTGCAGCTAGGAACGTGCTTGAACTCACGTGCTGAATGGTTCAATGTTGTAACATACAAATGCATACATTTAAAGCTTTGCTTTGTAACTAGCAGTTTATTCTTTTTGTGTCTCATCAGATGCGGGGTTCGAGTTTGATATTTGTTACACCTCGGTCCTGAAGAGAGCCATCCGGACGTTATGGATAGTTTTGGACGGTATCGATCAGATGTGGCTGCCTGTGCACAGGACCTGGCGGCTGAATGAACGCCACTATGGCGGTCTCACTGGGCTGAACAAGGCTGAGACTGCGGCCAAGCACGGTGAAGCCCAGGTTAAGATTTGGAGGCGCTCCTATGACATCCCTCCTCCACCTATGGATGCAGATCATGACTTTTACAGCATCATTAGCAAAGTGAGGCCTGTTTTATTTATTGTAGTACTTAATCTGATTTATTAATCTACATAATTTTTAGATCATACATAGTTGTCGTCATTATTATTAAATCAATCCAGAATAGCTGAAGAACTGATGCAGCAATCATGACATGAGATCCTCACTCAAATTCACAAATTATGCAGGAAAGGCATGTACAGGTCAGTACAGTTTAAATCAGGTCCGATTATATTGCCTAATAACAATCTTGTCCCCAGCACAGTGCAGACTTAATAAAAAGCATGATGACATTATGCTAACTGATCTTACTAGACTAAAATTGACCCCAATCACTGTTACATGTTGAAACTTATGTGTACATGGTTAAATCAATGTAAAGGGTCAAAAAACATAGCACAGCTGTTGATAAGACTGGCTCTTATCGGACTGAGAACAACCAAACAAGTCAGGAATTGCTCTTAAATAAAAGAAGCAGGTTTAATTAAAGGATTAGTTCACCCAAAAATGAACGTGTAAGTGTGCAATTCTCTCATTTACTCACCCTCATGCCATCTAAGATGTGTATGATTTTCTTCTGCTGAACACAAAAGATTTTAAAAGGAATATCTCAGCTCTATAGGTCCATACAATACAAGTGAATGGTGATCAGGCTTTTTTTTTTTAGCATAAAAGTAAACAATAAGACTCCAGTGGTTAAAGCAATGTCTTATGAAGCAATCCAGTTGATTTTAGGTGAGAACAGACCAAAATATAATTCCTTTTTCACTGTACATTTTGATTGCAGTCTCCTTGGGATCATGATTTCAAGCTCAAGCACTCTAGATTTTTGTAATCAAGCTTGAAATGAGGATCTTGCTTAGAGACTGCAATGGCACTGGATTTAACCACTGGAGTGTTATGGATTACTTTAATGCTGTCTTTGTCTCCAATTTTGAGCTTGAAATGCCTGATCACCATTCAGTTAGCATTGTATGGACCTACAGTGCTGAGATATTCTTCTAAAAACCTTTGTTTTTGTTCAGCAGAAGAAAGTCATAAACATCTTAGATGGCATGAGGGTGAGTAAATTATTAATTATTTTTGGGTGAACTATCCCTATAATGCACCAAATTCATGTCTTGTGGCATGCCTGTTTCTATAGGACAGACGGTATAGTGACTTAACCGAGGACCAGCTGCCTTCTTGTGAGAGTCTGAAGGACACAATTGCACGGGCCTTACCATTCTGGAATGAGGAGATTGTGCATCAAATCAAGGAGGGAAAGAGAGTGTTGATTGCTGCACATGGAAACAGTTTGAGAGGCATTGTGAAGCACTTAGAAGGTAAGTACAGTATGTTATATAATTCCTTTAGTATATTCAGCTGGATTCTTTTAAGGTTTCTACTCTTCTTGAGCCATTGTCTTGTGTATAATTTCAGTTTATTTGTAATAAATTAAAATCTATTTCTTAAGGACATTTGTTGTAAATAGTTAAATGCTATTAGGTCACCACACATTTGACATTTTTTTCCCTTAGTCTCATAGTTTGTTTCTTTATATTTACAGGAATGTCTGAGGAGGCCATAATGGAGCTGAATCTGCCCACTGGCATCCCTGTACTTTATGAGCTAGACAAGAATCTGAAGCCCATCAAGCCAATGCAGTTCCTTGGAGACGAGGAAACTGTTCGCAAGGCAATG
This sequence comes from Moxostoma hubbsi, assembly GCA_032164185.1. NCBI lineage: Eukaryota > Metazoa > Chordata > Actinopteri > Cypriniformes > Catostomidae > Moxostoma > Moxostoma hubbsi. Next base: position 14,320,236 of record JAVLUX010000034.1, read on the forward strand.
GAGGCTGTGGCAGCCCAGGGCAAAGCCAAGAAATAGAGTATTTAACTTAGAAGTGTTATAAATTGTACATCAGCATTGATTTGCTGATTAAACGAGACTTCCATATTTAACATCAATTAGACAGACTTCTGTAAAATTGTGTACTAGTTAAATAATATACTGGTTTCATATATATTTAACATATATAATTTTGGAACCGCTACTAGTATTTATTGGTTAAACGGTTATTAGGAAAATTTTTTGTTTGGATTTGTCTTATCCAAGTCATTCCCTTGGTTAATTTACTTAGTCTCCACTTTGGCAAGAATGTTTCCTCGCGCTTTCTCAAATTCATCAAGAAGGGACACAATTATTTATGGACCATTTGCATTTCTTTAAAGCTTATTTTGTTTTACGGTAATTATTCGGTTTAATTTAATATTAAACAAGTGTTGAGATTGAAAACAAACTTGAATATTTCATATGTTGGTCTGTGTGATGTAGACTTGTGTTCAGTCCTTTATCAGTTCGAGAAGATCATATGGTTCACTTTTTAAATGTCAATGATACAACATGTCTCTTCAGGCCTTGATCCACATCCTTCAAACATTTGATTTGGAACACATTATTCTGCTCAACAAACTTCTGAAACCGATGAAGCCCACCCCCTACTCCAAAATAGTGAGACTTGGTTGCCAAATAAACAATCCCATTTTCAGCAAGCAGGCTGCAAAACACATTATGAAGAGAAGGGTAGTAGTCTGTGTTGTATATGGTTTCAGATGTGAAGATGATATCATATTTTGGTTTAGGATTTTTCTTTTGCACAAGTGTGAGAAAAGAGTTCCAGTCCCCTGAGAAGAAGCCACAATGATCTAACAGTAATTTCTGTGAATTTAGAGCTTTCCTCTTGGATGGCGGGCTGCCATTTGTCCCTCCTGTCTCATCGTCATCATCATCACTCTCTTCTTCGCAGTTGAGAAATGCATTCGGAAATGTTAGTTGCTCTATCACTGTGCTATTATAATCCTGGAAATCAACTTTGGTGGCTCCTCTTTTCAATGCAAGGATACCAAGTAGACCTGCTCCACAACCCAAATCTAACACACTTTTCCCAAAGAAGGTTTCTTGGATATTGTCAATGTACTCAAGAAGATCATAAGTGCATTCCCATATCTTAAGTCCACCCTCGTAAACTCCAGAGATTAGGTCTGAGTTTTGAGTGAGTGTTTTAGCCAGGATCTCCTCACTGTCCTCTCGTTCAGGGGCGGTCTTCTCAAACACTGATTCATTGAGACAGAGGAGAGGAGGCAGTGCACCAATAGTGATGGTTTCAGGCAACCAGTTGTCAAGGTGTGAGAGAGGATCTACCGAATGTCCATGCTCAATTGCACCCTTCATCTTTGGGACAGTTTCCTGTGAAAATACAAACCATGTGTGTAAAACCTTAATGGTCTGTTGTGATAAGAAATAAACAGGACTGTACCAACCATAGACATTGAGAAGGATGTATTACCCTCCCCAATAATTAGATTAATGGTCGATTCATTTTCGTTTTTCAATGAGAGATACAATTTTACCTTTGGTCCCCCTCAATCTTGAACATTTTGACATGAGATAATGAGTAAATACACTCACATTCCCATATTGCCGTTTTATTCTTCTACATTAATAAACAAAGCATGGTCAGTTCCTATTGCTTCCGTTATTATGTGCTTTACTTTTATAATCCCATTCAGTATAGTTTTATATCTCAAAGTATGCCTTCCAAAGCAACTTAAATAGCACAGATATATCTTAGCAAGCTAATGCTAAAGTCCCTTACCGTGAATATAGGATCCGCATATTTTGCTTTATCGTCTTTATGTTCATCAACATTGGTTCCTTCTGTCTGCAAAGGAATATCGAAGTTGAAACTGAACGCCATGTCGAGGACAAATTCAACCACAGCATAGCGTTAACGCGTGTGAATAGCTACAAGAGTGGAACTACAATTCCCACAAATCTTTGCTGCAGTTGGTTTGTAATTGCGTTGAAAAAGAATTGTACTAAACCGTAATTACGATGTAAGATATGACACGATGTGAAGTAAACAGGCTCGTTTTGAGGTGAGCAGGTTTTGCTAAACCGTTCACCGGTGATCGCCGGTAAGATATCTGTCCGACTTGCTGTGATGTCATGACGAAGGCGGCCGCAGTACCTTTTTCCGAGTTTCGAACTGCAAACACGATGGGAAATGACTGGCTGACGACACAGCTTGTTCATTGGTTTAAACCGTCTATGGTTTAAACAACCGTGATTTTTTGTGCTCTTTTAAAATGTTTTTTATCTCTGATTTCATGTATGGCATATTCTGGCGGCCTCAAGTTTGGAATAATGTACAGATTTAGCTGTTTAGGTAGGCTAAATACATGTAAATTTTTGCCATCGTGATTTAATGTGCTGAGTAACGTTATTTTTCTTTGTCCGATATTAAAATCAGTGCAACACAAACTGCAAAAGGACAAGTGGCTCTAACAAGGACAGAAAGAAATGTGGAAGGTCATGTGTGCAACTAAACAAGATCTTTAGTTTGAGAAATAAGAGCAAAATCTCTTCATTATTCCAAACTTTTGGCCGCCAGTGTATGTGAATGGTATCATGTTTCTAAAATATCCAAAATATGTCTTTATTAAACTAAACATTGATGGAAAGACATGTCTCATGGGGGAATTAAATAACAGGTGAGTGTCTTGTTCATCATATTTATTTTCATTTAAAAGCAACAATTTAAATAGCATCCACTTTATTAACAACAAAGCACATGGACGTTAATCACGCGATATCTGCCTTTGATCTCGTCTAATGTTACGATACAAATTCAAAACATATATTTTTAAATAAATATTTTTACGCTCCACTTATAAACTCCAATTCCCAGAGTTCCAGAGTAAGGGTCCGTTCAAACCGAACACGTTCTTGCGTTAAAAAATTCTCGAGAGTCGAGACCCGCTATTAAAAGCTGACGTTCTTTTTTTTTCTGACTCTAAAACCCGAACTGGTCGCGGCGCAAAGACGCCCTTCTTGCTAGTTTACATAGAAAAACTGTGGAAAAAGAGCGCAGACGGACACAAACCGTACTGCTTATACGTATGAAGAACAACTGCAATTCCCAGAGTCCCATCGCGACAGCTCACAGTCCTGCGCAACAGACAGACAGCGAAGCAGATGAAATCAACTGTGTTGAAACTCTCCATTTATTTGCCTCCATCTGTCATGATTAAATGCTCTTTCAGCGGTATCATGAGTTGAGTCCATCGCACTGGTAGAAGTTTTCGGGCAGGTAAGAGAGCAAACTGCTCGCATTTCTGGCTTGATGTGACTTGATGTTTAGCTCTTGCTTGAATCATCCAGGTCGGGATTTATTGTGCTACCGGATGTGCAGAATACAGAGATGTATAGTTTTTTTTACGCAGTTATTGTCATTGTGACCAGATCAAAATATGAATCTACAAATAAGTATGTGTAGTATTTTTTATTTTTATTTTTTTGTATATTTGTGTTTAAATGATCATTTTAAAGTCACAGACTCTAACCCTGAGATTATAGTCCTCTGTTTATGACATGGGGGATGGTGGATCATGTTGCCCATTTCTAAAGTAATCTCACAGTGCCTTTTCCCCCGTTAACTGTTAAATCTCTTTCTGTTTATGTATGTTTTTATTTTATTTTATTTTCAATGTTACAACATATGGGTGGTGCTGCTCTATCCACATTATGATTTGCATGGAATGTAGAATGTCAAGATCTGTATCGGACATTTGTACATTTTACAATGTCTGGGCATGCAGTGCTGTCATTGGCAATTTGTTTTTTTTTTTGTTGTTTTTTTAATTATTATTATTGTATTCCCAGCACTTTATCCAAATAGGTATTGTTTAGAAGTTAGCTTGCCATTGATTTTAGACATCTGCTTAACTGGATTTTTCAGAGTTTCTTTTCATCATCCCAGATCTTTGATTGTGTGTGTAAATGTTTTTGTGTGACCATGAGGTTTTAATCTCAAAGCCAGTGGAATTGCTTTTTGAAACCCCTTTAGTAAGATTACAAATCAGATTAGAACAACAAATCCATGAAAGAAGCATTAGTCACTTGCCTAACCATGTCTGCATTTTTTGAAAAGTGAATAGGAACCTAAAATGGGCAGGGCTGTTTAAGTGCTGTGATCACTGTTATCAGTCATTTGAAGTATGCACCAATAAGTAAAGAATGCCTCCTTTTAGAGACTCTAAATAGGTCTGTTGTATCTTTGTATTCTGTCAGATAATCTGGGGTATCAGAAAACTAAACCATGCTTGAATTATTGGTTTGGATCAGTCCACACCAACTGCTTAGGTGGATACTTCGTTAATCTAATTGGCTTAAAAGTTCAACAGAGGGGACATTGTCAGTGAGTGCATTGCAGGCTGACATAGAGAAACTTGCACGTGAGGATATTCAGGAAGTTCCGAAAAGTTAGTAAAATAAAATATCTTGTCATTACAGGGGCGGAATATGCGTTCCTGCTCCACTATCATGCACCTGCTGCTGAGATGCCTGCGCGGGTGTGGCAGGCACAGTCGCTGTCGCCTGCCCAGGCGCCTGAAGCAGCCTGTGAGCTACATCAAACTTATATTCAAATCCCTTTATTTTAATTCTCTCACTAATTCGGAAGTGGTGATGGACTCCCTCCTTGAGCCAGTGTTTTGGATGGTGGAGGTTGTCACACGCTGGTTTGGAAAGGTAAATAATTTCTTATCATTATTCTCCTTTTATATTTGTAATTATTATGGCCATGCTTTTCTCTTACATCCGGTGCTCTTTCTTTTAAGGTCTTTGTATTTTTAGTAGTAGCTCTTACCAGCTCTGTGGTCTTCATTGCATACTTCTGCCTTCTCCCGTTGGTCCTGCAAACATACACTCCTGGCTGGATAATGTGGCACATTTGTTATGGAAATTGGATCCTGGTCATGATAGCCTTCCATTACTACAAGGCCACAAAGACCCCCCCTGGAAATCCTCCTAAGGTTTAGCACTTCAAGACACACCACATTCCAGTAGAGCTGCAGTGTATAATCAGTGTCATGCATGACCTAATAGCTCTTCCTTTTTCTCATTCTCCCTCAGATGAAAAAGGAAATCCCATTTGTGTCAGTCTGTAAAAAGTGTGTCATTCCTAAACCAGCAAGGAGTCATCACTGTGGCATCTGTAAAACGTAAGAGAAAGACACAACTTGACATTTTCCGAACAGGATGATTGGTGACTGAAGAACGGCTACGTGTTATATTATTATTGTGAGAAACATGCATTCAGACATCCCTCTGTCTTTCTCTCCAGATGTATTCTAAAAATGGACCATCATTGCCGTATCCTTGTGAAATAATGTATGACCATATATACATTAGCTCCCTTTTCACTTGCTAGGTTTTTACACACTTATACATTCAGGTTAACACCTCAAATACACCCTATGTTTTTTGTTTCCACTTGTGAACTTTGTTCCTTAATTGTGTATTTTCAGCTTGGCTCAACAACTGTGTTGGTCATTACAATCATCGTTACTTCTTCGCGTTTTGTGTCTATTTGACTTTGGGCTGCATGTACTGTAGCATCAGTGGTCGTAATCTCTTTATTGATGCATACAATGCCATAGATGTAAGGCTTTGATTTTTTAATACATTTATTGTTTTGCATTATGCTTCTCAGTCTAAAATATTTGTTTCAGGGTTCCAACAGTCAATAAATACATGGAAATATTACAGAATTTTCCAAAAGTCAATTAAAAAATTAATGGAAATTGTGAATAGAGGTCGACCGATAGTGGATTTTGTCGATACTGATAAATAAAGTGGTGGGAAATGAGATAACCGATTAATCGGCTGATAGATTTTTTTTTAATTGATTTATAGAATGTAAAAATAATATTTAAAAAATAATTTTACTATGGTGGGAAAAAGTGTCAAAAATGAATAAAATCCCAGATGCAGTTTTTTGTTCAACCAGAATACCAATAATAGCCAGAAAAGAAATGTGGTGCAAAACACAGGATTTGAAGTATAAACAATGATAAAAATACACCAGATACCCTTATTTTGAAATTATACAAAATTGATTATTTATTGTTATTGGTCGGAATGATTCATTAGTGAATCAATCTGAATTTAAATTATTTTTAAAAATCCTTTAAACCCATTGTTTCTTTTATTTATTCATTCATAATCTCTGTATCATACAGGTGTGGACCTTTTACGCACTTATTCAACGCTTGTGAAATTCCCTTGTCAAGGGAATAGTTCACACAAAAATTCACGTTCTCTCATCATTTATTCACCCTCATGCCATCCCAGATGTATATGACTTTTTTCTTCAGCTGAAAACAAACAAATATTTTTAGAAGAATATATCATGTATATAGCATGTGAATGAGTACCAACATATTGACATTTTTACTATCAGTGTCCACTTTCACATTCTTATACTTTTGTTTTGGCGATTCACATTCTTTGTGCGTATCACCACCTGCTGTGCAGGGAGGCAAATTTATAGTAAAAAAGGACTTGAATATTGATGTTTGATTAAACTAATTACTGGAGTCATATGGATTACTTTTATGCAGCCTTTATGTGCTTTTTGGACCCTCATAGTTCTGTCCACTGTTTACTTGCATTGTATGGACACACAGAGCTGATATATTTTCTAAAAATATTTGTTTGTGTTCAGCGGAAGAAAGAAAGTCATACTGGGATGGAATGAGCATGAATAAATGATGAGAGAGTGTTAATTCTTGGGTGAAATATCCCTTTAATAATTGGGCATAATTTTTTATGCATTTATTCTGCAAAATGAATAAGGTGTTTGGTGTCCCTTCTAAGGTGGCATTTTATCTCGTCTTTCTCAATGGTTATCTGTCTCTCCTTTTCTGTTTCTGTTCTCTAAGTCTGGGCTAGTAGGCATGTCTTAACTGCCAGCTGTCTCTCTGCCAATCCATAGCAATTCAGGTACATGGAAGCGGAGAAACAGGGGGTCCCGGTGACAGGGATTGGGTTGCTTATCGGCATCGTACCGTCAGAAGCCTTGGCTGGGAAGGTATAATAGACGGCTCATGATGTCAGCTTGAATTGAATCTGGAATTGAAGCTGGAATTCGATCTTTTTCTGCTTGCTAATTAACACTCTTAACACAAACGACAGGCTATGAAACCACAACAAATTATTTCCTTATCTCAATGCTAACAGTTCACATTAAAATTAGTACTACCTACTTACCCTTCTTTTCTCACAATTGGATGAGTGAGGATTTACTGCTGAACTTTAGACTGTTTAAGCTCTGGTTGGTTAGATTTGACGCACTAGTCCTAGAATTGGAGCACTGAATTTGGTATTTGCTCCACATTTCAGCTTTCATGTATTGTTTTTGTGATCTTCATGAACCATTTGTGTTTAAGAACTCAGGTTACTAAAGCTTTAAGGTGCACAGAGTATTATTTATTTATTTTTTTTAAAAAAAAATTTTTTTATTTAAATATATGTCTTCTTGGACTTACTGACACCAAGGGGCATGGATGAAGCAACATTAAAACACAATACATTTCAGTTACCGATGACAGTGTAGAACTGAGTTGGCCATGATTAATTTAATCCATGAGTGAAAGTGTCCAATAACAGGGCATTTATTGAGACTAAGGGAGTAGTATTAAGTTGGTCATTTGATCATATGATCGGAGCCCCTATGAGAGGGCCCTCCATGTAGAATAAGACAACTTTTATTAGGTTACTGATATGACTGAGTCTTCATCTTATGTGAGTGTTAATGATTTTGTGTATATGTTTAAAAAATTACTATTCATTATCTAGTAGTAATCTTTTTAATAAGAAAAAAGTTACTGAGTGCACTTTTTACTGTTGCTTAATATTTAGGTATATAATAATTTATTTAGATAAAATAAATTATAACATATTTGATATTTTTTATTATTATAATATTATAATTATAATGTTATTATAGTTTATGCTTTTATATAATATGTAATTTCCCGCTTCTTATGCTTCATTGGATACATAGGTAATTTCACAACCTCCATATAACTATAAGGACAGGATGTTTCACAAGAGTGTTATCTACATGTGGGTCCTCACAAGGTACATCATTTCAAAAGGCTATTCTTTCACAGCAGCTCCAAATCTTGTTGTATTATTTCTATAGATGCACATATTTTGTTATGTTTGCTGGTTTTTCCATCAGCACAGTCACAGTTGCCCTTGGAGGTCTGACTTTGTGGCATGCTGTACTTATCACCCGTGGAGAGACCAGCATTGAACGGCATATAAACGATAAAGAGGCCAAACGTTTGGCGAAACGTGGAAAGGTAAGTGTGTACTCAGCCCATTAAGAATGATTGTAAGGCCTTGACAATTATTCCTGTATAAACAGGCCAGGTCCATTGGGATTTATGTTTCTTTTACTTAAGATCCCTGCTAACTTTTATTTTATTATATATTTTTATTGTTATATTTCTCTCACGGTCATGGAAACCTAGACATAACCGGGTATTTTAAAATGTATTAAGAAGAACTGGAAAAGTAATGTAAATTCATTGGTCAAAACTGTGTGATCTCTGTATTTGGAGCAATATGTAAAATGAAAAGTGATTGCAAATACATTTGAACTAAATTAAATTAACTATTAAATCATTTAAAAATAGTGTTTTGTTGATTAAGATCTGTAGCTTAAACCTCTGTTTAGTTTAAACATTTTCTTTAATTTTTTTAAAGGTTTATCGGAATCCTTTCAATTATGGTAAACTGAATAACTGGAAAGTGTTCTTTGGTGTGGAGAAGAGAAGGTGAGAACTAGTTTATGTTAGTAGTTTTATTTATTACACAAATGTTTGACAATTATTTAAATGTAAACTATCCCACCAGCAGCTGTCTATTGATAAAGTCTGATACAAAGATTAAAGGAATATTCTGGGTTCAAAACAAATTAAGCTTAATCGACAGCTTTTTTGGCATAATGTTGATTACCAAAGAAAAATAATTTCGACTCGTCCCTCCTTTTCTTTAAATAAAGTAAAAATCGAGGTTACAGTGAGGCACTTACAGTGGAAGTGAATGGGGCCAATTTTTGGAGGGTGTAAAGGCAGAAATTTGAAGCTTTCAATTTTACAAAAGCACTCAAATGGATTCTTCTGTTAAAACTGATGTATTATTTGAACTGAAAAGTTATTTAAATTGTCATTTTTACAGTACTTTTGTTGATATTACATCATCATGACAATAATGTTGTAAAAATGGCTATAGCTTTACACAGAAAAGGTCAGTAAGTGATTTTATCACACTATATTTATGTTTACATGAATAGTCTTGTGGCTATACTTTCTAAATCATATTTTAATGTTTATGGATTGGCCCCATTGACTTCCATTGCAAATGTCTCACTGTAAACCAGACTTTTGCTCTCTTTTTTTTTAAAGTGAGAAGCAATTTTTTTTTTTTTTTTTTTTTTATGGTAATCAATATTATTCTTCAAATGCTGTCAATTGAGCTTAACTTGTATAGAACCCGGAATATTCCATTAAGCTAATGGGCACACAATCGTTAAATTCAGTCAGGTCTACAGGGTGCATTAGCAGACAGGAAAAACATTGAGTGTACTAGATTATAAACCATAAAATACTGACAGACTGTTCTTGACTTAAATGTAGCGTTTACATTTTAAATGTTCTTTGTTGTATTCTCTAGTCTGTTAGCCATGGTTTAATGTAAAATGTTATCTCCACAGTCATTGGCTGACACGCGTTGTCCTACCCTCGGGACACACCCCATATGGGGATGGACTGACATGGGATATCTACCCTCTTAAAAAAGACATGTTGCCTGTCTGAGATGTTAAAGACCTGGCTGTCCTGCCCAACATTCTTACCAGGGTGAATCTCACCAGCTGTGCCAAGGCTGAATGTAGAACCAGATCCCTGGGATAATGGGAGTCTGTAGAGCCCAGATTTAGATTGTGCTCTTACGGGACAACGATTGCTCATTCTGGCCAAATCTAAAGACTGTCCTCCAGAAAGAACATTTAAATTTTTGATATTTTTTAAAGGAATTCATAATGACATTTGCTATTTACGGAAAATACTGTGTTAAAAATGCTGGTTTACACATGTTTGTTTGTGTAATTTAGTTTTTAACTGGATTTATGTCACACAGTCATTATTTAAAGGGGCCATGACATGCCTTTTATATTTATATATATATATATATATATATATATATATACATTTTGTATGTTCCGTGAGGTTCTCTTCTAATAATAGTTAAGTTTTTTTGCACACACAAAAAAACAAAATAATAATGTTTGTAAAACATGATCATTTTCCACCCTCATTCTGACCCTCTTTCAGAAACACTCTGGTGCTGCTTCTCCATTAAGACTTGACAGTACACGCCCACTGTTATGATTGGCTCTCTGCTCTGACTGACCTGCTCTCTCTTTTTCATGTCACTCCTCACAGATACTGGGCAGGCTACGGAAGTAATACAGTAAAGTAGACGTTGATGTTGTGTTGTGGAGGTGGTCGGATACAAATATCTACCACAGTGTGACATCACAATACAGAGGAAGTAGAGAATGAATCATTTTGGCAGCTTTGTTTCAACAAATGTTCAGTTAGAGATGAAGCGAAAGTTTTGAGTTCTAAAACTTTCAGTATGTTTTGTACATATCAAAAACCTTGCCTGTGATTTTATTACATAATTTGTCACAACATTTCTTGTTTGAAAGATTTTAAAAGGTAAAAATACAGTATCATATTAAAATTGAATTGCCTTGTAGAATTTCTTAACACTTTTTTGCGATCTCAAGAATTTTTGCAAATCAACCAATCTCCGCATTATTTGTTGTAGCTTGCAATTTTTTATAATTTCCGAGAAAAAAAGATATAAAAATAAATCAGAGGGAATCCAATTGCTTTCCTTCATGTTTGACAAAACACATGCTTGAAAAGCTTGAAGGTGTTGCAAGATATCCAAATGCCCAGCAGCCATTGTATAATCTCCATAGTAACAGTGTAAGCAACTCCATCTCGTCCTTCCACGTTGTGCATTCACTCAAAATCCTTGTCTAAACTTTTGCGGGACCACAGAAAGCACACAATACATCACAGCTATCATTTAATCTTCACCCTGAGTGCTGCAAATGAGACCCAAAAACCTGCGTTTATACGAAGAATCTCTAACATTCACTTACAATCTCCATTAGTTTTGTAGTAAAATGGGAATAGAATTTGAAGTGCTTAATACAGTAAGCTACGAATCTGAAAATGGTAAAATTTGCATATAGGTGCTGTTAATACATTTTTATAAATGTTTTTACAGATATAAAAGAGCCACGTTGCATGGGCAACATAGGCCTGTAGTTCAAAATATGACAAAAATAGCCATTTTCATATATGTAACTGTGGCACGGTGGAGGGCGGGACCGGCGCGTGATTACGCACGCCCGGTCCCTATTAGGCTAAAATATACAGGTCCCCAGCTTGAAAGAACGGGGGGAGGAATGTGGCACGGTGGAGGGCGCAGGACCGGCGCGTGATTACGCACGCCCGGTCCCGTATTAGGCTAATTAAGCCGTCAAGAGGGATAAAGGCCACTCGCAGACGGCGATCGAGAGAGAGAGCTCAATTAAGGATGTCCGTCTTATTATGTGTTTGTCTTTTGAGTTCTCCATTAAACCTTTAAGTTATATGTTAAGCCGGTTTCTCGGCTCTTCCTTGCCCATGAATTTGATCTGTTTTACAGTAACATATATTTTTTAAAACACTAGTGGAATTTAAATTTGTACATAAATGCTCAAATATATGAACTGTAATTATATGTGTGCATATACGGCCCTATGTCAGATTTCAATATCAAACAATGTAATAATTGCAACAGGCATAATTACGGAATCCTAATTTGTGTTTTTAGTTTACAGATTTATTGCACATCTATTTTATCCTTAAACAAGTTTTCTTGCATTGTCAAGAAAATGCAGAACATTTTAATACAAAAATAATTAAGGGTCTTCCAATACACACATTATAGTATAATGTATAGTATTTTTATTATTATTATTATTATTTTTTTTGCTTGCTAACTGCATATTCAGGTATTGTGCACTACAATATTTACATGAAATTGCATGTAGGCCTACTATGTAATTAGCACAATTTCAGAGGTGTATAATAATGATTGTTTGTTTTCACTCCAAAATAACCCAAAAAATGCCACAAATTGCATAGCAAATTTTGAGAAAAGCTGCAGCAAATTCAGTCATTTTGGTGGGACTGAGATTACAATGTAATGTCTTATAAATCACTTTCTTTTCAACAGTTTTCAAACCATTATTCTGAACAGCCGTAAAGAGCACTTGAACCAAAAACTGGCAACATAATCACTTATTTATTCCTTCTGCTAAAATTACAGCCCCCCAGATCCAGAGGAAATTCCAGTTAATCCCTTCTGACAGAAGGGTCTAAACACAAGTCTGTTACAGTTTGCATTTATAGTACAGATTGTATCTATCTTAAAAAAATAAATAAAAACAAAACTCTGGCAACCTTATAAATAACCTTCAGGTAATCAATATAGGACATTGTATTTCTCTCTTCTCTTCAGTGCCAAGGCCTCATCTCTGATAAAACATCAACGTGTGAGCCGCATAACACTTTAGGGTCACAAGTTTGGAATAACATACAGATTTTGCTGTTTCGGAAGGAAATTTGTACTTTAATTCACCAAAGTGGCATTCAACTGATCACAAAGTATAGTCAGGACATTAATAATGTAAAAAAACAGCTCCATCTCTATTTTTTAAAAAAAGTCATTTTTTTAACAAATCTAGACAGGCCCCATTTCCATCAGCCATCACCCCAACACCTTATATAACCTTGTTATGGATCTTAACCCCATTGAGCTTTTGTGGGATCAGCTAGACTGTAATGTGCGTGAGAAGTGCCGACAAGACATCTATGGCAAGTGCAACAGGAAGTGTGGGGTGAAATATCAAATATCAGATCAGTATCTGGACAAACTGACAGCAAGAATGCCAATGATCTGCAAAGTTATCATTGCTGCACATGGATGATTTTTTTGATGAGAACTCTTTGAAGTATTTTAACAAATTCTGAATATATGAATTTTCAAATTGTAATAGTAATTTTTCACATTTTTAATGCCCTGACTACATTGTGATCAGTTGAATGCCTCTTTGGTGAATAAAAGAAGGCTACCAATTTCTTTCCACAAGAGCAAAATCTGTACATTATTCCAAAATTTTGTCCGCCAGTGAACATATATGTGCAAGTTTTTGTCACTATTCACAGAACTGTGCATATCAATTATTGGAGATATATAAAATGGCAGGCTATATAGGAGTCTTTACTGTGTTAGCAATTTGAATGGAAATGTTTCGTCAGTTGTCACATTAGGACTTTCCATTCACCCAAATTCAATTGGTCAAAGCCTGGATTAGATGATATAAATGTATTTGACAGCACACTTAATGCCAACAGCATATTTATCTAAATATTTTTATTGCTTGCACATGTATACCCTTAATAACAAATTTTATTGTGTCTATTTTAAAACCAGAATAAATTGTAAGTTAGTTTCCTAACTAACTAAATGACCATGTTTTTCATTTCAGTTATTTCTGAGAAGAAACTGTATTTTTTCATTCTGGTTCCACAGCTTTCTTTCCAATTGGTAACCAGTTAGATCTAAATAAAAGAACGGATAGTAATGCAATTAATTTTTTTAATGCAATTTTTTTTGTTGTTTTTTTTGTTATAAGCATAGAAATCATAGCAAGCATAGTCTACAGTTGCCTATATAAAATAATGTTTTTTTCAATAAACGTATGCTTCATTTTATATACATCCCTAAAAATATTGTAAATAAGCATCTGGCTATCTAAAATGCATTAATAGCCTAAATCTCCCTCTTCTGCATACAACATACAACATAACACATGGGTGTGTTTGGTCTAAATGTCATCTTCTGCAAATTATCTGTTGTTATTTATTATTTAATAATTGTTTAATTATTTAATTTTAATTATTTGTTTTAATTACTCCATAGTGACCCTACTGTTTAATGGCAATTTATCTGAACTTAAAATGTCTTATATTTAATAGCTATTAAACAATAATTGAAACAGTTAAAAAAAAATAACAATAGAAACATTACGCAACACAATATTGTACAAATATACGTACAGGCGCGTTTGCAAAATGCACTAAACAGTGCCCTCTATTGTCTGCTTTCGTTTCGACAGGTCACTTGTTTAAATATGACACTGAGGAGAATCATCTATTCTTCATTAAGGATTTTAGTGCGGAAAACACCGGCAAGGATGTTTATGTTAAACCAGCGCGTGAATACATAACAAATTTAGGCCACTGTTAACAGTTTATTGATTGCATTAGTTAACAACTTTGTCTTAATGGGAGGTTTGCTGATCTGCTTATGTCACGTGACGACTTACATGGCGGAATAAAACGTGTTTGTGTCTCTCCTAGGACAGTGTTAGGAAAACACATATAAAAGTAAACTAAACACAATCTCTGGATCGCTTTACATTTGAATCGCGTAGAAATGTATTTAAGTCTGAATCTGGAAAGATGAATCTGTGTTGTGGTGCTGGTGTAACGGGTAATCAGCGCGAGTTTGAGTGATGGGAAGTTGTTTTAGAGTGATGCGCCAAAGGTCACACATGTCCCCCAGGTATGCGCCAGATACTGCACAAAACGTGGAGTAAAACTTGATCTGGGGAATCGTGTCTAAAAAAAATTATAATGTGAACCGTGAATGTATTTGATGTGAATACAAGAACTTTGAGCACTTTTCCAGATACATCATCACTGTGCTTGTGTTGTATAATCATCTTTTAATATTCAGAAAAGGTGCACACTGTTATGCCAGGGCATTTTAAATTGGTTGCTTTTACTGATCCTGTTTATAAAAGTGTCAGATTGTCACTGTATTACCTGATTTTTACAATGCAATTAATGCAACATACAGTATACCATATATAGACATGACAATTCCTAAATGCAAACACATACAAAAGGTAAGACATCTAAGCTATTACTGTAAATACACAAATGGTAAACTGCAACTGTTACCTTAAGGACTTATTTCTACCTGATTTAAGCCTTAAAATTAGTTTTAAGGAAAAAATGTTGGAAATATAATTTTGATTACACAGTGCTTAGAAAATTGACATAATGGACCGACATCCTCTGAAAATCTTTTGCATTTCTTGTCTGTTTAAATGGTCAAATTAATGTCTGTCCAATGCTTCCTTAACCTAGAAATCAATTAAGATTGGGACATCTTAGATTAGATGTATTTCTTGAAGTCCTTAGGTGCAGGGCTGAAGGATTTCTTGACTCCTGCTCTGGACAATCCTGGGATTTAGCCTACCGTCACAGTTTATTTCTGTCTCTCAGTCCTTTTCTAAACAGAGCTGATGGGATTAAGTTTGTTTTGAAAAGTCAACCATGCACCTAAACCCAAGCAAGAGCTTTTAAAAGCATGGGCTATTTTTGCTGCTTAAAGCTAACTTGGTGAGCTGTTCTGATTTATATTTGATCGCTTGTTGTTATTATTAGTTTTACGAAACAGTTTTTTTACGAAACAGATAATGGGTGTCTACGCTGGATGAGAAAACTGGAATAAGCTACTAGCCAAGTGTCAA
Source organism: Moxostoma hubbsi (assembly GCA_032164185.1). Lineage (NCBI taxonomy): Eukaryota > Metazoa > Chordata > Actinopteri > Cypriniformes > Catostomidae > Moxostoma > Moxostoma hubbsi. The sequence continues at coordinate 14,335,972 of JAVLUX010000034.1, forward strand.
ATCAGTGCTTTGCTAGACATCTTGTAGCAACTGGAAGAAGTGTGGCAAGAAGCGTTGATGTGTCTCTCAAACTTCTGCATGATGTCGTAGGAAGAGCTGTCCAGCAACTTTTCTCACATTGAATGACTAAGTGATTGTTCAGACCATGGGAGTTCCAAACTCGAGAGACTATCATCCGACAGTTACTGTTATGCTAAAAAGTAAGTACAGCACACAATGTTGTCTTTATGTGGACAAGACCTTTAAGTGGACAATTTTGTGTTGAAATAGCCTTCTTGTTTGTTTAGACATTACGTCTTTAAATTCTGCATAATGTGTTAACGTACAGTACATAGCCTGCTTCTGTTCTATATAATTTGCGTATATTTATGTATAATGTAGTTCGAGAGCCAAATATCAACTAATGGCAGTTTTCATGCTTTCAAATATTTTTATTTGTTTAAAACAGATTGAAAAATTTCATACCTGTTCTGTTACAACTAGAATTCCCTCCTGGACTGAGTTGTCCAAATTGAATGAGCATTTTAAACTCCTTAGTAATTAGATGGATTTTTAAGTAGGCAAGATGTCAGATGGACTAGTATTTAGCTTGCTGGCTTACAGAGTCACATTGATTTGTAGGATTGTGGCTGGCATCCTCTATGTTTGGAATTCATGCTGATTTTGTAAATTGACCAGTATAAGCCAACAAACCTTATGTTTCTCAGGATACATCAAAAAGTGTTGGATTGAGAAGGGTTAAATTGAATTGCAATGTTTGTTTGTTTTGTGACATTTTCCTCGTGCAAACTGTCATCTGGCCAACAGTGTTGCATGATGGGAAAGACCCCACTAAATCCTGTTATTCATCACCGGATTAAGGCTTTAAACTCAGAGACTATAAATAATTTGTTTGTTTTTTTCTCCAGCACTGCTTTGACTCAAGAGCAGGTTTTATCACAGTTTTATGAAGATTCAAAGTACTTATAAATCTCTTTTGAAACGATAAAAATGATATGGTGTGATTCAGCCATTTATGGTCTGGACAAACAGTATCTCTTCCATCAGAGGGATCCAATAGGCCCATATGAGCCTCCTTAGATGGGCTGGGCTACTATGCTTTCAAAATAACCATGAATGATTAATTGATGATTTATTGTTGAGGTTTACGGGTTGAAGGCTGTAGTTTAGATGCAGGCTACTAATGCATTATTATAGAACGGTTTGTACAGAGTCTTGAAAGTTGTGAAAATGCTTTATTTTGACAGTTAGGTCGTCAATGTTTGAAATATGCTAGAATTTTGGATATGTTTCTTTTTACTTTTTAATTATTATCCCCTTTTTCTCACAATATGGAATGCCCAATTCCCACTACATAGTAGGTCCTCGTGGTGGCACGGCTACTCACCTCAATCCGGGTGGCGGAGGACAAGTCTCAGTTGCCTTTGCTTCTGAGACCATCAGTCCACGCATCTCATATCTTGGCTCAGTGTGCATGACACCGCAGAGACTCGGCATGTGGAGGCTCATGCTACTCTCCGCAATCCACACACAACTTACCATGTACCTGATTGAGTGCGAGAATCACTAATCGCGACCACGAGGAGGTTACCCCATGCAACTCTACGCTCCCTAGCAACCGGGCCAATTTGGTTTCTTAGGAGACCTGACTGGAGTCAATCAGTACACCCTGGATTCGAACTCACAACTCCAGGGGTGGTAGTCAGCGTCAGTACTCGCTGAGATACCCAGACCCCGTTGAATATGTTTCTTGAAATGCTTGATTTTTCCTTAAGTTGTTGACTGTTATAAAAGATCTAAAATTATTTTGAATTTGAAATAGATATCATACTATTGTATAATAAGTATATTATATTGTTTTGATTTCGTGCATACACAGAAGATCTGCACGTGTCTACTTTTCGTCTCTTGCTTCCTTCAACATAACGAAGTGTCGTTTCAATGAATGACAGCTGGCTGGAAGAGTAGACATAAAATATCACTATGCGGAGGAGCTATCAACAAAAGGGAATCCTTTTGCAAATGATGTGCAAAGAAAATAAAGATATCAATGGATGTTTGCACTTATCAGCACTAATTAATTCTGAAGGTATAAGATGAGACAAATATTTTGCGAACATTTGAATTTACGAATAATTTACAGTCTACTATACAATAAGTTCTTTCGCATGAAAGTAAACGTATGTGATAAATTAAATATGTAAATCGAGGACTGAATTAATCCAAATAAAATCGAAATTGCAATATGGCCCAGTACGATTTATTAAACCCCCCAAAAGGCTGCAGTTGTATTAAATAAATACTTAAAGTCTGGATTAACTTGGTCCAAGACTGGCCACTGTTTTCAACTGTCTCAGCGGCTCGCAAACAGCGAACAGCCCACAATAACTCCATCCATCTCTGGAGTGTTCTGACACTTGAGGTTGGTTTGCTATTAGTGCACAGTGTGTTTTTCTTATAGTGCATTGAGAATGCAATGTGCTATGAAATCACTTTGCTTTTATTTGAAGTGGGAGAAGAAAAGAAAAAAACACCTACGGTACACAAACTTTCTTTAAAAATAGCCAAATCTATTTGATGTTTCGTATGACAATGAATAAGTAGCTACAGCAACCAGGATTTGATTTCCCCCATGGTAATTCACATACTATAGGTAACCAGTGTTTCGGACTGTATCTGTGTGTTATTGCAAGACTTTGGTTGTAATCATATAAGGATTCCAGTCTTGGTTGTCTGTGGGTTAAAAGGAATTCTTACATTTGTATAGATTGGGCACTATTTGAAATCACAGAGGATGCTTTTTATCATTGCATATTTGTGAGGGTCATTTAAAATTGGATAATGTTTAAAGCTTAAGGTGCTTGAAAAAGATGATTAAGGTACCTTGAAAATGCTTGAAATGTGCTTGAATTCCACTCTTAAAAAGCTGTATGAACCATTATAGTCTTAAAGTTTACAGATTTGAATACTAATTATTCACACTGTAAATACTAATAGTTCTCTCAAATTGTAAAAAAAAATGGTTCTCAACTTAAGTTTAAATTTTGACTATTACTAGTTTTAATTAAGTTACCGTTACTCTCTAAACCCTAAATGGTCAACAGTTCTTGAAATGTCACATTTTGGAATCATAACTTAAATATATATGTCCTTTAAACTTGGCTGTGAGTACAACTCCAAATAATCAAACACAAAATTGTGGCTCATTAATTTTTTTTAAAATTCTTATGAGTATTGTAGTTGTTTTGTTGTAGCTGGCTGATAGTTTGCATTATAGGGTGATTAGTGTTATCTCTGGTGAACTTCGAGCCTGTTAAAATTAAATAAATTCTTCTTTAATCGGTTGTACTTTACAAAAGTGCAGATTTATGTCTAAGAATTATTGAGGATAGTCCAATGTGCCCGATGGCTAACTGAGATTCCTGTCATAATTTCCATTATACTGTATAAGACGTGTTATAACTCAATTTAAATAATTAAATAATAACAATGATACTTTAATCACAGATGAGATATGTTTACTTGTAACTAGTTAATGTTATTAAAAAAATTAAGTTCAGTTTACTTGTATGCCAAATAAGTATGTTTACTAAGAAAAAGCATGCAAACCGATTGCTTTGAAAAATCTAGGTCAGCTAATTTTGTTCAATTGATGCCAAAACAAATGTATTTGCTTTCCCATTTACCAAACTGCATTGTTTACAACATATGCATTTAGTTTACGAACAAGATCATAAACTCTTCATTCATTTTAATTAAATACTAAACATTTATTTTAAATTTGTAATTTGTACACTATAAATTACCCAATTCAATTTAATGGAAATGTATCATACAATTGGAATATGTAAATCTTAAAAATAGACTGTAATATTGTTTTTTAGGCTGATAGGCCCATACAATTAGCTAATACCTGTATAACTGGTTGTTCTTTATTTGTCGTCCTAGTTCCTTAACAAGTATAAATCTCATTTGAGCTTTCTGGATGTAAAACCCTTTTGTCAAACAAGATTTTCACATGGGTCAACCGGATATTCCAGATTGTTTACATAATGCATCTGTGAATGATCCATTTATTTTGTATGTCACAATTCTACCTTTGTGCCTTTGTCTTCTTTAGGACGCAATGAGCCCCTGAAGAAAGACAAACCTAAATGGAAAAGTGACTATCCTATGACCGAAGGACAGCTGCGCAGTAAAAGAGATGAATTCTGGGACACCGCCCCGTCCTTTGACGGCCGTAAACAGATCTGGGATGCGTTGAAAGCTGCAGCCGTAGCAATTGAGTGTAATGATCACAAGCTTGCACAAGCTATTGTAGATGGAGCTAGCATCACAATGCCTCACGGTAAAGATTGAGAATTAAACAGCATTTTAATATACAGTGGGGTTCCAAAAGTCTGAAAACACAAGTGAATGTTTTTGTAATTTAATAATAATAAAAAACATTACAAATACTGTATATTAAGACACATAATAATACTTTTTGGAGATGATGTCCCACTTACTGAATTAGAGGTTACCACAGCTCTTTTGCACTTTTAGGGTCTCTTATGGAGTGCTATGATGAACTGGGGAACCACTATCAGCTCCCTGCATACTGCCTGGGTCCTCCAGTGAACCTGATCTCTGAATGCAATGATCATAATGTGTCTGAACACCCCGAGCCACAAGAAAAGGAGAAGGAGGAGTTCCAGCTGAAGGTGCGTCTTTCCACCGGCAAAGACCTTCACCTCAGTGCCAGCATGGCTGACTCCATCCGTAAGCTGAAGAAGCAGCTTCAAATTCAGGAAGACATTGATGCCGCCAGCCAGTGCTGGTTTTTCTCCGGCAAACTACTCACAGATAAAACACGTTTACAGGACACCAAGATCCAAAAGGACTTTGTAATACAGGTCATTGTCAGTCAGCATGTTATTCCCAAATAAGCTCACAAAAATGTGAACCAGTACACAATGAAAACCAGGAGACACTTTATCTGTTTATATGTTTCCATTTTTTAAACCTTCTTAAATCCCCCCTTTTTCACAGCTTAAGTAACTCCTCGTTGGAAACCCACTTATCAGGTCTGAGTTTCAAAACTTTTCCCAAACATGAAGCACAAATGTTCTTCCTAGAAGCATCTGTTTTTAAAACCTGAGAGTAGCTGAAAAGGCAAAACATATACATGCAGAAATAAGTGGTATAAAGTGAATGTACACTCATAGGATTTCGGTTTGTTTTCTGTTTACTTCATGCTAAACAATACCGAATTGTAGCATACTATAAAATCATAAGTGACCCTGCCTACTTGGTTTTTATATTCCTACATATGTAGAAACTAATTTATATGGCCCTGTATGGTATAATTTGCCTTGATCCTTGATACAGTCTGATCTAATTTTTAAATAGCAATAGAGTATTTTTCAAGAGGGCAGATTTACAAAATGCATGGATTTTTTTTAATTTTAAAAACACTATTTAAAAGGTTATTGATTTAGGTCACAAGGTTATTGACTGCTCTGAGACCTCTGATTATTTCTGTTATTGGTATGTATCTGTGTTTTTAACTTCAAAAAACCTTTGATGTTCTGAACGAACTTGTACTGGGTCAAGATTTTGCCATTTGTCATAATTATACATATTCATATACTTTGTATAGAAATATTTGTATACATACAGCCAATTGTTTGTAGCTATGTGGTTGTACAGAGGTTTGTACAGTAATTAATTGTAGGCTAAATGGTTTTCTTATTTCTAATCTAAATATTTCTAAAATCAATAAAAGGCTAAGGTTTTAAAAGGTGTGGAAATACAGTAAAACGCCTGAAACAAAACATTGTTGCTATTAAAGTTGTAAGTAGACAACTAGATATAAATTGTAATAATATTGGAAACTTTAAAATTTAATTTCAACAAGTTCATTAAGAAACAAACATGCTGCTAATAAATGAAAACAGCCTAATTTCACTATCTACATTTTACAGTTGTTTTTTTATTAAATTTGACTGCTTTAAGTTTTTTATACCGTGGGAAATTCTGTCAGTTGCACAAATAAATTTGTACTTTTGTAACGCAAAGTGTTGGATAGCTTCACAAATTGGCTTACAGGAATGTTCCGAGTTCAATGCAAGATAAGCTCTATCAACAGCATCTATCAAAAGAGGCTTTTATTGACTTTGTTTTTTGGTTTTAAATATCTGATGGGATGAAATGCAATGGACTAGCATAATGGAAAACACAGCAGTCTGAGTATCAGTGCAAATACCAGTGTTGTAACACATCTATTAATGAGCAACCAATAAAGATACATTTCTGAATAATGAAGGAATCAGGGTTATTTTCCTGACATTGATTTGATCCTGATGTGTGAGTAGGTGGATCCCATATGGTAAACTTTGTACGGTGGGGTGTTTTTTTCTTACTCTCCTGGTCTTGATGGCCTAGGTATGCAAAATTTAACAACATAATGAGTATTTTAATAGGATACAACAGGACCAAAGGGACACCTTAAGGAAAATTAACTTTTTTTTAAAAAAATGTATGAAGATCATAAAGATTTGATTTCTTTTTTCTAAATATTGATGGAGCAACATAATTTGTGTGAAAAGAAATAACAATGGAAGTCAAACAATTTAATCTCCAATGTGAGGCCAGTTTGAAAAATTTTCAGAACAATCTATTCTCTCTCTCCCTCTCTCTCTAATTATATATATATATATATATATATATATATATATATATATATATATATATATATATATATATATACACACACACCCCAAATACTATCCTTTTACTTATTGGACAGTTATTCAAAAACTTTTGGATTTAATGACCTTGAGAAAAGTCCAACCCCCTCTAGAACCACCCCTGCCTACATATTAAATAGAAATTATCTTTCTGTTCTGCTAATAGATTTACATATTAAAGGTATGAATGTGTGTCGTATTTTAAAAACGTTTTTCTGTTCATGGTGTTCATTTAATTCATTCGAGTTTTATCTCGACTTTTATTTTGAAGAGTATCTAGCCTGCGATTTTTTAAAATAAGTAATATTTAGTTATTTGAAGCAAGCAGGAAAACTTAAAACGTGTGCATTTATATCACTGATATGTCCTTTGGACAGAAAAAAAACAAACAGGTTTTGACATTTACAGATACCGAAAATGTTGTTGGCTCAGGATGATGACGCAATGACCAATGCGCCTCGCAGACTGGAAACTGAAGACCAACGTGACTGAAGCAATCTGAGCAATTCCAGCTGCCAAAATGGTCAAATCCGGAAAACTTCGATCCGGAGCTGCTCAGAAATTAAAGCGTTGGAAGAAAGGACACAGTAGTGAATCAAATCCAGAGACGAGCCGTTATCGAAAGGCTGCGAGGAGTCGTTTTTTTAGCCGTCCTACAGGTAAGACGATGCAGTATGCTGTAGTATGGCCCAGCGTGACAACACGTGGGAAGCTGATCAAAATTTTTTCTGTTGATAGTTCGATGGTTTCCCCACTGTAAACCAAATAAAATCCATGCTTTGACATTTTAAAGGGGGATGACTTTGATTTCACTTTCACAATGTTAATATTTCACATTAAGTCAATTGGCTTTTATTGTAATTTCAACCATATACAGCTAGTACAGTACTTAGTGAAACGAAATAATGTACCTCAAGGACCACGGCGCTACATGAAACAACATAAATCTAACACCGAACAACGTGAGACTACACAGAACCAAATAAGACCTACACATTACAACATAAAGAGCACGTGTGTACAGGATGAGATAATGGTACAAGATTATACAATAATTGCTAAAAGCAAGACAATAGGTACAGTAAGAGACAGTGCAGCGCCGACCAGTACACAGTTAAAGTGTGAAAGTGTCAAATAAAACCGTTATTAGAAATGCCTTGAATGTAAACAACATACTATGGCATAGTATTTAGCAGATAAGCTTATACCATATAAGGACATAGTATTTATTGGGGTAGCAGCCAAGTAGAACGTGACAAGAATTAAAAACAGTATTTATATGAATACAGTAGCAGCAAAAAATTGGGTTAGATAATACAGAAATGTGCAAAAATTGCAAAGGGGGTCGGATGGTGTTCAGGTGTGTGTGTGTCAGTCCAGTCTTTGAGTATTGAGGATTCTGATGTCTTGGGGGAAGAAACTGTTACACAGTCTGGCCGTGAGGGCCCGATTGCTTCGGTACCTTTTGCCAGATGGCAGGAGGGTGAAGAGTTTGTGTGAGGGGTGCGTGGGGTCATCCACAAAGCTGGTGGCTTTGCGGATATAGCGGGTAGTGTAAATGTCCATGATAGAGGGAAGAGAGACCCCAATGATCTTCTCAGCTCTCCTCACTATCCTCTGCAGGGTCTTGCGATCCGAAACGGTGTGATTTCCAAACCAGGCAGTGATGTAGCTGCTCAGGATGCTCTCGATAGTCCCTCTGCAGAATGTGGTGAGGATGGGCAGTGGGAGATGGGCTTTTCTCAGCCTTTGCAGGATGTAGAGAGACTGCTGGGCTTTTCTTGTTATGGAGCTGGTGTTGAGGGACCAGGTGAAGTTCTCTTCCAGGTGAACACCAAGGAGTTTGGTGCTCTTGACGATCTCCACAGAGGAGGTGTTGATGTTCAGTGAAGAGTGGTCACTCTGTGTTCTCCTGAAGTCAACAACCATCTCTTTTGTTTTGTCCTTGTTCAGAGACAGGTTGTTGGCTATGGACCAGTCCGTTAGCTGCTGCACCTCTCTCTGTATGCTGACTTGCCATTCTTTCTGATGAGACCCACCACGGTCGTGTCATTGGCGAACTTGATGTGATTCGAGCTGTGCATTTCTGCACAGTCGTGAGTCAGCTAAGTGAACAGCAGTGGACTGAGCACACAGCCCTGGATGGCCCAAGTGCTCAGTGTTGTGGAGATGCTGCTCCTGATCCAGACTGACTGAGGTCTCTCAATCAAGAAGTCCAGGATCCAGTTGCAGAGGGAGGTGTTCAGACCCAGGGCAGGTTCAGCTTTCCAATCAGGTGCTGAGGAACGATTGTGCTGAATTCTGAACTGAAGTCTATGAACAGCATTCGAACGTATGTTTCCTTTTTGTCCAGGTGGGTGAGGGCTAGATGGAGGTTGGTGACGATGGCATTGTCTGTTGAGTGGTTGGGAAGATACGTGAATTGCAAGGGGTCCAGAGAATGGGGCAGCTGGGTCTTGATTTGCCTCATGACAAGCCTCTCAAAACACTTCATGATGATGTGTGTGAGTGCGACGGGATGGAAATCATTGAGGCAGGACACTGAAGACTACTTGGGCACTGGGACGATGATAATGGCCTTGAAGAGTGTTGGAACAATGGAGCTGCTCATGGAGATGTTGAAGATGTCAGTAAGACCATCCGCCAGCTGGTCTGCACATCCTCTGAGCTCTCTACAGGGAATGTTTTCTGGTTCAGCAGCCATCCGTGGGTTGACTCTGTGTAGAGTTTTTCTCACATCAGCAGTGGTAAGACATAGCACCTGGTCGTTGGGAGGAGGGGTGGTCTTCCTCGCTGCCACGTCATTCTGCACCTCAAACTGAGTGTAGAAGTCATTCAGCACATCTGGAAGGGAGGCATCACTGTCACAGGGAGGTGATGTTGTCCTGTAATTGGTGATGGCCTGGATGTCCTGCCACCTGCGCCGTGTGTCGCTGCTGTCCTGGAAGTGGCTGTGGATTGTGCGAGCGTGTGCGTGCTTTGCATCTCTGATGGCCCGGGACAGTTTGGCCTTCGCTGTTCTCAGGCCTCTGAAGATTCAGAGATTCTCATGGTTGAAATCTCCAGCGACAATAAACAGTCCATCAGGTTGAGCATTCTGCAGTTCACTAATAGCCTCATACAATTCACAGAGCACCTCCTTAGCCTTAGCACTGGGGGGAATGTACAGCGATTATGAGGATGGTTGTGAATTCCTGTGGTAAATAAAATGATCTGCATCTAACAGTCACAAACTCTACCTGCGATGAGCAGTAACTAGCACTGAGATCTTGCACCTTTCTGTGTTGATTTAATCACAAGCCACCTCCGCGAGCTTTACCTCACAGAGCTGCATTTCTGTTGGCACGAAACGAGGCAAGCCTGTCTAGCTGAATGCCGGTGTTCAGAACTCTGTTGCTGAGCCACGTCTCAAAACAAAGAGGCAGCAGTCTCTAAACTCACGCCGCGTAGTTTGCAGATCATTGTGCAGCTTTGTTGTTGCATGATTTTTATACTGTAGCAGTGTCGGGTGATGGCAGACATGAACATCGGCTGCTCCGATGTCCATGTGCCGTAAAATTTGGGCTAAGAAACAAAAATAGCACTTGTGCCTCTGCCACGTCGCTATTCTTTACTAAATCCTCCAGAGTAGTTCACCATAACAGCTTTACTTTTTTAGACACTGACATTTTATTAGGACTGTCTTTGTTTTGATTGGCTTTCTGGCTAAAATGTCATTGCACTCTGACAGGTGTGAGTGTAGGATTCATTAAACTTTTTTTTTTTTTTTTTTTTTCCCCCAGAGAAGAGTGATCTGACAGTAGATGCCCTGAAACTTCACAATGAGCTTCAGACTGGGTCTCTGGAGAGAAGCAGTAATGTTGCAGGAGATGCCATGGAGGAGCAGGCGTTCACAGAGAAAACATCAGGAACTTTTCTCAGTGGACTGTCGGACTGCTCCAACCTTTCTTTCAGGAAAGTACAGCGCTACTGGGAGTCAAACTCTGCGGCACATAAGGAGGTCTGTATTCAGTGTGATGAACAGATAGGTGCACACTGGATTATTACAGTATCTTGGTATTGAATGCAGCAGGTATGTGTTTGATTGGTGGGTACTTGTTCTGCAGATCTGTGCTGTATTGGCAGCCGTCACAGAAGTGATTCGCGCTCAGGGAGGAAAGGAATCTGAGACGGAATACTTTGCGGCCCTGGTGAGTGGAGCACATTTGACAGTATCAGCATCATGTCCTTTCAGATGAACACTTAACTTGATGAATAGCATGTTATTCTCTGAAGAAGGGCCAACAGGAAGAGGATCATTATTATAGGTGGAGCGTGTAATTTTCCATGATGACTGTTTTCATACAAGAGAGGTTTCCCAAATGAATAATCCTGCCCCAAACTCATGCTATTGGTTAAGAAAATTTTGTTACGGAGATGCTTAAACACAATATTTTATCGTCAAAGGATTCATGCTTGTGGGGGAATCAACCTACAAATAACTTAAAGTTGTACATACATATTAAGATAAGAGAAAGTATATTGAAAAATTACAAGCATTACTTTTTATTACTTTTGCATTTTTAAATCAACAGATGACGACTCTTGAGGCTGTAGACAGCAGCGAATCACTAGCAGCTGTTGCTTATCTCCTCAATCTAGTCATGAAGCGGTGAGTGGCGTCATAAATCAAACCAGTATCCGCCAGATGATGCAGCATTAGAATATATTGATTTCTGCATTAGCAATTCTGATTAGCCTAGGTTTTGATCTAAATATGATGTTTGCCTGCTTATCGTTTCAAGGGTTCCTGCTGCAG